>CM060918.1:50102142-51370357 GCA_030737875.1 Allium sativum
TATTGCCACAACAGTAGATATAGGTCTTTTGAGAATACGTCTCAACGAATTAATGCATTCTCTTAACGAGTGACATTAACGAACGTGGGGTGTCACACTTGATATCAGAGCTGAAGGTTACCAGATCGGATAATTGATTTTGAAAATTATTCTCAAAAAGGTTTTAAAAGAAAGCATTTTCAAAAGAAAAGTCTGGTTTGGAAAACATATTCCCCAAAGCCATGTGTAATATCTATCGATTTTCTGTTTGAATCCCTTTTCCTTTTCTTTTCAGCATGTCGAGGGAACCTAATATTTATGAGGGCGTTACGATACTAGGCTGGTTCTGTAGGTATCTAGAGGCCACGACGCCCACCGATGTCCAACAGACGTTCCTCCCCCAGCTGCACCCGATGTTCCTCATCCTCCTCCTCCGCGAGCAGATAATTTCTCTAAGATCTTCAAAGATTTCTGTGCTATTTGTGGAAAGCCATTCCGAGGAACCGAAACTTTCGTAGAGGCAAGGAATTGGCTTAAAGAGGTGGAGGATTTGTTTGGAATTTTCGAAGTTGACGATTGTAGGAAGATTCAGTTGGTCGCTTGGCTGTTGAAAGATGAGGCTTCATTCTGTTGGGAAGTGACGCAAGCAGGGCGTCCAGTGGAGACTTGTGATGATTTTCGGCAGAGGTTTGAAATGAAGTTTCTTTTTGAGAAAAGTATGCAAATGGAAAGGTTTCTGGCACTCAATCAAGGAGGCATAACTCTCAAAAAGTATGTTAACAAATTCGATCAACTGGCAAGGTTTGGGTTGGAGCTAGTGGATACCCCGCATAAGAAAGCTTTGCAGTTTGCTAAAGGACTGAATGAACTCCTCTATGGGTTAGCTATGTCCCATATTCCAATGGGAGCAACTTTTGAAAGGCTCGTTGATATGGCATAGATGCATGAGGAAGATAAAGCTAAAAAGAAAGAAGCTAAGATGGAGGAAACACAAAACAAGAAAGTATGGCCCAAGAAAGGACAACAAAAAAAGAAGGGCGGAAAGAACAACAAGGCTAAAGATAAGAGGAAGTGTCATAATTGAGGATGCGAGGGTCACTTGGTTAAGGACTGCAAAAGAAGAAAGGATGCGTGTTTCAATTGTGGAGAGTTCAGACACTTTTCTAAGGGTGCCCGAAGAAGCAAGGATAAGGTCAAAGGGCGGGATCTTCGGGAGGGCAGGTGCATGCTTTTGTGGCAGGTGCACTAGACAGTGGTAGGAAAGTTTCCGTTGAAGGTTTATTTCTCTTTCCAATCATCCTGTTAGAACTCTTTTTGATTTGGGCGCATCACATTCTTTTATATCTGATTTTGTGGTTGAGTCTCTACACCTTAGTACTAGTATGGTTTTGGATCCCGTAGTTGTCTCAAACCCCATTGGTGGTACAGCTCATTTATATATAACCCCTCTGGGTTTGAGAATATTTGTGTTAGGCGTCGAGTTCTAATGTGACGCATATGTGCTTGGTTTCATGGGCTATGGTTTGATTCTAGAGATGGATTTGTTAGCCATGTATGGTGCCATTTTGGATTGTGAGAGGAGGGTCGTTAGACTTTTGGCTTGCCATAGGAGGACCCTCGAGATTTCTTGTGACCCAAAGGGGTCTGTCATGCTTAGTTTCCTAGAGTCACTTAGCGCTTCTATCAATGATCTGCGATCTATACCAATAGTCTGTGAGTATCCTGATGTTTTTGAGGAGGTTCGGGGCTAACCTCCGAGGCATAAGATCGATTTTCATATATACTTGATGGACAATGGAAAGCAAGTTGCATTGCCTGTGCGCCATATGGCTCCAAGAGAAAGAAGGGTGCTCAGCAAGCAGGTAAGGGAGCTACTTGAGAAAGGATTTATTAGGCGAAGCATATCTGAATCGTGTGCTACGGTGTTATTCGCAACTAAGGCGGATGGTTCGCTTTGCTTATGTGTAGACTATAAAGAGTTGAATAAACTCACCAAGAAGAACATGCACCTACTCCCGAGGATAGATTATCTGTTTTGCCAACTTGCTGGTGCATCTGCTTTCTCTCAGTTAGACTTGGTCACGGGGTTTCATTAGTTGAGGGTGGTCGAGGACAATATAGACAAGACCAACGTTTTCCCCTCGTTCCCAATTTACTAGGCTCAAAGGTAGCCTGGCTATAAAATCAAAAGGTAAAAGAAGGGAAGATAATAGAAATAATCAAGATTGACATATGATGGAAGGAATACACATAACAATTAATAAACATATAGTGACATAATTGGGAATAATGACAAGATATGCATATATGAATAGATTTGATGAACATGTGATAATAGAATTGATTCTAATATAATAGAGACATCATAAACAGGCATGATGAGATCTAAACAATGAATTAGATCTACAAATAATGGCAGATCTGACATGATAAGTAGGCATAGGCTTAGATCCTATTCATAGTCATGTCAAAATAACTTAGATACACAAGTTATGGAAGATCTGATATGATTCAATTAGTCACGAGCTTAGATCCAATTCATAAACATGTTAAGATTAACTTTTAAGTATTTATATCTAAAAATAATGTAGACTCGCTATGCTTGGATCTAAGAAACAGAAGAATAATAGCTGATGTAGAAGCACAGATCTCTGAATTTGTCCAACTCTGGTTGTAGGAGAAGAATAAGATATTTCAGTCTAGGAAGAGGCAGCATCTAGTTCTCCATGGATTTAGAATGAATAAAACAATGGGTATATGATCTTATATATAGCCATGAGCCAATGAATCTTGCACAAAAATCACTCTACGTATGGAAACAAAAATCTGCCCAGATTTGCATAGAGGTCGACCCCCCTTGGTGTGTCGACCCAGGGGTTGACACCCCCTTGGTGGGGTCGACCCATGGGTAGACACCCCCTTGATGGGGTCGACACCCCCTTGATAGGGTCGACACCCATGGGCGGGATTTTTCCCACTCCCTTTTCTGCTGCTCAAATTTGAATTTATTTGAATTATGGACTTATTTTATTCATATATATCTCTTATGTGTATACAAACTTATAACCTTAATATCTTCTTCATAATACGTACGTTTCACGAAACTCAAGGTCTATCTTAAGCAGAATTCGGAGATGAACGCAATGGCATAGTCCGTTTCACTTAATTCTGAATATTTAATTAAGTATTCCTTAATTTATCATCTTAGTGTGTTATAAAATTACGGGTGTTATAGCGGTGGTGGTTTTGTGCGGCTATGTGGCGTAATGATGAAGATTTTCGTACGTGGTTCAACGTAGAATGGAGGTTGTACATGCTTCCATGGTGTGACTGTGGAAACCGTACAAGGAAGGTACTATGGAAGTACCTTGAGATGTTGGGCATAGCAATATATATATATTATATTAGGTTTAATCTACTAGGGAGTAGACGAGTGCGATGTGTGTGTAAAGCCTAGAGTGCTGCTAACCCGAATAACCTAATAATTAAGAAAATGTAATCGAACGATACATGTAGGTTATTTCAGAATGTATAATTTGTCCTTTCACCAAAACTTGTGTTCTGACAACTTCTCATAACATACTCTTAGGTTAGATTTATGGCAGGGATTTGGTAGCCTTTGGATAGTTGTTATGCGGTGTCATTATTTCGGTAAGACTATATTTGATTATTATATTTTATCCATTCCACTGTGAGATGTTTTAGTGAGCTCTTATATATTTATTATCTTTGTCTTCTCTATGCGATACTAGACAAGCCAACTCGAGTTTCAATGGATTCAAATTTAAAAATTTTTAAAAATTCGAATTCATTGGAATTTAGGTTGTTACATCCACTGTTTCAAATCTCGCAAACATCGCCCAAGATCTCCTCCGAGATCTCGTTTTGGGCTCCTTCCGAAACGAAACAACAAATATCACTCTAAATCTCCTTTCGAATATATCGCCCGAGATATTGCAATATCGAACGATATATCGACCGAGACGAAATACTGAAATATCGTCCGAGATCTTAGTTTTTTTGGTTAAAAATTAAATTTGTGCTTGAACTAGAACTATATTTAAAAAACTCAAATCTAGCCATATCAATCTTTTGTTATTTTACATTTTGCATGTTAAATGACTATACTGTATGTTCATATATGTTTTACAATACTTACGATTTTCATATTCGTCTTTTTACATACATTTTACTTATGAAATTATGTATTTTATGATCTATTTATGTCGAATTTTTTAATGTTTCCTGACTAACAATATTCCTGTTTTAAGCATATTACGATTTAGAGTATGAATGATCTTTCGCAAAATAAAGAATAATAAAGTTATTTTGCATTTTAAGTTTAAGTTACTATGTTTTTGATAACATTCATAAAAATCATTTTGTTAAAATATCATTTTTTAACATATCATGTACCCCGAGATTGTTCCGATATGAACTTTCAAACCCAAGATGAAAATCCGAGAAGAACTCCCGAGTTAGACTCATCTCGTCCGAGATCTCCCCCGATACGAGACCGAGTCAATAAAATTCCCGAGACGAAATGCGACCGATATCCGAGATTTAAAACCTTGGTTACATCTAGGGGTTGCTTCTGAAGTAAAGGAATGATTTTTTTTAAGAAGACGAAAGGGGTTTCCTTTTGAAGATGAGTAATTAACGGTGCTGAAGGGGTTGCCTTCAAATTAAAAGAATGTTTGTATTATTGAGCTGCAAGGGGATTCCTTTCAAAGATAAATGTTTATTGAAAGTTACTCATGTTATTGGTGGAGAACGGACATGAAATTTGCATTTTCGTAAACATTGGGGAAACCAATAGATGAAATTAATCAGGGGAACGACTTAAACATTGGGGGAACTAATGGGAGAAGGGAGCCGTGGGTACCAATTAAATAAAAGGATAAGCCTTCGATCCCATTGTTGGTGGGCTACCTTACGAAGCATGTGATAAAGATTAGAAGGAGGAAATCCATCGCTTCATGTAGTATGGAAATTGTAATAATATAACGGATCTATTGCTTTGTGTAGCGTGGGAGTTGAACGAATAAGAAAGGATGGTTTCATTACCTAACAAAGGGTACCTTGAGTTGCGCAGTGCGAATACCAAAAGAAAAGACTTATTGCTTCGCACAATATGGGAGGTGTTTCGATTTCCAATGCTAACGGAGGGTTACCTTGCAAAACATGAAGGGGAACCAAATTACAAGAAAAATGATGGTAAAAGTGTAATGACCCGCATTTTACGCATCGAAAGATCGTAGAATATTTATTTCTTTCACATACAAAGTCGTATGGTCATGTAACTTTGGGAGACGACTGTTGGGGTCATTTCCCATTTTCATGATTTTTGCCGATTTTTAAATGACTGTTTTGCCCCTTGCTGATCTTGTTTTGGCCATAACTTTTGATTGGTAAGGATTTTTGATCTGAAACCACTTCCATTAGATCTGTATGATGGTTTACCTTTCCGTAAAGTGGTCACGTTAGCCCAACGGACCACCATTTGGGAGATATGGCTGAAACAAGGTTTAAAAGGTGAAAAACAGCTTAACGGGGCCTAATTAGGGTGATTAGCAAGACGGCCCATAACCCATTTTGGGATTAGGGTTATGGAAGGGCTGAGATGAGTTAGTAAATTAGTTTTTATATCATTTCCTAGCCGCCACTTATAACCTTTGAACCCTAGCAATGGCCTCCACTTGCTAAAACACCACAATTTACCTTCGAATCGCTAATTGAGCCAAATCTACATCAAACCGAGGCAAATTAGCATCAAATTGGGAATAGAGATGCTGTATCGCATAGAGATTCAACCCAAATCAGATAATATTTCATATCTATAGTTTGTTTGTGGCCAAGGTGAGTGATTAGCGTTAATTTTACACTTAGTATGGTTAATTAGGGTTAATTAGTGTTAATTAGCGAATTTATGTATTAATAAATTTTGGGAAAATGTTTAGCAATTTTTAAATATTAGTTTAGGCCTCTGTTAAAAAATTTGGTTAATTCGGACATGTTTTGCTAATCATATCATTAGTTATGCTTAAACATGATTAAGGGGAAAATATGGGGTTTTGGGTATGTTTGATCCATATGAACACGCTAAATTGTTATTTTGGTGTTTATGGTCGATTCTCTATGTTGCTATGACTGTATGGTATGCTGTGTGATTGATTAGAAAAGTTAGAATGGTCGAAAATGCCATCGAGTGGCGTAAAAACGGTTGTTGGAAGTTGTAGGAAATATGCAGGAAACCAGATCGGATTGGTGGAAGGGGACTGGATCGGGTCGTGTAGCCCACCTACTAGCCGCCTCTTGCACCCGAACCGAACCAGTTCTCCATCATGAACCTCCACCGTTTGAATGCCACGAGCCGACCTAGAGCTTGGAGGAGACCACGACCGAACCGACCCAATGTTGGAGAAGAAGACCAAGACAAAGTGCTACAAATGATAGGAGAATACAACCCAATCCGAACCGGATCGGGGACCACAACCCGATCCATTGGATGGCCACAAACTGGAACACTCCTCCGACCCAAACCAGAGATCATGACCTGAACTGAAGCACTCTGAACCGGGACCCACGAACGAGTATGACCGAGCCAGGGGAGGAAGTTTACTCACAAACCGAATGGGGTGTCAGGACCCGTACCAGATGTGCGTCACGACCGAACCAAACCGAGGGCGAGGAGAAGACTAGAACCCGAGATGCAAAGGTAGTCCAAGTGGGAAGTTATGACTCAGGATCCAGATGGGAACCAACGAGCTAACTTCATGCTTGGGCTTTGTTGCAGGACGTGTGCTAAGAAGTTGTCGACGTCCATAGCTTTGATTCACTACCGAGAGACGATTGTTAGGCTACGGATCAGTGTAGTGGGGTAGTTATTGCTTCATGGGGCAAAGTGATCGTAGTATGGCTATGAGCCAGTGTAGTGGAGTCGTCATGACTTCGAGGGGCAGAGTGGACATAGCAAGGACTAGTGGCTGTGGATCAGTGCAATGGAGTCGCCATGACTCCATGGGGCAGAGTGATCATAGCAAGGATCTGGGTGATCAAAGCGGTAGATATCGTATGCGTTACGCACTGAGTGAGAGATGTGAGGATGGTTGCTATGCTTGATTGTTTGCCATCATTATGACATGCACACCCCCACCCCCGTATCTTTACACCATATGTTAGTGTCACCTTGGAGTATTGTACATCTTGTTGTGCTAACTCTTTGGTTGCTGGTATAGGTTCAGGTACGGTTAAGTATACCTGTTATTGTTCTGTTTTGCTGCTTATTGCTCATACCAGACATTTGTCTGACCCAGAGTTTTATGTCTCTTCTTATTACTCTGGGTGCTCTTAAACGGGCAGACTAGAGATAGGTTAGGTGGTATGCACGAGTAGCTGTACCAGAGACGAGCAAAAGGCTTCCACGTATGATATATATAGATATTCTCCCTGTGTCGCTGTTGGTCACTACTTTGGGCATTAGTAGTGTACCTTTCTTATTTTGCTTTAGAGACAATTCTCTAAAGTTGTAATAATGATGATGTGGAACATAAGCTGTATTTTGAATTTCCACTGCTATGATGATTGTGGTTTAGTTCTCAGCTTATGCACTGTCTTGCCTGTTTTATGTCAAGTGTGTTATTATTATATTTTATTCCATGCGTTGTGAGACATTCTACAGGTTCCTTGTTAGTTCAAATTCCCTTCTTTCCTTTCTTTGACGACCGTACCGTGCTGGGTGGACGTTGGCACAGCGCACTTTCATTGGAAATGTCGGCTGGTGCAGGGGCAGGCCGTCACGTTTTGTATCAGAGCTCTAGGTTGCGTAGTTAACCTAGGGAAGACACCGGAGAGAGATAGTACGTATATGAGAGCGCGTATTTGTGACATTTTGGTTTTCAAAAGCTATATATATACACATACTATTAGTATATCTAAGGATGAAGTCGCACTGCACTGTCACCATTGAAGAGATGGTTAATCGTTTTCTCCTTACAGATTGAACGATGTGTCAATATACTAGGGGCACCGGTAGAGGAGCTAATAACGGGAATGCTCTTGATATGAGGATGATGTTCACTGACTTCGAGAGAGATGCATAGAAATGTGCAAGGAGCAGTTCCCAATGTTGCAAATGGTTGTGGTGCAGCGGTGCAGGCGCGTAGAGCCGATTTCACCAAGCTTTGTAAGGGCAACACTAGTCTTGGTGGGAAGCCATTCCATGGAACGGAATCGGCTACAGAAGTTCAGGATTGGCTTGATAGCTGTGAGCGCATCTTAGAAGATTTGGGTATCGAGGATGTGACGAAGAGAAAGCTAATATCCCATCAGCTGCAAGGACGGGAAATGAATTGGTGGAATGCTATTAAGGCAGCTACCCTTGAGGACCAAGTTACTTGGGATCAGTTCAGGACCCACTTTAGCGATAAGTTCATCCCAGCTGCCCAGAAGTCAGAATTATTTAGGAAATTTTTGGAGCTTAAGCAGAATGGTAGGGCAGTCTCGGAGTATATTGCTGAGTTCGATACTTTATCGAAGTATGGATTTTCTCTTATCGACACTCCCGAGAAGAAGAATGAGAAGTTCATAACATGCTTAAATCAGTACTTGGGGGAAAGGCTTATAAACCATATCGATGAGACGTTTGAATCGACTGTAGGGAAAGCTTTGAGATCAGAGAGTCTATACCCTAAGACGAAGACTGAGGTTGCATTTGTAGAGGAACCAAAACCGCAAGCAAGCAATGGAGGCAAGAATGGTTCTCAGAATAAGAGGAAGCAGAATCAGACCAAGGATGGCCAGAAGAATAAAAATAAGAAAGATGTAGAGTGCTTTAGCTATGGCAAGAAGGGCCATTATGCTAAAGAATGTCGAGCAAAGCCCGCGGACAGGAAGTGCTTCAACTATGGCCAAGTTGGACATCAAAAGGATAAGTGTCCGCAACCCCCTAAAGAAAAGCAGATTGTGAAAGCATATGATATCAATGATGTTCCTTCTTCATCGAATGCCCCCAACTACGGTGGAGAAAGGAAAGAATGTCATCATTCAAGGTATGCTTTCTGTTTATGATGTTCCTGTTCGAGTATTGTTTGATACTGAGCTTCCCGTTCCTTTATATCTAGTGACCTAGTAGATAGGTTGGGATTGGAACCCGAGATAGTCGATAGACCTTTAGCGCTGACGAACCCGATTGGTGGTTCAACTAGCCTTAGCATGGTTTGTCGTAATGTGGTCTCATCGAGTCATGGATGCATGTTTGTGATTGCTTTGTTTTGGGCTTTACTGGGTTTGACATTATTTTGGGAGTCGATTGGCTCCAAAGATATGGAGTGGTGGTAGACTGTGAGGGCTTTTCGGTGACAGTTAGAGCGGATGATGGGTGGAGGATAGTGTATGGTGGTCTACCTAGTGATGGCTAGTTTTCTAAATTCCCTCGACATCCCGCATGATGAGTTGTCAGATGTGCCCGCGGCTAACCAGTATACGGACATCTTCGAGGAAGTGACCGGACTTCCACCACACCGAGAGATAGAGTTTTGGATTGATTTAGTGAAAAATGCCAGACCTATAGTGATGCCACTTCGCCGTATAGCGCCAAGGGAGCAGTGAGAGCTCAGGGTGCAAGTAAGCGATCTTTTGAAGAAGGGATTTATCATAAGAAGTGTTTCTGAGTGGGGAGCACTAGTTGTGTTTACTACCAAGGCAGATGGTTCCCTTCGATTGTGTGTGGACTACCGCGAGTTGAATAACGTGACGAGGAAGAATAAGTATCCTCTACCGTGGATAGATGACTTGTTTGATCAGTTGAGTGGCGCGAGAGTGTTCTCCCAGTTGGATCTCGAAACAGGTTTCCATCAGCTTAGGGTGGAAGCTGAGAGTATAGCTAAAACGGCCTTTCGGACGCCGTCTGGATTCTATGAGTGGTTGGTCATGACATTCGGGTTGACCAATGCACCAGCATATTTTGTGGATCTTATGAATAGGGTATTCAGGGATCAATTGAATAAGTTTGTTCTTGTGTTCGTAGATGATATCTTGGTTTATTCAAAGACAGAGAAAGAACACAAGGAACATTTGAGGATAGTGATGGAGGTGTTGAGAAAACACCAATTGAAAGCAAAGTTCTATAAGTGTCACTTCTGGAGGAGGGAAGTGAGATTCTTGGGCCATGTTGTTTCAGAGAATGGTACTGCCGTGGACCCTACAATGATGGCTACGGTACAAGATTGGTCTACGCCTAAGAATGCAATAGACGTAAGAAGTTTCTTGGGGTTAGCTGGATATTATCGTAAGTTTATCCAAGACTTCTCCAAGATAGAAGCACAGTTGACTCAGTTGACCAAGAAAAATCAAGCTTTTGTTTGGGACGAAAAGTGCAAGAATGCATTTAAGAGTCTAAAGAAAAACTTGACATTTGCACCAGTGTTAGTCATTCCCAAAGGGAACAAAGAGATGACGGTATACACAGATGCCTGTGGTACCGGACTAGGTGCTGTATTGATGCAAGGAGGTAGGGTTGTAGCTTATGCTAGTTGGCAACTAAAACCGCATGAGAAAAGATATCCTACCCATGATTTGGAATTGGCAGCGATCGTGTTCGCATTGAAGATGTGGAGACATTATCTCTTGGGATAAAGATTCGAGTTGTTTACCGATCATAAATCGTTAAAGTATCTTTTCTCTCAGAAGGATCTAAATCTCTGACAGCAAAGATGGTTAGAATTCTTAGCTTCCTACGATTTCGATATCGCATATACACCAGGAAAGGGCAATGAGGTAGCCGATGCATTGAGTAGAAGACATGCCAGTTTAGGGGCTATGTTTCTAGAATGGAAGAAACCGGAGTACACTGTGACGATCCCAAAGTCCGAGGGGCGGTATTAAGGATAATCATTAGGAAATAACACATTAATCATCATAGCAGAGTACAGATAATAGCAGAAACAATAAATAAAATAAATTTTACATGGATATGACAGCGGAATCACAACATGTAGGAATATCAGAATAGCATAACGTGGGATATACTTAGTGAATAAAAAGAAAGTGATCAGTCATCATCGCCAGAGGCGGAATACATACATGTAGTGAGACATAATAAGAGTATCAGTCTACATCGCCGAAGGCGGAATACATATACATATAGTGAGAAATACGGAAAGTAAATCAGTCTGCATCGCCAGTGGCGGAATCATAATGTAAGTACAGTAATGGCGGAAAATATCAAGTCATCTCTATGAAGTCAGCCTCGCCATGAGCCAAAAGTGCACGCTATGCAGCTGTGCAGAACCAAAAACCACCTGTCACCTGTGTACTAGGCTGCCCGTGTGAAAATAAGGGCACCCGCGTTTGCAAAGTGAACAAGCAACGAGTCAGTCATAGGGACTGGTATGAGGAATCTATTAAACAGTTAAACAATAGTAAATAGCAAATCATAGGACCACGCCACTTTCGCGGAACGGGTTTACTCCAGTGATTGCTAGTGCATTTAAAACAAAGTAAATTCTTTTAAAACAACGCAATGCTTTTAGAAAGAATGAAACCATTATAAGACTCAGGTCCCATCACACAATGCAACGCAAGCCGAAGGATAGAGTTTTACCTTATAATAGCCAAATATGCTTGATACGTATAAAACAAAATCATTTGATATTATTACTAGTGCATATATGTTTCAAAAACGAATAGCATCATAAATATCAATCATAGGCGACATGAGCGTCCCATGCCACTATGTCGCCATATATAAGTTACAATCGAATCCGTTATCTCGTATTGGAAATTGGATTTCCGTCATGAGTCAAGGCAAGGGGCAAGCTCCTCTCCGCTTCGAGACACTCTAGCAAATGCCTCGGGACTACGCACTCTGGGTAACCCCTGGATCCTCCAAGGCCGGTCCTCTCTTACGTTTGAGGATTGGCAATTCCTGAACACACGTTTCCCGGTCCTTACAGACCTATAATCGAGGCGCCTCGCATTCCAACAACCACATAGGTCAAAAATAGATATAAATGTCAGGGCTGGTAAGTCACTGACACCACCATAGCTAGAAAGAAACGTCATGCTCTCCTTGGGTCCTTATCCTGTTTAGACTCATACCGAGGTGTGAGGTTCGCGAATCTACGAAATACACAAAGCTAGGCCACGTAGACCTTGCTTTGATCATCATCCACAAGACTTTGCTTTGCAACAGAAGCCTTGATCACAGCATCTTGGCATGCCACATAGGCAGTCCACTCCATACGATTGATTTCCATCGATATATAACCTCTGAGCTCGTACGTCTCAGAAAAGGGCGTTAAGCAAAAGAATAAATTCTCCGCCGCCAAACAGATATATATTTAACAGAGATCAATCAATATAGAACAAAATCCAATGTCAGACACACAGTCCATTTACAAGTCCGTCCTGGGTCTGGACGAAACCGGAGGCGTCAAATTCCTCGCAAATCCGTACAATCAACACATACGTTCAGACGGCTACTACTTCCATCCCCTTCCGGTAGCTACTCCAGTTAGGAACCTCAGTAGCGCCCATCCAACCGATACGAAGATCGTCGGTCTTGAATCGTCCTTGTATTTTCCAATTCGAATCGCTCGATAAATTATTTGAAATGAGGGTTAGCTCGGCCTTTTCAAATAATTCACGTCATTAGAATTTAAATCGATTCTTCATATGGTTATATTATTCGACATCCATCTTTCAGTTATTTAGTGTTATTTCCATGTCATACACATACGACCATCAAATATCAAACAATTCAAGCCCAATTGGTTTATTTGCAACCTATGTTGCTTATAATATTTTATAACGATTTTTCGCCATTTTTATTTATCTAAAAATGGCCATATTTCATTAAACGACGTTTCAGGTCGTGTCGTGGCACTGGCGCTGTTTTTCCCTTAATTTGTTTTACACATATCGGAAAATCTAACCGTTGGATTTCTACAAAGTCTATATCAATGGGAAGATATTCCCAAAGCGAACCCAACAGTTCCAGTTTCGTGAGAATCCGACGGTCGGATCTTCCACACTAGTCATTTGAAGTTACGGTTTCAAAATTCGAACTGCAGCGTCGTTATTCGATTAAATTTAATTATATTTATATTTATATATAAATATAAACGATTCTGGCGCTGTTTTTCTTCAGATTTGAATTAAACATTCCGGACAATCCAACCGTTGGATTTTTTCAAGGTTGGTGCCGTTGGAAAGATATTTCCAAGGCGAACCCAGCGGTTGCGGTTTCGGGAAAATCCGATGGTCGGATTTCTCGTACTAATCGTTTCAAATTACGATTCCGAAACGTGAACTGCACGGCCTCTATTCCTTTTAATTATATTTATATTTATATATAAAAATATAGTTCAATCTATAATTTCAACTATAGCTCATTCTATATTTTCAACTTCGTTTTCACTTCAAATATTTCACTAACGCCTTAATATTTCGAAAAATTTCGCCATAACCTCCTTTGTACGGGGAGGGGTTTGGAAATTTATTGGGCCGTATTAGGTACCCAATAAATCCTAAAAAGCATTCACATATTTTTAGTGATATATTTTGGTGTTTACGGGGGAGCATGTACTGATAATCACTCCAGGGAATAAATTCCCGTCACCCCATTTCCGTGTGGAAATAAATAGTCCATGTGCCGTATCTAATAACTAGAGCGACGTGATTATTGTCAACTCTAGACCAGTGTGGGGTTTTTTATTAATCTGGCAATTTATCGTTATAATTTATATAGTCCATATCAGTCATCAGTTCAACCTGTAGTATATAATCATTGCCATACAAGCCTCTTGCTCGTATGGTAAATCTTCCACCTCGTCACACAAGCTCCAATTGCTTATGTGGAATATGATGAAGTATGCTTATCGTCAAGAAGTATGCCATGTAGTGTAGTTCAAAATTAATTGTTACTATCCTATGGCATTGTTTATTATTTCACACAGAAAAACCAGCACTCCGCATCCAATGGCATTCACAGGAGTTGATATATAAATAAAATTGCGCAGCCAACTCATCAAGGTTTACCTATTTGTCGGGCACGCAAATAATTTCTTTACTCTACAGCTAATCCATTTTTCCTGTTCAACACATGTATATATATGCAGAACAAGGCTAATAATAATATTTCTAGCAAACTTTTATTTATTTCAACACGTGTGTATTTTTAACTAAGCATATACATGATAAAAGGAATATTTTTATCATCAAAAATATTTATTCGACACATGCGTATTTTTAACTAGGCGTATACATGATAAAAGGAATATTTTTATCATCAAAAATATTTATTCGACACATGTGTATTTTTAACACTTCATATTCACTATAAAAATATAGTTTTCATTGTCGATTCATTTTATTTTTAGACGATGATAACATTCAACACATGAATTTCAACTCGACGAACAAATTGCAATTCAACACATGAATATTCTATATCGTTTGTATATATAAAAATGTGATTTTTATTGCTAAAGCCATTTGTTTAAATTCAAATAATATTCAACACATGAATTTCAACTCAACGAATGAATTGCAACTCAACACATGAATATTCGATATAGTTTGTATATATATAAAAATGTGATTTTTATTGCTAAAGCCATTTGTTTAAATTCAAATAATATTCAACACATGAATTTCAACTCAACGAATGAATTGCAATTCAACACATGAATATTCTATATCGTTTGTATATATAAAAATGTGATTTTTATTGCTAAAGCCATTTGTTTAAATTCAAATAATATTCAACACATGAATTCCAACTCAACGAATGAATTGCAACTCAACACATGAATATTCGATATAGTTTGTATATATATAAAAATGTGATTTTTATCGCTAAAGCCATTTGTTTAAATTCAAATAATATTCAACACATGAATTTCAACTCAACGAATGAATTGCAACTCAACACATGAATATTCGATATAGTTTGTATATATATATAAAAATGTGATTTTTATTGCTAAAGCCATTTGTTTAAATTCAAATAATATTCAACACATGAATTTCAACTCAACGAATGAATTGCAACTCAACACATGAATATTCGATATAGTTTGTATATATATAAAAATGTGATTTTTATCGCTAAAGCCATTTGTTTAAATTCAAATAATATTCAACACATGAATTTCAACTCAACGAATGAATTGCAACTCAACACATGAATATTCGATATAGTTTGTATATATATAAAAATGTGATTTTTATCGCTAAAGCCATTTGTTTAAATTCAAATAATATTCAACACATGAATTTCAACTCAACGAATGAATTGCAACTCAACACATGAATATTCGATATAGTTTGTATATATATATAAAAATGTGATTTTTATTGCTAAAGCCATTTGTTTAAATTCAAATAATATTCAACACATGAATTTCAACTCAACGAATGAATTGCAACTCAACACATGAATATTCGATATAGTTTGTATATATATAAAAATGTGATTTTTATTGCTAAAGCCATTTGTTTAAATTCAAATAATATTCAACACATGAATTTCAACTCAACGAATGAATTGCAACTCAACACATGAATATTCGATAGAGTTTATGCAATTTATTTCAACGAATGAAAATTATTCTAACACATAAATATTTCAGAAAATTTCGGCAGCATAGCGGCAGGGTAGTTAAAACCGGGACCGTCCCTAGTACGGCTCCTCGCTCTACCTTAAAACCTCGCGGTTTTTGAAAATGGGGATCATGCATCTAGTTCGCACGCAGGCGGCATGTTTTATTTTCAATTCCACAATCCTATTCTATTTGTTTCAACCACAAGAGGGTATTTTTCAACCACAAAGGTATTTTCCAACCATTAAGGTATTTTTCAACCATAATATCAACCACAAACAATTATTTCCAACCATTCGTCAAACCATATGATATCACGTCAATCACAAGCAATAAATATCGTCCATGGTCTGTGGACGAGGGGAGTATATATATAAATAATATATAATAATTCACTTGCATTTCATCACAATTCAAAGCATATATGTTTCAAACAACGCTTGTATAATTTATACATCGCTAATATAACTTATACAACACATGTACATGAGGTATACAATGCGTATATAATTTACACTTCGCTTATATAATTTATACAACGCGATTTCATTCACACAAATAATTTAGATTCCTCACATTGGTTATTACGGTGCTAAAAATCGTAGGAAGGTCAGAAAAATCCGCGGCTTCTTCTAGAATGTAGAGAGCCTCCTTGCGGTCACGGTGTCTCCTGTTTCATCGAATTTCGTTAACATAGCAAAAAGATATGATTTTTACAAGTTTGCAACGCTTTAAAGTGTAAAAATCAGTTTCAGCCGTATACCCCTTTTTGATTCGAAAGCTAGGGTTGAATTTTTCGGCAAAACCACGAAGCTTTAGGACGAACGGCCAGCGCCACGTCGAAGAGGAAGGAGAGAGCTTTCCAAAGCTACCTGAGATGTTCAACTCGGTGCCTCCTAGAGGGCACGGCGGCGGCACAAAGGTCGGAGCTTCCCGACTCGATATCTCTCCCAATACTCAATGATAATTCGTGAAATTACTATGGATTTGAAGATCTCTGAACGCTCTTCAAATTGGAACTGGGTTTGCTTGATTTCGTTGAGTGGGTGCGGAGAAATTGAAGAGAGAAGATTCGGAAGGGTTTCTGCGTCGCGACAGAGGTTTCGAGGAGGGAGATGAATTCTGATTGGTTGATGCCCTTTTTATTTTAATTTTTAATTTATTTAATTCCAAAAATACCCCTTCTTCAAACGACCTCGAAATCAAACTCAACGACTGTCGCCCCTAGCTAAATACCCCCATTCCGGACACAATGGGATATGTTTCGTTGGCCATTTCGACTGTTACAGTCAGTTATTTTTCAAATTAAAATATAAAACATTCGATATTTAATTTAAATGTACATTTCAATTTGCCAGGGCCACAAACTGAATCTAAAAATTCCAGAAAAATAAATCTAGCTTTGTTTTGACGATACGGTCCTAACAAAACCAGTTTCGTCGAATTCTGAGCTCGTTTGCAAAACGGCCATTTTTAGGTCGACCCATTTTAACAGAATTTGACCAAACACGTTATCTTTTGCCCCGCTCACATACTAGCTTCAAAAATTATGAAATTTGAAACTTAGTAATAATTTGACATCCCGGACCCAACAAAAGTGGTTTCGTCGAATTCCGAGGTCATATGCAAAATCTCAATTTTCAAGGGCTATATATACTATATAGCGACCTTTCTGAAAATTCATTTGGCCATAACTTTTGATTTCCGTTATGAAATTTCGATTTTTCAGATTCGTTAGAAAGGTATTGATAAACAGATTTAAATATTTTCAGTTTCATTAAAATCTGTTATATTTTCCACCCGGTACAGTCAGACAAAGTTTGTAATCAAAATTTCAAACTGCCATATTATACACAATTCTATATTTTATTGAAATATATTATTTCAACTATTCAAATTTCTTGTTAATAACCAAATTTAAAAATTTTAAACTGGTTCACATTTTCCGGGTTATTACAATCTCCCCCACTTAAAACTTTTCGTCCTCGAAAAGGAAATAACAGTCAAGCAGGAAATAAAATGTAAATGCAAAGTATTGTGAAGGTACCTTGCACCGGAGTTAGTCAGAGATGTCCACTCTGCATTTGGGATAGGCTCGTTTAATGCTTTCCTCAGTCTCCCAAGTACAGTCTCTAGGATCACTACTCCACTGCACTTTGACTAAATGAATCTTTTTCCTCCTTAGCTCTCTAGTTTCTTTGCCAACTATCTTCAATGGCTCCCTCTTGAGTGCTAATTCTGGAGTTATGTCAATATCCTATTGCGCTGCTTCTTCCACAATAAGGTCGGGATCATGAACATGTTTTCTGAGTTGAGATACGTGGAACACATCATGTACACCAGGCAACCAATCAGGTAATGAAACCCTATATGCAAGAGTTCCAATCCGTTCAAGTATAGGAAAAGGACCAATAAACCTCGGTGCCAACTTCCCAGTCTTGCCAAATCTGATTACTCCTCGCATTGGAGATACTCTTAAATAAACATAATCGCCTACGGCAAACGATATATCCCTTTTTCTCGCATCAGCATAACTTTTCTGTCGGCTCTGTGCGGTTTTTAATCACTTCTTAATGAAATCGACTTTGTCCGATGCTTCTTGAATCATATCGGGCCCTAACACAAGTCTGTTGCCAGGTTCTACCCAACATGCGGGAGATCTGCACGGTCTACCGTATAATGCTTCAAATGGAGACATTCCCAAACTTGCTTGATAGCTATTGTTGTAAGAGAATTCGGCTAAATGTAAGTGATCTTCCCATGAGCCTCCAAAATCGATAACGCAAGCCCGCAATAGATCTTCTAAAATTCTATTCACCCGTTCAGTTTGGCCGTCTGTCTGAGGGTGATAAGCGGTGCTTAGATTCAATTTGGTTCCCAATTCTGTCTGGAAGGCTTCCTAGAATTTGCTAGTAAATAGGGGATCTCTATCGCTGACTATATTGAGCGGTACTCCATGAAGTTTAACAATTTCTTTGAAGTAAATCTGTGCTAGACTTTGAGCCGTTCTGTTGGATCGGACAGGTATGAAATGGGCAGTCTTCGTGAAGCGATCTACGATTACCCATATATTGTCGTTTCCTTTCCTAGTTCGAGGCAAACCATCGATGAAATCCATCGAGATTTGTTCCCACTTCCATCCTGGAATTTCTAAGGGTTGTAATAATCCAGCCAATTTCTGCTGATCACTCTTAACTAGCTGACAAGTGGAGCATCTGCTAACATATATTGAAATATCTCTTTTCATCGCCTTCCACCAGAATGTGCGTTTGATATCGTTATACATTTTGCTCACACCGGGGTGGATACTTAACTTGGACTTGTGGCACTCATCAAGTATTTCTCTTCTGAGCTCGGGGATTCCAGGCACACAAATTCTCCCTTTTAATCTTAGGACCCCTTGGCTATCGAGGCTAAAATCTGAGGGTTTTTCTTCTTGGATCCGCTGGCTTATCCTTTTAATGAATTCATCGTCCTTCTGAAGAATAGTAATCTTATCTTGTAAGGAAGAAGTAATGATAAAACTGGCAATGATTTCATTTTTCCTGCTGAGCGCATCTGCTACAACATTGGCTTTCCCTGGAGTGTATAGAATTTCAAAATCATATGCTGCTAGGAATTCTAACCAACGCTGTTGTCTCAAGTTTAAATCCTTCTGGGTGAACAGGTATTTCAAGGATTGATGATCGGTAAATAGTTCGAATTTCTCGCCCAGTAAATAATGCCTCCATATTCTTAAAGCAAACACGATAGCTAATAACTCAAGATCATGAGTAGCATAGTTTCTTTCATGCGGCTTTAGTTGGCGGCTGGCATAAGCGATCACTTGATCTTTTTGCATTAACAATGCGCCTAGCCCTCTAATAGAAGCATTTGTCCATACAGTCAAGTCTTGGTTGCCTTCTATAATGGTCAATACTGGAGCAGTTGTCAGTTTCAGCTCTTGGAAAGCTTCTTCACATTCGGGAGTCCATTTGAATTTCTCATGCTTCTTTGTAATCTTTGTCAATACTCCTGATATCTTTGAAAAATCCTGAACGAATTTCCGATAGTAACTAGCCAATCCAAGGAAACTTCGAACTTCTATGGGGGTAGTAGGTTGTTTCCAGTTTTGAATCGCTGTAATTTTGCTTGGATCTACAGCAATTCCTTCTTTTGACACGACATGGCCAAGGAATTTAACTTCATTCTGCCAGAAGACACACTTAGAAAATTTAGCTTTCAAGACATTTCTTGTGAGAATTTTCAACACTTGTTCTAAATGTTTTGCATGCTCATCTTCCGACTTAGAGTAGATTAGAATGTCATTGATGAAGACTAGAACGAATTTATTCAACACACCACGGAACACTCTGTTCATAAGATCAACGAAGTATGCCGGAGCGTTGCACAAGCCGAACGGCATTACTAACCATTCGTAGAGTAAATCGGGACCCCTGAAGGCTGTCAAAGGAACACAGTCTTCAGCTATACGCAATTGGTGGAAACCTGTAGCTAGGTCCATCCTGGAAAATACTGTTGCTCCATTTAATTGATCTAACAGATCGTCTATTCGGGGCAAAGGATATTTGTTCTCCAGTGTCTGCTTATTGAGATCTCGGTAATCAATGCAAAGTCTTAGAGTACCGTCTGATTTCGGGACAAATACAACTGCTGCTCCCCAAGCTGAAAAGCTCGGTCTGATTAGACCTTTCCAAAGCAATTCTCGGGTTTGGCTACTTAGCTCTTCCTTTTCTTTCGGGGCCATTCTTCTTATCGGATGTACTACTGGTCGGGCGTTAGGAATTAGATCTATCCTAAATTCAATTTCTCTTTGTGGCGGTAAGTTTTCTACTTCTTCAAACACATCCGCATAGTTTTTAACGACCGGTATCTTTTCTATCGAAGGGGGAGTAACTTCTAAAGAAGCCCAAAATTCTGTTCTATTAATTTCTGAGCCATGGCATGGTATATATATATAGGTCCAAGTTTCGTTTCGACTTTAACGATTCTTTCGGCACATCTAACTTCGGCCTTATATTTTGTCAACCAGTCCAGCCCCAGTATAATATCAAATTCGGAAAGGTCCATAACAATCGAATCAAAAGAGAACTTGTAGAAAGAGTAAGAGATAGGCACCCTACAGTATATACTGAGACTAACAGAACTTCCTATCGGGTTTCAGACTTTAATTGGTTCCTTAAGCTTTCTCCGTTTCAATTTTAATTTATGAACAATATTACCAGAAATGAAGCTACGTGATGCACCAGTATCAAAAAGTACAGAAACAGGAATATTTTTAATGGTAAGGGTACCTCCCAAGACATCGGGTTTACCTGATCCATCGGTGATAGCTGGCGGGGTCTTCCCGTCATAGACATGGGCCACCTGTGCATTCTGCTTTAGAGGGCAGTTCCTGCTGTAGTGCCCCTTCTTGTGGCAGTTGTAGCATTCGGCTGAGTCATTTGCCTTTGGCTTCTTTGGGGCTTTGCATACATTAGAGAAATGACCGGGCTTCCCGCAATTGTAGCAGTTTCCTTTTGGGATCTTTGCGGGTTTTTGAGTAGCGGCCGCGGTGATGCTAGATTCGGGTTGGTCTGTTGAAGCCTTGCGCTTATTCCCTGCTTGGCTTTTAGCGCGGTCTTGGCTAGCATGTCTCTCATCCATGTCTTCGTAGTTGCAAGCCATCTCTACTAGTTCTGTAAAGGAGAGTTTGATGTTGCTCATAGCTCTATCGTGATACTTGCGCTTCAGCCCAAATATGAACCTCTTATTCTTGGCTTTGTTGGTTAAAATCAGTTCTGGAGCATAGCGCGATAGCTGGGTGAACTTATTTAGATAGTCCTGAATAGAGAGGTCTCCTTGCTGGAGATTAGCAAACTGCTCTCTCATCCTCTCTAGAGCTTGTTCCGGTACAAACTTCTCATTGAACAAAGTCTTGAACTGCTCCCAAGTCCGGATAGTACCAGCTGCATCCCCAGAAGTAATGGCATCCCACCACAGCTCTGCCTCTTCCTTAAGGAGCCAAATGCCAAGTCGGGCTTTGTTGTTAGTTCCCATACCCATACCCTCGAAGATTTTCTCACAGGTTTTCAGCCAAGCGATAGCTTCGGTCACTGTGCCAGTGCCAGTAAAAGGTTTTCCTCCAAGATTTCTGTACCTCTTTGCTACTTTGTCGAGCTAAAAGTCTTCTGGTGCTGGTGGCGGAATAATAGGGCCTTCCACTACTACGGGGATATTCCCCCGTCCTCCTGCTGCATCTCCTCGGCCTCCACGGCCTCCTCTAGCTGCTGCTCCACGTGTAGCCATCTAAGAGTACTGTATAAGCAAGAAAAGAGTCAAGCTCACAGATTTGATAATTTTCATAAATGATAAAGCAAGGGAATACAAGGAAAGATAATGATGATGTACTGATCAAATTGTTTTGCTAATCTGCTTAGCTCATTCTAGGACATTGCTAATCCTATCACTAATGAGCTACCCGCATTAGAACACTACTGATTCTATTCTAACGAGGTGTTTAACGTGTTAGATCCCAAAACTAAGGTTAACCAAAGCTCTGATACCAACTGTGACGATCCCAAAATCCGAGAGGCGGTATTAAGGATAATCATTAGGAAATAACACATTAATCATCATAGCAGAGTACAGATAATAGCAGAAACAATAAATAAAATAAATTTTACATGGATATGACAGCGGAATCACAACATGTAGGAATATCAGAATAGCATAACGTGGGATATACTTAGTGAATAAAAAGAAAGTGATCAGTCATCATCGCCAGAGGCGGAATACATACATGCAGTGAGACATAATAAGAGTATCAGTCTACATCGCCGAAGGCGGAATACATATACATATAGTGAGAAATACGGAAAGTAAATCAGTTTGCATCGCCAGTGGCGGAATCATAATGTAAGTACAGTAATGGCGGAAAATATCAAGTCATCTCTACGAAGTCAGCCTCGCCATGAGCCAAAAGTGCACGCTATGCAGCTGTGCAGAACCAAAAACCACCTGTCACCTGTGTACTAGGCTGCCCGTGTGAAAATAAGGGCACCCGCGTTTGCAAAGTGAACAAACAACGAGTCAGTCATGGGGACTGGTATGAGGAATCTATTTAACAGTTAAACAACAGTAAATAGCAAATCATAGGACTACGCCACTTTCGCGGAACGGGTTTACTCCAGTGATTGCTAGTGCATTTAAAACAAAGTAAATTCTTTTAAAACAACGCAATGCTTTTAGAAAGAATGAAACCATTATAAGACTCAGGTCCCATCACACAATGCAACGCAAGCCGGAGGATAGAGTTTTACCTTATAATAGCCAAATATGCTTGATACGTATAAAGCAAAATCATTTGATATTATTACTAGTGCATATATGTTTCAAAAACGAATAGCATCATAAATATCAATCATAGGCGACATGAGCGTCCCATGCCACTATGTCGCCATATATAAGTTACAATCGAATCCGTTATCTCGTATTGGAAATTGGATTTCCGTCATGAGTCGAGGCAAGGGGCAAGCTCCTCTCCGCTTCGAGACACTCTAGCAAATGCCTCGGGACTACGCACTCTGGGTAACCCCTGGATCCTCCAAGGCCGGTCCTCTCTTACGTTTGAGGATTGGCAATTCTTGAACACACGTTTCCCGGTCCTTACAGACCTATAATCGAGGCGCCTCGCATTCCAACAACCACATAGGTGAAAAATAGATATAAATGTCAGGGCTGGTAAGTCACTGACACCACCATGGCTAGAAAGAAACGTCATGCTCTCCTTGGGTCCTTATCCCGTTTAGACTCATACTGAGGTGTGAGGTTCGCGAATCTACGAAATACACAAAGCTAGGCCACGTAGACCTTGCTTTGATCATCATCCACAAGACTTTGCTTTGCAACAGAAGCCTTGATCACAGCATCTTGGCATGCCACATAGGCAGTCCACTCCATACGATTGATTTCCATCGATATATAACCTCTGAGCTCGTACGTCTCAGAGAAGGGCGTTAAGCAAAAGAATAAATTCTCCGCCGCCAAACAGATATATATTTAACAGAGATCAATCAATATAGAACAAAATCCAATGTCAGACACACAATCCATTTACAAGTCCATCCTGGGTCTGGACGAAACCGGAGGCGTCAAATTCCTCGCAAATCCGTACAATCAACACATACGTTCAGACGGCTACTACTTCCGTCCCCTTCCGGTAGCTACTCCAGTTAGGAACCTCAGTAGCGCCCATCCAACCGATACGAAGATCGTCGGTCTTGAATCGTCCTTGCATTTTCCAATTTGAATCGCTCGATAAATTATTTGAAATGAGGGTTAGCTCGGCCTTTTCAAATAATTCATGTCATTAGAATTTAAATCGATTCTTCATATGGTTATATTATTCGACATCCATCTTTCAGTTATTTAGTGTTATTTCCGTGTCATACACATACAACCATCAAATATCAAACAATTCAAGCCTAATTGGTTTATTTGCAACCTATGTTGCTTATAATATTTTATAACGATTTTTCGCCATTTTTATTTATCTAAAAATGGCCATATTTCATTAAACGACGTTTCAGGTCGTGTCGTGGCACTGGCGCTGTTTTTCCCTTAATTTGTTTTACACATATCGGAAAATCTAACCGTTGGATTTCTACAAAGTCTATATCAATGGGAAGATATTCCCAAAGCGAACCCAACGGTTCCAGTTTCGTGAGAATCCGACGGTCGGATCTTCCACACTAGTCATTTGAAGTTACGGTTTCAAAATTCGAACTGCAGCGTCGTTATTCGATTAAATTTAATTATATTTATATTTATATATAAATATAAACGATTCTGGCGCTGTTTTTCTTCAGATTTGAATTAAACATTCCGGACAATCCAACCATTGGATTTTTTCAAGGTTGGTGCCGTTGGAAAGATATTTCCAAGGCGAACCCAGCGGTTGCGGTTTCGGGAAAATACGATGGTCGGATTTCTCGTACTAATCGTTTCAAATTACGATTCCGAAACGCGAACTGCACGGCCTCTATTCCTTTTAATTATATATATATATATATATATATATATATATAGTTCAATCTATAATTTCAACTATAGCTCATTCTATATTTTCAACTTCGTTTTCACTTCAAATATTTCACTAACGCCTTAATATTTCGAAAAATTTCGCCATAACCTCCTTTGTACGGGGAGGGGTTTGGAAATTTATTGGGCCGTATTAGGTACCCAATAAATCCTAAAAAGCATTCACATATTTTTAGTGATATATTTTGGTGTTTACGGGGGAGCATGTACTGATAATCACTCCAGGGAATAAATTCCCGTCACCCCGTTTCCGTGTGGAAATAAATAGTCCATGTGCCGTATCTAATAACTAGAGCGACGTGATTATTGTCAACTCTAGACCCGTGTGGGTTTTTTATTAATCTGGCAATTTATCGTTATAATTTATATAGTCCATATCAGTCATCAGTTCAACCTGTAGTATATAGTCATTGCCATACAAGCCTCTTGCTCGTATGGTAAATCTTCCACCTCGTCACACAAGCTCCAATTGCTTATGTGGAATATGATGAAGTATGCCTATCATCAAGAAGTATGCCATGTAGTGTAGTTCAAAATTAATTGTTACTATCCTATGGCGTTATTTATTATTTCACACAGAAAACCCAGCACTTCGCATCCAATGGCATTCACAGGAGTTGATATATAAATAAAATTGCGCAGCCAACTCATCAAGGTTTACCTATTTGTCGGCACGCAAATAATTTCTTTACTCTACAGCTAATCCATTTTTCCTGTTCAATACATGTATATATATGCAGAACAAGGCTAATAATAATATTTCTAGCAAACTATTATTTATTTCAACACGTGTGTATTTTTAACTAAGCGTATACATGATAAAAGGAATATTTTTATCATCAAAAATATTTATTCGACACATGCGTATTTTTAACTAGGCGTATACATGATAAAAGGAATATTTTTATCATCAAAAATATTTATTCGACACATGTGTATTTTTAACACTTCATATTCACTATAAAAATATAGTTTTCATTGTCGATTCATTTTATTTTTAGACGACGATAACATTCAACACATGAATTTCAACTCGACGAACAAATTGCAATTCAACACATGAATATTCTATATCGTTTGTATATATAAAAATGTGATTTTTATTGCTAAAGCCATTTGTTTAAATTCAAATAATATTCAACACATGAATTTCAACTCAACGAATGAATTGCAACTCAACACATGAATATTCGATATAGTTTGTATATATATAAAAATGTGATTTTTATTGCTAAAGCCATTTGTTTAAATTCAAGTAATATTCAACACATGAATTTCAACTCAACGAATGAATTGCAATTCAACACATGAATATTCTATATCGTTTGTATATATAAAAATGTGATTTTTATTGCTAAAGCCATTTGTTTAAATTCAAATAATATTCAACACATGAATTTCAACTCAACGAATGAATTGCAACTCAACACATGAATATTCGATATAGTTTGTATATATATAAAAATGTGATTTTTATCGCTAAAGCCATTTGTTTAAATTCAAATAATATTCAACACATGAATTTCAACTCAACGAATGAATTGCAACTCAACACATGAATATTCGATATAGTTTGAATATATATATATATATATAAATGTGATTTTTATTGCTAAAGCCATTTGTTTAAATTCAAATAATATTCAACACATGAATTTCAACTCAACGAATGAATTGCAACTCAACACATGAATATTCGATATAGTTTGTATATATATAAAAATGTGATTTTTATCGCTAAAGCCATTTGTTTAAATTCAAATAATATTCAACACATGAATTTCAACTCAACGAATGAATTGCAACTCAACACATGAATATTCGATATAGTTTGTATATATATAAAAATGTGATTTTTATCGCTAAAGCCATTTGTTTAAATTCAAATATTATTCAACACATGAATTTCAACTCAACGAATGAATTGCAACTCAACACATGAATATTCGATATAGTTTGTATATATATATATATATGTATATATAAAGATGTGATTTTTATTGCTAAAGCTATTTGTTTAAATTCAAATAATATTCAACACATGAATTTCAACTCAACGAATGAATTGCAACTCAACACATGAATATTCGATATAGTTTGTATATATATATAAAAATGTGATTTTTATTGCTAAAGCCATTTGTTTAAATTCAAATAATATTCAACACATGAATTTCAACTCAACGAATGAATTGCAACTCAACACATGAATATTCGATAGAGTTTATGCAATTTATTTCAACGAATGAAAATTATTCTAACACATAAATATTTCAGAAAATTTCGGCAGCATAACGGCAGGGTAGTTAAAACCGGGACCGTCCCTAGTACGGCTCCTCGCTCTACCTTAAAACCTCGCGGTTTTTGACAATGGGGATCATGCATCTAGTTCGCACGCAGGCGGCATGTTTTATTTTCAATTCCACAATCCTATTCTATTTGTTTCAACCACAAGAGGGTATTTTTCAACCACAAAGGTATTTTCCAACCATTAAGGTATTTTTCAACCATAATATCAACCACAAACAATTATTTCCAACCATTAGTCAAACCATATGATATCACGTCAATCACAAGCAATAAATATCGTCCATGGTCTGTGGACGAGGGGAGTATATATATATATATATATATATATATATAATAATTCACTTGCATTTCATCACAATTCAAAGCATATATGTTTCAAACAACGCTTGTATAATTTATACATCGCTAATATAACTTATACAACACATGTTCATGAGGTATACAATGCGTATATAATTTACACTTCGCTTATATAATTTATACAACGCGATTTCATTCACACAAATAATTTAGATTCCTCACATTGGTTATTGCGGTGCTAAAAATCGTAGGAAGGTCAGAAAAATCCGCGGCTTCTTCTAGAATGTAGAGAGCCTCCTTGCGGTCACGGTGTCTCCTGTTTCATCGAATTTCGTTAACATAGCAAAACGATATGATTTTTACAAGTTTGCAACGCTTTAAAGTGTAAAAATCAGTTTCAGCCGTATACCCCTTTTTGATTCGAAAGCTAGGGTTGAATTTTTCGGCAAAACCACGAAGCTTTAGGACGAACGGCCAGCGCCACGTCGAAGAGGAAGGAGAGAGCTTTCCAAAGCTACCTGAGATGTTCAACTCGGCGCCTCCTAGAGGGCACGGCGGCGGCGCAAAGGTCGGAGCTTCCCGACTCGATATCTCTCCCAATACTCAATGATAATTCGTGAAATTACTATGGATTTGAAGATCTCTGAACGCTCTTCAAATTGGAACTGGGTTTGCTTGATTTCGTTGAGTGGATGCGGAGAAATTGAAGAGAGAAGATTCGGAAGGGTTTCCGCGTCGCGACAGAGGTTTCGAGGAGGGAGATGAATTCTGATTGGTTGATGCCCTTTTTATTTTAATTTTTAATTTATTTAATTCCAAAAATTCCCCTTCTTCAAACGACCTCGAAATCAAACCCAACGACTGTCGCCCCTAGCTAAATACCCCCATTCCTGACACAATGGGATATGTTTCGTTGGCCATTTCGACTGTTACAGTCGGTTATTTTTCAAATTAAAATATAAAACATTCGATATTTAATTTAAATGTACATTTCAATTTGCCAGGGCCACAAACTGAATCTAAAAATTCCAGAAAAATAAATCTAGCTTTGTTTTGACGATACGGTCCTAACAAAACCAGTTTCGTCGAATTCTGAGCTCGTTTGCAAAACGGCCATTTTTAGGTCGACCCATTTTAACAGAATTTGACCAAACACGTTATCTTTTGCCTCGCTCACATACTAGCTTCAAAAATTATGAAATTTGAAACTTAGCAATAATTTGACATCCCGGACCCAACAAAAGTGGTTTCGTCGAATTCCGAGGTCGTATGCAAAATCTCAATTTTCAAGGGCTATATATACTATATAGCGACCTTTCTGAAAATTCATTTGGCCATAACTTTTGATTTCCGTTATGAAATTTCGATTTTTCAGATTCGTTAGAAAGGTATTGATAAACAGATTTAAATATTTTCAGTTTCGTTAAAATCTGTTATATTTTCCACCCGGTACAGTCAGACAAAGTTTGTAATCAAAATTTCAAACTGCCATATTATACACAATTCTATATTTTATTGAAATATATTATTTCAACTATTCAAATTTCTTGTTAATAACCAAATTTAAAAATTTTAAACTGGTTCACATTTTTCGGGTTATTACAACATCGTTGGGTATGATTTCAGACCAAAGTGCGAATTGGATCCAGAAGTATTAGCAAGTTTGACGATCAGACCCACTTTGATTGAGCGAGTTGGTTCCAGTCGGAGAGACGATCCTAACCTATTGGAAATCATCTCCAAGTTAGAGATGGGTATCGACGAGAAGATGAAAAAGTATGGGCTTGATCGGAATGGATGGCTTAGAAAGAATGGTAGACTAGTTGTTCCCAATGTCGATGGATTGAGAGATAAAGTGGTTAGAGAATGTCATCACTCAAAACTGACTATACATCCCGGTGGTAAAAAAATGTATCGAGACATGAAGCATACCTACTATTGGGAAGGGATGAAAAGAGACATTGGGAAGTATATATCCAAATGCATGAACTGCCAGTTGGTTAAAGTTAAGCAAAAGAAACCTAGTGGGTTGTTGCAACCATTAGAAGTTCTAGAATGGAAATGGGAACAAGTCTCAATGGATTTCATTGATGGGTTACCAAGAACTAGATCGGGCCATGATAGCATTTGGGTGATTGTGGACCGATTGACTAAGAGTGCAAGGTTTATACCCGTCAAGTCGAATAGAACAACAGCTAAGTTAGCAAAACTGTATATGAAGTGGTTAGTGAGATTTCATGGAGTACCTAAAAGCATTGTGAGTGACCGAGACTCGTTGTTTACTAGTGGGTTTTGGAAGAGCTTACAAGAGGCTCTAGGGTCAGAATTATATCTCAATACCACGTATCACCCTCAAACTGATGGTCAAACGGAGAGGGTAAATCGTATATTAGAAGATATCTTGAGAGCTTGCATATTGGATTTTGGTGGATCATGGGATGACCATTTGCATCTAGTAGAGTTTGCATATAATAATATTATCAATCCAGTATTGGTATGGCTCCATATGAAGCTTTGTACGGAAGACCGTGCAACTCATCGTCATGCTGGTTAGAAACCGGTAAGAAATTTGTGCTTGGGCCAGATGTGATAAGAGAAACCTCAGATAAGATCAAAGTTATCCGACAACGAATGAAGGTTTCCCAAGATAGGCAGAAGAGTTATGCTGAAAAGAGGACAAGAGATTTAAAATTCTCCATTGGCGACTTGGTTTTTGTCAAGATCTCTCTATTAAAGAATGTTATTCGACTTAGAAGGAGAGGAGAGCTGGCACCAAGATTTGTTGGTCCATTCCTAATCCTCGAGCAAGTTGGGAACTTGGCATATAAAGTTAAATTACCAGAGAAGATGGCAGAAGTTCATAACGTATTTCATGTTTCCCAGTTAAGGAAATTCATGCACGACCCCGATATGACTATTTCACCTGATCAGTTGGATGATATCGAGGTAGAACCCGAGGCGGTTGGGAACCGCAAGCCGATTCGTATTGTCGAGCACGATACGAAGCAACTTCAAAGGAAAGCGGTGAATCTAGTCAAAGTTCAGTGGGGCGAGAATGAGAATGACTGTACTTGGGAGACAGAGGAGAGCATTAGGAAGACGTATCCAGAACTCTTTGCCTGGTAAGATTTTAATTGCAACTTAGTTTTCCGCATGCTAGGATAGACTTGTTTGTTTGTTTTTGTATGTTTGATTGTTTTGAATGGTTGGTAGGCATGCGGGATCTTTTGCTTGTTTCTTAGTTAAGGAATTTCGAGGGCAAAATTTCTTAAGCGGGGAGAATGTAACGACCCGCATTCTACGCATCGAAGGATCGTAGAATATTAATACGAAGTCGTATGGTCATGTAACTTTGGGAGACGAATATTGGGGTCATTTCCCATGTTCGTGATTTTTGCCGATTCTTAAATGACCGTTTTGCCCCTAGCTGATATTTTTTTGGCCACAACTTTTGATTGGTAAGAAGTTTTGATCTGAAACAACTTTAATTAGATTCAAATGATGGTTAACCTTTCCGTAGAGTGGTCACATTAGCCAAACGGACTCACCGTTTGGGCGATATGGCTGAAACAAGGTTTAGAATGTGAAAAACAGCTTAACCGAGCCTAATTAGGGTGATTAGCAAGAGGGCCCATAACCCATTTCGGGATTAGGGTTATGGGAGGGCTGAGATGAGTTAGTAAATCAGCTTTTATTTCATTTCCTAGCCGCCACTTACAACCTTTGAACCCTAGCAATGGCCTCCACTTGCTAAAACACCCCAAATCACCTTCTAAACGCTAATTGAGCCAAATCTACATCAAATCAAGGCAAATTAGCATCAAATTGGGAATAGAGCTGCAGTGTTGCATAGAGATTCAACCCAAATCAGATAATATTTCAGATCTATAGTTCGTTTGTGGCCAAGGTGAGTGATTAGCATTGTTTTTACACTAATTATGGTTAATTAGGGGTAATTAATGTTAATTAGCGAATTTATGTATTAATAAATTCTGGAAAAATGTTTACAAATTTTTAAATATTATTTTAGGCCTCTTCTAGAAAATTTGGTTAATTCGGACATGTTTTGCTAATCATATCATTAGTTATGCTTAAACATGATTAAGGGGAAAACATGAGTTTTTGGGTATGTTTGATCCACATGAACACGTTAAATTGTTATTTTGGTGTTTATGGTCGATTCTCTATGTTACTATAACTGTATGGTATGCTTTGTGATTGATTAGAAAAGTTAGAATGGTCGAAAACGCCGCCGAGTGGCGTAAAAATGGTTGTTGGAAGTTGTAGGAAACGTGCAGGAAACCAGATCGGATCAGTGGAAGGGGACCGGGTCAGGTCGTGTAGCCCACCCACTAGCCGCCTCTTGCACCCGAACCGAACCAGTTCGCCATCACGAACCTCCACCATTTGTATGTCACGAGCCGACCTGAAACTTGGAGGAGACCACGACCAAACCGACCCAATGTTGGAGAAGAAGACCAAGGCGGAGTGCTACAAATGGATGGGAGAATACAACCCGATCCAAACCGGATCGGGAACCATGAACCGATCCATTGGGTGGCCACGAACCGGAACACTCCTCCGACCCGAACCAGAGATCACGACCTGAACTGAAGCACTCTGAACCGGGACCCACGAACGAGTATGACCGAGCCAGGGGAGGAAGTTTACTCACAAACCGAATAGGGTGTCAGGACCCGTATTAGATATGCATCACGACCGAACCAAACCGAGGACGAGGAGAAGACTAGAACCCGAGATGCAAATGTATTCCAAGTGGGAAGTTATGACTTAGGATCCAGATGAGAACCAACGAGTTAACTTCATGATTGTGCTTTGCTGCGGGACGTGTGCTAAGGAGTTGTCGACGTCCATAGCTTTGATTCACCACCGAGAGACGATTGTTAGGCTACGGATCAATGCAGTGGGGTACTTATTGCTTCATGGGGCAAAGTAATCGTAGTGTGGCTATGAGCCAGTGCAGTGGAGTCGTCATGACTTCATGGGGGCAAAGTGGACATAGCAAGGACTAGTGGCTGTGGATCAGTGCAATGGAGTCACCGTGACTCCATGGAGCAGAGTGATCATAGCAAGGATTTGGGTGATCAAAGTGGTGGATATCGTATGTTTAACGCACTGAGTGAGAGATGTGAGGATGGTTGCTATGCTTGATTGTTTATCATCATTATGACATGCACACACCCACCCCCGTACCTTTACACCATATGTTAGTGTCACCTTAGAGTATTGTACATCTTGTTGTGCTAACTCTTTGCTTGCAGGTCCAGGTTCAGGTATGGTTTAGTATACCTGTTATTGTTCTGTTTTGCTGCTTATCGCTCATACCAGACTTTTGTCTGACTCAGAGTTTTATGTCTCTTCTTATTACTCTAGGTGCTCTTAAACGGGCAGACTAGAGACATGTTAGGTGGTATGCATGAGTAGCTGTACCGAAGACGAGCAGGAGGCTTCCACGTATGATATATATATAGATATTATTCCAGTGTCACTGTAGGTCACTACTTTGGTCATTAGTAGTGTACCTTTCTTATTTTGCTTTAGAGACAGTTCTCCAAAGTTGTAATAATGATGATGTGGAACATAAGCTGTATTTTGAATTTCCGCTGCTATGATGATTATGGTTTAGTTATCAGCTTACAACACTGTCTCGCATGTTTTATGTCAAACATGTTATTATTATATTTTATTCTATGCGCTGTGAGACATTTTATAGGTTCCTTGTTAGTTCAAATTCCCTTCTTTCCTTTCTTTGACGACCGTCCCGTGCTGGGTGGACATTGACACAGCGCACTTTCATTGGAAATGTTGGCTGGTGCGGGGGCGGGCCGTCACAAAAATATTAATGAATGAAAATTATGGAAAATCATTGGAAACCGTTGGAATGGTAAATTTGGAACAATGGGGATGTGAAATCCATTGTGTGTTTCATATTGCATATTTTATAAAGTCACTTATGTTAATGTAGTTTCGTACCAACCACTAAAGTGCAGGTGTTCCAAGGATGTTTCCGGAACAATGCGACATGGTTCCGCTAGATATGTTTAAAGGATGATTATTCACACCAATCGTTTACCAAACTCGAAATTTGTAACGACCCGGAATTTTGGGCCGAATTTAAAAATTTTATTTTAATTATTTTAATGGGTTTTTAATATTTGAAATAATTTATTTTATATAATAATGACTATAAATTTATTTTAATCGAAGTTAAAACGAATAAATTTTATTTAAATTATAAAAGGAGTTAGAAATAGCGCGGTAGTTTTAAATTTTGAATTTTAACTTTGATTGACTGTACAAGATGCAAAATAAATCGGATTTTAGAGAAACCAAAAATATTAGAATCTATTTAAAAATATCTTTCCAATGAATCCGAAAAATTGAAATTTCATAGCGGGAATCAAAAGTTATGTCCAATTCAAAATCTAAAAAAAAACGCTATGGAATATATATATATAATATATAGGACCCAAAATGCTACTTTTTACATACGAATGAATTGGGACTCGAAACCACTTCCATTGAATTTAAAATGATGTTTATGCATTGAAAACATATAAACACTTATATATTTCGAGTTTCGGAAATTATTCATATTTATTTGTATTTTTAATATTAAATATATACGCCTTAAAAATGGGAATTTTGCAAACGACCTCCGAATTCGACGAAACCACTTTCTATGGATTCGGAATATTAAATTATTGTTAGATTCCAAATTTCATAATTTTTGAAGCTAGTATGTGGTCGTAATAAATTTTACAGTGAAAAACAGACAATTTTCAGACTTTAAAAATTTGCTATTTATTCAAACGGACTCGGAATTCATCGAAACCAGTTTCTATGGATTTGTAATGTCAAGAAATAATTATGTTTCAATTTTCATAAAAAAATGGAATTCGCAGGTGTTAACACGAATTTTAAAACTAAAAAAACAGACAAAATTTGAAGAAGATAAAATACATAAGAGGTTAAAATAAGGGTAGTCGGCCTAATTTAATTATTAACCCATATAAAATATCATAAGTGCTGTCATTAGCTGAACCCTAAGACAAAACGTAGCCACCTTTTTCTTCCTCTATTCCATGGCGGCTCTCTCCTCTAAAAATTATTTTGCAAATGAGCCCCTGAAAATAAAATAATTTATATCACTCAATCAGAACAAAATCAGACCAAACCCATTCTGGGTTTTGTTCATCTTCTTATCCTCTACCTATCACGAAAAATTTAAGACCTATCGTCGCACGGATTCACCGGAATCTAGCTTAAAAGACAGAAAGCTGATTTTGGTTATTTGTTTACAGCGAGCCCCACGAAGGGAGATAGGTCGAGCGACTTTAGGCAGTGGTAGAGGGGAAGCATACGGTTCTTTTGGCGGTGGTGGCATGGTCTTAGGTGGCCGGAGTTGGCCGGAATGTCAATTTTACTGCAGGGGTGCTGAAAACAGGACAGTCGCAAAGATGAGCAATTTCTCGCTGATCCGTGCATTTTCAGGCGAAGTGACCCAAACAGAAGTTGTTCGGGAGGTCGAGATCTAGCTACTGACAAAATTTGGTGGCATTTGGAGTACCGAGGCAGCCGCAACACTGAGATGAACGGAAACTGCACTTTTCCGTTCAACTGCAGATCATGGGCCCCATGTGGCGAACTGGAGGGGGGGACCACCAGGCGTGGAAAGAGGGGGAGAAGCCGGAGAGAATGGCGCTGGTTTCGTGCAATTCCGACATACGGTTTGGCCGTGGCGAGCATTTTAAGTTCAGTGTGCTGTTTGGAAAAAAAAGGTTAAGGGCTTAAACGCGAAACATTTATTTAATTTTATATTCAATGTTCGTAACGCAATATCTTTTACATACGAGATCGAAATTTGACGATTTCAGGTCTGCTGCGATCGTGGCGACGATAGCTTTGCATGGACACAAAATTCGTCCAATTTGGAGGAAGTTGAAATTTTGGGTAATTTTTACAAATTTAAATATTATATAAATCGATTTGTTAACTTCGCAAATGCATAACTTTTTGTCACGTTATCGAAATTGCATGAAACTGAATCCGTTGAGATCGTTATATCAAGAGCTTCGAGTGAGCAGTAATTTTGTCCAATTCTGAGCAAGTTGAAAATTTGGGTAATTTTCATAATTTAAATTAATTATTTAATTATTACAAACTTCGAAAAATCATAACTTTGTGATACGAACTCGAAATCGCGCGGAATAGGATTTGCTGCGATCAGCGAGTCGAGAGCTTCGCAACGACACTAACTACGCCCAATTTGGAGCATGTTGGATCTTGGGCCAAATTTGGGCCCGAACCGTCATTTAAAGTCGGCAAAGGTGAGAACTCTTTTGCTTACTCAATTTTCGAATAGTTATTTATTTTTATAATTAAATGTAAATAAATTATTGGTGATGGAAGTAATTGTTTGTTGAACGGATTGTGGATTTGGATGTCATGTCATGTTATGTTTGAAATTGAAAATATTCAACAGGTTAAACTAATGATTTATTATTTATGATAATTTAAAATGATGATACACTGCCATTGACAAGTCACCTGACTTGTTGATGTTGATTGGGACGATTATTTTACACCTCGCCCAAGTGCACAAAATTATGTGTTGGCTGAAACCCCACATGGGTCTTGGGTTGATATTTGACTACACATCATCCTTGTGTTTAGTGTAAATTGCACTTTGGCTGTTATGTGAATGATTGACATTATTATGGAATAAGTGCAATGTTTGAAATCCGTGTAATTAAATTACATGGAAATTGTGTGAGTCTCATTCCAATTTTGAGTTAAAGAATATTATAATCCAATATTCAATTAAAAGAACCAAAGGATGGTTTCCATGTTTTCAAATGGAAAGGTATGTATTGTCAAAGTTACAATAAAAAGAGTGAATTGGAAAGATAAAAAAAAATTAGTAAAAAATTACAATAAAAAATTAGAATTAAAAGATACCCTTTTTAATTGTCAACATGTTAAACTAAGAAGATTTGTTTCAAAACTGAACATCTTGGAAAGATTAATATTATTGTTATCAATTTTGAATTAATGAATATTTTAATTTATACTCAATTAATAGAATTAATTGGCGTTGATTTAAAAGGATTATATCTTTATTGTTTAAAAGTTATAATAAAGGAGATTCAATTAAAAAGATTATATATTTACTATCCACGTTTTAAGATAAGAAAGTTTGATTTCGAAATTTGAACGTTTTGGAAAGATTACATTTATTTATCATTATGTGGCAATAAATAGATTTGATTTCAAAATAAGACATTTTGGGAAGATTATTATTAATTGTTATAACAATATGGAAAGTTCAAATATTTATAAAGATTTGAAAGGTAAGTGAAGATATTTGGAATCACGACATTTTAGAATTAAAGAATATTTAAAATTAAGATTCTTTAATGGAAAGAATATTTTCAAAGAGTACGTTTTAGAAAAGTTAATTATAATTGTACTTGGACATGAGGTTAGGTCACATTTGTGGTGGAAGTCTGCTCGGAACCGCCCGGCTTATCCAGCAGCCACAAATGTTGGGCCTAATGTGAGAGGTCCAAGTGCGCAAATACGAATTGGGCCATGACACGAGGTTAAGCCCAACTTGTGGGATAAGTCTGCCCGGAACCAACTGGCATATCCAGCATCCACAAGTCGTAGGCTTAATGTGGGAGGTCTGGCCCAGTGTAAAATATAAATGAATAAGATAATGGATTGAGCTATTTAATCTGTTTTAAATAGCAACACCATTTTAACCCGAATGTGTTTATCGATTTATTTTATACATTTTATAATGCATGTTTTAAAGAGCTAATTCCAAAATAAATATTTTGGAAATAATATTATTTTAATATGATAATAGATAGAGTATTCAATTTGGATATAAATTGAAATAAAAATTGGAATCGTTTTATAAACGAATTTATAAACATTTTAGAATAAAGTTTGAAAGGAAAATATTACATTTTTCAATGTAATAAAGTTGAAATGAAAATATTACATTTTTCAATGTAATAAAGACTGAATTGAAAATTAAGATTGAAATGAAAATATTACATTTTTCAATGTAATAAAGACTGAATTGAAAATAAAAGTTTGAAATGAAAACATTACATTTTCCAATGTAATAAAGATTGAAATGAAAATATTACATTTTTCAATGTAATAAAGGTTGAACTAAGAAGATTACATAAAAAAGATTTCATTTTATTTAAGATTGATTACATTAGAAAGAATACCTTTTTAAGTTAATTTGTTTCAAAAGAATGAAATAATTCATTTTAATGTAAATATACATTTCAATGCAAAAGAATGAGTGATTTATTTATTTTAATAAATTAATTAAAATAAATAAAAGGATTAAAGTGGTTTTAATAAAACCAAGATTTTCCAGTACATACATTGGAATGGATTTAAATGGAAATAATCTTCGGATTATTTCAGTATTGGATTTTGTGATTAAACGGATATTATTGTGGGAATTTGGAAGATATAAATATCCTTATTCCCAATTTGATATACGTTAATTTTCAGAATTTGATATTGAATATAAATCGATATAATTTCTATTCAAAGCATGATATTTAATGTCAGATTAAAATTTGGGTTTGTCGTGAATAGTGTCTTAAATAACATTGTTCTTAAACCCATTTGGGAAAGAATAAATCTTTTAGTTAAGATTTAAATAAGATTTCCAATTATTAAACATAATTGAAATTAAGTGAAACTGACTTTTGGGTTGATTACGAACAATGTTTTTAAATGACATTAGTTCTTTAAACCCGATTGACAGTGAAATTTAGATTGGTAATTCATAAATCTTTTAACTAAGATTTAGTGAAATATTCTAAAGAGAACTTTCAATTTAACATATTAATATGAAATACGATTTTGGGTTTATTGTGAACGATGTTTTTATGCAACATTTGTTCTTTAACCCAGTTAAGGGAAAGATTATTTCTTGAAAGTTAAATAATCATTAAATAATGATTCTTGAAGATTAAAACTAAATATAGTTTTAATGAATCTTTAATTGGATTGAATGAGGATAAAAGTAATTAAATTTACTTAATTCAAGAAATGAACGATAATGTTGTACCACCAGTTTTACTCCAAGCGGTGGTTAAATCTTTAATTAGATTTGATCGATAAAACGGTAATTAAGTTTACCGTAACACATTGGGTGTTAGATATGGAGTACCACTAGTTTACTCCATGGGTTGTGTAGGTTGGGAATGGGATATTAATCAATGATTACTTCGGTAAGGCGTTAATCCCGACTAGTTGAATAAACCTTAATTTGGTTTAAATTAAAATCAAAGAATACTCTTGATTGGAATGAGGCGTTGGTTGTGTTTTAAAGCACATGATTTTAAATTACGCAAATTATTCAGAAAGACCGGGTTTAACCCATTCTGAATAATTCATACGACGATTGAAGATCGATGATGAAGGCAGTTATTGAAGACCGGGAAATTTCCATATCGAATGGATGATTATTGATATCTTGATTGGACCGTACACCCAAAATGAGGGAAAATTTGGTGATCATTCAGACGTATTTGGAGATCTACCGGATATGGTTTCGTTCAGACCCAGAACGGACTGATAAATGGATTGTGTGTCTGACATTGTATTCCTTTATATTGTATTCGTTGATCTCTATTTAGTATATAGCTGTTTGGTGGCGGAGAATTTATTCTCTTGCTTAACACCCTGTTATATATCAATAGATGAATCAATGATATGGTATGGTCTGATAATGTGGCATGCTAAGATGCATATGATCAAGGCTTTTGTTGAAAAGCAGGGCCTTGTGGGATGATCAAAGTATAGCCTATTACGGCATAACTTTGTGTATATCGTGACTTCGCGAGCCTCACACCCCGGTATGAGTCAAAAACGGGATTAGGACTGCAGGGAGTGCACACATTTCTTTCTAGCTAGGAGTAGTGTCAGTGCTTAAACTAGCTGACATTTTACTTATATGGATGATGGATTTTGAGGCGCCTCGGATTTTTATAGGCCGTTAGTGGTCATACTATAGGTCCAAAGGGACCAGGAAGCGTGTGATCAGGCATAACCAATCCACTGCCGATAGGCGGGGACCGGCGCTGAAGATCCAAGGGTTACCCTTTGGTGTGATCCTGAGGCATTTGCTAGAGTGTCTCGAATCGGAGAGGACGATCCCTAGCCTCGATTCATGATGGAAATCCAATTTCCAATACGACACTATGCGGTTTTGATTGTAGAACTAGTATGGCGACATGATATATGGTACTCATGCCGTCTATGATTAATACATTTACTTTAGAAATTGATTTCTGCACTATGCACTTATAGTAATATTAAAAGATAAATTTCGCGCACCAAGCATATTTGGCTATTATAAGGTAAAACTCTATCCTCCGGCTTGCATTGCATTGTGTGATGGGACCTGAGTCTTATAATAGCTTCATTTTCCTTTATTTAGCATTGCGCTGTTTATTTTTATGCATTGGTATTCTTGGGGGTTAACCCGTTCCGTGTTATATGGCGTGGTCCCTTGATTTACCTAACTTTAAAATCAACTTAATAACTGTTTTTGAGTTCTCATACCAGTCCCATGACTGACCTGGAGTTTATTGTTTTAACCTAAACTCTGGGTGCCCATATTTCCACACGGGCAGCTCGTAGTTTGGTTTTGCAGATATTATATTCATAAAATCCTGGTCTACAACTGAAGCGATATTCGGAAAGCTCTATATCCGTGTATTTCTTTCAGTTGTATTTTGTATTTTTTCCACTACTGTTTAAATGTAATTTAAACTCTGATATTATTGTATTTCCAATGTATATTATTATTCATACTCTGGAAAATTCTTGTACTCTGATGTAATTGTCGTAACAACAATAAAATGTTCTTCTGTTTTGTGTTCTGATGTGTGTTGTTCTCAAAGCAATCCGGCTTTCCTTTAATGGGAAGTTTGGGTCGTCACATTTGGTATCAGAGCTTTGGTTTACAGAGCTCGAGAACAGGACACATTAGAACCGAACGAAGGAATTCATCGGAGATTGGATTAGTAATATCCAATAAGAATGACTCGTTAGAGATGAGATCAGTAGCATCCTGGAACGAGTGTGAAGAGTATTATTTTCTTTAAAATAAAAATGAAACCAAATTTAGTTTAGAAAATTTTATCTTAATATGCGTATTTGAGTATATTATTATATTTTAATTTGGACAATCGAGTATATAAAGATTTCGAATACACGAGTAATTAACGGATATTCGAAGTTTTAATATACTGGGTAGATATAGAATCACACTCTAGTCGCCCGGGCATAATTCTGATGATTGATGCATCATCATCAGAGTTTATGTTCGAGTTTCAAAAGTGGTATATCTATATATTTCCATTGACTGGTGTGAGAACCATAACTAGATAGGGTCTATTGTTATGAATTGCAGTAAAAACATGATTTTTGATTATATATAAAAATTATATATGTTTGAAAAGTTAATCACCTAATTGATTGCTAGTTGTGATGTTTGATTATTAGTTTAACTAATAAAATATTGGAATGATAATTAAGTTAACCACTGTATAATAGAATGATAAATTTAGTTAAATCAAATTTAATACTGAACTGAATTGGAAATTGATTAGAATTGAAAGTTGAGTTGGTGAATTAAACGACTTTTAGCTTCGTTCCTTTTCGAGGACAAAAAGATTTTAAGTGGGGGAGATTGTAACGACTCGGAATTTTGGGCCGAATTTAAAAATTTTATTTTAATTATTTTAATGGGTTTTTAATATTTGAAATAATTTATTTTATATAATAATGACTATAAATTTATTTTAATCAAAGTTAAAACGAATAAATTTTATTTAAAATATAAAAGGAGTTAGAAATAGCGCGGTAGTTTTAAAATTTGAATTTTAACCTTGACTGACTGTACAAGATGCAAAATAAATCGGATTTTAGCGAAACCAAAAATATTAGAATCTATTTAAAAATATCTTTCCAATGAATCCGAAAAATTGAAATTTCATAGCGGGAATCAAAAGTTATGTCCAATTCAAAATCTCAAAAAAAAAAAAAAAACGCTATGGAATTTATATATATAATATATAGGACGCAAAGCATTACTTTTTACATACGAATGAATTGGGACACAAAACCACTTCCATTGTGTTTAAAATGATGTTTATGCATTGAAAAAGTATAAACACTTATATATTTCGAGTTTCGGAAATTATCCATATTTATTTGTATTTTTAATATTAAATATATACGCCTTAAAAATGGGAATTTTGCAAACGACCTCTGAATTCGACGAAACCACTTTCTATGGATTCATAATATTAAATTATTGTTAGATTCCAAATTTCATAATTTTTGAAGCTAGTATGTGGTCGTACTAAATTTTACAATGAAAAACAGTCAATTTTCAGATTTTAAAAATTCGCTATTTATTCAAACGGACTCGGAATTCATCGAAACCAGTTTCTATGGATTCGTAATGTCAAGAAATAATTATGTTTCAATTTTCATAAAAAATTGAATTCGCAGGTGTTAACACGGATTTTTAAACTAAGAAAACAAACAAAATTTGAAGAAGATAAAATACATAAAAGGTTAAAATAAAGGTAGTGGGCCTAATTTAATTATTAACCCATATAAAATATCATAAGTGCTGTCATTAGCTGAACCCTAAGACAAAACATAGCCACCTTCTTCTTCCTCTATTCCATGGCGGCTCTCTCCTCTAAAAATTATTTTGCAAATTAGCCACTGAAAACAAAATAATTTATATCTCTCAATCAGAACGAAATAAAACCCTTTCTTGGTTTTGTTCATCTTCTTATCCTCTATCTACGATGAAAATTTTAAGATCTATCGTCGCACGGATTCGCCGGAATCTAGCTTATAAGATAGAAAGCTGATTTCGGTTATTTGTTCGCTGCGGGCCCCACGAAGAGAGATAGGTCGAGCGACTTCAAGCAGTGGTAGAGGGGAAGCATACGGTTCTTTTGGCGGTGGTGGCATGGTCTCAGGTGGCCGGAGTTGGCAGAAATGTCAATTTTACTGGAGGGGTGCTGAAAACAGGACAATCGCAAAGATAAGCAATTTCCCGTCGATCCGTGCGTTTTCAGGCGAAGTGACCCAAACAGAAGTTGTTCGGGAGGTCGAGATCTAGCTACTGACAAAATTTGGTGGCATTTGGAGTACCGAGGCGGTCGTAACACTGAGATGAACGGAAACTGCACTTTTCCGTTCAACTGCAGATCATGGGCTACACATGGCGAACTGGAGGGGGGACCACCAGGCGTGGAATGAGGGGGAGAAGCCGGAGAGAATGGCGCTAGTTTCGTGCAATTCCGACATACGGTTTGGCCGTGGCGAGCATTTTAAGTTCAGTGTGCTGTTTGGAAAAAAAAGGTTAAGGGCTTAAACGCGAAACATTTATTTAATTTTATATTCAATGTTCGTAACGCAATATCTTTTACATACGAGATCGAAATTTGACGATTTCAGGTCTGCTGCGATCGTGGCGACGATAGCTTTGCATGGACACAAAATTCGTCCAATTTGGAGGAAGTTGAAATTTTGGGTAATTTTTACAAATTTAAATATTATATAAATCGATTTGTTAACTTCGCAAATGCATAACTTTTTGTCACGTTATCGAAATTGCATGAAATTAAATCCATTGAGATCGTAACGTCAAGAGCTTCGAGCGAGCAGTAATTTTTTCCAATTCTGAGCAAGTTGAAAATTTGGGTAATTTTCATAATTTAAATTAATTATTTAATTATTACAAACTTCGAAAATTCATAACTTTGTGATACGAACTCGAAATCGCGCGAAACAGGATTTGCTGCGATCAGCGAGTCGAGAGCTTCACAACGACACTAAACACGCCCAATTTGGAGCATATTGGATCTTGGGCCAAAATTGGGCCCGAACCGTCATTTAAAGCCGGCAAATGTGAGAACTCTTTTGCTCACTCAATTTTCGAATAGTTATTTATTTTTGTAATTAAATGTAAATAAATTATTGGTGATGGAAGTAATTGTTTGTTGAACGGATTGTGGATTTGGATGTCATGTCATGTTATGTTTGAAATTGAAAATATTCAATAGGTTAAACTAATGATTTATTATTTATGATAATTTAAAATGATGTTACACTGCCATTGACAAGTTACCTGACTTGTTGATATTGATTGAGACGATTATTTTACACCTCGCCCAAGTGCACAAAATTATGTGTTGGCTGAAACCCCACACGGGTCTTGGGTTGATATTTGACTACACATCACCCTTGTGTTTAGTGTAAATTGCACTTTGGCTGTTATGTGAATGGTTGACATTATTATGGAATAAGTGCAATGTTTGAAATCCGTGTAATTAAATTACATGGAAATTGTGTGAGTCTCATTCCAATTTTGAGTTAAAGAATATTATAATCCAATATTCAATTAAAAGAACCAAAGGATGGTTTCCATGTTTTCAAATGGAAAGGTATGTATTGTCAAAGTTACAATAAAAAGAGTGAATTGAAAAGATAACATTTTTTTAGTAAAAAGTTACAATAAAAGATTAGAATTAAAAGATACCCTTTTTAATTGTCAACATGTTAAACTAAGAAGATTTGTTTCAAAACTGAACATCTTGGAAAGATTAATATTATTGTTATCAATTTTGAATTAATGAATATTTTAATTTATACTCAATTAATAGAATTAATTGGCGTTGATTTAAAAGGATTATATCTTTATTGTTTAAAAGTTATAATAAAGGAGATTCAATTAAAAAGATTATATATTTACTATCCACGTTTTAAGATAAGAAAGTTTGATTTCGAAATTTGAACGTTTTGGAAAGATTACATTTATTTATCATTATGTGGCAATAAATAGATTTGATTTCAAAATAAGACATTTTGGGAAGATTATTATTAATTGTTATAACAATATGGAAAGTTCAAATATTTATAAAGATTTGAAAGGTAGGTGAAGATATTTGGAATCACGACATTTTAGAATTAAAGAATATTTAAAATTAAGATTCTTTAATGGAAAGGATATTTTCAAAGAGTATGTTTTAGAAAAGTTAATTATAATTATAAAATTATAATTGTACTTGGACACGAGGTTAGGTCACATTTGAGGTGGAAGTCTGCCCGGAACCGCCCGGCTTATCCAGCAGCCACAAATGTTGGGCCTAATGTGAGAGTTCCAAGTGCGCAAATACGAATTGGGCCATGACACGAGGTTAAGACCAACTTGTGGGATATGTCTGCCCAGAACCAACCGGCATATCCAGCATCCACAAGTCGTAGGCTTAATGTGGGAGGTCTGGCCCAGTGTAAAATATAAATGAATAAGATAATGGATTGAGCTATTTAATCTGTTTTAAATAGCAACACCATTTTAACCCGAACGTGTTTATCGATTTATTTTATACATTTTATAATGCATGTTTTAAAGAGCTAATTTCAAAATAAATATTTTGGAAATAATATTATTTTAATATGATAATAGATAGAGTATTCAATTTGGATTTAAAATTGAAATAAAAGTTGGAATCGTTTTATAAACGAATTTATAAACATTTTAGAATAAAGTTTGAAAGGAAAATATTACATTTTTCAATGTAATAAAGTTGAAATGAAAATATTACATCTTTCAATGTAATAAAGACTGAATTGAAAATTAAGATTGAAATGAAAATATTGCATTTTTCAATGTAATAAAGACTGAATTGAAAATAAAAGTTTGAAATGAAAACATTACATTTTCCAATGTAATAAAGATTGAAATGAAAATATTACATTTTTCAATGTAATAAAGGTTGAACTAAGAAGATTACATTAAAAAGATTTCATTTTATTTAAGATTGATTACATTAGAAAGAATACCTTTTTTTTAGTTAATTTATTTCAAAAGAATGAAAAAGATTCATTTTAATGTAAATATACATTTCAATGTAAAAGAATGAGTGATTTATTTATTTTAATAAATTAATTAAAATAAATAAAAGGATTAAAGTGGTTTTAATAAAACCAAGATTTTCCAGTACATACATTGGAATGGATTTAAATGGAAATAATCTTCGGATTATTTCAGTATTGGATTTTGTGATTATACGGATATTATTGTGGGAATTTGGAAGATATTAATATCGTTATTCCTAATTTGATATAAGTTAATTTTCAGAATTTGATACTGAACATAAATCGATATAATTTCTATTCAAAGCATGATATTTAATGTCAGATTAAAATTTGGGTTTGTCGTGAATAGTGTCTTAAATAACACTGTTCTTAAACCCATTTGGGAAAGAATAAATCTTTTAATTAAGATTTAAATAAGATTTCCAATTATTAAACATAATTGAAATTAAGTGAAACTGACTTTTGGGTTGATTGCGAACAATGTTTTTAAATGACATTAGTTCTTTAAACCCGATTGACAGTGAAATTTAGATTGGTAATTCATAAATCTTTTAACTAAGATTTAGTGAAATATTCTAAAGAGAACTTTCAATTTAACATATTAAAATGAAATACGATTTTGGGTTTATTGTGAACGATGTTTTAAAGCAACATTTGTTCTTTAACCCAGTTAAGGGAAAGATTATTTTTTGAAAGTTAAATAATCATTAAATAATGATTCTTGAAGATTAAAACTAAATATAGTTTTAATGAATCTTTAATTGGATTGAATGAGGATAAAAGTAATTAAATTTACTTAATTCAAGAAATGAACGATAATGGAGTACCACTAGTTTTACTCCAAGCGGTAGTTAAATCTTTAATTAGATTTGATCGATAAAACGGTAATTAAGTTTACCGTAACACATTGGGTGTTAGATATGGAGTACCACCAGTTTACTCCATGGGTTGTGTAGGTTGGGAATGGGATATTAATTAATGATTACTTCGGTAAGGCGTTAATCCCGACTAGTTGAATAAACCTTAATTTGGTTTAAATTAAAATCAAAGAATACTCTTGATTGGAATGAGGCGTTGGTTGTGTTTTAAAGCACATGATTTTAAATTACGCAAATTATTCAGAAAGACCGGGTTTAACCCATTCTGAATAATTCATACGACGATTGAAGATCGATGATGAAGACAGTTATTGAAGACCGGGAAATTTCCATATCGAATGGATGATTATTGATATCTTGATTGGACCGTACACCCAAAATGAGAGAAAAATTGGTTATCATTCAGACGTATTTGGAGATCTACCGGATATGGTTTCGTTCATACCTAGAACGGACTGATAAATGGATTGTGTGTCTGACATTGTATTCCTTTATATTGTATTCGTTGATCTCTATTTAATATATAGTTGTTTGGTGGCGGAGAATTTATTCTCTTGCTTAACACCCTATTATATATCGATAGTTGAATCAATGATATGGTATGATCTGATAATGTGGCATGCTAAGATGCATATGATCAAGGCTTTTGTTGAAAAGCAGGGCCTTGTGGGATGATCAAAGTATAGTCTATTACGGCATAACTTTGTGTATATCGTGACTTCGCAAGCCTCACACACCGGTATGAGTCAAAAACGGGATTAGGACTGCAGGGAGTGCACACGTTTCTTTCTAGCTAGGAGTAGTGTCAGTGCTTAAAGTGGCTGACATTTTACTTATGTGGATGATGGATTTTGAGGCGCCTCGGATTTTTATAGGCCATTAGTGGTCATACTATAGGTCCAAAGGGACCGGGAAGCGTGTGTTCGGGCATAACCAATCCACTGCCGATAGGCGGGGACCGGCCCTGAAGATCCAAGGGTTACCCATAGGTGTGATCCTGAGGCATTTGCTAGAGTGTCTCGAATCGGAGAGGGTGATCCCTAACCTCGACATGGAAATCCAATTTCCAATACGACACTATGCGGTTTTGATTGTAGAACTAGTATGGCGACATGATATATGGTACCCATGCCGTCTATGATTAATACATTTACTTTCGAAATTGATTTCTGCACTATGCACTTATAGTAATATTAAAAGATAAATTTCGCGTACCAAGCATATTTGGCTATTATAAGGTAAAACTCTATCCTCTGGCTTGCGTTGCATTGTGTGATGGGACCCGAGTCTTATAATAGCTTCATTTTCCTTTATTTAGCATTGCGCTGTTTATTTTTATGCACTGGTATTCTTGGGGGTTAACCCGTTCCGTGTTATATGGCGTGGTCCCTTGATTTACCTAACTTTAAAATCAACTTAATAACTGTTTTTGAGTTCTCATACCAGTCCCATGACTGACCTGGAGTTTATTGTTTTAACCTAAACTCTGGGTGCCCATATTTCCACATGGACAGCTAGTAGTTTGGTTTTGCAGATATTATATTCACAGGATCCTGGTCTACAGCTGAAGCGATATTCGGAAAGCTCTGTATCTGTGTATTTCTTTCAGTTGTATTTTGTAATTTTTTTCCGCTGCTATTTAAATGTAATTTAAACTCTGATATTATTGTATTTCCAATGTATATTATTATTCATACTCTGGAAAATTCTTGTACTCTGATGTAATTGTTGTAACAGCAATAAAATATTCTTCTGTTTTGTGTTCTGATGTGTGTTGTTCTCAAAGCAATCCGGCTTTCCTTTACTGGGAAGTTTGGGTCGTCACAAAATTTCTGTTCTCCCTTTAACTCTAAGATGCTCATTTAAGTAAGCCAAGGGTTAGGGTTCTCAAGTGCTTGGTGAATGAGCTTCCAGAGGTAAGTAGGAGGCTGTAACTATTTAGAAGCACCGTTGTTTGTTTTGTTTTGACGTGTGTATCTAAACTCTGATCAGCTGAGGAGCATCGTCATATGTTGCTTTCGGGGTATATTTTATAGTATTTTATATATTCTTTGAACAAGGTTATTAAATGGTTGTACGAATGAAATGACTATTGATGAATGTTTTGTAAAAAATTTCATAATCCCATGTTTACTAATGTTGTGGTTTATTAGCGTCCAGTTTTCTATCATCGAAAGATGACATTAGAGATGACTATAGCATTTATAGGGTTGTGGTTTCGGTCTTGACAAACAGGTGTTACAAAAATTATGCAAAACAAGATTTCACCAAAGAATAACCATTAAAAAAGGAAATAATTCCAAATTTTAACAAGAAGTATTTGGATAAATACGATTCTGAGCCTCAAATTCGTAAAGGGCCTAAGTGATTAGAAAAAGCACATGGACATACTACGTTTATTTTACTGTATTGCTAAAAGCACAACGTTTCTCTCTTTCTCAAATAAGTGATGCAGTAAAAAATTTTAGTACCAAAATCATTTCGCATGCTAATCAACCATCGTGTAAAACCATTTTGTACGACGAATAACTTCATACCAACACCATTTCACGGTTGTCAACCACTGAACTACTGCTCTTTAGTGGTTGATTGCCATGACAAAATTATGTAGGTTGGTGGCTGTTCACCATTAAAAAAAGGTCAAAAATAATATCTTTGGTAGTCTTTAAAAATACGGTATTAGGACGCAAAATTTTATGGTATTTTTTAATTATGGTATTAAGAAGAGAAAAACGAGCTCTTAGCAACAATCTTTTTTAGGGAGTTATCATATACATATATCGAATATACATATCTCAACCATTTATTTTTTTCATCCACTAAGTTGTTTCACATACCCACATATACCCATCATTTTAAATTTCTATTTTTCCTATCACTTTTGCTTTTCCATAAATGAACCAACATTCCGATATTATATTTCCTTCCTCAGATCAAATTTTGAAATGGTGTCGTTCCCACACCACAATGAGGCAAATAGATATGCTAAATTGTTCAATTTTGAAATGCCTTTTTCACCAAAATTAAAATCAACGCATGCGATATAATTTCAACTAAATTAAATTTATAAAAGGATAAAATTTCAAAGTAGGCTAGTTTTTAAAACTAACAGCACAAATAGGCTAGTTTCAAAACTATTTGCAAATGCAGGCTAGTTTTGGATAGCTCAGTGATGAGCTGGCCAACTTTTTTTTTTTTAAATATACGGGGCACACTTGACAAGTGAGCTAGTACAAATTTACACTGCCGCACTTGCCAAGTGAGCCAATACAAATTTACACTGGTGCACTTGGCAAGTGAGCCAATACAAATTTGCACTGGCGCACTTGGCAAGTGCGCTAGTGTATATTTAATCATTTATGATAGTCAGTAATTACAAATATTATTTTCTATATATTTATTAGTGATTATTAGTATTATTTATTAATTAGTAACTGTAATTATATATTATTTATTAGTTATACTTTTTAATTCGTAATTATTAATATTAAATATTATTTATCATTAGCAATTATAAATTATATTATGTATTAAATATTAATTTCAAAGCACAATAAACTATTAATTAGTTAATGATAATAATTTATTAGCATTTAAAAATTAATTATTAAATATTAAGTATCAAATATTGATTATTAAATAGTTAGCTATTTAGTAGCATTTATTAATTTTTTTAAAAAACCAATATTAGGTATTAATCACCACATTTTAGTTATTTTTTAAAGTAACTATTAAAAGTAATTATTTAATGGTAATTGTTAACTATAGAAAATTAATTTATAAATGGTTAATATTAAATATTAGTCTTAGTTGCTAAGTATCAGTTATTAACTATTACTTCTTATTTATTCAATAGTAAAATAAATGTTAATTATCAAATAATCGATATTTTTCAATAAATACTATTACTAATTGTTAATAATTAACAATAGTTAATTATTATACATAAACTATTATTTTGTTATTGATTTTAATTATTAACCGCTAATTGTTATTACTACCTAGTCATAGTTAAATATTAATTAATTAATAAATGCTAATTATTTTGGATATGCTATCAATTTGCAATTAATAATTAATTAAATAATAATTAAATATAATAATTAATTAGTTGATTGTTCTTTGAAATTAATATTCAATACATAATGTAATTTATAATTACTTTTAATAAATAATATTTAATATTAATAATTACTAATTACGAATTAAAAAATTATAATTAATAAATAATGTACAATTATAGTTACTAATTAATAAATAATATTAATAATCACTAATAAATATATAGCAAATAATGTTTGTAATTATTATCATAAATGATTAAATATACACTTGCCAAGTGCGCCAGTGCAAATTTGTATTGGCTCACTTGCCAAGTGTGCCAGTGTAAATTTGTACTGGCTCACTTGGCAAGTACGCCAGTGTAAATTTATACCGGCGCACTTGGCAAGTGCGCCCCGTATTTAAGAAAGAAAAATAGTTGGCCAGCTCGTTGCTGAGTTGGCCAAAACTAGCCTATATTTGCAAATAGTTTTGAATCTCGCCAATTTGTGCCATTGGTTTCAAAAACTAGCCTATTTTGAAAATTTGTCCTTTATAAAACATATTATCTCAAATCAGAATGTTTACAAGAATTACAAATTTATAATTTAATTTGTTAAGAACACTACAAAATTAAATACCATAGGTACTTTGAATAGTAATAAAAAAACAATTAATTCATGCAACAATTTATTCAAAAACAAGAAAATTGGTGTTACTTCCATTATTAACTTCACTATATTATACCATTAGCCGATGATAAGAGAAGCTATTACCATGTTTATAATTTGAGATTTTGTTTTCTATATGCACATTGTTTAGTTAGAGCATCTTTAACAATTCAATTTTGAGATTTAGTATCCAAATTCTAAATTCGATTTTATTTCATCAGACTGAATTGAGCTAATTATTCAACCGAATATGCAAAGTCCAATTCAAAAATCTGAATTGATCCCGAACGATTATTAAACAAGCGCTTTTAATTGGACGCTTATTTAACTAGCGCCCTACATAAAATACTTATATAAGCATCCCACCACGAATGTAAGCGCCATGTTTTTGGGCATTCAGCTAAACTTTACAATTTAGGGCTGAAGCCCTCTTATGCATGTCAGTTTTTCTTTGTTCGGTTTTTCATGAAGGTGGTGTTAGCAATGTTTTAATTAATTTTAATTGAAGATTGTTAAAGGGACTCCACATTTTGTTAAGAGGAGAATCAATTTTCATTTTTTGTATAATTGGTATGAGGAGGACAAAATAAATTAGCTTCCCCTTAAACATAAAAATTAAAATTCCGATGTTAACCCCCTATAATTCTCATTAATATAAACTATAAAACCTAAACATAATTAACGCTTACAATTTAATGCTGCACATCGTTAGACCAAAAAATGGTCCTAACACCCAAATCGTCGTATTTTGAGCATAGGATATGAAGAAATAACTGAAAAATAGAGAAAAAAGCAAGACAACGAGATTTTTATAGTGGTTCGGCGTTAACGAGCCTACGTCCACTTCATATTTTCTCATTTCACTCATAGATTACAATTACAATGAATATTGTCTTTCAATCACTTGAATTCAATGAATAATTCTCTCCGAATCCATTGAATTTATTGAGGAAGATAGTGGTTATTCATGGAGAAGTGTTGGCCATGACAGCCATGGATGAGGAGATGCCAAAAGTCCTCTGAAAATGCCCTCTGAAGGTGTATTTATAGCTGTAGGAAAGCTCCTGGGAGGACTGGTTCGTGATGGGGTACGTGGCAGGCGATCCAGAAAAATAGGAGAGCTAGTAGCCTTGAGAATAGGTCAAAACAAGCTGCGTTTGAACAGGTCCGAAGGTCGGATCGCGGTCATGGGTCGGATCGCGGTCATGGGTCGGATTGCGGTCATGGGTCGGATCGCGGTCATGGATCGGATCGCGGTCATGGGTCGGATCGGATCGCGTAGGCCAGGGCGGATCGGATCGCGTAGGTAAGGGCGGATCGGATCGCGTAGGCAAGGGCGGATCGGATCGCGGTCATATGCCAGCTTACACCCGTTCACGGAAATGGGCGTAACTTTCAAACCGTAAGTCCGATTGAGCCAAACCAAAGCTCAAACTGAAGCTAATTCAAAGGGCTACGAGTATATGAGGTGAATAGATCCAAATGAGGTCATTTGATAGGGGTTTCGGGCCAGTTTATACTGATGTTGTGATTTTGACCAAACTGCCTTGTGTCTTCTTGTGATGCTTCCAATGCCGGAGAGCGATGTTATCCAGAGATTCCATATGAGACAGCATTTACCCAGAGGTATGTCAACATGATCTTTGCTTTGGGTAGCCTGGTCACAAAGCAGGCTAACAATTTGCCCCCCAAAGTACATCTTATCGAGGATGAGATGTGCTTTGAATATGTTAAGCTAAATCTTTCTGGAATATCATTTGTCCTTGAGAAGGCTTTATCCAATTGTTGCATTGCTTCCATTGGAGCTAATCAGGCTAAGTTCTATGAGAGGAGTATTCGAGATGATCAAGAAATTGTTTAAACCTTGTCAAATCAAAAGATCTAATTCATCCGTCAGAAGTCATGCTAAATTGTCGGCTCCCGAGCGTGATCCTACACGCATAGGTCGTCGCCAAACAACATCATCACTCTATGCAAGCTAAGCGCGTGGTAGGGTTGGACATTCTTTTACATATGAGTCAATAAATGGAGTAGCCAGCCAAATCATGGGGAGATGTAAGAATCTTTGGGCTCTGAGCTAACAACTGGACTGTTGGGATAAAGCACATCAGAATCATCATATGAATTTGTTATTTGTACTCAAGTTCGAACTATCTTGATATTAATCCAGGATCTTAAAATCGCATTGAATCGTAACAGTAAGGAATTCAAAAGCCATGATCACTCTGGATCGTAGTCGAGAGAATCCACAATTGTTACGGATCATTTCTTAATCCAATATTCACATATGAAGTAGTCAGTAAGGGATGTTGTTAAAATTACGTGGACCAGTGCCTATAGGATCGTCACCATCGCGAGGCAGTAGATAAGTTTGTCACACCTTCCATTTGGTGTAGTTTGAGTCTTTAAGTTCATATTCGATCCACAAGCTAACTCGCTTGGTCGGCAAAGATGAGTAAGGTTGTACTCCGGAGGCATGACGTACATGTTTTGAATCCCATTTCATGCCAGGATTGTCTTCAAAGTTAGTCTATGAACCGACACTTGTGCTCTCAGTGCCATCGGAGGACAAGCGAGGTCAGTACTTATGCCCCCAATATCGATGGGGGTTGAGTTGAGTCAATAAGGCATTTAATCTTGAAGATTTTATACTTCCTGTCATTGCATCTGGTAAGAGTTGCAGGTTCAACAATCTTAGTCGACCCAGATCATTCTGTACTGTTTCTCAATTTAGCAAAAATCGGAATTGTATATGCGAATGGTTGAACCACATTTGCTTTGATATCATCTCTTCTCTTTAGTCAGATAGTGAGGATTGCCTCATCGGGCATCAGCGACTTCGGTTACTCTCATCAGATCAGTTGCGGTGTCAAGTAAGGTTGTTGAATGCGAGTGAATAAATGTCGTTATGAAGTTAGTTGGGCCCCGCCGTTTATGCTTCAGCATAGTCCGAAATGGTTATCACAGTCTTATTGAGTCTCTTTCTCATGCTCGGTTCAATTTTGCTTGACAAATAAGATCATGGGCTCAATAAGTGATATAGATTCACTTTGGAATTGCACATTCTTGTCATTGTTTTCCAGGGCTTTTCCTTTGTCCTTATCAGTTCGGGAGTCGGATGATGCTCCATCCTTTATCATAAAAGCATTGAGATTTTCTATCTCGACATTAACACCTTCTAATCACAGAAGTATGTCCACCTCAGGGTTGAATTCATCAAAGCATCTAAACAACTCTCGTTAGAGAGAAAATTTAAAGTCCGGGGGAATAACAGGGGATCCTGACGTCCCACGTGTGAGGGCTGTAATTGTTGTTATCCATATCATCTCGAGAAGTGCCGCCTCTCGAGAGGCGCCGAATCAGACTAGCGAGCTGGTTGCCATCGAAGAATTGATGCACATTATCAAGATCCTGGCTGGTGCCCCCAGCATCGAATCTGAGATTACAAAGGGGGTCTTTGCTGATTTCTTGTTTCCACGTCGATATTGCCCCCGGGTCATGGTTCGAGTCATTCGACCTGACCGGGTTCCTGTTTTTCGAATTGTTGCGTTCTTTCTTAGAGCTGAGTATGAAATGTTGCTTGAGTATTCATTCGAGTTGGAGTTAAAACTGGTCGTGCATGATCTAAGTTTGTCACAATTCTTGCATTCTCATCTAGGATGTTGCAGGTAGCTGTTCCATTGTCTGTGTTTCCATCCATGACGTAGGGAATTGAAACCGCATGTTGCGCGCCTGCTGATTGGTTTGTGTTCAACCCAAGCTGATGGTTGATATCCGACTGTGCCAAGTTCGTCACTACCTGAACTTCAATTTTATCATTTCCAGCGAATTGATGATTGTTGCTCGGCCTTCCAGTTCATTCCTGAAATAGGTGAAGGTCGGCCTCGGGCTTCTTGATTCATGTGCCCCCTATCCACAGGGGTTTTTGTTAAGCAATACACTTCGAATTCACGCCTTCTCTGGATTCATGTTCGCTTCTCGCATCAAGAGCCGGAGTTGAGTGCAAAAATAAATTGTTGGTATTCAGCCCATGTTAAGCCCTAGTCTCCCATCCAAGCTCCGAGGACAGAAATCAAGCGGTAAAGGGTCAGATTGTAGTCGCCTCGAGTGCTCCCGTTTGCTCTTTGCATCAAGGGAAAGGTCGGGGACGAAATGGTTGCATCATATTCAATTATTACGTGGGATATATCCAGCCTTATCTGAGCTTCCCATTATGGAAGTAAGTTGGGATCAACAGATGGACGTTCTCTTTGCATCTGCTTTCTGGTCTTCAAGGGGCCTGCATCATCCTTCTGGACGCGACCCTTTGTTCATTTTCCATTAGCACATTGCCATCACTGCGAGTGAGGCCCTCGCATTCTTGACTAGTTATCTTTTGTAAACCTGCGTTTAGTAATAAAAATTCTGTTCCTTTCGCATTGTCTTGTACCTGCGAATGGGCAAATAAGTCATGAAGCGTTATAAGTAGTCAACGCAATTATAAATGAAAATGCACTAAAGTAGTATGTGTGTATAGGTATGCTCCCAATCAATCATTAACTTAGTGCCTGGCCAGGGCTTTGTTGAGGATTGATTAGGACCTTAACTGTTTTGCCCCCATGTCCGGACATGGAGGATCCGGGCTCGGAGTTCAATCAGTCCCCCGACACTCTGGCGGGGTAGGAGCCCTTGTGGCGCTAAGTCTCTAGCGCCTTTATACTTTCTCTGGAGTTCGAACTCAGCTTTCAATCTGCTCCCCAATCCTTCAGCGGGGTAGGAGTTCTAGCTTGTTTCATGATATGCTCAACGATCCTTCAGCGGAGCAGAAATTCTCAGCGCTAAATCATAGACGCTTTTATACTCTCTCTCGACTCTGGAGAGTTAGAGTTGGGACTCAGCTGTTCCATCGCTCCCCGATCCTTCAGCGGGGTAAGAGTCCTTTCTCAGCGCCAAATCATGGACGCTTTTATACTCTCTCTCGACTCTGGAGAGTTAGAGTTGGGACTCAGCTGTTCCATTGCTCCCCGATCCTTCAGCGGGGTAAGAGTCCTTTCTCAGCACCAAATCATGGACGCTTTTATACTCTCTCTCGACTCTGGAGAGTTAGAGTTGGGACTCAGCTGTTCCATTGCTCCCCGATCCTTCAGCGGGGTAAGAGTCCTTTCTCAGCACCAAATCATGGACGCTTTTATATTCTCCTGGCGGTCGCCAAGGTTAGACTTTTGCTCAGGCGGCTCCGATCATGGTACACCGCCATGCCTTGTGGACGTCATCTTTGCGTCCTTTATACTTTCTCTCAACTCTGGAGAGTTAGAGTCATGGATCAAGCGGTCTGCAATCATGCACGCTCATCAAACTCGTCCTAGGTTTACATTTTAATCCAAGCTCCGAGGATTAAAACCAGTCGGACAAGCAGTTGGAGCATTTGCCAAGGCTTTGAGTTCCTCCGAACAGTCTACGGGAGGAATGGTTGGCACCAGACTTCGGGTACCTGCATTATTCACACCGCACGAATTAGTCACGTCAGCAACTCGGAAAGCATGTGAAAGCAAATTTTATGATTGAAAAGTAAGCAAATTAAGAGGCAGTGTTGCCTCCTTTATTTGAATTCATGTAATTTGGTGGCGTCGAGCATAGGATCGAGCCATGTAGGCGGTCACACCGCGTCCATCTGAAGTCGGACTATGACTTTGTAACTCAATGATTTATGTTCAATTGTCTTGTGGTCTGCCACGTGTGAGCCAAGGATTGGATGGTCATCCCGGATCCACCTTGAGCTATACAGCATTCTTTAGACGAAGAGCGTGGCTTTATAAACGAGCAGTTCAGTCGAGCTCGTTATAGTATTGTTCTATAGCTCTATATGCGGGTGTTACAAGTTTGATCGGTAGCAAATCCTGGATACCTACACCATCCACATATTAATTCATCTGAGTTAATTACATCAATAACTCATAAATCATGCAAATATAAGAGTCATGGTCATAGAATAATCCTGTTAAAGGAATGAGTATCATTCTGAGTGAAAAATGGCGTTGCATATTCATTGCAGGTCCATTTTGCTCCGCCCTATCTCTGTCAATAAAGGGCTTGATCGGGGTCTTGAGATGGCAAAGGCGGCTAGGTAGGTACTATAAGCGAGTGATGAGGTCGCATCTCCTTCAAATCGCCTTTTTGCCCCCGTGCTGAGGGTAAGGATAGAGTGTCAGGAAGTCATGACTGGATTGCTAATGGTAGCACATCTTTGCATTGGTGTTAGGTTGTAAATTAGCATGAGAACAATGGATTCATGCTTATAGAAATTTTTGCACTTTCCATGCTAGGAAATAGGATATTACTGCTGGTGGGATAATCATATCACATAAATTTGCTGATATACCCTCGATCCCATATCGGGGACAAGGGTTGGTGCGCCGACAATCAACCAGCATTCATGCGTAAGCATTCTAGATCTTCAACTCGCTAACTTTCAGGCAAGACTAAGTCAATTGGCCAGGCAAATTCTTGATGTATCAGCTCCGAATTAGAGGATGTAATCTCGAGCAATTTATGCTCAAATCTATAGTTGCCCCCAGCCTTAAGGGAGTAAGTCACTTGGCAGATAATCGATGAAAAGAGTGGAAGTATGAGTCTTCACTTTCTAACTTCAGAACGCCGTTGGCCTGAAGTTTCATTCATGTACATCTCCCATCTAATGGGTGGCTGACTGGTGATTTGGTCGAATCATTTAGGGCGGTGAATTTGGCAATTGCATTCGTTGGTGTTTGTTTTGGGACAACCTTCCAAGAGAAATAGGCAATGTCGAATTGCATGTCATACCTCGAGGCATAAAGAACGATTGCACGCCTTTCACTTCACCTTGTTATATGCATTTTGTGCTGTAGGAAGTTTATCATGGAGTTAACCATGACTCTCTTCCGGGTTTGATCTCCAACGTTGGATCAACTTCCATTTTATCAATGGTTGTATTTCATAGTGTCTTGATGGGGATCATCTCTATCTTTTCTGGATTATCGGAACTTTCTTATTCGACCAGATGATTCGACTTTAGATCTTCTGTGTATGAAATATGAGGTATGTTGTAACGTTCCAATTCGTCCAACAACCCTTCTTCCGGTTCTAGGTAAGCTGCGAGTGGTGGTTCCTTCGTCTGGAATTCCTTTCGAGCATGGCGAACAGCAATGTGAAAGTCAAAAAATATGCTTAATGCCACTATTCCCCACTCCTTAGCCAGTTTCAATTCGATAATCAGGGTGACGTCTTTCGGAGCCGTTGTTAGTAGCGGAGAATTTCAACCGCAAGGCATAGTAAATTGACCGCCCTTTAGGGGTTATTAATAAGACACCGGCGTCGGACAGTAAATCATTCTTTGCACCATCTGATTACATCTTCCAAGTGCATCTTCTACATCTGCCACATCCTCTTCGGGAGTGGTACATTCAGCGATGTAGTCGGTTAATGCTTGCCCTCGTATGGACTTCTTTAGGAGGGAGTTGAGATCAAACTGGTTTAGCTCTATGTCCCGATCAAGCAATTTTCCAGATGCCTCAGGTCGTTGCAGGACCTGTCGTAGCAGTTAGTGAGGGTGCATACCATCGGATGAACTTGGAAGTAATGGGGGAGCTTTCTTAGAGCAATCAGCAAGCTGTAGACGAGTGTTTCAATCCACGACTACTTTATTACTCACATTATTGACTAGTTTTCAGACCTTATCCTCCTTACACACAAATGGTGCCAACTTTCATGCCAAGCTTCAGACGCCTTTAATTCTTTGTTGTTCATGGCTAACTATGAGGCCTTTAGGTTCATTCCAGATATTGAACATCTCTGTCAGATTCGAAACGTGGTAGGTTGACCGCTCGGACTCCATAAGACTATCACCTAAATGGACTTCCATGGGCCTTGCACTTTGGTTGTGGACCATATAATTCAGTAAGCACTGGTAAGTTGCCTCGGCATCCTTCGGTCCGAATGCCAATTCCATATAACAGTACAGTTCGAGGTCAATGATAAAACATGTTTATTCATGATCAGGCACATGCATAAGAATTTGGTTGTAAGCTGCGCACACGTCCATGAGAGGGATACATTCATGTCTAGTCATTGAATCCACAAGCTGATCAATTCTGATTGACGGGATGCTTCCTTTTGGGCGAACTTTGTTCAAATCTAAGAAATCAATGCGTGTGCGCCATTTTCCATTAGCGTTCTTGAAAAGGACGGGATTTGATATCCAAGCGGGATGTGTGGCACATCATATAAAACCATTGCCTCTCAACATTCCGACTTCCTCTTTCATGGTAGATGCTTTCCCTGGATTGAGCATACATCTTGTTTGCTTGGCAAGAACACACTTCAGGTTTATTCTCAACAAATGACTCATAAACTATGGTAAAATCCTGCGAATATTTGCATAGGTCCAAGCGAACACATCCAGGTTTGCCTGCGGAAAGCATGTCAGTTCCTTCGCTCGGAAGAGGTCTAAATGAGATCCGATTTCAAGACCTTAGTCAGGTCGACGTCACCAATCGGAACACGTGTAGTTGCGTCATTAGATGTCACCCTTCTGCATCCCGAATGATGATCCTTGTTGGGATCTAGATCTTCAGACAGATCCTTGGGCAATTCTCTTTGTGATGCTCCCATTATTCGCAATATTGATACCTCCTTCACACTCCATTTCATCTAGAGGGGAAGCATCTTTGGGTTTCACGCCATCTTTGTTGCGTAGCATGGTCCATCCAGCTGAATAGTCGGCTTCTCCAATAACTTGGTCACCACAGACCATTCCTGCTCCATCTTCGGTTGGCATATTTAGCAATAGGCTCTAGGGTGCAATGTAGGCTCTGAATTTTGTTGGAGCTGGTCTGTTTGAATCTTGATCATATGAGCTTGAACATGATAGCATAGCTTGCGAGGCTTCAAGTAAGGTTCGTATATCCTATCACAACTGTTGTATGAAGTGGAAAGCTAATGGTTGATTCATATTTGCGTTGATCTCAAATTCTCATTTCTTGACCAATGTTATATGGTGGCTGGTGAGCAGTCAAGTTGTTATCATCCCAGCAATGATCCATATATCCAATCACGGCCTGCGGAGGTTCAATTGGTTCCTAACTCTGGGGACCAAAGTACATCGATCTAACCCTTGGACACGTGGAAATCAATCTATCTCGATGCGGTTGACGACAAATAGGTGAACCGTAGGACATACGTTTTTCACCACGCCATTCAAGCGAAGGGTAACTTTGTAGTGCTAGGATCCTTACTTGCCGTCGGGTATCCCATTATTGAGAATCATGGTCATTGGGATCTTTTGAGTCATCCTCAGAATAGTATCCGGATTGCTCTATTGTCAATGTCATCTGGGATTTTGCCTGTAGGACAGGTTTAAGTCACGTAAACTAGGTGATCACTATTCGCTCAGGAGCATCATCAGTTGCATTTGGGAAATATGCACACCATTGGAGCTCTGGAAGAGAAGGCTGCTATGAGACCATCATTATTTTGTATACTGCCATAGCCAGTGTGTCGAATCTTTTCAACAACTCCTCACATTCAATAACATCGGTAGATAGAGGTCATGGCTTCTGGAAAGAATCCTCAGAATACCTACCGAATCTTGGTCGATAAGCATTTGTGATAATTGTGGGTCAGAATGTACTCCGAGCCGAAGGCGAGCCGTGCTCCGAGCCGAAGGCGAGGCCGTCAGCGGGTCCGGGCGCAGCGCCTGCGGGGGTCCGGTGCCCCGCAGTCCCGGCGGCGATCGACCTAGCCGGTTAGGTCGAAAATGTGGGCACCACACGATTTTTTCGATTTTGGAAGATAGAGCCTTTTCTGAAATGATCTGAAAATTACATTTTTTCCAAAAAATGTCACTTTTTTGGGTCGGATCGCGACCCTTGTTCGTCACCACTTTTCTGGGTCGCGGTTCGCTACTGTCGTCTAGTTCGTGGCTCGGATCGTCAATTAATCAACGTCTTCGGATCGGATCGCGGATCCTACACCAGGTCGGGTCGTGAAGGTCACTTTGGGCCCGGGTCGTGGAGGTCGTTCCGCGAACTACGAATCGGATCGTGATGGCTCTTTGGGCTCCGTTCGTGGAGGTCATTCCGCGAATCGCGAATCGGATCGTGATGGCTCTTTGGGCTCCGTTCGTGGAGGTGGTTCCGCGAACCGCAAATCGGATCGTGATGGCTCTTTGGGCTCCGTTCGTGGAGGTCGTTCCGCGAACCGCGAATCGGTTCGTGATACCCCCTGCGATCCGCGAACCGAGAACCGGCCACCTGCTCTAACCTGCTCCTGTGCATTTTCTTTATAATCCTCATTCGGTTCTCAGTGAAAGCACCAAAATGTTAGACCAAAAAATGGTCCTAACACCCAAATCGTCGTATTTTGAGCATAGGATATGAAGAAATAACTGAAAAATAGAGAAAAAAGCAAGACAACGAGATTTTTATAGTGGTTCGGCGTTAACGAGCCTACGTCTACTTCATATTTTCTCATTTCACTCATAGATTACAATTACAATGAATATTGTCTTTCAATCACTTGAATTCAATGAATAATTCTCTCCGAATCCATTGAATTTATTGAGGAAGATAGTGGTTATTCATGGAGAAGTGTTGGCCATGACAGCCATGGATGAGGAGATGCCAAAAGTCCTCTGAAAATGCCCTCTGAAGGTGTATTTATAGCTGTAGGAAAGCTCCTGGGAGGACTGGTTCGTGATGGGGTACGTGGCAGGCGATCCAGAAAAATAGGAGAGCTAGTAGCCTTGAGAATAGGTCAAAACAAGCTGTGTTTGAACAGGTCCGAAGGTCGGATCGCGGTCATGGGTCGGATCGCGGTCATGGGTCGGATCGCGGTCATGGGTCGGATCGCGGTCATGGATCGGATCGCGGTCATGGGTCGGATCGGATCGCGTAGGCCAGGGCGGATCGGATCGCGTAGGTAAGGGCGGATCGGATCGCGTAGGTAAGGGCGGATCGGATCGCGTAGGCAAGGGCGGATCGGATCGCGGTCATATGCCAGCTTACACCCGTTCACGGAAATGGGCGTAACTTTCAAACCGTAAGTCCGATTGAGCCAAACCAAAGCTCAAACTGAAGCTAATTCAAAGGGCTACGAGTATATGAGGTGAATAGATCCAAATGAGGTCATTTGATAGGGGTTTCGGGCCAGTTTATACTGATGTTGTGATTTTGACCAAACTGCCTTGTGTCTTCTTGTGATGCTTCCAATGCCGGAGAGCGATGTTATCCAGAGATTCCATATGAGACAGCATTTACCCAGAGGTATGTCAACATGATCTTTGCTTTGGGTAGCCTGGTCACAAAGCAGGCTAACACACATAAAAATAAAAAATAATGTAGTTAATGTAACAGAGACACAAGAAAGTTTTGTGGGTGATCAGAAGACATCAGATCAGGTAATTAATTGTAACTTTATATTGGAATTGATATGGTTAATTTAAAATAAATGCAGAAACGAAAATTTTGATTTAATATGACATATCGAATTTGTGTAATTGAGAAGTTTAGTAATTCACACTTATGTTACTTGCGCTGAATTTAGTAAGTTAGAGTTTAACATAAGTGTTGAGCCATGGGTAGTTAGGTCATTTTTTTTAAAAATAAATCAGACCCCTCTTAACAAAAAAATATTTAAGTTGGAATCCACTTAAAATTATGCTTCCCTTAATTAAAAATTGAAAGCTAAATCTATTTGCACCCCGTTTTTTTCCCTTTTCCACCCCTCTGTTTAAACAAAAAGCTTCACACCCCAACTTTTGTCTTTTCCACCCAATACATATCGGAATTGCCCTTTATTTTACCATTTCAATAATAATAATTTAATATTTTGAATGGAAGGAAAAAAGAAATTAAAAAACAATGAAATTGTAATTATTTTTTACATTCTTTTTATCTATGGTGCAATCTAAAGATATTACATTTTAGTTCAATTCAAAAAACAAGTGAATGGTAATTATAATTTTTGTAAAAAAAAAGCAAATTTGAAATAAACATCATCGTTTTCTTAAGGATTTTTTTTTTTTTTTTTTTTTTTTATTATTGTTTTCTTGAAAACCATTTTTCGTTTCGTTATCATATTTCCTTATGAATAAAATGCGTAGTACAATGTAAAAAGTGAATATGTTAAGTATAATAAGATATAAAGGTAAATTTGCCAATTCTTTCTTTTAGTTTTTTAATGGGGTGGGAAAGAAATAAACTGGTTTTGATTCTCTATGGAAAGTTTGAGTGGAACCCTAACACCGCTGTTTTATGCAAAAGACTTTAAAAGAGAACGATGTAAGATGGACTGTGAGAATATGCAGGCGTTTACTTGTACACACACAGAGATTCCAAATTGGAATCAAAATCAATTCAATTCAATCTTATGACTCTTTCAGTTTGTTGCTTCTACTGCCATCCTAGTTGTAAATACCAAACCATTATCTTCTTCCTGATTCCACCATTTCATGGCTTGTACTAGCTATCAGCCTCTTACTAGCCATTTCTCACCTTCTTCTTCAAGTGATAAGTTTCACAACAATTTCAATCATAAATCAAACTATCCTGCGATTTACAAATGTAGGTCATCTTCTTTCAGTATCAAAACCCAAACTAGACGAAATCAATCTTTCAAAGTAGTTGCTTCTGGGTCGCTATACGAAAAAAATCAAGTTGAGATTGTATATAACCCAGAGGAAAGAATCAATCGATTGGCAGACGAAGTCGATAAAAATGCTGGTCTCTCTCGGCTCAACCTTTTTTCTCCTTGCAAGGTTTTTTTAATATTATTACTATTCATACTTTGCTTATAATTATGGAATTTTGACACTTGCTGCTCTTTCTAATGGCAAATCGAGATGAATAATGTGCGTTTTGCTGTTCTAGATCAATGTGTACTTGAGGATTACTGGCAAGAGGGATGATGGCTTCCATGATTTGGCATCTTTGTTTCATGTCAGTACACCTGATTATCCTTATATCTAGCACTATCATTAGTTTTTCAGTAGCAACATTAAAATTAGGTATTGTTTTCTGTATTACAAGGGGTGTGGTGTTTAGTGTAGGAAGAAACAAGGAATTCAGAATCAACAATGGTTTGTTGAAACTGATGAAATCCTCTTATCAGCTATGCAGTAAGCCCTGCTAAAGTCTTACTATATCATTCTAAAACTCATAGCGCTTTTCAACCGTTATGCTTTTCAATTTAGTAGTACCAAATAATAGATCCGCTTAAAGCTCAGCTATTATCCTCTGCAACCTCTAAAGCAACGATTTTTAGCGCTGCTTTAGCAAGGTAATACAAAAAATTAATTTGACTAGTTTCTTTAAAACTCGGCTAATATCCTTTGCACCCTCTAAAGCAATGATTTTTTAGTGCCTCTTTAGCAATGTTATACAAAAAGGTTAATTTGACTAGTTTCTTTTAAGCCAGTTCAACAAAGTTAGCATAATGATCTATGTTTATGTCCTAAGTGCCCAACATAAGTTAGAAATTTATTTTAGTAACAAAGTTGGGGCTACATAAATAATGATATTCCCTGTTTTGTTAAATAAATTTAAGATATTATTTCTTTTTCTAACATTAGGTAGCGTTTGGTTTATTTTTTGTTTTGTATTTTGAGTTTTCAACATTATCTACAAAAAATGGAGAGAGCAAACAGGCGATGAAGGGGATGGAAGTAAGATGGAGGGGACGATGGAGATGTTGGAGGGACGACGGAAGGATGAATTGTGTCTGGTTCATCCATTATTTCCCCAAATATGAAAAATAAAAAAAATATTTTCTGTTTTACATGTTAACTTCGTTTTCTAAAACGGTCATTTTTCATGCTTTATGTACGTCGCTTGCAATTTTATTATTGGCGAAAACCGAAAACTAAAAAGAATAAACCAAATTCCCCCTTAGGTTGCATTTTCTTTCTAAATTTAATTTTCGGTTTTCGTACGTACAAAAGTATGAACGACGCACACATATCATGAAAAACGATCATTTTACAAAACGAAGTTAACAGACAAAACAAAAAACATTTTTTTAATTATTTTCCATATTTTAAGAAACAACGGAAGAACAACATCAAATTCATTCATCCACCATCCTCAATCCCCTTCATCATCCTCTCTGTCTTTAGTCCTTCACCTCCGTTACCCTTCAAATCTTCGCATCTTTCGAAATTAACGTTGAAAACTCAAAACACAAAATAAACCAAATACTACCTAAATGTTGTGGGAACGAGAATAAGTTCACTTTAGATATTTTATTTTATTTCCAATGAAGCTTTTTACACCTCTGTTATTTTCCGTTATATATGTGATATAACTTTATGCACCTCCATCGGTATAGAACCGTTAAACGCTTTAATTACACAACTTATCAGTATCAGGCTTCTCGCACCGCAAATATTGTTCTAATCAGGCTGCAAGTATTGTTCCAGTGATGTTATGGGTATTAGATTCATTTTGAATTACCAATGTCATGAGTGCTTGATTTCATGGAGTTGCTGTTTTTTATTAGGTGTTCATTCCAACTATTTGAGATAAATCATTCATAGCGTTGTAGATTCAATTACAGAATGTAAATTAAAAGTGCACTCATCAAATTTTACAACAATGGATTCCTAAAATAAAAGACTAGTGCTTGTCGTTGAACACATCTAACACGAAAAGCATATTCAACTAGCTTAGGGGATTTAGTTAAGGGATGTTCTGTCAAACACCCTTCATAAGTTTTAAAATTCCATCCCCTTCCTAAAAACATGTCACGAAAAACCCCAGTTTTTAGAAGGGTTTTTTGATATAAGTTTGGAAATAAGGGGTGTATCCAATTTTTCCTTATTTTTTTTTTAAAGTTGCACACCACCTATACCTGTGTGCATTAATAGTTTGAAAAGGACGCCCAATAGTGCTAATTTTAGAGGGTTTCCAACGCCAGCCAAATGCAATACTTAAGCTGTTCATTAGGGTTGATCAACTGACTTGATTTTAACATCATTCGGTAGTCTGACACGTGTTACGATATATTTTTCGATATGCATATATAGATGTTGCATTTTGATAAATTTCCTACTGTAATTCAGGTGATCAGCTTAGGAGATACAATTAAATTCTCCTTATCGCCAATCAAAACTAGAGATCGACTATCCACAAATGTGGCTGATGTCCCAGTTGATGACAGTAATTTGGTAAGGCTTGTGACAAGATGTAACACCTTTCAAATATGAATAAGTGGTGTTTCTTATGGAGTCATATTACGGCATCTTTGCAGATAATTAAAGCACTTAATCTCTATAGAGAGAAGACTGGAACTGACAACTACTTCTGGGTAAATTATATGCATGAACATATAACATGTCTGCGGGTGATATTTCCACTAAATGGTTATATGTTAATTTTGCTATGTTCAGATACATCTTGATAAAAAAGTGCCTACTGGAGCTGGTCTTGGTGGTGGAAGTGGCAATGCTGCAACTACATTATGGGCAGCTAATCAGTTTGCTGGTTGCATTGCTACAGAAAAAGAGCTTCAAGATTGGTCAGGTGAAATTGGCTCTGACATTCCATTCTTTTTTTCACATGGAGCAGCATATTGTACTGGTCGGGGTGAGGTATAGAAAAATACTCTTTTCAAATGTTACTTTAAGTAGTGTCAAAATGAAATTACTTCCAATCAGAACATGCATTTTAAACAATTATACTTAACAGTTTCTTTAAATAATTGTTTTTGCATTTATGGTGCATGATATATTATGGTTGTTGAAAATAATTGAAGACTTGATTTATTGAATAATTGAATACAAAAATATTTTATTACTGTAATCATGTTGTACAATTCATGGCCAACTATTTATAGTCACATTGCCTAAGGCCTAAGTAATTGTACAATATTGTAATAAGGGAAAGCTAGGATATTGAAATAACCTTAATTTATTTCCTAACGTATAATAACCATCTCATAATATCCCATTAAGCATCAAGATTTTTGCCAAATAAAAATCGAAAATGCGAAACTGAATGTGACCTGGCAAAGAGACTTGCAATCTGCATGGAATTGGGAATGAATGGTACTATGGTAGAGTAATTTGCCATTAACACCTTTCTCAAAAATGATGACGTGTGACATGATGATCAACCTCAACATGTTTGGTATGAAAATTTGAGTTATGTGAAATCTGAACAATGGTCTTATTGTCACAATGCATAGAATTAGGATCAGAGAGGCACACCCATACCTGTAAGTAAAATACGTAAACAAACAGTATCTTTGGTAGTAGATGCCATTGCAACTCGGCATATTTATTTATTGCATATTCATGAAAACACATATTCATTTACTACAAATTCATAAAACCATGGTTCTAAAATTTCATTTACTACACATACTAAATTACATTTCGAATAGTGCACTTTTGCGCAAGCCTAACTAATAATATTCATACTGTAATGAAAGTGCGTAGATTAAGAAAATTAAGAATTTGCAGAAACCCAAGATATGAAAATTCATAACTTACAGTAGCATTTTTTAGGAATAATAAGTCAACATTGGACTAGCAACAATGAACTAATTGTCAATAAAAACCTTAGGTGCCTAGTTAAATTGCAAAAAAATAAACTAATAATAAATGAACTAACATTAAATATTTCAAAAAAAAAATTTCTTATAAAAACTAATGTCGGTCAAGGTATTGCAAAATCGTAACAGTTGAGATTTCGTTTGATAGTTACATATCTCACCCGATATATTCAAAACGATATTTCCTTCATTTTATTTTATTTCGTTTCTTGAGGATATCAAGTTGAGCTTTTGACGGAGATCTAAAACTGTGATCAACATTAGAGTATGCACACGCAACATCAACGATGAGGTAGATGCCAATAGTATAAAGGTGGAACCCAATACACGGGGCTACCCGTGCGATAACCGATAACGAACTTTGGGGAGGTCGATAGTACACAGCCTTTCCTTCGCACTGCGAAGAGGCTGTTTCCGGATTCAAACCTGGGCGTCAAGGCCCTAGCCAGGTGACCTTACCGTTGCACCAAGGTTTCCACCTCTAGATGACAATAGAATGCTATGTAAAATAATACTTTGAAGATACCTTCAAATACGATGGACATATGCCCAACAAACCGTTGTAGGGAAATATACAAACTGACTGGCAACTTGAACAACGTACGATATATTCAGATGGGTATGTTAAAATAAGCCAAGCTTTCAACAGTGATATGATAAAATAGAATTTAATAGTGATACACCATTCGCACGAGAGTATTTTGTGTTAACTTCAACATGAGTGTCAATGACCTTATTATCAGGATGTTAGCTTTCTCAAAAATAACCGTGATGTATTTTGACCGGGGAAGAATATAACCTTTTGGTAAGTAAGCCACCTCAATTTCTAAGAAATATATTTTATAGGACCGAGCTCTTTCATTTCAAATTTTTAGCTAACTTCTTTTTCAAGAAAAAACACCATGCATATCATCTTCTGTAAAAATTATAGCATCAATGTATAACAATAATATGATACATCCTTCATAAATGTTTTTAATAACAAGAGCATTATCATGAAAGCTAGAGACTAAATCAAAAGACTTAATCAGAACAAAAAATTTCTCAAGCCAAGCACGTCGTGCTTGTTTAAGTTTGTACAGTGTTTTCCTAAGCTTGAAACATATTCATATTCATGTGGAACACTTGGAGGAGGTTCCTTTTTTTAAGATCGTCATTTAATAATGCATTTTTAACTATCAAGTTGTGAAATGAACCATTTTCGAATGAAAACTTACAAATGGTAGTTATCTTTACAACCAGAGCAAAGATCTGCTCAGAATTCATGTCATATTGTTGAGAGTAACATTGCAACCAATCTAGCCTTTTGTCTTTGCGTTGATCCATCATATTTTGTTTTGATTTTATAACAACCAACAACCCTCTTACTATAAGATAGAGAAACCAAATTCAAGTATATATCAGTAGCAAGGGAGAAAGTTCTTTGTCCATGGCCTCTCGCCAACAAGGATTAAGAACCGCTTTTTAAAAGAAGTTGGCTTAGAAAATTTATAAATGGAGGTTAAGAACCAAAAAGAGGATGACGAGTAACAAGAATAATCAAAATCAAGTAATTTTGTAACCTTACGAACGCATGCGAAATGACAAAAATGTGCATCTACATGCTCAGTTAGAGATTTAGGGGCCATAGATGAGGAGGGGGCAACTTCAAGTGTTTCTATTGTTCTAGTTTCTATGGGGCTGTCAATGTTACTATCATTCTAAAAAAGATAGATCAATATGAATTAGATCAACCATGAGTGTTGGGTGAAATAAAGTAAATATTACATGTTGAAGAAAAACAACATTTTGAGACAAACGAAGTTTTCGGATGATTGGATCAAAACAACTATAACCTTTTTGCTTTTGTCATAGTCAAGAAAAGCACAAATAGCAGATCGAGAAAATAGTTTGTTCTTTCTACATGAGGAAGGAGGACAAAACAAGTACCCTCCAACACTACAAAAATAGATTAATCGGACGCTTGTCCATATAATATTTTAAAAAGTAAAATGCTTGAAATGTGATAAGGAAAAATAGTGTTAATTAGTCTAACAGTCGGAGAACAACTTCATCGAAAAGTTTCTCTGGAACAGAGGTAGAAAGTTCTATTGATTGAGCAGCTTCAAGAATATGTCTTATATTTTCTTTCTATAACTCTGTTTTGTTGAGAAATATCAATACATGAGGTTTGTTGAATAGTTTCATCCAAATGGAGTAATTCATAAAATTTCTTAAAGGTGCATTCTCTGTCTATATAATAAAACATTTTATGACAGTCGATTGTTATGTCTTGACAAGTGCTTTAATTTTTTTATATATTTCAAAAAAAAAAAAAAATGATATTTCATTAAGTAGACCCAACAACTGTGTTTAGTCATCAGTAAGGACATAATATTGAGATTCTTCTGTAGTGGAAATTAGAGATCGTCCCCACACATTTAAATGAATCAAATCAAATAGAGCAGAAGAAACATAAGTGCTACTGTTAAAGGGTGAAGTGGAAAATTTTGTCAATTTACGTCCGCTATAGATAAAAATATCAGGAGTTTGTGAAATATCCTAACGCACCCGTGAATGCTAAAATTTTCAAGCAAGAAGAAGAAACATGACCCAAACGATAATGCCATAATAAAAACTAAAGGAATAAGGTTACAAACGGAAAGAAGATAAATCGCTACTAATTGTTGCACTATCCAGAACTTTGAGTTCATTCAAAACGTATAATCGTCTTTCCATGTGGGGTGTCTTAATCAGTTTTTGAGATTATAAATCCTGCATATAACAAGAATCCAAAGTAAATTTTGCTATATTGCTAGTCATATAACGACCAACAAACACAAGATTTCATGTGAGATCAAGTGTGTGATGGACATTAAAGGGAGATAAGTTGGTAATAACCATAAAACTAACTCCCCTTAAAGGTATATGAGTGCCATCGCCAGTCATAACACAGATGAAGGATGATGAAGACAAAATAGAAAAAGATGGAAGAGTCTCGAGGATATGGTGGTGAGCATCAGAATCCAAGACCCATAAAGATGACTTACCTGCGGAGTTATTATGTATTTGACCTGAAAATAAAGAGGCGGACATAACTTGTGGTTGTAGAGAATGAAATTCGAAAGAGACTTGTAGCAGGTGTAACAAACAGTTGCATTATAGGAATTGTGAGACAGTTAGAACTCCCTTTCAAATATTAAATTATGACATGTCTGACTATTTTCTTTTGCAACAAGAGTTCCAGTAACAAATTTCTGATTATCATCTATTATGGATAAAACAATATTCTCAGCTGTATTTTTTGATTCTATAAGCGTAGCCAGTGAAATATGCAAATATTTATCACCACTTGGTTCGCGTTTAAGAGTTTGTCTGGGTTTCAATTCGGCATCACAAAATTTCGTCATAGTTATTATTATTATTTCTTTTTTTTAATGATTAAATAATAATAACACCTAAGTAATATAGTGATTTTCCTTTTTTATTCAGTCCAATAACTTAGATTAGCAAACACAACCTAAAAGCAAAGGTGGACTTTGGAAATGACGAAGGAATGCATCAAGCACTAGCGGAAGCATTTTGCGAACGTCCGTTTTGATGGTATGTAGTCCAGTTTGTAGATTGTAGATCGTGTATTTGGTTGGAGTTTTTTGATTTAGATATCAGATTTGATTGCAATGGGCTGTTGGTAGTGGATCTAAGTGGAGGTAGAACCAAAGCGACAAGTTGATAATGTAATTTGAGTTTGGTGAAGTTGGAATGTTCTTTAGAGTTCGGTAGAAGCAAACAAGGTGAAGAAAGAAAGAAATTATAACAGAAAAGAATGGGATCAACACCTAAAATTAGAATGTTACTCCGATACAATGTTGAAGATAATTAAAGATTCGATTTATTGAATACATGAATACTTTATTTTCTGCTTGATCATGTTATACAATTTATAACCAACTATTTATAGCCACATTTCATAGAGCCTGAGTATTGTACAATAGAAAACTATTGTAATATTTTGTTATATGATATTTCTCTTAAAAAATAAAAATAGAAAACTATTGTAATAAGGGAAAACGATATTGAAATATCCCTTGTCTGACTCTAAACATATAATAAATATTTCTTGGCAGTGGTAACACCTGTTATGGAATGTTTGTTTAAATTTTCTATTTCCATTGTCAATGTAAGGGAAGGTCCTAGATTTAAAACGATGCAAATTAAGTATCTAGTTTTGTGAAACAAAGTGTGCAATTTGCTTGTCCTCCATTTATATCTCCTAATGTCTCAACTGACAGTTATGCAAGGTATCTTTTCGATCCACCATCTATTTCAAATGATTTTCTTTATTTCTTGGTTGATTCCTCTAACCCAACTCCAACTGATCAGTCATGAAACTTAAATCTGTACAATAGACTTTAGACTGTGTATGTGAACTTAAAAAAAAGGCTCAGCTTCTCTCTAATAGTTCGAATATAGTTTCAGAAGAATAAACCCATGTGGACTCCAACTGATGTAGCTTCCATGATGGTTGAAACAACATAACGATAAGGTTACCCGACCGGTAATCTGGAACGCACAGGTTCGAGCCCCGGCTTCTTCACATAATGTGAGGGAAAGGCTGCGCGCACTAATCGACCACCCATAGAGTCCGGAAAGCCGTGAGAATAGTACCAGATGAGAGACTGTTTATGAAGTCCTCACGCTTGAGTATGGGAGCCTTCGGCACTGGGTATCCACCAACAATGTGTATGTATATGTGTGCATGATATGGAAAATCTAATGGAACACAAAATGGTGGCACATTGAATCGCAACCCATGTGTGAACACAATGAGATTCAGCGGTTCAGACCTATTATGCTATCAATTTTATCTAATTTTGTGTTCAAATTATCGGTCCCGTATACGCACATATGTACCAGGATTGTAGCCCTCTATATATAGAACCATTCGTAGCCCCCGATATATTCTATCCATATGATGGGGGAGAGAGAATTAAATATTCAAATAGATATTTGTGACTGATATTAAAGGGCTATAGAATGGTGCTAGATAAATAGGTAATTGATCCTCTTTCTCTCTCACACACACGTGTGAGCGCGCACATACACACACGCATATATATATATATGTGTATAACTGGTTTTTTCATCTACCCAAAGGGTTGGACTCAAGATCTGTAGCTACTCAAACTTCATGATTTACCACGATTACCAATGCTCAATACACAAACACAATCATGTATGGATTAGTAATTCTCTTATGTATTCCCTTAAAATCTTTCTGCCATTTGTCTATGCTAGAAGTTACCGAAGGAAAGCAAAAATATGTGGATATGATTCATTTTGTTATCGAGATCATCTTCATAGATTTTTGTACTATTTGAAAACATTTAACTCATTCACATTGCATTTAAAATCGACACCTAGAATAAATATTTTTGATAGCATATATCTTATTGTTGAATGAGGTTATTTTTTAAAATAACACAAAATTTGTATGAATGATCTTAATAGCAACAAAGACCATATCTACAAAAATTTACATTTTTAAGGTTAAAAGAGATAAAGGGGAATTTGATGGAAAGGGATGTTAATCCTTTTCCTATACACACACTACTATTAAAGAAAATAGATCGTGTATGATTGACCAGTGTACCACATGTTAATCGTCGTCAAAATTTATAAATACATTGTAAACTTCCATATTTTATTGCGTCACTATATGACATATATGGGTGTGCACATTTGTGTGTCATGCACTATGTTGTCAAAGGCGTCATTGAAGTGTCGTTTAGGCGCTATTTTGCTTTTTTAGCGTTTCACTTTTTTCGTCGCTTATCTGAAGCGCTTCACTTGTTTGAAGCACTGTTTGAGCATTAAGTTTTTCATGAGGTGCTAAGAAAATAAGCGTTTTTGGTAAAACACTATGTTTATTTCATCTAAATCAAATATAATTACACTTAATATACTCGATTATTTATTCATTTATTGAGGCTTTTCATCTTCTAAAATAAACGTACAATTTTTATGTTTTCCCCAAGTTTACATAGATGGGTTTTTGGTTCAAAAAAGATAAACATACAATAATAATTACTAACGTTTCACTTCTTCAAATTTTGATTTGTATGGTTTTTCCTTTTACTTTCTTATTCTGTTTATTTATAAATTCTATTTTAATATGGGAAAGTCTATTTAGGCATAAAAAATAGACATAATTGCACAACGAATCTCCACCATTGTATTCCCCTCCTCCCGGATTTTCATCTCTCATATAAGGACAAAATGATCAATGGTCAATATCCTGTGTCTTTCCATTTGTGTCTAAATAGCCGTCCCCTTTAAATACTATTAGAATATAATCTAGAGTAATCAATTACAAATAAAAACATTGTTCACACTTATTGTGTTTTTTATGAAGTCATGACTGCTATGCAGTTAATGTCCCGCTTTTACCCTGCTATATCTCAGCTATATCCCCGTAGCGGATTTCTACTGCTATGTTATTTACAAATAGTCTCTGAAATAGTCTTTCCGCATTAAGCCCAGCTATAATCCGATATCCGCGATATATCACATTATTTCAGCTATATTTCGATGTTCCCTCTATATCTTTCATAAAAGAAATGAATCAAAAATGATATTTATACATTATAAATATAATAAAATTAGTTTTTCATTAAAAAATCTAACATATATTTTTTAAATAAAAAAAATTGTAGTATTCTATTACATTTAATTAGGCTAAATAAAAGTTTACACTTATTTACATATATTTGCACATGTTTTTATTTTAAAATAAGTGTGTACTAATTATAATTAAATTGAATGTTAAATTTTTATTTACTTATCATTTATATGTTTGTAAAAGCACTAAGTACGAGTTTTATGTGCTATTTTAGAGTCATCCGCTATATCTCGATATTTCTTTGTTTTATTCCCACTACAACTATTTGCACCTCTGTCACATTGAATCCACCGAACGCTTTAATTGGACAACATGATTGTTAAATACATGATTATGAGGTACACAAATATTTAGTTATAGTTATGACATAAATTCAATATGCATAGTTTTTATTTATGTACACACCATTATTGGAATCGAGTTCGATTCCATTATTTATGTACTGTAATTTTTTTGTATTTTTTTATTTACTGTATTTTTTTGTCTTTTTTTTACTGTTTTGTTTTTCCAGTGATGGTATTCTGGCTAGTAGCAAGGTCAGTCCTTGTTTTTTTTTTCACAGTATTGTTTTTGTTTAGCAGCCCTTGTTTAATTGTCGTTTAATGTTATTCCATATTAGAAATTAAGTATATGTGTTGCGCTTTTTTATTTACCCGAAAGGCTTACGCCTCAACGCTTCGAGGCTTAGGCCTCGCCTCACGGACCCGAAAACGCCTCACATACGCCTTTTACGTTTTAAAACATTGGTGTGTATACATGTCACTCATCTTACTATAACGACTAGCGGCTATCTGTTCAACACAATTTGAGTTTCAAAGTCCAAACTATATCGATTACTATTTGTATTGTTATTTGGTGCTACCTAATTATGTTGGATTCGCTTATTTTAGTCGAGACTTCGCTTGGACTCCGAGGAAATTCTTAGTGCCTGGTGTTCTACTCCTCCTAGAACAACATGCGTCATGCATGTATAACGGGAAATATTAACATTTGCCTACAAAGTAGTATCAGTACTATTTTTACTTTTTGGTTAAATTTTTGCCTTCCTAACGTTTAATGTGCAAATTCAGGCAATTGCAGTCACTCATGCTTTATTAGACCAGCAATCATATGCGCAACACCAACCAGCTTGGTTGACTTTTCTTACAAAAAAATTCTTGTAAAATGCAGGGAGAATCAGTTTTTGATATTGTTGTATATCAGTTTTTTAGTTATTATCTTCTGTTAAATATTTATACTACACAGCAACATTACTTTCAGATTGATCTTCTCATTCAGTTTTGTTGTTAATCTTGTGTGTATCTGTTTCACATTCATTTGTATTTGATGTACTCTTTAAGGATTAATTGTCATGTTAAATTAATCAGGTTGTTGAAGATATTTCTAGTCCTTTTTCACATGAATTACCGATGGTTCTTATTAAGCCACAGGATGCTTGTCCAACATCTGAAGTTTACAAGGCCTGCTTCATGTACCTCTGATTATTATTGTTTTAAATCCATATGATATGGTTTCGTTGTTTTGTTACTAATACAACTTCAATCATGCAGCGATTTCGGCTTGATCAAACCAGTTCAGTAGACCCTTCAGCACTGCTTCAGAAAATCATTCAAAATGGAATATCCCAAGATACTTGTATAAATGATTTAGGTATTGGATATTTTTTTTTTTTTTAATTTCAGCATCATAGTTCATGCTATATGATTCTAGTTATTAATCATTCATGTCTTTCTTCAAAATGCCCTTAGAGCCTCCTGCTTTTGAAGTTCTCCCATCTCTAAAGAAGTTGAAACAACGTGTGCTAGCAGCCAGTCGTGGAGAGTATGATGCCGTTTTCATGTCAGGAAGGTAAATGGTACTAGTTTAGGATTTCATATGATACTAATTTAGGATTTCATATTTTGTTTATTTCTTTATTCATTGAGAAAAAAGAACTTCTCTTCCACCTTGGAAATTCATACCATCTTTTGTTAAATTACTTGATATTTATTCCTTGCATATTCAAATATTATTTATTTGTAAGGTACTTAATTGTAGAGAATGAATGTTCTTGCCAATTTGTGTTACTGGGCAATTAGATAATCGTCTCTCCGTATCTAGGTCACATTAAAATCTTGTCTGCTTTGAGACACTTATGTTATACGCTTTGAAACCTCATTTGATTTGAAAGATTTAGGTCATAAATAGAACGTTATTTGATAAAATACACTCTCTATACAGATTACAGAATATAAAAATGAATATATTTAACAGGCGGAGAACACGTCATCTTACATCCGTTATCCAAGACTAATACTCCGGAAACTTATTTGAAAATTCAATCATTAACACTACAAGAATATATGTGGTGGACCTGTGAAACGACCCAACTACTCGACCTCAGAAATCCACACTAATACATCCTCGGTACCCACGTGACATAAATGTGATGTTGGAAAGTTAGACAATTTTGGGTAAAAAGAAGGTATAGATGGAAAATAGAACAATTAGAATCTCACTTTGCATTGAACTTTAGTAACTTACATTAGAAAGTACAAAGAAATAGTCTGGTAAACACTAGTCCACCAAGAATGGTTATACACCCTATTTGTACAAGTGTTGGTAAACATAATGCAGTGGAATGATAGGTAAATATAATGATAGAGTCCAAAAGCTTCATACTCCAATAGCCTCCAAAATGCTTCGAGGCTTCATGCTCCAAAACGGTGTTGTCCATCTAATCTCTTAGGCTGTTCGAAGAAATAGGGCACCTAGAGTTCTAAGCAAAAGAAAAATAATATTTGGATCAGTCATGAGACTGGTGTGAGAAACTTTAATCCGTCATTTTGAAAATAGTGACATCCCATAAGACCACGACCATACATAAACATGACACGAGTTTTTACCTTTTGGTAACCAAATCTTTGCTACATAAAATAATCAGATATTATTTTTAACGACTTGCGTGATAAAACTCGTTAAAATAAACCAAATCCAAAGACGAAATTGTTATCATTATTAAATTCCGATCCTCTAATGGAGCTTTACAAACAAAACTGCAGCTCTTAGGAAAAATGGATTTCCATACGTTGGCAACGTAAGAGATTACCTTTCCATATAATATACCTCTAGAGGGATGTACCAAGGACCACTACCCTCTAACTGGCAATACCAGAACAATTACACAGACCCTTCGGTGATGTACTACTTGAATACGTCATCATCTCGGTTGTAACCGATCTATCGAAAACGTCTCTTCTCCACAACTCCACATATAATGAGTAATCTAAAAGGGTGATAATCGCCTCCTAATGGGCGATACACACATAACCTTACTGCGTGCGATTTTTCAGCCAATTCCGGTTGTTGAGGCTAGAAGTCTCAATTTCATTTTTTTTTCAAGCACTTCTTCAATTTGAATGTCACGCTGCCAAGTCCAATACGTGCAACTAATTTCCATTGATGTACAACCTCTGAGTTCATACGTCCGAAGAAAGATGTATATAGTGCAGGAGAATTACTTCCCACACCACTAAACATATGTACATTTATGGAGATCAATATACGCATATTAGAAGTGCAACGTCAGACATTCATCCACACAAATTGTACCGAGATTGGACAAATGAAGGTTCTACTGCCGCTAGATTGTGTGATCTAGTAAAGGGTATCCCTTGCACCAAAGATCTAAATGCAGTACTGCCACTGATTTGTAATATGGGAAAATTACGTGAGGGTCAGTGGCGACAATCCTTAGTTCAATCTCCATAATTCTTCTTTCTTCAATTTCATTACTTTGAAACATTTAAATACTCCCAAATGGTTTTCAGATAGGAATCACTCAAATTCGAACCCGGTCTCATCGAGTCAATCATGCAAAAATACCGTTTAAGTAGTATTGAAAAATTCATATATTCAACTTAAATCACTTTTAAAACATTTTAAATGGTTTATTCCATATCTTTAAGAGGTTAAAATTCTCAGTTTTAAACAATTGCATTTTCTGGATTTTAAACTACAAAACCCTGATATTTTTCAAAACTTGTTTTGATCATATTTCAAATCTATTTAACGGAATCTTGATTTTTTTCGATTCTTGTTAAAGCTATGGTTATAAGGATTCCAAAAAAAAAAAAAAAAAAAAAAAAAAAAAAAAACTTATTTCAATGTATTTAGATTCATATTTTTTCGTATACAAAAGATTCACTTTTTAAGGAGTCAAATCGAGTGTTATCGTTGTGTGATACACTAAAATTTCTTTAAATTTCATATTTAACCTTTAAATTATTTCAAATCATTTTTAAGAGGTTTAACCATTCCATTTTCGCCATTTTGTTCAATGAAGGAAAGTGATTTCCTTTGTGCTGATCGACATGTATTTAATGTGACTGTTAAATAATCCATGTAATCAATATATTATCATCAAAACTTGATAAACAATCATCATGGCATACATAAACATCATTTTACATAAACGTAACAAACATATTCATTTCATAAACATATATATATATATATATATATATATATACATATATATATAGTTAGGGTCGTTATCAAGCAAGTTTCTCACCTTGGATTTGAATTGTGTTATCAAAACTCGTTATACCCTTCCCATATTATCCCAAAACGTTTCTACTTTACTTGTGCTACCCTGAATGACCTTGAACTTTCCTTCTCCTCCTAATTACTCTCAGCCTAGGCTTGGGATTTGATGGAGCTCGGTCTTTAAACTTCGTCGGGTGGAGGTAGCTATGAATGTAGATGAGAGGAGTAGTTTTGACAACTTTAGATACTCGTATGAGTGGTGAATGATTTCTTTCTTCTTTTCTTAGATTTTAGCTATGACGTAGAAGCCATTAAAGTGCTTAAGATGAGGAAGAAGAGAATAGATTTGGTGTAAATAAGTGGATGAAAGTGGTTGGTATTTATAGGAAACATTTAGCAATAAACATAGTTGTGAAAGGCGCGCCGCGGCGCGCCATGGCACGGCGCGACGTGACATTTGCGCCATTTTTGCTTGCGGCGCGGCGCACATGAAAAGGCACGGTAAATGGCGCGTGGCGTAGAAATGGCGCACGACGCAAAATGACGCGCCTTTTCTTTATTTTATGGTTTTTTTTTTGTTTTTTCGCATTTCAAACTACAATAACTACTCTGTTATAAATACTCTTACCATCACTACAATCACCATCATTACTACTATTACTATTATTGTCATAATAACATGAAATGTGAATAACTTTGTTAATATCTTTTTTTTCCAATTATATGGAAACATGATCACATTATTATCATTATTTCCTATTCGATTATCAACGACGAGTTAATAACCTTACAATTATGTAATCGACTTACCTTAGCATGCCGACATTTAGAACTGACATATGTTTTATTATCCAATGTAGTTTAGATTCATTTTAATATTGTTAGAAGTATATAATGTAATGTATAAAAGATCATAATATTGCCTAGCATAGATGCAAATGCAAATGAATGAGACTAAGAACCCGTGAACAGTAAATCAAGGGAAGCGGCTTTAGAGGAAGAGAGAACATTCTAAGAAAATTAACATTCAATCAGCTCTGAAATATACTATTGGATAGAAATTAATTTGCATGTGTGAATATGTCCAATATCTATGTACGATTTTTCTGTAACATAAAAATATTTAATGATTTGGTATTTGTTAAATACAATCAAGTATTAAATTTATCAGATTCAGATTTTTAGTTTATCATTAATGTGTATTATTATTTTGGATTTGAAAACTATTGTGCTTGAAATTTTATGCTTTATGTTTTTTTTGTAAAATGCATAAATAAATTTGTTGCATATGTTTTAGCAAAAAATATTGATTTTTTTAATTTTTTTGTTAAAATATTAAATTTATTAAAAAAAATTAAACATGCGCAATAAATTAAAAAGGCACGCGCCATTTGTCGTGCCGTGCGCCAAGGCTCTAAAGAGGGTTTGCGCCTTTTTGTGCCATGCGCCATTAATAACACTGGCAATAAAATAAGGGATGAAAAATTGCGAAAAACTCCTTGCCTTCTCACCACCCCTTTTTTCGGACTGACAATAAAATAAGGGATGAAAAATTGCAAAAAACTCATTTTTGCTTGCGCCGTGGCGCATATGAAAAGGCGCGGCAAATGGCGCACGGCGCAGAAATGGCGCACGACGCAAAATGACGCGCCTTTTCTTTATTTTATGATTTTTTGTGTTTTTTCGCATTTCAAACTACAGTAACTACTTTACTATAAATACTCTTACCATCACTACAACCACCATCATTACTACTATTACTATTATTGTCATAATAACATGAAATGTGAATAACTTTGTTAATATTTTTTTTCCAATTATATGGAAACATGATTACATTATTATTATTTCCTATTCGATCATCAACGACGAGTTAATAACCCCACAATTATGTAATTGACTTACCTTAGCATGCCGACATTTAGAACTGACATATGTTTTATTATCCAACGTAGTTTAGATTCATTTTAATATTGTTAGAAATATATAATGTAATGTATAAAAGATCATAATATTGCCTAGCATAGATGCAAAAACAAATGAATGGAACTAAGAACCCGTGAACGTTAAATCAAGAGAAGCAGCTTTAGAGGAAGAGAAAACATTCTAAGAAAACTAACATTCAATCAGCTCTGAAACGTACCATTGGATAAAATTTTTTTTGCATGTGTGAATATGTCCAGTATCTATGTACGATTTGTCTGCACCATAAAAATATTTCATGATTTGGTATTTGTTAAATACAATCGAGCATTAAATTTATCAGATTCAGATTTCTAATTGATCAGTAATGTGTATTATTATTTTGGATTTGAAAACTATTGTGCTTGAAATTTTATGTTTTATGTTTTTTTTTTGTGAAATGCGTAAATAAATTTGTTGCATATGTTTTAGCAAAAAATATTGAATTTTTTTTGTTAAAATATTAAATTATTAAAAAAATTAAACATGCGCAGTAAGTTAAAAAGGCGTGCGCCATTAATAACACTGGCAATAAAATAAGGGATGAAAATTTGCGAAAAACTCCTTGCCCTCTCACCACCCCTTTATTCGGCTGAAACATGTCCTTAACATGTCACATCATGTGTAAGAGTATCGTGATGTAAAAGTATGATTGTGTAAGGTATGCAGGGTGTATGATTATTATTTTAATAACGTAAACTCTTTTTGTTTTTATTTACTTTTTTTAACTTTTTCTTTAGATTAATTAATCTTCTTATTAATTTCTTATGTATATGTTATCATACACATATGTGCGTATATGTACGTTACACCTTGGTACAATCTCTATTCGTCTGATCGTTTAGAATCCGGAATTCGTTTATTGGTCACATATTCTGTTATGAGTTAAACTATTATTCTAAGTAAACAAAAATTAAAAATGATTTTCTTATTGCTAATTAAAACATAATTATTTAAGTAATAAAACTCCATTAAATCATTTTAGTAATTATTTACAAATATTGGTATTTTATTGATTGAGTTTAAATCACCTTTTTCTTATATTCTCCCGTTGAATATATAATTCTCCAAAACTTCTTTATATTATCATCAATATCTTTCCCAATATCCATCACTCAAGAATTTTGAAAGAATTCGGGATTTTGATTAGTTTAAATCCTTTGTATATTTCTTAGTAGAAGTGATTAAATTTTCGGGTTGTTTCATTTTTCTATCCTTAAAAGAATTCCGTCCTCGAAATTTAACGGTAAGAAGATAACTCCAAAAGATTCTTCATTTTTCAATCAAAGATATTCAATGATAAGTGCTTCCACCAAAACGGTGCATGCACGGGTTTTATATACGACGAAAATCGTGATATGCTTTCTTCATTCTTTCTTCGATTTTCTAAGTACAATCATGTCAAATTCAATAAAATCAAAGACGATTAGGGCGTAAAAAAAAAATTCGGCCTGAATGGGTGATAGGTACTAGCTTACAAACTATCCCGAGATTAGTTTTGTTTTCCGTGGGATTGGTAATTCAAATTGGGGTTTCTAATGAAATTGCAGTAAGTTTTAATTTGTTAACTAATTTTTTTGAGATAAAACTATGGGAAGCCCCAGTATCAAACAGTGCTCTAATTGGAATGTCATTGATGTAAATTTTACCTTCCAATACCCATTTGCGCTTCACACCCATGGAAGTGGAAGGCTCGTCCTTGATTGCAAAAACTCGGGCCAACTATCCTTTCTTTTTCGATGGGAAATCCTTAAGCAAGTGTCCTATCTAGTGGTAATTGTAACATGCATTCTTTGGAAGTTGGGGGTCTGGATAGGATGTAGAGTATGCCCTTTCTGTCCACAGTTGAAGCATATGACCTCCGTGGTTGGATTTCCTCTGGTCTGATTCTGCACCGGCTTTTTCCCTGGTTGGTTAAACTTCCACTTCCTCTTGTTATTGTTGTTGGGGTTTATTGTCTGATTTTTCTTGTTGATGGTTTTGTACCAGAATGCATATCAACCAAGTCCACAAAAGTTCCTTTCACTTGAGCAGTCATCTTTTCGTGAGATTCCTCCCTCATCCCACTTATGAACCTCTCGTTCTTCTTTAATGTTGTTTTAATCAATTCTGGCCCGTATCGAAACAACTCAATAAATTTGTTCGAGTATTTTTCTATCGACATCACTTCCCGCTGCAGATCTATGAAGCTTCGATATAGTCGGGACTTTCCATCCTCTGGCATATATTGTTGTCCAAGCACTTCTTTGAATCGATTCCATGTGATACCATCTTTTGGGTCGTTTCAAGCAACGGTTTCCCACCAAGTAAGGCTCCTTCCCGCAGCTGCCATGAGGCCAGAAATCTTTTCTGTCTATTCTCAATTTCAAGTCCTTTGATAATCTTTTCGCACTAGCAGAACCAAGCCTTAACTTTGATAATGGATTCAGTTCCTTTGAAGGGCTTGCATCCTAGGCTGGTATATTTCTTGCATAGAGTCACAAAGTTAATTTGAAGTCGTATTTGGACCATTGCTTCTTCTACTGTAGCGGCGATGTTTTGACCATTGGTTGTATTGCTTCCATCTGCTCTAAAATCTCTTTTTCCGTTCATCTTACTAATAGTAAGAAAAACGCCTTAGAATAGAGAGGCTTTATCTTTTAGAGTGTGTGCAATATATTAGTTTAAATTGGGTTTTACGTGCTCTCTCAGACTAAACTCATTCTAGGGTGTTACTTACCTCATCTTTAATGAGTTGACTCCATTGAGTTTTATGCGTTCGTTCAACCTAAGCTCTGATACCAAATGAAACGATCCAACTTCTCTATCTCAGAAACCAACACTAATCCATCCTCGATATTCATGTACCATAAATCTGATGTTGGAAAGTTAGACAATTTGGGGGTAAAAAGAAAGAGTAGATGGAAAATAGAACAATCAGAATCTCACATCGTACTAAACTTTAGTAATTTACATCAGAAAGTACAAAGAAATAGTATAATAAACACTAATTCAGCGAGAATAGTTATACACTCCATTCGTATTAGTGTTGGTAAACATAAATGCAATGAAATGATAAGTAAATGTAATGGCAGGGCCTAAAAGCTCCATGCTCCAATAGCCTCCAAAATGCTCTAAGGTTTAGTGCTCTAAAACAGTGCTATCCATCTGATCTCGTAGGTTACCCAGAGAAGTATGACACTTAGAGTCTTAAAGGAAAGAAAAATAACTTTGGGTCAGTCATGAGACTGATGTGAAAAACTTAAATCCATCATTTTGAAAATAATGGCATCCCATAAGACCGCGACCACACATAAACATGACACATGTTCTACTTTATGGTAACCAAATTTTTACAATGTAAAATTGTTTAATATTATCTGTAATGACTTGCGGGATAAAAATCATTACAATAAATTAAATCAAATGACAAATTGTTACCATTATTAAATTATGCACCCCCAGTGAAGCTCTACAAACAAAACGACAACTCTTAGGAGAAATAGATTTCCATACGATGGCAAGGTAATAGACTACCTTTTAGTACAATATATCTCTGTAGGGATGTACCGAGGGCCACTGCCCTCCGCCCAACCAGCAATGCCGGAGTAATTACATAAACTCTTTGGTGATGTACTATCTGAATACGTCATCACCCCGGTCGTCACCAACCTATCCGAGATGTCTTTGCTCCACTACTCGACATATAATGAGTAATATAGAAAGGTGATAATCATCTCCTAATGGGCGTTGCCTACATAACCATACTGTGTGCTCTTTTATGTTAACTCCGGTTGTTGAGGCTAGAGGTCTCGATTGTCTTTATCTTCAACCATGTTCTTCACTTCGAATGTCATGTTGTCAAGTTCAACACACGCAACTGATTTCCACTAATGTACAATTTCTAAGCTCGTTTCAAAGGGCGTATATAGTGTAGGAGAGTTATTTCTCACACCACCAAACAAATGTACATTCATGGAGATCAATACATATAGTAGAAGTGCAACATCAGACATTCATCCTACAAATCGTTCTGAGTTTGGACAAATCGAAGATAAACACTCTCGCTAGATTGTGTAATCTACTAAATGGTAGCCCTTGCATCAAAGATCTGAATGCAGAACTCATGTCGATTTGTAATATGGGAAATTTTCCCGAGGGTCAGTGACAATAGCCATTCATTCAATATCCATAATTCTTCTTTCTTCAATCTTCATTACTTCAAAATGTTTAATTGATCCGAAGTGGTTTTCAGATAGGAATCACCCAAATATGATCTCGGTCTCCTCGAATCAATCATCGCCAAAATACCGTCTAAGTAGTATTGGATGCTGAGTGTTTTTCATTTCTTAATTTATATCTTCATAAAACATTTTTTTTAGGAATGTATGACTTCAAGTGTGTGTGTGTGTATATATATAGAGGAGAGTTACATGACACCCATATTTGGGAGCACCCCAAATGCACCTCATTAATAGCCACACATTTATATTAAAAAAAGTTAGTGGGAGGAGGGAGGGATAGTTAGTGGGAAGAGAGAGAACCAGAAATGTATGGTGGAAATCAAGAGGCTAAAGGGGTGTTGCACTATTTGAGGTGCTCTTGATCCTATCTCATATATATATATACACATATATATATACATATATATATATACACATATATATATACATATATATATATATATACACACACATATATATATATATATATATGAAATCATTAAACCTCATTTATTTAGTCATCTTGGATGGTAAGTCCATTTTAGTATAATGAATCCAAAGAAATCATGTTCATTTTACTCGATATTAATTTCATGTTTAATCCCTACCATTCGTCGAATAACAGTGTAAACACCTTTTAAATTCTCACGGGTATAAGGATTCATTTCTCGGAATTTGATACTAAATACAACAAGACTATCTCTAAGAATTTCAGTTTATTTATTTTAAGAAAATTTGATCTTTTACACTTAACTCGTTTTTGATATTTCCCTCACTCGGGAAAGAGCCAGATGAGCTAGTGTATTAGTTGCTCCTGATCATCTCATTAAACACGCACATCCGGATCTCAGAAGCAGAAAATTGGGTTTATTCCTTGGCATGTTAGAAGTAAATCTATCGCCTGTTACAGCTTTTTGATTCAATTCAATTATTTAACATCTTTAAATAATTTATAGATCTTCAAAACAATCTCCCAGTTTACTTCATTAATCCTTTAAAAACATTCATCAAAGATTTGGAGAAGATTTGTTTAAGTTTAAACTTTAATTTTAATCGTTATTGAAAAGTGCTGCAAAGAGTGCTATTTTTGCTCAATTCATTGAAATGACTTTTCTATCATTGTAAAATTCATATATTCAGTTTAAATCACTTTTAAAATATTTAAATGATTTATAAGATATATTCCATATTTTTAAAAGGTTAAATTCTCAATTTCAAACAATTGCATTTTTTGAATTTTAAACTGCAAAACCGCAATGTTTTTAAAAACTTGTTTAGTCATATTTCAAAATCTACTCATGGAATCTTGATATTTCTATTTGGTGGACAGTTATGGTTATATGGATTCGGAAAAATCTTCTTTTTCAACGAATTTGAATTCATATTTTCCCGTATACAAAAAATCCACTTTTTAAGGAGTGAAGTCGCGAGTTATCATTTCGTGACACATTAAAAATAATAATCAAACTTCATATTTACATTTAAAAGCGTTCACAATTCATTTTTAAAACATTTCAAACCATTTTTAAAAGGTTTAACCATTCCATTTACACCGTTTCATTCAATAAAAAAAAAAGTGATTTCCTCTGTGCTTATCGACGTGTATTTAACGTGACTTGTTAAATAATCCATAAAATCAACATATTATCATCCAAACTTGATAAGCAATCATCATGGTATACATAAACATCATTTAACGTAAACATTGCAAGCATATTCATTTCATGAACATATGGATAGCTATGGTCATTTTAAAGTAAGTTTCTCACCTTCGATTTGAACTGTGTAAGAAAAACTTGCTATACCCGTCTTAGATTATCCCGAAACGTTTCTACTTTACTTATGCTGTCCTGAATGGCCTTGAACTTCTCTTCCCCTCCTAATTCTGGTCAGCCTAGGCTTGGGATTTGATGGAGTTTGGACTTCAAACTTCGACGAGTGGAGGCAGCTTATGAATGTAGACGAGAGAAGATTCGGCGATAGTTTTGATGCCTTTAGATACTCGTATGAGTGTTAAGTGATTTCCTTCTTTTCTTATATTTTAGCTAGGATGTAGAAGCCATTAAAGTGCTTAAGAGGAGGAAGAAGAGAGGAGATTTGATGCAAAGAAGTGAATGGAACTTGGAAGTGGGTTGGTATTTATAGAAAACATTTAGCAATAAAATAAGGGATGTAAAATTGTGCGAACTCCTTTCCCCTCACTCCTATTTTCGACCGGAACATGTTCTCCTTGACATGTCACATCATGTGTAAGGTGTGGAGGGTGTAAGTGTATGATTATTATTATTTTAATAAAGTAAATTCTTTTTGTTTCTATTTGCTTATTTTTTTAAAACCTTTTCCTTAGCTTAATTAATATCCTTATTCATTCCTTATGTGTGTGTTATCATACACATGTATGTGTATATATGTACGTTACATCGTGGTACAACTTCTATTCGCCAAATCGTTGAGAACTCGGAATTCATTTATTGGTCACATTTTCTATTTTGAGTTAAACTATTATTCTGAATAAACAAAATTTAAAAACAATTTTCTTATTACTTATAAATAATTAAAACATATGTAAGTAATAAAACTCCATTAAATCATTTTAATAATTATTTCTAAATATTGATATTTTATTGATTGAGTTTAAATCAGCTTTTTCTTATGTTCTTCAGGTGAATATTAATTCTCCAAAACTTCTTTATATTATCACCAATATCTTTCCTAATATATACCACTCTAGAATTTTGAAAGAAATCGGGGTTGTAATTAGTTTAAATCCTTTATTTTTCCCTTAATAAAAGTGATTAAATGTCCTGGCTGTTTCAACTTGAGACCTACTTATATAGTTCATGGTCCAAAACAGGATTCACCGTTTATAATATTCCATCCCTAGCTTTAATGTGTCAAATGAGAGTAATATATAAGTCCATGACCTTATATTGTTAGGATATTACGTCGTTAATTCGGTTAATTACTTTTTTTAGGTTCATCCTCATTGTAGACAATTGGTCCCCTTATGTTGAAAGCAAGATTCAAATTTTGTCCGGCGTTGAGACCAATACTAGACCCAATTATTTTTTAGGTTCATCCTCATTATAGACAATTGCTCCCCTTATGTTGAAAGCAAGATTCAAATTTTGTCTGGCGTTGAGACCAATACTAGACCCAGCGAAAACAAACCTCATCAGACCAGGTCAGACCTGAAGGACATGGCTTCATTTTTATGAACTAAAGCAAAATTTAAGAAGGCTTCATGTTGCTCAAATTCTGTGGCTGCAGCTGAGTTTACGTCATAGATGTGCAAAAAAAAAAAAAAAAAAAAAAAAAAAAACTTGCGCATGTGTATAAACTAATAATTTGTGTTTGTGCGTTTTAAAATAGCGTAAGCTTAAATTATGGATTTGTGAAAACCAGATCTATGTTTGGAATAGTTCGTGCAATAGATTATTTCCAAGCCGGATTATAGAATCCATCCCTTCATAAATTATCCGAGTTTAGTTTATTCCGGATTACCCAGAGCATGCACCAAGCAGAGTTTGGATTGGGCTCTGAAATTTGTTTTAAATAGGTGGAATTAAAGTACTACTGTATACAATAGACAGCTTTGAATCAATTAGTTTGGAATATTTTGCATAATAGATAGGGAAATACAGAGAAGTAACAAAAATCAGAACTAGAACTGAGACAATCTTCAAAGTTGCTGAATCGGAACCCAAAATTTTAACATTTCAATCGATAGGAATGAACTGAAAATCAGAGTTTCAAAACTTGGTTGAAACATACCTTTATTTATTGGTATTGAACTGTCATTTATGTTGAGCACTGCACCATATTAATATCTTACTATTATCCAATTCTTTCTTTTCTGTGAAATAAATGACATCATTTTCTTTAATACATACACCCAACAGTTTCATCTCTTTATGTGAACATTTTGTTGGTAGTATGCGTTACCACGACTAACAGCTGCTGACCAAATTGCTGGTTCTATTTTATTCTTTACTTTTTTTAATTAGAAAAACCCTAATCCGGTGCATAGAGCTAAGGAATTCGATCGGCAGGCCTGCCCCGAGCTACCCCCTGTGAGACAGGCTATATTGCAGATGCACTTTTTGTTCCCAATGTCTTCACTTATTCGAGGGAATATTACATGCCTTTGCAAACAAGCCGTTAGAGTGTGGCTGCCTTGGATTGTACCCTCATCCTCTGCAGGGGAGCTGGAAGCCCTTGCCAACCCCACTAGAGCTGCGGAACAAACTGCAGCTTCTTCAACCTAATAAAATTTGATTTGTCATTTATGCGCCAATGAGAATGATCTACAGATTTGATAAAATGCCATTTGCATCATTAATCCATACTGTATATTACCAAATTAACCACATTTTAACTTCCCATTAAATGTCATCTGAATTTCTAAAATTGAATAAAAACCAGGAGGAAGAGTGCAAATGTATGGAGATACCGTTAGTGGAGAATCACATATCCAATGTATAGTTCCAACCATCTTTGCCAGAATCAGGCGTACTGAGTTTTTTTTTTTTTTTTTTTTTTTTTCCAACCATTTCAGTTGCGTTAACTTTTATCTTAATTCGACCCACGTAACTAATTGTTGCATTAGTAGATATTATTCAAAATTTTGTTAATCTTTTCAGTTAAAAACTTGGTAAGTTGATAAATATGGTAACTTTTACCGCATTGATGCAACTTGGGATTGCTGCCAGTAATGATCTTTTATTTTTTCCTGTTATTTTGTCTTGTAAGCGAGGCAAATTTGTTCTACCCAAAGTTGTATTAGTGGCAAAAACCAGTCAATATCCTGGTCATCTGGGTGTAGTCTGAATTCATCTATTTTGCTATAATTCTCGAAATTTTCATTTTAACAAATAAGATTAATTTCTTTTATCTGAAAATTTTGTCCCACGGCTAATATGTATTGTCAAACTATTTCTGCAGTGGTAGCACAATTGTTTGCATTGGATCACCTGATCCACCGAATTTTATCTATGATGAGGATGACTACAAGGATGTATTTATATCAGGTATTGATATATTGGGTTTAATAAATTGCTGTTAATGTATAACATGGAAACTTAGTAACTCAGAATGCCATCTGGATTCGATATTTAAGTCAATGAACCAACATATGCATACCTTTTTTTTTAACATACGTGGAGAGGACGCACGGTTACACATCATGGTACACCTTATATTTATCCCTTCCAGTTAACCTTAGTTGTTCTGACGTAAATCCAAATAAAAGGGCAAGCTTTTGAGTCTTTGACATGCCTTCATACTATTTGCAATGCTAGACAACCTAAAAGGGTTATTCTTTTTTCTTTTCTTTTTTTGGGTCAGGGAATGTCACCTAGGCATCCTTATTTTCAAACTTGACCGGCTTGGGATTAATTTCGGAAATTAGTTCCTTTTATTTTAAATGTTCTTCTTGAAAATTTGCACCATCTAATCCAAATATTCGCCTCCTTTTTTTTTTTTTAGCGTAGAGATTGGTAGTTTGTAGCGTATACATTTGCACGTAAAATTTCTAAGAGAAAATTTGAAATCCTTTTTGATATTTGTTCAGATATAGTCGAGGTTAAATGCAGATTTAAGTTGTGGGGGAAAACACGAAAATAAATGGTTTGATGAAAATAATTCTAAGGGCATTCGTCTTGAGCTTTTTTGAAAGGGGGGATTTGACCTATTTAAAGATATTTTGAAAAGTGTTTGATCAACCCTTTATTAATGTTATTGTTATTGTTATTGTTATTGTTATTAATTTCTAAGGCTTACTTTTTCTATATATATAATTATATATATAATTTTGTCAATGCATATCCTAAATTTCTGAAAGAAAAGTAAATAAAATTCACAATAGTGTATTAAGATTAATGGTTTATGGATATATTAGTTTTAATTAACTGACCGCTAAACTGACTGTAATATGCAGAAGCTTGTTTCATCACTCGTCAAAAAGACCAGTGGTACAGTCCACCCAACTCAACGCCCATGGACTCCATCAGCAAGGAACAAGTTTCCAGTGTAGAATAATATCACATCAGCAAACAAAAAAAGTATATGAAGTGGAATAACTACATATACAGGCTTTTGAATCATGTGTATTAGAGAACAATGAGTTTGGGAAAGAAATACTATATATATATATATATATATATATATATATATATATATATATATATATATATATATATATAGTATTTTGTATGTATTAGAGAAGAAGGGATTTCGGTGATGAGCGAAGTTACAGAAATAAATTCCAGTGACACTTAATCAATTAAACGTGAGGGAGATGCATATGCATGCGGTATACAGGTGTGTGTATATATATAGAATTAGGGGGGGGGGGGGGGGGGGGGATGATGATTTCTGTGATGAGCGAAGTTACAGAAATAAATTCCAGTGACACTTAATCAATTAAACGTGAGGGAGATGCATATGCATGCGGTATACAGGTGTGTATATATATAGAATTATGGATACATTAACATTATGTACGCCCTTATCTTTTATGAGTATAGAAATTGTTATATGAACACTAAAAAGCAATATTTGAAACTCAAATTTACCCAACAAGTTAGGCTTAGTGCCAAACACTTGCAAACACGCAACATGGGCAAAAAATTCACTTAAAATTCCTTCATATGCATTGGTGCATTTTGAAGACCATACTACGTAACCTTCATCATCATTCATCAGTCATTCATTTCCCTACCATCATCATTCATCTACACCACCCACTCATTTAAACCCATAAACCTTGCAAACCTCGACCCTAGGCAGGGGAACAGCAAAAACCGGCTTGTCCTTAGTCCAGGTTGCCCCTGGCTTCTTACAAAGGTCGAATTCCAACCCCTCCGGCAGACGCCAATCAACATCTCGGACCATGGTTGCCACGATGAGAGGGAGCATCCTATCCACCAGGGGCAGCCCGACACACCTCCTCTCCGACCCAAATAGGAAGAACCCAAGCTCCACCTTCAAGCCTAAGAACCTCTCGGGCTTGAACTTCGTTGGGCTATCCCACACGGTCGGGTCCATTGGATGGCCCACACGTTGGTGACTACCCAGCGTCGTTCGGGATCAGGTACCCACCCACTTTGCATGGTTGGCTAGGGACTCGTGGGACCAAAAGGGGAACCACCGCGTGGAGGCGGAGGGTCTCTTTTATAGTCACATTTAGTGGAGTTTCGGGATGTGGGACTCGGTGGCTGCTTCGTTTCTACCGATGACTTTGTCGAGTTCCATTTGAACCTTTTGCATTATGGTGGGTCGGCGCATTAGCTCCGCCATCACCCATTCCATTGTTGAGGTTACGCTTGTCCCTCCCACAATTATATCCTGCATCAAATGCAAACCAATATGTACATGCTACATAAACACTTATGGAACAACCAAATATGACAATTATCACATACTTACTTCAGAGCTAAATCTACACAAAGGCTTAAACGGCTAAGGATTACTTTTGAAAACACGTTTTAAGAAAATTCAAGAAAAAGTTGTGTTACTACCAAAATTAATAGTGAAATGAGCTGGCGGTGAAGGGGCATCGGATGATCGAAAGCTCACGAAGACTCTTCAGAAAGTAGAATCAAACACTAGGAGAAGCCAAGAGTAGGGAGAAATGACCCGAAAGCTGCTCAACTGAAACCATCCTAGAAGAAAAGATCGTAAAAGCTATAGGATATAACCGGCGGGTCCTATTCGACAAGGACAATTCGACAAGATCCTTCCAACAACGTCAACTCGACAGGAGATTCTACAACAAAAAGTCATCCTGATTCGAAACCAAGAAAGATAAAAGAAATTCGCAAGATGAAGTCCGAAGAAACCTTCGGTATTAACCCGCCGACTACCGGTACGCGGGAAGCTAAAACTTCAAGAGCATCAAAGACAGGAGCGCATGAAGATTGTCTGGAACCCGTTTTCGTAATGCCTATCGTACAGATACCGAGAGGCCACTTTGATAAAATAACAGGGGAGTCTGGAGCAACCTTCTGAAAGATCAGGCTACACCCGGAAATCCCATCATAACGCAGACCATAATCTCGGAAGGGATACAGGCTATCCACACTAGTCTACTTAGCACAGACACCGATAGTAATTCTAAACCGGTAGCTAACCACATACACAATGAGGGCGGATGTAACAGCCCACATTTTACGTATCGGAAGATCGTAATATATTTTTATTTTATTTCCTGAAGGTTGCATCATTCTCATATTTTAATATGTTGCTTATGGGGATGTGAGACATGTCCATAATTTTTACCGATTTTGTTTGTGACCATTTTGCTCTTGTCAAACTTGTACAGGGCATAACTTTTGACTCAGGTCGAATCAGAGGGTGAGACATATGCCATTAGAAAGGAATTGATGATTGCATTTCCGAGAGTAGTTACATTAAAGATTTGGCTCAGCGGTTTGGGAGGAATCGCTGTTTTAAGGGTTTTCAATTGGCTGTTCAGGTTTTGGGAGCCTAATGGGCTGATTTGGGAGAGGCCCATTAGTGGGCTGGTGGAACTATAAATAGGGGGTAAGGGATATGGGAAATGATTTTATTTTTCCATTCTCTCATTGGGTGCCTTGTGCTCCTCCTTCCTCTCTAACACCTTTCCACCATTAAAAAAAAGAATTCCAAATCTAAGCAGGGAAATCATAGATCTACACCATTGGAGGCTAGATCTACATCAATTAAAGCAAGGTTTCATCGGATCAAGGTATTTGGTGCGAAGTGCTTGCTGTTCGGATTCATATTCCATTGATTTTTGCTTGTTTGGGAGAATCGGTAAGTGATTTACATATCTTACATGGATTCAATGAAATATATGAATATTTGATCATGTTTTCCATCAGATTCAAGTGTTTTATCATAGATCTATATCATGATAAGTCCATTTTCATATGAATCACCATAGAACCAATTTAGTAAGTTTAAACCTGGTAATTCCTATGCCATTTCATATGTTTATGCAAGTTAGATCCGCAATTTTGTTCATATGATTATTCATTATGATTTTGGAGTGATTTACATAATTTCGGTGAAAAGCGTTGTACTCATGTTGCTAATGGTTTCATACCAAGTTTGTGGCCATATTTGATGAATTGGATGAGTCGGATTCGTCAAATTTATCGTTTGGCGAAGTTTTGGTCGAAATCGGAGTTGGATTGGTGAAGTGCAGGTTTTGGGTCGAGCAAACCCTGGTCGGTCGAGCACAGGGGGTCGGTTGAGTCTGGGTCAGTTGAACATGGTTGAGTCGAGCGAGCCAGAAGTGGTTGGGTTGAGTCTGGGTCGGTCGAACATGGTTGGTTCGAGCGAGCCAGAAGTGGTTGGGTTGAGTCTGGGTCGGTCGAATATGGTTGGTTCGAGCGAGCCAGAAGTGGTTGGGTTGAGTCTGGTCGGTCGAATATGGTTGGGTCGAGCGAGCCAGAAGTGGTTGGGTCGAGCAAGCCATAAGTTGTTGAGTCGAACATAGTTGGGTCGACCAACAGGGTCGGTCGGTCTCCGCTGAGATAATGAAGGGTTGGTCACTTTAATCGGAGGGGTCAGTCAACATCTGGTCTATCCGTAGAGCCATATTCTGAAAAAATTATATTTTCGGGTATGACCCAGATTTGAACAAAAAGGCCTGAACAAATATTTTTCGGGGGCAACCCCCTGAATCCTAGCCGCAACGCAGTGATGGAATTGGCTCGGTGATGGTGTGACTTCGAAGTAAATTCAAGTAGGAAGGTTCAAAGTGTTAAAAGGTGTTCGTTGATCGGTGGAGGACAACGAATGAGGTGACAACTTAAAGATCGTGAGTCGGTGGATAATGGTTGCTTAAGAAGGTTTCTTGAGCTATGAAAATCATCGGGTTGGATGACTAGAGATGCGAAGGCCGATAGATTATCGTTGTCGTAAGTTCTAGCAGGCTCAAAGCAGGGGTACGATAGGGGCACCTAAAAGACCGGTTGTAGGTCGAGTACCCTAGGTATCGTTGAAAGGTTTAGTTGTCAAGGTTGGACATACATACGTATCGTTGAAAGGCGTATGGAGTTTATGCTAGAACCGGGGCAACGATTAGCTATTGACATATGACAAGGTTGGCCATCATACGATTAACGATGGTTCGAAGCAGGATTGGCGGTGATAGCCAGAGCTGTCATGGTTGATTGGTTGCCTTGTTTGAACCGTCTCATGTTGATTGTCCGACGTTGAAGGAGATGTTCCTTGGGTGCTTGTCTGGTATTGGTTTAGGCCTCTGGGGCTTGTGCTTAAGGGATATTGAGTTCGATTAGAATGGTTTACATAAGATATATATTTTGGATGTCATGAGTACTTTTCCATGATTGAATGAGTGTTCTGGTTTACATGGATGTATGGTTGAAATGTTATCGTAAAGGCTATCATTGTCCGATGTGGGGAAGACAGGAGTTGAGTTCTTCTCTGATGTTTTGGGTAGATTAGTATGTTTATCTATCCATTCTCATATACTTTACTGATGAAGTTTGTTACTTGTTTTATCGCTCACTAAGACTGCTATCTGACTCTATGTTTTATATTTCCTCTTATTACCTTGGGCTGTTCATCCGGTTGTGGATGGGCAGACTAGGTAGCAGGTGACAGGTGATTAGTAAGGACAATGCTGTTGTGCGAAGGCGAGAAGGAGGTTGGCATATTACTTTTACTACTACATAGTATTTCTGTTCCTTCTGTTTGAGTTGCTCTATGAGTGTCGCAGTGAGGCCTTATGTACATACTTAATATTTCCTATGATGTTGGGATAATCTTTCAGGATGTTGTGAAAGTTTGAAAAGTTTGCTATATGATGCTTCACTACTACTACATGTTGTATATGTTATATTGTATTTTATCCTTGCGCTGTGAGTTTTACGACAAGTTCCGATGTTTTTTACCTACTCTGATGATCGTCCATAGCTACCTGGCATACCTTTCAGCACATTATTCCTTTTGTTTAGTGAAGGGGTTATGGGCGGTCGTCACAGCGGGCTCCTCTAAGTATTCACGGGAAAAACCAGAAGCCTATATCCGAAAGAATATGACCGAGAGCATAACATGGATGCCAAGATACCTTCCGGGAAGCTACCTCAACATCAAGCATATACCCCCCTCGAATAGGCTTCTGACTAGCCGAAACCTTCGTTGAGAAAGCCACAATTAGCACCGCAAAGCAGCCAGAAGCAAAAACATCTGAGACCAAGGAAAAAGGCAGTCGACAAAGGCTCCTAAAGGCCCAATGGCCCAATATCGGAAGGGGCTCCAAGTTTTTTATAAATAGGACTCCAGGGGTCACATTTGAAGGGGCTCTCTCATTTTTTTCATTTGGCTAATCTTTGTATTTCCTCTCTTAAAACCCAGACGGGAACCATTTAAAAAAGTTCTTCTACTCTGGTCATGTATTCTAAATAAAAGATTTATAAAGTGTTCATCCAAATTCAAAGCATCTTACGGTGAGTTTGTCATACAGTTTTCTTAATCATTAATTGTAGTGGTTTATTGTTTATTTCCCCTAAATGTTTGGGTTCTTGTCCATACCATCTGGCAAGACGAAAGGGGACATCCTTTTCCTATGGATTAAAACCCCTCCTGTGAGCTTCTGCCCTCCTCACAAACTTAGACCTCCTAGCGAGCTTAGTGTGGAGTCCATCATTGTCCGCCATTAAAGTCCTTTGTCAGCAGCAAGAGATTAGCAACCCTTCTTTCCAAGACCTCGTCATCTAGGGGCGGAGAACCAATTCAAGCCTGCAAAAGCTAAACAACCTACCCCTTTCCCTTAGATCCATCCCCATTGACCATCCTTCGGTGTTGACGATAAATATCTTAACATTTTGGCACTAGAAGAGGGCCTGAACCTCCAATCCTTTGGTTAACCTTTCCACATACCCACCTGTGTTGTTCTGTCCCAGACTGGACTAAACTTTGAAGAGGCGAACATTATGAATAGATGATCTCTGCCAGCTACTAACGAGTTTCCCATGGCGGGGGTAAATATTGATGAGCCATAGGCGGTCGAAAGGTTCAAATTAGAAACCCTGCGTATCCAGGAGAAAGAGAAAGATGTGGAACCTTATGATCCTGATAGATGGAGCATTAACCCCTTCCACTTAGGACCAACTCTGATCTTTGCCCTATGCCAATCCTCGACGGAAATATATAACTCCTTCCTCCATACCAAAGAAGCCATCCTCACAAAGGCCAGAGGAACCATATTCGAACAAAGGGCCGAGAACGCTTCCATTCCTCTGACCAGTAAAAAGTCTAAAATAGATATTCTCTCATGCCGAAAGGCAATTAAAAGGAAGTGTGGGGATGAGGAAGCAATGAAAAAATTAAGTAATAAAAGGTTCAAAATGCAGCAGTAGAAGAAGAATTTCGAGTCAAGGTTACCAAAAGGTTGTAAACTCACCATGTCGATTGAGGGTATTTACTTCCTGACTAGACGTGAGTTGAACTTTTGGCCATCGTTAAAGAAGAAACCCAAAAACGAGGTTAAGAGAGAAGGATCATATTGCTACTACCATATGGCAAACGGACACGAAACAAACCATTGTAGGGTTTTAGAGGGAATGATCATCAGGTTCTTAAACCAAAGAAAATTACAAAGATACGTAAAGAAAGCATGAGAAGTTACGTTGGTAAAATCCTCTGGAAAAGAGAGGAAAATTACCTACCAGATTACGAAGAGGGAAATCCCCACAAACTTAAAATGATCGAGGATAGGTCAAGTCAGAAATGGATAAAAAACAAGAAAAATCCTTGTCAACACCAAATTGGTCTAGGCAAGGCATCCCCAGAAGGGAGGTGGTGCGTTATCTTTTTCCATGCCCAAATCAGAGGGGGCTAGGTTAAAGCATCAAAAGCGCAAGCCTCCGTTTCACACCAGAAATAGTCATGACGGTGCATCTAAAATTAGCATGCCCTGCCTCGTAGAAGAGTACGCCCTGCCTCTGCTAGAACTAAGCCCGTCCTACCTCTGCTCACAGAAGAGCACGTCCTACCTCTGCTTATGTTCCGCGTTACCCGCAGAAGGGAACGCAAACCTCTGTCATCACCTGCGATGGTCAGGATAGGGCACCCTTCTGAGGGCGGTGGTGTATAAGCCTCTATCAGAACCTAGGTTGGTTGGTATAGAGCATTAAAAGAGTAAACCTTAGTTATGTTCCTACGATGGCCTTGTCTAAGTTTCTAAGACCTTATCATCGCCTACAATGGTTAGGATAAGGTGCCTCCCGGAGGGAGGTCGGGTAAGTCCTTGGCCCCTGCTTGTGGATAAGCCAGCCAAGCGCACTGGACGTACATGCCCAGAGAATTGGCCAACAAAGTATGTACATCCTCAGCTTTGACGTCGGAAGCCCGAGGAGTGGCTCAGAAAGCACGTACAGCCTCTGCTTCACAAATAAAATCCAAGGGGGATGCCAAAACATTAACGAGGAAGGGTTTTCGGTCCCTAGTTTTTTGATACTCGAATCTGGGTTAATTCAGTTCCTCACAAATACCGGAAGGGATTTCTGGTCCTCTATCTTCATAAATACCCTAATCTGGGTTGATGCAGTTCCTCACAAATACTGGAAGGGGTTTTCGGTCCTCTATCTACATAAATACCCTAATCTGGGTTGATGTAGTTCCTCACAAATACCGGAAGGGGTTTCCGGAAGGAGGGTTATTCAGGTAATAAAACATCTGGCGGATAGGAGCCTCGCAAGTGGTCGCAACCCCAAAGGATGAAGATCCCGTCATGATGGGAATACTATTGAAACAATATTCCCACGTCTCACACTTTGTAGTAGCATCGTTCAAATCAATTTCCAAATCAACACTAAGTTGGCGTAGACGCCTCAATTCATCTTCAAACTCGTTAGAGGGCGTAGTCTTTATGCATGCCCTCAATCCAAGAATAGTCCTATCTCTCTCTCTCCTAGCTGTTCTTTCAAAGCATTCATCCTCTCAGTCAAATGTTTGATGGATAGATTCTGATGTAATCTTCCTCTCCCAGGACATAGGAAGAATCACTCTTTTTGGTGGTGCTCCTCCCCGAGACGGGAGAATCTCACATCGATCAACCTACCCGCAGGCACACTGGAAAGTAGTTACGATTTTATTTTAATTTCAATCTGCAAGAATAAAACCCCTTTTCTTATACATCTTTGCAGAAGTTAAACCCGAAACCAATCTATTATGACATGTAGACAAAAAAGGGAGTTACAAAAAGATCACTTCTTCATACACTTATTGTTTACGTAGCATCTCAACATGTTTAACCCTAAAACTCTTTAGTATCGCTTCACGATCCCCTTTCATAAAATTGAAGGAGATCTGAGGGAATGCGGTGTAAGCGCTCTTAAGTTCCTCAAAAAAACACTTTTCCCTAAATGCATGAGTGGGTATCGTTCGAAACTCCCTTTTCAGTCTACAAATCTTGCGTAATGCATCCCTATAATAAAAAAAATTCTGTCATGATGTAAACAAGCGTATTAGCCTTCGCATGTAATAAAGGGAAACATTATACAAATGTTACATAGATCGCTGAGTTAAGTTTACAAGTTTGTCTTCTACTATGCATGAAAACTGTTTGAATTCTTCTGTTTGTTACCTAACACTGCTTAAGGCGGGAAACAGTTTTTCTTTTGTCTATTGTGATGACAAGAGACTGGTTATATTCAAATATTCAGGGAAAGAGAGAAAACACGTCCGGAGTGAGAATTATACCCGAGGAGAAGGAACGTCATGACCCACAACTTTCTTCCCTCCCGAAGGACTGGAGGAGCCACCTTCTTTAAGCAATGACGATTCATATTTGCAGACAATATGCTTATCCTGGCGGCCACCACCTCCGAACCATCGCCGTCATTCTCCCCATTGTTGCCAACAAAAGTGAGAGTCCCCTCCTCTTCACCTAAATCATCCAGAAGATGGTCAATATATAAAAGGTCCTTGACTTTGGATTCACTCCTCTACGGCATCTCAACTCCTTCTTCGCCCAACTTAATCCTTTCCATAACCCAATCCCTAATGAAAAGGGGAACTTTGGTTGTTCGGAATTCGGGGAGACTGTGAAGGTTATTGGAAAGAAGGTGAAATAAAGCATCTTCATAGCAATCAGACTTAATCTACGGGAGGTGGGCTCGCAAAAATTAGAAATTCTGTCTTTAGCTGCATAGATTATCTTGGCAGCACAAGAAAGCTTCTCATCCTTCTTCTGAAGCTCATCGGCGTGAGCAACCACGTCTTCCACTATTTGGTGTTCTAGGGCCGACATCTTATCGAGGGTTATGTCCCTAGCCTGCCTCTCTTTCTCTAAAGTCGACTCAGCATGTTCCAAGGAACCCTTCAACCTCCGACATTCGTCGCTTAAAGCTGTGTTCGCTTCTCGAAACCGAAGGATTTTAGCAGCAGAGGAAGGAGGAATGGGCTTAGACAAGTACAATTCCTTGATAATTTGGGAAATTAGAAGCATTCAACATACAGTCACAACAGATGGAAAGTCCAGAATGAAAAGGAAAGGTTATACCTTATGTTGTCGGGTTAATAAATGCTGGTAGAAATCCGTCGTGTTTGAAGAAGTGGAGGGTAACGAGATGTCAAAAATTTTTGGCCTAGAAAGGACAATTTTCACAAGACCAGTAAAATCCGTTGGAGAATCAGGGGGCCTCGAAAGCTCAGTAGACCGAGAAGATGGAATGAGCAGTGTGACATCTGCACCCTCTCCTGATGTACTTGGAAGGGATAGTGGGAAAACACCACTTCCTATTTCTCTGTCAGAAGCACTCCGGGAATCACAGTAGCAGGAATATTAAGCTTTAGTCTCTTAGCTGGCAGGTTAACAGGTAACTTAGCCAACCTTTTAACAGCGACAACAGTAGAACAATTCAAAGCATCAGTAAGAGTAGGGACTTCCGCAGTTGAAACTCCTAGTCAAACGAAAAACCAATGAAAAGATAACAAGTGAGCCATTGTCAGGCAACCGTAGAATCATCACCGAAGACCTGGATGGCACTAAGCACCATTCCCGTTACTTAATTGAGAGAATAGATTCTTTTGTGGAAATTGCATGTATCAAACCCTAAAATTAATATTTGGGGAAAAAGGCATATGAGCAGCTCACCATGAATTGCCTCCTAGGTTATTAACATTCGAACAATTTATATCCGACATGCAAAACCCTAGCATATTTGGGCAAAACAATTTAACTCCTAAATTAAAGACCAAAACAGAGATGCTTACCAGAAGTTCAGGCAATAAGATTCCCGAAATAAACTTCAAGTCCTCAATGAACAAATAACCCAGTTCAGAAATCAATGTTGCAGGTAAAAAGTGAAGAAGAAGTGGTAATCATACAAAGAAATTTACCTAAATCCCCACCGTACAAATAGAGACCAATCGACATTCGCGATCAAGGAAGATCAAAAGACTTGGATATGATGCTTTGAAAAAGACAAAGAGTTTGACGTGGAAAGTCGAAAATACCCCTTCACTAGGAGGGGGCAAATGTTACTACCAAGTTTAACAGTGAAATGAGCTGGCGGTGAAGGGGCATCGGATGACCGAAAGCTCATGAAGACTCTTCAGAAAGTAGAATCAAACACTAGGAGGAGCCAAGAGTAGGGAGAAATGATCTGAAAGCTGCATCAACTGAAACCTTCCTAGAAGAAAAGATCGTAAAAGCTACAGGATATAACCAGCGGAACCTATCCGATAGGGATAATCCGACAAGATTCTTCCAACAACTCAACCCGACAGGAGATTATACAGAAAAAATTCGTCCTGATCCGAAACCAAGAAAGAAAAAGCAAGAAATCCACCAGATGAAGTCCGAAGAAACCTTCGGTATTAACCCGCCTAATACCGATACGTCGGGAAGCTAAAACTTCAAGAGCATCGAAGACATGAGCGAATGAAGATTGTCTAGAACCCGTTTTCCTTACGCCTATCGTACAGATACCGAGAGACCGCATTAATAAAATAACAGGGGAGTCACCTGGAGCAACCTTCTGAAAGATCAGGCTACACTCGGAAATCCCACCAAAACGCAGACCGATATCTTGGAAGGGATACAGGCTATCCACACTAGTCTACTTAGCACAAACGCCGACAGTAATTCTGAACCTGTAGTTAACCACATACAAAATGAGAGCGGACTCCTCTAAGTATTCACGGGAAAAACTGGAAGCCTATATCCGAAATAATATGACCGAGAGCATACACGCGGAAGCTCAAGATACCTTCCGGGAAGCTACCTCAACAGCAAGCATATATCCCCCTCGAAGAGGCTCCCGACTAGCCGAAACCTTCGTCAAGAAAGCCATAATTAGCAACGTAAAGCGGCCGGAAGCAAAAATCCGAGTCCAAGGAAAAAAGCAGTCGACAAAGTCTCCTGAAGGCCTAATGGCCCAATATCGGAAGGGGCTCCAAGTTTCCTATAAATAGGACTCCAAGAGTCATTTGAAGGGGGCTCTCTCATTTTTTCATTTGGCTAATATTTGTATTTCTTCTCTTAAAACCCTCAGATGGGAACCATTTAAAGAAGTTCTTCTACTCTGGTCATGTATTCTAAATCAAAGATTAATAAAGTGTTCATCCAGATTCAAAGCATCTTACTGTGAGTTTGTCATACTGTTTTCTTAATCATTAATTGTCGCGGTTTATTGTTTATTTCCCGCAAATGTTTGGATTCTTGTCTAGACCATCTGGCAAGACGAAAGGGGACGTCCCTTTCTTATGGATTTAAACCCCTCCTGTGAGCTTTTGCCCTCCCCACAAACTTAGATCTCCTAGCGAGCTTAGTGTGAAGTCCATCGCTATCCGCCATTAAAGTCCTTTGTCAGCAGCAACATATTAGTAACCCTTCTTTCCAAAACCTAGTCATCTAGGGACGGAGAACCAATTCAAGCCTGCAAAAGTTAAATAACCTACCCTTTTCCCTCAGATCCATCCCTATTGACCTACCTCCAATGTTGACAATAAATATCGTTAACAAGTTGTTGATCTAAGAGGCAACTAGAGTGACACAAAAATCTAAAAACATATTTTAATTTAAAGGATATAAATTTTAAAATTTAATATGAAGGATATTTGAGACTGTTATATTAGTTTAATGGTAATATCCTGCTCTATACCATGCACGCCTTCTTGTTTTTTAGTGAGCTACATCTGCATGCTAACAACACCAGATGTCGTTAGTGTATAGTTTTAAGCAAGAAATATTCCAAGATCTTTATCAAACCTGTCTAACCTGATGAATTTCAAGCCCCAACCCTAATTTTATATTTGCTTTGGTGCTCAAAATTTCATAGTAGTATTTTATTCACAGCTTATGATATCATTGAACTTGCCTATGAAACACCTGTATTATCCTACTTAAGTTATTTAAAATGCACAGAATTGATATTAGTGAAACCTCGACTGCTACCTAAGTAATATGGAAAGTCAGCGCCGATGACTCTTCAAATAAGCATAAACAAGAAGAAACATACATATGTATGTATATAAAACTTATCATGATCAGGCCTTTGAGATTGGTGATATTCAAAGGAGTAGCAGAGTCATCCCAATCTATCTTCAAAAGGATATTCAAGAAGTCATCATCTAAATCACCATTGTTTTTCTTCATCCTCTCCTCAATGATGGTATCATACACATTATCTAATCAAGAAACACTCTTCTTTATGTCCTTCTCTATCCCTTGCAAATCGAACCTCGCAAGCACAGGCAAAAAATCGGATAAGTCCGGCCTTCCCAAAAGATTGACTGTCTCAATAACTTTTCACGAAACTCACCGCCATTTCCTTCTAATGTACATCCCCATAACATACTGGTCAACAAATTCAAAAATGTTGTGAAAGTTACTTCTCTTACATTAACCACCTTTCCTCTTGAGTCATATAAGCCCTTAACCATTTTCCCAACTTCTCTTTGCCTACGATACAATATTGCATCAAAGTTCTTGCTATTCAGAAGCTCATGCAAGAATATCTTATTCATCATTTTCCATGTAGGCCTGTAAGGGCATCAAACCAAGTTTGAATCACCATAAGAAATAATTTTAGCAGAAATAGGCAAATCATGGTTCGAAAATATGTTATCGTTGCCTTTGTAAACTAGTTTTTCTAACTCAGGTGAAGATACCACTATTACTAGTTTTCTTCGTAGCTTGAGTTTCATTATAGGACCGTAGATTTTGGAGTACTCTGAAAAACAGTGGTGAAGATTTGAAGTTAGAAACAGTAAGTTTCCTAGTAATGGAGGCCCAGGTGGCAGTAGTAAGCCTTTTCTTTTTCTGCTTATCAGTATTAGAAGGCATTGAAAGTAGAAGAAAGCTAGCAAAGCTATGAAAGATGCAAGCGTTGTGATGTTATTGGAAGCAAAGAGTATAGAGATCATCATTGTTTATGTTAGTAGAAAAAAGATTTGGAAGAGCAACGTATTTATATAGGACATCTTATGATCTTTTTATTTAAAAAAAGGGTCTGATAGGCTCGACTGACTGTGTGATATCTGAAGAGACATCCTTATTCCCAAAGAAAATAATTTACTACCTTGAATTTGTATGCTTATGTTAAAAATAACTTTGATATATTTAAACAATAAATATCATGTTCATACAATCAATAAAATAAGGTCAGTTTTCCATAGTTTTTAAGGCAATGCATAAAATTATGAATTATCAACTGGTAATAGAATCGTTAGAGGTCCATAACAACCCTAACCTGTAAAAAAAACGACCGATTCAACCAAAAAAATCTTGCATTAGAATCTGATGAATATTCCACCAATACAATTTTTTTTTAACTGGATAAAAACAATGTTGAAAGGCCCAAAGCCCAACCCATTAAAGTGGTAGAAAACATAATAAAACAGACACACCGACAGCAAAACACTTCAAAACCCTAGTCGACTTCCAATTAGGGTTTGAGCACTACTATAATATCCATGGCATCTGCCTTCACTTCTCAGAAAAAGGTAGATCTGAGAAGCAACTTGATAACTAAGCCATTACGGTGGCCTCCAACTGGTAAATTTAGCTTTCTTCTCCAAGTGCTTGCGATCAATTTGCTTGAGATTATTGTATAACTTTAGATCCGCTTTAGGCGTTGAAACGTCTAAATCCTTGGACGTTGAAATGTCTGGATCTCTATGCAGTGGCGAACTACATTCTCCTTTACTCCAGCAAGATAAGTGATGTATATTATTGTCTAGTTTTCCGATATAATGATAATTTCCCAGTCTTTGATCTTCTATGTCTATAAAACCCCAATCTTCATACTTTTCAACAGATCTGCCATCGGGAACCCTGTTGGAGATTCTTTGCTTCAAGATGTAAGATTCAGGTAAGCTTGAATTAGCTATTCTGTTCTTTATATAAAAAACACGTGCATTATCATAATTCATCATTCTTCCCTTTGATGATTTAGTTTGAAATACTTTTTATGGATCTCCAAGGAGGGAGCCCTTTGCATAACTATTAGCATGCTTGCCATTTCTCCAATTGTTTAGTTCCAAAGGGTTAATATAGTTCATTTCTAGGTTGTTATGAACCTCTGGAACACTGGTGGAAGTGCTTTCCTCATTCCCTGCAAAAGGTAAATTAAAGTACCGAGTATTTTTCCCTTTATCATTATTACTAAGCTCAAAGTTTTTATAATTTCTCCCCTTTATGTCATGAGATTGTAGGAATTAACCAGTGCCTCCACGTAGGGGGACAGAGTGTGAATAACAACCTTTGTGCCAAGAAGCAGAGCTTCTGAACATATGCTTGTTGGAAAGATCATTATTCTACAATTCTCTTATATTATACTGCTTGCTGAGTATGAATCTCTCAACTCTAATATCCTCTTTATCATTAGCAACTTTATTCTCTGAGTTATCCTAAGTATGATGATTGCTAAATTTGTTAATGAGAATGCAGCAGTCAGAATAGTTTAGATGCCAGATTTGAAAACTGCTTTTTTTCCTTGTTATCATGTACTCTGCTATTTCTTTCCTTCCAAATATGAGAAATAGCTGTAGTAATGACAATAGAAGCAATTTTTAACTCTTTTGATTTGGCTATGAATTTCTCCAAAAAGAAATTAACTGCATCCCTTATGTTTTAAATCTTTACAAAATGATTAATATTCAAGTTATGTTTGGCTAATTCCCATATATGACTTGAATATGAACAGTCAAAAAATAAATGATCCAAGCTTTCTAGGAGTTTTTTGCAGAGTAAACATATACTTTCCCCATTCTTGTTCCACTTTGAGCATCTTTCCCTTGTTGGAATTTGTTAAGTATAGCAAAAATGCACAATGAGCCATTTTTGGACAATTTGCCTTATACCACCAATACAATTGCTTTTTCTTCATAAATCATCATCAATGCATCCTTTAATTATGAGCTATATATTTGAAAGACTGCAGTCATATTCTTGCCTTAAACATGCATTACGTGCCTGTTTGAAAAATATCAATAATACCGATTTCAGTAGATAACATAGATACAAATATCTGGACTATATTCTCATAGATCATTAAGGGTCTAGACTACATTTTCTAGGTCCCATTTTTGTGCAGACTGATCCTTGGAGTCCAACCAATATATTATATATACCTACCTAATAAGAATTTGCTTCAGTGTTAGTTAGGTGATCGATCAATTGCATATGTTTATTTGATCATCCTTCCTCAGTTATGCCTAACACATATCATTGTTGTATTGTCTTGTCTTATCATGCACATATGTGAAAAACGAGCTTTCTGGCTATATCGACCATTCATATGAGGTTTTTATTGTAAGAATAGGAAAAGGCTATGCATATGTTTCTAGTTAAGGGGTATTATGCAGATTCTTGACCACATTTACATGTAGTACTCGTTAAGGCAGTCTCTTTATGAGGGCACTGTCATTATTGTTCTTTGGACCTAAACATGATTTGGGTCTATCTTGGTTTTGGTCCCATCTTGGTCCAACAAATTGAATAAAATCGGTTACGATAATTGATGGTGTCTGGGAAAATATGTTAATTTCTACTGTTTGATCATTTGATGTATAACATTCTATTGGAATTTTTTTATCAAAATGAAAACGGGCCACTACTGTAAGTCAAGATTCAAGACTCATCATGTTAGAATTGTCTTCCATGTTGTTAAGGTAGGAATGACAGTTTGAATAAAAAGTCTCATATCACAAAATAAATTATAGTTCTGGTGATTTGGGTACAGGTATAAGTATCAGAATTTTATAAGAACGAGACTAAAAGTAAGAAATAATTATATTATATCGTTTATTAACAAATAGAGATATTTAAAGAAGATAATATAGTTTATAACGAATTATGTTTATTATTTTAAGCTTGATTACAAAATGATTGTATGTACAAATTTTAACTAGCTCAATCCATAGAGTTTCATTTTCAATCTGATATACATGTGTGTGTGCGCACACACATATACACGCACAAGAAGTAGGATTGTCAATGAATATCCAAAAAATTCAAAATCCATCTGCATCCGAAAAGCGCATATATATCTGATATTCAGAAAAACGGATACAGATGTGGATGCAGATATAAGCACATTCACATTCGGAAATTATCCGTTTGCTTCTTTTCAAGATTATTGTTTAAATTATGCGTATTTTAGCACAATAAAATACGTTAATTTATGATTTTATTAAGTTGAAAGTCTATATAATACACACTAAACGCATATTAATTGCTCAAAAATTATTTATTGTCATCATATTTGTTTATTTTAGCACTTTCGTAATCAATTGAATTGAAAAAAAATCTTCATGCTAAGCTAAAAAATTTTAGTTTATGTACCATGATTTATCGATCATTGGCGGATCGGATAATAATTCGATATCTGCCCGCATCTGTAGATGTGGATACCAAATATCCGAAAATGATTTCGGATGCAGATGTGGATATGACACCATCCACATCCGAAAGCATCTGTTCATAGCCTTAACGAAAAGGGTTATATAGCACCTTTTGCATCTGAACTACAATCACTGGTTTATATTAAAATAAAAAGCGAGTTAGAGGGAGTTAGTGAAAAGAGAGAGAAAATGAATTATGTTGTGAAAATCAGTGATTATTTAGATGTGTTGTACTGTTTAGGGTGCAACGGAACACGTGCGTGTATGTGAATGTGAATGTGTGTATGAGACACACTCGAAGGCACCCTTATTTTATTGCATTCCCTTTGCACTCCACATTTTATGCCACTTGTTTATAATTTTTTAAGTTACTGGGGGCTTTTTTTAACCGGAGGGGGGAGGGGAGGGGGAATAGTTAGACCATTATGTTCAGTTCATTCTTTCTCATCGTTACCAAGTGAACGAACGGGTGAACCAATCAGGAAACAGGACCATCCACGAACCAGAGTATACAATGGCAAAAAAATTATTGTTATAAATTATAACAGCAAAGTGTTTGTCGTTATTAATTTATACCCTTATCTACCAGCCTTCTCCTCTTTTACTTCACTTGATGAGAGGTGTCGGAGATAATTATATGACTTTGATGTTATTTCCAATTGATCCACACCTCATACTTATCGCTGTATGATTTACCCATCAGATTTGCTCGACCTAGCGAGGGTCGTAGGTTGGTGGACGACCGAGAGCTTTGTTTTTACCGGTCAGTCGTACGTCGACTTATGACGTAGATTTTTCACTGGTTCGACTGATAACTTTACCCATGCAACATTCATATATTTAGTTGGTCCTTCTGCTATACGACACAACATACATCCCTCTATTATTGAGGATATTAATGAGCCCAACTAGGGTTATCATGCACCAGATCACGTGGAGACTAATTCTCACTTTGGATTGACCATGGCAGTCCCTATTATAGGACTAGACCATTGTGTTGACGTCTCCGGTGCACGATCATTATTCGGATCTATCATACGTTGATCTTTATGGTATGCAGATGGGGATCAGACACACAAGATACGTAGAGCATAGGCATAGCGTAGACTACTACGGTAGTGAGCTACGTTGCCAGGTAGAGGAAGCACCCCAATTGCAAGCACAACTGGAGGAAAAGCTCAAGAGATTTCGTGTGATATATTTATTATTTTGCTTTGATGCATTGCAGACCTATCACATTTGGTTTGTGTATTGATGTTATTATTGTTCATGTGTTGTGCTACATGCATTATCGTTCATGTCATGTAATTTGTGCGTAGATGTCATTATTACTCATGTGATGTACTACATTTCATTATTGATCATGTTACGTCATTTCAGTGTAGATGTCATGTTTGTTAACTAATTACTAGAATAAGGTATATATATATCCAAAAGGTTTTATTTAATTCCCCAGACCACATTTTATTATTGAGAGTTACATTTTCTATTTGAAAATTACATCCCAGTCCAAATGATCATACCCTTTATGTTTATTTTTCATTTCAAAGAATATATTTTGTCTATTATATTCATGACTACTCTTGATGTCATTATTGTTCTTGATCACATTTGTTATCCAACTAAACTTCTCAAATTAATAGTTCATCATGTCGAATTACATTTCGTTCAGGCATACATAGGAAATTGATACTAGAACTTAGGATAGAACGAATGGTAACAAGAAAAATACTTAAGAAAACTACACGTTTGTTTAATATAAAGGGCTTCTAAAGTAGTTCTAAGACGCCTTATCTCTTGTTCCAATTTGTTTGTATAAGAAATGCACCTTGGACATAAACGGTCGTCAATCCATTCAAAGTAGCTGCAACTGTCTGAACATAATAGAAAAAATTGGATTTTATGACCAATAATTTCTCTGTTAGCCCTTACTATTACCACCACCGCATACTCATAGTGGCAACGAACATGATACGAGTCAACCACTTGATCGTATGGAAGTTGAAGAACTTAAGCTTGATATACTTCTTGTTCATACAGAGGTTGAACAACCAAATTTTTTTCTATCACTTGTTGAATTAGAGGTTGAGCAGCTCTAACCTGATCACCCTCATGTTTGTATGGAGGTTCAACAGGTTCCTGAAGTCTAAGTTTGCTTAGATTTGGGAACTCATGACAGACGTCCTCATTGTGTTGCTCTTGGTATTCAACATCCCAATCTACATCGATTCGTGGACTATAGGAAGGATCGTACGCCAACCACTAGTCGGAATCAACAAATGAAGGTTATACAGGTATAGCTTTGAATATGCAAAGACATGAGGAAGAAGGAGCCTATTTGAGTGAAGAATTGTGAGCAAGACACAGATTACAGGTCATACATATAGGCGTGTGAAAGCAAATTTTTATAGGTAAAGCTGTCGAAATGACTACACATTACATGCTAAAGCTATTATAATGACTATACACTGCACATTGTGCGCTGTTGAAATGACTGCATACTGTTGAAACCACTACACAATGATGAAATGCCTACACACCACTAAAGCTATTAGAATGACTACACTGCACACTGCTAAAGCATTTGAAACGACTACACATTGCACGTTGTTGAAACGACTGCACATAGTTGAAACATGGTTTTTGAATTTTCATCATCAAACAAAGCTATGAATTAAACAGGCTATAGTTTCCTCAACATCACAAATAACTCAGAATAGCTTCCGAATGACTTAGACTAGTTGGGTTGTCCTTTGCTTAAAAGGTTTGAACTAATAAACTAAATATAGTTAAAACGAGCTCGTTGTAGAATAGTAGTTCATATTTGTTCGAAATAAGATTCAAATTTATATATAAGATGCATAAAATGTAGGAATTCTTTCGAATAGGATTCTTTGGGACTTATTGAAAAATAACTTTCACACGAATGTCACAAATCTTGATTTGGTCATGTATATTATGAGATATGACTAAGTAAAAATTTCCCAAAAATTGCAGCTAGGTAGTTTGTTAATTGTACCTAAATGCTTAATTAAACAAAATATATTAAAACATGTTTTTTTTGAATTTTCATCAACGAACAACATTAGGGATTAAACAGGCTATAGTTTCTGCAATGTTCAATTGATAAAGTATGTTAGATAATTCGTAATAGCATCCGAATAAGTTAGACTAGTCGGGTCGTCCTCTGTTTTAAAAGTTTGAATTAATAAACTAAATATAGTTAAAACGAGCTCGCCGTGGAGTGGTAGTTCGTATTTATCCAAAATAAGGTTCAAATTCACATTTAAGATCCATAAAATGCCAGAATATTTTCAACAAGATTCTTCGAGACTTATTGGAAAATAACTTTCACATGAAAGTCACAAATCTTGATTTGATTGTGTACATTTTGAGATATGTCTAAGTTAAAATTTCCAAAAAATTGTAGTTAGGTAGTTTGTTAACTGCACCTAAATGCTTAACTAAACAGAATATATTAAAACATGGTTTTTGAATTTTCGTTAATAAAAAACGCAATGGATTAAACAGGCTATAGTCTCAACAACATTCAATCAACAAGATATGTTAGATAATTCGTAATTGCTTCTTAATGAGTTAGAATAGTCGAGTCATCCTCTGTTTAAAAAGTTTGAACTGATAAACTAAATATTGTTAAACGAGCTCGTCGTGGAGTGGTAGTTCGTATTTATCTTTAACAACGTTCAAATTTATATATAAGACCTATAAAATGTAGGAATTTTTTTGAACAAGATTCTTTGGGACTTATTGGAAAATAACTTTCCCATGAAAGTCACAAAACTTGATTTGGTCCTGTATATTTTGAGATATGTCTAAGTTAAATTTTCCAAAAAATCTCGGTTTGGTAGTTTGTTGACTACACCTAAATGCTTAACTAAACATAATATATTAAAACATGGTTTTTGAATTTTCATCAGCAAACAACGTTACGGATTAAACAGGCTATAGTTTTAACAATATTCAATCGACAATATATGTTAGATAATTCGTGATAGCTTCCGAATTAGTTAGAGTAGTCGAGCCGTCCTCTGTTTAAAAAGTTTGAACTAATAAACTAAATATTGTTAAAATGAGTTCATTACGGGGTGGTAGTTCATATTTATCTGAAATAAGGTTTAAATTTATATGTAAGATCCATAAAATTCCAGAATTTTTTCAAACAAGATTCTTCGAGATTTATTGGAAAATAACTTTCACATGAAAGTCACAAGTATTGATTTGATTATGTACATTTTGAGATATGTCTAAGTTAAATTTTCCAAAAAATCGCGGTTAGGTATTCATTTAACCGGACCTAAATGCTTAACTAAATTGAGTATATTAAATTATGGTTTCTGAATTTTCAACAACAAACAATGTTATTTGATTAAACATGACGTGATATAATGCAAAAAAATAGAGCATAAATCGCTGAGCAATATCAAATGCTAAACGCAATAAAGGTACAAAATAAAAGTCTTCTCCAACGACAATGCTTATTCAAAGCCATATCATGTAATTCAGCTATAACAAAGTTCATAAGCTTCATGTCCAATGAATTCCTTTTTGTATTCTAATAAGTAACGCAAATCAAAATTAGTAAGATTTGCTTGAAAAACAACTTCTTCTTCGCTGGTCTCGATAATGTCGCGATAATGATTACAAGATTCTGCAAAATCACCATGTGATTTATGGATTTCTGAACATGAGCGCCTCGCTGGAAAGTCAGGATGTTTGTTTTGCATCATATTCCATAGCATATCATGGCTTATACCCCCATAATTATGCAACACAATCTCATGCATGCAATTAACTTAAAGACAGGCTTTCATAGGAACAAGTGACTCTAAAGAAGAATAATTAATGGTGGGCATTTTAGTTCATCAATTTATGTATAAATTGTTATAAAAAATGAACACTTATAAGCACTAGAAGTACCAAGACTAGTAAGTTTCAAATGTGAGACATGACAGCACCCACATTTTTTTACAAAGACTATAGCCACGATATTTATAGTGCCTGGTTGCAGTCAATCACTGTAGCCACAATGGATGTTTTTCTTAATACTTGGTAGCATTCACTAGCTTTCCAAATGAATCGTTCACTCAATACACTATAGCCATGATATTTATGGTGTTTGGTTGCAGTCAGTCACTGTAGTCACGATGTAGGGTTTTCTTATCACTTGGCAACATTTACTAGATTTCCAAATGAACCGTTCACTCAATTCACTATAACCATGATATTTGTGGTGTGTGGTCGCAGTCAATTACCGTAGCTACGGTGCACGTTTTTTAAACACTTAGCAGCATTCACTAGCCTTTCAAATGAACCGTTCACTCAATACACTGTAGCCACTTAGTGATAATGAATGATTGGTTGTTGTAGCAACTAGGTGATAAAAAATTGGTTCCCATAGCCATGTTGAAATAATAATTGAGTAGTTATTGTAACCATGTTAGAATAATAAATGAGTGGTTGTTATAGCCATGTTGAGATAATGAATGAGTTGTTGCTGTAGCCATGCAACAATATTAAAATAGTTGTCTTTCTCTATTATATACACATGTACTATCATTACATAAAGATAAAACAAAAAATAACTCAAATTCATTGAGTATTTCAAATTCCTTAACAATTATGGATCCAAACCTCTACTACCAGCACTATGAAGACATGAACCGAACCTACGATAACAAACAAGAAATGGACGATGAGGTGGTAGAGTTATAGAATCAACAAGCGTCGGTGGGATATTTTTACTTTCTTGGTGAAGGATCAACGTGTAACCGTCGTGGTAGTATACCTGGATGGATTGACCAATGATATAAGAGGGTCTATAAGGATGAACATGGAATGCTGATGAGAGACTACTTCATCGACAATCCAACCTACGATATAACTTTATTTCATAGCCTATTTCATATAGGTCCAGATATTGTCTATAAAATCTATCTTAAACTTCATCATACTATCCCATATTTCACTTATAGACTAAGTGAAGCACGAGAACCCAAACAATCCCCCTACATCAAAATCTCAACGGCTTTACGTATGTTAAGCTACGGAGCATCTAGCGATCATATGGATGAATATTTCAGAGTTGCATCATCAACAACAATAAAGTGTCTGAAGGTATTCTATAAAATAATTATTCAATAGTTCAGTGAGGAATACCTATGAATGCCGGGAGCAAATGATATAAATAGGATACCAGCCAGAGGAGAGGCCAAGGTTTTCTAGGAGTTCTTGGAAGTTTAGATTTAATGCATTAGGCGTGGAAAAACCGTCCTACAAGGTGGAAAGGAATGTTCATAGGGCACAAAAAAATACCGACATTCTTGAATTAGTTGCAATTGATGATCTATGGGTTTGGCATTCTTTCTTTAGAGTGCTAGGTTCATTATATGATATAAATGGAGTTTCGACGAAAGTTACATATGAAGTTGGTAATGTCGAGCATCAAATTGGGTATTACCCGGTGGATGGAATCTACTCAAAGTGGAGAACTTTAATATAGGGTTTTAGAGTAATAACAAACAACAAAGAGAGCTATTTCATTGAAAAAGTGGCTAGCTATAGAAAGGATATCGAGCAAACGTTCAATGTCTTACAAGCAAGGTTTCAGATTTTACAAAATCCTGCTCGGTTTCATGACCGAAAAGTTCTATTAGAGATTATGTATGCTTGTACACTAATTCATAATATGACTGTAGAGTCTGAAAGAGGTAGGTCTAATAATTAGAAAAATAATTACTTGGATATGTTTAAGGTTTCTAACAAAAGACGAAATAAAGACATAAACTCGATAGAGGAATATGTTGCCGTGGTTCAACATTTTAAAGATCAAATGCGCACTTCCATTTATGGGACCAGTTGGTTAACAATTTGTGGACACATTACGGAAGAAATAACACGAGTTCTTAGGCACAGTTTATAGAATTGGTCATTTCCCGTAATCTGTTGTTGAGGTTTTAAATCTGCTACTTTGTCGACCGTATTATATTTTAAGATTTGTATGTTGCTAATTATTTACTATTATTATGGAACTTATTTAATAAATTGATGTCAGACCTTACCTTAAAATACACAACAATACAATAAAAATATATCAAATACATAAATAGCATACACCTAAAACTTAAGTTAATTAGAGAACATAAACATTACACAATGAAGACTCAACCATCGACAATTCAAGCATATTAGATTGCATTAAAAATCAATAGCTCATCCCTATATGAACCACTACCTCTTACTTTCTTGTTCGTTTCCAACTAATTAGTTACTAAATCCTTTTGTAAAGGAGCAAACTTACTGAAATCATAACTCATAGTTTATTATAATTCTTCTCTCGCATTAAGGCTTTCTTCTCCTCGTAAGATCTTCTCCTAAACTCTCGGGTCATCTATGATAACCTTATGAAATTCAGCTTTGCTGAGGGTTCTTTGAGTTGGAAATTGAATCAGTGCTCTCTTGTTTCTCTAGAAAACTTATCTAAAGTTCTTACTAATCTTGAGAACTCTACGTCGTGTTGTTCCAACTCAATTGACATGTTTTTACCCATAGGTCGTCCATCACTACTTCCATATAAAGGAGATCTTTCTTATGAACTTGGATTGCTTCCTGAACTTGAATTAGAGTAATTCATTCTTATTGGTTTGTTTTGTTGCTTGAACATGAAGTTGTTCAGATTCTTCCATTTCGGTAAACTAGACAGAGCTCATAGCAGTCCTGAGATTTGAATGGTTGTCCGTACTTTAGTTGGTACACATTATGCGATTATTCGATCTTTAAGAAAAATGCAAAAGGGTATTGATATATAAAACTACTAAAACACAATATAGTATAAAAGAAATTTTAAAAAATAAAGTGCCTATAGCATCATAAGGAGCATCCTCGCTTTGCTGCATATTTTACAATCTGGTAAGTATTGCCAAATAGTTTTGGCATGTTGCGTTTATAACTCGATACCCTCCTCTTAGCGATCCCCATATCGTATTCATCAGTTCCAAAGTGTTGTAAAACTCTGTATCTCCTTCCCAAAATTTCTTACCTTTTATATTATTGCTAAAAATATTATCTTGAAAAATGCATGTCTATGATTTAACAAGCAAAACATACTGCCCAGAAGTAAACTTACATTTATTTTTCCTACTGTCAGCTGGCATTTCTTCATCCTTGACATTTTCTTCCTCATCTATGCTAGTTTTTGTCCCCATTACATCTACATTTATGCGTCGTTTGTCAAAAAAACTGGATAAGGATTTCCGCATCTTCTCTTATTATATTTCGGGCTAGGAGGTATAATAAATTCAAGAACTCCGTCTTCATTGCCTACCTCTTGGAATTCGTCTTCCTCTTCCTTCTGCTTTAAACTATCAATGATTTCCTTGTAACAAGAGAATTGTGTGCATAAGAAAATTATCATTAAAGATTCTACATTGCTTCACGGTCACGAATCTCTGTTTGTTGCATGTTGACTTTGATCGTTCTGTATCATCATTGACTTGTACGACGAATGGTCATCGTATGCACCTACCAAAGAATGGATAATAATACTATTATGGGGCAGTAGAATTAACAAGAGGAAAGTTAGGGGAAGCAGGAAGTTGGTACGTATGTCTATAAGGAAAACTTGAATATGGGGAGTATCTGCACTTAAGTGATGGTTGGATGGGTTGTTGTTGTTGTACTAGGCGTTGTTTGGAAAATCCGATGGAATGAAGTTTGAATATTGGTTTTTTTTACCCATAACCTTTTTGCCGGGTTGTTTGGATGTAGAATACATTTTGTAGAAGTTGAAGCTGAAGAAAATATTGGTACAATTTTGTGGAAGGAGGAGATGGTGGAGTGATGAAGATATTGGAGGGCAAAATAGAGTCGTTGCACTAGCCGTTGGGTATAACAAATGCATGGAATATAACAGCAAAGTGTTTGCCGTTATACAATTATAACGACAAAGTCTTTTCCGCTGTAATATATAATGGAAAAGACTTTGCTATTATACTCCACTAACCTCTATTCAATGAACCAGCAACCAAACTACTTCCAATTAGACATGAACTAGCCACGAGGGACTGAACAAACCGCACCTGAATGCTCCATGGCTTGTTTAGTGATTGAGCAAGCCACTGTTGATTGTGCCCTTAGTGGGAACATGAATATGTGGTGGAAATCAGAGGGCTATAGAAGCGCTACACGGTTTAAGGATCTTGATATTATATATATATGCATACACACACACACACATATATATGTATGTATATATATATATTTGAAAGTCTATTTATAGATACAATTGGTGATGCAAAGAATCTCCACAGTTAGATTGTCCATTGAATTCCACCTTTGTAACACCCCATGTATTCTATAATAGTGAAATTCACAAATTAAAGCATAATTAATTTCAAATCAAAGAATTAAGGGAAACGGGATACGCCATTGTGTTCGTCTCGGAAAAATACGCGAAATAGAGTCCGAGTTTTCGAAAAATGGAGTCCGTATGAAGAAGATATGGCCTCCGGAAGTTTCAGAATTCAGGTTAAAATTCAAACAGACGAAAACAGCTCAGAAAAACAAGTTTAAAATTCAAAATCAGGCCCAATTGGCCAGGGTGGGAAAATTCCCGCCTAAGGCACCCAGGTCGACTTGGCAGTCGACCTGGGCTAGCCAGGTCGACAGGGCTGTCGACCTGGGTAACCCTGTCGACTGCCAAGTCGACACGGTGTTGACTGGGCTGTCGACCTGGCCCCAGAGCCAGGTCGAACCCAGCCCACCCTGGCTGGCCTGGTCTATGTTTGGTCGATTTTCTGAGCCTTGCCTTGTCACTAAGGCTAGGTGTCAGCTCCTGGTTGGTCTCTCCTTCAAACGAACGACTATCATTGAACCAAGCTTCATCGACGGTCTAAAACAACTCACAAACTCTATAAAAAGGACCTAAGACTAACCCTAATTCACATAAACTAAAATGGAGATGAGACCGTCATGCTGCTGAGGAGAGACTGAAGATAGCCGTCAGAAATAGGGAGACAACTAGAAGATAATTCGAAGCTTAAAGCAACGTTAATCAAATGAAAGCAACGCCTACAACAAAGGATAGCATCTCCAAATACAGAATTCAGATTTCTGAATTGAAGATTCGTCATACGCCGTAAATAGAGTGCTATTCCGATATGAATTAAATAATTGTGTTGATTTGTGTAATGTAAGAAATGGAATTGTGGCGATAATAATCTATATTTGTATGTTGCTTTGATGCAAAACGATTTGGGAATATTATGGTATACGATTGGATATTTGCAAGTACGCGATTTGCGTTGGAAACGAAATGGAATTGTGGCGATAATGACTTATATTTGTATGTTATTTTGACTCTAAACGATTTGGTAATGCTATGGTTTGATTCATACAAGTATGTGGCTTATGTTGACAACCACATGTTGTGGAATTTTGATTGGGACTTATGCAAGCATATGATTCATATTGAAAAACTACATGTTTGTGGTAGTTATTTACAACACCCATTTGATAATTGCAAGTATATGATTCATGTTGAAAGTAACAACTATATGTTGTAATAATTTGTTTAAGATTCATGCAAGTATATGATTCATGTTAACAATTATATGTTATGATATTTTAATTGGAATTCATGCAAGTATATGATTCGTTATTATGCTAATATGATGTACATACTTTTATGACCACTTTTAGTGTGTAATTGAATCGAGTAAGAATTATGATTCATATGAAGTTACGTTGGAATTGGCATCATAGTTCAAGTATAAAAATCATATTTTTGTGATAGTGACAAAAGCACGCATCTTTGTAAATTTGTATTAATTTTATGAACATGACTAAACTATGTTCGTTATTATGCCCAATTGAAAAACATGTTTTTAGGCTGATGTTGTTATCATAAGTTACATTAGAATTACATTAGAATTACATTCCTCTTGCAAGTTTACATAGATAAAATAAAAACCATGATGTAAGTTTAGATATGTTTATGCTATAATTCTATGAATAGAATGAAAACCATGATTCATATAAGAATTAGGTTGGGATAATTCTAGTTGAACCATACTTTTGTATTAGTGACAAAAGTAAGCACCTTTTTGTTAACATGTAGTGATTTTATGAACACAATTAGTTTATATCATGCCTAAATAAAAATATAGGCTTATATTTCTAGTCAAGACCCTGTGCCAATAATAATGATATCTAATTTAGTTAGATTCTTAATTTCAAGTTTACATGGTTAGTTGAACCTATGATTCATGTTTAAGTTTATGCCATTATCATATGACTAGAATAATTCATGTTTAAGTACTGCTTATGCCATAATCATATGAATAAAATAATTCATGTTTAAGTATTGTCTATGCATTAACCATATGAATAAAATGATTCATGTATTATTTATGCCATGATTATATGAATAGAACGATGCATGTTTAAGTACTGCTTATGCCATAATCATATGAGTAAAATAATTCATGTTTAAGTATTGTCTAGGCATTAACCATATGAATAGAATGATTTATGTTCAAGTATTGTTTATGCTATGATTATATGGATAAAATGATTCATGTTATGCCATGATTATATGATGTTACAATTGCAAGTTCACATGTGCCTATTTTATGTTAATTGAATCGTTCGTTGCAAGTTCATGCGTTCACACTCCCCTTTTTCATGTTATCTTATAAACACCATGTTATAAGCGTCCCCTTTTCATTTGGCTAAATTGGGTCTAAGTATTAAACCCAATACACCTTACGTTGGAGCGAACGTATAATACGGGGGTAATGACGTTTGGGCTAAAATATAGAACATATGTGTTGGCATGTTTAACGCATGCCAACAACCTTGAAAGAACAATTAAGTGGCATAAATGAAATTTAACCAATAAAGATGAATTTGAATAATGGGCCGCAAATATTTACATATAAAAAGAAAAGAGACAAAATATGTAAATGTAGAAAATACGATGTGTTTAACCCGAGGTTGGATTGAGTTGTGATGTAAACCTGCCCGGAACCGCCCGGCTGTCCAGTAGTCACAACAATACCTATCCAATGTGGGTGGTTAAACATGGAGCCCAATAAGGACCCGAGGTTAGACTGAGTTGTGGCGTAAGACTGCCCGGACCCAACCGGCAACAGGCAGCCACAACAATACCTGTCTAATGTGAGAGGTCAAGGCTTTAATAAGACAATTAAGGCTGAGTCATGATTGATAGGATTAAGTAAATTATATTAATACTTAATCAAGGTGGAACATGCTAAACTAAACAGACTGATTGGGGGTTAGGTTTATAAAACACTTAACCAACTTAGCATGTTGGCTAGAAATAGAAAACCTAGTAGCGGGGGACCCTTTTCGCAGTAACCCTACAAGGTATCATGATACCCTGAAACTAGGCAGGGTGGGGCACGATTACTGGGCTGATTGTAAGAGGTCAAATCAACGGCGGTGGTGCAGCAGTGTAGGTTCTAACGGGGTGCGGGCGTGCACACACTCCGGCGCAGAAAAATAAGGCACTGGGCACCAGTAGCATACCTGTGTATTCTAGGATTTGTGTCGGGCCGCCACCATGGGACTTGATACACTCCATGGTGGGACCAGCATAGGTAACTACAACATCGGGGGCCGTAAGACACATGTAACTATGCGAGTAGGAGTCGATCATCATAAAATGGATCACTTCACCCTGATTATGGGGTGCCAGTTGGGAACTAGTTTATATGGGTTCAGAGATTGATATGGGGTACGATAGTATATTCGATCCTAGACAACTGAACTAAGTTTATGGTGCTTTCCCACTTCTAGTTTATACTTATCATACCCAGTTCTTTATTCATAGACTGAATAGTCCTAGACTTACTCAGGCTTTATGTCTGACTCTACTTTTCTTTCGTCTTCTTTTCTTCCGTTTCCCCCCCAGGTCCACAAGGAGGGAATACCGCAGCTTGACCAAATTTCATATCCAGCTTGAAGAGAAAGAATGTATTGCTTGGATCTTTTCGTTTTGGGCTATGGCTTTAGACAGCAATTATGGGACTTTTGCAGTTTATTTATGTTTTCTTTATGCTTCTTTAAATAATGTAATCAAGACAGTTATGAAGATGTTATGTTTTTGGAAGTATTGTAAAACAAATTATGGCATGGATTGTGTAACACATATTTTAATGAAATAAAAGTTGTTGTTTTCCGCTGTTCAAAAATATGTGTTCTTATATCTGTCTTGTATATCTATGACTTATACTTATAAACCTCCACCAAAATTAGGGCATTCCCTTTGAGAGTGACCCTAACGGAGGTGGGGTGTTTCACTTGGTATCAGAGCATAGGTTTACCAGATAAGATAAAAAAAAAGTTTTGAAAATTTATTTTCAAAAAGGAAATTTAAAGAAGCATTTTTTTAAAGATAAAATGTTTTATTTTAAAAGGCAAAGTCCCCCCAAAGCCATAGGTACTATCTTCTATCCTTCGTTTTGAATCTATCCTTTCTGTTTCAGCATGTCTGGAGACCTTACTCCCCAGCTGCTGACGTTTTCACTCCTCCTCCTCCACGTGAACCAGCAAGCGAAAGAGTCCCAGAGTAGGGAGACGTATAATAGTCAAACAAGAAAGGATCATAATAGTAATAATAAGAAACGAGAAAAAAAGGAAATGCAATTTTTGTGGTACGGAGGGGCACATAGCCAAGGATTGTAGAAAGAGGAAAAGAAAGCAAGGAGAATGTTTTCATTGTGGGGAGACTGGACACATCAACAAAGACTGCCCTGAGAAGACAGACTTTGAGAAGGGCGGGAAAGACAACAAGTCCCGAGAGAAGAGGAAGTGTAAATTCTGTGGCAAAATTGGGCACTTAGTGAAAGATTGCCGGAAAAAGAAGGCCAAGATGAATGGTGGGTGCTTTTCTTGCGGTGAGACAGGCCACATGGCTAAGGACTGCCCAAAGAAACGAGGTATAAATACTTCTGTAGAAAGTGTAGTTTATCTTCATGATCACCCCGTTCGCACTTTATTTGATTCTGGCGCATCACACTCCTTTATCTCGTCCGCTTTAGTAGAATCTCTGCACCTAAAAACTAGTATGGTAGAGGACCCCTTAATTGTTTCAAACCCAATTGGGGGCCCAGCTCATTTGTCTATGATCTGTTTGGGATTGAAAATTTCTATTCTAAGCGTAGAATTTCAATGTAGTGCCTTTGTTTTGGGCTTTTCGGGATATGGTTTGATTTTGGGCATGGATTGGCTATCCAGCAATGGGGCCATCCTTGATTGTGAGAAAAGGGTTGTCAGGCTCCTAACCCAGCTCGGTAACACTTTGGAAATTTCTTGTAATCCCTCGTATGCGGTTATGCTTAGTTATCTTGAATTGCTAGATGCCTCCGTTGAAAAATTTGCAATTAGTTAGAGTGGTCCGGGAATATCTGGATGTCTTCGAAGAGGTGAAGGGCTTGCCTCCGAAGCGGGAGATAGACTTCCGCATATACCTTGTTGATAATGCAAAGCCCATTGCGTTGCCCGTTAGACACATGGCTCCGCGAGAAAGGAAAGAGCTCAGTAAACAGATTAAAGAGCTTCTAGAGAAATGGTTCATTAGAAGGAGCATTTCAGAATGGGGTGCTCCAGTAGTTGTAACACCCCACCTCCGCTAGGGTCACTCTTTCGGGGGCACTAGCTTCTGGGGGGCGTTAGAACTGGGTAAGCATGCATAATGATATATCAAGGCAGAACAAGAACATAAATATATATGTAAAACAGAGTAAGTGAGAATAAAACAGCGGAATATCTCAAACCATCTCAAAACAAGTCTAGTACATCATAAAGTCAACTGCCAAAATAAACATGTCTAGTACATCATAAACAGAAATACATAGTGCTATCCCCAAAATAAAGATGATAAACCATAGCGAGCTCAATGTCCAGACGTACATGAGCTATCCAGCAAACAAGCAAGCGATCCAAGCTAAGCACCACTGTTCCCTCCCGGAGAACCTGGGGGGGGGGGGGGGGGGGAACGGAAGAAAAGAAGCGAAAGAAAACAGGTCAGTCAAAAAGACTGGTAAGCCCTACTACGATCAGTCTATAAACTAATAAAGTTAGCATCATGATGGAAACTGAGATGAATATACTGGCAATAGATAAAGGTGTCATCACATCAAGAAGATTAAGCTTTGCACCACAGTGTACTAGCAAACTAACATAACAGGTATTGATCCCTCAGCCCAAACTTTGGCCCAATAACATGAGGTGACCTTAATACAAGGTCCAGCCCAACGGTCTAGTCGATCGGCTCCCTATAAACCTAACACGTCAAGTGTTGGTGTCCATACGGCCCACATATGGTTGTAGTCAGACTGTGCTGGGTCCACCTTCGGGTGTATCAAGCCCTCGGGTGCCAACCCCAGACACCTAAGCAATAATGCACAGTCTAAACCTACTGGTACCCATGCCTCGAGTTTGTCCAACACCGGACTACGTGCACGTCTGTAGCCCGCCTGGACCCGCACCGCTGTACCACTCAGCCATCGCTTTGGTCGCTTACATCAGTCCAGTAATCGTGCCCCGCCCTAGCCTAGCCTCTAGGGTTGTGAATGATACCAAACTGGGATTACTGCTGGAACAGACCACGTTGCTAGGGTTTTCTAAGAGGGTTAAGTGTGGTTTAACCCCTCACTAATCATGGATTAAATTAGTTAAGTGTAACCAACAGTTCACCACTTAACCCCATTTAATCCCTCGTATCCCCAAAATTGGTTAAGTATTAGTGGGCCATGACTTAACCCTAATCATGAGGCATTAATTAATTTAATGCACCCAACCTCTCACATTAGACCTTGTTGTGGTTACTAGTTAGGCCGGGCGGGTCCGGGTAGGTTTACACCACAACTTAGTCTAACCTCGGGTTTCACGTGCAACATGACCAACTACTCACATTGGGTCCTATTGCTTGTAGCCACTAGTTAAGCCGGTCGGTTCCGGGTAGGTTAATGCTACAAACTCAACCCAACCTCGAGTTGGCCACACTTATGTTTTCTAAGTGTCATGTCCACTTTATTTTCAAAACATAATTACAAGTTTAACGAATACTTGGGTAGACCTAACTTAATAGGTAAATTCCCAAGGGGTAGACCTAACTTAATAGGTAAATTCCCAATCTTATATTTTTATGTATTTTAAGTTTTACCCAAACCCCCCAACGTCATTCTATCGCTTACATATTCGTCATAACGCATAAAGGATAGAAAGAGGGAACTTGGAACAACATACATGATGAATCTTACATATCATAATAAACATGCATAACATGTTGGACTTGCATAACTTAGCATAGTGAACTTGCATAAACATGCATAACTTGTTAAACTTGCAAATCATGGCATAGTGAACTTGCATAAACATGCATAACTCAATAAACTTGCAAATCATGGCTTAGTGAACTTGCATAAACATGCATAACTCAATAAACTTGCAAATCATGGCATAGTGAACTTGCATAAACATGCATAACTCAATAAACTTGCAAATCATGGCATAGTGAACTTGCATAAACATGCATAACTCAATAAACTTGCAAATCATGGCTTAGTGAACTTGCATAAACATGCATAACTTATCAAACATGTGTAACATGGCATAGTGAACTCGCATAAGCATGCATAGCTTGTTAAACTTGCAAATCATGGCATAGTGAACTTGCATAAACATGCATAACTCAATAAACTTGCAAATCATGGCTTAGTGAACTTGCATAAACATGCATAACTAAATAAACTTGCAAAAATCCCAACTTGCATCACATATTAACTTTAGAGTTTCTAAAATGAAGGTAAGAGGGCTTACAAATATTAAGAAGACACAAATCTACAAGTAAAGATTGAGAAGCCCTTTATGCAAGCATAAAAACCCAAAACAAAGCTCCAATAAGAAACACCCTTAACAAAAATCCCAAAAACTCTAGCTTAGCAAATAAAACTTGCAACTTGATGATGTATGCAAGCTAATGATCATTCATACAACTTAGAAATGCTTGTATGAACATCATAATCTTCATAGGAATGATTTATGAAGAGGGTGGAGGCTAGGGTTTTTAAGTGGAGGCCATTTGAGAAATCAATTTGACATAGTTTGGTTGCTAGAATGAATAATGGGGTTTTAGGGTAGGATTAGGGTCTTATTTATAGAAGATTAAAGTGTTTTTAGCCCTAGGATTAACCCTAGGTTGAATTAGGTCCATCAGATTTTGGAATTCTCAAGAACCAAGCCACACAACCAAGCCCAAATCAAAAATGGTGCGCCAGGCAGAACTGCCCGGCCACCCCGTGTCGACAGGGCTGTCGACAGGGCAGTCGACACCCTTAGACCCCTGTCGACATGCCTGTCGACTTGGGGGTCTTGGCGGGAGTTTTCCCGCCTGACGCCAGTTGTGCCCTAACCCTTGTTTTTAACTTAAAATTTAAATCTGTTTTTAATATGGAAATTTCTGAAAACTTCAATGGGCCTTAACTGGATCATACGGACTCCGATTTTCGAAAACTCGGACTCTATTTCGCGTATTTTTCCGAGACGAACGCAATGGCATAGCCCGTTTCCCTTGATTCAGATTTTATAGTTAAATTCTGCCTCGATTTATATTATAACAGGTTATTGAAAATACGGGTTGTTACATTCTCCCCTCCTTAAAGGATTTCGTCCCCGAAATCTTCAAGTTAGGAAGAACATATCCTACCATCCAACATCCATCTACTCAAAACATCATCCACGAGCAACCATTGTCCTTAAAAGATTCTAAATGCTGTATGAACATATGCAAAAGTGTGTGTATATGTATTTATCTAATGCAAAGATCAATGCAAAATATGTTAGTGAAATGTATCCATATGTATGCAAATCCCTAACATAATGTATAATATCTACATGCGTGCTCAATCATTCATCCATATGCAACATCCATGTGATAGCATACAAATTTCATCCAAGAATAAGCATAAACACCCATGCACATGCAATATGAGGAGTGTGTGAGCCGATCTAGTGCCTAATGTGTATCATGCATCCACGAGTAACCACTTGCAAACACTTGCAACCACTTGCAACCATCAAACATAACATGTCTCAAACACATGTTTCATCCAAAGGATTCTACCTAAGATTCTCATGATAAGATAGACTAGATAAACTAGATAGACATGGAAAGATAAAGAGATTGAGAGTGTACCCTCAAAGAGGAATGGATAAAGCCTACGCATCTTCTCTTCAGTTTCCCAAGTTGCGTCTTCCTCGGCTTCACCCCATTGAACCTTCACCAACTTGACCTCACGATTCCTTAGCTTCTTGATCTCTGTCCCCAAGATACGAATCGGAGCTCTCCTCAAGGTAGCTTCTTTCTCTACTTCCACTTCTTCTAGAACACTTGGCTCAACCACCTCCGCTGACTTATGCAAACACTTCCGGAGATGCGAAACATGAAAAACATTATGCACTCCAGCTAGCTTCTCGGGCAATTCCACTCTATAGGCCATCTGCCCGATCCTCTCTACAACTGGAAACGGTCCAACAAACCTTGGTGCTAACTTTCCTACTGCTCCAAACCGAACCACATTCCGCAAAGGAGAAACCTTCACGAAAACCATATCCCCAACATCAAACTCCAAATCAGTCCTTCGCCTATCAGCATAAGATTTCTGTCTGTCTTGGGCCGCCTTCATCCGTCTTCTAATCAACTTGACCTTCTCGGATGTATCTCTAATCATGTCAGGTCCAAGTATAAGCTTATCTGTAGTCTCCCACCAACATGTAGGTGACTTGCACGGTCTCCCATATAAACCCTCAAATGGTGCCATCCCAATGCTCGCTTGATAACTGTTATTATAAGCAAATTCCACAAGAGGAAGATGGTCTTCCCAAGTACCACCAAAATCCAGATTGCAAAGCCTCAACAAGTCCTCAAGTACCCTATTCACCCTTTCTGTCTGACCGTCCGTTTGTGGGTGATAAGCCGTACTCAGGTTCAACCTCGTGCCCATAGCTTCCTGCAAACTGTTCCAGAACTGACTAGTAAAGATGGGGTCTCGGTCACTGACTATGCTAGAAGGGACTCCATGTAGTCGTACTATCTCACGAAGATATACTGATGCTAGTCCAGATGCGGTCCTTTTGCTCTTCACCGGAATGAAATGAGCACTCTTCGTAAGCCTATCCACAATGACCCATATGCTTGTATTCCCTTTTCTTGACCTTGGCAATCCGTCAACAAAGTCCATAGAAATACTCTCCCACTTCCATAGCGGGACCTCTAGAGGATGCAATAGCCCACCGGGCTTCTTTGACTCGGCTTTTACCCTCTGACAAACAACACATCTAGAGACAAACTCTGCCACATCCTTCTTCATTCCAGGCCAGAAGAAAATGCGCTTCATATCCTTATACATCTTATCTCCACCCAGATGTATAGTCAACTTGGAGCGATGTGCTTCCTCAAGAACTTTCCTCACCAAGTCTTCCACCATCGGAACACAAAGCCTTCCGTCTCTCCTCAGCCAACCCTTATCATCTATAGAATATCGAGCAAGGTGACTAGATGTCTCCCCTCGAATCAGCTTATCCATAATCTCAATCATCTAAGGGTCTTCCTTCTGCGAAGCCCCAACTTGATCCAGAAGGGTAGGCCTGAGTTCCAGGGATGCTAAAGAACCGGTCATCGACTCCATCGCCAAAGAGAAATCAAAGGTTGCCAAGAACTCTAAATTCTTCATCTCAACAAATAGAGGACTTAGTGTCAACCTTTTTCTACTCAACGCATCCGCTACAACATTCCCCTTGCCAGGGGTATAGGCTATATCAAAATCGTAGGACGCCAAGAATTCCATCCACCTTTGCTGCCTCAAGTTCAGATCCTTCTGCGAAAAGAGATACTTCAAAGACTTATGATCAGTATACAGCTCAAATCTCTCTCCCAGAAGATAATGACGCCAAGCCTTGAGTGCATATACTATCGCTGCCAGCTCTAGATCATGAGTGGGATAATTCTTCTCATGCACCTTAAGTTGCCTACCACCAAAACATATAACTCTGCCTTCTTGCATCAGAACAGCGCCCAATCCCGTGCCACAAGCATCAGTGTACACGGTAAACATCTTACCACCATCGGGTAAAGCTAGAACTGGTGCTGAGGTAAGGGCTCTCTTGAGTCTCTGAAAAGAAAGCTCACAGTCCATATCCCAAGCAAAAACTAAGTTCTTCTTCGTCAACTTAGTAAGAGGAGCGGATATCTTCGCGAAGTCCTTGATGAACTTCCGGTAAAAACCTGCAAGACCTAGAAAACTTCTCACTTCGGTTGCATTCCTTGGAGTCTTCCAATCCTGCACAGCAACTACTTTAGCGGGATCCACCACCAAGCCTTGCTTAGATACTATATGCCCAAGGAACCGAACTTCCCTTCTCCAAAAGTGACACTTGGAGAACTTGGCCTTTAACTGATGCGCTCTAAGCGTATCCATCACCTCTACAAGATGCCTCGCGTGCTCTTCTTCATCCTTAGAGAAGATCAGAATATCATCCACAAAGACCACGACAAACTTGTTCAAGAACTCTCGAAACACCCTACTCATCAAGTCCGCGAAATACGCGGGTGCATTCGTCAAACCGAACGGCATAACAAGCCATTCAAAGAATCCATCTGGAGTTCTGAATGCAGTCTTGTCTATACTATCTTCAGCCACTCTGAGCTGATGAAATCCAGTAGCAAGATCAAGCTGAGAGAAAACAGAAGCACCAACAAGCTGGTCAAAAAGATCATCAATCCTCGGTAATGGGTGTCTGTTCTTCTTAGTCAGCTTATTCAATTCTCTATAGTCCACACAGAGTCGAAGAGAACCATCTGCCTTAGTAGCAAACACCACAGGCGCTCCCCATTCGGATATACTTCGTATGATGAAGTTCTTCTCAAGCAACTCCTTTACTTGCTTGCTGAGCTCCCGTCTCTCACGCGGAGCCATGTGCCGAACGGGCAAAGAAACAGGCTTAGCATTATCCACCAGATAAATGCGAAAATCAATCTCTCGTTTAGGGGGCAACCCCTTAACTTCTTCAAAAACATCTGGATAATCTCGGACCACCCTTACAGACTGAAGGGTTTCCTCTGACGAGTTGAGAGATTCAAGATAGCACAGCATGACGGGATCCTTCGGATTGCATGAAATCTCTAAGGTGTTGCCAAGGCGAGTCACAAGCTTCACAACCCTATGCTCACAATCAAGAATGGCTCCATGTCTAGACAGCGAATCCATGCCCAAAATCAATCCGTATCCCCTGAAACCAAGAACATACGCACTACACAAGAACTCTACACTGAGTATAGAGATCCTCAGATCCTCACATATCATAGATAGATGAGCAGAACCCCCAATGGGATTCGAAACACAAACGGGATCAGCCACTAAGCTAGTACTAAGGTGCAAACTATCAACAAGATCAGATGAAATAAAGCTATGTGATGCACCAGAATCAAACAAGGTACGAACTGGAAGATCGGAAACATAAACAAGGTTCTCAACAGAAACACTACCTCGATCGGGAACTGGAGCGATATTGAGAGCATGAACTTGCCCTCCTGAAGGTCCAGCACGCTGAGTCTGGCCCTGCCCTTTCTTCTTCGGGCATTCCTTGCTGAAGTGTCCAGTCTCACCATAGGAAAAGCATCCACCACTAAGCTTCCTTTTCTTCTTCCTACAATCCTTAGCAAAGTGTCCAGGCGCACCACAGTAATTGCACTTTCCCTTGCCTTTGTTGTTGTTCCCCTTCTTGTTCTTGCTCTGATTCCCCTGACTGCTTTGACCACCTTGATTGCCTTTACCCTGAGAATCAGTCTTCTTTGCTTGAGTATCACTCGACTTGACCTCTTTCTTTCCATCTCCCTGAAGTAGAGCCATATCGACCAAACTCTCAAAAGTAGCCCCATGCGGAATATGTGACATCGCCAAACCCTGCAGCGGCGCATTCAACCCTCTAGCAAATCGAAGAGCCTTCTTCTCAGGAGTGTTCACCATATCCAAACCAAACCGGGCCAGCTGATTAAACTTGTTCACATACTCCTTGGCAGACATATCACCTTGCTTTAATGCAATGAACTTCTCCATCTGTAAATTCGCCTCAGCAGAAGATAGAAACTTGGCCACAAATCTAGCCCTCAAATCGGCCCAAGTCTCGACGGGCCTCGTCCCATTGGTGACCTCCCACCAATAGGCTGCTTCGTCCTTCAAAAGCCACACTGTCAATAAGATCTTCCTCTCGTCATCAATCCCAAAGATAGCAAACAAGTCCTCAGTGTCTTTCAGCCAATTCCTAGCTTCAACAAAAGATTCCGTGCCTAGGAAATTCTTGCCTCCCATCGCCTTGAAGTCTTTACAAACCTTCGTGAACTCAACCTGAGGATGCTGAGGGGGAGGAGGAGGAAGAGGAGCCTCAGCAACTGGAGGAGGAGGGACAGGAACCACCGGAGGAGGGACATTAGGGGGAGGATTCTCAACTATAGGAGGAGGAGTGGGAGTAGGGTTTGCGGGGCCAGCTACCGCCCAAGCTTCAAGAAGTCTCCTATACCAGAGTGGTACGTTTACTCCATTCGGGATGGCAAGATTCTCAGCCATACTGAAACGAAAGATAAGATAAGATTAGGTCAAGGGAACGAAGGATAACGCTAATGGCTTTTTGGGGAATAGCCTTTTAAAATACTAGATTTTTCTTCGGAAAATACTTTATACTTGTTTTGAAAATAGTTTTTCAAAAGTCTTTTAAAAACTTTTTGTTCTTTCTTGTAAACCATATGCTCTGATACCAAATTTGTAACACCCCACCTCCGCTAGGGTCACTCTTTCGGGGGCACTAGCTTCTGGGGGGCGTTAGAACTGGGTAAGCATGCATAATGATATATCAAGGCATAACAAGAACATAAATATATATGTAAAACAGAGTAAGTGAGAATAAAACAGCGGAATATCTCAAACCATCTCAAAACAAGTCTAGTACATCATAAAGTCAACTGCCAAAATAAACATGTCTAGTACATCATAAACAGAAATACTGAAATACATAGTGCTATCCCCAAAATAAAGATGATAAACCATAGCGAGCTCAATGTCCAGACGTACATGAGCTATCCAGCAAACAAGCAAGCGATCCAAGCTAAGCACCACTGTTCCCTCCCGGAGAACCTGGGGGGGGGGGGAACGGAAGAAAAGAAGCGAAAGAAAACAGGTCAGTCAAAAAGACTGGTAAGCCCTACTACGATCAGTCTATAAACTAATAAAGTTAGCATCATGATGGAAACTGAGATGAATATACTGGCAATAGATAAAGGTGTCATCACATCAAGAAGATTAAGCTTTGCACCACAGTGTACTAGCAAACTAACATAACAGGTATTGATCCCTCAGCCCAAACTTTGGCCCAATAACATGAGGTGACCTTAATACAAGGTCCAGCCCAACGGTCTAGTCGATCGGCTCCCTGTAAACCTAACACGTCAAGTGTTGGTGTCCATACGTCCCACATATGGTTGTAGTCAGACTGTGCTGGGTCCACCTTCGGGTGTATCAAGCCCTCGGGTGTCAACCCCATACACCTAAGCAATAATGCACAGTCTAAACCTACTGGTACCCATGCCTCGAGTTTGTCCAACACCGGACTACGTGCACGTCTGTAGCCCGCCTGGACCCGCACCGCTGTACCACTCAGCCGTCGCTTTGGTCGCTTACATCAGTCCAGTAATCGTGCCCCGCCCTAGCCTAGCCTCTAGGGTTGTGAATGATACCAAACTGGGATTACTGCTGGAACAGACCACGTTGCTAGGGTTTTCTAAGAGGGTTAAGTGTGGTTTAACCCCTCACTAATCATGGATTAAATTAGTTAAGTGTAACCAACAGTTCACCACTTAACCCCATTTAATCCCTCGTATCCCCAAAATTGGTTAAGTATTAGTGGGCCATGACTTAACCCTAATCATGCGGCATTAATTAATTTAATGCACCCAACCTCTCACATTAGACCTTGTTGTGGTTACTAGTTAGGCCGGGCGGGTCCGGGTAGGTTTACACCACAACTTAGTCTAACCTCGGGTTTCACGTGCAACATGACCAACTACTCACATTGGGTCCTATTGCTTGTAGCCACTAGTTAAGCCGGTCGGTTCCGGGTAGGTTTATGCTACAAACTCAACCCAACCTCGAGTTGGCCACACTTATGTTTTCTAAGTGTCATGTCCACTTTATTTTCAAAACATAATTACAAGTTTAACGAATACTTGGGTAGACCTAACTTAATAGGTAAATTCCCAAGGGGTAGACCTAACTTAATAGGTAAATTCCCAATCTTATATTTTTATGTATTTTATGTTTTACCCAAACCCCCCAACGTCATTCTATCGCTTACATATTCGTCATAACGCATAAAGGATAGAAAGAGGGAACTTGGCACAACATACATGATGAATCTTACATATCATAATAAACATGCATAACATGTTGGACTTGCATAACTTAGCATAGTGAACTTGCATAAACATGCATAACTTGTTAAACTTGCAAATCATGGCATAGTGAACTTGCATAAACATGCATAACTCAATAAACTTGCAAATCATGGCTTAGTGAACTTGCATAAACATGCATAACTCAATAAACTTGCAAATCATGGCATAGTGAACTTGCATAAACATGCATAACTCAATAAACTTGCAAATCATGGCATAGTGAACTTGCATAAACATGCATAACTCAATAAACTTGCAAATCATGGCTTAGTGAACTTGCATAAACATGCATAACTTATCAAACATGTGTAACATGGCATAGTGAACTCGCATAAGCATGCATAGCTTGTTAAACTTGCAAATCATGGCATAGTGAACTTGCATAAACATGCATAACTCAATAAACTTGCAAATCATGGCTTAGTGAACTTGCATAAACATGCATAACTAAATAAACTTGCAAAAATCCCAACTTGCATCACATATTAACTTTAGAGTTTCTAAAATGAAGGTAAGAGGGCTTAAAAATATTAAGAAGACACAAATCTACAAGTAAAGATTGAGAAGCCCTTTATGCAAGCATAAAAACCCAAAACAAAGCTCCAATAAGAAACACCCTTAACAAAAATCCCAAAAACTCTAGCTTAGCAAATAAAACTTGCAACTTGATGATGTATGCAAGCTAATGATCATTCATACAACTTAGAAATGCTTGTATGAACATCATAATCTTCATAGGAATGATTTATGAAGAGGGTGGAGGCTAGGGTTTTTAAGTGGAGGCCATTTGAGAAATCAATTTGACATAGTTTGGTTGCTAGAATGAATAATGGGGTTTTAGGGTAGGATTAGGGTCTTATTTATAGAAGATTAAAGTGTTTTTAGCCCTAGGATTAACCCTAGGTTGAATTAGGTCCATCAGATTTCGGAATTCTCCAGAACCAAGCCACACAACCAAGCCCAAATCAAAAATGGTGCGCCAGGCAGAACTGCCCGGCCACCCCGTGTCGACAGGGCTGTCGACAGGGCAGTCGTCACCCTTAGACCCCTGTCGACATGCCAGTCGACTTGGGGGTCTTGGCGGGAGTTTTCCCGCCTGACGCCAGTTGTGCCCTAACCCTTGTTTTTAACTTAAAATTTAAATCTGTTTTTAATATGGAAATTTCTGAAAACTTCAATGGGCCTTAACTGGGTCATACGGACTCCGATTTTCGAAAACTCGGACTCTATTTCGCGTATTTTTCCGAGACGAACGCAATGGCATAGCCCGTTTCCCTTGATTCAGATTTTATAGTTAAATTCTGCCTCGATTTATATTATAACAGGTTATTGAAAATACGGGTTGTTACAGTAGTGTTCGCCACTAAGGCAGAAGGTTCATTTCGCTTATGCATGAGTTGTGGAGAATCACTTTAGTAAGTACATTTGGCAACATGGTTGGCATTTATTTCCAAAAGATAGTTCCTTTACGTGGAATACCTGATAATGAGTGGAGGAGATCCAAGATTCACTAGTGAATTTTGGAGAGCTTGCATGAAACCATGAGTACGCAGTTATGCTTGAGCCAAGTATACTAGAAGGAGAATAAGTGAAAGAGGAACGAGAGGCAACAGTGAAATAGGTTCCAACTCATATTTTGGAAACAAGAATTAAGAAGCTACGAAATTGTGAAGTTAAAGACGGACAGCATAATGGAGTTAAGCTCAAGAAATGCGACTTAGAAGATTTAAGACTAGATTCGTGCATCATATCTCTTCTTAAGAGTATATCCTTGATCCCTCTCTTCCTGTAGAGCTTAATTGCATGCTATCTTTTGTGTATATCCTCTCGGTCCCATTCTCAATCCAATTTCTGTTGCAAACCCCATAGGGAGTATGACTCATCTGTTAGTAACACATGTTGGGGCTCGAGGGTATTCATTGGTTTGACTAAAGTTTTTGGGTTTTATAGGATACGGATTGGTATTAGGAAGGGACTTCCTTGTGACCTAAAAGGAGTCCATCATGCTTAGTTTCCTAGAATCATATATGGTGGTTGGGTTGAGTAATTCTTTGGGTGTCAGTCTGATGTTGATTTCAGTCTTCGGGGCTGATGCTTAGAGAGTTCTTCTCCTAATCAATATATATATGGCATAGATCTCCAGTTTTGATATTGCCTAATGGGCACAAAGTTTTTACTTGCTTCTATCATTCGACTATACCTTTAGGTAGGACCATTTCCTATCATTGAGAAAATTTGGAAAATGGCCTATAGATTAGAGCTACCCGAAAAATTGGCCGGAGTTCACAACGTTTTTCATGTTTCACATCTCCGAAAATGTCTACATGAGTCTGCTGAAGTGGTAGAGCCAAATATCCTAGAAGAAGCTGAAGTGGAGCGCGAAGCAACCGTGAGGAAAGTTCCAACCCGCATATTAGGAACGGAAGTGAAGAAGCTACGCAACCGCGAAGTCAAGCTCGTCAAAGTTCAGTGGAGCGACGCCGAGGGAGACGCGACTTGGGAAACTGAAGCTAGAATACGCACTGCCTACCCTTTTCTTTTCGAGGGTACATCCTTGATCTTTCTTTTTCCTTAAGTTGCGCTTTTATCTATCTTTTTAGGTATATTTCCTCGACCTTATCTTTTAGGTAGAAACCCTTTGGATGAAAACATGTAATTGAAACATGTTATGGATGATGGTTGCAAGTGGTTGCAAGTGATTGCTAGTGGTTGCTCGTGGTTGCATATACACACACAATCTAGGTTTTAGATCGGCTCAGTCACTTCATATTGCATATGCATATATGTTTGCATTCGTATATGGTTGAACTTTAATGTGTTGTCATATGGATGTTGCATTTGTATGAATGATTGTGCACTCATGTAGAATCATGAATAGGAAAATTTGCATACATAATGAATTCATGGCACTTACATAATTCGCATTAAGGAGGTCAACTGAATCAGTAGACCGCCTGATTTTGCATTAGACAAGTACATGTACACACACACTTCGCATATGATCATGAAGCATTAGAAGTCTTTTAAGGACAATGGATACTCGTGTTTGATGGATGAGTAGATGGATGTTTGGATGCTAGGATATATATATTTGTCCTAAACTTGAAGATTTCGGGGACGAAATCCTTTTAAGTGGGGGAGAATGTAACACCCCGTGTATTCTATAACAGTGAAATTCACAAATTAAAGTATAATTAATTTCAAATCAAAGAATAAAGGGAAACGGGATACGCCATTGTGTTCGTCTCGGAAAAATACGCGAAATAGAGTCCGAGTTTTCGAAAAATGGAGTCCGTATGAAGAAGATATGGCCTCCGGAAGTTTCAGAATTCAGGTTAAAATTCAAAAAGACGAAAACAGCTCAGAAAAACAAGTTTAAAATTCAAAATCGGGCCCAATTGGCCAGGGCGGGAAAATTCCCGCCTAAGGCACCCAGGTCGACTTGGCAGTCGACCTGGGCTAACCAGGTCGACAGGGCTGTCGACCTGGGTAACCCGTGTCGACTGCCAAGTCGACACGGTGTCGACTGGGCTGTCGACCTGGCCCCAGAGCCAGGTCGAACCCAGCCCACCCTGGCTGGCTTGGTCTGTGTTTGGTCAATTTTCTAAGCCTTGCCTTGTCACTAGGGCTAGGTGTCAGCTCCTGGTTGGTCTCTCCTTCAAACGAACGGCTATCATTGAACCAAGCTTCATCGACGGTCTAAAACAACTCACAAACTCTATAAAAAGGACCTAAGACTAACCCTAATTCACATAAACTAAAATGGAGATGAGACCGTCATGCTGCTGAGGAGAGACTGAAGATAGCCGTCAGAAATAGGGAGACAACTAGAAGATAATTCGAAGCTTAAAGCAACGTTAATCAAATCAAAGCAACGCCTACAACAAAGGATAGCATCTCCAAATACAGAATTCAGATTTCTGAATTGAAGATTCGTCATACGCCGTAAGTAGAGTGCTATTCCGATATGAATTAAATAATTGTGTTGATTTGTGTAATGTAAGAAATGGAATTGTGGCGATAATAATCTATATTTGTATGTTGCTTTGATGCAAAACGATTTGGGAATATTATGGTATACGATTGGATATTTGCAAGTACGCGATTTGCGTTGGAAACGAAATGGAATTGTGGCGATAATGACTTATATTTGTATGTTATTTTGATTCTAAACGATTTGGTAATGCTATGGTTTGATTCATACAAGTATGTGGCTTATGTTGACAACCACATGTTGTGGAATTTTGATTGGGACTTATGCAAGCATATGATTCATATTGAAAAACTACATGTTTGTGGTAGTTATTTACAACACCCATTTGATAATTGCAAGTATATGATTCATGTTGAAAGTAACAACTATATGTTGTAATAATTTGTTTAAGATTCATGCAAGTATATGATTCATGTTAACAAATATATGTTATGATATTTTAATTGGAATTCATGCAAGTATATGATTCGTTATTATGCTAATATGATGTACATACTTTTATGACCACTTTTAGTGTGTAATTGAATTGACTAAGTATTATGATTCATATGAAGTTACGTTGGAATTGGCATCATAGTTCAAGTATAAAAATCATATTTTTGTGATAGTGACAAAAGCACGCATCTTTGTAAATTTGTATTAATTTTATGAACATGACTAAACTATGTTCGTTATTATGCCCAATTGAAAAACATGTTTTTAGGCTGATGTTGTTATCATAAGTTACATTAGAATTACATTAGAATTACATTCCTCTTGCAAGTTTACATGGATAAAATAAAAACCATGATGTAAGTTTAGATATGTTTATGCTATAATTCTATGAATAGAATGAAAACCATGATTCATATAAGAATTAGGTTGGGATAATTCTAGTTGAACCATACTTTTGTATTAGTGACAAAAGTAAGCACCTTTTTGTTAACATGTAGTGATTTTATGAACACGATTAGTTTATATCATGCCTAAATAAAAATATAGGCTTATATTTCTAGTCAAGACCCTGTGCCAATAATAATGATATCTAATTTAGTTAGATTCTTAATTTCAAGTTTACATGGTTAGTTGAACCTATGATTCATGTTTAAGTTTATGCCATTATCATATGACTAGAATAATTCATGTTTAAGTACTGCTTATGCCATAATCATATGAATAAAATAATTCATGTTTAAGTATTGTCTATGCATTAACCATATGAATAAAATGATTCATGTATTATTTATGCCATGATTATATGAATAGAACGATGCATGTTTAAGTACTGCTTATGCCATAATCATATGAGTAAAATAATTCATGTTTAAGTATTGTCTAGGCATTAACCATATGAATAGAATGATTTATGTTTAAGTATTGTTTATGCTATGATTATATGGATAAAATGATTCATGTTATGCCATGATTATATGATGTTACAATTGCAAGTTCACATGTGCCTATTTTATGTTAATTGAATCGTTCGTTGCAAGTTCATGCGTTCACACTCCCCTTTTTCATGTTACCTTATAAACACCATGTTATAAGCCTCCCCTTTTCATTTGGCTAAATTGGGTTTAAGTATTAAACCCAATACACCTTATGTTGGAGCGAACGTATAATACGGGGGTAATGACGTTTGGGCTAAAATATAGAACATATGTGTTGGCATGTTTAACGCATGCCAACAACCTTGAAAGAACAATTAAGTGGCATAAATGAAATTTAACCAATAAAGATGAATTTGAATAATGGGCCGCAAATATTTACATATAAAAAGAAAAGAGACAAAATATGTAAATGTAGAAAATACGATGTGTTTAACCCGAGGTTGGATTGAGTTGTGATGTAAACCTGCCCGGAACCGCCCGGCTGTCCAGTAGTCACAACAATACCTATCCAATGTGGGTGGTTAAACATGGAGCCCAATAAGGACCCGAGGTTAGACTGAGTTGTGGCGTAAGACTGCTCGGACCCAACCGGCAACAGGCAGCCACAACAATACCTGTCTAATGTGAGAGGTCAAGGCTTTAATAAGACAATTAAGGCTGAGTCAGGATTGATAGGATTAAGTAAATTATATTAATACTTAATCAAGATGGAACATGCTAAACTAAACAGACTGATTGGGGGTTAGGTTTATAAAACACTTAACCAAATTAGCATATTGGCTAGAAATAGAAAACCTAGTAGCGGGGGACCCTTTTCGCAGTAACCCTACAAGGTATCATGATACCCTGAAACTAGGCAGGGTGGGGCACGATTACTGGGCTGATTGTAAGAGGTCAAATCGACGGCGGTGGTGCAGCAGTGTAGGTTCTAACGGGGTGCGGGCGTGCACACACTCCGGCGCAGAAAAATAAGGCACTGGGCACCAGTAGCATACCTGTGCATTCTAGGATTTGTGTCGGGCCGCCACCATGGGATTTGATACACCCCATGGTGGGGCCAGCATAGGTAACTACAACATCGGGGGCCGTAAGACACATGTAACTATGCGAGTAGGAGCCGATCATCATAAAATGGATCACTTCACCCTGATTATGGGGTGCCAGTTGGGAACTAGTTTATATGGGTTCAGAGATTGATATGGGGTACGATAGTATATTCGAACCTAGACAACTGAACTAAGTTTATGGTGCTTTCCCACTTCTAGTTTATACTTATCATACCCAGTTCTTTATTCATAGACTGAATAGTCCTAGACTTACTCAGGCTTTATGTCTGACTCTACTTTTCTTTCGTTTTCTTTTCTTCCGTTCCCCCCCCCCAGGTCCACAGGGAGGGAATACCGCAGCTTGACCAGATTTCATATCCAGCTTGAAGAGAAAGAATGTATTGCTTGGATCTTTTCGTTTTGGACTATGGCTTTGGACAACAATTATGGGACTTTTGCAGTTTATTTATGTTTTCTTTATGCTTCTTTAAATAATGTAATCAAGACAGTTATGAAGATGTTATGTTTTTGGAAGTATTGTAAAACAAATTATGGCATGGATTGTGTAACACATATTTTAATGAAATAAAAGTTGTTGTTTTCCGCTGTTCAAAAATATGTGTTCTTATATCTGTCTTGTATATCAGTGACTTATACTTATAAACCTCCACCAAAATTAGGGCATTCCCTTTGAGAGTGACCCTAACGGAGGTGGGGTGTTTCAACCTTCCATGAAAAGAAAGGAAAACCAATGACTCTGATTGTTTGTGTCACCGTTTGTATTTAATTTTGTGTTCAAATGGTCGACCCGCACTATATATATTTTTATATATGTATATGCGGAGTTTTCTAAGTTGATGGGCCAAGCTCCTTCATCGGCTCTAAGTAGGGTTGTCGATGAGTAGTGTCGGGTTCGGGTTGATTTATAAGTGGGTCGGGTCAACATGTTTATTAAACTGGTCATTTTTTCCTAACCCGAAGCCGACCCATTGATAAACGAGTTGACCCGATCCGTGTAACCCATTTAACTAAACTGGGAGTGTCGAATTTACCGTTTGACCCATTACCAAATATTGCCCACTAATATAAACAACAAAAGAACCAAATCACCAACAGGCAACACTATTATATAATCATCAATAGGAAGAAAGTTATAAAATCACCAGCATGTAGTACATATGTAAAGCGTAAAATCACCATATCCAAAAATCATTCTCCATACATAAGAATATATGAGCATTCTACATACATAAAAGACTAACTATATGAAAGAGACAATTGTTATAAGTAATATATAACTGACATAACACAAAAATAAATTAGTAAAATATAATAGCTTACGCAAGAATATATGAGAATACTAATTACTACATACATAAAAGACTAACACTAACAACATACATAAAAGACTAACAGTGTGGAACAGATACAACATATAATCATGTTTGGCGGGTCAAAATCAAATTAGCGGGTCAACCTTAAACCCACCTGTATATAAACGGGTCAAATTCAGATTTAACTGAAAATGACCCACCAAAAAAATAAAATGAGTTAACCGGCTAATTTCTATGCAAGTTTTGGGTCGGGTTTCGGATCATGTAGGAAATTGAAAACCCTAGCTCTAAGTTGTATATATGTACGAATTTGTGGTAAGAAATGAAATCACAATGTTACCAGTCGGTCTGGCAATAGATATTTATGTACCACATCTGCAATTATTTAACAATATGATATTTTCAATTTTTTAACTATCGTTTTAACACAACTTTGACAATCTTCACTTGACTGTATCACCATCAACTATTTTCGTAGCATTGTTTTCTTTTATACATAACCAGGATCATAATCTTTGGATATGATAACATTTCATTATCATCTGAGGAATATCGACATAACTAAATTTGAGAAGAGTTCATGGTAAGACGCAAAATTAAACGGTATACAAATTCTCTTCTTTAAACCTTTGTTTTTATTTCTTCAAGAATAAACATAAAGCCATAGTTTGAGTACTGAACTAAATCCAAAAATATAAAACAAATTTCATTAACCTAAAGAAAATTATGGCTTTGTTAAAACAAACAAAATTACTTATTGTAAAGTCTCTATTTATATAAAAATAAATTGTTGTCAAATTTTTGAGAGGGACATCTTTTTCTTTTTATTATACTATTTGTTAGCACCAAAATGACCAGGGATAAACCAAAATTCCAAGCTGAGGTGAAGTGGTGCTTAAGACGATAGCTTTTGGCGTAGTAAACAACATTAATTCAACATTTTCTTTTCGAACTAGAATTGATGAAGCAGAATATTCTTTCCTACAAAGAAAGACCTTGTCGGTGAAGCCAAATGGGCATGATCTTAAGGGCGGTAATCTTCAAGCACATGTAAAGAAGCCAGGTAAGCCGTTCAGACTACCCGAGGGAAGTATGCCGAGAGCTTATGCCTCAATTCGATACTTATTGCAAGTAGACATCGTATCCAAAAGAAGACCATGTCTTAAACAGCGTCAAAAGTTATAATCTCGCACATGCTTACTCCTCCCAGAGAAAGCCAAAGCTTTTAGTTTTAGAAGAATTTCTAGGAAAACCCTATAACAACACTATAGTTACCCTTCCAGGGGGTAACGGAGTGCGCCTTCACTCGGTCTTCGAATGCGCTTTCGCAAAAGTATGGGGTTGAAGCCTATATGACAAAGGAAGGGTCAACTCCCACCTATAAATACGACCTCAAGGGTTAGAATCGGGGCCAAAATTTTCATTCCCACTATTGTGTTTGAAAGTCTATGTTGTAAATCCTAACTTAGAAATTAATTTGGGGAAAAAGTTTGTAATACGTAAATTTAAGAATAAAGAGATCTCCTACATAATCGAGGTAACAAAATGGTAATTCCTTGATTATTATATCATTATTATTTGATAACTTTGCTGGTTCAACAAAGTGAGAATCGAAAATGAAATAGTTAGAACTAGAAGTACCTTCTGAAAGCTACGAAAGGCCTTAGGTGCTAGTATAGTTTGACTATTCTTATTTTAAGGATAGAATGTCTGAAACCATGTTACTTATGATCGGTCGATGTTTCTCTAAGATGATCCAAACTAGTTAAAATTCCAAATTCCTTTCGAAGATTTGATAGTTCCTCTATAGACTAGACCGAAACCCCTTTAAGTGACAGTGATCTATATAGTAATCCATTATAGGAAATTTATGAGTTCCAAAGCCCTATGGAAGGGTTTAGCGGTCTGATCGAAAACCCTACTATGAAATCAATTAGAGATAAATAATAGGAACTACCATATCAAGGGATAATGTTTTTTCCGAATGGTCTTTTGAACCACACCTGGCCAACGTCTGATCTTTATTTCTTATTTTCTATAGAAGTTCACTTTCAGAAATTAACAGAAGCATTCTATAGGAATTATATTACGAAAATGATAGTGTAACCCGAGTTAACCTTTTTGCTAAGTAAATGATTCTATAATGACTACATAATTTTGGGGGTGTTAGCCGTATTTTTGGTGCTAGGAGGAAGGTTCGAACCTCTAACACCTATTAACTTTAATATTTAGTAGAAACTCCTTCCTACAAAAGTTAAAATGGACCATAAGTATAAGAAACTTCAGCAAGATTCACGAAGTATTGGTTTTTTTCTCAAGAAAAGATTCTTACAAACCAAATGGTGGTGGCAATGGTTTGGAAAAAAGTACCCATGAAATGGAAGGACATTTACAAAAGGCTGAATGTAAGCCTGAAAGAGAATATCGAACGCCCATATAGTCTAATGATGAAAAAGAGGTCACAAAGTCTTCATGCTGTCAGTAAAGAAATAATAAAGCATTAGTAGAAACCCTAGAGAAGAGGAAAGAATTGTCGTCATAAACAGGATAACAATCCAACTTAGGTAATAGACATAATATATCTGAGTAAGGATCTTTCGATCCATTGGTACTAGAGCTAGCATATGAGGATCTAGGGTTTTTTGAGGAACATATTCTAAGAATGAAAGCTTTGAGTATAATTAATCAAAATAAGATAAAAGCTTATTATCCAGACAATTAGAGCCTAAATCCCTTCCATAAACTCTTTTTGTTCATGAGCAGATTTTGAAAAAAGATGCCTTATTTTCAAGAATGAGAAATGCCATTCAGAGTTATTCTAAAGGCTCTAACTTTTAATATGAAATGGTAAAAATATATGGAGCTTTCACACAGAAGTGAAAAATGAACCTTGGTGAATTTAAGACTTGCCATATCCCTTAAGAAATCCCCTTGAAGGGATGTAATGGTTGAGGAAGGTTTTTATGTCTAATTAAGGAAAGAATTCTTAAAAGGAAAGAAGTCATGAGAAAAAGTGAGGAACTATCGCCTAACTTGAAGATGCCGAGATTAAACCTCTCGAAGCAAAATTCAAGTCAAAGCAATTAAGGAATTCAGTTTAACTACTTCTATTGAGATCATCTACTTACGGACCAAGGAAGAATTGAATTATTGACCTATAAACAAAAAAACCCTAAACTTGGAAAGAACAATGGAAAATCTTATTGTCATTATCTTATAGTCAACAATCACGAGGCTAACCAATGTACAACACTTTAAAGATTGGTTGCTTACTTCATTAGAAAAGGATAACTCAATGAATATGTAGGGAGATGTTAAATGAATTTAATAAAATTGAGCTTCATTTCGAAATATGATTTTCTACATGAGTTATATACAAAAGATAATCCAAAATTAGAAATTCAACTTGGTTTGGGGTGAAATACCCTTTATTTATGAATAATTTTAAAAGTCCGTGACATAATCGCCCAATACTCACTAAATTTACCATGATTCTTCCCCAGATAGGGAGGAGGGTAAGACCAGGGTAATGTGCTTGGCTTAGAGCCTAAGGTATATCCTAGGCACCTTTTGAAGGGAGGAGGGTAAGTCGTCAGTCGTGTCTATATGGCCAAGATGATGCACTACATGCCGTTGACATAGTCTAGGTACCTTCTGGAGGAGGTATGGGTAAGCTGAGGGGCATTTACCTGGATTTGAATAAAACACGCTCTGCTTATATTCTTTTTAGAATAAACCCTATGTCTGTTTTAGTACACTCATTCCTCTGCTTTAAAAGATGAGTGTGCCCTGCATCTGCTTATACCTCATCCTGTAAAAGAGAACGAAAGCCCAAAAGAAGCACTTACAACACATCAAGCATCTACTTTGAGAAAAGCCTGAAGTGGGCAATGAATATTCTGAAACCAAAAGCGCATTTTCTTTTACTCCAGAAGAAGGTTTCTAAACTTCTATTACTCTATATCCAAATCAGGGTTTCTTGTTTTCTGTAAGGCGAAGGAGGCTTCGTTTATAATTATTTCCAAAAGAAGATTTCTGGATTTATATTATTCTTACACCTAAATCTTTCCGGTCTTCTTAAAGCTAAAGGTTGTGTTGGAACTTTTGTTCTTCCTATAAGAAGGCTCCTGGACATCTAATACTTTGGTACCCAATAAGGGTTATTAATCTCTATTGTTTCTAGAGTAAGAGTTCTGGACTTTTCTTATTCTATAACTCAAATATGGGGTTTTGGTCCACTCAATATCGGAAGAGGTTTATTTATTAGAGTCTGATACCTAGCTATTCCAGAATCAAGGATGGTTATAAGCATGTTATAATTTTTAAGAAGAAGATTCACAACTTTTCATCATTGGTTTCTGCGTATGGGTTCCAAATGTCTTAATAACATAAGAATAATGGTTTCTTATTTTTTCCAGAATATGGTACTTTGGAAAGTGAAGTAATAAAAGTATGTGAACAATTCAGATTCATATTATAGAAGTACTAAGCAAGTTTTATTTATACAAATTATGAAACTTTCACCAAAAAGTTTAAAATAACACAACAGTACGGGTTAAAGCCTTCAAATCTTTTATATTAGATTCTTTTACATGATCGGATACGAAACACGATTAAGAATGGTGTATAACACCTCCTTGAACTTCTTTTATTTTATTTGATGGCTTCGACATAGTAAATAAATTTAACTTACAATTTAAGTGCCTGCTCATAAACTCTATTGGCTTCCAAAAGAAGGTTGTTAGCCCTTTCATATTCGACCTCTCACTTCTTAATAAAATGTATTTCACATTGAAGCTTTTCGATTTGAGTTATGTAGCTATCGAAGAGATGGTAAATGTCCTTCTTCTTCTTATTTTCAAAATATTCAAACAATTCAAGTTTTACCATGTCGAGCCAATCCTTTATGACCTTCTCATTTATACCTCTCGGAAGCTTTACCAAAATTTAAAAGTTCTCTAGAGCGCCCGAGGTTCTAGCAGAGTTGGATTCAGAGGAGTCCGAGAAGTTGAGTTTGAAATCCCTCCTTTCATTATAAATTCCAAGGATTTATGCGAAGATTGGCTATCTTCCAAATGAAATTCCAATTCGTAAAACCAATGCTAGAGTTTTAGCATTTTTTAATCAAAATATACCTCTGGATTGATCCTGACTTGATGCTTTGCCTCTTTTAAAGCTTGGCCCATTCGAGAGAGTTTATGTTTCAAGTATTTTAATTGAAATTTTCATTCTTGAACGAATATTTTTTGCAGATCAGTCTTGTTGAAATATTGAAGGGCATGAGGATTACCTTAGAAATGTAAGGGAATAACCTTATAGAAAATGCTTTGTTGGCCGAAAATGGCTACATGGTTAGAGGATTGGGTACTGGGCAATTTTAACGAAGGAAGTAGTGTTGGTTTGGGGATCCTAGCAAATAATTAAGAACATAGTATTTAATGCATGAAATTAAATGCTCTGTTTCTCATAAAAAATATATTAATACATCATTGTAGAATGCATCCATCGTTTCAACCCATAACTTTATTCCTCCAATAGAGGGTATCACACTTAATTTAATTTTGAATGTAATATTCTTCTTTCTCTAAGAAGTTCCTTCTTCTCCCTACCCAAGAAGTCAAAATGAAATTTAGGGCACGACATATGAAGTCCATTGTAATGACCCGGATTTTTTCGCTATTTGAATTTGAATATTTAAATTGTTTAAATATTATATTTGGAATATTAATAGTTATTAATATTGAATTCGTTATTAAATGACGATCAAATATTTTTATTTTTATTTAATATAAAACGAGCTCATAACGACGCGGTAGTTCGTAATATTGAGTTTTGAACTTCAACTGAATATACAGAATCCATTTTAAGTCGGAATTCTGCGAAACAAGAAACGCTGGGATATTATCGATTATAATTTTTTGACGAAAGAGGAAAATTAAGATTTTAGCTTATATATTGTGAGATATGTCCAAATCAAATTTGAAAATAGTCGCTATGGATTTCGTTAATAAACGACAATATTTATTTAACAAATTATAAAAAGATTTCTATATAATTTGAATCTCATTTGACTTGAAAGTATTAATATTGAGTTATCGTCCTATATTGATTGAATCTGAAGTAATATATTATTTTTATTTGGATATGTTTGACGATAATATTTTTTTTAATTTAATTATCTTGAAAATTTATAAATTTATATTATATTATTTAATTAACCTTATAAAACCTTCGTAGGGTTCTTTCACCTGTGTGCGCATAAATGGATAGTATTAACCAGTTATACTCTTTTTATGTGAGTTTCGAGATGGGGCATTACACAATATTCTTAATTTTCTTTCAAAAATAGGCTTATCAGAGTTTGAAATAGTTACAACAATATTTAATTTCTTTACGGCTGTTTGACACCAGTAAAATTTAGAATCTTCAAATAAAGGTAATATATATATATATATACACATATACATATACTCCTATACCTTAATCCATGCACAATACAACTTCATTATTTTGTTTCACCTCTTGTCCAATAAAAACATTATTGATTTTAATATTAACGGTACGATTAATATCTCCACTTATGTTCAAGTTAACGTCAAAAACATGGTGATCAACAGAATATTTAGAAAACGGCAATGTAGTTGCAAATAGATATTGGAACCCGTCTCGATATTGAGATGGTTGTGCTGCACACAGTTTGAAATTCGTAGAAGCTTAACAATCAGTTTTATATTATCGTTTCTTCATACCACTAAAGGTTGTACGGTTCCATTTCGGTACCTTGCCCATCAATAGCAAATTTCTTGTGTGCGCCCCAAATTTTTATTGCCTTGGCTGCCAATCTTTACTAATTCGGGCCAAGAAAGTTTTGAAATATGAACCTACCCTATATTTCTTTTCTTTTTCTGTAGACCTATGCTAAAATACGTGCTACTCAAGGCACTTCTTCCCTATATATTTACAGCTGCACCACTAGTTTATTTTTCGTTTTCATACCGTGCTTTTCTTCTATAAATAGAGCCTCTTGCTTCCCATTTTTCAACAGCAGTAGCGCAAGTTTTATAATTTAACTAAATTTCCTCTTTCCCAATAAAATCACATAGCCTTCAACTGGAAAGCTCTTCAGCTTGGCGAGGGCTTGCTGTCAAACGAAGGTGGTCGGATTTGAAGCCCTGCGGTGACATAAAACCTAGGCTAAAGCCGCTGTGTTCATAAAGATTTTGTCGGAGCTTAGTGGGGTCGAGCATGTCGCGGTTGCAGTCGGAGTATGAGGGGAGGTTGGCATGTGTTTCAGTTATCGTCGATGGATCTCAGATGATCGCTATCTGGATGGATGAAAGAGTGGCCGGACTTCGAAGTACTTGCAGTAGAGTGAGAGAAAAAAAATATACAAAGTGGCGTGAGGTTTTTTTTTGAGTTGCTGTCCAGTTCACTTGAGAAGTAATAGTTTCGGTGAAGTACGTGAAGGGAAGTGGATACATGCAGGTGATTGTATGGGGTTGCGAGGTGGCCTGAAGTGGCGGGTCTGGTGAGTTGGAGGGCAACAGATGGGTTTAAAACGTAGAAAAAAATAGAAAAGGAAAGAATGGGGCATGGAAACAATGCATGTCGTGTAACACCCCATGGCCATTAATGTCACTCACAAAGGGAATGCATTAATGTCATGAAGCGTTATAGTAGCATAGAACAGATAAATTACAAGAATAAATAAATAAAATACAGCGGAAGATAAAACTAATTTCATAGCATCATAAATTCAAAACAAGCTTACATAAGTAGTCTCCAAAAACCATTACAACAGGATCAATTGTCTTTTCCAAAAACTTCAAAGTACATAAGGAAGAAAATACTTAAATAACATAAATGCATAAATCCCCACTGAGCATAAGCAAAGCCATAAAGATGAGAGAGTCCAAAGAGATACATATACTCTTTTCAAGCAACTGAAAGAAATCGACACTAAGCTGTAGTATTCCCTCCTTGCAAACCTGAAGGGAGGGGGGGGGGGGGGAAGGAAAGAAAAGAAGTGGAAACAAAACGGGTCAGACATAAAGTCCGGTGAGTCCAGTAATTTTAACAAATAATACGTAAGGTAAATGATCAAGATTTAAATAGGCATCATGATATGGCTGTAACATAGATAAGGTAGATAAAAAGGATGGACAAGATGATTCCGTTCCTAAGTACTAAGACAATCCTACACCTTGGCTAAGCGAACAATCCTCCAAGTACTAGCCCCGAAGACCGAAATCAACATCAGACTAGCACCTAAAGGACTATCCAACTCAACCAACATGTATTTCGTTACACCGCACTTTTGCTAAGTTACACCACATTACTTAATTACACCGCACATCTACTAGTCTCTATTTACTAAAGGTTGATCCCTTCCCACTAACTGTACCCACATGACAAACTTGGTAGTTACTTGTACCTAGCTGCTATCGTAGGTGCCGACTTGCTCCTACCACCTCTAAGGTACCCTTACCCTACCCATTCGATCGGCTCCCTAAACCCCACAGGCACCCGTGCTGGCCCCACAGTGGGGTGTATCACTCCCCAAAGTGGCAACCCCGATACCAACATAAAATGCACGGCCATACCTACACGATGCAACAATGTCTTACCTACCAGCCCGGACCCATGCACGCACATGAACCCGTTGGACTCGCGTTGCCACCTCTTTTCACGTTTTGACCTCTTACATTCAAGTCCAGTAAGCGTGCCCCAAGCCTTGCCTAGTATCGAGCCCAATTAGATACTTAAACGGGTTACTGGTCGAAACGGGTCCCCCATCCGACACAAGCCTCCCACCTATGCTTGGTCGCCACTAGGTTTTTCTCCCACTTAACCATTTTAATTTAAATGTCCATGTCTTACACATGCTATGGTTAAGTCCAAACTTACATGTCATAATTTACGTGTCTTATCTTATTCCGGTTAAGTCCATATTTACATGTCATAATTTACATGTCACCCCACTTAACCTTCTAACCATACCCATGTCTTATTATGGTTAGTATTCCTTAATTCATTCCTTATGACGAACTGTGCATGACCTCCCACATTAGACCGAATGCTTTGTGGCCATTGGATTTGCCGGGCGGTTCCGGGTAGTCTTACGCCACAAACCGGGTCTAACCTCATGTCATTAACCGTTGCGTCTACAATTCATTCCTTTGACCTCTCACATTAGACGTCCAATTGTGGCAGCTGGATTTGCCGGGCGGTTCCGGGCAGTCTTACGCCACAATTGCGCCTAAACTCGTGTCAAAGGTTTATTTAATCGTATTTCACAGATACCCAATTTTCATGTCATGTATATCCTATTAAACATATAATCATGTTTATAATATTGCCTATTCCAAATTGTCACTAATTACATATTAATTAGCCTCAATTAAAAATTTACAATTATAGGCAATTTCATCAATTCCATGTAATTCATGCCCAAATATGCTAATTTCACATATTATCCAATTATCCAAAATATCCAATAATATCCAATTTTCCATATTTCACATATTCCTATCGTTCCCACGTATTTGCATTCACGCGTATTTTTAACATAGGCTCGAAGGTAGCCTAGATCCAAAAATAAAAGGAATAGGGATAAGAAGAGATAATCAAATCACAGAAAATTGGAATTAACACAACATCATGAAATAAAGGGGCATGTAAACTAGCATGGAGGCATAATACAGATTCAACATGAATAAACTGATAAAGGTATGAACTTTACATAGAAACATAGGCATATGATGACATGAATCAAAAAGGTGAAGACGTGGATGAGATTTAAATTACATACATACATATGAATCCTCTTTACAACTTCATCATGTTACTTTTAATCCCATTATATTGTGAAAATCACCGTAATCACCTTTCGTGGTTAAAGAATAGAGTTATGCACTGAAATTGGTGTAGAAACATTGCAGTGTTGCTGATTTATCTTCTTGAATTGTTGTAGAAGCTCTAATCTTTAATTTGAGTTGAAGTTGAACACTTGAGATTTGATTTAGAGGCGGCGGCTAGGGTTTAAGAGAGAATTTGACAGCATAACGGTGTCATAGATAATATTTATAAAGTGAAAATTAGGGTCATATCCTTAAAATAAAACTTAATTAGGCTCACATCCTCCTGTTTCAAAACATATAAATTACATCCCTAATTTTAAACAGCGGCTAATTTTTTTACAAAACTGCCCTTTTCCTTAATTCACGCCGCCATAATGACCCAGGTCATATTTTGTTACGTATTAGACTTTTTTTTACAGAAACAAATTTTTTAATCCATGGCGGCGGCTGCGTGATAATTCATCAAAATAGAGAATCGCGTCTTACCTCCAGCAATCAGCGATGATCACCATCGAGCTACCCTCCTTTCAGTCGACGGCAGCAAACTTCCCACCCCTTCCTGCTCTGGCGATCCAAACCCCACCGAATTTTGTGAGTTTTTTCTTTTTCTTTCTGATTTTATTTGTATGATAAAGGTAAGGTTTTTATTAGCATAAAAATACGGTTTTTAATATGATAAGTACCTGTAAAAAACGTAAATTTATGAAACTATTGTTCATTTTTTGCTCGATAAAAAGATGATTGGTTAATTTGATCTTCTTTAATTGTACAGGCTTGACGATTGATAATTTAATTTCTGTATAAAGTTTTAATTTTTTTATAAAGCGTACAGTTTTGTTTGTTAAATTTGTCAACACTTGTTTTTATATTCTGAATAGGTGTATACAATTATGCATAAATTGTTAATATTTGCATTAAAAAATGCAATTATTGTTATAATAGGTGTATAGATCGCACAGTTTTTTTGTTAAGTTTGGCTATACAATTTTTCTTATATTCTGAATAGGTGCGTACAATTATGCTACTTTTGGTTAATACTAGCATTCAATAATTGTACAAAAATTATAAACAAATGCATACAATTGTTCGGAAATATTGAATTACTTGCATGACGGTATGCATTTAACCTGGATATATGCATACGTGAATGCAATTATTATGCTGATTGTACAGATTGTCTTCAACTGTTATATTTATGTCTATTCATGTATGCAAATATTTTTAGAATTTGAATGTATGTGTGCAAATTTGATTAAAATGTGGAAAAAATAAAACATAATTGTACGTATGAATGTGGTTTTATTGTAAATCAGCGATGCGGTGTATTAATTATTTGTGCATGTTTTACTTCTATTTTTGTAATATTCTGTTGATGTAGTTTATTTTACTCTTTTGTTAATATTTGTTATTTATTTCTTCCACAGGTTTTTCCCTATAGCAATTGCTAATATTTTTGGAGAAGATGTAGACTATGAAAATGTGCATAGAAGTATGCAGGTAATTCTTTTATATGCGTACGTGGATGTATTTATTTATAATATCTATACATTTTTATGTCATTTATTTGATTATGGAAGATTAGGCTTATTAATTTTGATTCTCTTCTTTGTGTTGCAGTTTTCCTGCAGATAGTGATGTACTGAGGTTGTTGAAGTTCGGGAATGATAACATGTTTCTGCTATTTGTTGTGAATATTTATGTGATTGTTTGTAATCATAAAAATTGCGTACTTTTATGCATATATTATTTATATATGCATATAAATATACAGCTCTTTTGGAATATCTGTCCTTTTGCGTGCATGATGATTTATTGCAAACAAGTACGCTTATATTCTTAATACTTGTATATTAAGATTTTTTTGTGATTGTATGTAATCAGTTCAATAAAGTCATTTCCATATTATTTGCAAGCATTTTTGTATTTCTGTATACTTTGTTTATATTTTATAGTACCTTCGTGTGATATCTACATGGAAGCTTTTCATCTTATATGTACGAAACTATTCGTAAATAGTTGACTAAATTTATGCATACTATAATGCTAATATTTTGAATAACTGCATACCAATAAGTAAAAATTCCAGATTATCATATAGAAACAAAATAATTTGAAACCCTACAAAATATTCCCCCAGTGATTCATTAACGAAAATAATAATCAACAACCCGTAGTTTGAAAACAAAATAACAGTACAAATATTCACAAAAATTCTTGTAATAAATGCACATAATCATGCAAATTTCATTACAAAATTTATTTGTTCATGCAAGAATTAAAACTTTTCTGAATAAATAATTGCACACTTTTACACAACATTTCTAATTATCTGCATACAAATATGCAATTATCTGCTGATATTTGCAAACTTTCCATAAAATCTACACAACAATTCATATTTGGTTAACATACTACTGCGTAATTAAAAAAATGGATTCACAACTAAAAATATTCGCAACTATGCACACAATTCCGCAATTAATCTGACTAACTAAATTCCAGTCAGGGGCGGCGGCGGTTCTCACTTCGCAGTTGGATGCAGTCTTGTGGCTGTAGATGTTTGGTGGGGGTCGGATTGGGGAAGGAAGAGGAAGAGGAAGAGGAGTCGACGGCGGCGGGTTCATCGGTGGGCGGTGCGGCGTATATTCCAAGGGGAACGCCGGCGATGTCAAATCGTACGAGGGGGATGACTGGAGTGATCTGATCAAGTCGGCAATGACTTTGGTTGTTTTCATTTGATCGAGATTAAGAAGTTGATAATCGGCTGTGGGATATTAATTTTCTTCCTTGAATGACTGCGATAATTATGCGATGAACGGAGTGTTTTTAGGTTTTAAAGGACAGATGCGTAATTGTAATCGCAGTATTTTGAAAATAGGGATGTAATCTCTATTATTTTTATCATCGGGTTTTTTTTATATTTTGAAACTTAATAGGGACCTGTAAAAAACGCACCCATTTATAAATTAGGGTTAGGTCTTAGGGTGTATATATAGGTGTAGGAAGTTATTTAGGCCTTAGGATTAACCCAAGAACTGATCTGGACCACTCAGATGCCATATCATCCCTTAGGGCGAATCAGGCCACGGGTTGGCAGCCAAACACCCTGGATTGACCTCTAGTCGACCCAGCGGGGCTCGGGGCGACTCCAAAAATGGTGCGGTTCGGCTATTCCCCGTCCCGATTCGCTGTTTTGAACTTTTTTTTTGGTATATTTATTTATTTAATTTATATATATATATATATATATATATTTCTCTCATATGCATACAAACTTCATGGCTTAATAACTTCTTCATAATTAACCATTTTCACACTAAACCACTTTTTAAACTGCGTTCACACTAAGCCATTTTTTAGCCATTCCCCTAAAACAAAAATATGGCGCTGACGGGGATTGAACTCTGTACCTCTTATATGCAAATCACATGTTCTAACCAAATGAGTTACTAAGTCTTTTGCTTACAAACCTTAGAACAATGCTAAACATCATTCTTTTCTCATTCCTCTTTTTCAAATAAATTATTCTTTAATTTGTTATTTTAATATTCTCAGAAAATACGGGGTGTTACATTCGCCCCTATTTAAAGGATTTCGTCCTCGAAATCTCTAAGTCAAGAAAAACGTATCCTACCATCCAATCATCCATCTACTCAACCATTAACCACTAGCAACCATGGTCCTTAAAAGATTTCTAATGCTTTTCATGTACATATGCATAGTGTGTGTATATGTCCGTATACTAATGCAAAATTAGGCGGTCCACTGATTCAGTCGACCTCCTTAATGCAAATAATGATAGTTCCATGTATCCATCATGTATTCAAAGAACCCTATACATATCATTACTACATGTGTGCACAACCATTCATTTAAATGCAACATCCATATGATACACACATTCAACGTACATTCATTTTACTAAATACATCTATTTATATGCAATATGCAATATGAAAGTGACTGAGCTGATCTAGTGCCTAAAGTGTGTGTATATGCATCCACGAGCAACCACTAGCAAACACTTGCATCCACATGCATCCACCATACATAACATGTCTCAAACACATGTTTCAACCTTAGGACTACCCTATCTAAAGGTCAAAGATACTAGTGAGAGGACATACTAAAGATAGAACAAGTACAAGCTAAGCGATAAAGGAGAAATTAAAAGACATACCCTCGAAAAGAAAAGGGTACAATGAACACATCATCTCTTCGTCTCCCAAGTAGCGTCACTCTCATCATCTCCCCATTGCACTTTGACTAGCTTGACCTCTCGATTCCTCAACTTCTTAATCTCTGACCCAAGAATGCATGTAGGAACTCGTCGAATCTTCGCATCACGCTCTATTTCCACCTCTCTAAGCAAGCTCTTCCAAAACTCGCTAGTAAAGATAGGATTGCGATCGCTCACTATGCTAGAAGGAACACCGTGCAAACGAACTATCTCTCAAATGTATACGGTGGCTAATCATGGAGTAGTCCTCTTACTCTTCACGGGAATGAAATGGGCGCTCTTAGTAAGTCTGTCTACCACGGCCCAAATCCCTGTATTACCCTTCCTCGATCTTGGTAACCCATCAACAAAGTCCATCGAGACATTCTCCCACTTCCATTGTGGGACATCCAATGGGTGAAGCAACCCACCGGGCTTCTTTTGCTCTGCTTTTACTTGTTGGCACACCAAGCATCTAGCGACAGACTCGGCCACATCCCTCTTCATACCGGCCCAAAAGTAAACTCGTCTCATGTCTATGTACATCTTGTCCCCGCCGGGATGAATGGTCATCTTCGAACGATGTGCATCATCAAGAATGGTCTTCCTCAAGTTCTCGTCTCGTGGTACACAAAGTCTACTGTCCCTACGTAACCAACCCTTATCATCTAGGGTATACTTACTGAGATGGCTCGATGACTCCCCCCTTATGAGCTTCTCTACTAACTCAACCAACTGTGGGTCATCTCGCTGTGCTTCACCAATCCGTCCCAAATGCGTAGGTCTGACCTCTAAGGATGCTAGCAAACCGGGAACAAAGTCAATGGAAGGTCTAAAGTCAAACGTAGAGATGAACTCTAAGCTTCACCGCTCAACAAACAACGGACTCAAGGACAACCTTTTCCTACTTAAGGCGTCTGCCACCACGTTACCTTTTCCAGGGCTATATGCTATCTCGAAATCGTATTACGCTAAGAATTCTGTCCACCTTTGCTGCCTTAAGTTTAAGTCCTTCTGAGAGAACAAATATTTTAGCGATTTGTGGTCTGTGAATAATTCGAATTTCTCGCCAAGAAGATAATGGCACCAAGACTTAAGCTCAAAAACAATTGCGGCCAATTCTAGGTCATGTGTAGGGTAATTTATCTCATGCACTCTCAACTGCCTTCCTCCATAGGCTATTACCCTCCCCTCTTGCATTAAGACTGTGCCCAGTCCTGTCCCACAAGCATCGGTATAAACGGTAAATGGCTTACTCCCATCTGGCAACACTAAGACTGGGGCTATGGTCAAAGCTCTCTTTTTAAACGTTGGAACGCATCATCACAATCTACGTCCCACGTGAAAACTAGGTTCTTCTTCGTCAAGCGTGTCAATAGGGCTGATATCTTTGTGAAGTCCTTGATAAACTTCCTATAGTAGCCAGCCAACCCCAAGAAACTCCTCACCTCGGTAGCATTTTTAGGGACCTTCCAATCTTGGATGGCCACCACCTTCGTGGGATCCACAACTATCCCTTCTTTGGAAACCACGTTCCCTAAGAATCGTACTTCCTTCCTCCAAAAGTGACATTTAGAAAATTTAGCTTTAAGGTAATGCGCTCGAAGGATCTCTAACACTTCCCTAAGATGTAGGGCATGCTTTTCCTCGTTCTTAGAAAAGATCAAGATGTCATCCACCAAGACCACCACGAATTTATTAAGGTACTCCCTAAACACCCTACTCATCAAGTCAACAAAGTATGAATGGGCGTTTGTCAAACCGAAGGGCATCACAAGCCACTCATAGAAACCGTCCGGAGTCCTAAAGGCAGTCTTGTCTATGCTATCCTCATCTTCTCTCAATTGATGGAAACAAGTGGCTAAGTCCAACTACGAAAACACTGAGGCGCCAACTAACTGATCGAAGAGATCGTCAATCCTCGGTAGTGGGTGCCTATTCTTCTTAGTAAGCTTATTAAGTTCTCTATAGTCCACACAAAGTCTAAGGGACCCATCCGCCTTCGTGGCAAATACTACTGGAGCACCCTACTCCAATATACTACATTTCACGAACCCCTTCTCAAGCAACTCCCCTACTTGCTTATTGAGTTCCCTCCTATCATAAGGAGCCATGTGGCGTACTGGCAGAGATACGGGTTTTGCATTGTCTACAAGATAAATACGAAAGTCTATCTCACGTTTTGGGGGTAGACCCCTCACCTCATCGAAGACATCAACATATTCATGGACTATACGAACAGAATATAAATCATCATTGGATGCGTCCAGTGACTCAAGATAACTAAGCATCACCGATCCTCTAGGGTCACAAGAAATATAAAGGGTCTTTCCACTACGAGTCAACAATTTTACTACCCTTCGTTCACAATCTAGGATGGCACCATGTCTGGCTAGCCAATCCATCCCTAGAATCAACCCATAGCCCATGAAACCAAGCACAAAAGCATTACATTTAAAACCAATGCCTAAGATAAACAATCTCAAATCCCTTCAAACCATGGATAAATGAGCCGACCCACCAATAGGATTTGAGACTATAATGGGATCTACAGCGAGACTAGTATTTAAGTGCAGTGTTTCAACTAACGATGTAGAGATAAACGAATGTGATGCGCCAGAATTGAATAAAGTACGGACATGATGATCAAACAAGAAAATCAAACTTTCGACAGAAATTTTTCTACCTTCTTCCTGCCCCGGAGCCATGAGAGCATGAACCTGCCCTCCCAAAGTAGAACCTGCCCTCTGCGCTTGCTTCTTAGGACAGTCCTTGATAGCATGACCTGGATTACCACAATGATAACAAGCGAACTTCTTCTTCTTCCTACAGTCTTTCTTCAAATGGCTGGGTATCCCACAGTTGTGACACTTCCTCTTTTCTTTACCACCTTTCTTTTGTTGTTGGGCTTTCTTTGGATCCTCCTTCTTATCTTGCGGCTTAAAAGTACTTACACCCTTCTCTTCTTCATGCATGAATTCCATATCAACAAGCTTTCCATACGTAGCTCCCATTGGAATGTGGGACATAGGCAAACTGTGAAACGGTTCATTTAGGCCCTTTGCAAACCTCAAGGCCTTCTGGTGAGGCGTATTCACCAACTCTAGCCCAAATATCGCCAACTTATTAAATTCGGTCACATACTCCTTCACGGTCAAGTTTTTCTGCTTCAATGTAAAGAACCTTTCCATGTACCAGCTTGAGAAAGGAATTTCAACTCAAACCTTCCCCTAAAATCTGCCCACGTCTCTACAGCATGCTCTCCATTAGTAACCTCCCACCAAGACGAAGCTTCGTCCTTCATCAACCATGCAGCCAATTGGACCTTCTTACAATCGTCCAAATCGAAAATGTCAGAAAGATCCTCCACTTCTTTCAACCAATTTCTAACTTCAACGAATGTTTAAGACCCACTAAAAGGTTTTTTACCCATCGAACGAGTCTTTACATATCTTGGAGAAAGCATCTCCACGCGGAGGAATGACTGGAGTTGGGGAGGGGAGGCGGGGAGGAGGAACGTCGGCCGGACCTGCGGCAGCGGCCCTAGCCGCGAGATATTGACGAAACCAACCGGGTACATGAACACCCTCTGGTATCTCAGATGCTCCAGACATGCTGAAAAGAAAAGGAAAGAGTTTCAAAACAAGGGAAGCGAAAGAGAGATGTATGGCTTGCGGGGATTATGCTCTTTAAAGTAAACTTTCCTTGAAAATAGCTTCTTTAAAACAAGTTTTTGAAAATACTTTCTATGAAAATAACACTTTTGAAAACACTTTTCAAAACTTTTTATCTGTTTTTGTAATCATAGCTCTGATACCACGTGTAACACCCCATGGCCATTAATGTCACTCACAAAGGGAATGCATTAATGTCATGAAGCGTTATAGTAGTATAGAACAGATAAATTACAAGAATAAATAAATAAAACACAGCGGAAGATAAAACTTATTTCATAGCATCATAACTTCAAAACAAGCTTACATAAGTAGTCTCCAAAAACCACTACAACAGGATCAATTGTCTTTTCCAAAAACTTCAAAGTACATAAGGAAGCAAATACTTAAATAACATAAATGCATAAATCCCCACTGAGCATAAGCAAAGCCATAAAGATGAGAGAGTCCAAAGAGATACATCTACTCTTTTCAAGAAACTGAAAGAAATCGACACTAAGATGTAGTATTCCCTCCTTGCAAACCTGGAGGGGGGGGGGGGGAGGAAAGAAAAGAGGGGGAAACAAAACGGGTCAGACATAAAGTCTGGCGAGTCCAGTAATTTTAACAAATAATAGATAAGGTAAATGATCAAGACATAAATAGGCATCATGATATGGCTGTAACACAGATAAGGTAGATAAAAAGGATGGACAAGATGATTCCATTCCTAAGTACTAAGACAATCCTACAACTTGGCTAAGCGAACAACCCTCCAAGTACTAACCCCGAAAATTGAAGTCAACATCAGAATAGCACCCAAAGGACTATCCAACTCAACTAACATATATTTCGTTACACAACACTTTTGCTAAGTTACACCACATTACTTAATTACACCGCACATCTACTAGTCTCTATTTACTAAAGGTTGATCCCTTCCCACTAACTGTACCCACATGACAAACTTGGTAGTTACTTGTACCTAGCTGCTATCGTAGGTGCCGGCTTGCTCCTACCACCGCTAAGGTACCCTTACCCTACCCATTCGATCGGCTCCCTAAACCCCGTAGGCACCCGTGCTGTCCCCACAGTGGGGTGTATCACTCCCCAAAGTGGCAACCCCGATACCAACATAAAATGCACGGCCATACCTACACGATGCAACAACGTCTTACCTACCAGCCCAGACCCATGCACGCACATGAACCCATTGACTCGCGTTGCCACCGCTATTCACGTTTTAACCTCTTACGTTCAAGTCTAGTAAGCGTGCCCCAACCCCGACCTAGTACTGGACCCAATTAGGTACTCAAACGGGTTACTGGTTGAAACGGGTCCCCCATCCGTCACAAGCCTCCCACCTATGCTTGGTCCCCACTAGGTTTTTCTCCCACTTAACCATTTTAATTTAAATGTCCATGTCTTACACATGCTATGGTTAAGTCCATACTTACATGTCATCATTTACATGTCTTATCTTATTCCGGTTAAGTCCATATTTACATGTCATAATTTACATGTCACCCCACTTAACCCTCTAACCATACCCATGTCTTATTATGGTTAGTATTCCTTAATTCATTCCTTATGATGAACGGTGCATGACCTCCCACATTAGACCGAACGCTTTGTGGCCGCTGGATTTGCCGGGCGGTTCCGGGCAGTCTTACGCCACAAACCAGGTCTAACCTCGTGTCATTAACCGTTGTGCCTACATTTCATTCCTTTGACCTCTCACATTAGACATCCAATTATGGCAGTTGGATTTGCCGGGCGGTTCCGGGCAGCCTTACGCCATAATTGCGCCTAACCTCGTGTCAAAGGTTTATTAATCATCGTATTTCACCCATACCCAATTTTCATGTCATGTATATCCAATTAAACATATAATCATGTTTATAATATTGCCTATTCCAAAAATTACATATTAATTAGCCTCAACTACAAATTTACAATTATAGGCAATTTCATCAATTCCATATAATTCAAACCCAAATATGCCAATTTCACATATTATCCACTTATCCAAAATTTCCAATAATATCCAATTTTCCATATTTCACATATTCCCATCATTCCCACGTATTTTCATTCGTGCGAATTTTTAACATAGGCTCGATGCTATCCAAGATCCAAAAATAAAAGGAATAGGGATAAGAAGAGAGAATCAAATCACAGAAAATTGGAATTAATACAACATCATGAAATAAAGGGGCATGTAAACTGGCATAGAGGCATAATGACAGATTCAACATGAATAAACTGATAAAGGTATGAACTTTACATAGAACCATAGGCATATGATGACATGAATCAAAAAAGTGAAGACTTGGATGAGATTTAAATTACATACATACATATGAATCCACTTTACAACTTCATCATGTTACTTTTAATCCCATTATATTGTGAAAATCACCGTACTCACTTTTCGTGGTTAAAGCATAGAATTATGCACTGAAATTGGTGTAGAAACATTGCGACATTGCTGATTTATCTTCTTTAATTATTGTAGAAGCTCTAATCTTTAATTTGAGTTGAAGTTGAACACTTGAGATTTGATTTAGAGGCAGTGGCTAGGGTTTAAGAGAGAATTTGACAGCATAATGGTGTCATAGATAATATTTATGAATTAGGGTTAGGTCTTAGGGTGTATATATAGGTGTAGGAAGTTATTTAGGCCTTAGGATTAACCCTAGAACTGATCTGGACCACTCAGATGCCATATCAGCCCTTAGGGCGAATCGGGCCACGGGTTGGCAGCCAAACACCCTGGATTGACCTCTAGTCAGCGGGGCTTAAATTAAAGGGTAGTTGATAATTAGGGGATAATGTGTGTAAAGTGTTTATATGTTAACAGAATTGGGTAAGACAAGTGATGACGGGTAGGTACCAATGAGCATAACATTCTGAAGCTGGTTTGATCTGGATCAAGCGCAAATGGAGTTTTAATTAAATTAAACTCATGTTTAATTTAATTAAATCAAATTGTCTTGACATCAAATGAAACCAAGGTGAGTTAAACTCACTCAATTCTCCTACTTATATTTCATATAAGTCGGGTTTATTATTTATATGCTATGTTTGCTAGTTGTTGGTTGGTTTGATGATTGTTTGGGTGCTTATATCTATTATTTAAATTAGATGTTTGTTTAATTTAAATGAAATAACATCGTTATTTTTAACGATGATTTTCAAACAAGGTAACTTACCTTGTTGCTTACGTTTATAATAATATAAACGTATTAAATTAAATTGGATGCTTGAATGGTTGTTATTAGTTGACCGTTATCAGTCAAATTTATTGTTCGTTTTCATATTATCATTATATGCACTGTTTAACCCATGTGATTGGATTATGGAATTGGTTAATGTTGGTTAAACCCAAATTCAACATTTGTTTGGTTATTAACCAGTGGGTGGTATGGGTTGAGTAAATTTATAACAGATGGCCAAAATACAAACTAGTTTATAAAGTGCGATTTACTTTCAGGTGAATCAATAGAATGAAGTTTTGAAATTTATTTTATTACTGAATATAGATTTATAAATATACTATTTTAAATGGAGTTCATAAAAAAGAAATAAATTAACCGCATATATATATTGTTTGTTTTAACCACTAATCACCATTTTTGTACCAAAAGCAGCCGTATGCGAAGCACGTACCTCATCGAAATTATTAAATGATTTTTTAAACCTGATTCTTATATTAGTAAGATTGGTGTGTAGGGAAGTAGCTTAACGTAACAATTAGAATGGGTTGATTATTATTTATTTAATAATAATCAAAGTGAAAGGAATTAATTTAACTAATTATATTATTAATTCGTTTAAAATGGAAAGGGCTAATTGGAATCAATTTACGAATAAATTATGTTTAGAGGCTGTGTTATCTGAGTTTGGTTTATCAAATTAGACTATTAATTTAATGAGAGTAGTTAAAGGTGAAGTAACTCAGTTTTATTTTAATAAATGTTGAAACTCGGCTGTTGGTTTTTTAATAATAATCTGGGAATGCAAGATTTAGTAAATGGAATTTTGTGAAGTTTTAAAGTCATGTTATAGTTGAATTAATATTTAAGCGATTCTATGTTTATAATAATATAGGGGATGTTTAAATCAAAATTTTAATTTGATTCTTATTGGATTACATCTAATTGGATTATATCAAATCCAAGGTTGGGCAAAGTTATTGAAACTCAAGTTTTATTAAGTGTAATGTAAATAGGTTCGACTATTGAGTGAATTATTAAAGTTATGTATTTTAGATTAGGTTATGAATAAATTATAAGAATAGAGATATGAAATGGAAATTGGAAACCAAGTTTAGATAAAAAGTAATTAGGTGAGTTGAATTATAAAGATGCGATTTAAATCTGGAATAATAAATAAGGGATGAGGTTTCATCAAGATGGAATTAAAATGGGATTTGTTTTTATATTGGGAATGAATATTGATTTTTGATATTACCACTGACATTTATCTTAAGAAAAGAATGTTGTTGGTCAAGGTCTGAGAGGTAATTTAAATACCCCAACTTGAACGACTTTAGGATTATTGGGAGATGATATTAGTTGTAATGGTGAAAGTGTTAGAAGTAATTTATTTTTAGAAATAATAGTGAAACGTTATTTAATGAATTAGGAAATACATATGATGGGATTCCAAAATAAAGGAATATAAAAAGGGCATGAGAATGTTAATGGTATTTCCATTATAAAAAAAGGGTTTGTGGAAATGCAACGATATTTTCAAAGTAAGGAAATGAGATTCGAAATGAGTTTATTTTGAAAAAAGAAGGTGAAGGTTATTGTGTTCAAATAACAAAGCCTAAGGAGATGTTATAACGATTGTTTTATGAACGATAAGTTGAATCGATTATGTAGTAAGATAATAGGTGAAGTTATAGAAAATGATTTGAAACGGTAGTTAAAGAGAAATTTGGATATTTTTCTTAAGTATATAAATAAAATGATTTGAGAATATTTATAGATTAAAAACTAATATATTATCTTTGGTATTACAACTGATATATTATCTTAATGGCCAAGTGACGCTGTGTAATAAACCAATGGATTTATTTTATTTTTACGATTGTTTATTTTGATAGTTAAATAACCAACTATCAAAATCATTTCCAATGTGTTGTTGGTATGGAAAGACCGGGATCGAATTCATATTGAAATCCATTCCGAACCAGCAAATACGTGAAGGATGCTGATTGAAGATGGAGCAATTGAAGACCGTAAATCTCCATGAGCGGAAGAACTATTGTTAAATACCTCTGGCTGATCCCTAGAGATAACAATGATTCTGTCATGATTGGAATATACAGGTTGAAAGGACTACTCGCTACTGATCTATTGGGTGATTCTTAGGATGTAGAGGAGGGTGCCTTCAGTTCATCCGGTTCCTAGATGACTTGTATGGATGATGTGAATGGTGGCCAGATGTTCCAAAAGTCGATTATAACCTCAAGCCTCAACAACCAGGAAATGAAAAAAATTGGGCAGGAAGCATGGCTATGTGGGTCACACCCATTAGGGTGTACAATCACCGATGTAGAGAAATTCCTTTAACTTCTTTAATCTATCTACGTTGTCCCTTTTTGGGAAACAGTGGGTTTCCCCCAACCGTTGGTGATATACATTTGATACACTCAAGCGAAATGCGTGGTCGGTCGTGTGTGGGCCGGGTTGCAAGACGTTCTTGTTGAACCCAGTGTATTCGCCTCTAGAGATACACTATCGGCAGGTGGTCCCATACCTTGTCATAGTCGGAATCCAATCTCTAATAAGTGCCCGCGGTTTTGTTTGTATACTATATATGTGGAGTGTGAGATGCAAGCGTTCTGCTAGATTCTATTTATGACACTATCATAATAACAGAATAATATTGTTTTCAAAAATGTTTTGGGTTATCGTAAGGTAAAGACATTTATAGCCTTGATGCAGATGGAATCCAGATTGTCGTTTCGTCATATCACTGAAGGTTGTATGGTTCCATCTCGGTGCCTTGCCCATCAACATCAAATTTCTTGCGTGCACCCCAAACTTTTATAGCCTTGGCTGCCAATCTTTACTATTCCGTGCCAAGCAAGTTTTTGAAATCTGAACCTACCCTATGTTTCTTCTCTTTTTCTGCAGACCTATGCTAAAATATGTGCTACTCAAGGCACTTCTTCCCTATATATTTACAGCTGCACCACTTATTTATTTTTTGTTTTCATACCGTTCTTTTCTTCTATAAACAGAGCCTCTTGCTTCCCATTTTTCAACATCAGTAGCGCAAGCTTTATAATTTAACTAAATTTCCTCTTTCCCAATAAAATCACGTAGTCTTCAACTGGAAAGGTCTTCAGCTTGGTGAGGGCTTGCTGTTAAACGAAGGTGGTCGGATCTAAAGCCCTGTGGTGACCAAAAACCAAGGCTAAAGCCGCTGTGTTCACAAGGATTTTGTCGGAGCCTAATGGGGTCAAGCATGTCGCGGTTGCGGTCGGAGTATGAGGGGAGGTTGGCGTGTGTTCCGGTTATCGTCGATGGATCTCAGATGATCGGTAGTTGGATGGATGAAGGAGTGGCCGGACTTCGAAGTACTTACAGTAGAGTGAGAGAAAAAATATATAAAGTGGTGTGAGGTTTGTTTCTGAGTTGCTGTCTAGTTTACTTGAGAAGTAATGGTTTCGGTGAAGTACGTGAAGGGAAGTTGATACATGCAGGTGATTGTATGGGGTTGCAAGGTGGCCTGAAGTGGCGGGTCTAGCGAGTAGGAGGGCAACCGATGGGTTTAAAATGTAGAAAAAAAGTAGAAAAAGAAAGAATGGGGCGCAGAAACTATGCATGGCGTAGAGTTTGGCCATAGGAAATGTTGTCTGCCGTTTTGTATCTGAGGAATGGGAAGAAGAGGTACTATTGGGTGTAGTTTTGTTTGGGACGTAGGCATGATTGGAGCATACAGGCTTGGGGCTTGGGCCCTGCAAATTGAAAAAAAAATCAAAACAAAACTGAAAAATACATAAAAGGACGTGGGACTAGGAAAGCACAAGCAGGTGGGGTGCAAAGGAAAGAAAGGAGACACGGAAGGTCATGCTTGCTGGGGTGGGTAGTGTACGTGAACAGTTGCTTCACATAGGAAAGCAGTTATGTGCTTAAAGTTTTGAAGAGCATTGGGCCTTGTTTTCCGGAATTGGGTTTAGGCCCTGATGGAAGTAACAAAAGGGAAAAAAAGTGGAAAGGTGGGACGTGGTAACAACAAGGTGGTGAACGTGGATACAATACACGGCATGAGCGGATTGTCATGACCGTTTGATATATGTACACTGGATCAGGTTCTTTTTCCAGTACCCCAACAAAATTTACATAACCATTTTATTTTATATAGGTAATTATCAGTTGGGTTAGGACAGTATATTTAGTCGAGATGTATAATAATGGGTCAAATTACTTTGAGTGTCTAATAAAATGTATGTACGAATTTAACCGCGAGATTAACGGTCGATTTTTATAATTTATAATTAAAGTTATATTTAGATTTAATTAGGGGATTAAATTATTTAAATTAAAGGGTAGTTGATAATGTGTGTAACGTGTTTTATGCTAACAGAATTGGGTAAGATAAGTGACGTCTGGTCCATACCAATGAGCATAACATTCTGAAGCTGGTTTGATCTGGATCGAGCGCAACTGGAGTTTTAATTAAATTAAACTCATGTTAAATTTAATCAAATCAAATTGTGTTGACATCAAATGAAACGAAGATGAGTTAAACTTACTCAGTTCTCCTACTTATATTTCATATAAGTCAGGTTTATTATTTGTATGCTATGTTTGCTAGTTGTTGGTTGGTTTGAAGATTGTTTGGATGTTTATATCTATTATTTAAATTAAACGTTTGTTTAATTTAAATGAAATAACATCGTTACTTTTAACGATGATTTTCAAACAAGATAACTTACCTTGTTGGTTACGTTTATAATAATATAAACATATTAAATTAAATTGGATGCTTGAATGGTTGTGAAGCGACCCGAACTTCCCCGGTCCCCGAAGAGATGAGAAAGAACGAACTACTGTGAGGACAAGACAAATCAGAACGCAGACGGAAGAACATTTCATTGCTATTACAACAATTCCATCAGATACAAGAATATGCAGAGTATAAATGAATATTATACATTCGACAAATCTCAGAGATTACAATAAATTACATAGCAGCGGAAAAATAATACAAAGCACAACTGAAGGTGATATACGGATACAGAGCTTTCCGGATATCATTCCAGCTGTAAAACAGGATCCTGTGAATATAAATCTGTAAAACCAAAACTACTAGCTGCCCGTGCGGAAAATAGGGGCACCTAGAGTTTAGGTTAAAACAATAAACTCCAGGTCAGTCATGTGACTGGTGTGAGAACTAAAACAGTTATTTAAAACTTTACTTTAAAAGAGAGTAATTCAAGGGACCACGCCGTATAACACGGAACGGGTTTCCTCCCAAGAATACCGGTGCATATCAATAAACAACGCAATGCTTTTTCGAAAAATGAAGCTATTATAAGACCCAGGTCCCATCACACAATGCAACGCAAGCCGGAGGATAGGGTTTTCCCTTATAATAGCCAAACATGATTGGTACGTTTAAAACAAATCATTTGATACTATAATAAGTGTATAGTGTAAAAACAATTTCAATCATAAATATAAATCATAGACAGCATAGCATCCCATGCAACTATGTCGCCATACTAGGCTCTACAAATAAAGCCGAAACATCTCGTATTGGAAATTGGATTTCCGCCATGAGTCGAGGCAAGGGGCAAGCTCCTCTCCACTTCGAGACACTCTAGCAAATGCCCCAGGACTACACACTCGGGGTAACCCTTGGATGCTTCAGGGTCGGTCCTCTCTTACGTTTGAGGATTGACAATTCCTGAACACACGTTTCCCGGTCCTTACAGACCTAAAATCGAGGAGCCTCATCCAACAACCACATAGGTGAAAAGTATATAAATGTCAGGGCAGGTAAGTCACTGACACCACCAAAGCTAGAAAGAAACGTCGTGCTCTCCCTGCAGTCCGTATCCCGTTTTTGACTCATACCGAGGTGTGAGGCTCGCGAATTCACGTTATACACAAAGCTGCCACGTAGGCCGTGCTTTGATCATCAACCTCAATATTTTGCTTTTCAACAGAAGCCTTGATCCATGCAACTCAGCATGCCATACAGGCAATTCATGCCATGCGATTGATATCTATCGATATATAACCTCTAAGCTCGTATATCTCAGAGAAGGGCGTTAAGCAAGAGAATAAATTCTCCGCCGCCAAACAGATATATATTTAACAGAAATCAATCAACACAGAATGAAATCCAATGTCAGACACACAATCCATTTACAAGTTCGTTCTAGGTCTGAACGAAACCGGAGGCACTTTCCTCGCATATCCATCCATCTCCAAGTAAGTCTGGACGATCACCAACTATTTCCATCCTCTTGGGTGTACAGCCCAATCAGGATCGTCAGTAATTATCCAAACGATGTGAAGACTTCCGGTCTTCGACCACCGTCTTCATCTTTGACATATCATCGAATCGGTTATTCAGAATGGGTATAAACCTGGACTTTCCGAACAACCCGCGTATATTAAAAACAATTGTTACACAAACACAACATACGCCTCATTCCAATGCAGAATATCCTTTTTATTCACGAAATCACATTCTTAGGGAAAGGTTCCCATTAATTTTATCCAAGATAAATTCTTTAAAATTTATCCTTTAATCTTCCTTTGGATGTCGTTTCAAACCAAATTATGGTTTTCTAAACTAGTCGAGATTAGAGAACCACACCGAAGTAATTATTTATTTTATTTCCCAATCCCAACCTATTCATCCCATGAAGCAAAACTGGTAATACTCCATATCTAACACTACAGTGTTATCGGTAAAATTAATTACCATTTCACGTTCAAATCTGATTAAAGATTTAACTATCGCTTTGGAGCAAAACTGGTGATACTTCATTCTCGCTCATTTTCTATATTTGATAATTTAAATTATCAATTCACATTTCAATCTAATTGCAGATTCATTAAAACTCCTTTTACCGGGTAAAAGAACTAATGTCTTTTAAAACACAATTCACGACAAACCCAAATCACATTCTATTTATTATCGGGTTAAAGAACTAGTGTTATTTAAAACACTGTTCACGATAAACCCACAGATCAATTCTATTTAAAACCCATTTCAAATCCTATTTATTTATTTAAAAATAAATGGGTTTTAATTTCTGTTCAAAACTAGTTTATTTCGATAAAAATCTAATTTTATCTTTCAAACATGGAGTTTTTCATCCCAATTTTTCCCAAATCATTTCTTATGATTTAACACAAATTATTACTATTTTTAATAATTTTATCAGTCGATTTCCATCAACGGCCATCGAACTGCCCTTACAGTGACCTTTTTCGAATTTGATTTGGACGTATCTCCAAATCCAACCGTTAGATTTCAAATTTCTAATATTTGTTAGAAAGCTCTTTTCGATACGAACCCAACGGTTCCGGTTTTAGGAGAATCCGACGGTCGGATCCCCAGTAATGTCCGTTTGAAATAAATGGTCGAAATTCACGAACTGCCGCGGCGCGGCGCGTTCTATTCAGGCCATTATATTATATATATAATATATATAATATATATTTAAAACGAATTTTATAAATAGTTTTCAATTCGTTTCATTTCGAATTCGTTTTCAATTCAATTCGAATTCGTTTTATATTCAATTCATTCGTTTTATATTCAATTCATTTCGAATTCGTTATATATTCAATTCGAATTTCATTCTATATTCAATTCATTTCGAATTCGTTATATATTCAATTCGAATTTCATTTCAAAATATTCTATTTCGAAATCACTTTTCAATATTCATTTTAAAATGAATAAAATCGATATAAATATCGTTCACGTCAAAATAGCGCATCTCTAATCAACACGGCTTTATATTCAACAAATGGATCTATATTTCTTTCAATACACGACTCTATATCTTTGTCAACACACGACTAATCTCAACGAATGAGTACTGTCCACGTGTGACTATTTTTGTTATTTAATATATTTTATGAAAATTAAGGTATCTATCGTTTGATATTAAATCAGACTCCAACCGTAAATTAGTAAGAGAACGATTCCCTGTATATTAACCCCGAAGGCCGAAACCAACATCAGATCAGTATCTAGGAGACCACTCATATTATCTATTTTCCTGTTAGTTTCTAATTTTATATATGATAAAGATGTAAAATTTATTATTAAAATATTTCGTTCAACACATGACTAATCTCAACGGATGAGTACAGTCAACACATGAACCTTTATTTTATAATATTCTTTATTTTCTAAATTGGAATGAGGCCCAATCAATCACCATATAATATTAATTATATGGATTTTCATACATCACACGTATATAATAGCATGGAAAAATAATCAACCATCAACCAAAGTGCACTACACTGTATAAGCATCAAATATAGATATCTAACGCTTATAACAGCCTGTCAATCAATCGATCAACATATTTAATCAATCAGGATGAGTGAACTTCAAATTTCATCCCAACACCCGTGTGGGGTTTCAAACAATCAAACACAGGTTTTATTTGTGCAGTTGGGCGATGTGTAAAATTTATCGTCCCAATCAATGTCATTCAAATAGGTGTACATAAACAAACCGTCCGGTTTGTAAATGAATATTTTGTCTTGTTCACTTCCCGTTAAAAATTATATTTTTAACGATAAAATATTTTATTTCAACATATGAATTTCTATTCAGTTCATTCTTTAAATAAAATGATATTTTTATTTTTCTAACTTATTTTAGAAAATTTCGGCGGCATAACGGCACGATACTAGAAACGGGACGAGGCCTAGCCTTATCCCCGGTCTAGTGAAGGCCCACACCTTTCACACATCAATCAAATCCATTCCATTTCACCAAACAATTCAATTCAAACCAAATAATCTAACCAACTACACAACCAAACAATTTAACAAACAAGCCATCCATGGTCTGTGGATGACGGGTGTCGGGTGCTACTAAACACCATCTACATCCTAGTATATATATATAACTAGAAAAAGAGAATTTGAAGAGTGAGAATTTCTCACCGAAAGCTATCCAATACCACGACTCTTCATTGATAGAAATCTTCATCGTTATCGTATCTTTGTCATCTTCGTTGCCCGTAGCCACTACATATGTAAAAATCGAATTTTTACTTCGCTATTCAATATATAAAAATTTCATCTTTTCAAATAAAGGTCTGCCTTTCTATAATATAAAAATTATATTTTTCTCGAAGTAAAAATCATATTTTTACTTCACTACTCATCTTAAAATATCGTCTTTTCATATTTAAAAATATCGTCTTTGCATATTTAAAAATATCGTCTTTGCATATTTAAAAATATCGTCTTTTCAAATTTAAAAATCAAACCTTTCAAAGTTAAACATCAAATTCCTTCATAGTTTAAAAATCAAATCTTTTATAGTTTAAAGATCTAATCTTTTCTAATTTAACTATATGGTAAAAATAGTATTTTGATAACAGTGTTCGTATCGATAAAGATTATATTTTTAGTCTCTTACATTAATAGAAATCATATTTTTATGCTCTACACTATATAAAAATTATATTTTTATTTTTCACGTCTAATAAAAATAATATTTTTATTATCTTCCTTATATAAAAATTATACCTTTATTCCTTTATTCCTTCCACGATATAAAAATTATATTTTTATCCTTGCCATATAATAAAAATTATATTTTTATTTCGCTAATCCTTTTTTTATAAAGGCCTAACCCTTTTATTTTTAAAATAAAAAGAAAAAAAATCAGTTTTGCATAACCAAATAAAAATCAAATTTTAACCTAACAAAGAGAATCAGTTTTAAAATCGAATAGAACGATAACTAAAAATTGAAAAATAAATAAATAAAAACTTACAGTAAAGTTTTCTAGGGTTTCTGGGCCTCGGAGGGGCTTACTCAGCTGGAGCATGGGTTTTGAGTGGGGGGGCTGTCGCGCGGTGGTGCTCTCTGGCGGAGGAGCGTCGTGGGTGAGGCAGGGGGGGTTGCGGGTTCGGGTCTGAGTGCGAGCGCGTGGGGGTTTGGGTGGGGTTCGGGCGTCGCTGGAGAGGAAGAAGAAGGGGAGTGGTGGCTCAAGAGGAGGAGGCGGCGACTGGGGGGGGGGGGTGCGACGAGGGGAAAGGAATAACGATGGTCATGTCGGCCATTTTTTTTTTAATTCGATTTCCGATAACTGAATTTTGGGGGAGAAAGAAAACGCGGGGAGGGGGGGGGGGTAAATGAAAAAGGTTATTAATATTTAATTTATTTTCTCCTTAGAGTTGACTTTTGTCCCGAACCCCGAATCGAACCCAACGACTGTCGCCCCTAGCTAATTACCCCCATTTCGAACTCAATGGGATATGTATCGCAGGCCAATTCGACTGTTTGTATCAGTTTTCGTCAAATTTACATTTAAATCATTATATTGAATTTTAAACGTACATTTCAACTTACCGGGCCCACATACGGGCTCTAAAAATTCCCGAAAAATATTTTCTAACTTCGTATTGACGATACGGTCCTAACAAAACTAGTTTCATCGAATTCTGAGACTGTTAGAAAAATGGCCATTTTCCAGTCGATTAAAATCAACTGAAACTGGTCAAACGCGTTTTCCTTTGTCACGCTCACATATTGATTCGAAAAATTATGAAATTTGGAATCTAGCAATAACTCGACATCACGGACCCAACAAAAGTGGTTTCGTCGAAATCCGAGGTCATTTGCAAAATGTCTATTTTTAAGGGCCTGAATTCCATAGCGACTATTCAGAACTTTCAACTGGACATATCTTTCGATCCCCGCTATGAAATTTTGATTTTTCGGATTCATTAGAAAGATATTATCAATTAGATCCTAATGTTTTTGGTTTCACTAAAATCCGGATTGTTTTGCACCCGGTACGTTCAATTGAAGTTTGAAATCGAATTATCGAACTACCGCGCCATTTTGAATTCTATTTATAATTATATATAATCATTTATATTCTAACGACGACGTATATAATATATACGGTCTAAATATATTCAAAATAAATTTTTCGTCGATATTATTTAAAATAATTCATTTTAAATATTTAAAATCCGCTAAAATTGCCAAAATAAAATTTTTAAACTGGCCCAGATTTTCGGGTTGTTACAATCTCCCCCACTTAAAACTTTTCGTCCCCGAAAAGGAACAAAGTCGAAAGTGGTTTGATTAATCAACTCTACGTTCGATTTGGCTTCCATTCTCCAACTTTTCAGTTTCTGAGAATTTTCAAATTTTCAAAAATTTGGCTAACACCCTAAATTTTCGAAAAATTTCGCCATAACCTCCCCTCCACCGGGAGCCACGGGAAAATCCCGAAATTGCCATATAGGCCTTCTGATCTCAAAAAGAAAAAGAAAAAGCCAAGTGGCTAGCCAATAGGCTCACAAAATCATCATCACCCAAACAAAACAGTAAATTATGTAGTAAACATGTACCTATTTGTCGGGCAAACAAATTTTATTCTCCGGCTCTAGCCTCCTTGCTATGACCTGTTCAATGTAAGTATATGTATATGCAAGCAAATGTGACCAATTTTCAATACAGTTCAATATTTGATTCAATTAGGCATAATGGTTTAAAATCATCAAACAAATAAACAAACAACACAAACATCAATCAATTAGTGAATTAACGTTTCAAATCCATAATTTTGATATATATACTGAAAATCTTGTTTTTGATGCCAATTCACAACAATGTGTTCTAACTATATAAGTTTTGGTTCTCACACCAGTCTAATGAAAATATATAGAAAATCACACCTTCGAAACACGAACATAAGTTCGGATGACGATCGATCAATCATCAGAACCATCTCCGGGCGTCTAGAATGTGATTCTATATCTATCCAGTATATTAAAACTTCGAATATACGTTCATGACGCGTATATGCAAAACCTTTATATATTAGATTGTCCAAATTCAAAATAAATAAATAATCAAATACGTTTAAAACGATTTAAATTTTCAAAACAAAATTGTTTTCATTTGAAAAATATACTCTTCACACTCGTTCTAGGATACTACTGATCCTATCTCTAACGAGTCATTCTAATTGGATATTACTAATCCAATATCTGATGAATTCTTTTGTATGGTTCTAATGTGTCTTGTTCTCGAGCTCTGTAAACCAAAGCTCTGATACCAAATGAAGCGACCCGAACTTCCCCGGTCTCCGAAGAGATGAGAAAAAATGAATTACTGTGAGGACAAGACAAATCAGAACGCAGACGGAAGAACATTTCATTGCTATTACAACAATTCCATCAGATACAAGAATATGCAGAGTATAAATGAATATTATACATTCGACAAATATCAGAGATTACAATAAATTACATAGCAGCGGAAAAATAATACAAAGCACAACTGAAGGTGATATACGGATACAGAGCTTTCCAGATATCATTCCAGCTGTAAACCAGGATCCTGTGAATATAAATCTGCAAAACCAAAACTACTAGCTGCCCGCGCGGAAAATAGGGGCACCTAGAGTTTAGGTTAAAACAATAAACTCCAGGTCAGTCATGTGACTGGTGTGAGAACTAAAACAGTTATTTAAAACTTTACTTTAAAAGAGAGTAATTCAAGGGACCACGCCGTATAACACGGAACGGGTTTCCTCCCAAGAATACCGGTGCATATCAATAAACAACGCAATGCTTTTTCGAAAAATGAAGCTATTATAAGACCCAGGTCCCATCACACAATGCAACGCAAGCCGGAGGATAGGGTTTTCCCTTATAATAGCCAAACATGATTGGTACGTTTAAAACAAATCATTTGATACTATAATAAGTGTATAGTGTAAAAACAATTTCAATCATAAATATAAATCATAGACGGCATAGCATCCCATGCAACTATGTCGCCATACTAGGCTCTACAAATAAAGCCGAAACATCTCGTATTGGAAATTGGATTTCCGTCATGAGTCGAGGCAAGGGGCAAGCTCCTCTCCACTTCGAGACACTCTAGCAAATGCCCCAGGACTACACACTCGGGGTAACCCTTGGATGCTTCAGGGCCGGTCCTCTCTTACGTTTGAGGATTGGCAATTCCTGAACACACGTTTCCCGGTCCTTACAGACCTAAAATCGAGGCGCCTCATCTAACAACCACATAGGTGAAAAGTATATAAATGTCAGGGCTGGTAAGTCAATGACACCACCAAAGCTAGAAAGAAACGTCGTGCTCTCCCTGCAGTCTGTATCCCGTTTTTGACTCATACCGAGGTGTGAGGCTCGCGAATTCACGTTATACACAAAGCTGCCACGTAGGCCGTGCTTTGATCATCAACCTCAAGACTTTGCTTTTCAACAGAAGCCTTGATCCATGCAACTCAGCATGCCACACAGGCAATTCATGCCATGCGATTGATATCTATCGATATATAACCTCTAAGCTCGTATGTCTCAGAGAAGGGCGTTAAGCAAGAGAATAAATTCTCCATCGCCAAACAGATATATATTTAACAGAAATCAATCAACACAGAATGAAATCCAATGTCAGACACACAATCCATTTACAAGTTCGTTCTAGGTCTGAACGAAACCGGAGGCACTTTCCTCGCATATCCATCCATCTCCAAGTACGTCTGGACAACCACCAACTATTTCCATCCTCTTGGGTGTACAACCCAATCAGGATCGTCAGTAATTATCCAAACGATGTGAAGACTTCCGGTCTTCGACCACCGTCTTCATCTTCGACATATCGTCGAATCAGTTATTCAGAATGGGTATAAACCTGGACTTTCCGAACAACCCGCGTATATTAAAAACAATTGTTACACAAACACAACATACGCCTCATTCCAATGCAGAATATCCTTTTTATTCACGAAATCACATTCTTAGGGAAAGGTTCCCATTAATTTTATCCAAGATAAATTCTTTAAAATTTATCCTTTAATCTTCCTTTAGATGTCATTTCAAACCAAATTATGGTTTTCTAAACTATTCGAGATTAGCGAACCACACCGAAGTAATTATTTATTTTATTTCCCAATCCCAACCTATTCATCCCATGAAGCAAAACTGGTAATACTCCATATCTAACACTACAGTGTTATCGGTAAAATTAATTACCATTTCACGTTCAAATCTGATTAAAGATTTAACTATCGCTTTGGAGCAAAACTGGTGATACTTCATTCTCGCTCATTTTCTATATTTGATAATTTAAATTATCAATTCATATTTCAATCTAATTGCAGATTCATTAAAACTCCTTTTACTGGGTTAAAGAACTAATGTCTTTTAAAACACAGTTCACGATAAACCCAAATCACATTCTATTTATTATCGGGTTAAAGAACTAGTGTTATTTAAAACACTATTCACGATAAACCCACAAATCAATTCTATTTAAAACCTATTTCAAATCCAATTTATTTATTTAAAAATAAATGGGTTTTAATTTCAGTTCAAAACTAGTTTATTTCGATAAAAATCTATTTTTATCTTTTCAAACATGGAGTTTTTCATCCTAATTTTTCCCAAATCATTTCTTATGATTTTACACAAATTATTACTATTTTTAATAATTTTATCAAGGCCCGTACAGTCGATTTCCATCAACGGCCATCGAACTGCACTTACAGCGACCTTTTTCGAATTTGATTTGGACGTATCTCCAAATCCAACTATTAGATTTCAAATTTCTAATATTTGTTAGAAAGATCTTTTCGATACGAACCCAACGGTTCCGGTTTTAGGAGAATCCGACGGTCGGATCTCCCGTAATGTCCGTTTGAAATAAATGGTCGAAATTCACGAACTGCCGCGGCGCGGCGCGTTCTATTCAGGCCATTATATTATATATATAATATATATAATATATATTTAAAACGAATTTTATAAATAGTTTTCAATTCGTTTCATTTCGAATTCGTTTTCAATTCAATTCGAATTCGTTTTATATTCAATTCATTCGTTTTATATTCAATTCATTTCGAATTCGTTATATATTCAATTCGAATTTCATTCTATATTCAATTCATTTCGAATTCGTTATATATTCAATTCGAATTTCATTTCAAAATATTCTATTTTGAAATCACTTTTCAATATTCATTTTAAAATGAATAAAATCGATATAAATATCGTTCACGTCAAAATAGCGCATCTCTAATCAACACGGCTTTATATTCAACAAATGGATCTATATTTCTTTCAATACACGACTCTATATCTTTGTCAACACACGACTAATCTCAACGAATGAGTACTGTCCACGTGTGACTATTTTTGTTATTTAATATATTTTATGAAAATTAAGGTATCCATCGTTTGATATTAAATCAGACTCCAACCGTAAATTAGTAAGAGAACGATTCCCTGAATATTAACCCCGAAGGCCGAAACCAACATCAGATCAATATCCAGAAGATCACTCATATTATCTATTTTCCAGTTAGTTTCTAATTTTATATATGATAAAGATGTAAATTTTATTATTAAAATATTTCGTTCAACACATGACTAATCTCAACGGATGAGTACAGTCAACACATGAACCTTTATTTTATAATATTCTTTATTTTCTAAATTGGAATGAGGCCCAATCAATCACCATATAATATTAATTATATGGATTTTCATACATCACACGTATATAATAGCATGGAAAAATAGTCAACCATCAACCAAAGTGCACTACACTGTATAAGCATCAAATATAGATATCTAACGCTTATAACAGCCTGTCAATCAATCGATCGACATATTTAATCAATCAGGATGAGTGAACTTCAAATTTCATCCCAACACCCGTGTGGGGTTTCAAACAATCAAACACAGGTTTTATTTGTGCAGTTGGGCGATGCGTAAAATTTATCGTCCCAATCAATGTCATTCAAGTAGGTGTACATAAACAAACCGTCCGGTTTGTAAATGAATATTTTGTCTTGTTCATTTCCCGTTAAAAATTATATTTTTAACGATAAAATATTTTATTTCAACATATGAATTTCTATTCAGTTCATTCTTTAAATAAAATGATATTTTTAGTTTTCTAACTTATTTTAGAAAATTTCGGCGGCATAACGGCACGATACTAGAAACAGGACGAGGCCTAGCCTTATCCCCGGTCTAGTGAAGGCCCACGCCGTTCACACATCAATCAAATCCATTCCATTTCACCAAACAATTCAATTCAAACCAAATAATCTAACCAACTACACAACCAAACAATTTAACAAACAAGCCATCCATGGTCTGTGGATGACGGGTGTCGGGTGCTACTAAACACCATCTACATCCTAGTATATATATATAACTAGAAAAAGAGATTTTGAAGAGTGAGAATTTCTCACCGAAAGCTATCCAATACCACGACTCTTCATTGATAGAAATCTTCATCGTTATCGTATCTTTGTCATCTTCGTTGCCCGTAGCCACTACATATGTAAAAATCGAATTTTTACTTCGCTATTCAATATATAAAAATTTCATCTTTTCAAATAAAGGTCTGCCTTTCTATAATATAAAAATTATATTTTTCTCGAAGTAAAAATCATATTTTTACTTCACTACTCATCTTAAAATATCGTCTTTTCATATTTAAAAATATCGTCTTTGCATATTTAAAAATATTGTCTTTGCATATTTAAAAATATCGTCTTTGCATATTTAAAAATATCGTCTTTTCATATTTAAAAATCAAACCTTTCAAAGTTAAACATCAAATTCCTTCATAGTTTAAAAATCAAATCTTTTATAGTTTAAAGATCTAATCTTTTCTAATTTAACTATATGGTAAAAATAATATTTTGATAACAGTGTTCGTATCGATAAAGATTATATTTTTAGTCTCTTACATTAATAAAAATCATATTTTTATGCTCCACACTATATAAAAATTATATTTTTATTTTTCACGTCTAATAAAAATAATATTTTTATTATCTTCCTTATATAAAAATTATACCTTTATTCCTTCCACGATATAAAAATTATATTTTTATCCTTGCCATATTATAAAAATTATATTTTTATTTCGCTAATCCTTTTTTTATAAAGGCCTAACCCTTTTATTTTTAAAAGAAAAAGAAAAAATCAGTTTTGCATAACCAAATAAAAATCAAATTTTAACCTAACAAAGAGAATCAGTTTTAAAATCGAATAGAACGATAACTAAAAATTGAAAAATAAATAAATAAATAAATAAAAACTTACAGTAAAGTTTTCTAGGGTTTCAGGGCCTCGGAGGGGCTTACTCAGCTGGAGCGTGGGTTTTGAGGGGGGGCTGTCGCGCGGTGGTGCTCTCAGGTGGAGGAGCGTCGTGGGTGAGGCAGGGGGGTTGCGGGTTCGGGTCTGGGTGCAAGCGCGTGGGGGTTTGGGTGGGGTTCGGGCGTCGCTGGAGAGGAAGAAGAAGGGGAGTGGTGGCTCAAGAGGAGGAGGCGACGACTGGGGGGGGGGTGCGACGAGGGGAAAGGAAGAACGATGGTCACGTCGGCCATTTTTTTTTAAAATTCGATTTCCGATAACTGAATTTTGGGGGAGAAAGAAAACGGGGGGGGGGGGGGGGGGGGTAAATGAAAAAGGTTATTAATATTTAATTTATTTTCTCCTTAGAGTTGACTTTTGTCCCGAACCCCGAATCGAACCCAACGACTGTCGCCCCTAGCTAATTACCCCCATTTCGAACTCAATGGGATATGTATCGCAGGCCAATTCGACTGTTTGTATCAGTTTTCGTCAAATTTACATTTAAATCATTATATTGAATTTTAAACGTACATTTCAACTTACCGGGCCCACATACGGGCTCTAAAAATTCCCGAAAAATATTTTCTAACATTGTATTGACGATACGGTCCTAACAAAACTAGTTTCGTCGAATTCTGAGACCGTTAGAAAAATGGCCATTTTCTAGTCGATTAAAATCAACTGAAACTAGTCAAACGCATTTTCCTTTGCCACGCTCACATATTGATTCGAAAAATTATGAAATTTGGAATCTAGAAATAACTCGACATCACGGACCCAACAAAAGTGGTTTCGTCGAAATCCGAGGTCATTTGCAAAATGTCTATTTTAAGGGCCTGAATTCCATAGCGACTATTCAGAACTTTCAACTGGACATATCTTTCGATCCCCGCTATGAAATTTTGATTTTTCGGATTCGTTAGAAAGATATTATCAATTAGATCCTAATGTTTTTGGTTTCACTAAAATCCGGATTGTTTTACACCCGGTACGTTCAATTGAAGTTTGAAATCGAATTATCGAACTACCGCGCCATTTTCAATTCTATTTATAATTATATATAATTATTTATATTCTAACGACGACGTATATAATATATACGGTCTAAATACATTCAAAATAAATTTTTCGTCGATATTATTTAAAATAATTCATTTTAAATATTCAAAATCCGCTAAAATTGCCAAAATAAAAATTTTAAACTGGCCCATATTTTCGGGTTGTTGCAGGTTGTTATTAATTGACCGTTATCAGTCAAATTTATTGTTCATTTTCATATTATCATTATATGCGCTGTTTAACCCATGTGATTGGATTATGGAATTGGTTATTGATGGTTAAACCCAAATTCAACATTTTTTTGGTTATTAACCAGTGGGTGGTATGGGTTGAGTAAAGTTATAGCAGATGGCCAAAATACAAACTAGTTTATAAGGAGCGATTTACTGTAAGGTGAATCAATAAACTGAAGTTTTGAAATTTATTTCATTACTGAATATAGATATTTAAATATACTATTTTAAATGGAGTTTATAAAAAAGAAATAAATTAACCGCATATATATTGTTTGTTTTAACCACCAATCACCATTTTTGTACCAAAAGCAGCCGTATGCGAAGCACGTGCCTTATCGAAATTATTAAATGATTTTATAAAGCTGATTCTTATATTAGTAAGATTGATGTGTAGGGAAGCAGAGTAAACGTAACAATTAGAATGGGCTGATTATTATTTGTTTAATAATAATCAAAGTGAAAGGAATTAATTTAACTAATTATATTATTAATTCATTTAAAATGGAAAGGGCTAATTGGAATCGATTTAATAATATATCATGTTTAGAGGCTGTGTTATCTGAGTTTGGTTTATCAAATTAGACTATTAATTTAATGAGAGTAGTTAGTGGTGAGGTAACTCAGTTTTATTTTAATAATTGTTGAAACTCGACTGTTGGTTATTTAATAATAATCAAAGTAATAATCTGGGAATGCAAGATTTAGTAAATGGAAGTTTGTGTAGTTTTAAAGTCATGTTATAGTTGAATGAATATTTAAGAATTCCAAGTTTATAATAATATAGGGGATGATTAAATCAAATTTTTAATTTGATTCTTATTGGATTATATCTAATTGGATTATATAAAATCCAAGGTTGGGCGATATTATTGAAACCCAAGTTTTATTAAGTTATGTAAATAGGTTCGACTATTGAGTGAATTATTAAAGTTATGTATTTTAAATTGGGTTATGAATAAATTATAAGAATACAGATATGAAATGGAAATTGGAAACTAAGTTTAGATAAAAAGTAATTAGGTGAGTTGAATTATAAAGATGCGATTTAAATTCGCAATAATAAATAAGGGATGAGGTTTCATCAAGATAGAAATAAAATGGGATTTGCTTTTATATTGGGAATGATTATTGGTTTTTGATATTACCACTGATATTTATCTTAGAATAAGAATGTTGTTGGTCAAGGTCTGAGAGGTAATTTAAATACCCCAACTTGAACGACTTCAGGATTATCGGGAGATGATATTAGTTGTAATGGTGAAAGTCTTAGAAGTAATTTATTTTGAGAAATAATAGTTTAATATTATTTAAAGAATTCGGAAATATATATGATGGGATTCCAAAATAAAGGAATATAAAAAGGGCATGAGAACGTGAATGGTATTTCCATCATAAAAAAAGGGTTTGTGGAAATGCAACGATATTTTCAAAGTAAGGAAATGAGATTGGAAATGAGTTTATTTTGAAAAAAGAAGGTGAAGGTTATTGTGTTCAAATAACAAAGCCTAAGGAGATGTCATAACGATTGTTTTATGAACGATAAGTTGAATCAATTATGTAGTAAGATAATAGGTGATGTTATAGAAAATGATTTGAAACGGTAGTTAAAGAGAAATTTGGATATTTTTCTTAAGTATATAAATAAAATGATTTGAGAATATTTATAGATTAAAAAATAATATATTATCTTTGGTATTACAACTGATATATTATCTTAATGGTTAAGTGACGTTGTGTAATAAACCAATGGATTTATTTTATTTTTATGATTGTTTATTTTGATAATTAAATAATCGACTATCAAAATCATATCCAATGTGTTGTCAGTACGGAAAGACCGAGATCGAATTTATATTCGAAAACCATTCCGAACTAGCAAATACGTGAAGGATGCTGATTGAAGATGGAGCAATTGAAGACCGTAAATCTCCATGAGTGAAAGAACTATTGTTAAATTCTCTGGCTGATCCCCAGAGTTAACAATGATTCTATCGTGATTGGAATATACGGGTTGAAAGGACTACTCGCTATTGATCTATAGGGTGATTCCTAGGATGTGGTAGGAGGGTGCCTTCAGTTCATCCAGTTCCTGGATGACTTGTATGGACGATGTGAATGGTGGCCAGATGTTCCAAAAGTCGATTATAACCTCAAGCCTCATCAACCGGGAAATGACAAAAATCGGCCAAGCAACATGGCTATGTGGGTTGCACCCATTAGGGTGTACAATCACCTATCTAGAGAAATTCCTTTAACTTCTTTAATCTATCGATGCTGTCCCTTTTCGGGAAACAGTGGGTCGCACCCAACCGTTGGTGATATACATTGGATACACTCAAGCGAAATGAGTGGTCGGTCATGTATGGGCCGGATTACAAGACGTTCTTGTTGAACCCAGTGTATTTGCCTCTAGAGATACACTATCGGCAGGTGGTCCCATACCTTGTCATAGTCGGAATCCAATCTCCAATAAGTGCCCGCGATTTTGTTTGTATACTATATATATGGAGCGTGAGATGCAAGCGTTCTGCTCGATTCTATTTATGACACTATCATAATAACAAATAATATTGTTTTCAAAAATGTTTTGGGTTATCGTAAGGTAAAGACTATCCGTATTTATGCGTGGATTTGGTCTTACGATTATCCTTTTCTTTCAAAAGGAATTTGAACTTTAAAATCAAGATGGATGATATTATAAACTTAGTGAGTTTTTTCTCACTCTGGTTCACCTGACTGACCCGGTGTTTGTAATGCTCGGGTTAGACTGGGGTGTACAGGTTCAGGTTATCGGATGTTGTGAAGCCCAAAGACGAGCTGAAGGTGTTCAGTTGTATGATATTACCTAGTATTATTCCGCTGTGTGATGTGATTAAGGACATATTATTATAACAGTCCCGGTGTATTGATGTACTCTGATTATTGTAAGTTTTTTATTTCAAGCTCTCAATAAAGTTATTTGTATATTATATTTTGTTCCGCTGCGATGTGAGGTTCGGTGTTTGTGTCGGTTCTTCTTCTTCTATTCTAATATTTCTTTCTTTCTTTTCTCATTCTCTAATTTCTTTCTAATAACGTTGTGGTGTTTTCGATGATTGAATGTTTGACATGCTGTTTTGTGTCGATTTTCGGGATCGAAAATCCCGTTCGTTACATCTATATAATTTCTTGAGACAGAAGTATCGAATAGATTCTGATTTCCTAATTAGGAAGGATTTTTTCTGATACTCCCTTCTTAACTTTACTTTTTTGGCTAAGAAGTCCCTAGAAATGGGGATACTTGAACAATTTCTCCTTGTCATAATATAATAAATAACTTTGGTAATTAAAAGCATAAACCATACTGTTTACTTTTAGCTAAAATGTTCCCATAATAAGTGTCAAACATGATTTACAAAAAGTACATACAAATTTTGTATGTCCAAAAATTCTCTCCTATGGATCCAGATGTTTTTCAAATATAATCTGAAATGAGGGAGAATTCCCTCAAGATTTTGGCTTTGCTAGGAAAAGAAAATTAATAACTTTATTATTCCTACTTCCTTAAGATCTAGATACTCTGACGAAGGTCTTCCCATGCAAACGCTCTACCTTCGTCACAAAAAGGATGGCGGGATCTTGATAAAATTAAACTTAAAAAAATTATTAAAGAAATTCATTAGACTATTTATCTCATGCGTTTAAATTCAATCTATAAAAATTTAATCCTAACTAATTTGTTACAAGTGTGTTATCAAATAGGATTAAATACATATTTGCTACAAAGAAGGCAATCAGAAGATAGTAACTTATCAAATGAAAACAATTAGTCACTTAGCTGGAGGAGGAGAAGAGTTGGTTAAAAGATATTTTTCATTCGAACTTTTAGAAACAAAATCATCAACTTTATCATTCTTCAGGACTTCACCTTCCTTTCCTATTTAGGAACCATAGCTGCCACTGCCCAAAGGTTGAATAGAAGATAGCTGTTTGGAAATACCGTCGATAGTTAAACCCTCTTGAATGCCATCGTCACCAGTCCCCTCTTCAGAGTCGTCATCAATTGATGGAACATCAAAGGATAAAAGGGATCTTGCGTCAACATCTTCTACTTTTGGGACATCTTCATTATGTTGAAGTTCCTCTAATAAGGCTCAAAACTTTTCTATCATTGACTTTAGAGCATTTCGAAACTTAGGTCTGCATTTTTTTTAAGTTTTCAAAGTAGACCATTAGAAGTAAATTCATAAAGGTATCTTCGAGTATCTTCCATAACAATTGTCGAGGAAGGCATCCACTTTCCTCCTCACATCCGAGAGGTCACTCATCAAGTGTTTATACTTCTTTTCCAAGGACTTCTTCGAGTAGTGGAACTCTTCTCCTAATGACCTCCTTAAGGATGACCATTCTTCGTCCAAGGATTTCTTCCTTCCGATCATCCGGGAGAGCTCATCCATTAACTCTTGAAGTTCTTCCTCAAGGCAACATTCTCATCAAGATTAGCATGGAAGAATTGTAACACCCCACATCCGTTAAGGTCACTCACAAAGGGAATGCCTTAACTTGAATGGAGCATTATGGGTACTGGAACAGAAATATTACAAGACAGACATATATAAAACAACGGAAGGTCTTCAAATCATTTATTAAATATAATTGTTTACAATAAAATCCCATCACTTTCAAATACCCAATTACATAGCTAAAATATCTGTCTTGCTCAAAAACAAAGAAGTATGAAAATAAATTGTAGTATTCCCCAATAAAGTAAAGCAAGCCATAGCCAAGAGAAATCCAAGCAGTACGTGAAAGAGCCTTGGAGCTTGGTAAGATCTGAACTAAGCTGTATTCCCACCCTGCGAACCTGGGGGGAAACGAAAGAAAAAGAGGCGAAACAAACTGGGTCAGTCATAAAGACTGAGTAAGTCCTAGTGGCTTTCAGCATAAAAACAGGTAAAGATAACATGGCATGAATAAACTGAAAGCAAACATAAGCATGATGACAAGATAAGCTACAGGCATGATAACTAAGAATAACATCCCATAATTCCTATCAAGAGTAGCATCACAAGGCTCCTACCAAGTATCACATCGCAAGGTTTCTATCAAGTATAACATCGCAAGATTTCTAAGTTTCATCATTAAAATATTTCGATGATATCCATTTGCCCTACACCACCCGTACTAGCATCTCACAAGTATCTTACATGGAATGTTTCATATTCCTACTAGTGTTCCAACTAGTGTCCTGTGTAACAAGGATCCTTACCCCCTACTAGTGTCCCAACTAGTAGCCCGTATTATATAATAAGGTGATCCCAACCCGTGTAATGTGTTGACTATAAAATGATCCCTTGCCCAATGTCATGAAATGACCCATTACTTGGTCCCATGAAACGATCTATTAATCGATCGGCTCCCTACAAGTCCTAGCTCGTTCGTGTGCCTGTGTCATACGGCCCTATCACGAATGTAGTTACCTGTGCTAGGTCCACCATAGGGTGTATCAAGCCCTAGGGTGCCAACCACCGACACGAATCAAGCACGCACAGTGTAAACCTACCGGTGCCCAATGCCTTCTTTTTCAACTCCGGACTACGTGCATGACCATAGTCCGCCTGAACCTACAATGGCACACCAACTCAGCCGTTGTTCTGGTTGATTACAATCAGCCCAGTAATCGTGCCCCACCCTGCCTAATTCTAGGGTACCATGATACATCTAGTGGGTTACTACTGAAAAGGACCACATAACTAGGGTTTCCGTCCAGTAGGTTAAGTGTTGTCATTTAAATTCGAGACTTAACCCCATCAGTCTGGCATGTCAAGTTGGTTAAGTGTTGTCATTCAAGTTTGTGACTTAAGCCGCCTACGTCTCATGTCAAATTGGCTAAGTGTTGTCGTTCAAGTTCATGACTTAGCCCTACGAATCATGTGTCAAGTTGGTTAAGTATATTCAAGCGGTTCATGACTTAACCCTATTAAATCATCGTGTCAAATTGGTTAAGTATATTCAAGCAGTTCATGACTTAACCCTATCAAATCATCGTGTCAAATTGGTTAAGTATATTCAAGCGGTTCATGACTTAACCCTATCAAATCATCGTGTCAGATTGGTTAAGTATATTCAAGCGGTTCATGACTTAACCCTATCAAATCATCGTGTAAATTGGTAATGTATATTCTAGCGGTTCATGACTTAACCCTATCAAATCATCGTGTCAAATTGGTTAAGTATATTCAAGCGGTTCATGACTCAACTCTATTAAATCATCGTGTCAAATTGGTTATATTGGTTGGGGTTTATCAACCCATTCAAGTTAAACCAACCCATTTAACTTAACCCTCCCATTCGTCAGATTACATGGGTTAAGTATTTCAAGTAATTCATGGCTTAACATGCCCATTCATGTCATATCGGTTAAGTGTCATTAGTCTAGTCATATTACTTAACCCACCCATTGGTCTGATTAACAGTAATGTTGGTTAAGCCCACATTTATAAGTTTTACATGTTCTTAACTCATACCGGTTAGGTCCACATTTACATGTCAAATTTCCATGTCATCCCACCTAACCCTCTAACCATACCCACGTCTTATTATGGTTAGTATTCCTTAATTCATTCATTATGACGAACGAATCATGACCTCTCACATTAGACCGTGCACTTTGTGGCCACTGGATTTGCCGGGCGGTTTCGGGCAGATTTACACCACAAACTGAGTCTAACCTCGTGTCATAAATCGTTACGCCTACAATTCGACCTTTAACCTCCCACATTAGACTGACACTATGTGGCTACTGGATTTGCCGGGCGGTTCCGGGCAGATTTATACCACAAACCGAGTCTAACCTCATGTCAAAGGTTCATTAATGGTCGTATTTCCCCCAAAACCCCTATATCAGTTCATGTGTTTAGCATATAGAAATGTTCATGTTCGTGTTCAAGTCAATTATCCAATACACAGTCATTTTCATGTTTCAAATTCCCAACTTTACATATTAATAAACATATGCTCAAGTTCCAAAATTTCATGCCAATATATATATATATATATATATATATATATATATATATATATATATATATACACACACACACACCAAATTCTAGTCAGTTTACATACGCCCAATTCTTGCCTATTACATGTATGCCAGGTTTATGCCATTTTACCCATATCAAGTTCTAGCCAAGATTACGTGTATCAAGTTTTATACCCAATAAACCCAAATCATGATTCATGATGCAGTTATCCCAAACTATAATCTTTTTATTACAATACATGTCAGTTGCCCAAGTTCATAATACATGTTTATGCCAATTATCAAGTTTACAATCGCTTTCATGTTCAAATTCCCAATTCTGCATATGCCTAATTAACATAAACCCAATCTTTTGATTTAATTTACATAGTCCCAAACTCATGATTTAATTTACATGCCAATTCATGTATGCCAAAACTTGCAATTTCAATTATATTGACAATACCTAAATATCCAATTTCATGTTAATGGTAGTAATACCCAAATATCCAATTTTTATGTTATGCCATCAATTCCACCAAACGCATATATTCCACTAGGCAATATTCCAATATTTCCCCCTTTTACCATCACACGTATATCGTAGTTTAGGCCTAGGTCCGAAATTGACCTAGGTTCCTCAAAAGAAAATAAATAGGGGAAGGTAGAATTTTGCATAAAAATAAGATTAGAGAGAAAAACATCATCATAGGCATGAAGATTACAACTTAGTAATAATATCAATATGAAACAAGAATACTGATTTACAACAGGCTGAATAGATCATAAACTAGACATGGGAATAAAGATAGACAAGTCTCAAAACTCAAGATCCAAGAAGCAACAGAAATAGATCGATAAACATACTTAAATCCAATTTCACTTCATCACATGCCCATGTTATATTTAAATTTTTTAATCTGAAAATAACTAGAACTTACTAGGCATGGCTAACGAATAAAGAACTGAAATTGTCATAGAACGTTGTAGTAGTGTTGATTTATTGTTTAAACCATTGTTGAAGCTCTGTTCTTCGAATTGATTTGAGTTTGAATGCTTAAGCTTTAATTTGGGGGCGGCGGCCATGGTTCAAGAGGGAGTTCAGCCGCATAATTGTGTAAGAATGATTTGATATGAATTAGGTTAGGTCTAAGGGTGTTTTTATAGGTGTAGCAACTAGTTTAGGCCCTTAGATTAACCCTAGAATCAATCCGGACCATCAAAACACGTCTAAGGCTTCAAAAATGAGTTCTGGGTCAAAACAGGCCGACCAGGTCAACCTGTAAGGGGGGGGGGGGGGGAGGTCGACCATATGGTCGAACTGGGGGGTAGGTCGACCCTATGGTCCACCTGGGTGGGGTGGGGGGGGGGGGGGGGAGGTCGACCCTATCGACCCCCTGGTCCAATGTTGCCTGAAAACTGCTGAAACTTGTACAGGCCATAGCTTCGTCATCCGGACTCCGATTTTCGAAAACTCAGACTCCATTTCATGTAAAATTTCGAGACGAATGCAATGGCATAACCCGTTTCCCCTGATTCTGACTTTAAAATTTAATTCTGCCTTGATTTCTTGTTTTAATATGTTATACAAATACAGGTTGTTACATTCTCCCCTCCTTAAAGGATTTCGTCCCCGAAATCTTCATGTTAAGAAGAATGTGTCCTACCATCCAATCATCCATCTACTCAATCATCAATCACAGGCATTCATTGTCCTTAAGAGATTTCTAATGCGGTATGAACATATGCAGAAAGTGTGTGTATATGAACCTTATCTAATGCAAATGATCAGGCCTGGTTGATCTTCTTAATGCAAAATATGCTTAGTGCAATGAGTCCAACATGTATGCAAATAGTCCTAGTCACATAAACACTATATGTGTGCACAAACATCCATCCATATGCATCATCCATATGATAACACATCCAATTTCATCCATAAACAAGTATAAACACTCATGCATATGCAATATGGAAATGTGTCTGAGCCGATCTAGTGCCTAATGTGTGTTATGCAATCACGAGCAACCACTAACAGCCACTTGCAACCATCAATCATAACATGTCTCAAACACATGTTTACACCCAATTTTTCCTATCTAAAGGTATAGTCGAACGATAGAAGCAAGTAAAAACCTTGTGCCTATTAGGCAATGTCAAAACTAGAAATTTATGTCATATATATACTAATTTGGAGAAGAACTCCCTAAGCACCAGCCCCGAAGACCGAAATCAACATCAAGCTGACACCCAAAGAATTACTCAACCCAACCAATATATATGATTCTAGGAAACTAAGCATGATGGACTCCTTTTAGGTCACAAGGAAATCCCTTCCTAAAACCAACTCGTATCCTATAAAACCCAAAGAGTTTGGTCAACCCAACGGACACCCTCAAGCCCAAAATGTATTACTAACAGACGAGCCATCCTCCCTATGGGGTTTCTGATAGAAATGGGATTGAGAATAGGACCGAGAGGATATACTTAAAAGATATCATCCAAATTAGCTCTACAGGAAAAGAGGGATCAAGGATTTACTCTTAAAAAGAAATATGATACGCGTATCTAGCCTTTAATCTTCTGAGTCGCATTTCCTCGAGCTTAACTCCATTGTGCTTTCACCGTCTTTAACTTCACAATTTCGTAGCTTCTTAATTCTTGTTTCCAAAATATGAGTTGGAACTCATTCCACTGTTGTCTCTCGTTCCACTTTTACTTATTCTTCTTCTAGTATACTCGGCTTAAACATAACTGCGTACTCATGGTTTTATGCAAGCTATCCAAAATTCACTAGTGAATCCTGGATCTCATTTACTCACTATAAGGTATTCCACGCAGAAGAACTATCTCTTGAAAACAAACAAATGTCAACCACGTTGCCAAATGTACTTACTAAGGTGATTTTCTATAACTCATGCATAAGCGAAATGAACCATCCACCCTAGTAGCGAACACTACTCGCACGGATCGATAAATGTATCAAGAGCGGATCGATAAATGTATCAAGAGATTCTAGGTAACTAAAAATGGCAGAACCCTAAGGGTTACACTAGACTTCGAGGGCATTACCAAGGCAAGTCGAGCGTCTAACTACCCTCTTTTCATACTTGAGAATGGTACCATTTCTAGACAACCACTCCATCCGTAGAATCAACCCATAGCCCAAAAACATAAGCTTTACTTTAAAATCAACACTTAGCATAGACATTCTCAAATCCAAACAAGTCATGAATAAATGAGCCGATTCCCCAACAGGATTTGAGACAAAAATGGTATCCTTTACTACGCTAGTACTAAGGTGCAGAGACTCAACTATCGAAGAAGAAATAAAAAAGGATGCGATGTACCATAATCAAAAAGGGTATGAACAGGATAGAAATATAAACCAGACTTTCCTACAGAAAAATTTCTACCTTCTTGTTCTGAGCCTCATTTGCCTTAACCACTCTTATCCCCTCTTATATAACGTGTTAACAGGTCTCTCGAGAACTACCTCCATCGCACGACAACCCTACAAAGCTTGAAATAAGATTAGTCGCAGATGGAACTAATGTGACTACAGACGGACGAAAGAAAGGAAAAGGGATTCGAACAAGGAAACAAAGGGTAATGCTAATGGCCTTTGGGGAATAGCCTTTAAAAATAGAACTTTTGAAAAAAAATGCTTCTTTGAAAATGGTTTTGAAAATAATTTCAAAAGGTTTTAAAAACTTTTGCCCAGTCTGGTAACCTTCTGCTTTGATACCGAATGTAACACCCCACATCCGTTAAGGTCACTCACAAAGGGAATGCCTTAACTTCAATGGAGCATTATGGGTACTGGAACAGAAATATTACAAGACAGACATATATAAAACAGCGGAAGGTCTTCAAATCATTTATTAAATATAATTTTTTACAATAAAATCCCATCACTTTCAAATACCCAATTACATAGCTAAAATATCTGTCTTGCTCAAAAACAAAGAAGCATGAAAATAAATTGTAGTATTCCCCAATAAAGTATAGCAAGCCATAGCCAAGAGAAATCCAAGCAGTACGTGAATGAGCCTTGGAGCTTGGTAAGATCTGAACTAAGCTGTATTCCCACCCTGCGAACTTGGGGGGAAATGAAAGAAAAAGAGGCGAAACAAACTGGGTCAGTCATAAAGACTGAGTAAGTCCTAGTGGCTTTCAGCATAAAAATAGGTAAAGATAACATGGCATGAATAAACTGACAGCAAACATAAGCATGATGACAAGATAAGCTACAGGCACGATAACTAAGAATAACATCCCATAATTCCTATCAAGAGTAGCATCACAAGGTTCCTACCAAGTATCACATCACAAGGTTTCTATCAAGTATAACATCGCAAGATTTCTAAGTTTCATCATTAAAATATTTCGATGATATCCATTTGCCCTGCACCACCCGTACTAGCATCTCACAAGTATCTTACATGGAATGTTTCGTATTCCTACTAGTGTTCCAACTAGTGTCCTGTGTAACAAGGATCCTTACCCCCTACTAGTGTCCCAACTAGTAGCCCGTATTATATAATAAGGTGATCCCAACCCGTGTAATGTGTTGACTATAAAATGATCCCTTGCCCAATGTCATGAAATGACCCATTACTTGGTCCCATGAAACGATTTATTTATCGATCGGCTCCCTACAAGTCCTAGCTCGTTCATGTGTCTGTGTCATACGGCCCTATCACGAATGTAGTTACCTGTGCTAGGTCCACCATAGGGTGTATCAAGCCCTAGGGTGCCAACCACCGACACGAATTAAGCACGCACAGTGTAAACCCACCGGTGCCCAATGCTTGCTTTTTCAACTCCGGACTACGTGCACGACCATAGTCCGCCTGAACCCACAATGGCACACCAACTCAGCCGTCGTTCTGGTCGCTTACAACCAGCCCAGTAATGTGCCCCACCCTGCCTAGTTCTAGGGTACCATGATACATCTAGTGGGTTACCGCTGAAAAGGACCGCGTAACTAGGGTTTCCGTCCAGTATGTTAAGTGTTGTCATTTAATTTCGAGACTTAACCCCATCAGTCTAGCATGTCAAGTTGGTTAAGTGTTGTCATTCAAGTTCGTGACTTAACCCGCCTACATGTCATGTCAAATTGGCTAAGTGTTGTCGTTCAAGTTCATGACTTAGCCTACGAATCATGTGTCAAGTTGGTTAAGTATATTCAAGCGGTTCAAGACTTAACCCTATCAAATCATCGTGAAACTGGTTAAGTATATTCAAGTGGTTCATGACTTAACCCTACCAAATCATCGTGCCAAATTAGTTCAGTATATTCAAGCGGTTCATGACTTAACCCTATCAAATCATCGTGTCAAATTGGTTAAGTATATTAAAGCGGTTCAAGACTTAACCCTATCAAATCATCGTGTCAAATTGGTTAAGTATATTCAAGCGGTTCATGACTTAACCCTATCAAATCATCGTGTCAAATTGGTTAAGTATATTCAAGTGGTTCATGACTTAACCCTATCAAATCATCATGTCAAATTGGTTATATTGGTTGGGTGTTATCAACCCATTCAAGTTAAACCAACCCATTTAACTTAACCCTCCCATTCGTCAGATTACATTGGTTAAGTATTTCAAGTAATTCATGGCTTAACCTGCACATTCATGTCATATCGGTTAAGTGTCATTAGTCCAGTAATATTACTTAACCCACCCATTGGTCTGATTAACAATAATGTTGGTTAAGCCCACATTTATAAGTTTTACATGTTCTTAACTCATACCAGTTAGGTCCACATTTACATGTCAAATTTCCATGTCATCCTACCTAACCCTCTAACTATACCCACGTCTTATAATGGTTAGTATTCCTTAATTCATTCATTATGACGAACGAATCATGACCTCTCACATTAGACCGTGCACTTTGTGGCCACTGGATTTGCCGGGAGGTTCTAGGTAGATTTACACCACAAACTGAGTCTAACCTCGTGTCATAAATCGTTACGCCTACAATTCGACCTTTGACCTCCCACATTAGACTGACACTTTGTGGGTACTGGATTTGCCGGGTGGTTCCGGGCAGATTTACACCACAAACCGAGTCTAACCTCGTGTCAAAGGTTCATTAATGGTCGTATTTCCCCCAAAACCCCAATATCAATTCATGTGTTTAACATATAGAAATGTTCATGTCCGTGTTCAAGTCAATTATCCAATACACAGTCATTTTCATGTTTCAAATTCCCAACTTTACATATTAATAAACATATGCCCAAGTTCCAAAATTTCATACCAATATATATATATATATATATATATATATATATATATATATATATATATATACCCAATTCTAGTCAGTTTACGTACGCCCAATTCTTGCCTATTACATGTATGCCAGGTTTATGCCATTTTACCCATATCAAGTTCCAGCCAAGATTACATGTATTAAGTTTGATACCCAATAAACCCAAATCATGATTCATGATGCAGTTATCCCAAACTATAATCTTTTTATTAAAATACATGTCAGTTGCCCAAGTTCATAATACATGTTTATGCCAATTATCAAGTTTACAATCGCTTTCATGTTCAAATTCCAAATTCTGCATATGCCTAATTAACATAAACCCAATTTTTTGATTTAATTTACATAGTCCCAAACTCGTGATTTAATTTACATGCCAATTCATGTACGCCCAAACTTGCAATTTCAATTATATTGACAATACCCAAATATCCAATTTCATGTTAATGGTAGTAATACCCAAATATCCAATTTTTATGTTATGCCATCAATTCCACCAAACGCATATATTCCACTAGGCAATATTCCAATATTTCCCCTGTATACCATCGCACGTATATCGTAGTTTAGGCCTAGGTCCGGAATTGACCTAGGTTCATCAAAAGAAAATAAATAGGGGAAGGTAGAATTTTGCATAAAAATAAGATCAGAGAGAAAAACATCATCACAGGCATGAAGATTACAACTTAGTAATAATATCAATATGAATCAAGAAAACTGATTTACAACAGGCTGAATAGATCATAAACTAGACATGGGAATAAAGATAGACAAGTCTCAAAACTCAAGATCCAAGAAGCAACAGAAATAGATCGATAAACATACTTGAATCCAATTTCACTTCATCACATGCCCATATTATATTTAAATATTTTAATCTGAAAATAACTAGAACTTACAGGGCATGGCTAACGAATTAAGAACTGAATTTGTCATAGAACGTTGTAGAAGTGTTGATTTATTGTTTGAACCATTGTTGAAGCTTTGTTCTTCGAATTGATTTGAGTTTGAATGCTTAAGCTTTAATTTGGGGGCGGCGGCCATGGTTCAAGCGGGAGTTCAGCAGCATAATAGTGTAAGAATGATTGGATATGAATTAGGTTAAGTCTAAGGGTGTTTTTATAGATGTAGCAACTAGTTTAGGCCCTTAGATTAACCCTAGAATCAATCCGGACCATCAAAACACGTCTAAGGCTTCAAAAATGAGTTCTGGGTCAAAACATGCTGACCAGGTCGACCTGTAAGGGGGGAGGTCGACCATATGGTCGACCTAGGTGGGGGGGGGGGGTAGGTCGACCCTATGGTCGACCCCCTAGTCCAGTGCTGCCTGAAAACTGCTAAAACTTGTACATGCCATAACTTCTTCATCTGGACTCCGATTTTTGAAAACTCAGACTCTATTTCATGTAAAATTACGAGACAAACGCAATGGCGTAGCCCGTTTCCCCTGATTCTGATTTTAAAATTTAATTCTTCCTTGATTTCTTGTTTTAATATGTTATAAAAATACGGGTTGTTACAAGAATGACTTGGTAGTTGAAACATCATTAACAACTTTGTTGACAACATCCGCCAAGGTGGAATTCTGATTTTTTAATATTTCAATCCTGACTCGAAGATGCAAAGTCGTCTTTGGGTATAGAGGAGGCTTGGTGGGTGGAATACCAACTCTTCAGAAGTTGAAAATTAGTAAAGAAAAATATATTAAAAGAAAGAAGAAGATGGTGGAGGAGAAAAATGATAGGAAAACAGAGGATACCTTAAGATCTTATAAAATAACAGATTGATCTGTTAAAAAGAAAGCAGGAAATTTGTCAAAAGAAAAAAGTAATAGGGATTCCAAAACTAACTTCACCAGCTTGGAAAAGTGTAACATCCCTAACTTTAGTACGACATTATTCAATAATTTAATTTTGCGTTTAAATTGAATAATGTGATGGATGAGATAATGAGATTTGTGCTTAATAAATTAATTAAAATGTTGGCCTTTGCGATCAAATAAACTAAATAAAACATGCATAAGGAAGGGAGATATGAGGAGGGTAAGATTGGAACTTTTGGCCTATGTATATACATATATGTTCTCCAACATTTCATTCATAGTCCTCATTTTATAATCTAAATGAAAATTAAAGGGAACTAGAGAAAGGTCGTCCATTACAAGTTTGGAAAAGAAGAAGAAGGTAAGGCTAGGTAAACTTAGAGCTTAGAATAGTCATCAACAAATCTCATTATCTCTACCAACCAAGGTGAATAATATACTTTACCCCAATGGTTTCAGTTATCTTAGAATATCCGAAAGTTGTACCAGTTGTTCATGTTGATTTCGTGTTGTTCTTGATTATATATTGCTATGAATTACCCACATTTATTTATGTGCTATAAGTTGGGTTTTTATGTCATTTTCGTATATGAAAATAAATAAGTCATAGGGCAAAACCCTTAGATAGAGATCTCTAAATAATATGAACTTTTATATGATATGTGTTAAATTATTATGGATATGGGTTTCGAATTGTAAAAATTATTATGATGGTATGAATTTTTTATAAATTTCGTAAGGGTGCATGCTTTAGGGAAAATCATAAGTTAATTCTAGTATTATCATACATGATGTATGTCCAAGTATTTTGTATTTTATGTAGTACAAAGTACTGTAATATTGTGCATACTATATTCTGAATACTTTTTGTAGACTAATAGAATTTCAAAATTTTGTGTGGAGTTGGTAAAAAGATATACTTCATAAAATATTAAAATAGTTTTCCTATTATTACTACCGGTGCCATTTTCATATTTCAGAGCATCTTCGGAAATGGTTAGAACCACCCTTCAGTAGAGTTGGATGCTTGAAATATCTTAAGTATGATATATGGAGCATTCAGGGCTTTTAGCTCTTAGATTTTGGTTTCCGGAACTGGTCCTAATACTTGTAATAATTATGATTTTAAAAGATAGCCGCTCCACATGAGTCTTCTGCCTCAGCTCTTCCGACTAGGCCATAGGGGTATTTTATATAAAAGAACTATTTATATGTAACAAAGAATTCAAAATAGTGACTTCAAAAGAAACACATACTATATGCCTTTGAGTCTTTCGTTGGAACCGGAAGAGGCTTCCCACCAAAGTTTATGCTTCCAAAACTATGGAATCCTTGAAGCCATTGCTTACGCCGACATGCATTTATGAAGATTGCTTGCTATGGAGCCTTTGTCTTATGGACTTACTGCTGCTGAAAAAGGAAAAAAACATCTTGGAAGGTCTGCTTTTGTTTGATAGGACACCTGTCAAAGTTTTGTTTGACACCGATACCTTACATTCATTTATATATAGAAGTATAGTGGATAAGTTGTCCTTGGAACCATTATACCATGTTACATCCTTTAGAGTAATTGATCCAGTTGGAGGCTACAGGATACAAACAATGAAATGCGATAACTTAGATTTTTTTTTGCTATGTTATGTTTTTATTGTAGTGTTTGATTTTGATGGCTTCGGAATTATTTTGAGGATGGATTGGTTGAGTTGTTATAATGCAAGAATATTTTGATGAAGAAGAGAAGTATCATTGAAACATACTGAAAGTAATTCTAGGTTTGCATTCCTAGTAGAAAGAGAAGTTCCGCAGGAATTTCTATTGGTAAGTGTTTTGGAATTGGAGGAAGAGGTAAGTAGTGTCCCTATCGTAAAGGAGTTTGCTGATGTCTTTGAACCAGTGATAGGCTTACCAACGAAAAGTGCCATCGAGTGACGCATTGCTCTAGTGCCAGAAGCCAAATTAGTGAGTCGACCACTAAGCTGAATGACACCTTCAAAAATGAGAGATATGATTTGGAAGGAAGAGGCTTTGTTTGTCCAAGTACCTCGTCTTGGGGAGTTGCCGTTGTGTTTGTAAAGAAGCTAATGGAACACTGAGATTGTGTGTTCACCATCAGAAGCTCAATGAAAGAATAGTGAAAAATGAATATCCTCTACCTTGTATTGACGATTTATTTGATCAGTTAAGTGGAGCAAAGGTGTTTTCTTAGTTAGATTTGGCTATCGGTATTCTTAGTTGGATTTGGCTATCGGTTTGGATTGACGAATGCGTCTGCTGTCATTGTGGATCTGATGAAATGAGTATTTCGGGAGCATTTGGATAATTTTGTATTGGTTTATATTGTTGACATATTGGTGTACTCAAAAGATGCGAAGGAGCACGAATGCTTCCTTCGGATTGTACTCGAGACTTTGCAGAAGAAAGCTTGAATGCTAAGTTTTCCAAGCGTCAGTTTTGGAAGGAGAAAGTGAAGTTTCTTGGTCATGTGGTTTCGGGTGAAGGACTGTCGTAAACGGTGCAATGGAAGATGTTGTCATTAGTTGAAAGAGGCCTGAAAGGGTTACGTATGTCCGATGTTTTCTTGGGTTGGATGGATATTATCAGAGGTTTATTAAAGATTTCTCAAATATTGCTTTGCCACTTACTAAGCTGACCTGAAAGGATGTTAAGTTTATATGGTCAGATAACAGTGAAGAAGCCTTTCAAAATTTGAAGCGTATGTTGACTAATGCGTCGTTGTTAATAGTACCAAATGGAAACTACGACTTAGTTGTTTATATGGATGCATGCGCACAAGGCTTAGGAGTTATTTTTATGCAGAAGCGAAGATTATTGCTTATGCTTCCCGATAGCTAAAGCCACATGAATTGCAGTATCCAACTCATGATCTTGAGTTTATTGCTGTAGTCTTTGCCTTGAAATTTGGAGGCATTATTTTTTTGAGTCATGGAATTCATGAAGTTTTGATTATTGACAAAGAGATGATTCATTATCGACAAAAAGAGATGATCAATGGTTCGACAAAGACCCGAAGAGCTTCATATGGTATTTTATATTAGAGGCTGATTATTTTTTGAGCTAGTAGTGTTATTAATGTTACAATTTATCCTCAAATAATCGTATCCCTCAATATTGGAATATATATATATATATAATGTGTGTGTGTGCACACATTCATATGGCTTTCTAGCCAAAACCGGTCGACCGGTCAAATACCAGCGGTCGACCGATTCTGCCCAGAAAACCCTATGAACATGCACACATATGTATAATGTGTATATATTTTCAAATTCCTGTCTACTGGTGATTTTTTACCTGTCGACCATTTTTAAACAGAAGCAACTATTCGAATAGTCACTTCCATTTCTTTAAGAGTTGCTTCTTTTCCTTTTCATCAATGATCATATCTATTGATTGTAACTCTTTACTAATGGTTACAACAATTTATCTCCTATATAAACACCATGAAATCATCAATTCAAGACACCAATTCTTTCTATCTAATCTCAATACTATTGATTCTATTCTTGAACTCTCAAGTATTCAAATGCTCATATTTTTCACAAATATCGTTCTTGAATCCTAGAATTTATATATTATTCTTTTGATTCAACTAGGATATCATCTTCCAAAATCTTCATAAACACAAATTTTATTTGAGGATAATATTATAGGAAGGTTGTACAAGAATTGACAAATTCGTGTTATTGAGAACACACATTGTCGAACTACTAGTCTACTCGTCTTGTTTGAAGTCGTCCGTGTTGTAAGAGGCAAATTTTGAAGTCCTCCGTGTTGTCAGAGGCAAGTTTGAAGTCCTCCGTGTTGCAAGAGGCAAGTTGTGAAGTCCTCGTGTTGATAGAGGCGTGAAATTCCCATTCGGCTGCTCGAGTGTTGTAACCTGTTCCTTCGGGTGAAGTGAGGTTGTTGTTAGTGAAAATCCAGGTTGAAGTCTGGGACTGGACGTAGGACGGTGCTCCGAACCAGTATAAAAATCTCTGGTGTGATTTTTCTATTTCTACTACATTTACTATTATATAGTTCTATGATTAGCTATTACTTCGTACTTGAATATTGTTCGTCATATACACGATCCTTGTGAGTGTATTATACTAGCACGTACACACACACACTTTCATTTGGTATCAGAGCATGGTCATCTTATAACCGTCACACAGTTATTTGATATATTCTTGTAATATGGCAAATGACCCAAATTCTAGCACTCAAAACACTACTTACACGGAAGGTCAATCAACACAAAGGTCTCCATTTTTCAATGGACTTAACTATAGCTATTGGGCAACACGAATGTCATTCTTTATGCAATCAACAAATTATGATGCATGGAATGCTACCCAAACAGAGATAGTTAATCCTACAACTGATTATTCAAAATGGACATAGGCTCAGCAAACAGTAGCAACCATAAATGCAAAAGCAATAAATATGTTGTTTTGTGCGTTAAATCAAAATGAATATAATCGTGTTAGTATCTATACCACCACATATGAAATTTGGAAAATGCTGAAAACCACTCATGAATGTACTAACAAGGTTAAACAAGCCAAAATAGCCATGGTGAAAAGTCAGTTTCAAATTTCAAAATGAACCCGAATGAAACAATCAATGATATGTATTCACGGTTTCAAACTATTTATCTTGCCCTTAATGGTTTAGGACAAAAATATTTAGATTTTGATGTAGTCTCGACAGTCCTACATTCTCTGACTAGTGAATGGGAAGGAAAAGCATTAGCGATTGAAGAAGCTAATGACCTTTCTGTCATGAAGCCAGATGAATTGATAGGAAATCAAATGTCCTATGAAGCAAATTTGCAGGCTAGACAGGAACAGAAAGAAGAAAAGAAAAAATTAGCATTTCATGTCGAAAAAGATGTAGATGAATCAGATTCTGAAGATGAAGACTTAGCTTTTATGGCAAAAGGTTTCAAAAAGCTTTTGAAACAATGAAAAGCTAGTCGATATAACAAGAGAAAATCTGGTTCAAATAAACCTTCATTATCAATAATAGAGTGCTTCAACTATCATGAAAAGGGGCATATGCACAAAGATTGTCCTGAACAAAAGAAGAAGTCAGAAAATGCCAAGTTCAAATGCAAGAAGGACAAATCAAAGAAACGAGCTTTCTCAGTCACATGGGATGATTCAGACTCATCTTCATCAGAAAGTGGAAAGTGATTCAGAAGATGAACAAGCAAATGTTTGTTTCATGGCAACAAAAGATGAGGTACAAATTCCAACTTTTGATGAAGTTCTTGATATTAATGCTGAATTGTTAGTTAAATTTAAAAATATTAAATGACAATGGAAAGAAGCCAAATATTGATGAAGAAAATATTAGAAGAAGAACTTAAAAAAGCTCTAGAATCATCATCTAATATTGATTCTCAATTATCTCGTTTGAGTCAAGAAATCGAAACTCAAAAAGAGAAAAATGATGCTCTCACTACTGAAAAATCATGAGCTTAAGGCAAAAATTAAAATTCTGGACCTAGAAAAATCTAGTTTACAAACCAAGTTAGATAATATTACTCAAAATGATTTTCAATAAAGGTCAAGAAATTTTGACAAAAATCATTGAAAGTTCACAATCTGCTTCAAATAAACAAGGCTTGGGATATAAGAAACAAGATACCCCAGAAACATCTTGGTTTCAAAAAGAAAAAGGCAAAACAAAATAAAACTAAGAAAAATCTTAGTTTGTTATATTCTAAACCAAAACCAGTTGTGAAGTTTCAAAAGAAAAATGTCAACAAAATCAAGATATGGGTTCCTAAACAAATAATAATTTGATTAGGAACAAATATATTCAGCACTTTATGAATACTGTGCATTTCAATTCAAATTATGTATATAAAGGGGACACCGGACCCGTTTGGGTTTGGACTCCTAAGACCTAACTCTTAGGACCCTATAGAAAGGTGGGTACCATGGACTTAATCTTATTTTTTGCAGGTCCCACTTAAGAAAAGAGGAAAGTGGATATTGGAAAGTGGTTGCTCGAAGCATATGACTGGAGACAAGAGCTTATTGACAAATATTACTTACTCAGGTGGTGGCTCCGTCACTTTTAGAGATAATTCAAAAGGCTATATCATCGGCAAAGGCGATGTGAGCAATTGCGGTACATCTAACTTACCTCTTATTACTAATGTCATACTAGTTAGAAATTTAAAAAAACAATTTACTTAGTATTAGTCAGTCATGCGACAAGGGCTTTACCATTTCCTTTTTGGATAATAAGTGTAAATCTTATATAAAGATCATAAGATAGTTTTCGAAGGATATAGACACTGAAATATTTATATTCTGAATATGAATATCAATCATAATTCGGATATGTGTCTTGTAGCAAATGATAATGATCCATGGCTATGGCACAAACGTTTCTGTCACATAAACTTCAAAACTATTGGAAAGTTAGACAAAAACGGTCTAGTTAGAGGACTATCCAAAATGAGATTTACAGTTGATAACATTTGTGACGCATGTCAATTAGGAAATTGACCAAATCTTCTTTTAAATCCAAGAAAGTCATATCGACATTACAACCACTTGAGCTACTACACATGGATTTATTTGGACCAACACAAGTTCAGTCAATAAACCATAGTAGATATGTATTTGTGATTGTGGATGATTTCTCTCGTTATACTTGGATGATTTTCTTGAAAAACAAAAGTGACACTTTTGATCATTTCAAATCTTTCGTCAAAAGAATTCAGAAATCGAAAGGGCTTAAAGTTAAAAATATAAGAAGTGATCATGGCAGAGAATTCGAAAATAATGAATTTGAACATTTTCGTACAAAGAAAGGTATATATCATAATTTTTCATTTCCTAGAAGTCCACAACAAAACGGAGTTGTAGAACGGGAAAACCGGACTTTACAAGAATGTGCAAGAACATTATTAAATGGAACCACTTTATCAAAACATTATTGGACAGAAGCTGTTGCAATTGCGTGTTATGTTTTGAATCGTATATCCATTCGACCTCTCACCAAGAATACATCTTATGAATTATTTCGTCAAAGAAAGCACTATTTTGCTCGCCTCAAACTAGAGAAAAGATTAATGAGATATATCATTATCAGAAGCATCAAATGGATCTTCAGTGACAACTTCATTATGAGCAACGACTTACTTTCGAACGATTATCATTAATAGAATGCATGGCATCATTTTTCTGTAGCTCAAACAAACATGGAGTTTACGAACCCTTGCCACATGCTCCTTCATCATCTAAGAGTCCAAACTCTTGGGATCGTAACTATAATCATAACGAAGGTGCGAAATGGTTGCCATGGACACCTCATCTTAACGAGACCAAGGAAGAGTCAACCGAGCACAATTAGGCTACATCTCATTAATTTTGTTTTTAAAATAAGTTATGATTATATTTGTGTAGTTTCCCCATGTTATAACATATATGTACTTCTTTTGAAAGAATTCATTAAAATTTTGATCGTTTCAAAAACAGAAGAAGTAAAAAGGGCAGAAAAAACAAAAATCTGGAGGACCAATCGACCGACAGAATTAGACCAGTCGACTGTTTTGATCTCTGTTCAAAAACGGTCGATCGATATACGATTGACCGGTCGTACTTTTTCCTGTTTTTATATTGAAACATCACGTCGTTTTACACTCTCACTCATTCATTTCTCTTTTCAACGTTCGAAACAACAAAAACCCCAATAGTCCTAAATTCAAAATTCTCAAATCTGTTTCAATTTCATCATGGCTCCTCCACAAAAACAATCAAAGAGATCTTCTACATCCGAATCTCAACCACAACCAATTGACTCCAACATAAAAAAATGGCTAATGGATTCCATAGCTGTAAAGAGATGGAATCAAATGAAGGATTTCAAAATATACCAAGGTTTGCTTATTAAATTCTCGAAATTTTCAAGTTATCATGTTCTCAAACTTGCAAGGAAGGCTGAACTTGAGTCTCTACTAGATTTTGACAAAAATAATGTAGAGATTAATCATGTCATGATTAAGCTTTTCTATGCTAATCTAAAATTGGAGAAATATAAGCCCGAGAATCCGAAGCAATGCCTTTGGTCAGTTGTTTGCGGTAAAGAAGTTTTCATTTCATGTGCAAGGATGGCACAAGTTCTCAAATCGTCTTTTTATGGTAAAAATTCTCAAGTAATTTTTGTCCGGTTCATATTCGAAATAGTGTAAGCCATCAATTCATTGAAGATGATAGCAACGACACAAAATCTAATCGCTTAAGGCCTACGACAAGAGTTTTACATCATGTACTTATGCATTCCTTATTTCCGAGACTAGGAAACTTCGACGCCGTTTACAAAGAAAACTTTAAGGCCTTATACGCTATTTATGGAGACGTTAATATAAACTGGATTGGAATGATTTTTGATGAAATCTTGAGCGTTAATGATTATACGAGGCCAACGATATTTTATAATGAATACGTTATGCGTCTCCTACTCGATTGTGGTATTACTCCTCTCGAGTCTCCATCCTCATGACCTAAGTGCATCAACAAAGCGTCGATCAAAAGGATGAAGCTACCTCCACCTTATTTCTCAATTAGTTCTTTTGAACAATGGAAGGAGAGAAGTCATGAAGTCACCACTTCACAATCATCTAGGCCAAAACCGGGAGAAGTAAAACTTCTTGGACTTTCTTCTTCGACTAAAGAATCGCTTGACCAAATTGCGCGTAATCAATTCTTAATTGAAGCACTCTTAAACACATCGATACAAAAATGGAAAAATGCTTTAACAAGATAAAATCCTTCTTTGGAACTTTATGGGAAGCGATTTCTTGTGGTCCTTCAACATCGCAAGCTCAAGATCCCACAAAATGTCCGGCACCTCCTTTTTACAATTGGACATCTTCCAATGAGGCGGCAAGCTCCGGGGCTAGCCACGGACGTGGTCGTGGTAAGTCTCATATTGAAGAAGAGGAAGAGGAAGAAGAAGAATATAAGGAAACCGAATCCGAGCCTTAGATTTGCATGCACATGCACACATATGTATAACGTGTATATATTTTCAAATTCCCGTCTACTGGTGATTTTTTACCCGTCGACCGTTTTTAAACAGAAGCAACGATTCAAATAGTCACTTCCATTTCTTTAAGAGTTACTTCTTTTCCTTTTCACTAATGATCATATCTATTGATTGTAACTCTTTGCTAATGGTTACAACTATTTATCTCCTATATAAATATCTTGAAATCATCAATTCAAGACACCAATTCTTTATATCTAATCTCAATACTATTTATTCTATTCTTGAACTCTCAAGTATTAAACGCTCATATTCTTCACAATATCGTTCTTGAATCCTAGAATTTATATATTATTCTTTTGATTCAACTACGATATCATCTTCCAAAATCTTCATAAACACAAATTCTATTTGAGGATAAGATTATAGGAAGGTTGTACAAGAATTGGTAAATTCGTGTTATTGAGAACAAACATTGTCAAACTACAAGTCTACTCGTCTTGTTTGAAGTCCTCCGTGTTGTAAGAGGCAATTTTGAAGTCCTCCGTGTTGTCAGAGGCAAGTTTGAAGTCCTCCGTGTTGTAAGAGGCAAGTTGTGAAGTCCTCGTGTTGATAGAGGCATGAAGTTTCCGTTTGGCTGCTCGGGTGTTGTAAACCTGTTCCTCCGGGTGAAGTGAGGTTGTTGTTAGTGAAAATCCAGATAGAAGTTTGGGATAGGACGCAGGACGGTGCTCTGAACCAGTATAAAAATCTCTGGTGTGATTTTTCTATATTTACTGCATTTACTATTATATAGTTCTGTGATTAGCTATTACTTCGTACTTGAATATTGTTCGTTATATTACACGATCCTTGTGAGTGTATTATACTAGCACGTACACACATGCACTTTCATTTGGCATCATAGCACGGTCATCTTATAACCGTAACACAGTTATTTGATATATTCTTGTAATATGGCAAATAACCCAAGTTCTAGCACTCAAAACACTACTTACACGGAACACAAAGACCTCCATTTTTCAATGGACTTAACTATAGCTATTGGGCAACACGAATGTCATTCTTTATGCAATCAACAAATTATGATGCATGGAATGCTACCCAAATAGAGATAGTTAATCCTACAACTAATTATTCAGAATGGACACAGGCTCAGAAAACAGCAGCAGCCATAAATGCAAAAGCAATAAATATGTTGTTTTGTGCATTAGATCAAAATGAATATAACCGTGTTAGTATCTATTCCACCATATATCAAATTTGGCAAACGCTGAAAACCACTCATGAAGGTACTAACAAGGTTAAACAAGCCAAAATAGCCATGCTGAAAAATCAGTTTCAAAATGAAGCTGAACGAAACAATCAGTGATATGTATTCACGATTTCAAACTATTCATCTTGCACTTAATGGTTTAGGGCAAAAATATTCAGATTTTGATGTAGTCTGACAGTCCTACATTCTTTGACTAGTGAATGGGAAGGAAAAATATTAGAGATTGAAGAAGCTAATGACCTTTCTGTCATGAAGCCACTTGAATTGATAGGAAATCTATTGTCCTATGAAGCAAATTTGTAGGCTAGAAAGGAACAGAAAGAAGAAAAGAAAAAAGTAGCATTTCATGTCGGAAAAGATGAAGATGAATCAGATTCTGAAGATGAAGACTTAGTTTTTATGGTAAAAGGTTTCAAAAAGTTTTTGAAACAACGAAAAGCTAGCCGATATAACAAGAGAAAATCTAGTTCAAATAAACCTTCATCATCAATAATAGAGTGCTTCAATTGTCATAAAAAGGGGCATATGCTTAAAGATTGTCCTGAACAAAAGAAGAAGTCCGAAAATGACAAGTTCAAAGACAAGAAGGACAAATCAAAGAAACAAGCTTTCTCAGTCATATGAGATGATTCAGACTCATCTTCATCAGAAAATGAAAGTGATTCAGAAGATGAACAAGCAAATGTTTGTTTCATGGCAACAAAAGATGAGGTACAAATTCCTACTTTTGATGAAGCTCTTGATATTAATGCTGAATAGATAGTTAAATTTAAAAATATTAAACGACAATGGAAATAAGCCGAAGCAGATTTAAGTAGAGCAGAGTTTGAATAAGATATGTTAAAAGACGAGAAGAAAATATTAGAAGAAGAACTTTAAAAAGATCTAGAATCATTATCTAATATTGATTCTCAATTATCTCTTTTGAGTCAAGAAATCGAAACTCAAAAAGAGAAAAATGATGCTCTTACTACTGGAAATCATGAGCTTAAGGCAAAAATCAAAATTCTAGACCTAGAAAAAGCTAGTTTACAAACCAAGTTAGATAATATTACTCAAAATGTTTCTAACTTCAATAAAGGTCAAGAAAATTTGACAAAAATAATTGAAAGTTCACAATCTGCTTCAAATAAACAAGGCTTGGGATATAAGAAACAAGATACCCAGAAACATCTTGGTTTCAAAAAGAAAAAGGCAAAACAAGGTAGACCTAGAAAAAGCTAGTTTACAAACCAAGTTAGATAATATTACTCAAAATGTTTCTAACTTCAATAAAGGTCAAGAAAATTTGACAAAAATCATTGAAAGTTCACAATCTGCTTCAAATAAACAAGGCTTGGGATATAAGAAACAAGATACCCAGAAACATCTTGGTTTCAAAAAGAAAAAGGCAAAACAAGATAAAACTAAGAAAAATCTTAGTTTGTTATATTCTAAACCAAAACCAGTTGTGAAGTTTCAAAAGAAAAATGTCAAGACAATCAAAATATGGGTTCCTAAACAAATAATAATTTGATTAGGAACAAATATATTCAGCACTTTATGAATACTATGCATTTCAATTCAAATTATGTATATAAAGGGGACACCGGACCCGTATGGGTTTGGACTCCTAAGACCTAACTCTTAGGACCCTATAGAAAGGTGGGTACCATGGACTTAATCTTATTTTTTGTAGGTCCCACTTAAGAAAAGAGGAAAGTGGATATTGGAAAGTGGTTGCTCGAAGCATATGACTGGAGACAAGTGCTTATTGACAAATATTACTTACTCAGGTGGTGGCTCCGTCACTTTTAGAGATAATTCAAAAGGCTATATCATCGGCAAAGGCGATGTGAGCAATTGCGGTACATCTAACTTACCTCTTATTACTAATGTCATACTAGTTAGAAATTTAAAAAACAATTTACTTAGTATTAGTCAATCATGCGACAAGGGCTTTACCATTTCCTTTTTGGATAATAAGTGTAAATCTTATATAAAGATCATAAGATAGTTTTCGAAGGATATAGACACTGAAATATTTATATTCTGAATATGAATATCAATCATAATTCGGATATGTGTCTTGTAGCAAATGATAATGATCCATGGCTATGGCACAAACGTTTCTGTCACATAAACTTCAAAACTATTGGAAAGTTAGCCAAAAATGAACTAGTTAGAGGAGTATCCAAAATGAGATTTACAGTTGATAACATTTGTGACGCATGTCAATTAGGAAAATTGACCAAATCTTCTTTTAAATCCAAGAAAGTCATATCGGCATTACAATCACTTGAGCTACTACATATGGATTTATTTGGACCAACACAAGTTCAGTCAATAAACCATAGTAGATATGTATTTGTGATTGTTGATGATTACTCTCGTTATACTTGGACGATTTTCTTGAAAAACAAAAGTGACACTTTTGATCATTTCAAATCTTTCGTCAAAAGAATTCAGAAATCGAAAGGGCTTAAAGTTAAAAATATAAGAAGTGATCATGGCAGAGAATTCGAAAATAATGAATTTGAACATTTTTGTACAAAGAAAGGTATATATCATAATTTTTCGTTTCCTAGAACTCCACAACAAAACAGAATTGTAGAACGGGAAAATCGGAATTTACAAGAATGTGCAAGAACATTATTAAATGGAACCACTTTAGCAAAACATTTTTGGGTAGAAGCGATTGCAACTTCGTGCTATGTTTTGAATCGTGTATCCATTCGACCTCTCACCAAGAATACATCTTATGAATTATTTCATCAAAGAAAGCACTATTTTTCTCGCCTCAAACTAGAGAAAAGATTAACGAGATACATCATTATCAGGAGCATCAAATGGATCTTCAGCGACAACTTCATTATGAGCAACGACTTACTTTCAAACGATTATCATTAATAGAATGCATGGAATCATTTTTCTGTAGCACAAACAAACATGGAGTTTACGAACCCTTGCCACATGCTCCTTCATCATCTAGGAGTCCAAACTCTTGGTATCGTAACTATAATCATAACGGAGGTGCGAAATGGTCGCCATGGACACCTCGTATTAACGAGACCAAGGAAGAGTCAACCGAGCATAATTAGGTTACATCTCATTAATTTTGTTTTTAAAATATTTTATGATTATATTTATGTAGTTTCCCTATGTTGTAACATATATGTACCTCCTTTGAAAGAATTCATTAAAGTTTCAAATGTTTCAAAAACATAAGAAGTAAAAAGGGCAGAAAAAACAAAAACCTGGAGGACCAACGACCGGCAGAAATAGACCAGTCGACCGTTTTGACCTCTGTTCAAAAACGGTCGACCGATATATTTTTAGCGGTCGACTGGTCGTACATTTTCCTGTTTTTATATTGAAACTTCACGTCATTTTACCCCTCTCACCCATTCATTTCTCTTTTCAACATTCGAAACAACAAAAACCCCAATAGCCCTAACTTCAAAATTCTCAAATCTCTTTTAATTTCATCATGGATCCTCCACAAAAATGATCAAAGAGATCTTCTACATCTGAATTTCAACCACAACCAATTGATTCCAACAAAAAAAGGCTACTGGGTCCCATAGTTGTAAAGAGATGGAATCAAATGAAGGATTTCAAAATATACCAAGGCTCATTTATTAAATTCTCGAATTTTTCAAGTTATCATGTTCTCAAACTTGCAAGGAAGGCTGAACTCGAGTCTCTACTAGATTTCGATAAAAATAATGTAGAGATTAATCATGTCATGATTAAGCTTTTCTATGCTAATCTAAATTTGGATAAATATAAGCCCGAGAATCTGACGCAATGCCTTTAGTCAGTTGTTTGCGGTAAAGAAATTTTCATTTCATGTGCAAGGATGGCACAAGTTATCAAATCGTCTTTTTATGGTCAAAAATTCTCAAGTAATCTGTTCGATTCATATTCGAAATAGTGTAAGCCATAAATTCATTGAAGATGATAGCAACGACACAAAAATCTATTGGCTTAAGGCCTACGAAAAGAGTTTTACATCTTGTACTTATGCATTCCTTATTTCTGAGACTAGGAAACTTCAACGCCATTTACAAAGAAAACTTTAAGGCCTTATACACTATTTATGGAGATATCTATATAAACTGGATTTGGAATGATTTTTGATGAAATCTTGAGCGTTAATGATTCTACGAGGCTGATGATATTTTATAATGAATACTTTATGCGTCTCCTACTTGATTGTGGTATTACTCCTCCTGAGCCTCCATCCTCACGACCTAAGTGCATCAACGAAGCATCAATCAAAAGGATGAAGCTACCTCCGCCTTATTTCTCAATTAGTTCTTTCGAACAATGGTAGGGGAGAAGTCATGAATACACCACTTCACAATCATCTAGGACAAAACTGGAAGAAGTAAAACTTCTTGGACCTTCTTCTTCGACTAAAGATTCGCTTGACCAAATTGCGCGTAATCAATTCTTGCTTGAAGCATGTCTTAATCGCATGGATACAAAAATGGAAAAACGCTTTTACAAGATAAAATCCTTCTTTGGAACTTTATGGGAAGCGATTTCTTGTGGTCCTTCAATATCGCAAGCTCATGATCCCGGAAAACGTCCGGCACCTCCTTCTTACAATTGGACATCTTCCCATGAGGCGGCAAGCTCCGGGACTAGCCATGGATGTGGTCGTGGTAAGTATCATATTGAAGAAGAGGAAGAAGAAGAAGAAGATGAGGAAACCGAGTCCGAGTCTTAGATTTGCATCTCCATGGTTTATCCTACCTTTTTCTTATGTTTACGACTTTATTTTGCTATCTTAAGACATTCACTAGCACTTGTACGTAAATAGTGCTGTGTATTTTATTTGAAATAGACTTAGTTGTGTATGTTATGACTCTATGGTATGTTTTGTTGGTACGGTATGTGTGGTATGATAAATGATACAATTATGGTATGTTTTATGGTATGTATTTCATCTGCTGGTATCATATTCATTCTTATCTATTTTATTTATCTACTCCTTTTTGTTGATGACAAAGGGGGAGAAAAGTGGTACTAACAGTGTTGTGCAGGAAGTATATTATAAGTGCTTAAATTCAGGGGGAGATTATATAAAAGAGGAATTCTCAAAGTTTAAAGAGCTATGTTGTCATCAATCAAAAAGGGGGAGAAAAAAGTGGTACTAACAGTGTTGTGCAGGAAATATATTATAAGTGCTTAAATTCAGGGGGAGATTATATACAAGGGGAATTCTAAAAGTTTAAAGAGCTATGTTGTCATCAATCAAAAAGGGGGAGAACGTTAAGTCAAAGAATTTGTGAAGTTTTAATTATTGACAAAGAGATGATTCATTATCGACAAAAAGAGATGATCAATGGTTCGACAAAGACACGAAGAGCTTCATATGGTATTTTATATTAAAGGCTGATTATTTTGTGAGTTAGTAGTGTTATTAATGTTAAAATATATCGTCAAATAATCATATCCCTTAATATTGGAATATACATATATATAATGTGTGTGTGTGTATGCACATTCATATGGCTTTCTGGCCAAAACCGGTTGACCGATTCTGCCCAGAAAACCCTATGATAATGCACACATATATATAACGTATATATATTTTTAAATTCCTGTCTATTGGTGATTTTTTACCCGTCGACCGTTTTTAAACTGAAGCAACTATTCGAATAGTCACTTCCATTTCTTCAAGAGTTTCTTCTTTTCCTTTTCACCAATGATCATATCTATTGAATGTAACTCTTTGCTAATGGTTACAACTATTTATATCCTATATAAACACCTTGAAATCATCAATTCAACACACCAATTCTTTCTGTCTAATCTCAATACTATTTATTCTATTCTTGAATTCTCAAGTACTCAAATGCTCATATTCTTCACAATATCGTTCTTGAATCCTAGAATTTATATATTATTCTTTTGATTCAACTACAATATCATCTTCTAAAATCTTCATAAACACAAATTCTATTTGAGGATAAGATTATAGGAAGGTTGTATAAGAATTGAAAAATTCGTGTTATTGAGAACACACATTGTCATACTACAAGTCTACTCATCTTGTTTGAAGTCCTCCGTGTTGTAAGAGGAATGTTTGAAGTCCTCCATGTTGTCCGAGGCAAGTTTGAAGTCCTCCATGTTGTAAGAGGCAAGTTGTGAAGTCCTCGTGTTGATAGAGACGTGAAATTCCCGTTCGGCTGCTCGGGTGTTGTAAACCTGTTCCGGGTGAAGTGAGGTTGTTGTTAGTGAAAATCCAGATAGAAGTCTGGGACTGAACGTAGGACTGTGCTCCGAACCAATATAAAAATCTCTGGTGTGATTTTTCTATATTTACTGCATTTACTATTATATAGTTCTGTGATTAGCTATTACTTCGTACTTGAATATTGTTCGTCATATTACACGATCCTTGTGAGTGTATTATACTAGCACGTACACGCACGCACTTTCATATTTAATGGGTGAAGGCTCAATTTTTTAATTACGGATTACAGGTCTTTGAGATACTTGTTTTCTCAAAAGGTATTGAATATGCGACAGCAGTGATGATTGGAATTTTTGGCTACTTTTGATTTCAGCATTGAGTATACTCCAGGGAAAGGTAATAAAGTTGTCGTTGCCCTTAGTAGAAAGTATCAGGTCATGGAGTCGGCAATGCCAAGTGAATGAAAGAAATTAGAAGCTTTGGTTGCATGTAATGTAAGGAGCCGATCGACAGCAAGTTCTTGGGTTTGCACACCTATGATGTCATGTATGGAGGATCGACCAGTGTTGATTGAGAAGATTGCTTCTAGTTAGGAAGAAGATCCATTGTTATCTGAAAGGATCATAAAGTTCATAGATGCACCAAAAGGAAATGACACGTAAGGATACATTCTTGACCGAAATGGATGGTTAAGAAAAAAAAGGAAAGTTATTCGTTTTGAATGATTGTGATTTAAGGAATGAAGTGGTTGGGAAGTATCTTCATTCTAAGTTTATGATACACCGTATGATGTACCAAGACATGAAGAAGAGTTTTAATTGAGAAGGCATGAAGAAGAATGTTGGCTTATGGGTGAAGGCGTGCCAGAGCTTTCAGCAAGTGAAAGCCAAACATCAAAAGCCTAGTGGTTTGCTTCATCCTTTGGACATTCCAGTTTGGAAATAAGATTTATTATCCATGGACGTTGTAGATGGGTTGCCGAGAACAAGAAAGGGGAACGAATGTATATGGGTTGCCGAGAACAAGAAAGGGGAACGAATGTATATGGGTTGTCATGGACAGACTAACTAAGAGTGTCCATTTTATCCTCGTAATGTCTATTAGGAAGACACCAATTTTAGCTCAGTTATTCTTAAGAAATATAGTAAGACTTCATGGAATACCTAATAGTGTGGTGAGCGATAGGGATCTCTTATTTACTAGTGAATTTTGAAAGAGCCTGTAGAAGGCATTCAGATCTAAGCTTAAGACTGCGTATCCTCCATAGATGGATGGTCAGACCGAAAGAGTAAATAAGGTACTGGAAAATCTATACAAATCTTGCGTGTTAGATTATCGAGGCTCACGGGAATCCCATTTACATATAGTAGAATTTTCCTATAACAGTATTTTCAAAATATTATTGAAATGCTCCTTTCAAAGCTTTATACGTAAGACTATGTAAATCACCATTGTGTTGGTTGGAGACAAGCAACAGATTGGTTCTTGGTCCCAAGTAAGTAAGTGAAGCCACAAAGAATATTGAGATTGTTAGAAAGCAGATAAAGGAAGCTCAATCCAAATAGAAAAGTTACGCAGATAACAGATATAAGTATTGGAATTTTCTATTAGAGATAGAGTTTTCATCAATGTAACACCGATGAAGGGCCTATTTCATTTTGGGAAATCCTGAAAGCTTGCGCCAAGGTATGTTGGACCTTTCCCTATATCGGAAAAGATTATAAATCTTGTATATATGGTGGTGCTAGCAGATAACTTTGCAAGAGCCTATAACATGTTCCACATGTTGCACTTACAAAAGTATTTGCATGATCCCGACGCTACCATGGAACTGAAGGCGTCAGAAAAGTTGATGGTGGAACCTAATCTAGCTATTGTAATAAAACTAGAGAGAATTTTAGAAAATGATGAAAGGAAACTAAGAAACAACATAGTTAATAGGTGAAAATCCAGTGGAGTGCCGATGAAAGGTGTAATGACCCGCATTTGCGGAGGTATTATAATTAATTTATTTAATTATATAAATTGTGATATAGTGGATTAAATGATGGTTTAATTTAATAATGGTGAATTTTTAATTTAAAATAATAAAATAAATAATATATTAAATTCTGAAATAAACAGAATTGGCTGAAATGGCGATATGGTGTGAACTGGATCATCTGTGATATTAAATTCAGTTTAGAATTTGAATTTGAATAACGAATATATTATTTGAACGACAGGTTTGAACGTATAATTATAGTATAATTAAAATCGAGCTCGAAATGGCGTTGCAGTTCGTAAATTGGCGATTTGAACTTCAACTGTCGTTTTAAGCCAGATTTCTGTGAAACAAGAAACGCTAGGAGCTGGTGGGGCATATCTTTCTAGTGGAAGAGAAAAATCGGGATTTCATCATGTAGATTTTTATTTACGTCCAAATCAAATTTTAGAAAAGTCGCTGTGGAATTCCTTTATAATTTATAAAGGAATTATTTATATTTTTAAAGGGGATTTCATTTTAAAACGAATATCGGGTTGACCCAGATCGAAATATCAAGTTAGAAACCCATGGATTTTTCTGAGCTGTAGGTATTCCACTGTGAATATATACGATAATATAAATTTATTTATAATTAATTTAATTATATTTAAATATATCTATATATTTAAATAGGGTCATTCAGAGCTTTAAAATATAGTTGGTTTTGCAAACGAAATCGGAATTCGACGAAACTAATTTTCTTGGATCCACAATGTCAAATAGTTGTTAGATTCCCAGTTTCGTGATTTTTAGAGTCACTGTGTGGTCGTACGGATTTTTAGAGTGAGAAACAGTTAGTATTTCGACGGTTAAAATACGTTGTGTGAGCAAACGGAGTCGGAATTCGACGAAACCAGTTTCGTTGGGACCGTAATGTCAAACTGAAGGTGTATGTCCATTTTTGTGATTTTTGGGTATCGTATGTGATGACAGGAATTTTAAGAAGACGAATTAAATGAATAAAGTGACTAATAGAAATTTCCTAACAAATATCTCATCAAAATATCTAAATCTAAAATCCTATAAATATCCCTCTAAACCAATTCTCTTCAGACCTAATCTCATTCCACGATCAAATTCCTGAGCCGCCACTTCACAAGCAAGAACCGATCTTCACAAATCAAAAGAAAATACCAAGAAAAATCAATAAATCATTTTATACATATGGATGGATTCCTAAAGACCTGCTCTTTGACACAGTAGCATTCTGGTGGAGCTCGACATCAGTCCATCGCGGGTTTTTGGTAAGCAGTGGAACCCAGGGTTCGACTTTGGTGTTTGTGTGGTGATTGATTCATGAAATCGTGTTTGGATTTGGGGTTACCATTGAAAACCGCACCTGTGTGAGGAGATTGGTGGGTTTCAGTGACAATTTATGTCGTGGGTTTTGGCCTGGTAGTGCTCGAGTGCAATTTCGACACGGAGCTCGAGAGTGATTCTATGGTTATGGGTTCATAAAGATGGCGAAGGTGAGTTAGTTGGCAGTGGTTTCACACAGAACGGTGGTGAGTGGACAAGGAGGATGGCGCTTGAAGTTTGGTAATGGCATCATGTTGTATACTGGAGGAAACAGGGATTTGTGGAAGGAGTAAGGTTTTAAAGCGGCTGGTTTTCTTTGTTGGGCCGGATTAGAGTTGGTAAGGCCCATCAATTAAAGGTTTAGTTTTAATTTAATTTAAAAATGAGTGTATAACTTGTAACCCTTATATCTTACTCATACGTTATCAGAAATTAAAACCGTCAGATCCGTTGGGACAGTATGGACGAGCACTAATCCATGGAGCTGACTGAAAGTGAATCCGAACTCGTTACAATTTATGGCGAAATAAACTGTTTGATTCAAATCAAACAACAGTTTATCGTTCTTTAACGATGAACTGCAAATGTGAGTAAATCTCACAACTCTGAACAGTTTATAATTTCATGTTGTATTTTTAGATCTGTTAAATAGTGGCTGATTGACTGTGTGTTGACTGTTTGATTGAACTGCTAGTTAGTTAGTTAAATTTCTATACTGATTCTGTTTAACAGAATATATCATATGGAACTGAAAGTGATGTTGATTTTATTGTGTAACATCTGTGGATGCAGAGAAACAGGTTGGAGGAATCCAACTGGATTCCTCAACATTTATTTTACTATTATTCATATATTGTGATATATGATGTGATATGTAATATGTTGTTGATTGTGTGTATTTGAGTGATATCGATCATTTGTGATATGGTATGTTAAGTACCATAAGAATACCAGAATGATATAAGGGGATTTTCAAAGTATAATTTGAAAATAATTTATTTATATAAAATCAATGGATTTTATATATAAAAGGAAAAAGGATTTTTTTTAAAAGAAAATATATTATAAATATCCAAAGAGTTAAAAAGAATATATTTGAGAAACAAATATAAAGGGAATATATTTGCAAACCAAATACAAAGGAAGATATTTGCAAAACAGGTAGAAAAAGAAATATTTGTAAAACATTTACAAATAGAATTGAAAAGGGAAATATTTGTAAAACATTTACAAATAGATTTAATGAAAATATTTATTTATAGGAAATAAATAGAAAGATGAAAATGAGATATTTATTTGCTAAATAAATAGGAAGATGAAAAGGAGATATTTAGTTGTTAAATAAATAGAAAAGATAAAAGAAATATTTATTTGTTAAATAAATAGAATTGAAAAGGGAATAGTTATTTGTTAATTAAACAAATAGAAAAGGAAATGATTCAAAGGAATAAATCAAAGGAGTTAATTCAAAAGAGTTAATCGAAATGAGTTAATCGAATATTAGATGTTCGATGAGAGTTAATCGAATAGAGTATGAGTTAGAGTTAACCAGTTAGAGTTAATCGAATTAGAATAAATTGATTAGAGTTAGTCAAATAAGGAGTTATCGAATATTAGTTATTCGAATCGAGTAAAAGGAGTTAATTCAAAGGAATAAATCAAAGGAGTGAATCCGAAAGAGTTAATCGAATACAATAAATTAATTTGAGTAAATCAGTTAGAGCTATTCAAATGGAGTTAAGCGAAGTAGAGTTATCGAATATAGTGTATTAGAGAGAAGAGTGATTAGAATTAGTTATTCGAATAGAGTTAAATAAATAAGAGTTATTCGAATTATTTATTCGAATATAGTTAAATAAATAAGAGTTATTCGAATTAGTTATTCGAATATAGTTAAATAAATAAGAGTTATTCGAATAGAGTTAAACACATAAGAGTTATCGAATTAGTTATTCAAAAGGAGTTATCGATTATAGTTTAATCGAAAGGAGTTATCGAATTAGTTAATCGAAAGGAGTTATCGATTATAGTTTAATCGAAAGGAGTTATCGAATTAGTTATTCGAAAGGAGTTATCGATTATAGTTAAATCGAATGGATTTATCGAATTAGTTATTCGAAAGGTGTTAAGTAAAAAGAGTTAATCGATTAGGGTTAAATAAATAGAGTTAATCGAATTTAGTTATTCGAAGAAAGGTTTTCGAATCTAGTTATTCGTAAGAGAGATTATCAAATATAGTTATTCGAAGGGAGGAGTTATCGAATAGAGATTTATTCGAACGAGAGTTACGTAAGGAAGTGTAAAAAAGTTAAAAGATGATCTTACCCTGTTTCGAGATTTGAAACGTTGTTCAGTTAAGGTCTGAGAGGTAGCTATACCCCAACTTGATTGACTGCGTTTTTAATTTAGAAATGGTTAAGGTTCGAGAGTAAAAGTGGTTAAGTGAATTTAGTAAATAAGTATAGTGGTTCGAGTTGTCGTCGCGATGTTGATTTTAACATCTGTTTAAACCCAAGTAAAGAAGATTAGGAAATGTTTTCCAAATAGAATCAGAAACGTAATCAAATACTGAAATAGGAAATGTGAGTATATATATATAGATATATATATATATATACATATATATGATTGATGATTGATTGATAGAATTTCCTTCTGGAAATAATATCGTTGTTTGCATACGTGTTTTTCTTCGATAGTTAACTCACCGACTATCGAAGTTTTTGACCATTTTAACGATGCTAATATGGAGAGACCGATTGGATTATTATCCAAAGAACCACTCTGTATTGGCATGAGCGTTGCGAATCATATATGCCAAAGAAAATTGAAGACGGAGTAAGGTGCAAGGGCTATTGTATAAGTCTTATATAACAGTGCCTAAGATGGATGTACTGAATAGTACCTTCGGTTTATCCTATTCTTGGATGACTTGTATGGATAAATGTCTGACAGAGTATTTCCAGAAAGGTAACGTACATTGATTTCTTCAACCGTACCAAGAGTGGAAGCGGAGAAGGAAACTTCTTTAGCTAACACGTAATGTACTGTTGTAGACGTCAATTAGTGATTTTCTATGGATCTGACAATGTGGCATTCGAAGTCAATCTGGTGTGATGATGAAGCGTAACCTCAAGCCTCATCAACCGGTAAATGACAGAAATCGGGCAGGCAGCATGGCTAAGTCGGTCGTTCCGAAGTAGGGTGTATAATCACCTGATCTAGAGTTTGATTTATTTCTAAAAATCTATTGTTGATGCTGTCCCATTCGGGAAACGGTTGCTGATCCCAACCGTTGGTGATATACATTCGATACACTCAAGCGAAATAAGTGGTCGGTCATGTGTGGCCGGGTTGCAAGATGTTCTTGTTGAACCCAGTGTATTCCTTTCTAGAGGTACACTAGCGAAAGGTGGTTCCATACGTTGTCATAGTTGGAAATCCATTACCCAATACGTGCTTGCGGTTTTGATTGTATACTATATATATGTAGAACGTGAGATGAAAGCGTTTCTTCTAGATGATTATTATATTGTGGTTGGTAGACATTATTACAATATCAAAAGGTTTTAGATATAAAGAAAATTTGGATTCTCATAAGGGAAAAACCCGTTCTGTTATACGGCGTGGTCTTATGAGAGATCATTTACTGCTTGAACTGTTTTAAACCGTTCTACTCATACATCCCATGACTGACTCGGAGTTTATTTTGTTTTTATTGGTTTTTCCTAAACTCTTGGGTGCCCAATTTTGTATGGGCAGTCAAGTAGTCGGGATTTATAGATATACTGGAAGAGCTTGGAGCAGGAGGCCTCAGGATCATATAGCTATAGTTTATCTCCGCTGAGTTGTAAGTGTTGTACTCCGATAATGTTATTGTATACATATAATGATTTTATTTCAAGGATATATTATCTATTATATGTTGTTCGTTCCGCTGTGAGGTTCGTGTTACTCTGATGTTGTGTTCTTCTTCTTCTTCTATTCTAAGTTTGTATCTTATCTATCCTCACCCTCTGTTTTCTTTCATTAACTATTCAGTTATTTTTGATCCTCGGATGTTCGATATGTGTTGTATATCGGATAACCAAGATCGCAAAAATCCGGGTCGTTACAGTTGGTATCATTGCTTAAGGTTAAGTGAATTACCTTGGCTCTGTGGCGTAACTCAGTAGAGATGGGGTTTGTAGTACCCTAGATTGAGTTTGAGTGTATGTATACGAGTGAACGTATTTGTTATTCAATATAAAAAAATTGTTTTATATTGTGGAGATTTGTTGGTTGAGTCGTTTATGAGTTCTGGTTGATCAGTTTGATCCACTGTATCGGTAGGGATTTTGTAAACACTCGAATACGATGAACCATCATGTTATGTTTTAAAAGAGGGTAAATGAAATATTTTACCCAAATTATATTTTGATATAAAGGATTTATATTGGAATAATTATAATATAGTGGATATATTGGTTGTTATTATAATTGAGTAAGATTATAAATTAAATGGTTGTGTAAATAACCAGTCAGAATTCATATAAGTGAAATACGTGAAATCAGATGAGTTGAATCTAAAATTTTGAACCAAAAATTGAGTTAAAACTCTGGAGAATTGGATTAGTGTTTGTAAATGAATTTGGATTAAAAATAAGGAAAATTTAAGATCCTGGGAGATTTTAAAATTTGTTTTACAAGTAGTGTGAATTATATTTTGAATTGAATTTCAAAGTGGAAATGTTTAGAAATGGTTTTATAGTATTGAACTCACTTCGACCGCTGGAAAATAGATTCCAATGATGACAGCTGCATCATCAGTATTCATTTTCGAGTTATAAGTGACGAATTACTACCAGAGATACTGTTTTGAATTTGTTTTGGGAATGACAAGTTGTGTTGAATTTCAAAATGGGATTTATAATAATAGAATTTGATATATAGAATTTTAATAATAGAATTTGATATATAGAATTTGAATAATAGAATTTGATATATAGATTTGAATAATAGAAATGATATAAAATTTGAATAAAAATTGAATAGAATTAACTAAGTCGAAGAGGAATTAGTTAATCGAGTTTTGAATTCGAAGTTGAACTTTGAAAGGTGAATTGGATTTGTAAATGGATATTCGAAATCGAATATAGAACTTAAATTTGAAATTTGGATTCAAATTAGTCAATAAGCAAGTTAAAATATATTTGAACATGTCATGTTCAAATATAAAAGTGAAATAGACTAAAGAGTTAATTAACAAATTAATTAACGAATTGAGTTAAAATGTAATAACCCGGAAAATACGAGCCAATTTAAAAATTTTAAATTGGTTATTTCAATGGAATTTGAACAACTGAAATAGAATATTTCAATAAAATAGTGAATTAGAAATAGTGTGTCGGTTTGAAAATTTGAATTCAAACTTTGACCGACTATGCAGGGTGGAAAATATAACGGATTTTAGCGAAACCAAAAATATTTAAATCTGTTAGTCAATACCTTTCTAACGAATCTGAAAAATCGAAGTTTCATAACGGGAATTAAAAGTTATGGCCGAATGAATTTTCAGAAGAGTCGGTATAGAGAATATATAGCCCTGGAAAATTGATATTTTGCATACGACCTCGGAATTCGACGAAACAACTTTTGTTGGGTCCGGGATGTCAAACTATTGCTAGGTTTCAAATTTCATAATTTTTGAAGCTAGTATGTGAGCGTGGCAAAAGAAAATGTGTTTGGTCGATTTCTATTAAATTGGATCGACCAGAAAATGGCCATTTTTCAAACGACCTCAGAATTCGACGAAACTAGTTTTGTTGGGACCGTAGCGTCAAAACATAGCTAGATTTATTTTTCTGGAATTTTTCGAATCAGTTTGTGGCCCTGGCAAATTGAAATGTGTGTTCAGAATTTCAAATTAAATGTTTTATACTTTAATTTGAAAAATAACTGGCTATAACAGTCAAATTGGCCTACGAAACATATCCCATTGTGTCTGGAATGGGGGGTATTTAGTTAGGGGCGATAGTCGTTGGGTTTAAAAAGGAGTTCGTTTGAGAAAACACTATTTAAAAATTTAATATAACCCTGGGCCAATCAGAATTTTCCTTTCATAAATTTTAAAAATAATAAAAAAAAGAAACCCCCCCCCCGTTCAACGGCGAAACCGCTCCCTACCTTCTCCCCCAAATCGCCGCCGCCTCAGGCGATTTCCGCCTTCGCCACCCCTACCTCGACGCGCCTCCTCCTCCTCTTCAAATCCGACCCCACCGCCGCCGCCACAGTCGCCTCCTCCGCCCGTATCGAAGCCAGGAAGTCAAGCACTTCGCGCCGCCGCCCTGAACGCCACCGACCACCGAACGCCACCAAACCACCACCGATTTGAAGCCCTCTCTTCCCTCTTCCACGTCCAACTCCCCGATCGTCCCCACGTGCCACTGATTTCGCGAAAACTGTAAACCTAGTTTTGAAGCTTCGTGAAAGTGAGTTCTTCTTTGATCTTTACACTTTGAAAAATCATATCTTTTTGGTGTGTTGACGAAATTCGATGAAACAGGAAACATCGAGACCGCAAGGAAGCTCTCTACCCAATAGAAGAAGCCACGGATTTTTCTGACATCGTATCGATTTTTAGCGCTCAGAAAACCAATGTGAGAAATCTAAATTAACATGAAATTGAATGGAAAATGTCGTGTATAATTTATATAAGCGAAATATAAATTACATACGTGTTGTATACCTCATGTACATACGTAGTGTAAACTATATAAGCGAAGTATGAATTTTTACATGCGTAGAATAAGTGATATATGTGTTGAAATGCTAGTGAAATATAGCAAATATATATTATATTATATATATATATATATACTCCCCTCGTCCACAAACCATGGACGATGTTTATTGTGGTGAATTGGTGTGAAATATTGGATGAAAAATACGAATGGTCAAATAATTGTTTGTGGTTAAAAAATACCCATTGGTGATTGAAATGAATTGGAAATATTTGTGGAAATAAAAATGAACATGCCGCCTGTGTACGAATTAGATGCATGAATCCCCATTGTCAAAAACCGCGAGGTTTTAAGGTAGAGCGAGGAGCCGTACTAGGGACGGTGCCGGTTTTAACTACCCTGCCATTATGCTGCCGAAATTTTGAATAATCTTTGTGTGTTAGAATTATTTTCATATGTTGAAATTATTTTCTTGCGTTGAAATTAAAGTCATATATAGAAACTATATCCATGTGTGGAAATATTCATGTGTTGAAAAGTGTTGTGTGAAAATTAAATTCATTTGTGAATGATTGAAGTGTTTAAACAATAAAAATCACATTTTTATATGTATATGAAGTATGAAAAATATTCACCTTATATAAATAATTTCAACCATAAAAATCCCATCTTTCTAATATGAACAACATAAATAAAATGTCCATGTGTGGAGATGCTTATTTGTTGAGAAGTGTGAGTAGTGGAAAAGTTCATGTGTTTAATAAAAAGATCGAACGATAAAAATTACATTTTTATTGAAACTATGAAGTGCAGAAACATCTATTTGTCGAAAAAATATTTTAAATGATAAAAATATCATTTTTATCATATGTGTGATATGCTAAAAATATGCGGACGTTGAAATAAATATTTGTGATAGAAATATTATTTTTAACATGCATAGGAACTAAATAAAATAGTCATGTGTTGAAATCTATTTTAGTTCGCCAAAATTATCATCTTTGAAATGTGAAGTGTTAAAAATAGCCACTTGTTCAAATAAACGTGCATGAGTTGAAATATACATTAACTAGCTAATGATATGATTTTAGCCTATGCATGCAACATTAGAATGAATGGTGTTTTCAAACCAAAGCAAATCAAATATGAAATTGAATGGAAATTGATAAATGTTAGAAATTGTATATATGTACATGCATATCTATTGAACAGGTTAAAGCAAAAGGGGCTAGAGAAGAGAAATAGAATTTTGTGCCCGACAAATAGGTACACATTTACCGCTTTGTTTGGGTGATGATTTTATGAGCCTGTTGGCTAGCCGCTTGGCTTTTTCTTTTTCTTTCTGATATGAGACGCCCGTGTGGCTATTTGGGAATTTTCCCAGACCCTCCCGTACAAAGGAGGTTATGGCGAAATTTTCCAAAATTTAAAAGCGTTAGTGAAATAATTGAAGTGGAAACGATATAGGAATTTTTGAATGAACTATATTTATATAAATTTATAAATATAAATAGAATTAAAACGAAACGTGGCCGTGCAGTTCATGTTTTGAAACCGTGATTTCAAACGACTAGTGCGGAAGATCCGACCATTGGATTTTCCCGAAACCGCAACCGTTGGGTTCGCCTTGGAAATATCTTTCCAACGACACCAACTTTGTGAAGATCCGACGGTTGGATTGTCTGGAATGTTTAATTCAAAACTGAAGAAAAACAGCGCCAGAAACGATTATATTTACATATATATATAAATATAATTAAATTAAATCGAATAACGACGCTGCAGTTCGTAAATTGAAATCGTAACTTCAAATGGTTAGTGTGGAAGATCCGACCGTCGGATTTTCCCAAAACTGAAACCGTTGGATTCGTTTTGAAATGACCTTCCTAATGATGTAAAATTTGTGAAGATCCAACGATTAGATTTTCATATATGTGTAAAACAAAATTAAGGAAAAGCAGCGCCAGTGCATCGACACGACCTGAAACGTCGTTTAATTAAATATGGCCGTTTTAAATTAAATAAAAATGGCGATATATCGTTATAAAGTACTATAGATGATATAGAGTGAAAATAAACCAATTTTGTTGTGTTTGCTTGATATGTGATGGTTGAATGTATTTAACATGAAAATTTTAACTAAATAACTGAAATGTGAATGTTGAATAGTCCAACCATGTGATTAATTGATTTGAAAATCTAAATATACGTGGGTTATTTGAAAAGGCCGAGTTTATCTCATTTCAAATAATCGATCGACGTTGAGAAGTCGAAGAGTCGAAGACGACTGAAGACCGACGATCTCCACATTGGATGGATGGGCGCTACTAATGCTCGTGATTGGAGTAGCTACCATGAAGGAATTGAAGTAGTAGCCGTCCACACATACTGTTGATTGTACGGATATGCGAGGAATTGGTGCCTCCGGTTTCGTTCAGACCCAGAACGGACTTGTAAATGGACTATGTGTCTGACATTGGATTTTGTTCTGTGTTGATTGATCTCTGTTAAATATATATCTGTTTGGCGGCGGAGAATTTATTCTCTTGCTTAACGCCCTTCTCTGAGACGTACGAGCTCAGAGGTTGTGTATTGACAGAAATCAGTCGCATGGAGTGGATTGCCTGTGTGGCACGTCTAAGTGGCATAAGATCAAGGCTTCTGTTGCAAAGCAAAGTCTTGTGATTGATGATCAAAGCATGGTCTGTGTGACGTAGCTTTGTGTATAACGTGAATTCGCGAGCCTCACAACCCGGTATGAGTCAAAAACGGGAGAAGGACCCAAGGAGTGCATGACGTTTCTTTCTAGCTATGGTGGTGTCAGTGACCTCCCAGCCCTGACATTTATATCTACTTTTCACCTGTGTGGTTGTTGGAATACGAGGCGCCTCGATTATAGGTCTGTAAGGACCGGGAAACGTGTGTTCAGGAATTGCCGATCCTCAAAAGTAAGAGAGGACCGGCCTTGGAGGATCCAGGGGATTGCTGTGTGTGGTCCCGAGGCATTTGCTAGAGTGTCTCGAACGGAGAGGAGCTTGCCCCTTGCCTCGACTCATGAAGGAATCCAATTTCCAATACGAAATATGCGGATGTGATTGTATTACTAGTATGGCGACATAGTAGATGGTAGCTATGCCGCCTAGGATTGATATTTATGATTGAATTGCTTTTGAAACATATATGCACTAGTAATAATATCGAACACCTTTGTTTTATTCGTATGAAGCATCTTTGGCCATTATAAGGTAAAAACTTTATCCTCCGGCTTGCGTTACATTGTGTGATGGGGCCTGAGTCTTATAATGGCTTCATTTTATAAAAAGCATTGCGTTGATTTAATCATTTATTTTATTTCATGCACTAGCACTCATTGGAGTAAACCCGTTCCACGAAAGTGGCGTGGTCCTTTGATTTGCCTTATTATTGTTGTTAATAAGTTGAGTAGATTTCTCATACCAGTCCCATGACTGACTCGTAGTTTGTTTCACCTTGCAAACTCGGGTGCCCTCATTTTCACACGGGCAGCCTAGTTACAGGTTTCTGACGCACCTTTTGGCTCATGGCGAGGCTTGACTACACTGTGCTGACTTGGATTTTCTCCGCCATTATTGTATCTATATTATGATTCCGCCACTGGCGATGTAGACTGATATTCCTTTTGTGTACTCTTCATGTATGATTCCGCCTCAGGCGATGGTGACTGATTATGTATCATTATGCACTAAGTTGTATCCTGTACTGTGCTTCTCTGATGTGATGATATCTATATGATTCCGCTGTCATATGTGTGTAAATTATTCTATTTTCTGTTTATGCTATTATCTGTGATCTGCTAATGATGATTAATGTGTTATATTCCAATGATTATCCTTAACACCGTGTCATGGGGTTTCGGGATCGTCACAGCTGGTATCAGAGCTTTGGTTAACCTTAGTTCTGGAGTCTAACACATTAAACACTTCGTCAAAATAGAATTAGTAGTATTCTAAGGCGAGTTTCTCATTAGAGATAGGACTAGTAAGGTCCTAGAATGAGCTGAGCAGAATAGCAAAAACAATTGATCAGTCCATTGTTATCTTTCCGTAGAAATTTCTGCTTAACTATGCAATAGACTATCATTTCTGTTTGCTTACTTTTTTCGTTGCTTATACAGAATTTGAAAAATGGCTACCAGAGCAGCCGCCGCTAGAGGAGGCCGTGCCGGCCGAGGCCGAGGAAGGGGAGAAATCCCAGCTCAAGAAGGACCTTTGATACAACCTCCGGCAGCTCAATACTTCGAGCTTGACCGCGTAGCTAAGAGATATAAGAACTTAGGAGGCAAGACCTTCTCGGGAACTGGCACCGTAATAGAGGCCCTTGCATGGCTCAAAACATGCGAGAAAATTCTTGAAGGCCTAAGGCTTGGAGACGAAGACAAAGTTATTATGGGCGCCTGGCTTATGCAGGAACAAGCTGAATTATGGTGGGAATCTCTTACCGCCGGGAATAGAGAAGCTGGAAGAACATGGGATGGATTTAAAGAACTATTCAAGGAGAAATATGTCCCAGAACAAGCTTTAGAAAGAATGCACGATGACTTCGCCAATCTCCAGCAAGGGGATCTTTCCGTGCAAGACTATCTGAACAAATTTACAATGTTGTCGCCCTATGCTCCAGAGCTCGTCGCCACCGCGAAATCCAAAAATAAGAGGTTTATCCTTGGGCTAAGACGACAATATCATGATAGAGCCATGGCCCATGTCAAGCTGGAATTCAACGAGCTAGTGGAAATGACATGCAACTATGAAGACCTTGATCAAAGGCATCTGGATCAGGATCGCGCTAGAAGCCAAGCCAGAAACAAGCGCAAGCCTGCTGTAAATCAAGGCGAGTCAAGCCAAGCCGCATCTTCAAAGCCTCAGACTGGCAAGCCGCCAAGAGGAAATTGCTTTAACTGTGGTAAGCCGGGGCACTACTCAAACGTCTGCACAGCTCCGAAGAGGCAGAAGACGAATTCTCAAGGCTCGAGCCAAGGCTCTCAGAACCCTCGCTCGTGCTTCAATTGTCGCAAGACCGATCATTTGGTCAAAGACTGTCCTTTGCTGAAGAAAGCTACAGTAGCTCACGTCTATGATGGGTCTAGCCCGCCAGCTGCTTCCGATGGAGCAGGTAAACCTGATGTTTTGGGAGGTACCCTTACAATTAAAAATATTCATGTTTCTGTATTGTTTGACACAGGTGCATCGCGTAGTTTTATTGCTAGACACACAATGCACAAATTAAAGTTAAAACAGCGAAAACTTAAAGAATCGGTTGAAGTTCATAACCCGATAGGGGGTCCTGTTATTCTCGGTTCATATTGTAGAGTGCCGATCTCTTATTCTTTCTACAAGTTTCCTTTTGATTTAATCGTTATGGATTTTTCCGAATTCGATATTATTCTCGGGCTGGATCGATTAACGAAATACGAAGCTGAGGTGAATTGTGCGGAAAGAATCGTTAAAATTCGAACGGAGCTTGGATATATATATATATACCCTATCATGGTTCGAATCCGAATAGAGAAGAATTTTGGTCAGCATTAGAACTTATCCCCACTTCCATGGAAAAGATTCCGATTGTTAGCAACTATGCGGATGTGTTTGAAGAAGTTGAAAACTTACCTCCGCAAAGAGAAATAGAATTCCGAATCGATTTAATTCCCAATGCCAGACCAGTGGTACACCCAATTCGCAGAATGACTCCGAAGGAAAAAGAAGAATTAGGCGATCAAACTCGTCAACTGTTGTGGAAAGGTCTAATCAGACCGAGTTTTTCTAATTGGGGTGCAGCTGTTGTGTTTGTCCCGAAGTCAGACGGTACTCTTAGATTATGTGTTGATTACCGAGACCTCAACAAACAGACGCTCAAAAACAAATATCCATTACCCCGCATTGATGATTTGCTAGACCAATTGAATGGGGCGAAAGTATTTTCCCGAATGGACCTAGCTACAGGTTTTCATCAATTGAGAATAGCAGAAGAGTGTGCTCCTTTGACCGCTTTCAGAGGTCCAGACATATTTTATGAATGGTTAGTAATGCCGTTTGGCCTATGCAACGCTCCAGCATACTTTGTCGATCTAATGAATAGAGTGTTCAGGGGAGTTCTGAATAAATTTGTCCTCGTATTCATCGATGATATTTTAATCTACTCCAAATCAAAACCCGAGCATGAAAAACACTTAGAACAAGTATTGGAGATTCTAAGGAAGAACGTCTTCAAAGCCAAATTCTCTAAATGTGTCTTCTGGTAAGAGGAAGTTAAATTTCTTGGCCATGTCGTGTCAGAGAAAGGAATTTCTGTGGACCCAAGTAAAATAACAGCGATTCAAGACTGGAAACAACCCACTACTCCCACAGAAGTTAGAAGTTTTATGGGGTTGGCTAGTTATTATCGAAAGTTCGTTAAGGATTTTTCGAAGATATCTGGTCCGTTAACGAAGCTCACAAAGAAACATGAGAAGTTTAAGTGGACTTCCGACTGTGAAGAAGCTTTCCAAGAATTGAAATCGAAGCTGACCACCGCTCCAGTGTTAACAATTATTGATGGCAATCAGGATTTAACGGTTTGGACAGATGCTTCTATTAGAGGTCTTGGTGCAGTGTTAATGCAGAGAGGCCAAGTAGTCGCTTATGCAAGCCGCCAACTGAAACCGCATGAGAAGAATTATGTAACTCATGATCTTGAGCTGCTAGCTATCGTTTTTTCTTTGAAAATCTGGAGGCATTACTTGTTGGGCGAGAAATTTATACTGTACACAGATCATCAATCATTGAAGTATTTATATACCCAGAAAGATCTGAATCTGAGACAGCAGCGTATGATCTGGATATCCTGTATACGCCGGGGAAAGCTAACGTAGTAGCGGATGCGCTTAGTAGAAAAACCGCAATCGTTGCCCATCTTATAATTACACCTGGATTGATTGATAGGATTTCAGCCCTTCAGAAAGACGATGAATTCATTCAGAGAATCAGTCAGAGAGTCAAGGAAGGTGAAACCACGAGTTTCCGTATTGACAATAGGGGGGTTCTCAGGTTAAATAATAGGATTTGCATTCCAAATATTCCAGTCCTTCGAAGAGAAGTGCTGGACGAATGCCATAAATCCAAATTTTGCATCCATCCTGGGGTGAGTAAAATGTACAACGATATCAAACGCACATTCTGGTGGAAGGCAATGAAAAGAGATATTTCTTTGTATGTTAGCAGATGCCCTACTTGTCAATTGGTCAAGAGTGACCAGCAGAAGCTAGCTGGACTGTTGCAACCGTTGGAAGTCCCAGGCTGGAAATGGGAACAGATTTCCATGGATTTCATAGATGGTTTGCCGCGAACTAAGAAAGGTAATGACAGCATTTGGGTAATCGTAGATCGCTTCACGAAGACTGCCCATTTTATACCTGTCAGATCCAATAGAACCGCTCAAAGTCTAGCACAGATATATTTCAGAGAAATTGTTAAGCTGCATGGAATTCCCATCAGCATAGTCAGTGATAGAGATCCCCTATTTACTAGCAAGTTCTGGGAGGCTTTCCGGACAGAATTGGGAACAAAACTGAATATGAGCACCGCTTATCACCCTCAAACAGATGGCCAAACTGTGCGGGTGAATAGAATTCTAGAAGATTTATTGCGGGCTTGTATAATCGATTTTGGTGGGTCATGGGAAGATCATTTGCATTTGGCAGAATTCTCATATAACAATAGCTATCAAGCAAGTTTGAGAATGTCACCATTTGAAGCATTATATGGCAGACCCTGCAGATCTCCTGCATGTTGGGTAGAACCTGGCAACAGACTTGTACTAGGACCCGATATGATTAGAGAAGCATCTGATAAAGTGGACTTCATCAAGAAGCGATTGAAAACCGCCCAAAGCCGACAGAAAAGTTATGCAGACTCTAGAAGGAGAGATTTGACATTTGCTGTTGGTGATCATGTTTATTTAAAGGTTTCTCCGATGAGAGGAGTAATCAGATTTGGCAAGACTGGGAAGTTGGCACCGAGATTTATTGGTCCCTTTCCTATACTTGAGCGAATTGGAACTCTTGCTTATAGGGTTCAATTGCCAGATTGGTTGCCTGGAGTGCACAATGTTTTTCACGTATCTCAACTTAGGAGACATGTGCATGATCCGGATCTCGTTGTAGAAGAAGCAGCGCAACGGGATGTGGAGATAACTCCAGAATTAGCACTCAGAAGAGAGCCATTAAAGATTGTTGGCAAAGAAACTAGAGAACTCAGAAGCAAAAAGGTTCATTTAGTTAAAGTGCAGTGGAGCAGTGATCCTAGAGACTGTACTTGGGAAACTGAGGAAGGCATTAAGCAAGCTTACCCCAAATGCAGAGTGGATATCTCTGACTAACTCCGGTGCAAGGTACCTTTCCAATACTTCGCATTTACATTTTATTTCCTACTTTACTGTTGTTTCCTTTTCGAGGACAAAAAGTTTTAAGTGGGGGAGATTGTAATAACCCGGAAAATACGAGCCAATTTAAAATTTTTAAATTGGTTATTTCAAAGGAATTTGAATAATTGAAATAGAATATTTCAATAAAATAGTGAATTAGAAATAGTGTGTCGGTTTGAAAATTTGAATTCAAATTTTGACCGACTATGCAGGGTGGAAAATATAACGGATTTTAGCGAAACCAAAAATATTTAAATCTGTTAGTCAATACCTTTCTAACGAGTCTGAAAAATCGAAGTTTCATAACGGGAATTAAAAGTTATGGCCGAATGAATTTTCAGAAGAGTCGGTATAGAGAATATATAGCCCTGGAAAATTGATATTTTGCATACGACCTCGGAATTCGACGAAACCACTTTTGTTGGGTCCGGGATGTCAAACTATTGCTAGGTTTCAAATTTCATAATTTTTGAAGCTAGTATGTGAGCGTGGCAAAAGAAAATGTGTTTGGTCGATTTTTGTTAAATTGGATTGACCAGAAAATGGCCATTTTTCAAATGACCTCAGAATTCGACGAAACTAGTTTTGTTGGGACCGTAGCGTCAAAACATAGCTAGATTTATTTTTCTAGAATTTTTCGAATCAGTTTGTGGCCCTGGCAAATTGAAATGTGTGTTCAGAATTTCAAATTAAATGTTTTATACTTTAATTTGAAAAATAACTGACTGTAACAGTCAAATTGGCCTACGAAACATATCCCATTGTGTCCGAAATGGGGGTATTTAGCTAGGGGCGACAGTCGTTGGGTTTAAAAAGGAGTTCGTTTGAGAAAACACTATTTAAAAATTTAATATAACCCTGGGCCAATCAGAATTTTCCTTTCATAAATTTTAAAAATAATAAAAAAAAGAAACCCCCTCCCCCCCCGTTCAACGGCGAAACCGCTCCCTACCTTCTCCCCCAAATCGCCGCCGCCTCAGGCGATTTCCGCCTACGCCACCCCCTACCTCGACGCGCCTCCTCCTCCTCTTCAAATCCGACCCCACCGCCGCCGCCACAGTCGCCTCCTCCGCCCGTATCGAAGCCAGGAAGTCGAGCACTTCGCGCTGCCGCCCTGAACGCCACCGACCACCGAACGCCACCAAACCACCACCGATTTGAAGCCCTCTCTTCCCTCTTCCACGTCCAACTCCCCGATCGTCCCCACGTGCCACTGATTTCGCGAAAACTGTAAACCTAGTTTTGAAGCTTCGTGAAAGTGAGTTCTTCTTTGATCTTTACACTTTGAAAAATCATATCTTTTTGGTGTTTTGACGAAATTCGATGAAACAGGAAACATCGAGACCGCAAGGAAGCTCTCTACCCAATAGAAGAAGACGCGGATTTTTCTGACATCATGTCGATTTTTAGCGCTCAGAAAATCAATGTGAGAATTCTAAATTAACGTGAAATTGAATGGAAAATGTCGTGTATAATTTATATAAGCAAAATATAAATTACATACGTGTTGTATACCTCATGTACATACGTAGTGTAAGCTATATAAGCGAAGTATGAATTTTTACATGCATAGAATAAGTGATATATGTGTTGAAATGCTAGTGAAATATAGCAAATATATATTATATTATATATATATATATATACTCCCCTCGTCCACAAACCATGGACGATATTTATTGTGGTGAATTGGTGTGAAATATTGGATGAAAAATACGAATGGTCAAATAATTGTTTGTGGTTGATATTATTTGGTTGTGGTTGAAAAATACCCATTGGTGATTGAAATGAATTGGAAATATTTGTGGAAATAAAAATAAACATGCCGCCTGCGTGCGAATTAGATGCATGAATCCCCATTGTCAAAAACCGCGAGGTTTTAAGGTAGAGCGAGGAGCCGTACTAGGGACGGTGCCGGTTTTAACTACCCTGCCGTTATGCTGCCGAAACTTTGAATAATCTTTGTGTGTTAGAATTATTTTCATATGTTGAAATTATTTTCTTGCGTTGAAATTAAAGTCATATATAGAAACTATATCCATGTGTGGAAATATTCATGTGTTGAAAAGTGTTGTGTGAAAATTAAATTCATTTGTGAATGAGTGAAGTGTTCAAACAATAAAAATCACATTTTTATATGTATATGAAGTATGAAAAATATTCACCTTATATAAATAATTTCAACCATAAAAATCCCATCTTTCTAATATGAACAACATAAATAAAATGTCCATGTGTGGAGAGGCTCATTTGTTGAGAAGTGTGAGTAGTGGAAAAGTTCATGTGTTGAATAAAAAGATCGAACGATAAAAATTACAATTTTATTGAAACTATGAAGTGCAGAAACATCTATTTGTCGAATAAATATTTTATATGATAAAAATATCATTTTTATCATATGTGTAATATGCTAAAGATATGCGGACGTTGAAATAAATATTTGTGATAGAAATATTATTTTTAACATGCATAGGAACTAAATAAAATAGTCATGTGTTGAAATCTATTTTAGTTCGCCAAAATTATCATCTTTGAAATGTGAAAGGTTAAAAATAGCCACTTGTTCAAATAAACGTGCATGAGTTGAAATATACATTAACTAGCTAATGATATGATTTTAGCCTATGCATGCAACATTAGAATGAATGGTGTTTTCAAACCAAAGCAAATCAAATATGAAATTGAATGGAAATTGATAAATGTTAGAAATTGTATATATGTACATGCATATCTATTGAACAGGTTAAAGCAAAAGGGGCTAGAGAAGAGAAATAGAATTTTGTGCCCCACAAATAGGTACACATTTACCGCTTTGTTTGGGTGATGATTTTATGAGCATGTTGGCTAGCCGCTTGGCTTTTTCTTTTTCTTTTTGATATGAGACGCCCGTGTGGCTATTTGGGAATTTTCCCAGACCCTCCCGTACAAAGGAGGTTATGGCGAAATTTTCCAAAATTTAAAGGCGTTAGTGAAATAATTGAAGTGGAAACGATATAGGAATTTTTGAATGAACTATATTTATATAAATTTATAAATATAAATAGAATTAAAACGAAACGTGGACGTGCAGTTCATGTTTTGAAACCATGATTTCAAACGACTAGTGCGGAAGATCTGACCATTGGATTTTCCCGAAACCGCAACCGTTGGGTTCGCCTTGGAAATATCTTTCCAACGACACCAACTTTGTGAAGATCCGACGGTTGGATTGTCTGGAATGTTTAATTCAAAACTGAAGAAAAACAGCGCCAGAAACGATTATATTTATATATATATATATATGTAAATATAATTAAATTAAATCGAATAACGACGCTGTAGTTCGTAAATTGAAATCGTAACTTCAAATGGTTAGTGTGGAAGATCCGACCGTCGGATTTTCCCAAAACTGAAACCATTGGATTTGTTTTGAAATGACCTTCCTAATGATGTAAAATTTGTGAAGATCCAACGGTTAGATTTTCATATATGTGTAAAACAAAATTAAGGAAAAGCAGCGCCAGTGCATCGACAGGACCTGAAACGTCGTTTAATTAAATATGGTCGTTTTAAATTAAATAAAAATGGCGATATATCGTTATAAAGTACAATAGATGATATAGAGTGAAAATAAACCAATTTTGTTGTGTTTGCTTGATATGTGATGGTTGAATGTATTTGACATGAAAATTTTAACTAAATAACTGAAATGTGAATGTTGAATAGTCCAACCATGTGATTAATTGATTTGAAAATCTAAATATACGTGGGTTATTTGAAAAGGCCGAGTTTATCTCATTTCAAATAATCGATCGACGTTGAGAAGTCGAAGAGTCGAAGACGACTGAAGACCGACGATCTCCACATTGGATGGATGGGCGCTACTAATGCTCGTGATTGGAGTAGCTACCATGAAGGAATTGAAGTAGTAGCCGTCCACACATACTGTTGATTGTACGGATATGCGAGGAATTGGTGCCTCCGGTTTCGTTCAGACCCAGAACGGACTTGTAAATGGACTATGTGTCTGACATTGGATTTTGTTCTGTGTTGATTGATCTCTGTTAAATATATATCTGTTTGGCGGTGGAGAATTTATTCTCTTGCTTAACGCCCTTCTCTGAGACGTACGAGCTCAGAGGTTATGTATTGACAGAAATCAGTCGCATGGAGTGGATTGCCTGTGTGGCACGCCTAAGTGGCATAAGATCAAGGCTTCTGTTGCAAAGCAAAGTCTTGTGATTGAAGATCAAAGCATGGTCTGTGTGACGTAGCTTTGTGTATAACGTGAATTCGCAAGCCTCACAACCCGGTATGAGTCAAAAACGGGAGAAGGACCCAAGGAGTGCATGACGTTTCTTTCTAGCTATGGTGGTGTCAGTGACCTCCCAGCCCTGACATTTATATCTACTTTTCACCTGTGTGGTTGTTGGAATACGAGGCGCCTCGATTATAGGTCTGTAAGGACCGGGAAACGTGTGTTCAGGAATTGCCAATCCTCAAAAGTAAGAGAGGACCAGCCTTGGAGGATCCAGGGGATTGCTGTGTGCGGTCTCGAGGCATTTGCTAGAGTGTCTCGAACGGAGAGGAGCTTGCCCCTTGCCTCGACTCATGAAGGAATCCAATTTCCAATACGAAATATGCGGATGTGATTGTATTACTAGTATGGCGACATAGTAGATGGTAGCTATGCCGCCTAGGATTGATATTTATGATTGAATTGCTTTTGAAACATATATGCACTAGTAATAATATCGAACACCTTTGTTTTATTCGTATGAAGCATCTTTGGCCATTATAAGGTAAAAACTCTATCCTCCGGCTCGCGTTGCATTGTGAGATGGGACCTGAGTCTTATAATGGCTTCATTTTATAAAAAGCATTGCGTTGATTTAATCATTTATTTTATTTCATGCACTAGCACTCATTGGAGTAAACCCGTTCCACGAAAGTGGCGTGGTCCTTTGATTTGCCTTATTATTGTTGTTAATAAGTTGAGTAGATTTCTCATACCAGTCCCATGACTGACTCGTAGTTTGTTTCACCTTGCAAACTCGGGTGCCCTCATTTTCACACGGGCAGCCTAGTTACAGGTTTCTGACGCACCTTTTGGCTCATGGCGAGGCTTGACTACACTGTGCTGACTTGGATTTTCTCCGCCATTATTGTATCTATATTATGATTCCGCCACTGGCGATGTAGACGGATATTCCTTTTGTGTACTCTTCATGTATGATTCCGCCTCAGGCGATGGTGACTGATTATGTATCATTATGCACTAAGTTGTATCCTATACTGTGCTTCTCTGATGTGATGATATCTATATGATTCCGCTGTCATATATGTGTAAATTATTCTATTTTCTGTTTATGCTATTATCTGTGATCTGCTAATGATGATTAATGTGTTATATTCCAATGATTATCCTTAACACCGTGTCACGGGGTTTTGGGATCGTCACATAAAACGATCAGGTATAGTTAAAATAAATTGGGCAGGCATAAATATACATGAGATAGGTATGGATAAGGTATGAAGGTATATAAATAGAATGCTCGACGAAAAGGTATGTATTTAATTCATATATGAGATTTTATGCGCCGTATCGGCTAACCGCTTGGCTTTTTCTTTTTCTTTTGGATTGGTGAGGACCATGGGAGGCTATTAGAAATATCCCGATGATCCTGGTACATAGGAGGTTATGGCGATTTTTTACGGGAATTTAAGGAGTTAGAATATTTTTAAGATAATTTGATAGTTAGAAATCAACGTATCGATATATATATAGAAGTCGATAAGGAAACGAACTTAGAAATAGAATAGTAAAATCAAAAAGGAAGACTAAGAATAAAATCTAGTAAGAATAGAAAGAGGAAGCGTATACGTGTTTAAAAGTGAATAAGTTGTTGTATGGTAATGATTATTCGAGTAAGTAGTCATATCTGTTTTGACGTTATAAATGTTATTCAGTCAAGGTCTGAGAGGTAGTTATACCCCAACTTGATTGATTTCATTATTAACAAATAAATAGTGAGATTTCAGGCTCGAAGATTAATGTTGAATAAGAGTTAATTGAATATAGTATTTGGGTTGCCGTAACGATGTTTTACACAACATCCGTTTTAACCCAAATAAGTGTAAGCTTGGAAATATAATAAAGAATATTTCCTAAGTATAGAAATAAACGAGATTGGAAAAGAGATAAGTAATTGGAATATTTTCCAATTATAAATAGCATATATTTTCTAAAGTTTATAAAATAAAGGAAGGCGATATTCAGAAATGTTTTCCAAATATCATAAAAGGCCAATATGGTTATTGAAAATATTTGGTTAACAAATATTGATAAAGAAATAGAGAAGTGATTTAACTAATGGAATATTAATTAAGGGCTCAGTGACATGTTCAAAAGGAAAATTTGATTTTTTAAAAGAGTAAACTATTTGAAAACTCCCAGGGAAAGACTGTTTGAATTAAAAACAAATTTAATAGAAATTTGTGAAAATAATTTTGAATTAAAGTAAAGCAACTAAAGTGGTAACTGAGATTGAATTAGAATGATATCAAGACATTTTGGATTATGAGATTCAAATTTGAAGTGTAATGTGGTAATCAAGTTAAGAGTTGGGAATCGAGAAGAAACTCGAGTTGAAATGATATTTGGCTCGGATATAAGCGAATGGTTGTGTTGTGGATAAAAGCAGATTGGAATTTGATTGGGATGGCCCTTATATCCGATGAATTGATAACAGGTGGAAAGGATATAATGATATGCCGACAAAAGGTACAAGTTTATATTTCTATTGGATATAAGATTTATGAGCCGAATTGGCAAGCCGCTTGGCTGTTTGGTTTTCTTTTGGGATGGAGATGGCCCAGAGAGTTGAGCGGTGGTTTGACGTATTGACCAGTACAAAGGAGGTGCTGGCGAAAATTTTCGAAGAGTTAAGGCGTTAGAAAATTTTTAGGATTTTTGGAAATTTTCGTTGATAAGAATTAAATAAATTTTTAATTGAAATTAAATTTGTTCAGTTGAAAACTGAAGTTATAAAGTGAATAAATAAGTCTAACCAGTCGATAGGATCGTCCTCTACCTTAGCAATTTCGAGGACGAAATTATTTTAAGTGGGGAAGAATGTAATGACCCGCATTTGCAGAGGTATTATAATTAATTTATTTAATTATATAAATAGTGATATAGTGAATTAAATGATGGTTTAATTTAATAATAGTGAATATTTAATTTAAAATAATAAATTAAATTCTGAAATAATCAGAATTGGCTGAAATGGCGATATGGTGTGAACTGGATCATCTGTGATATTAAATTCAATTTAGAATTTGAATTTGTATAACGAATATATTATTTGAATGACAGTTTGAACGTATAATTATATTATAATTAAAACCGAGCTCGAAATGGCACTGCAGTTCGTAAATTGGCGATTTGAACTTCAACTGAATATACAGAATTCGTTTTAAGCCGGATTTCTGTGAAACAAGAAACGTTAGGAGCTGGTGGGGTATATCTTTCTAGTGGAAGAGAAAAATTGGGATTTCATCGTGTAGATTTTGATTTACGTCTAAATCAAATTTTAGAAAAGTCGTTGTGGAATTCCTTTATAATTTATAAAGGAATTATTTATATTTTTAAAGGGGATTTCATTTTAAAACGAATATCGGGTTGACCCAGATTGAAATATCGAGTTAGAAACCCATATAGGATTTTTCTGAGCTGTATGGTATTCCACTGTGAATATATACGATAACATAAATTTATTTATAATTAATTTAATTATATTTAAATATATTTATATATTTAAATAGGGTCATTTAGAGCTTTAAAATATAGCCGGTTTTGCAAACGAAGTCGGAATTCGACGAAACTAATTTTGTTGGATCCGCAATGTCAAATAGTTGTTAGATTCCCAGTTTCATGATTTTTAGAGTCAATGTGTGGTCATACGGATTTTTAGAGTGAGAAACAGTCAGTATTTCGATGGTTAAAAATACGTTGTGTGAGCAAATGGAGTCGGAATTCGACGAAATAAGTTTCGTTGGGAACGTAATGTCGAACTGAAGGTGTATGTCCATTTCCGTGATTTTTGGGTATCATATGTGATGACAGGAATTTTTAGAAGACGAATTAAATGAATAAAGTGACTAATAGAAATATCCTTACAAATATCTCATCACAATATCTAAATCTAAAATCCTATAAATACCCCACTAAACCAATTCTCTTCAGACCTAATCTCATTCCACGACCGAATTCCTGAGTCGCCACTTCACAAGCAAGAACCGAGCTTCACAAATCAAAAGAAAATACTAAGAAAAATCAATAAATCATTTTATACATATGGATGGATTCCTAAAGACCTACTCTTCGACAAAGTAACATTCTGGTGGAGCTCGACATCAGTCCGTCGCGGGTTTTCAGTAAGCAGTGGAACCTAGGGTTCGACTTTGGTGTTTTTGTGGTGATTGATTCATGAAATCGAGTTTGGATTTGGGGTTGCCATTGAAAACCACACCTGTGTGAGGAGATTGGTGGGTTTCGATGACAATTTATGTCGTGCGTTTTGGCCTGGTAGTGCTCGAGCGCGATTCCGACGTGGAGCTCGAGAGTGATTATGTGGTTATGGGTTGATAAAGATGGCGAAGGGGAGTTAGTTGGTGGTGGTTTCACACAGAACGGTTGTAACACCCCACATCCGTTAGTGTCACTCACAAAGGGAATGCACTAAGTTCTGTGGAGCATTTAGGGTAAAAGATGCAGATAAATTACAAGACTGACAGAAATTAAACAGCGGAAAATAAAACTTTGCTTTATTGATAAAATAGTTTGTAAAATGGTTTCTTTACAATATCAGAGTATCATCTGTCTTACAAAATAAAGAAGCATAAAAACAACATTTATATTCCCCGATTTTAGCAAGAGCCAGCCTTAGCATCTGAAAAGAGAATCCAAGCAAACTTCGACAAATCTTCAAGCTGGGAAAGAGTGGTAGTCCAACTTAACCTGAGCTAAACTATTCCCTCCTTTACTACCTAGGGGGAGGGGGGAAACGGAAGAAAAGAAGACAAAAGAAAAACAGAGTCAGACATAAAGCCTAAGTAAGTTCAATAACTTCTAGCATGTGAACATGGAAAAACAAAACGACATGAATTAACTGAATACAAGATTACACCATGACGATAGAGTCAACAAGATTAGACAAGGTAGTCACAAGATATGCTAAGATAAGATAAACTGGATACGCTCTAATACTTTCGCCGCTTCGCTATTTCCTTGTTATACTGGTTTCTATATCTCTGCACCGCCTATCTAGTGTCCCAACTAGTAATGATAACGTGATCCCAATCCCTGTATTTTCCATGGCCTTCCGGCATACATTCATTATTTATTACCTAGATCAAATCTAGGGTTTTCTATCAAGTGCTTTCTAGATTTAACTAGAGTTTACGCTATCTGCTGAACGCTTTTCGGATTCAGGATTTATGCCACCTAGTCCAACTAGGGATTATGCTACCTGTCGAACGATGCCCCCAAGTCTAGGACACACTACCTATAGTGGTATATGTTCCTATACTTCCCCACGCATGTATCGCGAATCGTTATCGCTTATCTAGATGCACATGTCCTGTAATGTGCGGTCCGAGTCCTGTGACAGGGCAAATCAAGGAATACAGAACTTGGTCGGGAGCTTTCAGATATCTTCTAATGCAAATGCTAAGGTCTGTTTTTATTCCAGTGGCTAAGGTCCCACTTGACCCCTCCATCAACTAATGAAAGGCACACCTTGTAAAATGAGAACTATACGTCGGCCCCCGGTGCCCCTCTATCCTATGGCCATCCTCACCCATAACTAGATAGCAAGTATATGGTCTTTTGGAGTTCTCCGCCTTTCCGCTTCACGTATCTCGATTGACTCAAGATGGATAGTAGACGACGAGTTGCTATCACAAGGCTACCGTTTTCTCGCCGAATCACGCCGGTCCATCCTAGTCTTTAGGTTGCCATATATTGCAACCAAGGCATACCCCTGGTTCTTCTACGCAGACCTTAACCTCTGTGAGCCCAGGAGGATCATCTGCAGCCTCACAGAGGGATACCAAGAGAACCCTCACGTCCCCTCGAAGCCTCGGGCTTCGTAACCCAATTCGTTGGAGCCTCCTTTTTACTCAGACGGACATTCGCTCCTTCCCGTGTTATACTAAGAATTACTACTTAGTTTTACTAACTAAGATTTACCACTTAGTTTCCAGAATCATTGTTTTCTTAACTAAGGTTTACTACTTAGTTCTATTTCCCGTCAATTTGGATTGGTTAAGTGTCATTAGTCAATTCAAGCTAACTTAACCCCCTTCATTTATCCTGTTAAACTGGTTAAGTGTTATCAGTAATTCATGTTGACTTAACCCCATCACAAACCAAGTTATATTGGTTAAGTATTTCTTAATACTTAACCTTACCCTTTCACCTTGTATTGGTTAAGTGTTCCCTTTTAACTTAACCTTGCCCGTCTGCTTTAACTAACATGTTATTAATGGCTAAGTATTATCCCTTCACGTTTTAGACTTAACCCTATTCCTTTATCACAATCTGATGGTTAAGTGTTCAAGTTATTTAACCCTACGGTCTAGCTCAGCTAAGATATCAAATTGGCTAAGTGTATTAAACTTTACTTAACCCCAACCTCTAGTCTAGTTAACATGTTAATTTGGCTAAGTGTATTAACTTTACTTAACCCCACCTCCTAGTCTAGTTAACATGTTAATTTGGCTAAGTGTATTAACTTTACTTAACCCCACCTCCTAGTCTAGTTAACATGGTAATTTGGCTAAGTGTCCCTATGAACTTAGCCCTCCCATTCTAGCTTAGCTATGTTAAGTTGGTTAAGTGTTCCTATGGACTTAACCCTCCCATTCTAGCTTAACTGTGTCTGTATGAACCTAACCCAACCCACCGGTCTGGTTATCATGTTGAATTGGTTAAGTGTCTTAGTTAGCTTAACCCTACCATTCTTGTTCTAGCTTTAACTAAATAAATCAAAGCCGCGACCACTCACATTAGACAGATATTGTTGCGAATACTGGATGTGCCGGTTGGTTCCGAGCAGGTTTACATCGCAACTCAGTCTAACCTCGGGTTAGGCCTATTCGTATTTTCTAAGTTTAAAGGGTTTTGATTAATTTTCAAATCAGGTTTTGAAAGTAACCATCCCGTCCGTCAGATCAGTTAGGGATAGCCAGGGAGAGCAGGAAATTTGTATTTTCCAAACTCAAGCCTAGACACTATCCTCTCTGTCACCCTAGAACTTTCTGGTGTGTTATTAAAAGAGATGTCGTTAAGAAACCTTTAATTTGTCTAAATTTGCCTTTCCTCATTTAGGACAAATTCTATAAGTAGATCAATTCTAATTTACTTATTTCCCAATTAATCTTTTAATGTAAATTGTCTACATTTATTTCTATGGCCCATTTCCCCCTCTAAATCATATTTATACCTTTTGGTATGTAAACTATACCAAATTAAGTGTCACAAACCATGATTTTGCTAAACCTGCCAATTACTCCCAATTATGGCCAATTTCAAATTTATGCTAATATACTTACCGTGCCAAATTATCTAATCCAATTCTAATTCAACAATTCTAATTCATGTCAAACTAGACTTATTACTCTTGTTCACTATTCATGTAAATGCTAGATTTACACGTCGATACTAGATTCAGGTTACACAATCTATAATTCATATCAAATTTACCCAATTTGCATTCCTATAATACATGTTCCCAATTTATGCCAATTTCCTAGTTTATAACTATGTTTTTAGTAAATTTCATATTTTGCCCAAATCGTATTCCCACCGTTCGTATAATCGTAATTCAATCTAGATTATAGATAAATCTAGATTCGTAGAAAATAGAGAATGAACCAAAGATGCTAGGCAAAAGATAGACATAATAACTGGCATAAAAAGGGTTGCATAACGATGTCGATTCAAGAACATGGGTAGACCTAACTTAATAGGTAAATTCCCAAGGTCTAAAACCAAAAGAAAACCAAGAACAGACAGAATAGAGACGTAGGTTCAAGAACATGGGTAGACCTAACTTAATAGGTAAATTCCCGAGGTCTAAAACCAAATAAAACCAAGAATAGACAGAATAGAAAAATCAGGTTTAGACCCAATTTCACAGTCACAAAACTTAAGCAACACTTTCCTAGTCAGGAATCATAGGTGTTTAGTCACAGTTGTCCTTGTTATGTCATATGCAATAGTTTATGTTTCCTAATCAAAGGCATAGGCTTAGTCAAGGAAATAATTCTCATAGTCACGGTCACAGTCATAGGCAATGTCCATAGTCATAGGCAATGTTCATAGTCATAGGCAATGTTCATAGTCAAAGAGGCATATTGTTCTAAGGTCCATAGTTTCATAGTCACAGTCTTATTTGTCCTCGAATCATAATAGTTCTTAATTAGGTCCAAAGATATAAGCACAGTTCGAATATAAAGATTTGACATATTCTTTTATTCCTTTTAATTTCATGTCACGAACAGAGAGAAACGTTCAAATCTAAAAAGTAACTGACTTACAGAGATTTAGATTAGAAAAGAAAGATGGCGTTGCTATGATTCGTGCGACGTTGCTCGAAACCGTTTGAGCTAGCCTTTGATTCTTCACTTGAAATCCTAGCCTGACTTGAACCTCTTCTTGAAAGTCTTTGAGCAGCATCTCCTAGTCTTGATTTATTATATATATATTATTCTATTTATTATTCTTTTAAGAGGAGGAGAAGAAGCCATATTCACTAAGAATCTTTGCAGCATAAGGATAGAGAAGAATTGTGAATAGAGAAGGAGACTAGGGCTGTTTATATATTGTTAGGCGGACGAACCTAGGGAGAGAACGTGACCAAATACATCAGAACGATCCAGGTGCAGAAAGCTGGAAAAAGCAGGGGGGTCGACCCCCAGGTCGACTACCCAGTTGACCTGGGTGACCCAGGTCGACTACCCAGTCGACCTGGGTGCCCAGGTCGACTACCCAGTCGACCTGGGTGCCTTGGGCGGGAAAATTCCCGCCCAGCCCAACCTGGGTCTGTTTTCGAATTCAAACTCCTTTTCGGCCCTGTTTGGAAATATGAACTTCGCTGAATCTTTCGGAGGCCATATCTTCCTCATATGTACTCCGATTTACGCAAACTCGGACTCGTTTTCATGCAGAATTCCGAGCCGAACGTAGTGGCGCAGCCCATTTCCCTTGATTTTGATTTTAACTTTTAATTCTGTCTTGATTTGTGTATCTTAGCGTTACAGAATTACGGGGTGTTACAACGGTGGTGAGTGGAGAAGGAGGATGGCGCTTGAAGTTTGGTAATGGCGTCGTGTTGTATACTGGAGGAAACAGGGATTTGTGGAAGAAGGAGTAAGGTTTTAAAGCGGCCGATTTCCTTTGTTGGGCCGGATTAGAGTGGGTAAGGCCCATCAAGTAAAGGTTTAGTTTTAATTTAATTTAAAAATGAGTGTATGACTTGTAACCCTTATATCTTACTCATACGTTATCAGAAGTTAAAATCGTCGGATCCGTTGGGACAGTATGGACGAGCACTACACCATAGAGCTGATTGAGAGTGAATCCGAACTCGTTACAATTTATGGCGAAATAAATTGTTTGATTCAAATCAAACAACAGTTTATCGTTCTTTAAGGATGAACTGCAAATGTGAGTAAATCTCACTAACTCTAAATAGTTTATAATTTCATGTTGTATTTTTAGAACTATTAAATATCGGCTGATTGACTGTGTGTTGACTGTTTGATTGAACTGCTAGTCAGTTAGTTAAATTTCTATATTGATTCTGTTTAATAGAATATATCATATGGAACTGAAAGTGATGTTGATTTTATTGTGTAACATCTGTGGATGCAGGGAAACAGGTTGGAGGAATCCAGCTGGATTCCTCAACATTTATTTTACTGTTATTCATATATTGTGATATATGATGTGATATATAATCTGTTGTTGATTGTGTGTATTTGAGTGATATCGATCATTTGTGATATGGTATGTTAAGTACCATAAGAATACCAGAATGATATAAGGGGATTTTCAAAGTATAATTTGAAAATATTTTATTTATATAAAATCAATGGATTTTATATATAAAAGGAAAAAAGATTTTTTTTTAAAAGGAAATATATTATAAATATCCAAAGAGTTAAAAAGAATATATTTGGGAAACAAATATAAAGGGAATATATTTGTAAACCAAATACAAAGGAAGATATTTGCAAAACAAATAGAAAAAGAAATATTTGTAAAAAAATTACAAATAGAATTGAAAAGGGAAATATTTGTAAAACATTTACAAATATATTTAATGGAAATATTTATTTGTAGGAAATAAATAGAAAGATGAAAATGAGATATTTATTTGCTAAATAAATAGAAAGATGAAAAGGAGATATTTAGTTGTTAAATAAATAGAAAAGATAAAAGAAATATTTAGTTGTTAAATAAATAGAATTGAAAAGGGAATAGTTATTTGTTAAGTAAACAAATAGAAAAGGAAATGATTGAAAGGAATAAATCAAAGGAGTTAATTCAAAAGAGTTAATCGAAATGAGTTAATCGAATATTAGTTGTTCGATTAGAGTTAATCGAATAGAGTATGAGTTAGAGTTAACCAGTTAGAGTTAATCGAATTAGAATAAATCAATTAGAGTTAGTCGAATAAGGAGTTATCGAATATTAGTTATTCGAATCGAGTAAAAAGGAGTTAATTCAAAGGAATAAATCAAAGGAGTGAATCCGAAAGAGTTAATCGAATAGAGTAAATTAATTTGAGTAAATCATTTAGAGCTATTCAAATGGAGTTAAGCGAAGTAGAGTTATCGAATATAGTGTATTCGAGAGAAGAGTGATTCGAATTAGTTATTCGAATAGAGTTAAATAAATAAGAGTTATTCGAATTATTTATTCGAATATAGTTAAATAAATAAGAGTTATTCGAATATAGTTAAATAAATAAGAGTTATTCGAATTAGTTATTCGAATAGAGTAAAACACATAAGAGTTATCGAATTAATTATTCGAAAGGAGTTATCGATTATAGTTTAATCGAAAGGAGTTATCGAATTAGTTAATCGAAAGGAGTTATCGATTTTAGTTTAATCGAAAGGAGTTATTGAATTAGTTATTCGAAAAGAGTTATCGATTATTGTTAAATCGAAAGGAGTTATCGAATTAGTTATTCGAAAGGAGTTAAGTAAGGAGTTAAGTAAAAAGAGTTAATCGATTAGGGTTAAATAAATAGAGTTAATCGAATTTTGTTATTCGAAGAAAGGTTTTCGAATCTAGTTATTCGTAAGGGAGATTATCAAATATAGTTATTCGAAGGGAGGAGTTATCGAATAGAGATTTATTCGAACGAGAGTTACGTAAGGAAGTGTTAAAAAGTTAAAAGATGAACTTACCCTGTTTCGAGATTTGAAATGTTGTTCAGTTAAGGTCTGAGTGGTAGCTACACCCCAACTTGATTGACTGTGTTTTTAATTTAGAAATGGTTATGGTTCGAGAGTGAAAGTGGTTAAGTGAATTTAGTAAATAAGTATAGTGGTTCGAGTTGTCGTCGCGATGTTGATTTAAATATCTGTTTAAATCCAAGTAAAGAAGATTTGGAAATGTTTTCCAAATAGAATCAGAAACTTAATCAAATATTGAAATAGGAAATATGAGTGTGTATATATATGTATATATATATGATTGATGATTGATTGATAGAATTTCCATCTGGAAATAATATCGTTGTTTGCACACGTGTTTTTCTTCGATAGTTAAATCATTGACTATCGAAGTTTTTGACCTTTTAACGATGTTAATATGGAGAGACCGGTTGGATTATTATCCAAAGAACCACTCTATATTGGCATGAGCATTGCGAATCATATATGCCAAAGAAAATTGAAGACGGAGTAAGGTGCAAGGGCTATTGTATAAGTCTTAGATAACAGTGCCTAAGATGGATGTACTGAATAGTACCTTCAGTTCATCCTGTTCCTGGATGACTTGTATGGATAAATGTCTGACAGAGTATTTCCAGAAAGGTCATGTACATTGATTTCTTCAACCATACCAAGAGTGGAAGTGGAGAAGGAAACTTCTTTAGCTAATATGTAATGTACTGTTGTAGACGTCAATTAGTGATTTTCTATGGATCTGAAAATGTGGCATTCGAAGTGAATCTGGTGTGATGATGAAGCGTAACCTCAAGCCTCATCAACCGGTAAATGACAGAAATAGGGCAGGCAGCATGGCTAAGTTGGTCGTTCCGAAGTAGGGTGTATAATCACCTGATCTAGAGTTTCATTTATTTCTAAAAATCTATTGTTGATGCTGTCCCATCCGGGAAACGGTTGCTGATCCCAACCGTAGGTGATATTCATTCGATACACTCAAGTGAAATGAGTGGTCGGTCTTGTGTGGCCGGGTTGCAAGATGTTCTTGTTGAACCCAGTGTATTCCTTTCTAGAGGTACACTAGCGGAAGGTGGTTCCATACCTTGTCATAGTTGGAAATCCATTACCCAATACGTGCTTGCAGTTTTGATTGTATACTATATATATAGAACGTGAGATGAAAGCGTTTCTTCTAGATGATTATTATATTGTGGTTGGTAGACATTATTATAATATCAAAAGGTTTTAGATATAAAGAATATTTGGATTCTCATAAGGGAAAAACCCGTTCCGTTATACGGCGTGGTCATATGAGATATCATTTACCTGCTCGAACCGTTTTAAACCGTTTTACTCATACCAGTCCCATGACTGACCAAGTTTTTTTATTTTCCATAAACTCTTGGGTGCCCAATTTTGTACGAGCAGTCAAGTAGTCAGGATTTACAGATATACTGGAAGAGCTTGGAGCAGGAGGCTTCAGGATCATATAGCTATAGTTTATTTCCGCTGAGTTGTAAGTGTTGTACTCCGATAATGTTATTGTATACATATAATGATTTTATTTCAAGGATATATTATCTATTATATGTTGTTTGTTCCGCGGTGAGATTCGTGTTACTCTGATGTTGTGTTCTTCTTCTTCTTCTATTCTAAGTTTCTATCTTATCTATCCTCACCCTCTGTTTTCTTTCATTAACTATTCGGTTATTTTCAATCCTTGGATGTTCGATATGTGTTGTATATCGGATAACCAAGATCTCGAAAATCCGGGTCGTTACAAAAGGGATTGCACTTTGGAAACCAAAAGAAAATTTATAGAAGCTTATCCAGATTTGTTTGTGGTATGACCCTTATTAATCTATAGATAAATTTGTTGCTTGATCACTTATTGCTATAAATGTTTAGTCCTTGTCTAAATTCAAAGGACGAAATTCCTTAAGGGGGAGGATGTAACATTCCTTATTTTAGTAATATATTATTTAATAATTTAATTTTTGAGTAAACTGGAATAATGTGATGGATGAGGTAATGGGATTTGTGTTTAATAATTTAATTTAACTTTGGCCTTTTTAAACAAATAAATTATATAAAACATGCATAAAGAAGGGAGACTTAAGGAGAGAAAATTAAAACTTTCATCCAATCTATATATATATATATATATATATATCATGTTTTCCAACATTTCATTCACAATCCTCATTTTATAACCTAAAAAAAACTAATGGGAATTAGATAAATGTTGGCCATTGTAAGTTATGAGAAAAATAAGAAGATAAAGCCAGGAAAACTTAGAGCTTGGAATAATTGTCAACAAACCTCAGCATCCCTACCCAACAAAGCTGAATAATATACTTTACCCCTATGGTTTCAGTTATATTGAAATATATGAAAGTGTTGTCAATTGTTCATATAGATTTTGTGTTGTTCTTTATTATATGTTGTTATGGATTACCCACATTTAGTTATGTGCTGTAAGTTGGTTTCACATTTCATTGTCATACATGAAAATGAATAAGTCATAGAGGAAAACCCTTAGATAGAGATCTCCAAATAATGTGGAACTTTTTTATGATATGTGTTTAATAATTATAGGGATGAGTTTTGAATTATGTGAGTTGTTATGATGGTATGAATTTGTTACAAATTTCCCGAGGGTGCATGCTTTAGGGAAAATCGTATGTTAATTCTAGTATTATCGTATGTGAAGATATGTCCAAGTATTTAATATTTTATGTAGTACAAAGTACTGTAAAATTGTATATACTTTATTCTGAATACTTTTTGTAAACCAATGAAATTTCGACAAATAGTGTGGAGTTGGTAAAAAGATATATTTTATAAAGAAATAAAATAGTTCTGCCTATTATAACTGTCAGTGCCGTTTCCAGATTCAGAACCTTCTCCAGCAATGGTTAAAACGACCCTTCGGCGGCGCTGGATGCTTGAAATATCACCGGCATTGTATATGAAGCATTTTTTGATTCCGCTCTTGCCTTTCGATTTCGGGAAGTGATCCTGATACTCATAATCATTTTGGTTTTAAAAGATAGCTGCTCCATAAGAGGCTTCTGCGTTAGCTCTTTCAAATAGATCGGAGGGGTATTTCCTATAAAAGAACTATTGTTATGAAACAAATAGCGACTATGAAAGGAACACAAGCTATATGCCAATTGGTCTTTCGTTAGAACTGGAAGGGGATTCCTACCAAAGCTTATGCTTTTGAAACTATGGAAATCATTGAAGCCATTTCTTAGGCAGACATGCCTTTGTAAAATCGCTTTTTTAATTACATACTTAGGCAGTTAATAGACAATTAAGGAACTTTTTCTAAATCAAATGTTTTGAGGCACTTCCTCTATTCCTCTTGTTTTTGGCGATGAAGACAATGAGATTTTATCTATATATTTTGTAAATTACACAATAAAGCATCTACATTTATTGCTTGTTGTCATTGCTAGGCGATAAGTATTGTTAGTCGCGAAGCAGGAAAGGTGGCCCTTTTGGAATAGCTTATATATGGTCTTCAATACCATTGCAAGAATCGAAGTAGATTGGAAACGAAATAGGTGTCGTGTCTAATGCAATGTATGCTGGATTTGTCCTAGAACCCTTGAAGTGTTATATACTTGGTTGTTGGTGTTATTTGGACATTACATTTGCATGGGGAACAACGGGATGGTCCCAGAGGTGGGAGTTGATACTCAACAATTAAAATATAATGTAAATAATGTTATGTGGATCCATTGTTTCGCGCAGTATGTCGGATTAGGAATGAGCCTTCGGTTTCATGTTAGTGGGGAGGGAATCTACAAAGCGCTGAGGGAACCTAACGGGATGCTGATTCCGTATAAGTGGAATATGATACCACAAATCACTGAAAGGGAGCCAACAATAGAATGAGGTTTTGGCTCTGTTTCTTAGCAAAGCTATTCTTTATAACGGAACTGAAAAGGAGTAACATTGGGGATGGTATCCATTGTGTGTTGCACGATAAATATGATTAATGTTGTTGCTTTATGTTGATATGTGTTGCTATGATAATTGAACTAACCATTGCTATGCATGGGTGTAGCGTTATTATGGTATTGTATATGATACTAATGAGAGAGAAACCTATTCGTCTATGCAGCATGGTATCATTAGATGCGGATAGCGAAGGGTTATCAAGTTATTATTTATACCAGTCTTTTTTATTGACATAAAGTTTTCAACTTTCCCCTTATGCTCTCGAGTACTCAATTAAGTACAATAAGGATTAGGGTATTTCAGGTACCGTCTATGAATAAGCTTCTGAAGGAGAGCATAAGATGATAACTATTTAGGTCTTTTGTTGTGTGATGTTTTGATCAGAATATTGTATGGTAGGTGGATGTATCGACTTGTTTTGTGAATGCCATTAATATACACTCTGATCATTAAGGGAGCATCTTCATATGCTACACTCGGTATTATATTGTAATAAGTTATATTTCTCTGAACGGTATATATGAGAAGGGTTGTATGAATGAATTATTATTATCAATGAATGTTTTGTCCGAATTTTCATTCTTTCATGTTATTTGATGTTGACATTGAATAAAATTTAACTTTCTTTTATCGAAAGTTGAAACTGGAGATGAATATGCCATCTGTAGCGTTTAGCTTCGTGCCTTGGAGAAATTGTGCTACAAAAAGTAAACCAGAGAGCTTAGAGATGGGAGTTTCCCTTGAATAATACCTGACGTAAAATTTAGAAGTCTCGGCATCCTTTAGGTGTTAAACTTGTGACAAAATCAGACCTTCGGGAGATGTCAAAGAGCCGCTTATTAAAGAGTAGTAATATTTGGAGGTAGATAAGCTTCTTTCCTACCGCCCTCTTCATTCGAAATTTCTATCAGGGATTCAGCATAGAGATCAACCTTCTTCCAAGTGGGTTGTTCGGGGGAATCCTTTCAGAATTTTTCTCAGTAAACTTCAGGATATTGTAAATCTCCTATGTATAGATGAGGTCTCGAATTCTAGAGAAGTAGGAATAGGCGCATTAATAACTGGAGGAGCATATAAACGTCCATAAGAGCTACTGAAATTAACTGACAAAATACAGCGAGAAAGGGGATGTTTATAAGTGCAAGACGACAAAAGTTAGAACTCACCTTCCAAGTAAATAATATAGGCGAAGTGGTGATGAACTTGTAGTGGGTTACCTCGACCTAGGTAAAGACTACCCCTTGTTAATGATATCGTCATAGGAGGAACAACCAAAATTACATGATTTTGTGGAAGAAGATGGTATTTTAAGAGGTTGGCAGTGGTTAAAAGTGTAGCCCTCTTACCTAATTTCTCTGAAGCTTCCCTAATGTTTTTATGACTTGATCAGAATTATTGTCAGTGGCTTTTGGGATGTCTTCTACAAAACATGCATGAAAAGAAATTTGGTGAATTCCCCGCTAATTTTAGGAGGGCATCAGTTGAAGAAGAATTAGTTTTTTTTCCATCTTTTGACACAGGGTCAACGATCAATGCTTTTATCGGTTTATCCCAATAAAAATGGGTTTTCCCTTGCTAACCATAGCTTAGTGGAATAGGTTATAAAGAGTCGATAAGCTCAGATATTGGCCTCTAGACTCAAGCGAAATCACCTCCAAACATAGCATATAGGTTACATGTTTGGGGATAGATGGATTGAAGCAAGGTTGGTATATTAAAGAAAACATGAAACAAAATCGAGGAAAGGAAAGAACCCGCCATGCTAGATATGAACAGTGGCGTAAGAAAATTGTCTTTTGGGAGATTATCATTGGAAGTGCCCACCAGTGATGAGATGTCTTAAACTCAGGAAGTCTTCCAAGATGGCATCAAGCCCCTTTTAGGTGGTTATCAGTGATTTTTTAGTGACGATAATGACATTTTCGTCCTTGTTAGTCACCTTTACCGAAGGAGAAGAGAAGGATTCACCAATTACATGAGTTGTCTTTGGAGTAGCCTTTTTAACATTCTTTCTGTCACCCATGATGCTATCAGATAATACTATAAAAATAATAATAAAACTTGAAAATAAAGATAAAAAAGCCTTATGTGCAATTCCTCCCGGAAGTACAATGTAACACCCCGTATTTTTAGTGCAAGATAATAAAATAAGAATAACCTAAGTAAATATTCAGAATAACTGAAACAGACTGCGCCATTGCGTCTATCTCAGAATTCTTGTCAAGATAGACATTTGGTTTGCATGAAACGGACACCGTATGAAGAAGTTATTAAGGTTTGAAGTTTGTATATGCATAAGAAGAATATATATATATATATATATATATATATATATATATATATATATAAATCCAGAAATTTAAAAAATAAGTTCAAAAATTCAAAACCAAAATCTGGCACGCAAATCAAGGAAGGGCCGACCATTTTGGTGGTCGACCCTACTGGGTCGACCCCGGGGTCGACCCTGCTGGGTCGACCCAGGCGCTTTGGGGTCAACCCCGGGGTCGACCCAGTGGTCGACACCCACGAAAGGGGGTCGACCCCCGGCAGTAGATTTTTGCAGATTAGGGTTTTTTGATATTTTGACAGTTCGGATGGCTTTTGGTCAAATATGAGGGTTCTGTTTGTTCCATACACCTATATATAAGACCTTAGACCTAACCCTAAACATCATAATTCTGCGGCTATGTTGTAGCTCTGCCTGGCTCCCTATCTCTCTCTCTCTCTCTCTTCTCAAATCTATTCTGAAAATATTTAGCCTAGGAAAATTATGAATTCAGTCTAGAAGAGGGAATCAACGTTAATAAAAAGATTATTGAATCATGAAAGCAAGGTAAACTTCCAAGAACCAATCTATTTAAATTATTTCTCTTTCCCTTGTCTTTTCATGAAAATAATATATCCATGGTCATTAGGTTGTGGATCAAATTAAAGGTAAAAGGGAAAACATGGATGATAGAACGGATCGGATTCAAAATTTGGGGAAAGCATGAAAGGTGAGTGGGTTTAAAATATACTTTTTGAATAATAGTACCTCTATCGTTTGACATTCTCCATAATGAACATATTGGAAGGTTTAATTTGATGAAATGCATTATTGCGCTAAAATGGATAATATGTTCAATTAGTTAATATGTTGAGATGTACATTTACTTGAATTTTTAAGAAAAATGAATACCGTTGTATAGATCCATTTTATGAACCTATGAATTTGGAGAATGATACACTATTGGAGAACTACATGTTATTTTAAATAAAGTTAATTACATGTAGGAAGACACACGACATATATTGGGATTTGGGGCATAATTTGAAATAGGATATTGGAACATAACATATATATATTATGTTTTGAGACTTTAATTGGGAGGCGCAATATGATATGAACATAAATGGTTGAAAATTCATACATAAGATTAGTTGAAATATTGGTTATGTTTATGTGTTATAGACTTGTTAAAAATATTGGTAGTAAATACCACTGTTCATATTACATATTGATTTATCCCACTTATATACCAGAGTCCCTACCTGTGTGAATTAGAATGGTTGTATGATTATATACATAAAATTTAATAAATGAAGATGAATATGCATAGGGTTACAATTAGAAATTGTAGTTGCACTTATGGCACGAGGTTAGGTTGCATTAGTGGCGGAAGTCTTCCCGGACCCGGCCGGCATATCCAACAGCTACTAATGTTGAACCTAATGTGAGAGGCCTAATTGAAAAATTAAAAACATGCAATGGTACTAAGACATGAGGTTAAGTCAACTTGTGGTAGATGTCTACCCGGACCCGACCGGCAAATCCAGCATCCACAAGTGTAGGCTTAATGTGAGAGGTCTAGTGCTTATGTATATAAATATATGTATACAACAAGATATGAATAAATGGCAATGATGGTAACTAAATGTCTAACTCAGAAAATAAGAAAGGAAGGGATGTAATGAACTGAGTTACTCTGATACGAAGGAAAAGTGACGTATTTCCCTAAATGACCTATTTCTGAGAATGCGGTTGCAAGTAAGCTACAGTAAATAAAGTAAGGAAAGTAAAGAAAGTACTTGCTACCATGAATTTAGATGGGAATACGTTATGAAAGTAAATCACCGATTCCTTCTATCAAACTGATAATGTGCATGAAGTGTTTTCCTTAGTTAAAATAAGGAACCTATATTATGGTGAATGAAGAATACTGGAATATAACAGTAAAAGAAAATGGTTTAAAAGGGGAATGATAATCACCTATTATCAATAAATAAAATTAATGAAAATTTTGTATAATAGGTAGAGTTGTCCTAGGGATAAGTGAATATTATAACTTAGGTTATAATAAACTACTAAGGGAATTGGATAACTGGTGAAATGAGTTAAGGGACACTTAATTGTAAATTAAGTAAGTAGTAAATGGGGAAAGCCAGAAACCAGTTGATAAAAGGGGGAAATATAATAAGTTGTACTTAATTATAAATTAAGTAATATGTAAGATTGGAAGTTCGAAACTCGTTGATAAGAATGTTTAGGCTTGTCCTAGGGACAAGAGGAAATTATAACATAGGTTATAATAAACGGGTATAGAAACTTATTAATGGGCCTTAGTTAATAAAACTAAGTTAATAAGTAAACAGCGATAAGTTGTATTGACAATGTAAAATGGAATTATGATTAAATGAGAAAGGATGAGGAAAACTTATGAAATTAAATAAGTTATATTTAATCATAAATGGCAAGTGACATGTTAATTAGAAAACATGTGAATTGGATATACCTAATCACATATTAAGTAAAACACGTTATTGTAATGATGAAATAAAACAAAAATATAAAAGAGATTATGGATTACAGACCTTGGGCCACAATATAGAGAATAACGTGTTGTGGGCTTATTAATAAACTTAACTGGATTAAGTTGTATGACTGAAATTAATAAGCAAGTGAAACTTGGTAATTTGAATAAGAATTCAATATGAATTGGAATAACCAAGTTAACTGGAAACCTAATGAGGTGAGACAAGCACATAAAAGAATGTTTAGACATAGGGTCTAACAACATACTAAATGGAGGCGCTTAGTCCAGTCCGTACGGTTGAGGGTGAATAACCTAATAGGGTAGATCATTGAGGTGTTACAAGGCATGAGGGGAGCGCATATTCATCTGATTGTTCTGACAGCTCCAAAGGACTGGAAGGGGAAGCACACGGCTTCCTGAGGTACCTAAGGTGCTTCTGGTAGTCCTCTATGTGGTGTGTAACAACCCGAAAAATCTGAGCCAATTTAAAAATTTTAATTTGGCTATTTTGGTGAATTTTAGATATTTAAAATAAAATATTTTAAATAATAACGACGAAAAGTAAGTTCGAATCGATGTTTGAAAATAAATATAATTATTTTAAATTATAAATAAGGCCTGAAATGGCGCGGTAGTTTCAAAATTTCAATTCAAACTTTGATTTACTGTACGGGTGCAAAATAAAACGGATTTTAGTGAAACGAAAAATATTTAAATCTGTTAGTGAATATCTTTCTAATGAATCTGAAAAATCGAAGTTTCATAGCGAGAATCAAAAGTTATGGCCAAATGAATTTTCAGAAAGGTCGCTATAGAGTTTATATAGCCCGTGAAAATAGCCATTTTGCAAACGACCTCAGAATTCGACGAAACCACTTTTGTTGGACCCGGGATGTCAAATTATTGCTAGGTTTCAAATTTCAAATTTTTCGAAGTTAGTATGTGAGTGTGGCAAAGGAAAATGTGTTTGGTCATTTCTGTTAATTTGGATCGACCAGAAAAGGGCCATTTTTCAAACGGCCTCATAATTCGACGAAACTAGTTTTGTTGGGACCGTATCGTCAAAACATAGCTAGATTTATTTTTAGGGAATTTTTGGGATCAATATGTGGCCCTGCAAATTGAAATGTACGTTAAAATTAAATATTGAATGTTTTATATTTTAATTTGAAGAAAAACTGACTGAAACAGTCGAATGGGCCTACGAAACATATCCCATTGTGTTCGGAATGGGGATATTTAGCTAGGGACGACAGCCGTTGGGTTTGGATTGGTGTTCGTATGAGATAAGGGGCATTTTTGGATTTTTAAAATATATAAATATAAAAAAATTCTATTGGCCAGCTCACTCTCTCTCCCCCGACATTCTCTCTCCCCGATCGACGCACGGCGAAAAAGAATACCCCCTTCTCTCTTGATTTCTGGCCAATCCACTCAATAAAATTCAAGGCTGATGTTGAGGATTTTGTAGAGCTTCTCCCCCTCTTCAAATCAGTACCAAGAGCACCCCCTCTCGTCAAGTAGATCGTGAGATCCAAGCCTCCAAAGTCGGAGCCTTTCAACCACCGCCGACAGCACCAGGAGCCACCGAGTGGACCCACTCCCCTACGCGCCTGAGCGTCACTCGTCCCCCTTCGACGCTGCATAGCCCGATCCTCTTCCTACTTCACGGATTTGAAGTTAAATCAAAACCTAGTTTCGATCAATTTGCTGAGGCAATAAGATTTGTTAATTTAAAACAGTTTTAACACTTTAAAATCGTTACAAACTTGTAAAAATCATATCTTTTTGCTATATGGTCGAATTTCAGTGAAACAAGAGACAGTGGACTCGTGTGGATGCCTTCTACATTCTAGAAGAGACAACATATTTTTCTGAGCCTTCTGCTGTTTTTGGTGGAGTGGAACCCAAAGTGAGATTTCTGAATTATAAACGATATGGAAAACAACGATGTATAAATTAAATAGTCGAAGTATGAGTTATATAAGTGTTGTACACCACATGTATAAGCGCTGTATATGTTGTATGTTCGATATATAAGTTATATATGTGTTGTAAAAATAATATATGTGTTGAAATTGAAATGAAGTAAAGTGAAATTGAAATATATTTATATACGAATATATATATATATATATATATATATATATATATATATATATACTCCCCTCGTCCACAGACCATGGACGATATATATTGGTCGTGATATTGTTTGGATTATTGATTGATGTGAAATTTGGTGAATATCATGAATAGTTGTTTTGAAATGATTGATTGTGGTTGAAATCCCAATAGGATTAGTATATGGGAAAATTCGTCTGCTTACGAACTAGATATTGGAAATCCCCATTGTAAAAAACTGCGAGGTTTTAAGGTAGAGTGAGGAGCCGTACTAGGGACGGTGCCGGTTTTAACTACCCTGCCGTTATGCTGCCGAAATTTTCAATAATATTCATTTGTTAGAATTATTTTCATGTGCTGAAACTATATTTGTGTGTTGAATAGAAATTCATGTGTTGAATAAATTGTTTTACAATAAAAATCACATTTTTATTATCTATATAGATTATATAAAATATTAGTATTTTAAATAAATTGTTATAACACCAAAAATAACATTTTTACCTTATATATAGACTATATAAAATAATCGTGTTTTTCAAATTGGAATGAGGCCCAATCAATCACCATATAATGTTAATTATATGGATTTTCATACATCACACGTATATAATAGCATTGAAAAATAATCAACCATCAACCAAAGTGCATTACACTGTATAAGCATCAAATATAGATATCTAACGCTTATAACAGCCCGTCAATCAATCGATCAACATATTTAATAAATCAGGATGAGTGAACTTCAAATTTCATACTGACACCCGTGTGGGGTTTCAAACAATCAAACACATATTTTATTCGTGCAGTTGGACGATGTATGAAATTTATCGTCCCAATCAATGTCCTTCAAATAGGTGTACATAAACAAACCGTCTGGTTTGTAAATGAATATTTATTTATTCACTTTCACGTTAAAAATTATATTTTTAACGATAAAACATTTTATTTTAACACATGAATTTCTATTCAGTTCATTTATTTAATAAAATTGATATTTTTATTTTTCTAACATATTTTAGAAAATTTCGGATGCATAACGGCACGATACTAGAAACGGGACAAGGTAGCCTTATCCCCGGTCTAGTTAAGGCCCACGCCATTCACACATCAATCAAATCAATTTCATTTCACCAAACAATCAAGTTCAAATCAAATCATCTAACTAATTTATGCAACCAAACAAACAAGTCATTGGCCTGTGGACGATTGTGTCGGGTGCTACTAAACACCGTCTGCATCCTAGTATATATATATGACTAGAAAAGAAATTGGAGAGTGAGAAATTCTCACCGATAGCTATCCCAACTTCACGACACTTCATTGATAGAAATCTTCGTCGTTATCGCATCTTCGTCATCTTCGTTGCCCGTAGCCACTACATATATAAAAATCGAATTTTTACTATGTTATTCAATATATAAAAATCGAATTTTTACTATTATTCAATATATAAAAATCGAATTTTTACTATGTTATTCAATATATAAAAATCGAATTTTTACTATGCTATTCAATATATAAAAATCGAATTTTTACTATGCTATTCAATATATAAAAATCGAATTTTTTCTTCAGTATATAAAAATCGTATTATTTCTTTGTTATTCAATATTTAAAAATCGAATTTTTACTATGCTACTATATAGATAAAAATTCTATTTTTACAACGCTATTCTTTATATAAAGATTTCGCCTTTTCAAATATATCCTTATAAAAATCACATCTTTATTTTGCTACTCATACAAAGATGATATTTTTAATATTTCTATTATGTAAAAATTATATTTTTAATTCTCTACACAAACAAAAATCATATTTTTATATCATCTATATAGTAAAGACTATATTTTTAATACTTTAAAAATATAAAAATCACATTTTTATGAACTAAAATCATTCTTTTTATATAAAAAATAATAATATCTTTTTATCTCTATATCCTATAAAAGAAAAATCAGAGTTGTAAAACAATTTAATTGATATAAAATAAATTAGACTGTTAAAACAAAATTACATATATATAAAAATATAAATACTTACAGTGGATAGGGAAGAAGAGGGATCGGAGGGGCTGGAGTTCGTCGGTGGTGGCGGCGGAGCAGGCGAGGGGGGCTCGGTTGCGTCGGTGGATGGGGGGGGGGTCTCGCGTCGGTGTCGAGGAAGAGCAAGGGGGAGGAGGAAGAAGAAGGGAGGTGGAAGAAGATGAGGGGGCGGCAGGTGGTGGCTGCGCCGCCCTAGGCGCGGCGGCTCATCGGGGGGGAGGGGGGCAGCATCGATCGCGCCCCCCTTTCGTTTTTTTTGTTTTCTTTCCGAAAAAATGATTTTTGAAGGGGGGGCCAGAGAGTAATAGAGGAGGGAAAGGTTTTAATTTTTAATTATTTTATTTTGCAAAATGTTGACTTTTACATACGACCTCTAAACGAGGCCCACCGCCTATCGCCCATAGTGTTTTACCCCCATTCTGAATACAGTGGGATATGTATCGTAGGCTGATTTGATCGTTTCGATTAGTTTCCGTTGAATTTACATTTAAATCACTATATTGAATTTTAAACGTACATTTCAAATTACCGGGGTCGCATACGAACTTTAAAAATTCTAGAAAAATATTTTCTAGCTTCGTATTGACGATACGGTCCTAACAAAACTAGTTTCGTTGAATTCCGAGACCGTTGGAAAAATAGCCATTTTCCAGTCGATTAAAATCAACTGAAACTGGTCAAACGTGTTTTCCTTTGCCACGCTCACATATTGATTCGAAAAATTACGAAATTTGGAATCTAACAATAACTTTACATCACGGACCCAACAAAAGTGGTTTCGTCGAAATCCGAGGTCGTTTGCAAAATTCCCATTTTTAAGGGCCTGAATTCCATAACGACTATTCAGAATTTTCAACTGGACATATCTTTTGATTCCCGCTATGAAATTTTGATTTTTCGGATTTGTTGGAAAGATATTATCAATTAGATCCTAATGTTTTTGGTTTCACTAAAATCCGGATTGTTTTGCACCCGGTACATTCAATTGAAGTTTGAAATCGAATTATCGAACTACCGCGCCATTTTCAATTCTATTTATAATTATATATAATTATTTATATTCTAACGATGACGCGTATAATATATATGTCGAATTTCAATTCAAAATAAATTTCTCGTTGATTTTATTTCAAATAATCTATTTTAAATATTCAAAATTCGCTAAAATTGCCAAAATAAAAATTTTAAACTGGTTCAGAATTTCCGGGTTATTACAGACATGAGACATTATATCTTTGAATACGGGTTAGGCAATATTATTAATACGGTAAGGCTATACTTTGATTTATATTATATTTTATCCATTTCGCTGTGAGATATTTTCTGAGCTCTGACATACTTTATGTCTCTGTCTTTTCTACAGGATACCAGAGCAAACCAATCCAAGTTTCGATAGATTGGAATTTTGAAAAAAAATTGGTCTGTCGGAATTGGGGTTCTCACATCTGGTGTCCGAGCTTAGGTTTAGGATTCCTATATAAATAGTGAGTGAACATATTTGTATGTTTAAAAATACAAATATATATTATTTATATACCTAGATCCGTAGAGGAACCCACTAAATAGAAAAAATATAATATGGTAAGAAATGGGATGTTTATTTTGTACACTTAAGGAATGAATAAGGAAATGTGAGACCCTTAGGTAATTTTGGGTGGAAAGTGTAAAATGTACTTTGTATGGAAGGAATGTGAATCCTATATGATTATTATTTTAGGTTAGTGGGTTTGAAAACCTTATAAACTGGAAAAGGTTGAAAAGAGGAAAATTGTTTGGGAATATATATAGTTGAGAGAATTGACCTTGGGGAGTGTCTAGGAAAGCCTAGAAAATTGGTAACCCGCTTTGAGTCTAACCCCATTATTAAGTTTTAAGAACTTGAAATTATAAAAAGTTTTGGGGAAATGGTTTATGGTGTTTTCAAGTTTTAATCCTAAAAGTTATAAGAAGTACATATTGTGTTTTAAAAGTAAAATGGGGTATATTTTGCAAATATTGATTTCTTGCGAAAACTTTATCTAAAGTAAAATTCTCTCAATAAAAAGGTGCATATTATAGAGCATGTATAGCCTGCTGATTTTCTTGTTAGATTTCTTACAAGAATTTTTAATAAAGAAAATTTTTAAGTCTCTATTCTTATGACAACCCTTTTTGATAAATTATTTTAAGATAATTTTGGGGGTGGACAAAATAAGTTGTAGAAAATGGGATTAGAGTGGATGTTGGCACGTTGTAGTATGAGACTAAACCAACCTTATAGGTAAGAACAAGCCATAAACCCGATTGAGAAATAGTTGTCTGTATCTACTCCAGTTTTGTGATTAGAAAAAAAATGATGATTTACCTTTTCTTTTAAGATGCCATATTTTTACGGTTTGGCAAAGGAAAGTTTTCATGAGGAAAATAAAAGTTTTGACACTTTTAATTTTTGGAAGGAGATTTAAATGAAAAAGAGCTAAACCATGTCTTAAATAGTATGGAGTAGGTAAGGATTATTGCCTAAGAAAGGTGGGAAAAGTTTTGAGGCTATAAAGTAAATAGCGAGGATTATCCTATAATAATAGTAAATTCCCGTAGAATGCGTAAGCATTGAAAAGCCTAGGGTGTTGCTTGAAATAATTATTGGTACACAGCTAGGACTATTAGTGACTACTAGATAGAAAAGGGCTAGCAAGTGTTTAGATCCTATTAGGGGTAAAACCCGATACTGCATTTCTGTTGGGATCATTCCATTGTTTTGTTTTGTGGGGTAATTAGGGTAACACCTAAACCTGTCATGAATCCCGTAGTTTGGACTTTTCTGACTGAGGGGGGATATAGTCCCAAGATTCTTGGCCCTTAGTATAGTTGCGTAGGGTGTCTGTTCTCCTGTTTTAGTTGTAAGACTAGAGGCTTATTTAAATTTAAACCAAGATTAGATAATTAAATAAGCTAAGAAAAGAGAAATGTTACAATTGAAAAGGAAACAAAAAATTCAGTAAAGCAACAAAAATGAAAAATTATGAGAAAAGATGGAAAATTTCCAAGATAAGATGAAAAAGAAAATCAGTAACAAAAAGAAAATTTTCTTATGGGGCTGTGCTTGGATAGGAAAATAGGAAATCCATAATGGCTCGCAAATTCATACTATCTGAGTTGACTACATACATCACACGTCCAACCCAAATATCATAGAAATACGAACCGTTTTTTAAGAAGAAAAAGGTAGAAGAAGAACAGAAATAACAACACCGTATCTCACATTGCAGCGGAACAAAATATAATATATCATAACGATTGAAATACAAAATTTTAACTGTATAACATACAATTATCAGAGTACAACACTTACAACACAATGGAAATAACAATACTATATATCTAACACTGAAGCCTCCTGCTCCAAGCTCCTTCAGATAAATCTGTAACATCCTAAACTACTTGACTGCCCATACAAATTTGGACACCCAAGAGTTAGGTAAAACAGAACAAATAACTCCGGGTCAGTCATGGTACTGGTATGAGTAAAAAAAATTAAAAATAGGTTGAGAAAATAACGGATATCTCATAAGACCACGCCGTATAACACGGAACGGGTTTTTCCCTTATGAGAATCCAAAACACTTGATTTAACTTTCAAAATCTTTTTAAAATAAAACGATAATATTTATATCAAAACTCTTTTGATATTATAATAGTGTCTAAATCAAATAAATAGAAATCTAGTAGAACACTTTCATCCCACGCTCCACATACATAATATACAATCAAAACCGCATGCACTTATTGGGTAATGAATTTCCAACTATGACAAGGTATGGAACCACCTTCCGATAGTGGATCTCTAGAGGAGAATACACTAGGTTCAACGAGAACATCCTGTAACCCAGCCACACATGACCGACCACTCATTTCGCTTGAGTGTATCGAATGTATATCACCGACGGTTGGGATCAGCAACCGTTTCCCGAATGGGACAACATCGAATAAAACAAAGAATGAAATGAATTTCTCTGGATAGGTAATAATACACCCTAATTGGGAGCTACCCATTTAGCCATGTTGCCTGCCCGATTTTTGTCATTTTTCGGTTGTTGAGGCCTGAGGCTACGCTTAATTACTTCTCATTGATAGCACAATCACTTTGAATGCCACATTGTCAGTTCCGGTAACCGTTAATTGATTTGCACAAATATAATCTGGATATTATGCTAAGAGAATAAATTATTTTCCACCATATATATTTGTATAGACCAGCATATGCGATCATTGGAAACACCCTGTTAGACATTCGTCCATACAACTTCGTTTTAGGACTGAACGAAACCGAAGGCACAATTTCCATTAATGGAAAAAGTCCTTGCGCTTTACTCTGTCTTTGATTTATCTTCATATAATCTAATTCGCAAAACTACTGCAAATACGAAGTGGTTCTTGGATAATAGTCCAACTGGTCTCTCCATATTGACAACGATATTGGCAAATACTTTGACAGTCGGTTATTTAACTATCGAAGAAAAATAAACATTCATTCATAACATCAAAGAATCATTGGGCCCATTATTAATATTTCATTAATTAAATCACTTCTTCATTTCTTTACCAATATTTGTTAACCAAATATTTTCAATAATCAACTTGGCCTCTTACGCCATTTGGAAAACATTTCCATATATCACCTTCTTTTATTTTTTATACTTCGAAAATGTATTCTACTTGCAATTGGAAAATATTTCAATTACTTATCTCTTTCACGACCATTTACTTGTACACTGAGGAACTATTTATTATTATACTTCCAAATTTCACTTACTTGGGTTAAAACGACTTTTGTGTAAAACATCATTACAAATAACCCAAAATACTGCATTCAACTAACTCTTATTCAAACATTGATCTTCGAGACTGCATCTTGCTATTTATGGGTTAAAAATGAAATCAATCAAGTTGGCGTATAACTTCCTCTCAGACCTTGACTGAAAACATCCTTAACTTCAAAACAGACAATACCACTTATCTTGAATAGCCAACATCATAAAAAACCAATTATTGATTTTAAAACATGTATACATACGTTTCTCTTTCTATATTAACTAGATCAAATTTATAGATTTTCTTTTTGTTTAAAATGTTCCATTTTAAATTCGTTTCCTTATCGAATTCTATACATATTGTTATATTGATTATTAATATCAAAATCTCTTAAAAATATTCTAACTCCTTAAATTTCTAGAAAATTTCGCCATAACCTCCTTTGCATGGGTGACTCAGTACAACTACAAAATGCCTCTCTGGGCCCTTCCCATTCAAAAAGAAAATTACAAAGCCAAGCGGCTTGCCAATTCGGCGCATAAAACCTTATATAGAATTTAAATATGTACCTTCTTGTTGGGCACTTTAATTATAATCTTCATATACTTCATGCCATACCTGTCTAACACATATGCGTCCATTTCTAATTTATTCCAACTCAATCTGGTCATTTAAACTCAGTTCGTTAATTTATGCTCTAGTTAGCTCTTTTGCCTATTTCATTTTTTAATTGAATATCTCTTGTTCATATACCATTTTGATTTGCTTATAAACCAATCGAATTCTATTTTTAATTCAAGTTTCATATACGATATTGAATATGAATTCACAAAATCCCATTTACTTATCCAAAGCCCAATTCTGATTCAAAACTCCATCAACTAATTATTTTTCCAATTAGTTAATTATATTCAATAAAAATCTGATTTTTGTTTCAAAAATCATTTCATTTACGCTACCTTAGTTCGTATTTATTTTACAACTCAAGTCTAAACTTTTCTAACGAAAATTCAAATTTTTATTTACTTAAAATCCTTTTATTTTTTAAATAAACCGTTATGTTTTTATAATGGTTATGGCGCTGTTTTTCTGAATTGACATAACTCAAAATCTATTCGACGAAATCTAGATTTTTCTCTTCCATTAGAAAACTATTATTCAATCGGTCATGAGGATTCTTGTTTCATAGAATTCCGACTTAAATTGAGTTCTTTATACTCAATTGATGTTCGAAACACCAATTTACGAACTACCGCGCTGCGGCAAGTTCGTTTTAATTATATTTATATATATAAATGTTTAAACCTCGTTTATAATAAATTTCAACTCATTCTAATATATTGTGTATATATATATATATTAAATCCAGTTTTCAAATCCAACTAAATATTTTCGATTATCTCTAATCGTCGGTTTTCCATTACTTAGTTATCAATTCAATTACAACTCCGTTTCTGTTATTATTTTCTAATTCCATTAGAAATAAGTTATTATATATAATTCATGAAACTGAATTCTAAATATATATATATCCTATCGATTTTTCCAATTCAGTTTATATTCCGAGTTCTAAAATGAAAACCGTCGTTCCCTTTTTGAAGCGATTTCCAATTCACTTTCAAATTCATACTTGAATTTATAATTCCACATTTATCCCATGATAATTTTTCCATTTTATAAAAATCATTTATAAATTTTCTTCCTTGTTTTATACATTTAACAAGTTCCATTCAAAACCCATTTGAAACAAAATTTCTATATTTAGAATACTTTACTTATAATAAATTATATATATATATAGACAATGAATTTATTTTCATATTTAAAATTTAAACCTCTATTTAATACAATCCAAATATTTTTCTTTTTCTAAAAATATTTATTTAAATCAATTCGATCTAATCGAATTCAAATCATAAATCCACACAGATTTATTTTAATTCAATTCTCATTCCAACCATTGAAATACTTTCCTCATTCCTTATTAACATGATTCCCAACCTCGATTTAAATCCATTTTTGAATTTAAATATTTAAATTATCCAAATGATATTTTTTTTCCATTTCAGTTATAAACACCATTTATAATTTTACTTCAATTCTCTGAATTATCCAATGAAAATCAGTCCATTTTATTTATAAACACAATTTATAAATTTACTTCCATTTCCTGTATTATTTAATTTATAAGCATCGTTTATAAATTCAGTACTTGTTTTATTTATTCAAAACAAGTTAATATTTCTAGTCCATTCGAAATTCGAATTCTATTTTCGAAAAAATAGATTTCTCTTATTAATCACAAAATATCCTTTTCATGATATTCTTGTAAATTAATATTCAGGCCCCAGTGATATTTAAACACCCCAAACAATCAGTTATCAATCGCAGATTTTCTAAGACATCATATATGATAATATATATGAAACCAACAAATAATAATATTTTTGAGGAAACCAGTTGGATCCCTCTGACCTGTTTTCCTGCATCAACAGACGTTAGTCAACACAAATAATACCCATCCTGCTTTGAGCCAGGATATCGCGGTATAGAAGGTCATCCACTATCATAGCGTGGGGCATATAGGTTCATCCGCTAATGATACTGCGGGCATCCGCTAATGGTACCACAGGAATCTAATCACCTATATATATATATATAGTAACCATAAAAACCAATCCTAAATAGCTAATATATATTAAATAGCCACAATAATATTTTAGTGCAAGCAAAAAACCAATAAACAATTATTTTAACGAATAAAATAATTCTGAATAAAATTATAAGTGATATTTACTCACCATGATTTTTGTTTATCGAATACCCAATGAAGTTTATTATATAGATTTTCCAGTGATTCCTTCATTCATCTATTTTCTATGTAAAACAATATAAATAAAATTTTAAATTATCGAATTATACAAATTTATTTTATATTATTTCCCACTAGTGAATCATTTCCAAAATAATCCTCAATCTCGTACTCAACTGTTGGTTTACAATTTACTTACCCTATTAGCTAAATTATATAAGTTTATACCAATTAATTCAATCAACTTCTAATTATAAAAACTAATCTCCATATAAGTTTTAAATTTCAAAATCAAAGAATATACCTTAATCTTTTTTTCCTTCCCCATTGTATCAAATCCAAGCTTCGGGTTCTTAACCCATCTTCAATGACGGCCATTCCTGCTTGCTTTCACCTCCAAAATCCACAAACTCGTACTCCCTTAATTTGACAATCCTTTTCCTAAACTTTCCCATCCAAATGATCAGATCTCACTCTCCCCTTACAGACCTTGACAACCCTAAAGACCCTACAATTTTCTCTTCTGCCTCAAACAGTTCGAATGCCTTCCCATAAAACCACGATTTTGAAACTGACCCCCAAGCAATCCCCTATGTCACCTGGAACTAGTCGCTCAAGATCCTCGATGAAATTCGTGAACACGATGTTCTTCTCATCGTCAAAAATCCCAGAGCCGCACTTGATTCCTTAAATAAACTAGAATTCGCAAACCTCCAGAACCCAAGGCAACTCACGTTCTTCAATACCAATTCCATCCTCTTTCGTGCCACGTTCAACACCTTCTACCACTTGCGAACCTTGAATAACCCAAATCGCGAGTACCTTCAGACCAAAATTGAGCTCCAGGAAATTTTGGCTCAATCGCGATACAAAATCCAAGGTCCCCAAATCGCGAGTTTTAGATTAGAGCTTTGGAAAGTCATAAATATATAGACCGCGGTTTCCTATTTTGATCTCCTGTTCGAACCTTATTTCGACAACCCAAGATATCACGGGTTCAATGATTTCGATTTTCGACTTCAATATTTGAAAGAAGAATTAGCCGATGAACTGATTTTCATTCTTACAAAAAAAAAAGACAGTCATGTTTTGTTCTGTTTTGAGGGTTGGATCTCAGGAGGAATGAAATGCTGTGAGGAGAGAAAGGGAGGTTAACGCGATTTAGAAATGAAGGGGAAGGCTTCTATAAGCAACAGACATTTTTTTCTTCCTTGATTAAACTTGCAAAAGAACCATGAATGAAAAGAACTGAAAAGGGAAGGAAGTTTTGCTTATATAATTAAGAAATACTTTGCAATGAATTAATTTAGTCTGTGTACTATATAGGTAGGTGTATAGGCTAAAGTACATGAGTTTAAATGTGATTTGATTTTTGATTAAAATTTGATTTGATTTTGTTCTTATCTATTTAAATTTTATAATAAATAATATATTTCGGGGTTCTCCACTCCAATCGAAACACGACAACTGGCACTTCTAGGGTTTAGTCGCTTTTCTGAACACGCTGGAATAAACTCCGAAGTCTAATTTGATAGCATGGAGAAGATATCAATTTAAATCGATATATTATATATTTAAATTCAAAACAAATAAATCTTTTGATAATAAATTATTATTATTATCGTCTATATTGAAATAGAATTTATATTGATCGTCTAAATGGTTTCGATTCAGTTCTAGTATCGAATTAAATTATATTTTGTTTTCATGTTATGATAATTCGATAAGTCTGAAATTAATCGTATTCGATTATTAAATCGATAACACCATATAAATATCCATTTCAATTATCAATTCACATTTATTATATTAAAAAAATATTAAATATTCAAAATTAATCGATCAGAAAAATCCGGGTCATTACAAAATCTTTATAAATAGTTACATAAAAATTCAAGTACAGTTAGAAAAAGGTTGAAAAAGAAAAGCGGGAGATGCAAAGTTATCCATTTTTCACCTTTTTGTAACATAACAAATCGAATTTAGAAAATTAGTTTTTTCTTAAATTCCAAAAATAAAGTTGGTTGGTAGGATTATGGATGCAACAATTGGATGAACTATGCTCTTACTCAGTAAGAGTGTGGGGAAATTTGGATGGAAAAGCTTTTTGATTTTCAAAATATTGCATTCATATAGAACTGGCAGTATATTTAGGATGTGTGCGTCATATTTTAAAAAGGATTTTGAAAAACTTGCATACACATAGGAGGTACCGCTTAGGCATGCATGCATTATTATGTTGTACTTCACTTTGCACAAGTGCACAATGTTTGCAAAAACTGGATGCACACATGGTGGATGTATATTATGCGAGGAATTAATTTATTTTAGCCTTATCAAATTTCCGAGATGAAATTTCCTAAGGGTGGGAGAATGTAACACCCCGTATTTTTAGTGAAAGATAATAAAATAAGAATAACCAAATTAAATATTTGGAATTAAGTGAATGGACTGCGCCATTGCATCCGTCTTGGAATTCTGGTCAAGATAGACATTTGGTTTGCGTGAAACGGACACCATATGAAGAAGTGATTATGGTTTGAAGTTTGTATACGCATAAGAAGAATATATATGGCACTGTCAAGTTATATATGTATACAATACCACGTTCATTTATATCAAAAGGTTTCATTGCTTCTTCAACCTTGCAACCAACCAAACCCTCAAACCACACAATATTGCCTCACCTCCTCCTCCTCCTCCGCCTCCGCCACCTTCCTCTTACGTACCCAATTCATCCCCCGCCTCCGCCGCAACACTCGCAACCTCCACTTCCACCATTCTTCCTTTCATTCTTGGCCCACCACCGCCCTCTCTGCCTACCAAACCTCCATCGCCACTGCATCCAGTTAGATCATACGCTGAGATAGCAGCCTCTCTTGCTCCCCGACCTCCGGCACCCCCTCGTCCACCCACGGTTCGCCGGCATTTACCTACCTTCAAATCCATCCATGCAATGCTATCCTACCTGAAATCCAACGGTCGATGTTTATGCTGTTCAAATAAAGGAAACCTGTCAAAAACATGCAGAAATAGCATAATTTGCTATATTTTCTCTTTTTATAGACACTTAGGGGCGCAGTATCCCAATAAATTTAAAAAACACAATGGAGTATTGCAAGGTCCCAATGCAAAGTCTGCTGGAGCATGAATGCCAACTCGTCGTGAGTCATCAATACAGACTTGGCACAAAAAGTGGGTTCAAACATCTCTTCGAAAATCAAATCAAAACCCAGGTCATAATTACTCTCGAAAGGATAAGTTTAACCAAAATAGCACTCAAAAATCACTCTCTCCACTGCCACTCTCACTAAACCCTAACTCCTCAGCCCCAACCCCACTTACCTTCCGCCTAATGTCTAACCTCCACCGTTTCATCACCTCCACTATAATTGATGGCCTGTGGACCATCCAACAGGTAGCTCAAACTCTATTGGCGAGCCTTAATCACAGTGAATGGGCCATCTACTCATAGAAGACAACATCTTCCTCAAAGACTGCCCAAACATTGAAACCAAGAACCACGCCCTCCACCTCAAGATCCTTTTCCGATCTAGGGCCAGCCTCCTCCTCCAGCCTTGTCCCAAACCAGATTTCCCACCCCAACCGACTCTGGAGCTGGAATCTCAGGCGAGAGTGAATGGCTACCCAAAGCTCCTTTGCTATGATAATATGGCCATCAGAGAGGCACTTAAACCTGCTGGACAATTTATTGAGGATGACAAATGCGATTGGTCATTCATTGATCACCGTTATCTTTATGTGAAACTCCAATTTTATGAAGATATCACTGCTGTATCTCATTATGTTGTCTGTCTTAATAATAAAAATGTAAAGCTGTGTGTTGAACGATGGGAACATTCTCATCCATGCGAGAAACCGGAAATTCATTTGATGGGCATTGACTATGACTATGGCGGTTACCTCTTCCACGATATAACAATATAACGACCCCGATTCTTCGACTATTTGAATTCGAATATTTAAATTTATTTTAAATATTTTATTTGGATTATTTACGGATTTTTAATATTAAATTCGTCGACGATCTAACATTTATAATTATAACATGGATATCATTTTACTTGAAAATATTAACGTTAAGTTATACTTTCATATTGATTGAACATGAAGTGATATATTATTTTATTTGGATATATTTAATAATAATTTATTGTTATTATTTAATATAATTGCTTTGGATTTATTTTATAATATTATATCGATATTATACAAGCGTTAAAAATATTTGTTTTCCAAACAACCTCCGTTTTTAACGAAACGAATTTTATTGCAATATGTATCGCTAATTATTGCTTTATTTCCAGTTTGGAGCCAATTAGAGTTATTTTGTCAGTAGACGAAATTTTAACCGTGAACCGATAAATAAATATATTGAAATTAAAATAACAACATTGTGCAAACGGAGTCCTTTTTAACGAAATTAATTTTATTAGGACCGTAGCGCTAAGATGTAGCAGCACACCCATTTTCGTTTCATTTGGAAATCGTGTGTAGCAGTGCAAAAACTAAACGTTTAACGTACATGGTATTAATTCAACTATTATAATACTATTATCTAATTAATAACAATAAATAAAATAAAAGTACATCTCTATTTTTCACCTATCTATGTGCATACGCAGAACCTACCCTTTTTCTTCAATTATAAGCAACCGGTGGAAGTGAGAACACATTAAAATCTACCTACCCAATATACAAATGTCCTGCCAATGTCCAAATCAAGATGAATAAAGTACACCTCCCTACCCAGTTCTTTTGTCGTGTGCTTTCAAACATAACAGCTAGCCTATGCCCTACACCAATCATATACATTTGCATGTTTGCCAAACCATAAACCGTGATGCCCAAGCTTCATTTACATGCCAACCAATGTTCTCCCATTATAAATATATGTAGCTTCATCATCCTCATTTTCTTTATCATGTATATAAAAATGGCAACTCACTCTTTTTAATATAATGAAACCCGTAATACCTCAATATATAAACCTGTGCCAATTCCATTCTTTTCCTCCCAACCGAACACAGATCACGCAAGCCATGTTTCCATATACCAAACTCTCCGCAAAGAGAAAGTATATACCACGAATATATGTTTCTCTCTGCTTGTGTGTGTGTATATATATATATATATATATATATATTTCCCATCCTCTTATTAATACAAAACCAGAACGAGAACAAAAAGAGAGCACTCGCAGGTGCTAGGTCGAGAAGTTGTGGGTAGTAAACTTGGTGGCAGCAGAAGGGATGAAGCAAGCGAAGGTGGAGTTCGACATTCGTCTTGGGGAGCTTTAGTGGTGGCGGCCCGCGGTGAACTATGCATGGGGACGGTGCAGTGGTGTAGGCCGTCAACGCAGATGCTTTGTGTGGATAGCAGGCGGGTGAATGAAGCGGTGGAAGGGTCAAGGAAAAGGCGGTTGAGAAGAAGAAGGAAATCGTGTGCAGTACTGGTGCGTGGTGAAGCAAAGTGGTCTGTTGCGTAGGGTAGGGAAAGTAGAGCTGGCTCGTTCATTTTTGATCAGAAAAGGGTGACTTGCATGTGCAACATGAAGTTGGTGGAGTATTGGTTTAAGTGACGTTAGGGTGTTCAAAGCAGTGGCCTGCTTTGGACAAGTAGAAGGGTTTCAATGCGAAGAACATAAGCATTCAAATGGAGGAGCACCCGCGTTAGAAACAGGAAGAAGGAGCACTGGTTCGTGGTATCAAGTATGGACGTGGACTAATTTATGGTGCATGGGCCATTTGATCTTCGCAAAAAAAAAAAAAAAAAATGAGGCCGCAAGTTTCAGATATTATGAAACAAGAAGATGGAGTTATTTGTATGTTAAGATGGGGAAGATGTGTTATGTAGAAGCTGGTTTGGCAAAAACCTTGGGTACATGGGCTATTATTAACGCTATGGGCTTTGGGCCTGATTAAAAAGAAAGTGTTGCGTTAGAAGCAGCAAAGTGAGGAGGAATGCGAGATGGGTACATGAGGAGGAAAGGAAGAACAAGTGGAAGGGAATTACGTGCGGGTTTAGGGGCTAGAGACAATGGGCGTGAGCTTTGGCCCATTCAGAAAAAACGAAAAAAGAAAGAACTGGGCTGGTTACGAAACAGAAAGGAGATGAAAGAAGTAGTGCGATGGTGAGGTAAAGATGTCAATCGTATGAAGAATCCGACGAAATCAGAAGCGTTGGAACCATATCGACAAGCGTACCATTATAAAGCTAGTATGGTTAGAGATGGTTGCTACTAGACTTTTTAATTAAAAACAAATTGATTCAACGTGGAAACCAAGGTGAGTTAAACTCACTCAGTTATCCCACTTATAATTTTTATAAGTCGGGTTTTATTGTTTGTGTGCTATGATTGCTAATTATTCAATGATTGATGATTGTTTGGTTGTCTGGTGGATATTTTTATATATTTTTTTAATTAAATTGTTGTTTAATTTAAATAAAATAAAATCATTAGTCCAATGATTAATTCCAATGGAGGTAACTTACCTCGTTGGTTACGTTTATAATAATATAAACATATAAAAATTGAATTGGATGCTTGAATTGTTGTTGGTTGACCGTTACTAATTGAAATAATTATTCATGTTTATTATAAATTGTCGTATTGAATGAATTAATTTATTGAATAAAGGAAAGAATAAGTTGGAGGAATCAATCCAGATTCCTCAAATTTATTATTTATTTTCATGTTATATACCATATACTGTTTAATCAACCTGATTGGATGATGGGTTGATTATTTATTGTTGAACCCTTGATATAAACCAATATGAAATATTGGTTGAGGACTGGGCAGTAGATGGCCTAAATTATACACCGTTTTTATAAATATTGGTTTACTGTAAGGTGAATCGATAGAAATCAAATACAAAATTTATTTTATAACTGAAAATATTTTTTATAAATTTAATATTTTAAATGAAGTTTATAAAAAGGAAATAAACCAACTGCATATAAATTGATTGTTTTAACCACCAATCACCATTTTTGATTTACCAAAATCTGTCGTGTGCGACGCACACGCTTCATCTTAATTATTAAATGATTTACCAAAATTTACCGTGTGCGACGCACACGCTTCATCTTAATTGTTAAATGATTTACCAAAATCTGCCGTGTGCGAAGCACATGCCTCATCTTAGCTATAAAATGATTTATAAAGCTAGTTCTTGTATTACCAAAATTCGTAATCAAGTGCGCAGGGATGGATGTGATGACCAATAACTACGATTAATTATTTTTAAGAACAAAATGGGATTTTATTGAAATTGATTATTATTTGTTTAATAATGATTGAAGTAAATGGAATAATTAAAATTAATTATATTATAAATTAATTTAAATAAAAAGATGAGATAGAGTTGATCAATGAGTAAATCATGTTTTAGAATCGAACAAGTCAGTTATTCTAACGGAAATTGATTTCCAAATTAAATTAGTTTGATCCGATTAATCTACAATGATTTAATGAATAGTAGTTTAACTTAATGAGATTTTGAAAAGGAATTTTAATATTAATTCCAGTTAGCGGTGAAGTAAATTATAATAATTTAAGACATTATTTCTTGATTGAAGTTCATTTAAGTAATCGAAGCAGTAATGAATATAATTAAATTTCAAAGTGAGTTTATCAACGAGTTTACCTTCAAAACCGAGTGTGGTAAGTTAAGTTATAAGCGGATTTTAAGCGAATGAGGTAAGCTTAAAATAAAGATTATTTATATCGAATTAAGTAAACGAAATCAAGATGAAAAAGAGTTTCATATTAAACCAAAGTTGTATAAACGAGTTTCTAAAATGAGATGGGAAATTAAAGCGTTAATTTGAAATTAACGTTACTTAATAATGGAATTTAGGTGAAATGGATGAAAATTGAAATAAGATTTCCCAGAGCGAATGATTGAGAGGATTGAAAAGGAATTTTTGCAATGGAATTTGGTAGTAGGTCAAGTAATAGAGTTTATAATAAAGATCCGGATAGTTAAACAAATAGTTTAAAGAAGTTGAAGTTTAAAAATGGATGTTCTATCAATTATTTACTAAATAAATAAATTTAGTAATGATAGTATATTTAAAAAGGAGGGTTTCAAAAATAAGAAGGTTTTATAAAACCGTATTTTAAATAAATAGTGAAGGAGTATTTGTTGGCATTAGAATGAATAGTGGTTTTTGAATTACAGTTCATATTTATCTTAAGATAAGAACGTTGTTGATCAAGGTCTCATAGGTAATTAAAATACCCCAACTTGAACGACTTTAGGATTATCAGAGGATGATATGAGTTGTAATGATAAAGATTTTAGAAGCAATTTATTATGATAAATAATAATGTGACGTTACTTGAGGATAGATGTTATGATATTTCATTAGAAAGGAAATAAAAGGATTAAAGGAAATATAGGTATTGATATTTTCAAAGTAACGAAAATAAAATGGCTAGAGAATATGAAATGATATTTTTAATAATTAAGGAAATAAAAAGGAGTTATGAAAATATAACGATAATTTCGATGTAAAGAAATGAGTTTAGAGTCAGTTATTTTAAAAGGATAAGCAACGATGACTGTTTTGAAAATAATGAAATAAAAGGAGATTTCGTAACAATTGTTTTACGAACGATACATTGGATTTATTTTCCAATGTTAAATAATTAGTAATGTTGCAGCAAATGATTTGAATGATAATTGGATATGATAATAAGATATTTTTCTAAATATTAAATAGAAATGGTTTGAGAATATTTGTATATTAAAACAAGAAGTGAATATTGTGTTGAAAGATTTAGATGTTTTAATTAACCATTCATTAATTATTTCTATTTAAAAAGGGCCAAGTGACACTCTGTACTCAACCAGCAGATCCATTTTATTTTGTTTATTTGATAGTTAAATAACCGAATATCAAAATCTAGCCCATACGATTATTGGTACGGAAAGACCGGGATCGAATTTATTTTCGAAAGCCATTCCGACCAATAAATACGAATACATGGAAGATGCTATTCAAGATGGAGCAATTGAAGACCGTGGATCTTCATGAAACGGTAGAATTACTTAAAATATCTGGCTGATCCCTAGAGATATAATGTGATTCTGTCATGGTTGAAATTTACGGATTGCAAGGACTACTCGCTATTAATCCTTCGGGTGAAACCTATATAGGATGTGGTAGGAGGGTGCCTTAGGTTCATCCTAATCCTGGATGACGTGTATGAATGAATGTCTGACGGAGTATTTCCAGAAAAGTCACGTACATTGATTTCTTCAACCGCACCAAGAGGGGAGGCGGAGAAGGAAACTTTTTTAGCGAACACGTAACGTATTGTTGCGGACTTCAATTAGTGATTTTTATGGATCTGACGATGTGGCATTCGAAATGAATGTGATGTGTTGATTATAACGGTAAAATGTAGCCTCAAGCCTCATTAATTGAGAATAGTAAAAATTGGGTAGGTCGCATTGCTATGTGTGTCGCCCCCATTTGGGTGTATTGTCACCATCTAGAGAATATTCATATTTGTCTTCTATTCGCTTCTGTATCTCCCGAGAATGATTATGTTGGTACCAACCGTAGGTGATAATATATTCGGAACATTCAAGGTTAAGTGAATTGATGGTCATGTTTAGCCTGAGTTGCAAGATGTTCTTGTTGAACTCGGTGTATTCCTCTCTAGAGATACACTATCAGAAAGGTGGTTGCCCATACCTTGCCATGGAAATCCATTCTCCAATAAGCGCCCACGGTTTTGATTGTATACTATATATGTTGAGCGTGAGATGAAAGCGTTCTACTAGATTGATATTTATCTATATTTAGACACTATTATAATATGAGAAAAGTATTGATTTCAAAAATGTTTTGGGTTATCGTAAGGTGAAAACCTTTCGTATTTATGTGTGGATTTAGTCTTACGATTATCCTTTCTTTTGAAAAGATTTTAACTTTAAAATCAAGTAGGATGCTACCCATAAAATTAGGGAGTTTTTCTCACTCTGGTTCACCAGACGGATCCGGGTATTTGTAATACTTGGGTTAGTCTGGGTTGTAGAGGTTCAGGTTATTGGATGCTGTGAAGTCCAGAGATGTGCTAAAGAAGTCCAGACGTATGATATCTAGTATTATTCCGTTGTGTTGTAAATGGGGACAGATATTTATAACTATCCAGATGTTTTGATGTACTCTGATGATTGTAAGTTTTATTTCAAGCTGTCAATAATGTTTTTATTTCTATATTATATTTTGTTCCGCTGCGATGTGAGATTGTTATTCTGTGTTAGTTCTTCTTCTCATTCTTCTATTCTAATATTTCTTTCTTTCTTATCTCACCCTCTAACTTCTTTCTAATAACTATCTATGTTTTCGATATTTGGGTTCTGAAAAGTGATACATGATCTATATTATTGTAGGAATTCGGGCGTCAAATCTCGCAGGTCGTTATAGTGGTATCGGAGTAATGGTTTAGGAATAACCTTGGCTCTGTGGTATAACTCGATAGTGATGGAATTAGTAATATCCTAGATTGAGTTGAGTGTGTGTATATATATTAAGGCATATTTGTAAATTTTATTTATACAAATGTTTTGTATTGTGTTGATTGAACGGTTCAAGTTGAACTGCAATTGATACAATATTGTTTTGTAAAGATGGAAAATGAAATAATTTTGCCTAAATGCTATTTTTATATAGAAAGGAAATAATTTTATCAAATTACTGATATTGGTTTGTTTGTTTGATTGATTTGAATGAGAGTTCAAATACGATTATAATGGTTTAATACTAGCAGGAGAATTTGTGGTTAAAATTTGAATATGAAATTATATAAATCAGAATTTAACTTTAACTAAGTTAATAGAATTTGAAAGGAAAATGGAATAATTTGGTTGTGTTGGCCATTGGTTATTTGTTTATTAGATGGTAGATTAGCTGGATAATAAAAAAAGTTATCAACAGAAATGAATTGAAACATAGAAATAAGTTCCACAATAATAAATTAGAATATATTCACGTATGAAATAAAACTAGACGATTTGGCCCTGCATTTGTTATTGGCATTGTATAATGAGTTAGTACAGGTTGGAAGAATGAAAAGATGTTAGTGATTTACTTCGTAACTAGAGTTTGGTCGCCCGAAAAATAGGTAAACCTTAATATTGTTAGTTACATAGTAGATTTTAATACCCCTGAGTTGGGTACCCGTTTGGCTTTGTTTTCTTTTGATCGATGTGAGGCCCGGAGTGGCAGTTATAGATATTCAGATTTAGCCGTACAAAAGTGGTGCTGGCGAAATTTTCATAAAGTTTTAAAACTTAGAATATTTTTGATAATATTTTTAAGACTTAGAAATTAGTTTGATCTTATTTTAAATTAATTATTTTTTATAGTAATTGGGTTCTGAAGATTTTTCTTTACTTGATAATTTCGGGGACGAAATTCTATTAAGCGGGAAAGATTGTAACGACCCAGATTTTTCGACTATTTGAATTCGAATATTTAAATTTATTTTAAATATTTTATTTGGATTATTTACGGATTTTTAATATTGAATTCGTCGATGATCTAATGTTTATAATTATAATGTTCATTTAATTTATTTTATAAGGAATTTCCATATACAAGGATATCATTTTACTCAAAAATATTAACGTTCAGTTATACTTTCATATTAATTGACTATGAAGTGATATATTATTTTATTTGGTTATATTTAATAATAATTTATTGCTATTATTTAATTAAATTGTTTTGGATTTATTTTATAATATTGTATCGATATTATACAAGCGTTAAAAATATTTGTTTCCCAAACAACCTCCGTTTTGGACGAAACAGATTTTATTGAAATACATATCGCTAATTATTGCTATGTTTCCAGTTTGGAGCCAATTGGAGTTATTTTGGCGGTAGACGAAATTTTAACCGTGAACCGATAAATAAATATATTGAAATTAAAATAATAACATTGTGTAAACGGAGTTCCTTTTTAATGAAATTAATTTTATTAGGACTGTAGCGTTAAGATGTATCAACACATCCATTTTCGTTCCGTTTGGAAATCGTGTGTAGCAGTGCGAACATTAAACGTTTAACGTACATGGTATTAATTCAACTATTATAATACTATTATCTAATTAATAAAAAGAAATAAAATAAAAGTACATCTCTATTTTTCACCTATCTATGTGCATACGCAGAACCTACCCTTTTTCTTCAATTATAAGCAACCGGTGGAAGTGAGAACACATTAAAATCTACCAATCCAATATACAAATGTCCTGCCAATGTTTGCCAAACCATAAACCGTGATGCCCAAGCTTCATTTACATTCCAACCAATGTTCTTCCATTATAAATATATGTAGCTTCATCATCCTCATTTTCTTTACCGTGTATATAAAAATGGCAACTCACTCTTTTTAATATAATGAAACCCGTAATACCTCAATACATAAACCTGTGTGTAACACCCCGTATTTCCCGTGAATATTAAAGTAACAAATTAAAGAATACTTAATTTTAAAATAAGGAATTAAGGGAAACGGGTTATGCCATTGTGTTCGTCTCAGAATTCTGCTTGGGATAGAGTTCGAGTTTGCATGAATCAGTGTAACACCCCATATTTTCTGAGAATATTAAAATAACAAATTAAAGAATAATTTATTTGAAAAAGAGGAATGAGAAAAGAATGATGTTTAGCATTGTTCTAATGTTTGTAAGAAAAAGACTTAGTAGCTTATTTGGTTAGAACATGTGACTTGCATACAAGAGGTACAGAGTTCGATCCCCGCCAGCGCCATATTTTTATTTTAGGAGAATGGCTAAAAAGTGGCTTAGTGTGAACGCAGTTCAAAAAGTAGTTTAGTGTGAAAATGGTTAATTATGAAGAAGTTATTAAGCCATGAAGTTTGTATGCATATGAGAGAAATATATATATACATATATATAAAAATTAAATAAATATTCAAAAAAAGTTCAAAACAGCGAATCGGGGGTGGGAATAGCCGAACCGCACCATTTCTGGGTCGACTAGAGGTCAATCCAGGGTGTTTGGCTGCCAACCCGTGGCCCGATTCGCCCTAAGGGCTGATATGGCATCGGAGTGGTCCAGATCACTTCTAGGGTTAATCCTAAGGCCTAAATAACTTCCTACACATATATATACACCATAAGACCTAACCCTAATTCATAAATATTATCTATGACACCATTATGCTATCAAATTCTCTCTTAAACCCTAGCCGCCGCCTCTAAATCAAATCTCAAGTGTTCAACTTCAACTCAAATTAAAGATTAGAGCTTTTACAACAATTCAGGAAGACCAATCAACATCACCGCAATGTTTCTACACCAATTTCAATTTGTTAATCCTTTTCTTGAGCCACAAAAGATGAGTACAGTTATTTTCACAAATTTAATGGGATTAAAGTAACATGAAAAAGTTGTAAAAAGGATTCATATATATGTTTGTAATGAAAATCTCACCAAGTCTTCACCTTTTTGATTCATGTCATCATATGCCTATGTTTCTATGTAAAGTTTATAACCTTTTATCAGTTTATTCATGTTGAATCTTTTATTTTGCCTTTATGCCAGTCTATATGCCTCTTTATTTCATGATGTTGTTTTTTTCCAATTTTCTATGAATTGATTCTCTCTTCTTACCCCTATTCCTTTTATTTGAGGATCTAGGCTACCTTCGAGCCTATATTAAAAATACGTACGAATGCGAATATGTGAGAACAATGTAGAATATTGGGAATATGGGAAATTTGGAAAATTGGATATTATTGGATATTTTGGATAATTGGATAATATGTGAAGTTGGCATATTTGGGTATGAATTACATGGAATTGATGAAATTGCCTAAAATTGTAAATTTGTAATTGAGGCTAATTAATATGTAATTAGTGACAATTTGGAATAGGCAATATTACAAACATGATTATATATTTAACTGGATATACATGACATGAAAATTGGATATGGGTGAAATACGATTATTAATAAACCTTTAACACGAGGTTAGGCGCAATTGTGGTGTAAGACTGCCCAAAACCGCCTGGGAAATCCAGCTGCCACAATTGGACGTCTACTGTGAGAGGTCAAAGGAATGAATTGTAGGCGCAATGGTTGATGACACGAGGTTAAACCCGGTTTGTGGCGTAAGACTACCAGGAACCGCCCGGCAAATCCAGCAGCCACAAAGCGTTCAGTCTAATGTGGGAGGTCATGCACCGTTCGTCATAAGGAATGAATTAAGGAATACTAACAATAATAAGACATGGGTATGGTTAGAGGGTTAAGTGGGGTGACATGTAAATTATGACATGTAAATATGGACTCAACCGGTATAAGAAAAGACATGTAAATTATGACATGTAAGTATGGACTTAACCATAGCATGTGTAAGACATGGACATTTAAATTAAAATGGTTAAGTGGGAGAAAAACCTAGTGGGGACCAAGCATAGGTGGGAGGCTTGTGTCGGATGGGGGACTCGTTTCAACCAGTAACCCGTTTGAGTATCTAATTGGGCCCGGTACTAGGCCGGGGTTGGGGCACGCTTACTGGACCTGAATGTAAGAGGTCAAAACGTGAATAACGGTGGCAACGCAAGTCCAATGGATTCATGTGCGTGCATGGGTCCAGGCTGGTAGGTAAGACGTTGTTGCGTCGTGTAGGTATGGTCGTGCATTTTATGTTGGTATCGGGGTTGCCACTTTGGGGAGTGATACACCCCACTGTGGGGCCAGCACGGGTGCCTACGGGGTTTAGGGAGCCGATCGAATGGGTAGGGTAAGGGTACCTTAGCGGTGGTAAGAGCAAGCCGGCACCTACGATAGCAACTAGGTACAAGTAACTACCAAGTTTGTCATGTGGGTACAGTTAGTGGGAAGGGGTCAACCATTAGTAAATAGAGACTAGTAGATGTGCGGTGTAATTAAGTAATGTGGTGTAACTTAGCAAAAGTGCGGTGTAACGAAATACATGTTGGTTAAGTTGGATAGTCCTTTGGGTGCTAGGCCAATGTTGACTTCGGTCTTTGGGGTTAGTACTTGGAGGGTTGTTCGCTTAGCCAAGGTGTAGGATTGTCTTAGTACTTAGGAATGGAATCATCTTGTCCATCCTTTCTATCTACCTTATCTATGCTACAGCCATATCATGATACCTATTTATGTCTTGATCCTTTACCTTACCTATTATTTGTTAAGATTACTGGACTCGCCAGACTTTATGTCTGACCCGTTTGTTTCCACCTCTTTTCTTTCCTCCCCCCCCCCCCTCAGGTTTGCAAGGAGGGAATACTACAGCTTAGTGTCGATTTCTTTCAGTTGCTTGAAAAGAGTAGATGTATCGCTTTGGACTCCCTCATCTTTATGGCTTTGCTTATGCTCAGTGGGGATTTATGCATTTATGTTATTTAAGTATTTACTTCTTTATGTACTTTGAAGTTTTTGGAAAAGACTATTGATCCTGTTGTAAAGGTTTTGGGTACTACTTATGTAAGCTTGTTTTGAGTTATGATGCTATGAAATAAGTTTTATCTTCCGCTGTGTTGTTTTATTTATTTATTCTTGTAATTTATCTATTCTATACAACAATAACGCTTCATGGACATTGATGCATTCCCTTTGTGAGTGACATTAATGGACATGGGGTGTTACACGTGCTATCAGAGCTATGGTTACAATAACAGATAAAAGTTTTGAAAAGTGTTTTCAAAAGTATTATTTTCCTAGAAAGTATTTTCAAAAACTTGTTTAAAAGAAGCTATTTTCAAGGAAAGTTTACTTTAAAGAGCATAATCCCCGCAAGCCATACATCTCTCTTTCTCTTCCCTTGTTTTGAAACTCTTTCTTTTTCTTCTCAGCATGTCTAGAGCATATGAGATACCAGAGGGTGTTCATGTACCCAGTTAGTTCCGTCAATATCTCGAGGCTAGGGCCGCTATCGCGGGTCCGGCCGACGTTCCTCCTCCTCCTCCCCCAGCTCCAGTCATTCCTCCGCGTGGAGATGCTTTCACCAAGATATGTAAAGACTTTCGTTCGATGGGTGGAAAACCTTTTAGTGGGTCTGAAATGTTCGTTGAAGCTATAAATTGGTTGAAAGAAGTGGAGGATCTGTTTGGCATTTTCGATTTGGACGACTGCAAGAAGGTCCAACTGGCTGCTTGGTTGATGAAGGACGAAGCTTCGTTTTGGTGGGAGGTTACTAATGGAGAGCGTGCTGTGGAGAAGTGGGCAGATTTTAGGGGAAGGTTTGAGTTGAAATTCCTTTCTCAAGCTGAGGAGAGTATGTACATGGAGAGGTTCTTAACATTGAAGCAGAAAAACTTGACCGTGAAGGAGTATGTGACTGAATTTAATAAGTTGGCGAGATTTGGGCTAGAGTTGGTGAATACGCCTCACAAGAAGGCCTTGAGGTTTGCAAAGGGCCTAAATGAACTGCTTCACAGTTTGGCTATGTCCTACATTCCAATGGGGGCTACATATGAAAAGCTTGTTGATATGGCATACATGCATGAAGAAGAGAAGGGTGTAAGTACTTTTAGGCCGCAAGATAAGAAGGAGGATCCAAAGAAATCCCAACAACAAAAGAAAGGTGGCAAAGAAAAGAGGAAGTGTCACAATTATGGGAAACCCGACCATTTGAAGAAAGACTGTAGGAAGAAGAAGAAGTTCGCTTGTTATCATTGTGGTGATGCGGGTCATGCTGTGAAGGATTGTCCTAAGAAGCAAGGGAAGTGTAACACCCCACCTCCATTAAGGTCACTCGCAAAGGGAATGCCTTAACTTCAGTGGAGCGTTTTAAGTGAATATAGAACAGAAAATCACAACAAGACAGATATAAAGCGGTACTTGAAAATTAAAACTTTATTTCATTGCAGCAGATAAAACCCATATGTTTGATTACATCATCAAAACTATAAACCAAAGTCAAGTACATCATATCCATCTTGATAAAACAAGGTACATAAACTAAAAGACATAATCCCCAACATTAAAATAGCCATAAATAAAGAGAAGCTGAACTTTACTTCAGCTGTCTAAGAAATCTTCTAAAAGCAGTCCAAGATCAAGCTCCACTGGTGCTAGTTCCAACCTGAGCACCTGGAGGGGGGGGGGGGAGGAAAGAGATGGAAAAAGGGGGGTCAGACATAAAGTCTGGCGAGTGCGATAATTCTAACAATATAATTAACAAAGTAACTAGGCTAAGACATAAGTTGGAAAATAGAGAAATGACCATGAACCATTGAGTATGGCAGAGTAAACAAGGAAACAAGATGAATTACGATATCGTTAAAGCGCACCTAAACTACTATAGGATAATTACTGAACTACACCAACACTATGGGATAATTCCTAAACTGCACCGCCACTAGTATACTGCACCACCACTAGTCACCCTAAGGTTGATCCCGCCTACATACTTAATAATGATATTGGTAGTTTCGTGCACCCCTAGCTGCCTTCATAGGTGTTGTCTGCCCCTATCTCCACTAGGTGTACCCACTACCCCCAAGCGATCGGCTCCATAACTCGTAGATACCCGTGCTGGCCCCACAGTGGGGTGTATCACTCCCCAAAGTGGCAACCCGATACCACCAAGAATGCACGGCTTATACCTACACGATGCACCAACGTCTTACCTACCAGCCCTAGTCCACACACGCATATGAACCCGTTGGACTTGCGTTGCCATCGCTAACCCGGTTTGGCCTCATACAGTCAAGCCCAGTATGCGTGTCCCGTCCTCGACATGGGTCGAGCCCACAAAGATACGTATGGGTTACTGGTTGAAATGGGCCCCCATTACTTGACACAAGCTATCCACCTAAGCTTGGTCCCCTCTAGTACATCCCACTTAACCCACTTCTTTTTCATGTTTCAATTACATGTTTCATATTTTGGTTAAGTGTTTCTAATCGTATTTCCAAATGCCACCCAAGGCACCCACTAGATTCCACATGCCACCCAAGGCACCCACTTAACCCCCTCATGTCCCACTACATGCTTATCTGGTTAAGTGTTTCTTAATTCATTAAGACCGTAACCTCATAAAGACCTCTCACATTAGACTGGCATTTGTGGCAGCTGGATTTGTCGGGCGGGTCCGGGCAGTCTTACACCACAAAAGAGCATAACCTCGTGTCTTTACAAGTGTTACGTATTTAGTTTGTGCCTAAGACCTCTCACATTAGACTGGCATTTGTGGCAGCTGGATTTGCCGGGCGGGTCCGGGCAGTCTTACACCACAAAAGAGTCTAACCTCGTGTCTTAGACGATTAATTACTCCTAATTAATCACCCCCAATTCGAATTACTTTCCCTATTCAAATTATCAATCAATTCCAAATTTAGCGATGTCCATAATTGACTCAATTATGTCCATCCATTTATGGTATATAAAATCATACCAATTTCACCATAATTTTATTTTATGCCTTTTAAGGCAATTATGCCAATTAAATATTTTTGATATTATTCCCTTTTTCCCCACGTAGTACGTTTGTTCGTTTAACGTAAAAATATACGTTAGACTCGAATAGTCTAACTCATGAAATAAAAGAAAGCATCACATATATACATAATTAAAGCATAGATCTAACATAGGGGTGAACTTGCATATGTGAATGATGTTCTACATCTAAAACTTGCATAGGACAAGATTACAACTTGCATAACAACATATGTCATGGTTCCAAATTTTAAAGGTGTGAACTTGATGAAATAATGGCCACAAACTTGCATAAACATCATGTATAACATAGACCCAAATCTAAAGGTGTGAACTTGATGAAATAATGGCCACAAATTTGCATAGACATCATATGTCATGAACCTATATCTAAAGGGATTAAACTTGCAGAGGTAATAACATAACATGATTCATGTCCAACTCATAAATTCACATATGTGATTTATACATCGCAACAATGGTGTAACTAATATCTAACATGTAAAGTATCATGTCATAGCCTAATCTTTCAATTAAATTCTCACATAAACCAGGTGCCATAATCATGTAAGGTCACATGTAATTCTACCCAAACTTGTATATGATTCATGTTTGAATCAACATCTAAACTTTCCTACATATGATTTATCATATGAATCAATATCGCAAACTAGCATAAGAAACATGACGGTTTGATTGTATATAAAATTACAACATGGATGATAGCAATATAACTTTGCATGATAGCATCACATCATAACATCATAGATAATCAATCATAATCCTACAACATGCAATCAATACTTCATATCACATCCATACAATCCGCGTTATAACTTAATCTAATTAAATTACTAATTATTTTTCTAAAACTATCGAACTCACAACTCAAAAGCAGTCTTGAGTCCTAAATTCTGATTTCTGGAGTTGAATTAGCGCTCCTTTGATGAAGAATCGCTGTTAGGGTTGAGTGGTTCTGATTTGGTTGCTGTTCTTTCTCTTTGATTTGGTGGCGGCTACTCTAGGGCTCAAGACAACAGCATGACGGCCATAGTTTTAGTTTTAATTCTGATTTAGGGTTTGTGCCTATGGGTCTTTTTATAGAGTTATGAATTAATTTAAGCCGTCGGATGTTCTTAGGGTTAATCAAAACCATTCAATTATGATAGGGTGATGAGTCAGCCCTAATGACTCAGCATGGAATCAGAATGGACTCAACAACACGGGTCCGCCTTAACCAGAAAGCTGTGCAGGCTCCATCCTCAGCCTAGGCGCACTTGGCAGGTGCGCCAGTGTTGATATGTACTGGCGCACTTCCCAAGTGCGTCAGCGCATTTATATTTTTTTTCTCTACTTTGCCACCAAACTTCGTTCGTCCATAACTCTTTCATCCGGTACTCGTTTCCCGCAAACTCGGACTCTATCTCCATTAGAATTCCGAGACGAACACAATGGCGCAACCCAATCCCCATAATTCTCACGTCTGAGATTTATTATTCTTTATTTTAGTTAATTTGATTATTCAAAAATCTGGGGTGTTACATTCTCCCCTCCTTAAAGGATTTCACCCCCGAAATCTCCAAGTTAAGGAGAATGTATATCCTACCATCCAAACAACCATCAAACACGAGCATCCATTGTCCTTATAAAATTTCTAATGCTGTATGAACATATGCAAAAAGTGTGTGTGCATGTTCCTTATCTGATGCAAAATCAGGCAGTCTACTGATTCAGTTGACCTCCTTAATGCAAACTATGATAGTGCCATGCATCCATTATGTATGCGAAAGAACCCTATCGATCCATATCATTTCTACATGTGTGCATAACCATTCATCAAAATGCAACATCCATATGATGGTACAACCATTATACATCTATTACTTACATATGAACACACATTTGTATGCAATATGCAATATGAAGTGACTGAGCCGATCTAGTGCCTAAAGTGTGTGTGTATATGCATCCATGAGCAACCACTAGCAAACACTTGCATCAACTTGCATCCATCATACATAACATGTCTCAAACACATGTTTCAACCATAGGACTATCCTATCTAAAGGTCAAAGATACTAGCGAGAGGACATACTAAAGATAAGATAAATACAAGGTAAGCGATAAAGGAGAAATCAAAAGACATACCCTCGAAAAGAAAAGGGTACAATGAATGCATCTTCGCTTCCGTCTCCCAAGTAGCGTTACTCTCATCATCTCCCCATTGCACTTTGACTAGTTTGACCTCTCGATTCCTCAACTTCTTAATCTCCGACCCAAGAATGCACATAGGAGCTCGTCGAATCGTCGCATCACGCTCGATCTCCACTTCTCTAAGCAAGCTCAGCTCTACCACCTCTGCGGTCTCGTGCAAGAACTTCCACAAATGTGATACATGGAATACGTCGTGTACACCACTAAGTCTCTCGAGCAACTCCACTCTATACGCCATCTGCCCAATCCTTTCCTTAATAGGAAACGACCCTACGAACCATAGTGCTAACTTCCAACGGACCCAAAGCGAACGACGTTCCGTAATGGAGACACCTTGACAAAGACCAAGTCCCCAACATCAAACTCAAGATTTGACCTCCTCTTGTCCGCATAAGATTTCTGCCTATCTTGCGCCGTTTTCATCCTTCTTCGGATCAAATCAATCTTTTTCGAAGTCTCTCTAATCATATCGGGCATAAGCAAGATCTTATCTGTAGCTTCCCACCAACATGTAGGCGAATGACACGGCCGTCCATAAAGAGCTTCGAATGGTGCCATGCCAATGCTAGACTGAAAGCTGTTATTATATGCGAACTCTACCAATGGAAGATGTTCCTCCCATGTTCCTCCGAAATCTAAGACACATAACCTCAATAAGTCCTCTAGAATACGATTCACCCTCTCAGTTTGGCCATCTGTCTGAGGATGATATGCGGTGCTCAAACATAACTGAGTCCATACCGCCTCTTGCAGGTTTTTCCAAAATTCGCTAGTGAAAATAAGATCGCGGTCGCTCACTATGCTAGAAGGAACACCGTGCAAACGAACTATTTCTCGAATATATACGGTGGCTAACCATGGAGCGTTCCTCTTACTCTTCACAGGAATGAAATGGGCGCTCTTAGTGAGTCTGTCTACTACGACCTAAATACCCATATTACCCTTCCTCGATCTCGGTAATCCGTCAATAAAGTCCATCGAGACGCTTTCCCGCTTCCATTGTGGGACCTCTAATGGATGAAGCAATCCACCGGGCTTCTTTTGCTCCGCTTTTACTTGTTGGCACACCAAGCATTTAGCGACATACCCAGCCACATCTTCCTTCATGCCGACCCAAAAGTAAACTCGTCTCATGTCCATGTACATCTTGTCCCCGCCGGGATGGATGGTCATCTTCGAACGATGTGCATCATCAAGAATGGTCTTCTTTAGGTCATCGTCTTTTGGTATACAAAGTCTACCGTCCCTACGTAACCAACCCTTATCATCTAGGGTATACCTACGGAGATGGCTCGATGACTCCCCTCCTTTGAGCTTTTCTACTAACTCAACCAAATGTGGGTCGTCTCGCTGTGCCTCGCCAATTCGTCCCAAAAGCGTAGGTCTAACCTCTAAGGATGCTAGCAAACCAGGTACGAAGTCAATGGAAGGTGTAAAGTCAAACGTAGAAATGAATTCTAAACTTCGCCGCTCAACAAACAAAGGACTTAAGGATAATCTTTTTCTACTTAAGGCATCTGCTACTACGTTACCCTTGCCAGGGGTATATGCTATCTCGAAGTCGTAGGATGCTAAGAACTCCATCCACCTTTGCTGCCTTAATTTCAAGTCGTTCCGAGAGAATAAGCATTTTAGCGATTTGTGATCAGTGAACAATTCGAATTTCTCGCCAAGAAGATAATGATGCCAAGACTTAAGCGCGAAAACAATAGCGGCCAACTCTAGGTCATGTGTAGGGTAATTTCTTTCATGCACTCTCAACTGCCTTCCACCATAGGCTATTACCCTTCCCTCTTCCATTAGGACTGCGCCTAGTCCTGTACCACAAGCATCAGTATAAACGGTAAATGGCTTACTCCCATCTGGTAAAACTAAGACTGGGGCTGTGGTCAAAGCTCTCTTTAAACGTTGGAACACATCATCACAATCTACGTCCTACGTGAAGACTAAGTTCTTCTTCGTCAAGCGTGTTAATGGAGCTGATATTTTTGCGAAGTCTTTGATAAACTTCCTATAGTAGCCAGCCAACCCTAAGAAACTTCTCACCGCGGTAGCATTTTTAGGGACCTTCCAATCTTGGATGGCCACTATCTTCATGGGATCCACGGCTATCCCTTCTTTGGAAACCACGTGCCCTAAGAATCGCACTTCTTTCCTACAAAAGTGAAATTTGGAAAATTTAGCTTTAAGGCTATGTGCTCGAAGAGTCTCCAACACTTCCCTAAGATGTAGGGCATGCTCTTCCTCGCTCTTAGAAAAGATCAAGATGTCATCTATAAAGACTACCACGAATTTATTAAGGTACTCCCTAAACACCCTACTCATCAAATCAACAAAGTATGCAGGGGCGTTTGTCAAACCGAAGGGCATCACCAACCACTCGAAGAAACCGTCTGGAGTCCTAAAGGCAGTCTTGTCTATGCTATTCTCAGCCACTCTCAACTGATGGAAACCAGTGGCTAAGTCCAACTGCGAAAACACTGAGGCACCAACTAAATGATCGAAAAGATCGTCAGTCCTCGGCAGTGGGTGTCTATTCTTCTTAGTAAGTTTATTAAGTTCTCTATAGTCCACACAAAGTCTGAGGGACCCATCCGCCTTCGTGGCAAATACTACTGGAGCACCCCACTCCGATATACTACGTCTAATGAACCCCTTCTCAAGCAATTCTTTCACTTGCTTACTGAGTTCTATTCTCTCTCTTGGAGCCATGTGGCGCACTGGCAATGCAACTGGCTTTGCATTGTCCACTAGATATATTCGAAAGTCGATTTCACGTTTTGGGGTTAAACCCCTCACCACATCGAAGACATCAGCATATTCACGGACTATGGGAACAGAATGTAAATCATCATCGGATGCGTCAAGGGATTCTAGGTAACTAAGCATTACTGGACCTCTAGGGTCACAAGAAATATCAAGGGTCTTTCCCGAACGAGTCAACAATCTAACTACCCTTCTTTCACAATCTAGGATGGCCCCATATCTAGCTAGCCAATCTATACCTATAATTAAACCGTAGCCCATGAAGCCAAGAACAAAAGCATTGCACTCAAACTCAACGCCCAAGATAAACACTCTCAAATCCCGACAAATCATAGAAAGATGAGCCGAACCACCAATATGATTTGAGACTACTAAGGGATCAGTAATAAGACTAGTATCTAGGTGCAGTGTTTCAACTAATGATGTAGAGATAAACGAATGCGATGTGCCAGAATCAAATAAAGTACGGACATGATGATCAAACAGAAAAACTAAACTTTCAACGGAAATTGCTCTACCTCATTCTTGCAGCGGTGGGACCACGAGAGCCTGAACTTGTCCCTTTGCCTGCCTTGGGGCCATAAGAGCTTGCACCTGTCCTCCCGAGGTAGACCCTGCCCTCTGCCCTTTCTTTGGGCAGTCCTTAATAAGATGTCCCGCTTCGCCATAGTGGAAACAACCGGTCTTCTTCTTCTTCCTACAATCTTTGCTTAGATGGTCGGGTGTCCCACAGTTAAAGCATTTCTTCTTCCCCTTAGCATTATTGCCTTTGCCACATTTCTTGTTCTGTTTTTGCTACTGCGACTTCTTTTGATCCCCTTTCTTTTTGGGTGCCTTACTAGCATTGGCGCCCTTCTCCTCTTCATGCATGAGTGCCATGTCAACTAACCTCTCAAAGGTAGCCCCCATGGGAATGTGGGTCATAGCTAACCCATGAAGTGGCTCGTTTAAGCCCTTAACAAATCTTAGAGCCTTCTTTTCTGGAGTGTTCACCAAGTCTAAGCCAAACCTTGCCAATTGGTTGAATTTGTTAACGTACTCTTTCATCGATAAATTCCCTTGCTTTAGTGACAAGAACCTTTCCATGTATAGATTCTCTTCAGCCCGTGAGAGAAACTTTGCCTCAAACCTCTGCCTAAAATCTTGCAATGTATCGACTGGACGACCCCAATTAGTGACCTCCCACCAAAACGAGGCCTCATCCTTCATCAGCCACACATCTATCTGGACTTGCCTTCCATCATCCACTTCAAAAATTCCAAATAATTCTTCCACCTCCTTTAGCCAGTTACGAGCTTCAACAAATGTCTCCGTTCCATGAAAAGGTTTCCCACCCATTGCTCTAAAGTCCTTGCATATCTTTGCGAAATTATCGACATGAGGAGGAGGAGGAGGATTTGCTGGACCTGCGGCGGCGGCCCTAGCCTCAAGATATTGACGGAACCAACCGGGCACATGAACGCCCTCTGGTATCTCAGATGCTTCAGACATGTTAAAATGAAAAAGGAAAGATTCAATACAAAAAGGACTAAAGGGAAGATATATGGCTCTTGGGGTTATGCTTTCCAAAATATACTTTTCTCTTGAAAATACTTTCCTTAAATCATACTTTTGAAAGTACTTCTTTATAAAAAAAAATGTTTTGAAAAATAGTTTTCAAAAATTCATATCTGTTCTGGTAACCTTCAGCTCTGATACCATGTGTAACACCCCACCTCCATTAAGGTCACTCGCAAAGGGAATGCCTTAACTTCAGTGGAGCGTTTTAAGTGAATATAGAACAAAAAATCACAACAAGACAGATATAAAGCAGTACTTGAAAATTAAAACACAACAAGACAGATATAAAGTAGTACTTGAAAATTAAAACTTTATTTCAATGCAGCGGATAAAACCCATATGTTTGATTACATCATCAAAACTATAAACCAAAGTCAAGTACATCATATCCATCTTGTTAAAACAAGGTACATAAACTGAAAGACATAATCCCCAACATTAAAATAGCCATAAATAAAGAGAAGCTGAACTTTACTTCAGCAGTCCAATAAATCTTCTAAAAGCAGTCCAAGATCCAGCTCCACTGGTGCTAGTTCCAACCTAAGCACCTGGAGGGAGGGGGGGGGGAAAGAGATGGAAAAAGGGGGGTCAGACATAAAGTCTGGCGAGTGCGATAATTCTAATAATATAATTAACAAAGTAACTAGGCTAAGGCATAAGTTGGAAAATAGGGAAATGACCATGAACCATTGAGTATGACAGAGTAAACAAAAAAAGCAAGATGAATTATGATATCATTCAAGCGCACCTAAACTACTATAGGATAATTACTGAACTACACCAACACTATGGGATAATTCCTAAACTGCACCGCCACTAGTATACTGCACCACCACTAGTCACCCTAAGGTTGATCCCGCCTACAGACTTAATAATGATATTGGTAGTTTCGTGCACCCCTAGCTGCCTTCATAGGTGCCGTCTGCCCCTATCTCCACTAGGTCTACCCACTACCCCTAAGCGATCGGCTCCCTAACTCGTAGATACCCGTGCTGGCCCCATAGTAGGGTGTATCACTCCCCAAAGTGGCAACTCGATACCACCAAGAATGCACGACTTATACCTACATGATGCAACAACGTCATACCTACCAGCCCGGGTCCACACACGTATATGAACCCGTTGGACTTGTGTTTCCACCGCTAACCCGGTTTGGCCTCTTACAGTCAAGCCCAGTATGTGTGTCCCGTCCTCGACTTGGGTCGAGCCCACAAAGATACGTATGGGTTACTGGTTGAAACGGGCCCCCATTACTTGACACAAGCTATCCACCTAAGCTTGGTCCCCTCTAGTAAATCCCACTTAACCCACTTCTTATTCATGTTTCAATTACATGTTTCATATTTTGGTTAAGTGTTTCTAATCGTATTTCCAAATGCCACCCAAGGCACCCACTAGATTCCACATGCCACCCAAGGCACCTACTTAACCCCCTCCAGTCCCACTACATGCTTATCTGGTTAAGTGTTTCTTAATTCATTAAGACCGTAACCTCATAAAGACCTCTCACATTAGATTGGCATTTGTGGCAGCTGGATTTGCCGGATGGGTCCGGGCAGTCTTACAACACAAAAGAGCCTAACCTCGTGTCTTTACAACTGTTACATATTTAGTTTGTGCCTAAGACCTCTCACATTAGACTGGCATTTGTGGCAGCTGGATTTTTCGGGCGGGTCCGGGCAGTCTTACACCACAAAAGAGTCTAACCTTGTGTCTTAGACGATTAATTAGTCCTAATTAACCACGCCCAATTTGAATTACTTCCCCTATTCAAATTATCGATCAATTCCAAATTTAGCGATGTCCATAATTGACTCAATTATGTCCATCCATTTATGGTATGTAAAATCATACCAATTTCACCACAATTTTATTTTATGCCTTTTAAGACAATTATGCCAATTAATTTTTTTTAATATTATTCCCTTTTTCCCCACGTAGTACGTTTGTTCGCTTAACGTAAAAATATACGTTAGACTCGAATAGTCTAACTCATGAAATAAAAGAAAGCATCACATATATACATAATTAAAGCATAGATCTAACATAGGGGTGAACTTGCATATGTGAATGATGTTCTACATCTAAAACTTGCATAGGCCAAGATTACAACTTGCATAACAACATATGTCATGGTTCCAAAATTTAAAGGTGTGAACTTGATGAAAAAATGGCCACAAAATTGCATAAACATCATGTATAACATAGACCCAAATCTAAAGGTGTGAACTTGATGAAATAATGGCCACAAATTTGCATAGACATTATATGTCATGAACCTATATCTAAAGGGATTAAACTTGCAGAGGTAATAACATAACATGATTCATGTCCAACTCATAAATTCACATATGTGATTTATACATCGCAACAATGGTGTAACTAATATCTAACATGTAAAGTATCATGTCATAGCCTAATCTTTCAATTAAATTCTCACATAAACTAGGTGCCATAATCATGTAAGGTCACATGTAATTTTACCCAAACTTGTATATGATTCATGTTTGAATCAACATCTAAACTTTCCTACATATGATTTATCATATGAATCAATATCGCAAACTAGCATAAGAAACATGACGGTTTGATTGTATATAAAATTACAACATGGATGATAGCAACATAACTTTGCATGATAGCATCACATCATAACATCATAGATATTCAATCATAATCCTACAACATGCAATCAATACTTCATATCACATCCATACAATCCGCGTTATAACTTAATCTAATTAAATTACTAATTATTTTGCTAAAACTATCGAACTCACAACTCAAAAGCAGTCTTGAGTTCTGAATTCTGATTTCTGGAGTTGAATTAGCGCTCCTATGATGAAGAATCGCTGTTAGGGTTGAGTGGTTCTGATTTGGTTGCCGTTCTTTCTCTTTGATTTGGTGGCGGCTACTCTAGGGCTCAAGACAACAGCATGATGGCCATAGTTTTTGTTTTAATTCTAATTTAGGGTTTGTGTCTATGGGTCTTTTTATAGAGTTATGAATTAATTTAAGCCGTCGAATGTTCTTAGGGTTAATCAAAACCATTCAATTATGATAGGGTGATGAGTCAGCCCAAATGACTCAGCAAGGAGTCAGAATGGACTCAACAACATGGGTCAGCCTGAACCAGAAAGCTGTGCAGGCTCCAGCCTCGGCCTGGGCGCACTTGGTAGGTGCGCCAGTGTTAATATGTACTGGCGCACTTCCCAAGTGCGCCAGTGCATTTATATTTTTTTTCTCTACTTTGCCACCAAACTTCGTTCGTCCATAACTCTTTCATCCGGTACTCGTTTCCCGCAAACTCGGACTCTATCTCCACTAGAATTCCGAGATGAATACAATGGCGCAACCCAATCCCCATAATTCTCACGCCTGAGATTTATTATTCTTTATTTTAGTTAATTTGATTATTCAAAAATCCGGGGTGTTACAGGAAGAGAGCAGGTTCTACTTCGGGAGGGCAGGTTCATGCTCTCATGGCTCCGGGACAGGAAGATGGTAGAAAAATTTCTGTTGAAAGTTTGATTTTCTTGTTTGATCATCTTGTCCATACTTTATTCGATTCTGGCGCATCACATTCGTTTATCTCTACATCATTAGTTGAAACTCTGCACTTAAATACTAGTCCCGTTGTAGATCCCATTGTAGTCTCGTATCCATGGTTTGTAGGGATTTGAGATTGTCTATCTTAGGCGTTGGTTTTGAATGTAATGCTTTTGTGCTTGGTTTCGTGGGCTATGGGTTGATTCTAGGGATGAATTGGCTAGCTAGACATGGTGCCATCTTAGATTGTGAACGAAGGGTAGTAAAATTGTTGACTCGTAGTAGAAAGACCCTTGATATTTCTCTTGACCCTAGAGGATCAGTGATGCTTAGTTATCTTGAGTCACTTGACACATCCAATGATGATTTACATTCTGTTCGTATAGTCCGTGAATATGTTGATGTCTTCGATGAGGTGAGGGGTCTACCCCCAAAACGTGAGATAGACTTTCGTATTTATCTTGTAGACAATGCAAAACACGTATCTCTGCCAGTACGCCACATGGATCCTCATGAGAGGAGGGAACTCAATAACCAAGTAGGGGAGTTGCTTGAGAAGGAGTTCATAAGAAGTAGTATATCGGAGTGGGGTGCTCCAGTAGTATTTTCCACGAAGGCGGATGGGTCCCTTAGACTTTGTGTGGACTATAGAGAACTTAATAAGCGTACTAAGAAGAATAGGCACCCACTGCCGAGGATTGACGATCTCTTCGATCAGTTAGTTAGCGCCTCAGTATTTTCGCAGTTGGACTTAGCCACTGGTTTCCATCAGTTGAGAGTGGCTGAGGATAGCATAGACAAGACTACCTTAAGGACTCCGGACGATTTCTATGAGTGGCTTGTAATGCCCTTCGGTTTGACAAATGCCCACGTATGCTTTGTTGATTTGATGAGTAGGGTGTGTAAGGAGTACCTTGATAAATTCGTGGTGTTCTTGGTGGATGACAACATGATCTTTTCTAAGAACGAGGAAGACCATGCCCTACACATTATGGAAGTGTTGGAGATCCTTCGAGCGCATAACCTTAAAACTAAATTTTCTAAATGTCACTTTTGGAGGAAGGAAGTGCAATTCTTAGGGCACGTGGTTTCCAAAGAAGGGATAGCTGTGGATCTCGCGAAGGTGGTGGCCATTCAAGATTGGAAGGTCCCTAAAAATGCTACCGAGGTGAGGAGTTTCTTGGGGTTGGATGGCTACTATAGGAAGTTTATCAAGGACTTTGCAAAGATATCAGCTCTATTGACACACTTGACGAAGAAGAACCTAGTTTTCACGTGGGACGTAGATTGTGATGATGCGTTCCAACGTTTAAAAAGAGCTTGGATAACAGCCCAGTCTTAGTGTTGCCAGATGGGAGTTAGCCATTTATCGTTTATACCAATGCTTGTGGGATAGGACAGGGTAATAGATTATGAGGAAGGCAGTTGAGAGTGCATGAGAAAAATTACCCTACACATGACCTAGAGTTGGCCGCTATTGTTTTCGCGCTTAAGTCTTGGGGCCATTATCTTCTTGGCGAGAAATCGAATTGTTTACAGACCACAAATTGCTAAAATAATGGTTCTCTCAGAAGGACTTGAACTTAAGGCAGCAAAGGTGGATGGAATTCTTAGCGTCCTATGATTTCGAGATAGCATATACCCCTGGCAAGGGTAACGTAGTGGAAGACGCCTAAAGTAGGAAAAGGTTGTCCTTGAGTCCATTGTTTGTTGAGCGGCAAAGCTTAGAGTTTATCTCTACGTTTGACTTTAGACCTTCCATTGACTTTGTACCCGGTTTGCTAGCATCCTTAGAGGTCAGACCAACGCTTTTGGGATGGATTGGTAAGGCAGAGCGAGATGACCCATAGTTGGTTGAGTTAGTAGAGAAGCTCATAAGAGGGGAGTCATCGAGCCATCTCAGTAGGTATTCCCTAGATGAAAGGGGTTGGTTACATAGGGACGGTAGACTTTGTGTACCACGAGATGAGAACTTGAGGAAGACCATTCTTGGTGATGGACATCGTTCGAAGATGACCATTCATCCCGGCGGGGACAAGATGTACATGGACATGAGACGAGTTTACTTTTGGGCCGCTATGAAGAAGGATGTGGCCGAGTTTGTCGCTAGATGCTTGGTGTACCAACAAGTAAAAGCAGAGCAAAAGAAGCTCGGTGGGTTTCTTCACCCATTGGAGGTCCCACAATGGAAGTGGGAGAGTGTCTCGACGGACTTTTTTTGATGGGTTACCGAGAACGGGAAGGGTAATACGGGGATTTGGGTCGTGGTAGACAGACTTACTAAGAGTGCCCATTTCATTCCCGTGAAGAGTAAGAGGACTGCTCCATGGTTAGGCTCCGTATACATTCGAGAGATAGTTCGTTTGCACGGTGTTCCTTCTAGCATAGTGAGCGATCGCGATCCTATATTTACTAGCGAGTTTCGGAAGAGCTTTCTTAGAGAGGTGGAAATAGAGCGTGATGCGATGATTCAACGAGCTCCTACATGCATTCTTGAGTCGGAGATTAAGAAGTTGAGGAATCGAGAGGTCAATCTAGTCAATGTGCAATGGGGAGATGATGAGAGCGACGCTACTTGGGAGACGGAAGAGAAGATGCGTTCATTGTACCCTTTTCTTTTCGAGGGTATGTCTTTTAATTTCTCCTTTATCGCTTAGCTTGTACTTGTTCTATCTTTAGTATGTCCTCTCACTAGTATCTTTGACCTTTAGATAGGGTGGTCCTATGGTTGAAACATGTGTTTTAGACATGTTATGTATGGTGGATGCATGTGGATGCAAGTGTTTGCTAGTGGTTGCTCGTGGATGCATATACACACACTTTAGGCACTAGATCAGCTCAGTCACTTTCATATTGCATATTGCATATAAATGGATGTATTTAGTAAAATGAATGTACGTTGAATGTGTGTATCATATGGATGTTGCATTTAAATGAATGGTTGTGCACACATGTAGTATTGATATGTATAGGGTTCTTTGCATACATGATGGATACATGGCACTATCATTATTTGCATTAAGGGGGTTGACTGAATCAGTGGACAGCCTGATTTTGCATTAGTATATGGACTTATACACACACTATGCATATGTACATGAAAAGCATTAGAAATCTTTTAAGGACCATGGTTACTAGTGGTTGATGGTTGAGTAGATGGATGATTGGATGGTAGGATACGTTCTTCTTGACTTAGAGATTTCGAGGATGAAATCCTTTAAGTAGGGGAGAATGTAACACCCCGTATTTTCTTAGAATATTAAAATAACAAATTAAAGAATAATTTATTTGAAAAAGAGGAATGAGAAAAGAATGATGTTTAGCATTGTTCTAAGGTTTGTAAGCAAAAGACTTAGTAGCTCATTTGGTTAGAACATGTGACTTGCATACAAGAGGTACAGAGTTCGATCCCCGCCAGCGCCATATTTTTGTTTAAGGGGAATGGCTAAAAAGTGGCTTAGTGTGAACGCAGTTCAAAAAGTAGTTTAGTGTGAAAATGGTTAATTATGAAGAAGTTATTAAGCCATGAAGTTTGTATGCATATGAGAGAAATATATATATATATTGATATATATAAAAATTAAATAAATATTCAAAAAAAGTTCAAAACAGCGAATCGGGAGGGGGAATAGCCAAACCGCACCATTTTTGGAGTCGACCCGAGCCCTGTTGGGTCAACTAGAGGTCAATCAAGGGTGTTTGGCTGCCAACCCGTGGCCCGATTCGCCCTAAGGGCTGATATTGCATCTCAGTGATCCAGATCAGTTCTAGGGTTAATCCTAAGGCCTAAATAACTTCCTACACCTATATATACACCCTAAGACCTAACCCTAATTCATAAATATTATCTATGACACCATTATGCTGTCAAATTCTCTCTTAAACCCTAGTCGCCTCCTCTAAATCAAGTCTCAAGTGTTCAACTTCAACTCAAATTAAAGATTAGAGCTTCTACAACAATTCAAGAAGATCAATCAACATCACCGCAACGTTTCTACACCAATTTCAATTCGTTCATCCTTTTCTTAAGCCACAAAAGGTGAGTACAGTTATTTTCACAAATTTAATGGGATTAAAGTAAAATAAAAAAGTTGTAAAAAGGATTCATATATATGTTTGTAATGAAAATCTCACCAAGTCTTCACCTTTTTGATTCATGTCATCATATGCCTATGTTTCTATATAAAGTTCATACCTTTTATCAGTTTATTCATGTTGAATCTTTTATTATGCCTTTATGCCAGTCTATACGCCTCTTTATTTCATGATGTTGTTTTATTCCAATTTTCTATGAATTGATTCTCTTCTTACCCCTATTCCTTTTATTTTTGGATCTAGGCTACCTTCGAGCCTATATTAAAAATATGCGCGAATGCGAATATGTGGGAGCGATGTGGAATATTGGGAACATAGGAAATTTGGAAAATTGGAAATTATCGGATATTTTGGATAACTGGATAATATGTGAAATTGGCCTATTTGGGTATGAATTACATGGAATTGATGAAATTGCCTATAATTGTAAATTTGTAATTGAGGCTAATTAATATGTAATTAGTGACAATTTGGAATAGGCAATATTATAAACATGATTATATGTTTAATTGGATATACATGACATGAAAATTGGGTATGGGTGAAATACGGTTATTAATAAACCTTTGACACGAGGTTGGGCGCAATTGTGGCGTAAGACTGCCCGGAACCGCCCGGTAAATCCAGCTGCCACAATTGGACGTTTAATGTGAGAGGTCAAAGGAATGAATTGTAGGTGCAACAGTAAATGACACGAGGTTAGACACGGTTTGTGGCGTAAGACTGCCTGGAACCGCCCGGCAAATCCAGCGGCCACAAAGCGTTCGGTCTAATGTGGGAGGTCATGCACCGTTCGTCATAAGGAATGAATTAATGGATACTAACCATAATAAGACATGGGTATGGTTTGAGGGTTAAGTGGGGTGACATGTAAATATGGACTTAACCGGTATAAGATAAGACATGTAAATTATGACACGTAAGTATGGACTTAACCATAACATGTGTAAGATATGGACATTTAAATTAAAATGGTTAAGTGGGAGATAAACCTAGTGAGGACCAAGCATAGGTGGGAGGCTTGTGTCGGATGGAGGACCCGTTTCAACCAGTAACCCGTTTGAGTATCTAATTGGGCCCGGTACTAGGCCGGGGTTGGGGCACGCTTAATGGACTTGAATGTAAGTGGTCAAAACGTGAATAGCGGTGGCAACGCAAGTCCAACAGGTTCATGTGCGTGCATGGGCCGGGCTGGTAGGTAAGACGTTGTTGCATCGTGTAGGTATGGTCGTGCATTTTATGTTGGTATCGGGGTTGCCACTTTGGGGAGTGATACACACCACTGTGGGGCCAGCACGGGTGCCTACGGAGTTTAGGGAGCCGATCGAATAGGTAAAGTAAGAGTACCTTAGCGGTGGTAGGAGCAAGCCGGCACCTACGATAGCAGCTAGGTACAAGTAACTATCAAGTTTGTCATGTGGGTACAGTTAGTGGGAAGGGATCAACCTTTAGTAAATAGAGACTAGTAGATGTGCGGTGTAATTAAGTAATGTGGTGTAACTTAGCAAAAGTGCGGTGTAACGAAATACATGTTGGTTAAGTTGGATAGTCCTTTGGGTGCTAGTCTGATGTTGACTTCGGTCTTCGGGGTTAGTACTTGGAGGGTTGTTCACTTAGCCAAGGTGTAGGATTGTCTTAGTACTTAGGAATGGAATCATCTTGTCCATCCTTTTTATCTACCTTATCTATGCTACAACCATATCATGATACCTATTTATGTCTTGATCATTTACCTTACCTATTATTTGTTAAAATTACTGGACTCGCCAGACTTTATGTCTGACCCGTTTGTTTCAACCTCTTTTCTTTCCTTTCCCCCCCCCTCCGGTTTGCAATCAGGGAATACTACAACTTAGTGCCAATTTCTTTCAGTTGCTTGAAAAGAGTAGATGTATCGCTTTGGACTCTCTCATCTTTATGGCTTTGCTTATGCTTAGTGGGGATTTATGCATTTATGTTATTTAAGTATTTGCTTCTTTATGTACTTTGAAGTTTTTGGACAAGACTATTGATCATGTTGTAATGGTTTTGGGAACTACCTATGTAAGCTTGTTTTGAGTTACGATGCAATGAAATAAGTTTTATCTTCCGCTGTGTTGTTTTATTTATTTATTCTTGTAATTTATCTGTTCTATACAACAATAACGCTTCATGGACGTTGATGCATTCCCTTTGTGAGTGAAATTAATGGACATGGGGTGTTACAATTGGACTCCGTATGAAAAAGTTATTGAGTTCGAAAGATTTCTAGTTTAATCAGAAAATTAAATATAAATAATAATTAAATATCTCAAACCAAGTTCAAAATTCGAAATTCAAGAAGAATAGGTTGAGCGGGAAAATTCCCGCTTAGGGTGTCGACCCCTCTGGGGGAGTCGACATAGGCGTCGACCCCCCTATAGGGGAGTCGAAATAAGTGTCGACCCCCCTATAGGGAGTCGACCCCTTTTTGATCTGGTTCCTGTGACGAAATTTCTACCTCTGCGCTGATGTGTCCTTCTCTGTTTGGCCTGGTGGTCGAATTCTGAGTCATTAGGGAATATGTGGCGGCTTCCGGTTGGCTCTGTTTGGTCTGGATGGCTCTGATATCTCCTAGGTTGTTCTAACGGCTCTCATTAATCTAAACTTCTATATAAAAAACCCCAACCCTCAACCCTAAACCACATAATTTCGTTTCAAAGAGCTGTCATGCTGTTCATGGCCAAACTAGTGTGGCCTCCAGTCTTCCCTAAAACTAGAAAACAAGTTAGAGGCTATGAATTAAATCTAAATTAGAGAATCGATAGTCCACATCAAAGGATAGCTTTTCAGTTTCAGAAAACAGATCCCAGAAAACAAGATTTGTCCTTTGTTTCGTAAGTTCAAGTTACTTTCAGACGTGAATTCTTAATTGTAATTCTTGGCATGTAATAATATGAATCCAAGCTGTACCTAATTATGAGATAATCCTTTCAGATTTATCCTATCTATTTTATTAGATCTGTGCCTGCGATGTTATTCAAATCTAATCTATCAGATTTATGCATGCGATGTAATTTTATTCAAATCTATACTTCTTTTATGTTCCTGATATTGCTATCATCAAATCTAGCGTCGTATGGCTATTTTATGCCCAACCTTTTATGTTTCCTCTTCTTCCCCTTTTATTATGGATCAAGGTTGTCTCGAAACTAGACAACATCTTGTTATATATATGATTGGAATACGGGGGAATTGGGCCTAACCTGTTTTATGTACTATTGGGCGTAACTTGTAATTGAGATCTGGGTGTAACTTATAACTGATATTGGGCATTATTATCGTTATAACTACAAGAAAGGTTAATTGGCATATAAATCAAGTTTTGGGCATGATTGTTATTGTTCCAAATGTGGGGTAACTTGAAATATTAAACCTAGATTGGGGGGAAAATGTAAACTGGAATATTAAATCTAGATTGGGCCTAACTATTGGCTAGGAAGCCAAGTATAACGAATATTGTAATTTTGGGGCAAGATTATTATTGCAAATTTGGGAAGATTGGGTGTAACCTATGTTGAGTAATAACTTGAATTTGAGTTTGTGGGGCATAACTTGCAATTAGCTTTGTTGGGTATAACTTGAGAATTAAAACATGACTAGTTTTGTGAATTTGGGATAATTAACATATAAAATCTAGACTTTGACATGTATGGTAAATATGCTAAAAGATAAACATGCCTAACCCGAGGTTAGATTGAGTTGCAGTGTAAAACTGCCCGGAACCGCCCGGCACATCCAGTAATCGCAACAACACAGATCTAATGTGAGAGGTTAGCGCATTTGGCCCAAAAACCCGAGGTCAGAATGAGTTTGCGCTAGAAGTCTGCACGGAACCGCCGGGCACATCCAACAACCGCAAACAACAGTTCTTATGTGAGAGGTTAAGGCGTTAATGAATGAATTAATGCTAATAAGCAAGACATGCTAATAACTGAATGGTAGGGTTAAGTTAATTTAGGCAACACTTAACCAATATAACATGATGTGTGGTAGGGTTTAGTTAAAACAAGAGAGCAACACTTAACCAATATAACATGATGAATGGGAAGGGTTAAGTTAATACGAGAGGACAACACTTAACCAATATAACATGATTTGTGGCAGGGTTAAGTTAACACAAGAAGGCAACACTTAACCAGCGTAATATGACAAGTGGGTGGGTTAAGTTAACTTGAATTTGATTGATGACACTTAACCAATGCAACATGATGAACGCATAGGGTTAAGTTAATAAGAGATACTTAACTAATATAACTTGATGAATGAATAAGGTTAAGTTAATGGGAAATACTTAACCAATATAGCATGACGAAATAACAGGGTTAAGTTAATAGGAAACACTTAACCAATCCAACATGATAAGTGAGAAGGGTTAAGTTAATAAGAAACACTTAACTAACATGACATGATGAGTGGGTGGGTTAAGTTAACATGAATGGACAACACTTAACCAATATGGCACAATGTGTGGGAGGGTCAAGTACATATTGGGTTGGTGGGTAATATTAGTATATATAGGCCTACAAACTTAACCATTTAATAAACATGCTTGAATCAGTGGGAGAGTTAAGTACATATCGGGTTGGTGGGTAATATTAGTATACATAGGCCCACAAACATAACCATTAAATAAGCATGCTTAAATCAGTGGGAGGGTTAAGTACATATCGGGTTGGTGGGTAATATTAGTATATATAGGCTGACAAACTTAACCATTACGTAAACATGCTTTAATCGGTGGGAGGGTTAAGTACATATCGGGTTGGTGGGTAATATTAGTATATATAGGCCCACAAACTTAACCACTAATTAAACAAGCTTGAATCAGTGGGAGGGTTAAGTACTATCGGGTTGGTGGGTAATATTAGTATATATGGGCCCACAGACTTAACCATTAAATAAACATGCTTGAATCAGTGGGAAGGTAAAGTACATATCGGGTTAGTGGGTAATATTAGTATATATAGGCCCACAAACTTAACTGTTAAATAAACATGTTTGAATCAGTGGGAGGGTTAAGTACATCTCGTGTAGGTGGGTAATATTTGTATATATAGGCCCACAAAGTTAACTAGTAGGAAACCCATGTAACGGGGACCCATTCCAGCAGTAACCCACATAGATGTATCATGGTACCCTGAACTAGGTAGGGTAGCACACGATTACTAGGCTGATTATAAGTGGTCAAAATAGCGGCAGGGGGTACGTCAGTGTTGGTTCCAACGGATTACTGGCGTGCATGTACTCCGGAGTGGGAAAAAGCAGGCACTAGGTACGAGTAGTTATACACTATGCATCTTGAATCGTGTCGGGTTTCTATTATAAGGATTGATACACCTTATGTGGGACCAGCACAGGGTATCTACACGCAAGAGAGGGCCGATTGACATAGACACATGGAACATTAATACAAGTAAGGAGCCGATCGATTGGGTAGTAAGGGTACATCTAACATCTTCATGGCAATTAGGCTGATTGAGGTAAGATCCTCATACTAGATGTACACCTGAAGGCTACCACAATTGCGGGGATTGGGATCACGTTATCATATTATCGTTTTACACAAATTACTAGTTGGAACACTAGTTAGGGGGTGCGGAGATATAGAAATCAGAATAACAAGGTACTAGCAAAGCAGAGAAAGAGTAGAAGTGCATTCAATTTATCTTGCCTTATCATATCATATGCTAGTCTTATGTTATCTTGATATCCCGGTTATCACGGTATTGTCTTATATTCAGTTTATTCATGTCATGTTACTTTTACCTGTTTACATACTGAAAGTCACTGGACTTACTAGACTTATGTCTGACCTAGTTTGTTTCGCCTCTTTTCTTCTGTTCCCCTCCAGGTTCACAGGAAGTAAATATTACCACTTAGCTCAGTTTTCTTTTCAAGCACGGAGATAGTCGATGTATTGCTTTGGACTCTCTCTTCCACTGCTATGGTTGGTTCATGCTTTATTGGGGAATATCATTGTTATTTTTATGCTTCTTTTATACTTGGAAGTTTTTAAATCAGGACAGAAGTTTTATGTATTACTTTTAAGTATGATTGAGACAATAGATGTAAAAGCTTGACTGAACCACATTGTTTAAAAATGACTTTATTTTTCGCTGCTTTATCTTGTTTGTCTTGTAATTTATCTGCATCTTTTACCTATAATTCTTCACTGAAGGTAAGGCATTCCCTTTGTGTGTGACCTTAACGGAGGTGGGGTGTTCACTTGGTATCAGAGCTGAAGGTAACCGGATCAGATAAAAGATTTGAAAAATTATTTCAAAACGGTTTTAAAATAAGCATTTTCTAAAGAAAAAGTTTTATTTTAAAGGCATATTCCCCAAAGCCATATGCCCTATCTTTTGATCCTCTGTTTGAATCCTTGTTTCCTTCTTTCCTGAGTTTCTGGGGCTCCTAGCTTCCTGGGTGGTAACCTCATCGCAGCATGGCTCCGTAGGCTTGATGAGACTACGACATTTGTCAAAGGGCAAAGAAGTGCCCATCTTCCACCTATAGCCGCAATAGTTTCACCTGCGGCTAATTTTCATTCAAGCTTGGGATTTCCATGCGATGGAGGCAACTTTCAAGAAACTTGTCAACAAGTTACACAAAGATGGCAAAGATGAGAATAAGGGAGTTTGGCTAAGGAACACAACCCAAGGTTGAGAAACTCATGGATATGGACTTGGTTCACGAAGGAGGAAAGAACAGAAAAATCTAAGACAAGATGAAGTGTCATTATTATGGTATAACGGGTCATATAATTAAGGACAAGGGTAAGAACAAAGGACAGGATTTTCAGGAGGGCAAGTGCATGCTCTCACCGCTAGCGTACCTGAGAGAGAGGTAGTAGAGTTTATGTTAAAAAAGTTTGGTTTTTCTTTTTGATCATCCTGTTAGTACTCTTATTGATTTTAGCGATCCACATTCGTTTATATCTGCTTCCATAGTTGAGTCTCTGCACCTTAGTACTTGTATAATAGAAGATCCCATTATTGTCTCAAATCCGGTTGGTGGTTCGGCTCGTTTATCTTTGGTTTGTAAGGATTTGAGAATAGCTATGTTAAGTATTGAGTTTAAGTGAAATTCTTATGTTTTTAGTTTCATGGGCTATGGTTTGATTCTAGGCATGGATTGGTTAGCTAGTAATTGTGAAAGGAGGGTAGTTAGACTTTTGACTTGCTTCGGGAATACCCTTGAGATTTCGTGCGATCTTAAGGGATCAGTTAGGCTTAGCTACCTAGAATCACTTGATGCATCTATTGATGATTTGCAATCCATTAGAGTAGTCCATGAGCACACAGATGTTTTTGATCTGGTTAGGGGTTTATCCCTTAAAACGCGAGATAGACTTCCGCATATATCTAGTTGGTAATGCAAAACCAGTTGCATTACTTGTAAGACACATGAATCCAAGGGAAAGGAAGGGCTCAGTAAACAAGTAAAAGAGTAACTTGAAAAAGGATTCATAAGGCGAAGTATTTCTGAATGGGGTGCTCTAGTCGTTTTCGTTACAAAGGCAGATGGTTCACTTCGCTTGTGCATAGATGATATTTTGGAATAAGGAAGAACATGCTTTGCTTCTAAGGGAAGTCTCAGATACCCTACAAGTGCATCAACTTAAGACAAAGTTCTCCAAAAATATCATTTTTTAGAGAGAAGAAGTAAGGTTTCTAGGACATGTGGCGTCCAAAAATGGGATAGCAGTAGATACCGCAAAAGTAGTTGCGGTGCAAGACTGGAAAGTCCCAAGGAATGCAACAGAAGTAAGAAGCTTTCTTGGACTAGCGGGCTAATATAGGAAGTTCATTAAGGACTTTGCGAAGGTATTAACCTCACTTACAAGATTGACGAAGAAGAATCTAACCTTTGCTCGGGATATTGGTTGTGATGTCGCTTTACAACAATCGAAGAGGGCTCTTACAATGGCCCCAGTTTTGACTTTTACCTTATGGTAGTAAAAGGCTTACGGTATACACGGGTGCGTGCGGCACGGGACTAGGCGCCATTTTGATGTAAGGGTAAGGTCGTAGCGGATGCCTTAAGAAGGAAAAGGTTGACTTCCTCATTATGTGAAAAGGAAAAGTTCTGAATACATATCAAACTTTGATTTTAAAACCTTCGGTTAAGTTAGTAGTTGGCATCTCTAGGAGTAAGACCTACGCTTTTGGGATCAAATAGGGAATTCACAAAGAAAAGACTCTCAAATAGTTGACGCAATGTATAAGTTAAGACAGTCAGAGCACAATGGAGTGAAGCTCAAGAAGATGCGACTTAGAAGACTGAAGACTAGATGCGCGCATCATACCCTTTTTGAGGGTATATCCTTGATCTCTCTTTTCGTGTAAAGTTTATTTACTAGTCTTTATCTTTTAAGTATATCCTCTCGGTCCTATCCTCAATCCTTAGGTAGAAACCAATGGATGTAAACATGTATTTGAAACATGTTATGATTGATGGTTGCAAGTGGTTGCAAGTGGTTGCTCATGGATGCATATATACACACACACACTAGGTACTAGGTCGGCTCAATCTCTTTCATATTGCATATGCATATGTGTGTATATATATGGATTGAAACTTGATGTGTTATCATATGGATGTCGCATTTGTGTGAATGATTGTGCACTCATGTAGAAGATATAAAGTATGATTAGGAATAATTGCATACATGATGGACCTATGGCACTTACATAATTCGCATTTAAGGAGGTCAACTGAATCAATAAACCGCCTGATTTTGCATTAGATAAGGACATATACACACACTATGCATATAGTCATGAAAGCATTAGAAATCTGTTTAAGGACAATGGACGCCTGTGATTGAATGGTTGAGTATACGGATGTTGGATGTTAGGATACATTCTCCTTGACTTGGAGATTTCGGGGACGAAATCCTTTGAAGGAGGGGAGAATGTAACACCACATATTTCCCATGAATATTTGAGTAACGAATTAAAGAATACTTAATTTTTAAAGTGGGAATTAAGGGAAACGGGTTACGCCATTGCGTTCGTCCCAAAATTCTTCTTGGGATAGAGTCCGAGTTTGCGTGAATCGGACTTCGTATGAAGAAGTTATGGAGTTCAGAAGATTTCTAGTTTAATCAGAAAATTAAATACAAATAATAATTAAATATCTCAAACCAAGTTCAAAATTCAAAATTCAAGCAGAATAGGCTGAGCAGGGAAATTCCCGCTCAGGTTGTCGACCCCCTATAGGGTATCGACATAGGCTTCGACCTCCCTACCCCCTATAGGGAGCCGAACCCTTTTTGATCTGGTTCCTATGACAAAATTTCTACCTCTGTGCTGATGTGTCCTTCTCTGTTTGGCCCGGTGGTCGAATTATGAGTCATTAAGGCATATGTGGCGACTTCCGGTTGGCTCTGTTTGGTTTGGATGGCTCTGATATCTCCTAGGTTGATCTAACGGCTATCATTAATCTAAGCTTCTATATAAACAACCCCAACCTCAACCCTAAACCACACAATTTCATTTCAAGGAGCCTTCATGCTGTCCATGGCCAAACTAGTGTATCCTCCGGTCTTCCCTAAAACTAGAAAACAGGTTAGAAGCTGTGAATCAAATCTAAATTAGAGAATTGATAGTCTACATCAAAGGATAGCTTTTCAGTTTCAGAAAATAGATCGCTGAAAACAAGATTTGTCCTTTGTTTCGTAAGTTCAAGTTACATTCAGATGTGAATTCTTAATTGAAATTCTTGGCACGTAATAATATGAATCCAAGCTATACCTGATTACGAGATAATCCTTTCAGATTTATCCTATCTATTTTATCAGATCAGTGCCTGCGATCTTATTCAAATCTAATCTATCAGATCTATGCCTGCGATGTAATTTTATTCAGATCTATACTTCTTTTATGTTCCTGAAATTGCTATTATCAAATCTAGCGTAGTATGGCTATTTTATGCCGAACCTTTTATGTTTCCTCTTCTTCCCCTTTTATTATGGATCTAGGTTGTCTCGAACCTAGAAGAAATCTTGTTATATATATGATTGGAATACAGGGGAATTGGGCCTAATCTGTTTTATGTACTATCGGTCGTAACTTGTAATTGAGATCTGGGTGTAACTTGTAATTGATATTGGGCATTATTATCGTTATAACTGCAAGATGGGTTAATTGGCATATAAATCTAGTTTTGGGCATGATTGTTATTGTTCCAAATTTGGGGTAACTTGAAATATTAAACCTAGATTGGGGAAAAAATGTAAATTGGAATATTAAATCTAGACTGGGCCTGACTATTGGCTGGGACGCCAAGTATAATGAATATTGTAATTTTGGGGCATGATTATTATTGCAAATTTGGGAAGATTGAGTGTAACCTATGTGGAGTAATAACTTAAATTTGAATTTGTGGGGCATAACTTGCAACTAGCTTTGTTGGGTATAACTTGAGAATTGGAACATGACTAGTTTTGTGAATTTGGGATAATTAGCATATAAAATCTAGACTTGGACATGTATGGTAAATACGCTAAAAGATAAGCATGCCTAACCCGATGTTAGATTGAGTTGCGGTGTAAAATTGCCCGGAATCTCCCGGCACATCCAGTAACCGCAACAACACAGACCTAATGTGAGAGGTTAGCGCATTTAGCCCGAAAACCCGAGGTTAGATTGAGTTTGTGGTAGAAGTCTGCCTGGAACCGCCCGGCACATCCAGCAACCGCAAACAACAGTTCTAATGTGAGAGGTTAAGGCGTTAATGAATGAATTAATGCTAATAAGAAAGACATGCTAATAACTGAATGGCAGGGTTAAGTTAATTTAGACAACACTTAACCAATATAACATGATGTGTGGTAGGGTTAAGTTAAAAAAAGAGAGCAACACTTAACCAATACTACATGATGAATGGGAAGGGTTAAGTTAACACGAGAGGACAACACTTAACCAATATAATATGATTTGTGGTAGAGTTAAGTTAACACAAGAAGGCAACACTTAACCAGCGTAATATGACAAGTGGGTGGGTTAAGTTAACTTGAATTTGATTGATGACACTTAACTAATGCAACATCATGAACGCGTGGGTTAAGTTAATAAGAGATACTTAATCAATATAACTTAATGTACGAATAGGGTTAAGTTAATGGGAAATACTTAACCAATATAACATGACGAAGAACAGGTTAAGTTAATAGGAAACACTTAACCAATCCAACATGATGAGTGAGAAGGGTTAAGTTAATAAGAAACACTTAACCAACATGACATGATGAGTGGGTAGGTTAAGTTAACATGAATGGGCAACACTTAACCAATATGGTACAATGTGTGGGAGGGTTAAGTACATATTGGGTTGGTGGGTAATACTAGTATATATAGGCCCAAAAACTTAACCATTAAATAAACATGCTTGAATTAGTGGGAGGGTTAAAGTACTTATCGGATTGGTGGGTAATATTAGTATATATAGACCCACAAACTTAACCATTAAATGAACATGCTTGAATCAGTGGGACATATCGGGTTGGTGGGTAATATTAGTATATATAGGCCCACCAACTTAACCAATAAATAAACATGCTTGAATCAGTGGGAGGGTTAAGTACATATTGGGTTGGTGGGTAATATTAGTATATATAGGCCCACAAACTTAACTGTTAAATAAACATGTTTGTATCAGTGGGAGGGTTAAGTGCATCCCATGTAGGGGTAATATTTGTATATATAGGACTAAAAACTTAACCAGTAGGAAACCCTTGTAATGGGGACCCATTTCAGCAGTAACCCACATAAATGTATCATGGTACCCTGAACTAAGCAGGGTGAGGCACGATTACTGGGCTGATTATAAGCGGTCAAAATAGCGCCAGAGGTACGTCAGTGTAGGTTCTAACGGATTACGGGCGTGCACGTACTCCGAAGTGGGAAAAAGAAGGCACTGGGTACCAGTAGTTATACACTGTGCATCTTAAATCGTGTCGGGTTGCTATCATAAGGATTGATACACCTTATGGTGGGACCAGCACAGGGTATCTACATGCAAGAGAGGGCCGATTAACACAAACACATGGGACATTAATACAAGTAAGGAGCCGATCGATTGGGTAGTAAGGGTACATCTAACATCTTCATATTAATTAGGCTGATTGAGGTAAGATCCTCATACTAGATGTACACCTGAAGTCTACCCCAATTGCGGGGACTGGGATCACGTTATCTTATTATCATTTTACATAGATTACTAGTTGGGACACTAGTTAGGGGGTGTAGAGATATAGAAATCAGAATAATAAGGTAATAGCGAAGCAGAGAAAGAGTAGAAGTGCATTTAGTTTACCTTGCCTTAACATATCATATGATAATCTTATGTTATCTTGATATCCCGGTTATCACGGTATTGTCTTATATTCAGTTTATTTATGTCATGTTACTTTTACCTATTTACATACTGAAAGTCACTGGACTTACCAGACCTATGTCTGACCTAGTTTGTTTCGCCTCTTTTCTTCCGCCCCCCCCCCCCAAAGTTCACAGGGAGGAAATGTTACCGCTTAGCTCAGTTTTCTTTCCAAGCACGGAGATAGTCGATGTATTGCTTTGGACTCTCTCTTCCACTGCTATGGCCGGTTCATGATTTATTGGGGAATATCATTGTTATTTTTATGCTTCTTTTATACTTGGAAGTTTTTGAATCAAGACAGAAGTTTCATGTATTACTTTTAAGTATGATTGAGATAATAGTTGAAAAAGCTTGACTGAACCGCATTGTTTATAAAATGACTTTATTTTCCGCTGCTTTATCTTGTCTGTTTTGTAATTTATCTGCATTTTTTTACCTATAATGCTTCACTGAAGTTAAGACATTCCCTTTGTGTGTGACCTTAACGGAGGTGTGGTGTTTCAATGTGCCAATTCCATTCTTTTCTTCCCAACCGAACACAGATCATGCAAGCCATGTTTCCATATACCAAACTCTCTGCAAAAAAAAAGTATATACCATGAATATATGTCCCTCTCCACGTGTATATATATATTTCCCATCCTCTTCATTAATACAAAACTAGAATGAGAACGAAAAGGGAGCACCCGCAGGTGCTAGGTCGAGGAGTTGCGGGTAGCAAACTTAGTGGCAGCAGATGGGATGAAGCAAGCGAAGGTAGAGTTCGACATTGAACTTGGGAAGCTTCGGTGGTGGCGGCCTGCGTTGAACTATGTATGGGGACGGTGCAGTGGTCTAAGCCGTCGACGCGGATGCTTTATGTGGACAGCAGGCGGGTGAATGAAGCGGTGGAAGGGTCAAGGCAAAGGTGGTTGAGAAGAAGAATGAAGGCGTGTGCAGTACTGGTGCATGGTGAAGCAAAGTGGCCTGTTGCGTGGGGGCAGGGAAGGGAAAGTGGAGCTGGCTCGTTCATTTTTTATCAGAAAAGGGCGACTTGCGTGTGTATCATGAAGTTGGCAGAGTATTGGTTTAAGTGACATCAGGGTGTTCAAAGCAATGGCTTGCTTTGGTGAAGTAAAAGTGTTTTAATGCGAAGAACAGAAGAATTCAAATGAACAAGCATCCACGTTAGAAACAGGAAAAAGGAGCACTGGTTCGTGGTATCCAGTATGGATGTGGACTAATTTATGGTGCATAGGCCATTTGATCTTTGCGAAAAAAAAGAATGAAGCCGCAAGTTTCAGATATTACGAAATGAGAAGATGGAGCTCTTTGTATGTTAAGATGGGGAAGACGTGTTATGTAGGAGCCGGTTTGGCAAACGCCTTGGGTACGTGGGCTATTATTAAAGCTATGGGCTTTAGGCCTGATTAAAAAAAAGTGTTGCGTTAGAAACAACAAAGTGAGGAGGAATGCGAGATGGGTACATGCGGAGGAAAGGAAGAACAAGGGAAAGGGAATTACATGCCAGTTTGGGGGCTGGAGACAATGGGCATGGGCTTTGGCCCATTCAGGAAAAAAAAAAGAACTGGACTGGTTACGAAACAGAAAGGAGATGAAAGAAGCAGTGCGATGGTGAGGGAAAGACGTGGATCGTATGAAGAATCCGACCAAATAGGAAGCGTTGGAACCATATCGACAAGCTTACCATTATAACGCTGGTGTGGTTAGAGTTGGTTGTTACTGGAATTTTTAACTAAAAACAAACCGTTTCAATGTGGAAACCAAGGTGAGTTAAACTCACTCAGTTATCCCACTTATAATTTTTATAAGTTGGGTTTTATTGTTTGTGTGCTATGATTACTAATTATTCAATGATTAATGATTGTTTGGTTGTCTGTTGGATATTTTTATATACTGTTTAAATTAAACGGTTGTATAATTTAAATAAAATAAAATCATTATTCTAACGATTAATTCTAATGGAGGTTACTTACCCTGTTGGTTTTTTTTTTGGGAAAATGGGTAAAATATTATTAAGGCTTTTCAGCCCAGCGAGGATCTACCCAATCGGACTTACACACACAGCCCAATAGGCCCACTTACATTGCTACATCGTATAAGAAAACAAACTTTCCTTTACATTCTGCCATATTCCCAAAAGCAACTTCGTCTTCAGAGAAAAGTCGGAACAAAATTAGGTTATGGCGGCTGGAAATTACTTCCCTCAAATCGGGTTTCTTCCTGTTGATCCCTCCGATCCACTGCTCTCGCACACACTCTTACTTCTTCCTGCCTTCCTGTAAGTCTTCTTCGGATTCTCTTAGCCGTGATTTGAATATCAATCTAGTTAAAAAAGCTCACTTTGCTCACTGTTTGCTTTGCATGCTTGAAAACTCGTGCGTTTCTCTCTCGCCAAATTGACCACACAGAAGTAGTGAGGGCAATCTTGTACAATTTGGTTTCGCTGTCTACTAGTTGCCTACCACTGTTCAGGTTCTATATGCTGCTGTGTAAATCAAAATTTCCATCTCTTATGTTGAGTTTGTCTAGGCAGCTGCTCCACACTCTCTTCGAGAACTCACACTCAAAGAATAAATGTTGATGTGTTTCAATTTCTTTATCACATAGTACACATACATATTTATCTATTACACCCCACTTCAGGATTCTGTCTTTGGTTGGCAATCTATTGAGAATTTCTTTGTAGGTTGTTGTCGCCATTTTTGAGCTGTTCACTTTATCCCATATGAAACTATGCCATGATTTAACTTGATGTTTTTCTCTTGTCACCTCCCATGTTGATTTTGTTGAAAAATCATTTGCATGTTTCCATGCCCACAATTCTGCATCTCAATTGTACATAAGAGGCATGTACTCAATTTTTGCTTTGATTTCCTCACTGCATGGTAGGGTACTACAATTCCATCCATCTTCATCAATTACTTTCTCCACTTTTTTGTTTGGACACCCAAATGCCGAATACGTGTCCCATCCTACTAAATCAATCTGTGATTTTCCTACAATTCAGGGATCTTTCCACAAGTCTGTTGACCTTCCATTTGCTATTTCTTTTGTACAATTTGCTGCTAACTTATTACTTATCCTCAAAATTGCATTCCACGTTGGTGATGGATTATTATCAACTGCCATCTGCCAGAAATTACCTTTTGTATATCTCTGCCTCATCCATTTTGCCCACAAACTACTAGAATTGATAATTTTCCATCCTTGTTTTATGGTGAATGCTTCTCTCATTTCTTTAAGATTTCATAATCCCACTCCTCCTTCCTCTTTCGTTCGACATAAATCAGATTACTTGATGTTGTGAATACTGCCTTGCCATATGAATTCCGCGCATACTTTCTCTATTTTGTCTATCGAAGCATCAGGTATCTGGAACGTCTATAGCCAGAAATTAACTTTAGCTTGTATACTGTGTGCACAAATTCCACTCTACCTGCAAAAGACAATAATTTTGAACTCCACCCCTGCAGTTTACTTCTAATTTTTGTAATTAAATCTGCACATTCTGTGTCTGTAATCTTATTTGACGAGAGAGGAACACGAAGGTACTTCACAGGTAGAGAGCCTTCCTGAACTTTCAAAATTTGCAATATTTCGCTCTTTCTCTCATTGAACTTGTTGAAGCAGCACTTAATTTTTAATTTATTCACTTTCAACCCAGCATATCTCTCCAAATCAGCAAAAATCTTGGTAATAGCTAGTGCAGCCTCTCTATTAGCTCGTATGCAAATAATTAAATCGTCCGCATATAGTAAGTGGCTGAGGATAGGATGTATGTCATAAATAGGCTTAATTTCTTTGCTGTAACACTTAAGCTCCATTTGTAAGGAGAGGAACTCCATAGCAATAACAAACAAATAAGGGGAGAGAGGGTCCCCCTGTCTTATGCCCTTGTTACTACTTAGGTGCCCCTTTGGAATACCATTCACTAGAATAGAGAAAGTTGGGGTAGTGATACAGTCATTGATTTGGGCAGTAATTTTTGTAAGGAAGCCCATACTTTGCAGCATATGAATGATGAAATTGCAGTTAATCTTGTCATAAGCCTTATGCAAGTCAACTTTGAGGCATAATTTATTGGGTCCTTTCTTATTAAAGTTTCTTATAAGCTCATGGGCTAGTAGAGAGTTATCAATAATGCTCCTCCCTTTGATGAATGCACTTTGACATTCCGCAATGAGATCTGGTAAAATGTGGTTAATTCTGTTGCAAATGACTTTTGACAGTATTTCGTAAATCACATTACAGCACGCAATTGGCCTATAGTCTTCAATTCTGGAGGGGTTATCTTTTTTTGGAATATAAAAAATAAAGGTGTGATTTATTTCCTTGAGAATTTTACCAGTATTGAAAGCTTCTTGAATAGCTTTTAACATTTGTAATTTCAGGTCTTCCCATTGGCATTTGAAGAAAGCAGCCCCCAATCCATCAGGTCCAGGGTTGGCATCATTGTGGATGCTAGTCAGACCTTCACTCACTTCAATGAAGGTCACTGGCCGACGCAGTCTCCGACAGCCAGCAGCATTCAACAGTCTTCTGCACTGAACAATGGGTAAGTCAGTTTCACTACTTCCATTGTACAATTCTGAATAGTATTTGATTGCATCAGCTCCATTATTTGGCTTGTTTCTTTAATCGATCCATCCTGTGCATAACATTGAAAATCTGCATTAGCATTTTTCCTTATAGAAATTTTAGTGTAAAAAAATTTGATACACTCGTCCCCTTCTGTTATCCATATCTCTTTTTCCTTTTGTTTGAGTTCAATTGCCTTGATTTTCAAAGCATCTTTGAGTTGCCCTTGTATGTTGTAATATGCTCTCCAATTGTCGTCTTCCTCGTTGTCTTCATCCAATTTGGTCAGAAGGTCTTCACAGTGGTTCTGAAGCACTTCAGTGTTATCATTTACTTTGGGTCTTAGTCTGTTCCACTCTTTAAGGGAAGCTTTGGCTTTTTTCAAGATGTGGACCAGCTTGTAGAAACAAGTCCCAGTCACTTCTAGCTCAGAATTTAACTGAATTGCCTCCTTGTAACCTTGCATTTGTGGCCATGCATTGCCGTATTTAAAAGGCTTACCTTTTGCATTACCTTGTTTCTCAGTGAGCATGATATGTATAGGGTTGTGGTCACTGGTCGAGTTAGATAGAACATTAACAGAAATATCAGAAAATATGTTAATGCAATCTGAGTTCACTAGTACTCTATCTAATTTACAAGAATTTTTTTTACATTCAACACTCCTCCATGCGTATTTCAGGCCCTTGTGGATAGGCTCAAACAGTCCCGCTCCTACTACACATGCACTGAAATCAGCAAGTTGGGATACTCTGAGTGTAAATCCCCCTTTCATTTCATGTTGTTTAAGAACTGCATTAAAATCCCCCATCACCAGCCAAGGTACTTGTATGTAGTTGCTAATGTCTTTCAGTTTGTGCCAAAGAGTAGTGCGTTGAGATGCCAAGTTGCTGGCATAAACAGCTGTAACATAAATTACCAAGCCTCCATGATTTATTGCTTTAATCGTTATTTGCTATGCATCTTTCTCTGTAATTTGAGTTTGCCAGACTAACTTGTTCCACATCAAAAGGATCCGTCCTTTTTCACCCATGTCATTGTTGCTTGTAGACTCCCATTCATCACCAAGTGTCATTTCAAAGTATTTAAGGTTTTCATCATTTAATTTATTTTCCAAAATGCCCATAATTGAAGGGGATAGTTCCCTTCGTAAGTTGAAGAGGTCTAACTTGCGGGCATCGTTGTTTAGACCTCTTACATTCCAACTTACGATCGACATTTAGATGAGTGAGAATTGCTCCTCAACGTCCTAGAGGTTGTACCTTGCACACTAGATGCCTTACTCATATCTTTGGATTTAAATTGTTCATTCTCGTTTGGTTTTGTAAACTTGTTAGTAGTTACCTCAACTGGTGTGTTTTCTATATCCACCTGTTCTTGTGTGCTTGCAGGTACTTGGTTGCCTGGTGATGCTCTACTTGCTTGGGCTGAACCCATCAATTCATGGGCCACAAGGCCAACGCCCAACACCTCCTGATTCTGCTACTGGGAAGTGAATGAATCGCTTTGGACCGTGCTTGTTTGTAAATTAATAGTAAGGTTAACTGGGAAGTCTGCAGCTTGTGATGTGGAGGCTTCATGCTCCACCGTTTTGTCTTGTTGTATATCAGGGTTACTGGCTGTTTGTTTCTCTTTTGGTTGCCATATTTGTTTCACTGCTTTGACAACCACTTCACACTGGTCATCAGAATGACCAAAGCACACACAACTATTACACTTAGGAGGCATAGATTCGTATTCAATGTCTTGCACATACGCATTACCTTTTCCATCCTTGGTACGTACTTGTTTCTTAAGTGAATCACTTGCCTTAATGTCCACCAAAACTCTAGCATATTTGAGTCTAGATACGTTCCTTGTGTTGTCATCCATTGCAAGGGGGTTCCAATTATGCTCGCAAGTTTACTAATGCCTCTAGTGTTCCATAGCAATAGATCTAAATTAGGCATTTTGATCCACACTGGGTGAGATTCTAGCATATCCCTTTCAAGATTGAGATTTGGTTCCCTTTTTTTTTAAAACATTAATTTGCTATCCATGAACCATGGAACTCCTTCAAGTACTTTGGTACAATCATCAATCCTGTCAAATTTAATCAGATAGAATCCATTTTCTCATGCAAATACATTTCAGTTACCTACAGGCTTCCATTCTCTATGTATGTAGGCGTTTAGATGAACATAATAAGGTCTTTTACCCACTAAATAAAAATAAGTGGCGTTACCCCACATTGATTCTTCCTGTTTGACCACCTCATCATCTAGCATTGGAAATTCCCCTATTTCGTCCTTTGTAGCTTCAAATCTTTCAACCCCACCATCTATTTGAGTGTTCCCTACAATTGCATCTACCCACGTACGCGTTATAGTAATATTAAATTTCTGGTTCTCCCACGCTGACAACTGTCGATTGGTCTGTCGTATTCCAGTTTTATTGTTCGGTTCCCTTGTCACTGGAGCTGTCTGTCCTCCTTTCTTTTTAACTCAAGTTCAGTCGTCTTCTTCAGTTATTGCTTCAAACTTACTTTGTTGGTTATGTTTATAATAATATAAACATATAAAAATTGAATTGGATGCTTGATTTGTTGTTGGTTGGCCATTACTATTTGAAATAATTATTCATGTTTATTATAAATTGTCGTATTGAATGAATTAACTGATTGAATACAGGGAAGAACAAGTTGGAGGAATCAATCTAGATTCCTCAAATTTATTGTTTATTTTCATGTTATATCACATATACTGTTTAATCAACCTGATTGGATGATGTGTTGATTATTGATTGTTGAACCCTTGATATTAACCAATGTGAAATATTGGTTGAGGACTGGGTAGTAGATGGCCTAAATTATACATCGTTTTTATAAAGATTGGCTTACCGTAAGGTAAATCGATAGAAATCAAATTACGGAATTTATTTTATAACTGAAAATACTTTTTTTTTTAATATATTATTTTAAATGAGGTTTATAAAAAGGAAATAAACCAACTACATATACATTGATTGTTTTAACAACCAATCACCATTTTTGATTTACCAAAATCTACCATGTGCGACGCACATGCTTCATCTTAATTATCAAATGATTTACCAAAATTTGTCGTGTGCGACGCACACGCTTCATCTCATTTGTTAAATTATTAACCAAAATCTGCCATGTGCAAAGCAGTGCCTCATCTAAACTATAACATGATTTATAAAGCTAATTCTTGTATTACCAAAATTGGTAAGAAAGTGCGCAGGGATGGTGTGATGACCCAAACTTCCATAGAACGAAAGTAAGGATAATCATAGGAGTATAACATAATTAAAACAATAACAGATCATGGTTACATAGCAGAACATATAAATCATTGCAGCGGAAATGAAATGTCATCACAAACATCATCATAGAACATCAGAGTACGCAGTACTGGATACACTTAGCAATACAAATGTCTCAAACAGGGAAAGAAATAAATTCTCAATCTCCCAAAAAACATCAATATCCAATACTATCTCATAAACTCAAGAAGAAAATAAAAGATTAAAAGAAAAGATCTTCCAATGTCTTCAGCAGCAAGCTTGAGTCCAGGAAATATCCTTACCTAAAACCTGTCAATTGGCTGCCCGTGTAGAAGGAGGGCACCCGAGTTTGCAAAGTGAAACAAACTACGAGACAGTCATGGGACTGGTATGAGAAATCTTACTAAACTAATAATAGGGCTAATCACTAGACCACGCCGCTAACGCGGAACGGGTTTAATTCCATTGGATTGCCCGTGCATAAGTTTTATAAATTTTAAAGAAAAAAACAATGCAATGCTTTTTAGAAAATGAAATCATTATAACACTCAGGTCCCATCACATAATGCAATGTAAAAAGAGGATAGAGTTTACTTTATAATGATAAAAATGCTTAATACGTAGAAAAATAATATTTTTAATATTATTATTAGTGTCTAATATGTTTCAAAAATACTTCAAAGTAAATGTATCAATTGTAACACCCCGTGAATTCTATAATGTTAATCTTCGCAAATTAAAGTATAATTAATTCTAAATGAAAGAACTAAGGGAAATGGATTTCGCCATTGCGTTCGTCTCGAAATTCTGCTTGAGATAGAGTCCAAGTTTGCGCAAATCGGACTCTGTATGAAGGAGTTATGGCCTTCAGAAGTTTCAGAATCAAATTTAAATTCAAACAGCTCAGTTTTAAATTCAAAATTCGAAATTCAGGTTCAAACTGGGCTGGGCGGGAAAATTCCCGCCCGGAGACCAGATCGACCATAGGGTCGACCATGGTGTCGACCATGGTGTCGACCTGGTCACCCCAGGTCGACCATAGTGTCGACCTGGTCCCCCCCAGGTCGACCATAGTGCCGACCTGGTTGTCGACTTACCTGGTCGACCTGGCTGGCCAGGTCTGGCTCTGGCTCGAATTTCTGTGGCTCTGTGTGTCACTAAGGCTGACGTGTCACCTCTTGATTGGCTCTTTGAACTATGAATGGTCTAGATTCCTCCTGTCTTCATCTGTTGGCTCAAAACAACTTAAAAATCTATAAATACACCCTAAGTCTCAACTGAAAATTCACACAAAAAAAATGAGAAAAGAGTCGTCATGCTGCTAGGGAGGAATTGAACATAGCCGTCAAGAGAGAAAGGCCTAGAGACGAATCAAATTAAGAAGAAGATTAAAGTTAATCAAATTAATCAACGCAACGTTAGTCTACCCAAAGGAGCGCATCTCAATTTCAGAATTCAGAATCCAGAATTCAAGATTCTGCATTCGTTGTAAGTATAGTGACCTTTCAGAATGTGAATAAAAATTGTGATGTGATTCGATGTGAATGAGAATAGAATTGTTTTATTGTACTGTATAAAATTCTATGTATTGTGATGGTTCTATCATGACTTGTGTATAGACGTTTGTGGCATAAATTGATTGATGCAAGCCTATTGAACAAATGTATATGAAAACAATGAACTTGTAAGTTTGTGGCAAAAACTAGAAATTGATCCCTTTTTGTTTATGCCTATGACATGGACCTTACACATTCATTAAGCCTAAATTAAGGCTTATGTAAACATGATTTAGACTTGAAACCTTTTATGCCTACATGACCCAAAACCTATGATATCACTTCCATGTATATTTGCAAGTATAATTGGATCTTTTGCCTACATATATCACTTCCATGTTTATTTGCAAGTATAATTGGATCTATGTTAAGTATCATTTGTGTTTCATAAACTATGCAAGTTCATGTTTATTTGCAAGTGTAATTGGATCCATGTTAAGTATCGTTTGGGTTTCAAAAACTGTGCAAGTTCATGTTGAAAAAGACTATGTGATTAGATGTTATAATTGGACCTTTCGGTGAATATACATCATGCTAGTTTTGTGTTTGACATTATGTCAAGTTAAACATGTTTAAACACAAGTTTGTATTTTCCTAAACTATGCCATTTCATATGTCACCTACTTAGTTATACTTTGATTTTAATGCAAGTTCACATGACCCATCATTTATGTTAATAGCGTTAAATTGCAAGTTCATGCGCCACACACCCTTATATGTTGTCAACTATTACATGTTCTTGATTTCCCCTTCTCTTACGCTTATAAAGTTGGGTTGAATTGTGTCGAGCCCAACATTTGTTATAACGCCGCGAACGTATAAACGGGGGTAATAACGTTGGGTGTAAAACATGAAAATATATGTTGGCATGGTTGGTACATGCCAACAACAATGACATTTAAGCGGTATGAATTGTTATACCCAAAAATAAAAGACATGACGTTTACATATATAATTGAGAAGTAATAAAATAAGTAAATTTAGAGAACACGATATGCTTAACCCGAGGTTGGATTGAGTTGTGATGTAAACCTGCCCGGAACCGCCCGACTGTCCAGTAGTCACAATAATACCTATCCAATGTGGGTGGTTAAGCATTGAGCCCAATAATGACCCGAGGTTAGACTGAGCTACGGTGTAAACCTTCCCGGAACCGACTGGCATATACAGTAACCGTAGCAATACCAGTCTAATGTGAGTGGTCAGGTGCTCCTAAGAGGCTAAGGACAGATGGTAGGGTTAAGTCAACTATAACACTTAACCAAATTCAACATGTTAACAAGAATTGATGGGTGAGGTGAGGAAAATACAGACACTTAACCACTTAACATGTTTGACCAGAAAATCCTGGTAACGAGGGACCCGTTTTAGCAGTAACCCAAGTTAGGTATCAACGGTACCCTGAAACTAGGCAGGGTGGGGCACGATTACTGGGCTGATTGTAAGCGGTCAAACGACGGCGGTGGGTGCACAGTGCAGGTCTAACGGGGTGCGGGCGTGCACACACTCCGGAGCAGACAACCAAGGCACTGGGGACACCAGTAGTATAACCTATGCCTTTTGGATTCGTGTCGGGGGCCGCCACCATGGGTCTTGATACACCCCATGGTGGGACCAACATAGGTATCTACAATTCTTGGGGGTCGTATGACACATGTTGACGCGAGTAGGAGCCGATCTTTCGAAAATGGGGATCACTTCACCCTCACCATGGGGTGCCTGTTAGAATAAACTCAAGTAGATGCAGAGATATAATATGGGCGCGATTGTACATTCGACACTCCCTTAGCTTGTGACACCATCCTATTTTCAGTATATATCTATCATGCCCTTTTCTTATTCACATACTGAAGAGTTACTAGATTTACTCAGGCTTTATGTCTGAAACTATTTTCTTTTCGTCTTCTTTTCTTTTGTTTCCCCTCCCCCAGGTCCACAGGGAGGAAACAGCTCAGCTCAGTCAGGCTCTGTACGAGCTTCAAGAACGTAGATGTATGATTTGGGTCTCTTTTGCTCGGACTATGGATTTGGATATCACTATGGGGATTTTTGTCACTTTATTTATGTTTTCTGCTTCTTTAATTATCAAGATAGTAATGATGTTGTAATGTTGGAAGTATTTTGAGACAATTATGGAATATTTGGTTTTGAACACATAATGATGAAATAAAAGTCTGTTTGGTTTCCGCTGTTTAAAATATGTGTATTTATATCCGTCTTGAGTTTATCTGTGGCTTTTACTTATAAACCTCCACAAAAATTAAGTCATTCCCTTTGTGAGTGACCTCGACGGAGGTGGGGTGTTTCACTTGGTATCACAGCATAGGTTTACCAGATAAGATAAAAGCTTTTGAATTTTTTTTCAAAAAGGAAGTTTAAAGAAGCATTTTTCAAAAAAAAAGTGTTATGTTTATAAAAAGACAAAATCCCCCCAAAACCATGTGCCCTATCTATCTCTCTCTATCCTTCATTTTGAATTTTTCCTTTCTGTTTCAGCATGTCTGGAGACCTTAACCTCTTGGAAGGAGTGTCGATTCCCGGCTGGTTTAGGAGGTACTTAGAAGCAAGGGCCAATGGCGTGGACCCAGCAGATATCCCTCCTCCAATGGCCGCGGTTCCTCCTCCTCCTCTACCTCCTCGTGGAAATGTCTTCGCAAAAACATGTAGAGACTTCAAGGCAATGGGTGGAAAAGACTTTTGCGGGAAAGAATCCTTTATAGGGGCAAGAAACTGGCTAAAGGAGATTGAGGATCTGTTTGTCATCTTCGGGGTTGATGACAGGCAAAAGATACAACTAGCGGTATGGTTGCTTAAGGATGAAGCTTCCTATTGGTGGGAAGTTACCAATGCTCAGAGGGCGGTGGAAACATAGGAAGATTTCAGGACAAGATTTGAAATGAAATTTCTCTCCTAAGCTGAAAGAAGCCTGCAAATGGAGAAGTTCCTAACTCTGAAACATGGGAGCATGACGATCAGGGAATATGTTAATCAGTTTAATCAGCTGGCCAGATTTGGGTTAGACTTAGTAAACACCCAACACAAGAAGGCACTTCGCTTCGTCAAGGGTTTGAATGAGCCTCTACACAGCCTTGCCATGACCCATGTATCCACAGGAGCGACTTATGAAAGCTTGGTGGATATGGCATTGCTACACGAGGAAGACCACGGTAAGAAAGAAACTAAGGTGGAAGAGAAGAAAGAAGGTCTACAAGCAAAGAAAACAGACTTCAAGAAAGGAGGGAAGAACAATAAGCCCCGTGAGAAGAGAAGGTGCAATTTCTATGGCATTGTGGGCCATATATCAAAAGACTGCTGGAAAAGAAAAGCGAAGATGGGTGGTTGCTTTCATTGTGGAGAGACTGGGCACCAAGCTAAGGACTGCCCATAGAAGAAAGGGCAAGGACAGAAAGCCGGATCCACTTCAGGGGGTAGGGTTCATGCGCTAGTGGCACCTCAGCAGGAACGAGGTAGTAATATTTCTGTAGAAAGTGTAGTCTATCTTTATGATCATCCAGTTCGTACACTTTTTGACTCTGGCGCATCACACACTTTTATTTCATCTGCCTTAGTAGAATCTCTGCATCTAGACACTAGTATGGTAGAAGATCCCTTAGTAGTTTCAAATCCAATTGGGGGCTCCACTTACTTGTCAATGGTTTGTTTGGGTTTGAAAATCTATATTCTCAGCGTTGAGTTTAGTTGTGATGCCTTTGTCTTAGGCTTCTCGGGATATGGTTTGATCTTAGGCATGGACTGGTTATCCAGTAATAGTGCCATTCTTGATTGTGAGAAAAGAGTAGTTAGACTCTTAACTCGGCTTGGTAACACTCTAGAAATTTCTTGTAATCCGTTAAACGCTGTTATGCTTAATTATCTAGAGTTGCTTGATGCTTCTGATGAGAATTTGCAATCAGTAAGAGTAGTCCGGGAATATCCGGATGTCTTTGAGGAGGTGAAAGGCTTACCTCCGAGGCGGGAAATAGATTTCCGCATATATCTTGTGGATAACGAGCCTGTAGCTTTACCTGTCAGGCACATGGCTCCAAGGGAGAGAAAGGAGATCAGTAAGCAGGTTAAAGAACTTCTCGAAAAAGGGTTCATTAGACGGAGCATTTTGGAATGGGGTTCTCCAGTGGTGTTCGCAACCAAAGCGGACGGTTCGCTTCGCCTTTGCGTCGACTATAGGGAGTTAAACAAATTGACCAAGAAAAATAGGCACCATTTTCCCCGAATCGACGATTTGTTTGATCAGCTTGTTGGTGCGATGGTCTTCTCCCAGCTTGATCTGGCAATTGGGTTCCATCAGCTAAGAGTAGCTGAAGATAGTATTGATAAAACGACGTTCAGAACCTCAGACGGTTTCTTCGAGTGGCTTCTCATGCCTTTCGGCTTGACAAGCGCACCCGCTTATTTCGTAGACCTAATGAGCAGGGTGTTCAGAGAATTCCTCAACAAATTTGTGGTTGTCTTCGTAGATGATATCTTAATCTTCTCAAAGAATGAGGAAGAGCATACTCAGCATCTGAAAGAAATCATGGAAACTCTTCGAGCTCATCAACTAAGAGCCAAATTCTCCAAGTGTCACTTCTGGAGAAAAGAAGTAAGATTTTTGGGGCATATAGTGTCCAAAGATGGGTTAGCCGTGGACCCCGCGAAAGTAGTGGCAGTGCAAGATTGGAAGACACCAAGAAACGCAGCCGAAGTTCGAAGCTTTCTTAGACTAGCCGGTTTTTACCGAAAGTTTATTAAGGATTTCGCGAAAATCTCACCCCCACTCACAAGGCTAACAAAGAAGAATCTGGCGTTCACAAGGGATTTGGACTGCGAGTTTGCTTTCCAATGATTAAAAAGGGCTCTCACAACAGCCCCAGTTCTGACCTTACCAGATGGAAGCAAAATGTTCACAGTATACACGGATGCATGTGGAACGGGACTAGGAGTTGTTCTAATGCAAGAAGGAAGGATAGTAGCGTATGGTGGAAGACATTTAAAAGTTCATGAAAAGAACTACCAAACCCACGATCTTGAGTTAGCCGCCATCGTCTTTGCGCTTAAGTCTTGGCGCCATAATCTCCTAGGTGAGAAGTTCGAATTATACACTGACCATAAATCGTTGAAATATCTCTTCTCGCAGAAGGATCTTAACTTGAGGCAGCAAAGATGGATGGAGTTTCTTGCCTCATACGATTTTGAAATTTCCTATACTCCCGGAAAAGGCAACGTAGTAGCAGACGCGTTGAGCCGAAAGAAACTGACCTTAAGCCCACTCTTCGTAGAGAGGCAAAGCTTGGAGTATATAGCCAGTTTTAACTTTAGGCCTCCCTCAGATTTTGTACCGGGTTTGCTAGCATCTCTCGAAGTACGCCCTACTCTCTTGGACTCAATAGGGGCTGCATAACGAGAAGACCCTCAGCTTGTTGATGTGATTGATAAACTTATTAGGGGTAAGACTTCTAGTCACCTCAGTAGGTACACCATCGATGATAAGGGTTGGCTGAGGCGAGATGGAAGATTATGCGTCCCACAAGCAAGGGAGTTGACAAAGAAGGTTCTCGAGGAAGCGCATCATTCCAAGATGACCATACACCCTGGCGGTGATAAGATGTACAAGGATATAAAAAGGACTTTCTTTTGGAGCGGCATGAAACAAGACGTGGCAGATTTTGTTTCTAAGTGCATGACCTGCCAACGGGTCAAGGCGTAACAGAAGAAGCCTGTAGGACTACTTCATCCTTTATAGGTCCAACAGTGGAAGTGGGAGAGCATTTCAATGGACTTCATTGATGGACTGCCTGGACTGCCTAGGTCGAGAAGAGGCAACACTAGCATTTGGGTAATAGTGGATATGCTTACTAAAAGCGCCCACTTCATACCTATCAAAAGTAAAAGGATTGCCTCATATCTAGCATCTCTTTATCTAAAGGAAATAGTTCGACTCCATGGGATACCCTCCAGCAATGTTAGTGACCGAGACCCTATCTTCACAAGTGAGTTTTGGCGGAGTCTGCAAGAAGCTGTAGGCACACAGTTATGTTTGAGCAAGGCTTATCACCCCTAAAACGATGGCCAGACGGAAAGGGTGAATAGAGTTTTTGAGGATCTTCTGAGACTTTGCGTTCTTGACTTTGGAGGGACTTGGGAGGATCACCTTCCTTTAGTGGAATTCGCCTACAACAACAACTACCAAGCTACCATCGGTATGGCACCCTTAGAAGCCTTGTACGGAAGACCGTGCAAATCACCAACTTGTTGGTGGGAGTCTACAGATAAGCTTATACTTGGGCCAGATATGATTCGAGAGACTTCGGAGAAAGTGGACTTGATACGTAGGAGAATGAAGACTGCCCAAGACCGACAGAAATCCTACGCCGACAAAAGAAGGACCGACCTTGAGTTTGAGGTTGGGGACAGGGTTTTCCTTAAGGTATCACCTTTAAGGAACGTTGTTCGCTTTGGATCCGCAGGAAAGCTAGCACCAAGATTTGTAGGACCGTTTCCTATCATCGAGAAGGTTGGAAAGATGTCCTATGGATTAGAGCTACCCGAGAGACTGGCCAGAGTTCACAACATCTTTCATGTTTCTCACCTCCAGAAGTGTTTGCATGAGTCTGCGGAAGTGGTGGAACCTAGCATTCTAGAAGAAGCCGAAGTGGAACGTGAAGCAACTGTGAGGAGAGTTCCAACCCACATCCTAGGAACTGAAGTGAAAAAGCTACGCAACCGCGAAGTCAAACTAGTTAAAGTCCAGTGGAGCGACGACGCGACTTGGGAAACCAAGGACAGAATACGCGCTGCCTACCCTCTTCCTTTTGAGGGTACATCTTTGATCTCTCTCTTTTTCCTTAAGTTATGGTTTATCTATCTTTTTAGGTATATCTCCTCGGTCCTTTTCCCTAATTCCTTAGGTAGAAAACAAATGGATGCAAACATGTATTTGAAAACATGTTATGGATGATGGATGCAGATGGTTGCTAGTTGTTGCTAGTGGTTGCTCGTGGATGTATATACACACACACCCTAGGGTATAGATCGGCTCAGTCACTTCATATTGCATATATGTATTCTCATTTGTATATGGTTGAAACTTGATATGCTATCATATGGTTGTCGCATTTGTATGAATAGTTGTGCACTCATGTAGAATTATGAGTAGGAAAATTTGCATACATAATGGATTCATGACACTTACATGATTCGCATTAAGGAGGTCAACTGAATCAGTAGACCGCCTGATTTCTGCATTGGATATGGACATGTACACACACTATGCATATGATCATGAAGCATTAGAAGTCTTTCAAGGATAGCGGATGCATGTGTTTGTTGGTTGAGTAGATGGACTATTAGATGGTAGGATATACATTCTTCCTAACTTGAAGATTTCGGGGACGAAATACTTCTAAGGGGGGAGAATGTAACACCCCGTGAATTCTATAACATTAAGCTTCGCAAATTAAAGTATAATTAATTATAAATGAAAGAATTAAGGGAAACGGGTTACGCCATTGCGTTCGTCTCGAAATTCTGCTTGAGATAGAGTTCGAGTTTGCGCAAATCGGACTCGTATGAAGGAGTTATGGCCTTCGGAAGTTTCAGAATAAAATTTAAATTCAAACAGCTCAGTTTTAAATTCAAAATTTGAAATTCAGGTTCAAACTGGGCTGGGCGGGAAAATTCCTGCACAGAGACCAGGTCGACCATGGTGTCGACCTGGTCACCCCAGGTTGACCATAGTGTCGACCTGGTCCCCCCCCCCTGTCGACCATAGTGTCGACCTGGGTGTCGACCTGCCCGTTCGACCTGGCTGGCCAGGTCTGGCTCTGGCTCGAATTTCTGTGGCTCTGTGTGTCACTAAGGCTGACGTGTCACTTCTTGATTGGCTCTTTGAACTCTGAATGGTCTAGATTCCTCCTGTCTTCATCTGACGGCTCAAAACAACTTAAAAATCTATAAATACACCCTAAGTCTCAACTGAAATTTCACACAAAAAAATGAGAAAGGAGTCGTCATGCTGCTAGGGAGGAATTGAACATAGCTGTCAAGAGAGAAAGGCCTAGAGACGAATCAAATTAAGAAGAAGATTAAAGTTAATCAAATTAATCAACGCAACGTTAGTCTACCCAAAGTAGCGCATCTCAATTTCAGAATTCAGAATCTAGAATTCAAGATTCTGCATTCGTTGTAAGTATAGTGACCTTTCAGAATATGAATAAAAATTGTGATGTGATTCGATGTGAATGAGAATAGAATTGTGTTATTGTATTATATAAAATTCTATGTATTGTGATGGTTCTATCATGACTTGTGTATAGACGTTTGTGGCATAAATTGATTGATGCAAGCCTATTGAACTAATGTATATGAAAACAATGGCACTTGTAAGTTTGTGGCAAAAACTAGAAATTGATCCCTTTTTGTTTATGCTTATGACATGGACCTTATACATTAATTAAGCCTAAATTAAGGCTTATGTAAACATGATTTAGACTTGAAACCTTTTATGCCTACATGACCCAAAACCTATGCTATCACTTCCATGTTTATTTGCAAGTATAACTGGATCTATTGCCTACATATATCACTTCCATGTTTATTTGAAAGTATAATTGGATCTATGTTAAGTATCATTTGTGTTTGATAAACTATGCAAGTTCATGTTTATTTGCAAGTGTAATTGGATCCATGTTAAGTATCGTTTGTGTTTCAAAAACTATGCAAGTTCATGTTGAAAAAGACTATGTGATTAGATGTTATAATTGGACCTTTTGGTGAATATACATCATGCTAGTTTTGTGTTTGACATAATGCCAAGTTAAACATGTTTAAACACAAGTTTGTATTAGCCTAAACTATGCCATTTCATATGTCACCTACTTAGTTATACTTTGATTTTAATGCAAGTTTACATGACCCATCAATTATGTTAATAGCGTTAAATTGCAAGTTCATGCGCCACACACCCTTATATGTTGTCAACTATTACATGTTCTTGATTTCCCCTTCTCTTACGCTTATAAAGTTGGGATGAATTGTGTCGAGCCCAACATTTGTTATAACGTTGCGAACGTATAAACGGGGGTAATAACGTTGGGTGTAAAACATGAAAATATATGTTGCCATGGTTGGCACATGCCACGACAATGACATTTAAGCGGTATGAATTGTTATACCCAAAAATAAAAGACATGACATTTACATATATAATTGAGAAGTAATAAAATAAGTAAATTTAGAGAACACAATATGCTTAACCCGAGGTTGGATTGAGTTGTGATATAAACCTGCCCGGAACCGCCCGGCTATCCAGTAGTCACAACAATACCTATCCAATGTGGGTGGTTAAGCATTGAGCCCAATAATGACCCGAGGTTAGACTGAGCTACGGTGTAAACCTGCCCGGAACCGACCGGCATATCCAGTAATCGTAGCAATACCAGTCTAATGTGAGTGGTCAGGTGCTCCTAAGAGGCTAAGGACAGATGGTAGGGTTAAGTCAACTATAACACTTAACCAAATTCAACATGTTAACAAGAATTGATGGGTAGGGTTAGGTAAATACAAACACTTAATCACTTAACATGTTTGACTAGAAAATCCTGGTAACGAGGGACCCGTTTCAGCAGTAACCCAAGTTAGGTATCAACGGTACCCTGAAACTAAGCAGGGTGGGGCACGATTACTGGGCTGATTGTAAGCGGTCAAACGACGGCGGTGGGTGCACAGTGCAGGTCTAACGGGGTGCAGGCGTGCACACACTCCGAAGCAGACAACCAGGGCACTGGGGACACCAATAGTATAACCTATGCCTTCTGGATTCGTGTCGGGGCCCGCCACCATGGGTCTTGATACACCCCATGGTGGGACCAGCATAGGTATCTACAATTCTTGGGGGCCGTATGACACATGTTAATGCGAGTAGGAGCCGCTCTTCCGAAAATGGGGATCACTTCACCCTCACCATAGGGTGCCTGTTAGAATAAACTCAAGTAGATGCAGAGATATAGTATGGGTGCGATAGTACATTCGACACTCCCTTAGCTTATGACACCATCCTATTTTCAGTATATATCTATCATGCCCTTTTCTTATTCACATACTGAAGAGTTACTAGATTTACTCAAGCTTTATGTCTGACCCTATTTTCTTTTCGTCTTCTTTTCTTTTGTTTCTCCTCCCCCAGGTCCACAGGGAGGAAACAGCTCAGCTCAGTCTGGCTTTGTACAAGCTCCAAGAACGTAGATGTATGATTTGGGTCTCTTTTGCTCGGACTATGGCTTTGGATATCACTATGGGGATTTTTGTCACTTTATTTATGTTTTCTGCTTCTTTAATTATCAAGACAGTAATGATGTTGTAATGTTGGAAGTATTTTGAGACAATTATGGAATGTTTGGTTTTGAACACATAATGATGAAATAAAAGTCTGTTTGGTTTCCGCAGTTTCAAATATGTGTATTTATATCTATCTTGCTTTTATCTGTGGCTTTTACTTATAGACCTCCACCAAAATTAAGGCATTCCCTTTGTGAGTGACCTCGACGGAGGTGGAGTGTTTCATCAATCCTAGACGGCATAGCTACCATATACTATGTCGCCATATATAGGTTTACAATCAAGACCGTAATGTCGTATTGGAGGTTGGTTTCCATCATGAGTCAAGGCTAGGGACGATCTCCTAACTGATTCGAGACACTCTAGCAATGTCTTAGGATTCTGACGCTGGCGAATCCTTGGACACTGCAGGGCCGGTCCATAAATACTTTAGTGGATTAGTTATGTCTGAACACACGCTTCCCGATCCTATTGGACCTATAAATTGGCCATTGATGACCAATAAAAATCCAAGGCGCCTCATTCCATCAATCACATAAGTAAAAATGTCGGGCCGTGTAAAAATCCAAACACCACTTCTAGCTAGAAAGAAACGTGTGCTCTCCCTGCGTTCCCTTGTCCCGTTTTTGACTCTACCAGGGTGTGAGGCTCACGGGGTATCATAATAAACAAAGCTATGCCTAAATGGGCTATGCTTTGATCATCATCCACAAGGCTCTGCTTTTCAACAAAAGCCTCAATCAATTGCATCTTAGCACGTCATATTGACAGTCCCTACCATGCGATTGATAACTACCAATATATAACCTTCGAGGTCATGCGTCTAAAAGAAGGGTGTTTAGCAAGAGGATAAATCCTCCGTCACCTCAGAAATATACTAGTAGAATCAATCTAAATACCCGGCTTGAAATTCAATGTCGGACATACATCCATTTATAAGTCCGTTCTGGGTCTGAACGAAACTGGAGTCACCTAGGTGCTCGCGTATCCGGACGATCAACAAGTGCAACCGAACAACTACCACTTTAACCCTTTATTATTAGCTAGCCAATGCCAGACATCAGTAGTTATCCTTTCGACGTGAAGATTGTCGGTCTTCAATCGCCGTCTTCGATATCTTCAATTTTAAATCACCGTAAAATTATTTGAAATGAGTTAAAATGGGTATTTTCAAATAATTTTTTGAATTATTATCATTTAAACCATTTAATATTAATGTATAACGATTAATCGCTATTTTTATTTATTTAAAAATAGCTCAATATAATTAAACGATGCTTCTGGTCAATGGGCGACCCTAGCGCTGTTTTTACCAAAATCTATTTTACACATATCTTAAAATCTAACCGTTGGATTTTGATAAAGTGTATATCATTGGAAAGAACTTCCCAAAATGGTCCTAACGGTTCCAGTTTTGAGAAAATCCGACGGTTGGATCTTACGGTATAATCATTTAAAGTTACGATTGGCCAAACTCAAACTACCGCGCGCGATTCTTTTAAATTTTAATTTATATTTAAATATAAATATAAATTGCAATACCCCACCTCCGCTAGGGTCACTCACAAAGGGAATGCACTAGTTTGGGTGGAGTATTATCTAGGTAAACTTGCACAGAGATATCACAAGGTAGAACATAAATAAAGCAGCGGTAGAAATTAAAAACCAGCTTCTTATTATTTTCAAGAAAAGAGTCAAAAGCTCATATATCCAAGATACAAATTATTCCATTACATCAAGTTCCAAATAAAGAAGTATAAACTTAAAACAAAAGTAAGTTATTCCCCATAAATAGCAGAAGCAGCCATAGCATAGCCCAAGACCAAACCGTACATGAGCTGTCAGAAAGCAAGCTAAATCCAAGCTAAGTGCTAGTGTTTCCTCCCTGAGAACTGGGGGGGGACGAAAGAAAAAGAGGCGAAAGAAAAAGGGCCAGTCATAAAGAATGGTAAGCCCTAGTGATTCAGTATGAAAACTAGTAAAGGTAACATGATATGTGAAAACTGGAATTAAACATAAGGATGATAACAGAACTGGTAGGATAAATAAGATAATAAGATAAGTCAAGTCTAGCATCGCATATTCAAGGTTTGCTGCACCAACTGTACTAGTATTCTAACCCATGTCAAGTATTAATCATGAAATGATCCCTTGGCCCAGTATCATGAGGTGACCCATTACGGGGTCCTAAGGTACGATCTACTAATCGATCGACTCCCTACAAGTCCTAGCTCGTCATGTGTCTGTGTCATACGGCCCTATCCTGAAATGTAGGTACCTGTGCTAGGTCCACCATAGGGTGTATCAAGTCCTATGGTGCCAACCACCGACATGAATCAAGCACGCACAGTGTAAATCTATGGGTGCCCAATGCTTGCTTTTTCAACTTCGGACTACGTGCACGACCATAATCCGCCTGAACCTACAATGGCGCACCTACTCAGCCGTCGTTCTGGTCGCTTACAATCAGCCCAGTAATCGTGCCCTACCCTGCCTAGTCCCAGGGTATCGTGATACATCTAAGTGGGTTACTACTGAAAAGGACCACGTAACTAGGGTTTCTAATGGGTTAAGTGTTGTCATTCAAATTCGTGACTTAACCCTATCCAAATCAAGTTTCAAGTTGGTTAAGTGTGTTCAAGCGGTTCATGACTTAACCCTATCAAATCATCGTGTCAAGTTGGTTAGGTATATTCAAGTGGTTCATGACTTAACCCTACCATGTGGCATTAATTCATTATTGCACCTCAACCTGTCACATTAGACTAACTGTTGTGGTTACTGGATTTGCCGGGCGGTTTCGTGTAGATTTACACCACAACATAGTCTAACCACGGGTTTTACGTGCGATATGACCAACTACCCACATTGGATCCTATTGTTTGCAGCCAGTAGATTTGCCGGGCGGTTCCGGGCAGATTTACACTGCAAACTCAACCCAACCTCAAGTTGGCCATTTTCAAGTTTATCTAATTGTCATGCCCACATTCAAGTTTTCATGTCAAAATTCATGTCGAGTTTTCATGTCATGTTTCATGTCAAATCGTGTCAAGTTCAAGTCCATATCCAGGTTCAGGTTATAATAACGTTTATGTTTAAAGCCAATTTAGGATTTACCTAATCTACCCAAATCATATTCCCATCGCATATAAGCTCGAATCGATACAAATAAATCTAATTAGGGAATAACATACAATGGGACGGGTATAAGGTGGCAAAAGTTATTACTAGCATAACATGGTATGACTTGATAAAAGATTATAACATTACTGGCATATGGAATATTGGCCTCAAACATAAAGATTTCAAATCTTGCAAGATAAGGTACTAGTCAAGATAACAGTTGTCATAAGGTGATAGTATAGTCATAGTAAAGATTGACATAAGGTGACAGTATAGTCATGGTAACGATTGACATAAGGTGGTAGTCATAAACTAGTGACTAATAGCAGATTCAACTTGAGAATATAAGGGGTTTTCTTTTTGATTTACAACATGAATAGGCCCCAAATCAATGTCACAATATATCCAAAAGTCAAGATCCAAGATGAACAAGAATGGATGTAAAACAGTCATCATACATAGGTCCAATTTCAATTTACATCATATTCATATTACATTTACAGTATAAATCTAAAAATAACTGGGGCTTACTGATCGTGGTTCGAGAATTAGAGAAGAGAGCCGATGTTGAATCTTTATATGCTTAGTCAAGTTCTAATGTAAATCCCCAAATCAGCAATTCTCTTAACGCAGTCTCAACGTGGAAGAAGCAGTCCCTTTCTCAAACTTTTCAACCAGAATTAAAGCAGCATAAGGTCAGAAAGAATTTTGTGTTGAGAGACTGGTGTTAGGGGTTGTATTTATAGGGTCAGTTAACGAATGTGGACAGAAACGAGGCCAGATACATCAAAGTGAATCCAGCTTCAAAAGTGGACTCGACCACCAGGTCGACCCCCAGGTCGACACTATGGTCGACCTGGTCCTGGGTAGGTTGACTACATAGTCGACCCCCAAGTCGGCCTGGTCCTGGGCGAGAAATTTCCCGCCCAGTCCATTCTGAGGTTTGAATTTCGAATTTTGAATTCGAATTGAACTGTTTTGAACTTGAAAACTTCTGAAAACTTCGAAAGGTCATAACTTGGTCATACGGACTCCGATTTTCGAAAACTCGGAATCGTTTCCAAGCAGAATTTCAAGATGAATGCAATGGCGTAACCCGTTTCCCTTGATTATTATTTTTAAAAATTAATTCTTCCTTGATTTATGGTTATTACACATTATAAAAACATGGGTTGTTACATTCTCCCCCCTTAAAGGATTTCGTCCCCGAAATCTCTAAGTTAGGGAGGATGTGTCCTACCATCCATCATCCATCTACTCAAAGCATCACCCACAGGAAACCATTGTCCTTAAAAGATTTCTAGTGCTGTATGAACATATGCAGAAAGTGTGTGTATATGTACATATCTAATGCAAAAGATCAGGCGGTTACTGATTCAGTAAACCTCCTTAATGCAAAATATGTTAGTGTCATGAATCCAACATGTATGCAAATTCCTAACATAGTTTATAATCTCTACATGAGTGCACAAACATTCGTCCATATGCAACATCCAAGTGATAGCATAACAAGTTCCATCCATGTACAAGTATAAGCACTCATGCATATGCAACACGAAAATGTGACTGAGCCGATCTAGTGCTTAATGTGTCATGCATCTACTAGCATCCACTTGCAACCACTTGCAACCATTTGCAAACATCAACCATAACATGTTTCAATCACATGTTTACACCCATATGGTTCAACCTAAGGTTCTCAAGACAAGATCGAGAAGATAACAAGACAAACGTGGATAGTAGAAGCATGATACGAAAAGGTTTTCAAGTTTATAGGAAAAATAGATCGAGAATGTACCCTCAAAAAGAAATGGGTAAAGCGCGCGTATCTTTTCTTCGGTTTCCCAAGTTGCGTCTTCTTGGGTTTCACTCCACTGCACTTTAACTAGCTTGACTTCTCGATTCCTTAGCTTCTTGATCTCTGTTCCTAAGATACGCATCAGAACTCGCCTCAATGTTGCTTCTTTTTCCACTTCTACATCTTCAAGGATGCTTGGCTCAACCACTTCGGCTGACTCATGCAAGCACTTACGGAGATGCGAGACATGAAAGACGTTGTGTACTCCATTCAGTTTCTCGGGTAAGTCTACCTTATAGGCCATCTATCCAATCCTCTCAATGATGGGGACCGGTCCTACGAACCTTGGTTCTAGCTTTCCAACTGCTCCAAAACGAACTACATTGCGTAGCGGAGAAACTTTTATAAAGACCATATTTCTGACTTCGAACTCTAGGTCTGTCCTTCTCTGGTCCGCATAAGATTTCTGTCTATCGTGGGCCGTTTCCATCCGTCTTCGTATCAACTCAAGCTTCTCAGAAGTGTCCCTTATCATGTTGGGCCCAAGTATAAGTCTGTCTGTCATCTCCCACCAACAAGTTGGCGACTTGCACGGTCTTCCATACATGGCTTCGAACGGTGCCATTCCGATGCTAGCTTGGTAACTATTGTTATATGCAAACTCCACGAGAGGAAGATGGTCTTCCCAAGTGCCACCAAAGTCAAGAATGCATATCCTCAGGAGATCTTCTAGTACCCTATTTACCCTTTCGGTTTGTCCATCCGTCTGTGGGTGATAAGCCGTGCTCAAGTTCAGTCGTATTCCCATTGCTTCTTGCAGACTATTCCAAAACTGGCTAGTGAAAATCGGGTCACGATCACTAACTATACTAGAAGGAACTCCATGCAATTGTACTATCTCTTAAAGGTAGATAGATGCTAACCCTGATGCGGTCCTCTTGCTTTTCACTGGAATGAAGTGAGCACTTTTCGTGAGTCTATCAACTGTGACCCATATGCTAGTATTTCCCTTCCTTGACCTAGGCAGTCCATCCACGAAATCCATCGAGATACTCTCCCATTTCCATTGCGGAACTTCCAGAGGATGCAATAGCCCACCGGGCTTCTTCGACTTAGCCTTTACTTGTTGGCACACCATGCACTTCGAGACGAACTCTGCCATGTCATTTTTCATTCCAGCCCAAAAGAAAATGTGTTTCATATCCCTGTACATCTTATCCCCTCCGGGATGTATAGTCATCTTCGAGTGATGCACCTCTTCGAGAACTTTCCTTACTAGGTCTCCTACTTGTGGAACACATAGCCTTCCATCGCGCCTTAGCCATCCCTTGTCATCTATGGCATACCTACTGAGGTGACTCGACGTCTCACCCCTAATCAGCTTGTCCATGATTTCGATTATCTGTGGGTCTTCCTTCTGTGAAGTCCCTACTTGATCTAGAAGTGTAGGTCTTATCTCAAGAGATGCAAACGTAGCAGTCAATGACTCAATAGCAGGCGTAAAATCAAATGTTGCTATAAACTCAAGGTTTTTCCTTTCAACAAACAAGGGGCTCAAAGTCAACCTTTTTCTTCTTAGCGCGTCCGCCACCACATTACCCTTGCCAGGGGTATAGGCTATATCGAAGTCATATGATGCCAAGAACTCCATCCACCGTTGTTGCCTCAGATTCAAATCTTTCTATGAGAAGAGGTACTTAAGCGATTTGTGGTCGGTATACAGCTCGAACCTCTCCCCTAGAAGATAATGGCGCCATTCTTTAAGTGCAAAGACAATCGCGGCCAACTCCAAGTCATGCGTGGGATAGTTTTTCTCATGAACTTTAAGTTGTCTGCCCCCGTATCATATTACTCTTCCTTCTTGCATTAGGACAACGCCTAACCCCGTTCCGCACGCATCCGTGTACACCGTAAACATCTTACCTCCATCGGGTAATGCCAAAACTGGAGCTGTGGTGAGGGCTCTCTTAAGTCTCTGAAAAGCAGTGTCACATTCTATGTCCCATACAAAAGCTAGGTTCTTCTTTGTTAACTTAGTAAGAGGGAAGGAAATCTTAGCGAAGTCCTTAATGAACTTCCTGTAGTAGGCCGCCAAACCGAGAAAGCCCCTCACCTCCGTTGCATTCATAGGAATTTTCCAGTCCTGTACTGCAACTACCTTTGCGGGGTCCACGGTTATGCCTTGCTTAGAAACTACATGCCCAAGGAACCAAACTTTCTTCCTCCAAAAATGGCATTTGGAAAACTTAGCCTTTAACTGGTGTGCTCTAAGCGTCTCCATGACTTCCTTGAGATGTCTAGCATGCTCTTCTTCATCTTTTGAGAAGATCAAAATATCATCCACGAAAACTAGCACAAACTTGTTAAGGAACTCCCGAAACACCCTACTCATCAAATCTGCAAAGTACGCGGGTGCATTCGTTAATCCAAACGGTATGACGAGCCATTCGAAAACCCATCTGGAGTCCTAAACGCAGTTTTGTCAATGCTATCCTCAGCCACTCTGAGCTGATGGAATCCTGTGGCTAGATCGAGTTGAGAGAAACAGATGCTTCCACAAGCTGGTCAAACAGATCGTCGATTCTTGGTAGTGGGTGCCTATTTTTCTATTCAGCTTGTTTTACTCACGATAATCTACGCATAGACGAAGCGATCCATCTGCCTTAGTAGCGAATACCACTGGAGCACCCCATTCAGAAATGCTTCTCCTTATGAAATTTTTCTCAAGCTACTCAGTAACTTGTTTACTGAGCTCTCTTCTTTCTCGCGGGGCCATGTGCCTAACGGGCAATGAAACTGGCTTGGCATTATCAACAAGATAAATTCAAAAGTCTGTCTCGCATTTAGGAGGTAACCCCCTCACTTCATCAAAGACATCTGGATATTCTCGGACCACTCTCACAGATTGCAAATTTTCGTCAAACGAGTCAAGGGATTCAAGATAACACAACATGACCGGACCCTTAGGGTTACAAGAAATTTCAAGGGTATTACCAAGGCGAGTCATGAGCCTCACTTCCCTTTGTTCACAATCAAGAATGGCTCCATAATTGGACAGCCAATCCATACCTAGGATCAAACCGTATCCCATGAATCCGAGAACATTAGCATTACACGTGAATTCTACGCTTAAGATAGAGATTGTCAAATCCACACACATCATAGATAAATGGGCGGAGCCCCGAATTCGATTTGAAACTATAACGGGATCCTCAACCAGACTAGTACTCAGGTGCAGATTTTCAACAATATCCGAAGAAATAAAAGTATGCGATGCGCCAGAGTCAAATAAGGTTCGAACAGGAAAGTCTGATATGTAAACAAGGCTTTCTACGGAAATATTACTACCTCGGTCAAGAGCTGGACTGGTGTTGAGAGCATGCAACTGCCCTCCAGAAGGTCCTGCTCGCTGGGTCTGCCCTTGCCCCTGCCCTTGCTTCTTAGGGCATTCCTTGCTGATGTGTCCAGTATCTCCACAATGAAAGCATTCACCCAACTTTCTCTTCTTCTTTCTCCAGTCTTTAGCTAGATGTCTAGTAATACCACAAAAGTTGCACTTCCTCGTCGCACGTGGTTTGTTGTTGCCCTTGTTATTCTTGCTGTTTCCTTTCTTGAAGTCAGCTTTCTTATTCTGTGTCTCATTAGGCTTATCCTCCTTGCTATTCTTGTCTTTCTCATGAAGTAGAGCCATGTACACCAAGCTTTCAAAGGTCGCCCCCATGGGTATATGAGTTAAGGCCAAGCTGTGTAGTGGCTCGTTCAATCCTCGAGCAAAGCGTACAGTCTTCTTCTGGGCTGTGTTGACCAAATCCAAACCGAACCGAGCAAGTTGGTTAAACTTATTCACGTACTCCCTAACAGACATGTCCCCTTGCTTGAGTGCTAGGAACCTCTCCAACTGAAGGTTCTCTTCTGCTGATGATAAGAATTTAAGCCCAAACCTCTCTCTAAAGTCTGCCCAAGTCTTAACTGGCCTGGTAGCGTTGGTGACTTCCCACCAAAATGCAGCTTCCTCTTTCAACAACCATGCTGCCAACTGGACTTTCCTATGGTCCTCCATATCAAAGATAATGAACAAGTCTTCCGTCTCCTTTAGCCAATTTCGTGCCTCAACAAAGGTTTCAGTTCCAACGAAGTTCTTTCCGCCCATTGCTTTAAAGTCTTTGCATATTTTGGCAAAGGCGGTACCAGGAGGAGGAGGAACCGCAGCCACTGGGGGAGGAGGAGGAGGGATGTCTGCCGTGCCCGCGTCGTTGGCCCTGGCTTCTAAGTACCTTCGGATCCATCCAGGCACGGTATTCCCTCAGGCAGGTTTAGATCATCCACGCTGAAAAACGAAAAGAAATGATTCAAACGAGGAAACAAAGGAAAGTGCTAATGGCTTCTTGGGGAATAGCCTTTTTAAACGTAAAACTTTTCTTGAAAAATGCTTCTTTATAAATGGTTTTGAAAATAGTTTCAGAAGGTTTTTAAAACTTTTGCCCAGCCTAGTAACCTTCTGCTCTGATACCAAATGTAACACGCCACCTCCGCTAGGGTCACTCACAAAGGAAATGCACTAGTTTTGTTGGAGTATTATCTAGGTAAACATGCACAGAGATATCACAAGGCAGAACATAAATAAAGCAGCGGTAGAAATTAAAAACCAGCTTCTTATTATTTTCAAGAAAAGAGTCAAAAGCTCATATATCCAAGATACAAATTATTCCATTACATCAAGTTCCAAATAAAGAAGCATAAACTTAAAACAAAAGTAAATTATTCCCCATAAATAGCAGAAGCAGCCATAGCATAGGCCAAGACCAAACCGTACATGAGCTGTCAGAAAGCAAGCTAAATCCAAGCTAAGAGCTAGTGTTTCCTCCCTGAGAACCTAGGGGGGAAACGAAAGAAAAAGAGGCGAAATAAAAAGGGTCAGTCATAAAGATTGGTAAGCCCTAGTGACTTTCAGTATGAAAACTAGTAAAGGTAACATGATATGTGAAAACTGGAATTAAACATAAGGATGATAACAGAACTGGCAGGATAATTAAGATAACAAGATAAGTCAAGTCTAGCATCGCATATTCAAGGTTTGCTGCACCAACTGTACTAGTATTCTAACCCATGTCAAGTATTAATCATGAAATGATCCCTTGGCCCAGTATCATGAGGTGACACATTACGGGGTCCTAAGGTACGATCTACTAATCGATCGGCTCCCTACAAGTCCTAGCTCGTCATGTGTCTGTGTCATACGGCCCTATCCTGAAATGTAGCTACCTGTGCTAGGTCCACCATAGGGTGTATCAAGTCCTATGGTGCCAACCACCGACACGAATCAAGCACGCACAGTGTAAATCTACGGGTGCCCAATGCCTGCTTTTTCAACTCCGGACTACATGCACGACCATAGTCCGCCTGAACCTACAATGGCGCACCTACTCAGCCGTCGTTCTGGTCGCTTGCAATCAACCCAGTAATCGTGCCCCACCCTGCCTAGTCCCAGGGTATCGGGATACATCTAAGTGGGTTACTGCTGAAAAGGACCACGTAACTAGGGTTTCTAATGGGTTAAGTGTTGTCATTCAAATTCATGACTTAACCCTATCCAAATCATGTTTCAAGTTGGTTATGTGTGTTCAAGCGGTTCATGACTTAACCCTATCAAATCATCGTGTCAAGTTGGTTAAGTATATTCAAGTGGTTCATGACTTAACCCTATCATGTGGCATTAATTCATTAGTGCGCCTCAACCTCTCACATTAGACTAACTATTGTGGTTACTGGATTTGCCGGGCGGTTCCGGGCAGATTTACACCACAACATAGTCTAACCTCGGGTTTTACGTGCGATATGACCAACTACCCACATTGGATCCTATTGTTTGCAGCAACTGGATTTGCCGGGCGGTTCCAGGCAGATTTACGCTGCAAACTCAACCAAACCTCGAGTTGGATATTTTCAAGTTTATCTAATTGTCATGCCCACATTCAAGTTTTCATGTCAAAATTCATGTCGAGTTTTCATGTCATGTTTCATGTCAAATCGTGTCAAGTTCAAGTCCATATCCAGGTTCAGGTTATAATAACGTTCATGTTTAAAGCCAATTTAGGATTTACCTAATCTACCCAAATTGTATTCCCATCGCATATAAACTCGAATCGATACAAATAAATCTAATTAGGGAATAACATACAAAGGGACGGGTATAAGGTGGCAAAAGTGACTACTAGCATAGCATTGTATAACTTGATAAAAGATTATAACATTACTGGCATATGGAATATTGGCCTCAAACATAAAGATTTCAAATCTAGAAAGATAAGGTACTAGTCAAGATAACAATTGTCATAAGGTGATAGCATAGTCATAGTAATGATTGACATAGGGTGACAGTATAGTCATGGTAACGATTGACATAAGGTGGTAGTCAAAAACTAGTGACTAATAGCAGATTCAACATGATAATATGAGGGGTTTTCTTTTTTATTTACAACATGAATAGGCCCCAAATCAATGTCACAATATATCCAAAAGTCAAGATCCAAGATGAACAAGAGTGGATGTAAAACAGTCATCATACATAGGTCCAATTTTAATTTACATCATATTCATATTACATTTACAGTTTAAATCTAAAAATAACTGGGGCTTACTGATCGTGTTTCGAGAATCAGAAAAGAGAGTCGATGTTGAATCTTTATACGCTTAGTCAAGTCCTAATAGAAATCCCCAAATCAGCAATTCTCTTAACACTGTCTCAACGTAGAAGAAGCAGTCCCTTTCTCAAACTTTTCAACCAGAATTAGAGCAGCATAAGGTTAGAAAGAATTTTGTGTATAGAGACTGGTGTTAGGGGCTGTATTTATAGGGTTAGGTCAAAGAATGTGGACAGAAACGAGGCCAGATACATCAGAGTGAATCCAGCTTCAAAAGTGGACTCGGCCACCAGGTCGACCCCCAGGTCGACACTATGGTCGACCTGGTCCTGGGTAGGTCGACTACATAGTCAACCCGCAGGTCGACCTGGTTCTGGGCAGGAAATTTCCCGCCCAGTCCATTCTGAGGTTTGAATTTCGAATTTTGAATTCGAATTGAACTGTTTTGAACTTGAAAACTTCTGAAAACTTCGCAAGGTCATAACTTGGTCATACGGACTCCGATTTTCGAAAACTCGGACTCGTTTTCAAGCAGAATTTCGAGATGAATGCAATGGCGTAACCTGTTTCCCTTGATTCTTATTTTAAAAATTAATTCTGCCTTGATTTATGGTTATTACACATTATAAAAACACGGGTTGTTACATAAATCATTTGGCGATTCCTATTATTTTTAATGTATATAAAGTAACAATAAACAATTTAACATCTAAATCAATTCTTTTAGATCACATGAAAGGTTGATAAAAATGTGACTCTTAAAATACTAGCCTTTATTTACATCTAAAATGTAAATAAAAATGCGACACTAATCTATTCTTTTATTTACATCTAGAACGTAAATAAAAGTACGACTTTTAATTCCAATGTTTTTATATACATCAAAATTACAAATAAAAATGTAATCCTTTTAATTTATGCTCTTATTTACATCTAAACTACAAACAAAATGTAACCTTTATTATAATGTTTTGTTTGCACTAAATTTACGAACAAAAATGTAACTTTTACCTACAACGTTTATTTACATCTAAATATGTGAATAAAAAAGTAATCCTTTAACTACGATGTTTGTTTGCATCTAAATATGCGAATAAAAATGTAATCTTAACTTTAATGTTTTGTTTGCATCTAAAATTGCAAACAAAAATACAACTCTTCATTTTAATGTTTTGTTGTAACGGAGAAGACAAATAAAAGAACATTTTTATTTTGATGCATATTTGCATTGGATAATGCAAATAAAAGAACATTTTATATTTCTAAATATATTTCCTTTAGAGAATGCAAATAAAAGAATATTTTTATATTTAAATATATAATTGCATTAGAGAATGCAAATAAAAGAACATTTTTTATTTATCAATGTATATTTGCACTAGCGAATGCAAATAAAAGAACATCTTTATTTTTCAATGTATATTTGCGTTAGCGAAAGCAAATAAAAGAACCTCTTTATTTGTTAATGTATATTTGCGCTAGCGAATTCAAATAAAAGAACCTCTTTATTTTTCAATGTATATTTGCATTAGCGAATGCAAATAAAAGAACATCTTTATTTTTCAATGTATATTTGCATTAGCAAATGAAAATAAAAGAACATCTTTATTTTTCAATGTATATTTGCATTACTATCTCAATTCAATGACATATTTCAATTGTATTGACCATTCTATTAAATCCAATAAAATGACAAAATAATATTTTACATTGCATTTACAAATTCAATTTCAATTAAATAAAAATGGTGAAATAATTTTAAATGGAATTGACAATTCTATTTCAATTTAACAAAGTAATCCAAATAATGTTTTTATTTTGAATTGACAATCTAATTCAATTAAACAAAATGGTCAAAATAATATTTTTTAATAATGAATTGCCAATCTAATGTAAGTCATCAAAAATAACCAAAATAATGCTTAAATGTTGAATTGACAATCTAGTTCAATTCAACAAAAATAATCAAAATAATTTTTTAATATTGAATTGGAAATTTTAATCCAAATCAATAACACAACAATATGATTTATTTTGATTGAAATGGAAATTTTAATCCAAATCAATAACACAACAATATGATTATTTTATTGATTTGGAAATTCTAATCCAAATCCAAAACATAACAAAAATGATTATTTTTATTGATTTGGAAATTCTAATCCAAATCCATAACACAACAAAAATGATTATTTTTATTTCATTTTTATTGTTTTGGAAATTCCCCAAATCCATAACACAACAAAATTGATTATTTTTATTGATTTGGAAATTCTAATCCAAATCCATAACACAACAAAAATGATTATTATTATTGATTTGGAAACTCTAATCCAAATCCATAACACAACAAAACTGCTTATTTTTATTGATTTGGAAATTCTAATCCAAATCCATAACATAACAAAAATGATTATTTTTATTGATTTGGAAATTCTAATCCAAATCAATAATCTAACAAAATGATTATTTTAATTGATTTGGAAATTCTAATACAAATCCATAAATAAACAATAATGATTTATTTAATGGAACACATACAAATCTGTGTTTATACATAACCAACAAACAGATAAATCATCCATAATATCATCACATAACAGATCTGAATTATACACATTCAATCGTCACATAACAAATAAATTAAATAATTAATTAATTACATAAAAAGAAGAAATGTCACAGTCATAACGTAAATTGGTCCAAAATTTGAACTGCTCGGAATTGGATCTAGTCTGGACAGCAGCATAGATCTCAGTTTCACGATTGAATAGGATCTGAAATTGTTCAGTTTCGATATCGTATGGGTTAGTTACGATTTATTTAAGATTGTAACATTTTTAAATTAATAAAATAACCAAAAAAATGGTCCATACTCCTCTTCCTCCTTCAACAATATACGGCCGTGTTTTTTTCCTTTTGCTTCAATTTTAGGTCAAGGAATCTCGATCCAATCAGTCAGAGTTTGCACGATCAGAATACACCGCGATGGAGAGCACGGAGAGGCGCGCAAGGGGGGCCCACTATCGTGCTGCTCGATCGAGCTTGGAAGGGGAGACGACGGTCTAAAAGCGACGGGTTTGGAGCAGAAATTCTCGGCGGTTGTTCACTTTTGGGTATTGTTATCCATATGGATGGAAAGAGAATGAAAATCTCTTCAAAAAGTTCTAAAGGAGTGGGGATTTTTGGTGCACGGATGAAGAGAAATTAGAGGGAGATGATGGGAGTGGTTTCAGCCATGGGATATTGAGGGCGGCGGCTAGAAAAAAGATGAATAGTGATTTTAGGGTTTAGTTTGTATTATTTATAATATGTAAATGTAATTTTTACCAATAAATCACTACATCATAAAATAATCCGATTTCAGTCCAATTGGAGTTGACCCTACCCAATAGCCCCAATTCCGGATCTAATGGGCTAGTTCTCGTCAGCCCAAATGACTGTCTGTGGCCTGAAATCTTTAATTTATTATTTAAATCATTTAAGTAATTAGTTTGATTGTCTATTTAAATCCACCGGGCCACATAAGAACTCAGAAAAATCCATAAAAATTATTCCTGACTTTGTTTTGACGATACAGTCCTAACAAAATTAATTTCGTCGAGTTCTGAGACTATTCGAAAAATGGCTATTTTCAAGTCGTTCGGATTTGATTGAAATTGACAAAACACATTTTCGTTTGCCACGCTCACATCTTAATTCAAAAAATTATGAGAATTGAAATCTAGTAATAATTTGACATTCCGAATCCAATAAAAGTGGTTTCGTCCAAAACGGAGGTCGTTTGAAAAAATGGCCTTTTACACGACCTATAAATTATACTATAACAACCTTTCTGAATATTCCACTGGCCATATCTTTTGATTCCCGCTATGAAATTTCAATTTTTCAGACTCGTTGGAAAGATATTTTCAAACAGATTTAGATATTTTTGGTATCACTAAAATCTGTTAAATTTTGAAACCTGTACATTCAGTCAAAGTACAGGTTTGACTTTTCAAACTACCGTACTATTTCTAATTTCTTTATAAATCAAAATGAATACATTTACTCTAACTTCGATAAAAAATTAATCGTTATTATTTAAAACAATTTTTTTTAACTATTCCAAATTTACTGAAATAGCCAAAATAAAAATTTTAAATTGTTTCGGATTTTCCGGGTTGTTATAGATGGATGTGATGACTATCAACTAAGATTAATCATTTTTAAGAACAAAATGTGATTTTATTGAAATTGATTATTATTTATTTAATAATGATCGAAGTGAATGGAATAATTTAAATTAATTATATATTAATTAATTTAAATAAAAAGATGACTTAGAGTTGATCAATGAGTTAATCATGTTTTAGGGTCGAACAAGTCAACTGTTCTAACGGAAGTTAATTTCCAAATTAAATTAGTTTGATCCGATTAATCTACAATGATTTAACAAATAGTTGTTTAACTTAATGAGATTTTGAAAAGGAAATAAAATATTAATTCCAGTTAGTGGTGAAGTAAATTATAAAACTTAAATTATAATAATTTAAGACATTATTTCTTGAATGAAGTTCATTTAAGTAATCGAAGCAGTAATGAATATAATTTAATTTTAAAGTGAGTTTATCAACGGGTTTACCTTAAAAACCGAGTGTGGTAAATTAAGTTATAAGCGGATTTTAAGCGAATGAGATAAGCTTAAAATAAAGATTACTTAATATCGAATTAAGTAAAGGAAATCAAGATGAAAAAGAGTTTCATATTAAACCAAAGTTGTATAAATGAGTTTCTAAAATGAGATGGGAAGTTAAAGCGTTAATTTGAAATTAACTTTACTTAATAATGGCATTTAAGTGAAATGGATGAAAATTGAAATATGATTTCACAGAGCGAATGATTGAGAGGATTAGAAAAGGAATTTGTGCAATGGAATTTGGTAAAAGGTCGAGTAATAGAGTTTATAATAAAGATCCGGATAATTAAACAAATAGTTTAAAGAAGTTGAAGTTTAAAAATTGATCTTCCATCAATTATTTACTAAATCAATTAAGTTAGCAATGATATTATATTTAAAAGGAGGGTTTCAAAAATAAGAAAGTTTTACAAAACCTTATTTTAAATAAATAGTGAAGGAGTATTTGTTGGCGTTAGAATGAATAGTGGTTTTTGAATTACAGTTCATATTTATCTTAAGGTACGTACGTTGTTGATCAAGGTCTGAGAGGTAATTAAAATACCCCAACTTGAATGACTTTAGGATTATCGGAGGATGATATGAGTTGTAATGATAAAGATTTTAAAAGCAATTTATTATGAGAAATAATAATGTGACATTATTTGAGGATAGATGCGATGAGATTTCGTTAGAAAGGAAATAAAAGGATTTGAGGAAATATATGTATTGATATTTCCAAAGTAACGGAAATAAAATGGCTAGAGAATATGAAACGTTATTTTTCATAATCAAGGAAATAAAAAGGAGTTAAGAAAATATAAAGATAATTTTGAAGTAAAGAAATGAGTTTAGAGTGAGTTACTTTAAAAGGATAAGCGACGATGACTGTTTTGAAAATAACGAAACAAAAGGAGATTTTGTAACAATTGTTTTACGAACGATACGTTGGATCGATTTTCCAATATTAAATAATAAGTAATGTTGCAGGCTTGCAACAAATGATTTGAATGTTAATTGGATATGATTACAAGATATTTTTCTAAATATTAAACAGAAATGGTTTGAGAATATTTGTATATTAGAACAAGAAGTTAATACTGTGTTGAAAGATTTAGAAGTTTTAATTAACCATTCATTAATTATTTCTAATTAAAAAGGGCCAAGTGACACTGTGTACTTAACCAGTAGATCCATTTTATTTTGTTTATTTGATAGTTAAATAACCGATTATCGAAATCTTGCTCATACGATTGTTGGTACGGAAAGACCGAGATCAAATTTATTTTCGAAAACCATTCCAACCAATAAATACGAATACATGGAAGATGCTATTCAACATGGAGAAATTGAAGACCGTGGATCTTCATGAAACGGTATAATTACTTACAATCTCTGGCTGATCCCTAGAGATATAATGTGATTTTGTCATGGTTGAAATTTACGGATTGCAAGGACTACTCGCTACAAATCCTTGGGGTGATACCTATATAGGATGTGGTAGGATGTACGAGGAGCACCGAGAAAATTCCCAAACTTCCACACAGGCCCTCTCATCTCAAAAAGAAAAAGAAAAAGCCAAGCGGCTAGCCAATCGGCTCATAGAATCATCCCAACCCAATAAATTAGTAAACATGTACCTATTTGTCGGGCATACAATTTTATTCCTCTTCTCTAGCCTCCTTGCTATGACCTGTTCAATATATATACATGTATATGTATGCATCTTCAAATAATTTTCTGTTCAGCTCAAAATTTGATTCAATTTGGCTTAACGGTTCAAAATTTTAATTAATCAAACTAGTAATCAAACAACACAATCAACAATCAATTAGTGGTTATCGTTTCAAACACACAACTTCAAATATATATACAAAAATCATGTTTTTGATGCCAGTTCACAACAATAAACCCTATCTAGTTTTGGTTCTCACACCAGCCAATTGGAATTATATAGATATCCCACTTTCGAAACTCGAACATAAATACTGATAATGCAGCTGTTATCATCAGGATCATCCCCGGACGACTAGAGTGTGATTCTATAGATATCCAGTATATTAAAAGTTCGTATACACATGGATCAGATGTATATGCAAAATCTTTATATACTTGATTGTCCAAATTCAATAAAAATAGAATACGCAACTACGTATAATAGGGTTTTAAATTTTCAAAACAAAGTTTGTTTTCAATTTTATTTTAAAAATAACACTCTTAACACTCGTTCTAGGATACTACTGATCCCATCTCTAACGAGTCATTCCCATTGGATATTGCTAATCCAATCTCTGATTAATTCTTTCGTTCGGTTCTAATGTGTCTTGTTCTCGAGCTCTGTAAACCAAAGCTCTGATACCAAATGTAACGACCCAAACTTCCCCGTAAAGGAAAGCCCGAATTGAGTTGAGAACACAACAAATCAGAATACAAACAGAAGAACATTTCATTGCTCATTGCAACAATTCCATAAAAATAAATAATATACATTTGATAAATATTAGAGATTTACAAATTACAATGCAGCAGAAAATAATAAAAAATCACAACTGAAAGGAATATACGAATACAGAGCTTTCCGAATATCATTCCAACTGTAAACCAGGATCCTATGAATATAAATTTGCAAAACCAAAACTACTAGCTGCTCGTGTGGAAAATAGGGGCACCCAGAGTTTAGGTTAAAATAATAAACTCCAGGTCCGTCATGTGACTGGTGTGAGAACTAAAAAATTTATTAATCTTTATTTTAAAGTTGGGTAAATCAAGGGACCAAACCGTATCAAGACATCAGTAATACAGGAGGCACCTTATTCCTTGTATCATATGTCCAATACAGGAGAGAGGCCCTCGCATATCCAGTCGATCTCCAAGTACGTCTACGTTGTCTTGGGTGTACAGCCCAATCAAAACAATAGTAATCATCCAAACGATGGGAAGAACTCCGGTCTTCAACCACCGTCTTCATCGTCGACTTATCGTCGATTCAGTTATATAGAATGGGATAAACCCGTTCTTTCTGAATAACTCGCGTATATAATAAACAAGTGCTATAAAAACACAACATACGCCTCATTCCAATCCATAATATTCCTTTATTCAAATATTCTTTTATTTTGGGGAAAGTTTCCCATTAATTTTATCAAAGATAAATTCTTAAAATTTATTCTTTAATCTTCCTTTGGATATCAATTCAAACCACTTTAGGGTTTTCCAAACTAGTCGGGATTAGTGCACCTTACCGAAGTAATCATTTGTTTAATTTCCCAACCCCAACCTATTCGTCCCATGGAGAAAACTGGTAATACTCCATATCTAACACCATGGTGTTATCGGTAAAATTAATTACCATTTCACGTTCAAATCTGATTAAAGATTTAACTACCGCTTGGAGCAAAACAGGTGATACTCCATTCCCGATCATTTCCCAAATTTGATAATTTAAATTATCACATTCTCGTTTCAATCTAATTAACGATTCATTAAAACTCCACTTAGTTTTAATCTTCCCAAAATCAATATTACTAATTATTCAACGCTAAGAAATTAATCTTATCTCCAACTGGGTTAAAGATCCAATGTCATTTAAAACATGGTTCATAATAAACCCAAAAAACCCATTTGATATTAAATACAAGGCTCTGAATAGAAAATATATCAGCTTATATTCAATATCAAATTCTGAAACCTACAAATATCGTATTGGAAATAATGATATAAATATATCTTTCAAATTTCCATAACAATATCTGCATAATCAAGAATTCCAACATCAAAATATTTTGAAGACAATTTCGATTCAAATCCATTCCAATTCATATATTGGAAATCCTGGTTATTTTTAAAACCATTTCAAATCAATTTTTTTTTTTAAATTATTGGATTTCAAATCTCGTTAATAACTAGTTTATTTTGATAAAAATATATTTTTATCCTATCAAATATGGAATTTTTCATCCCAATTCTTTCCAAATCATTTCTTATGATTTTACACAAATTATTGATATTTTTAATAATTTTATCTAGGCCCGTACAGTCGATTTCCATAAACGGTCATTGAACTGCACTTACAGCAACCTTTTCTACATTTGATTTGGACATAATTCCAAATCCAACTATTAGATTTCAAATCTGTTATATCCGTTGGAAAGCTCTTCTCGATACGAACCCAAGGGTTCCGGTTTTAGGAGAATCCGCCGGTCGGATCTCCCGTAATGTTCATTCGAAGTCAATGGTTAAAATTCGCGAACTACCGCGGCGCGTTCTATTCAAGCCATTATATAATATATATATATAATATATATAATATATATTTCGTCGATTTCCATTTAAAACGTATTTTACAAATTCGTTTTAAATTCGTTTTCAAAACGATTTCAACTTCATTTCAAATTTCAAATCGAATTTGAATATTCCTTAATAAATTCGTTTTAAATTCATTTTAAAACAATTTCAATTTCATTTCAAATTTCAAATCAAATTTGAATATTCCTTAATAAATTCATTTTAAAACGATTTCAAATCAAATTTGAGTATTCCATATAATTTTAATATTAAAATGAAAATATTTTCAAAATATCAAATTTTGAAAACACTTTTCGATATTCATTATAAAATGAATAAAATCAACAAAATTCCCGTTCGTGTTAAAATGGCGTTTAACTACTTAACACGGCTTCACATTTCAACATTCACTGAATATTATTTTAAAATATTCGTTAATTCTGAACAGGAATCAGACATAGTCAATTACCATATAATTTTATTTATATTGATTTCATACACACATGTACACAACAATAATCAAATACATTCAACCATCATATAGAGTGCACTACACAACTGTTTAAGCATTAAAAATAAATAAATAACGCTCATCACAGCCTATCAACCCATCGATTGACATATCACTGATTATTGGGATCAGTGTATGTTAAATATCATCCCAATACCCGTGTGGGGTTTTCAAACAACAAATGCTGGTTATTATTTGTGTAGTTGGGCAATGTGTAAAATATATCGTCCCAATCCATATCAGATAAATGGGTGTACATAAAAAAATCGTTCGATTTATTTATGAATTTTTATTTGCATTCATATACCCGTTAAAAATTATATTTTTAATGATAAAATATTAATTTCAACACATGAATATTTTATACAGTTTATATACACAATAAAAATGATATTTTAATTGTTCAAATAATTTATTCATCACATGAATATTTTATTTTCCATTTCAAAATACAATCACAATCAATTTCCATCACATAATATAATCAAACAAGTCGTCCATGGTCTGTGGACGATGTGGAGCAGCTCATATATGCAGTTATCAAATAAATAATTATACAGGTAATTATAGTGAGAAATTCTCACATTGGGATCCACTCCATCAGTTTTATTTCTGAATTTCAGTTCCCTTTGGATTTTAATTTGCCTGAATTTCCAACATGCTCTGTTTCAGCTCTAGTTAGTTCCATTGCATAGTACACTTCGACACGATTCCAACGCACTTCAGTTTTCAATTTTCTGAGCTCGTACGACAAAGTTATAATCATTTTTTCATTGGACCAATTTAAATTTGAAACTTAATTAATAATTAATTAACTTAACCTCGTCCATTAATTAGTTTAAAACTGTTGTTTATATTTCTTCCCCGTCCGCTGTTTTTAGAACCCATCGCTCCACGGTGAACAATCACCAGTGCCCTGCTCCACCGATGACCGTAGATCGATCAACCTCCGCCACCTTGCTTGCCATGATGGCGCCACCCTACAGCCGCCACGCCTTGAGTTTCGGTCCCCCAAATCTCTCCAAAATCCGGTTTGAACATCAGCTGATTAGGCATGAAATTCTCCCAATCCCAAGACTAAAATTGATCACTCCCTTACGGATTCGAAGAGCACGAGAAATACTTTGACCTTGGCTTTATGGGATTATAAAGTTAGTGTATGGATTTAAAATAATTAACGATTGAAATTCGAAACAGTCGGGCCTTTCATATTGGTATGACGGCGGCATCTGTTTGGGAGGGGGTAGGTTTGTGAGTAGAGAGTATTTATACCCATTTTATTTTTATATATTATATTATTTATTTAAAAAATCCCTTGTTAATCAATCTGAACTCCAAATCGAAACCAACGACTGTTGCCTCTAGCTAAATACTTCCATTCTGAACATAATGGGATATGTTTCGTAGGCCAATTCAACTGTTTCGATTTGTTTCTATCAAAATTAAAGTATAAGTCAATATATATTGAATTTAAACGTACATTTTAATTTACCAGGGACACATACTGACTCCAAAAATTCCAAAAAAATTATTTCTAGCTTCGTATTGATGATACAGTCTAACAAAACTAATTTCGTCAATTTTGAAGACCGTTTGAAAAATGGCCATTTTCTGGTCAATCAAAATTGACTGAAACTGTGAAAACACGTTTTCCTTTGCCACGCTCACATATTGATTTCAAAATTTATGAAATTTAGAATCTAGCAATAACTTGACATCCTGGATCCAACAAAAGTGGTTTCATCGAAAACGGAGGTCGTTTGCAAAATTTCCATTTTAAGGGCTATAATTCCATAGCGATTATTCTGAATTTTCAACTGGGCATAACTTTTTAGTCCCGCTATGAAATTTGGATTTCTTAGATTTGTTGAAAAGATATTTTCAAACAGATTCAAAAATTTCTGGTTTCACTAAAATACGGTTTATTTTGAATCATGTACATTCATTTGAAATTTGAAATCGAAATTTCAAACTACCACGTCACTTCTAATTCCTTTTATAATTGAAATAAATATTTAAATTCTAACTTCGATTTAAATAAATTTATGCGTTCTAATTCTATTCAAAATAAATTCCTCGTCATTGCTATTTAAAATAATTCATTTTAAATATTCGAAATTCATTAAAATGCCAGAATAAAATTTTTAAAAATGTTCTGATTTTTCGGGTTCTTACAATCTCCCCTACTTAAAACCTTTTCGTCCTCGAAAAGGAATGGAGCTGAATGTTGTTTAACTAACCAACTCAACTTTCATTCTGGCTTTCATTTTTCAACTTTTCAGTTTCTAAGAATTTTTTAATTCTTAAAAATTTGGCTAACACCCTCGATTTTCGAAAAATTTCACCATAACCTCGTTTCTACGCGGAGCAACGGAAAAATCCCCAAACTGCCACACAGGCGTTGTCATCTCAAAAAGAAAAAGAAAAATCCAAGCGGCTAGCTAATCGGCTCATAAAATCACTCAAACCCAATAAATTAGTAAACATGTACCTATTTGTCAGGCATACAATTTTATTCCTCTTCTCTAGCCTCCTTGCTATGACCTGTTCAATATATATACATGTATATGTATGCATTTTCAAACAATTTTCTATTTAGCTCAAAATTTGATTCAATTTGGCTTAATGGTTCAAAATTTTAATTAATCAAACAACACAATCAGCAATCAATTAGTGGTTATCGTTTCAAACACATAACTTTAGATATATATACAAAAATCATGTTTTTGGTGCCAATTCACAACAATAAACCCTATCTAGTTTTGGTTCTCACACCAGCCAATTGGAATTATATAGATATCCCACTTTTGAAACTCGAGCATAAATATTGATGATGCAGCTTCTATCATCAGGATCATTCCCGGGCGACTAGAGTGTGATTCTATATTATCCAGTATATTAAAACTTCGTATACACATGGATCAGATGTATATGCAAAAAAAAAATTATACTTGATTGTTCGAATTCAGTAAAAATAAAATTCTCAACTACGTATAATAGGGTTTTAAATTTTCAAAACAAAGTTTGTTTTAAATTTTATTTTAAAAATAACACTCTTCACACTCGTTCTAGGATACTAATGATCCCATATCAAACGAGTCATTCTCATTGGATATTACTAATCCAATCTCTGATGAATTCTTTCGTTCGGTTCTAACGTATTGTAATAACCCGGAAATTCTGAACTAGTTTAAAATTTTTATTTTGGCGATTTTAGTGAATTTTGAATATTTAAAATAGATTATTTTAAATAATATCGACGAGAAATTTATTTTGCATATATTTAGAACGTATATACTATACGCGTCGTCGTTAGAATATAAATAATTATATATAATTATAAAAGGAATTGAAAATGGCGCGGTAGTTCGATAATTCGATTTCAAACTTCAATTGAATGTACCGGGTGCAAAACAATCCGGATTTTAGTGAAACCAAAAACATTAGGATCTAATTGATAATATCTTTCCAACGAATATGAAAAATTGAAATTTCATAGCGGGGATCAAATGATATGTCCAGTTGAAAATTCTGAATAATCGCTATGGAATTCAGGCCCTTAAATATAGACGTTTTGCAAACGACCTCGGATTTCGACGAAACCACTTTTGTTGGGTCCGTGATGTCAAATTATTGCTAGATTCCAAATTTCATAATTTTTTGAATCAATATGTGAGCGTGGAAAAGGAAAACGCGTTTGACCAGTTTCAGTTGATTTTAATCGATTGGAAAATGGCCATTTTTCCAATGGTCTCAGAATTCGACGAAACTAGTTTTGTTAGGACCGTATCATCAATACGAAGCTAGAAAATATTTTTCTAGGATTTATAGAGTTAGTATGTCACCCCAGTAAATTGAAATGCGCGTTCAAATTCAATATATAGAGTTATATGTTGATTTTAACGGAAACTGATCGAAACGAACGAATCAGCTTACGATACATATCCCATTGTGTTCGGAATGGGGGTAATTAGCTATTGACGACAGGTGGTGGGCCTCGTTTTGAGGTCGAAAATAAAAGTTGCTTTTTGGTGGAAAATAAAATAATTAAATAAAAAAAACCTTCCTCTCCCTTAACCCGCTGGCCCTCCCTCTATTCTTCAAATTCGATCGAAACAAAATAAAAAAACAAAAAACAAAGAGAACGACGGAAAGGGGGGAAACCCCTGTCGCCCACCACCGCCGCCGCCAGAGGTGGCGCAGCCCCCCCTACGCCGTCCTCCTCCCTTCTTCTTCCTCGTCCCCCCTGCTCTTCCTCGACTGCAACGCCAGACCCCCCTGCTGCCTCTCCGCGCCACGATACCCCCCTCCCCCCCAAACCTCGGCGACGCTGCAAAATCCCCCCCCCCCCCCATCTCTCTGCAAATCACTGTAAGTCTTTAATTATATTTTTATTTATAAAATCAGTTTTTTTATATATGAATTAGCATTTATAAAATCTGAAAATAAAGTATATATAAAGATTTGATTTTTAAAATTGAAAAGATTATATTTTTATTTATAAAAATATGATTTTTATATAAGGAAGAGGTAGAAAAGATTTTTATTCAATTAAAAATATGATTTTTATATGTTTAAAGAAATAAAAATATGATTTTTATATTTTTAAAGTATTAAAAATATAATCTTTACTATATAGAAGATGTAAAAATATGATTTTTGTTTATGTAGAGAATTAAAAAATATAATTTTTACATGATAGGAATATTAAAAATACCATCTTTATATGTGTAGAAAAATAAAAATGTGATTTTTATAATGATATATTTGAAAAGGCGAAATCTTTATATTTGAAAAGGCGAAATATTTGTTTTTGAAAAGGCGAAATCTTTATATGAAGAATAGCGTGATAAAAATATAATCTTTACTATATGAACATCGATGTGAAAATATAATTTTTATCTATATAGTAGCGGTATAAAAATTCGATTTTTATATATTGAATAGCGAAGTTAAAATTCGATTTTTATATATTGAATAGTTTGATTGCAAAAATTAGTTAGATTATCTGGTTGAAATTTGAGTTGTTTGGTGAGATGCAATGGATTGATTGATGTGTGAATGGCGTGGGCCTTCACTAGACCGGGGATAAGGCTAGGCATCGTCCCGTTTCTATTATCGTGTTGTTATGCCGCCGAAATTTTCTAAAATAAGTTAGAAAAATAAAGATATCATTTTATTTAATAAATGAACTGAATAGAATATTTTCATAGGTTGAATAAAATGTTTTATCGTTAAAAATATAATTTTTAACGTGAATGTGAAAAAATAAATATTCATTTACAAACCGGACGGTTTGTTTATGTACACCTATTTGACTGACATTGATTGGGACGATAAATTTTACACATCGCCCAACTGCACAAATAAAATCTGTGTTTTTTGATTTGAAACCCCACAAGGGTGTTGGGAAAAAATTTGAAGTTCACTCATCCTGATTGATTAAATATGTCGATCGATTGATTGACAGGCTGTTATAAGCGTTAGATATCTATATTTGATGCTTATACAGTGTAATGCACTTTGGTTGATGGTTGATTATTTTTCAATGCTATTATATACGTGTGATGTATGAAAATCCATATAATTAACTTTATATGGTAATTAATTGGGCCTCATTCCAATTTAGAAAATAAAGAATATTATAAAATGAAGGTTCATGTGTTGACTGTACTCATCCGTTGAGATTAGTCATGTGTTGAACGAAATATTTTAATAATAAAATTTACATCTTTATCATATATAAAATTTGAAACTAACTGGAAAATAGATAAGATGAGTGGTCTCCTGAATATTGATCTGATGTTGGTTTCGGCCTTCGGGGTTAATATTCAGGGAATCGTTCTCTTACTAATTTACGGTTGGAGTCTGATTTAATATCAAACGATATATACCATAATTTTTATAAAATATATTAAATAACAAAAATAGTCACACGTGGACGGTATTCATTCGTTGAGATTAGTCGTGTGTTGACAAAGATATAGAGTCGTGTATTGAAAGAATTATAGATCCATTTGTTGTATATAAAGCCGTGTTGATTAGTGATGCGCTATTTTGACGTGAACGATATTTATATCGATTATATTCGTTTTTGAATTTAAAACAAATTTGAATTGAATTGAAAATGATTTCGAAATGAATTGAATATAAAGTGATTTTGAAATGAATTGAATCTAAAACGATTTCGAATTGAATTGAATTTAAAACAAATTTGATTTCAATTGAATATATAACGAATTTGATTTGAATTGAATAGAAAACGAAATGAATTCGAATCGAATTAAAAATCGATTTGAATTGAAATCAAATAGAAATGAAAGAAAAAAAAGGATTTATAATAGGAAATTCAATTTTGATTTGAATTTGAAATAAAGGTTGGAATTGGTTTTGAAACGAATTCAAAACTATTTATAAAATTCGTTTTTAAGTAGTAATCGACGAAATATATATAATATAATGGCCTGAATAGAATGCGCCGCGCCGCGGCAGTTCGTGAATTTCGACCATTTATTTCAAACAGACATTACGGGAGATCCGACCGTCGGATTCTCCTAAAACCGGAACCGTTGGGTTCGTATCGAAAAGAGCTTTCTAACAAATATTAGAAATTTGAAATCTAATGGTTGGATTTGGAGTTATGTCCAAATCAAATCCGAAAAAGGTCGCTGTAAGTGCAGTTCGATGGCCATTGTTGGAAATCGACTGTACGGGCCTTGATAAAATTATTAAAAATATCAATAATTTGTGTTTAATCATAAGAAATGATTTGAGAAAAATGGGGATGGAAATCTCCACATTTGAAAAGATAAAAATAGATTTTTATCGAAATGAACTAGTTTTGAACTAAAATTAAAACCCTTTTATTTTTAAATAAATAAATTGGATTTGAAATGGGTTTAAATAAAATGTGATTTGGGTTTGTCGTGAACTATGTTTTAAATGACACTAGTTCTTTTACCCAGTAAAAGGAGTTTTAATGAATCTTCAATTAAATTGAAATGTGGATTGATAATTTAAATTATCAACTTTAGAAAATGAGCGAGAATGGAGTATCACCAGTTTTGCTCCAAAGCGATAGTTAAATCTTTAATCAGATTTGAACGTAGAATGGTAATTAATTTTACCGACAACACTGTGGTGTTAGATATGGAGTATTACCAGTTTTGCTTCATGGGATGAATAGGTTGGGATTGGGAAATAAAATAAATAATTACTTGATGTGGTTCGCTAATCTCGACTTGTTTGGAAAACCATAATTTGGTTTGAAAGGACATCCAAAGGAAGATTAAAGAATAAATTTTAAAGAATTTATCTTTGATAAAATTAATGGGAACTTTTCCCAAAAGATGTGAATATTTAAATAACAGAATATTCAGAATTGGAATGAGGCGTATGTTGTGTTTGTGTAACATTCGTTTTTAATATACGCGGGTTGTTCAGGAAGGCCGGGTTTATACCCATTCTGAATAACCGATTCGACGATATGTTGAAGATGAAGACGGTGGTTGAAGACCGGAAGTCTTCACATTGTTTGGATAATTACTGACGATCCTGATTGGGCTGTACACCCAAGAGGATGGAAATAGTTGGTGGTCGTCCAGACGTACTTGGAGATGGATGGATATGTGAGGAAAGTGCCTCCGGTTTCGTTCAGACCCAGAACGAACTTGTAAATGGATTGTGTGTTTGACATTGGATTTTATTCTGTGTTGATTGATTTATATTAAATATATATCTGTTTGGCGGCGGAGAATTTATTCTCTTGCTTAACGCCCTTCTCTGAGACGTATGAGTTTATATATCGATAGATATCAATCGCATGGCATGAATTGCCCGTGTGGCACACTGAGTTGCATGGATCAAGGCTTCTGTTGAAAAGCAAAGTCTTGTGGTTGATGATCAAAGCACAGCCTATGTGGCAGCTTTGTGTATAACGTGAATTTGCGAGCCTCACACCTCGGTATGAGTCAAAAACGGGATACGGACTGCAGGGAGAGCACGATGTTTCTTTCTAGCTTTGGTGGTGTCAGTGACTTACCAGCCCTGACATTTATATATTTTTCACCTGTGTGGTTGTTGGAATGCGAGGCGCCTCGATTTTCGGTCTGTAAGGACCGGGAAACGTGTGTTCAGGCATAATTAATCCTCTAACGTAAGTGAGGACCGGCCCTGAAGCATCCAAGGGTTGCCCAGAGTGCGTAGCCCTGGGACATTTGCTAGAGTGTCTCGAACGCGGAGAGGAGCTTGCCCCTTGCCTCGACTCATGACGGAAATCCAATTCCCAATACGTGTATTGCGGTTTTAATTGTAGAACTAGTATGGCGACATGATATATGGTACCCATGCCGTCTATGATTTATATTTATGATTGAAATTGTTTTGACACTATACACTTATTATAGTATCAAATGATTTGTTTTAAACGTAACAAGCATGTTTGGCTATTATAAGGGAAAACCCTATCCTCCGGCTTGCGTTGCATTGTGTGATGGGACCTGGGTCTTATAATAGCTTCATTTTTCGAAAAAGCATTGCGTTGTTTATTCTATGCACCGGTATTCTTGGGAGCAAACCCGTTCCGTGTTATACGGCGTGGTCCCTTCAATTACTCTCTTTTTAAAGTAAAGTTTTAAATAACTGTTTTAGTTCTCACACTAGTCACATGACTGACCTGAAGTTTATTGTTTTAACCTAAACTCTGGGTGCCCCTATTTTCAACACGGGCAACTAGTAGTTTTGGTTTTGCAGATTTATATTCATAGGATCCTGGTTTACAGCTGGAATGATATCCGGAAAGCTCTGTATCCATATATCACCTTCAGTTGTGCTTTGTATTATTTTTCTGCTGCTATGTAATTTATTGTAATCTCTGATATTTATCGAATTTAATTTATCCAATTATACTATGTATATTCTTGTATCTGATGGAATTGTTGTAATAGCAATGAAATGTTCTTCCGTCTGCGTTCTGATTTGTCTTGTCCTCACAGTAATTCGTTCTTTCTCATCTCTTCGGAGACTGGGGAAGTTCGGGTCGCTTCATTTGGTATCAGAGCTTTGGTTTACAGAGCTCGAGAACAAGACACATTAGAACCATATGAAAGAATTCATCAGATATTGGATTAGCAATATCCAATTAGAATGACTCGTTAGAGATAGGATCAGTAGTATCCTAGAATGAGTGTGAAAAGTATATTTTCCAAATGAAAACAATTTTGTTTTGAAATTTAAACCATTTTAAAACGTATTTGATTATTTATTTATTTTGAATTTGGACAATCTAGTATATAAAGGTTTTGCATATACGCGTCATGAACGTATATTCGAAGTTTTAATATATTAGATAGATATAGAGTCACACTCTAGTCGCCCGGACATGGTCCTGATGATGAAGTATACCATCACCAGTATTTATTTTCGAGTGACGAAGGTGTGATATCTATATATTTCCATTAGACTGGTGTGAGAACCAAAACTTATATAGATAGATTCATTTGTTGTGATTTGGCACCAAAACAAGATTTTCAGTATATGTATCAAAATTTATGAATTTGAAACGCTAATCCACTAATTGATTGATGTTTGTGTTGTTTGTTTATTTGTTTGATAATTTTGAACCATTATGCCTAATTGAATCACATATTGAATTATATTGAAAATTAGTCGCATTTGCTTGCATATACAAGTGCTTATAATTGAACAGGTCATAGCAATGAGGCTAGAGCAGAGAATAAAATTTGTTTGCCTGACAAATAGGTACATGTTTACTATTTAATTTACTGTTTTGTTTGGGTGATGATGATTTTATGAGCCTATTGGCTAGCCGCTTGGCTTTTTCTTTTTCTTTTTGAGATCAGAAGGCTTGTATGGCAATTTCGGGTTTTTCCCGTGGCTCCCGGTGCAGGGGAGGTTATGGCGAAATTTTTCGAAAATTTAGGGTGTTAGCCAAATTTTTGAAAATTTGAAAATTCTCAGAAACTGAAAAGTTGGAGAATGGAAGCCAGATCGAACGTGGAGCTGATTAATCAAACCACTTTCGACTTTGTTCCTTTTCGGGGACGAAAAGTTTTAAGTGGGGGAGATTGTAGTAACCCGAAAATTCTGAACCAGTTTAAAAATTTTATTTTGGCGATTTTAGCGAACTTTGAATATTTAAAATAGATTATTTTAAATAATATCAATGAGAAATTTATTTTGAATATATTTAGAACGTATATATTATACGCGTCGTCGTTAGAATATAAATAATTATATATAATTATAAAAGGAATTGAAAATGGCGCGGTAGTTCGATAATTCGATTTCAAACTTCAATTGAATGTACCGGGTACAAAACAATCCAGATTTTAGTGAAACCAAAAACTTTAGGATCTAATTGATAATATCTTTCCAACGAATCCGAAAAATCGAAATTTCATAGCGGGGATCAAAAGATATGTCCAGTTGAAAATTCTGAATAGTCGCTATGGAATTCAGGCCCTTAAAAATAGACATTTTGCAAACGACCTCGGATTTCGACGAAACAACTTTTGTTGGGTCCGTGATGTCAAATTATTGCTAGATTCCAAATTTCATAATTTTTCGAATCAATATGTGAGCGTGGCAATGGAAAACGCGTTTGACCAGTTTTAGTTGATTTTAATCGACTGGAAAATGGCCATTTTACCAACGGTCTCAGAATTCGACGAAACTAGTTTTGTTAGGACCGTATCGTCAATACGAAGCTAGAAAATATTTTTCTAGGATTTATAGAGTTAGTATGTGATCCCAGTAAATTGAAATGCGCGTTCAAATTCAATATATAGAGTTATACGTTGATTTTAACGGAAACTGATCGAATCAGCTTACGATACATATCCCATTGTGTTCGGAATGGGGGTAATTAGCTATTGACAACAGGCGGTGGGCCTCCTTTTGAGGTCGAAAATAAAAGTTGCTTTTTGGTGGAAAATTAAATAATTAAATAAAACAACCTTCCTCTCCCTTAACCCGCTGGCTACCCCCCCCCCCCCCTTCTATTCTTCAAATTCGATCGAAACAAAATAAAAAAAAACAAAGAGAACGACGGAAAGGGGGGAAACCCCTGTCGCCCACCACTGCCGCCGCCAGAGGTGGCGCAGCCCCCTCCCCCCCCCCCCCCCCTCCCCCGTGTCGTCCTCCTCCCTTCTTCTTCCTCCTCCCCCCTGCTCTTCCTCGACTACAACGCCAGACCCCCCCTCTGCTGCCTCTCCGCGCCACGATACCCCCCCAAACCTCGGCGACGCTGCAAAATCCCCCCATCTCTCTGCAAATCACTGTAAGTCTTTAATTATATTTTTATTTATAAAATCAGTTTTTTTATATATGAATTAGCATTTATGAAATCTGAAAATAAAGTATATATAAAGATTTGATTTTTAAAATTGAAAAGACTATATTTTTATTTATAAAAATATGATTTTTATATAAGGAAGAGGTAGAAAAGATTTTTATTCAATTAAAAATATGATTTTTATATGTTTAAAGAAATAAAAATATGATTTTTATATTTTTAAAGTATTAAAAATATAATCTTTACTATATAGAAGATGTAAAAATATGATTTTTGTTTATGTAGAGAATTAAAAATATAATTTTTACATGATAGGAATATTAAAAACACCATCTTTATATGTGTAGAAAAATAAAAATGTGATTTTTATAATGATATATTTGAAAAGGCGAAATCTTTATATTTGAAAAGGCAAAATATTTATTTTTGAAAAGGCGAAATCTTTATATGAAGAATAGCGTAATGAAAATATAATCTTTAATATATGAACATCGATGTGAAAATATAATTTTTATCTATATATTAGCGGTATAAAAATTCGATTTTTATATATTAAATAGCGAAGTAAAAATTCGATTTTTATATATTGAATAGCGAAGTAAAAATTCGATTTTTAAATATTGAATAGCGAAGTAAAAATTCGATTTTTATATATTGAATACCAAAGTAAAAATTCGATTTTTACATATGTAGTGGCTACGGGAAACGAAGATGACAAAGATGCGATAACGATGAAGATTTCTATAAATAAAGAGTCGTGGGTATTGGATAGCTATTGGTGAGAACTTCTTACTCTTCAATTTCTTTTCTAGTTATATATATACTAGGATGCAGACGGTGTTTAGTAGCACCCGACACAATCGTCCACAGACCATGGACTTGTTTGTTTGATTGCAAAAATTAGTTAGATTATTTGGTTGAAATTTGAGTTGTTTGGTGAGATGCAATGGATTGATTGATGTGTGAATGGCGTGGGCCTTCACTAGACCGGGGATAAGGCTATGCCTCATCCCGTTTCTAGTATCATGCCGTTATGCCGCCGAAATTTTCTAAAATAAGTTAGAAAAATAAAGATATCATTTTATTTAATAAATGAACTGAATAGAATATTTTCATAGGTTGAATAAAATGTTTTATCGTTAAAAATATAATTTTTAACGTGAATGTGAATAAATAAATATTCATTTACAAACCGGACGGTTTGTTTATGTACACCTATTTGATTGACATTGATTGGGACGATAAATTTTACACATCGCCCAACTGCACAAATAAAATCTATGTTTGTTGATTTGAAACCCCACACGGGTGTTGGGATGAAATTTGAAGTTCACTCATCCTGATTGATTAAATATGTCGATCGATTGATTGACAGGCTGTTATAAGCGTTAGATATCTATATTTGATGCTTATACAGTGTAGTGCACTTTGGTTGATGGTTGATTATTTTTCAATGCTATTATATATGTGTTATGTATGAAAATCCATATAATTAACTTTATATGGTAATTGATTGGGCCTCATTCCAATTTAGAAAATAAAGAATATTATAAAATGAAGGTTCATGTGTTGACTGTACTCATCCGTTGAGATTAGTCATGTGTTGAACGAAATATTTTAATAATAAAATTTACATCTTTATCATATATAAAATTTGAAACTAACTGGAAAATAGATAAGACGAGTGGTCTCCTAAATATTGATCTGATGTTGGTTTCGGCCTTCGGGGTTAATATTCAGGGAATCGTTCTCTTACTAATTTACGGTTGGAGTCTGATTTAATATCAAACAATAGATACCATAATTTTTATAAAATATATTAAATAACAAAAATAGTCACACGTGGACAGTACACATTCCTTGAGATTAGTCGTGTGTTGACAAAGATATAGAGTCGTGTATTGAAAGAAATATAGTTCCATTTGTTGAATACTAAGCCGTGTTGATTAGTGATGCGCTATTTTGACGTGAACGATATTTATATCGATTATATTGGTTTTTGAATTTAAAACAAATTTGAATTGAAATGAAAATGATTTCGAAATGAATTGAATATAAAGTGATTTCGAAATGAATTGAATCTAAAACGATTTCGAATTGAATTGAATTTAAAACAAATTTGATTTCAATTGAATATATAACGATTTTGATTTGAATTGAATAGAAAACGAAACGAATTCGAATCGAATTAAAAATCGATTTGAATTGAAATCAAATAGAAAAGAAAGAAAAAAATGGATTTATAACAGGAAATTCAATTTTGATTTGAATTTGAAATAAAGGTTGGAATTGTTTTTGAAACGAATTCAAAACTATTTATAAAATTCGTTTTTAAGTAGTAATCGACGAAATATATATTATATATATTATATATATAATATAATGGCCTGAATAGAACGCGCCGCGCCGCGGCAGTTCGTGAATTTCGACCATTTATTTCAAACGAACATTACGGGAGATCCGACCGTCGGATTCTCCTAAAACCGGAACCGTTGGGTTCGTATCGAAAAGAGCTTTCTAAATAATATTAGAAATTTGAAATCTAACGGTTGAATTTGGAGTTATGTCCAAATCAAATTCGAAAAAGGTCGTTGTAAGTGCAGTTCGATGGCCATTGTTGGAAATCGACTGTACGGGTCTTGATAAAATTATTAAAAATATCAATAATTTGTGTAAAATCATAAGAAATGATTTGAGAAAAATGGGGATGGAAATCTCCACATTTGAAAAGATAAAAATAGATTTTTATCGAAATGAACTAGTTTTGAACTAAAATTAAAACCCTTTTATTTTTAAATAAAAAAATTGGATTTGAAATGGGTTTAAATAAATTGTGATTTGGGTTTGTCGTGAACTGTGTTTTAAATGACACTAGTTCTTTAACCCAGTAAAAGGAGTTTTAATGAATCTTCAATTAAATTGAAATGTGGATTGATAATTAAATTATCAACTTTAGAAAATGAGTGAGAATGGAGTATCACCAGTTTTGCTCCAAAGCGATAGTTAAATATTTAATCAGATTTGAACGTGGAATGGTAATTAATTTTACCGACAACACTGTGGTGTTAGATATGGAGTATTACCAGTTTTGCTTCATGGGATGAATAGGTTGGGATTGGGAAATAAAATAAATAATTACTTCGATGTGGTTCGCTAATCTCGACTAGTTTGGAAAACCACAATTTGGTTTGAAAGGACATCCAAAGGAAGATTAAAGAATAAATTTTAAAGAATTTATCTTTGATAAAATTAATGGGAACTTTTCCCAAAAGATGTGAATATTTAAATAACAGAATATTCAGAATTGGAATGAGGCGTATGTTGTGTTTGTGTAACATTCGTTTTTAATATACGCGGGTTGTTCGGGAAGGCCGGGTTTATACCCATTCTGAATAACTGATTTGACGATATGTCGAAGATGAAGACGGTGGTTGAAGACCGGAAGTCTTCACATTATTTGGATAATTACTGACGATCCTGATTGGGCTGTACACCCAAGAGGATGGAAATAGTTGGTGGTCGTCCAGACGTACTTGGAGATGCATGGATATGCGAGGAAAGTGCCTCCGGTTTCGTTCAGACCCAGAACGAACTTGTAAATGGATTGTGTGTCTGACATTGGATTTTATTCTGTGTTGACTGATTTCTGTTAAATATATATCTGTTTGGCGGCGGAGAATTTATTCTCTTGCTTAACGCCCTTCTCTGAGACATACGAGCTTAGAGGTTATATATCGATAGATATCAATCGCATGGCATGAATTGCCTGTGTGGCACGCTGAGTTACATAGATCAAGGCTTCTGTTGAAAAGCAAAGTCTTGTGGTTGATGATCAAAGCACAGCCTACGTGGCACCTTTGTGTATAACGTGAATTCGCGAGCCTCACACCTCGGTATGAGTCAAAAACGGGATACGGACTGCAGGGAGAGCACGACGTTTCTTTCTAGCTTTGGTGGTGTCAGTGACTTACTATCCCTGACATTTATATACTTTTCACCTATGTGGTTGTTGGAATGCGAGGCGCCTCGATTTTAGGTCTGTAATGACCGGGAAACGTGTGTTCAGTCATAATTAATCCTCTAACGTAAGTGAGGACCGGCCCTGAAGCATCCAAGTGTTGCCCAGAGTGCGTAGCCCTGGGACATTTGCTAGAGTGTCTCGAACGCGAAGTGGAGCTTGCCCCTTGCCTCGACTCATGACGGAAATCCAATTTCCAATACGTGTATTGCGGTTTTAATTGTAGAACTAGTATGGCGACATGATATATGGTACCTATGACGTCTATGATTTATATTTATGATTGAAATTGTTTTGACATTATACACTTATTATAGTATCAAATGATTTGTTTTAAACGTACCAAGTATGTTTGGCTATTATAAGGGAAAACCCTATCCTCCGGCTTGCGTTGCATTGTGTGATGGGACCTGGGTCTTATAATAGCTTCATTTTTCGAAAAAGCATTGCGTTTTTATTCTATGCACTGGTATTCTTGGGGGGAAACCCATTCCGTGTTATACGGTGTGGTCCCTTGAATTACTCTCTTTTTAAAGTAAAGTTTTAAATAACTGTTTTTGTTCTCACACCAGTCACATGACTGACCTATAGTTTATTGTTTTAACCTAAACTCTGGGTGCCCCTATTTTCGACATGGGCAGCTAGTAGTTTTGGTTTTGCAGATTTATATTCATAGGATCCTGGTTTACAGCTGGAATGATATCCGGAAAGCTCTGTATCCATATATCACCTTCAGTTGTGCTTTGTAATATTTTTCCGCTGCTATGTAATTTATTGTAATCTCTGATATTTATCGAATGTAATTTATCCAATTATACTCTGTATATTCTTGTATCTGATGGAATTGTTGTAATAGCAATGAAATGTTCTTCCGTCTACGTTCTGATTTGTCTTGTCCTCACAGTAATTCATTCTTTCTCACCTCTTCGGAGACCGGGGAAGTTCGGGTCGCTTCACGTGTCTTGTTCTCAAGCTCTATAAACCCAAGCTCTGATACCAAATGTAACTACCCAAACTTCCCCGTAAAGGAAAGCCCGGATTGATTTGAGAACACGACAAATCAGAAAACAAATAGAAGAACAATTCATTGCTTGTTACAGCAATTCCATCAGAATACAAGAATAAATAATATACATTCATTAAATATCATAGATTTACAAATTAAAATGCAGCGAAAAATAATACAAAATCACAATTGAAAGGAATATACGGATACAGAGCTTTCCGAATATCATTCCAGCTGTAAACCAGGATCCTGTGAATATAAATCTGCAAAACCAAAACTACTAGCTGCCCGTGTGGAAAATAGGGGCACCCAGTGTTTAGGTTAAAACAATAAACTCCAGGTTAGTCATGTGACTGGTGCGAGAACTAAAAAAATTGTTAATCTTTATTTTAAAGTTGGGTAAATCAAGGGACCACGCCGTATAACACGGAACGAGTTTATGCCCAAAAATACCAGTGCATAAAACAAACAACGCAATGCTAAATAAAGAACAATTAAGTTATTATAAGACTCAGGTCCCATCACATAATGCAACACAAGCCGAAGGATAGAGTTTTTACCTTATAATAGCCAAAAATGCTTGGAATGTGAAATTTCATGTTTTATTATTACTATAAGTGTATAGTGTCAAAAACAACTTCAAATATAAATGTATCAATCATAGACGGCATGAATGCCCCATCCCACTATGCTGCTGTAACAACCCCATTTTTAGGGATACTGAATTAGGAAACCACCAATAAATTAGTAATAATGATATTAAATATTTTTCGAAAATTAAAATGGAAATAAAATGTTATAGATAGATAAAAAAAAGTGATGATGATGTATAAAACATTTGTGCATAGTTAATGTGAAGAATTTATGTTTGATTTCTTAAAATTGTTCATTTTTATGTTTGTGTTATTTGAATAGTATTAAATAATGTTTTATGTTATGTTTCAAGTTATGGAAAAAAAAAGAGTAAAGGTAAATTTGAAGTTAAAAGAGGAATTTTGTTTTAATTCTAAAAGAAGAAAAAAGGTAATAATAATAAATTTTAAAGATATTTTGTATGAATTCTCTAGAACCATATACAATATATATAACATAAATATATGTATAAAAGACATAACAACTATTTTATGTTATAAAGAAAAAAGGGAAGAAATAATTCACAAGATGCATTAACAAGTCTTTGTTATTAGTTTAAAACGAAAAATTAATTGATATGCATTAAATCATTCCAATATAAACTATGCCAATTAAAAAAAAGGATAATATTAAATTGCTGGTTCCTTCCATGTTTTTACGAATAAATTATTGATTGAAAGAAAACGGGAAATATTTAATTAACATTCTATTCCATGTTTGACAATTGAACCTAATTTGTTATTGAATCTTTGGCTAGATGGGAGCTTTCTTTTCCACAAACCCTTCTACATTATTTATCTTGTTTCAAATTTATTTTGAGTATGTGCCTACTTAAGTTTAATTAATTATATATGTTCATAAAATGACTAGATTTGTAAATGTTAGCTAAAAGATGCAGATATAATCCTTTTTGTGAAAAAAAAATAGAATAACAAGTGTAACTTTGCAAACATAGGTTAAATGAAAGAGACCTAAATTTACAATAAACATATGTATAAATTGCAAAAGCTTTAATAAAGAGGAATTAGACTGAATTAGATAAATTAATGAGAATTTGCAATGAATTATAACATGTGTTATAATTTGAAAAGTAATGGAAATTTTCTTTTTAAATTTAACAAATGGGATATAATTGTGAATAAAATTCAGCAACATCAGATTTTAATAAAAAGGGCTCTAATAACCTAGGGGCCTAATTAAAAATTACCTACCCCTATATAATATCTCATAGCCTAATCTAATTTTAAAACCTAATTGCCCTCAAAACAATTCGAATTAAACCATCATTCCAATTCGAGAATTCAAAAGCAAAGTGAGAGCAACAAATCGGTACGGATGAGATTGGGTTTCGAGATCTGGATTGTGTGGAATTGGGGCCCAAAGCCACCGGGTTTGTGGTGATTTTCTGGCGTGGAGGTGGCCTCGTGTTCGCCGAAGTTCATGGTGGAGGAAGGTAGTGCGTCGAGAGCGGTATGGTGGTCCTGGATTGATGGCCGATCACCTGTAGCGGCGGCGGGATGGAGGAGTTCAAGGTGACGTTGATGGGTTTAAACGATACAGAAAGAAATAAAGGGGAAGAAAGGTTATTAAGAAGGATTTGTTTAAATTTATTAATTATCATTTTATTAATATTATCAAATCTTTAAAATCCTGTAACTCATCCATACAGCAACAAAATCGAACGAAACTGAAAGCGTTGAAATCGTGAAGGGGAGATCTACGACATGACGCTGATGACAACTGAAACCGAGCATATCAAATTTTGGTCAAATTCTAGTTCTGAACTGATCAGAATTTTAATCATCAGTGAGATTTCTATTTTTGAAAATTTAGTTTTATTCCTTGTTGTTTGAATTTCATATACGTGTGTGTATTTAATCATGTCTGCGATTGTTGTAAATAAATTTTATTATTTGTGGTTGGTGAATGTTTGTACTATTCGTGTGTGATAGATCTGGTCTTGTAAAACCAGAATCCCCCTTTTTGATTGAATCTAAGTTGTGGATCTAAATTCTATTCTGAATCCATATATGAAAAATATTCGTTTTGTTTGTAAACTTAAAAAGATTGTAACTTTTGTTGATAAATAAAAGATATCACCTTTTGTTTGATAAATAAAAAAATTCACCTTTAATTGAAATACAAATATTATAACTTTCTTTGTTAATTAAAAAGATTTAACTTTTGTTTGTTAACAAATAGAATTCACTTTAGTTGTTAATATCAAGAATTTACATTTCTTTAAAAAAAAAAAGAATTTACTTTTGTTCGGTAATTTAAAAGGTTTCAACTTTGTTTAAAAACAACACTTTTATTTGAAAGGTGTTATGCAAATCAAATTTACATTTTTGATTAGAAACTAGTTATGGAAATAAAAACAACACTTTTATTTAGATAAAAACAACAATTTTTTTGAAAAGCATTATGCAAATCAAATTGACATTTTGATTTGAAATTGGTTAGACAAATACAGATTACATTTTTATTTGAAATGTGTCATGCAAATGAAAATGACATTTTTGATTAGGAGCTTGTTATGTAAATAAAAAGGAAACATTTTTTTTATCAAAATATGCTTATATAAATAAAAAGAAACATATTTTTATCAAAAGAATGATTAGTGAAAAAGAATAACATATTTTGTCAAAGAATGATTTGTGAAATAAAATAACATGGTTTGGTGGAATGAAAATTAACATATTTTTATCAAAACTTGATTGGTAACAAAATTTACATTTTGGTTAATTAGATTATAAAGGACAAAATTAACATTTTAGTTAATTAAATTATAAAGGACAAAATTCACGTTTTGGTTAATTAGATTCTGTTAGACAAAGGTAACATTTTGGGTAATTAGAACATGTTGGCGAAAAGAATAACATTTAAAATTAAAAAGAAGAAATCTTCATTTGGAAAGATGTTAACATATAATTTACATTTTTAATGATAATTAGAATTCATTAAAAAGAAGGAATCTTTGTTTGAAAAGATGTTAAAATATAATTTGCATTTTAATGATAATTATAATTCATTAAAAAGAACGAATCTTTGATCGGGAACTTGTGAATATGTAATTTACATTTTTATGAAAATGGGTCATTAAAAAGAATAAAACCTTGATTAGAATGTGTTAACATGTAAAATTACATTTCTACGTAGTTAGTATTCGTTAATAAGAATTAAACAAAGACATACATTTTATTCATTTACAATGGATATAATAAGAACATATATTTTTGTGTTAAAATATGTTAGTGAAGAAAAATTACATTTTTGGTGTAAACATGTTATGTAAGTTAAGATATACATTTTGTTAATATTAAAAGGATTCTAACAAAATTCACATTTTGTTAACATTTTATGCAAAGGAAAATTAAAAGGACATTTTTGTCACTTTGAAATAAAGGACATTTTTGTATATTAAAATGAATTAGACAAAATGGACATTTTTGTATATTAAGAATGAATTAGAAAAATGGTCATATTTTTACAAGCAGAATATATTGACATTAAAAATCTACCTTTTAATGTAAAATAGAATATTAGAGAAATGTTCACATTCTGACAAAGCAAAATATGTTAACATTAAAATCTTATATTCAAGAAAGAAATAGGAAAGTACATTTTTATATGTATTCAAAGAAAAGAATAACATATTACAATTTTTGTATGTAATCAAAGAATGAAAAGAAGAGGTCACATTTTCATGTAAATAAAGAAATAAAAGATTTAATTTCTATGGATATTAAAAATATTCATTTTGTCCTTTAGAAAGAATTTCACCAAAATATTCATTTTTGGCCACTTAAAAGAATTTCACCAAAAATATCCACTTTTGGTCAAAACTTGATTATCAAATGAAATGTATATTTTTTTTAATACATTAAAAGGGAATGAATTAGAAATGGACGTTTTTGTCATATTAAAATGAACAAAGAGAAATCATATTTTTGTCAATAATAAGGATTAAAACAAAAATATACATTTTTGTTCATTTAGAAGAAAGATTAAATTTTGATCATTTAAAAGATTAGATAAAATTAACATATTTTGTTACATTGGAAAGATTAGACAAAATTAACATATTTTGTTACATTGGTAAGATTAGACAAAATTAACATGTTTTGCTGCATTGGAAAAGATTAGACAAAATTTGCATATTTTGTTACATTGGAAAGGATTAGACAAAAGTATCCAATTTTGTCACTTTAAAGGAATTAGAATAAAAGAGATATTTTTGTCATTGTAAAAAAAGATGAAGTAAGATATTCATTTTGTCATTAAAAATGAATGAGACCAAAAATATGCATTTTGGTAAATAAATAAGAGTCAAGATTCTTATTGTCACCTGTTTAAAATAAAAAGAATTGAAGCATATGTCTGTTATGTTGAAATGTTTGATGTGTTTATTATAATGTTGGGTATATTCGAACTGAGTATTACACTTCCATTTACAAGTCATCCGACTTGTTTATGTGATTGGGTCGATAATTTTTACACATCGCCCAAGTGCACAAATAATTTGTTATTTGATGTTGGATGAAACCCCATACGGGTGTTGGGATGATATTTGACCTACACTAGTCCCAATATTTAGTGTAGAATCCACTCTGGTTGCTATTTGGATGCTTAATAGTTATTTCTCATCGATTACATGCAATATATGGATGTTGATTGAGTAACATTCCAATAAAGAGTATTTTAGAAAAGAATATATTTTAGAAAAATATTTTTTTATTGAAACGAACTAGTTATTTACTAAAATAAATCATTAAATTAAGATTTAATGAAGTTTTCCAATTATTTAATATTTAATTGAAATTTAATTAAATAATTTGGATTTTGGTTTTGTCGTGAATAGTGTCTTAAATAACACTGTTCTTAACCCGTATGGAAAGAACAATCTTTTAATTTAAGATTATTAAAAAGTTTTCAATTATATCTAGTAACTGAAATATGATGAAACGTGAGTTGGGTTTATTGTGAACCATGTTTTTAAGTGACATGTGTTCTTTAACCCAACTGACAGTAAAAATATGATATGGAATTTATAAATCTTTTATTAAGATTTAAATGGGAATTTTCCAAAAGTAAAGTTTTCCAATTTAATATATTAAATTGGAGTTGAATGGAATTTGAATTAATAATAACCGAGATAAGCTTCTGTAAAAGAAGACCGATACTACATATGGAATTTAAGAGGCTTTGCCGTTATTCCATTTATAATATTGGTCGGATACAGAAATTTATAACGATTATATATTGATTTGATTTCTGTGAAGATTCCATATTTTATGGAAGATGATTTTGAGTTTACCGTGAGCTATGTTTTAAACGACGTTAGTTCTTTAACCCAGTTAAAAATAAGATTAATTTCTTAAATTTAAATAATCATTGAATAGTGATTTTTGGTATTTAAAACCAAATTAAAGTTTTGATAAATCTTTAAAAGTAAGATTTATGAATAATTTCAAAGAGTTTATCTTTGATAGGATAATGCAAATATTTTATTAGAAGAATATTCTGAATTGGAGTGAGGCGTTGGATGTGTTTTTGTAGTACTTGATTTTTAATTATAAAATACGTGAGTTATTCGGGAAGACCGGGTTTAACCCATTGTGAATAATTACTACGACGATGAAGAGTCGAAGATGAAGACAGTGGTGGAAGACCGACGATCTTCACATCGTATGGATGTGTTGCTACAGAAACCCTTGATGGGAGTAGCTACCTTGAAAGGGCTTCAGTGGTGGCCATCCGGACTATGGTTGATTGTTCGGATTTGGTTTTCACTCAGACCCAGAGCATAAGCTAGTAAATGGATGCGTGTCTGACATTGGATTTCGTTCCATGTGAATTAAATCGATTTCTGTTAATGTATGTCAGTTTGGTGGTAGAGGATTTATTCTCTACTTAACACCCTGGTATATATTAATAGTGATCAATCGCATGGCATGGATTGTCAATGTGGCACGCCAAGATGCAAATGATCAAGGCTTTTGTTGAAAAGCAGGGCCTTGTGGGATGATCAAAGCATAGCCTATTATGGCATAACTTTGTGTATATCGTGACTTCGCGAGCCTCACACCCCGGTATGAGTCAAAAACGGGATTAGGACTGCAGGGAGTGCACACGTTTCTTTCTAGCTAGGAGTTATGTCGGTGCGTAAACTGGCTGACATTTTACTTATGTGGATGATGGATTTTGAGGTGCCTCGGATTTTTATAGGCCGTTATTGGTCATACTATAGGTCCAATTGGACCGGGAAGCGTGTGTTCAGGCGTAACCAATCCACTGCCGATAGGCAAGGACCGGCCCTGAAGACCCAAGGGTTCACTGCGGGGGATCCTGAGGCATTTGCTAGAGTGTCTCGAATCAGAGAGGAGCTTGCCCCTAGCCTCGACCCATGATAGAAATCCAATTTCCAATACGACCTTGCGGTTTTGGTTGTAGAACTAGTATGGCTACATAGTAGGATGGGGTACTATGCCATCTAGAATTGATACGTTTATATTTGAAATGTTTTTATTAAAACAAATACACACTAATACTAAATCCGTTTTATCGTATCAGGCATCTTTTGATCATTATAAGGTAAAATCCTATCCTCCGATTTGCGTTGCATTGTGTGATGGGACTTGGGTCTTATAATGGTTTCATTTTTCTAAAAAATATTGCGCTGTTTAACGATTTACTTTATTTATGCACTGGCAATCCAATGGAGTAAACCCGTTCCGCGTTTGCGGCGTGGTCCTGTGATTAGCCTTATTATTAGATAAGTTAAGTTAAGATTTCTCATACCAGTCCCATGACTGACCTGTAGTTTGTTTCACTGGCAAACTCCGGTGCCCATATTTTCCACACGGGCAGACGAGTAGCTTTTTGCAGATATATTTACAGGATCCTGGCTTACAGCTGAAGCGGTATTCGGAAAACGCTGTATCCGTGTATTCCTTCCAATTGTATATTTGTATTATTTTTCTGCTGCTATTGAGATGTATTCTAAAACTCTGATATGAATGTATTTCTATTATGTAACATATATTCATAATCTGTTATATTCTTGTACTCTGATGTAATTGTTGTAATCAGCAATAAAATGTTCTTCAGTTTGTGTTCTGATGCGTGCTGTTCTCTTAAAAATCCGGACTTTCCCGCAAGGGCAAGTTTGGGTTGTTACAAAGTGGTATTAGAGCTTTGGTTTTACAAAGCTTGAGAACAAGGCACATTAGAACCAAACAAAAGAATTCATCAGAGATAGGATTAGTAATATCCTATAAGAATAACTCGTCAGAGATGGGATCAGTAGTATCCTAGGATGAGTCTAAAGAGTGCCATTTTCTTAAAACCAAAACTAGTTTTGAAAATTTATAACTTACTATACGTATTTTAGTATTATATTTTGGACTATCAGGTATTAGTAGATTTTGTATATGTGTCTGATCAACGTGTATTTGAAATCTGAATATACTGGGTAGATATAGAATCACACTCTAGTAGCCCGGAAATGATTCTAGTGATAGCTGCAGCATCACCATTATATATGTTCGAGTTTGCGAAAGTGGGATATGAAACACCCCACCTCCGTTAGGGTCACTCTCAAAGGGAATGCCCTAATTTTGGTGGAGGTTTATAAGTATAAGTCACAGATATACAAGACAGATATAAGAACACATATTTTTGAACAGCAGAAACCAACAATAACTTCATATTTCATTCAAATCCGTGTTACACAAGCCATGCCATAATTGTCTTACAATACTTCCAAAAACATAACATCTTCATAACTGTCTTGATTACATTATTTAAAGAAGCATAGAGAAAACATAAATAAACTGCAAAAGTCCCATAATTGCTGTCCAAAGCCATAGTCCAAAACGGAAAAGATCCAAGCAATACATTCTTTCTCTTCAAGCTGGATGTGAAAACTGGTCAAGCTGCGGTATTCCCTCCCTGTGGACCTGGGGGGGAACGAAAGAAAAGAAGGCGAAAGAAAAGTAGAGTCAGACATAAAGCCTGAGTTAGTCTAGGACTATTCAGTCTATGAATAAAGAGCTGGGTATGATAAGTATAAACTGGAAATGGGAAAGCATTATGAACTAAGTTAAGTGGTCTAGGGTCGAATAGTATCGTACCCCATATTAATCTCTGTACCCATATAAAGTAGTTCCCAACAGGCACCCCATAATCAGGGTGAAGTGATCCATTTCTGATGATCGGCTCCTACTCGTATAGTTACATGTGTCTCACGGCCCCCGTTGTTGTAGTTACCTATGCTGGTCCCACCATGGGGTGTATCAAGTCCCATGGTGGCGGCCCGACACAATCCTAGAATGCACAGGTATGCTACTGGTGCCCAGTGCCTTATTTTTCTGCGCCGGAGTGTGTGCACGCCCGCACCCCGTTAGAACCTACACTGATGCACTACCGCCGTCGATTTGACCTCTTACAGTCAGCCCAGTAATCATGCCCCACCCTGCCTAGTTCAGGGTATCCTGTTACACCTTGTAGGGTTACTGCTGAAAAGGGTCCCCCGCTACTAGGTTTTCTATTTCTAGCCAACATGCTAAGTTGGTTAAGTGTTTTATAAACCTAACCCCCAATCAGTCTGTTCAGTTTAGCATGTTCCATTTTGATTAAGTATTAATATAATTTACTTAATCCTATCAATCCTGACTCAGCCTTAATTGTCTTATTAAAGCCTTGACCTCTCATATTAGACAGGTATTGTTGTGGCTTCCTGTTGCCGGTTGGGTCCGGGCAGTCTTACGCCACAACTCAGTCTAACCTCGGGTCCTTATTGGGCTCCGTGTTTAACCACCCACATTGGATAGGTATTGTTGTGACTACTGGACAGCCGGGCGGTTCCGGGCAGGTTTACATCACAACTCAATCCAACCTCGGGTTAAACACATCGTATTTTCTACATTTACATATTTTGTCTCTTTTCTTTTTATATGTAAATATTTGCGGCCCATTATTCAAATTTACCTTTATGCCACTTAATTTCTTTTCAAGGTTGTTGGCATGCGTCAAACATGCCAACACATATGTTCTATATTTTAGCCCAAACGTCATTACCCCCGTTTTACACGTTCGCTCCAATGTAAGGTGTGTTGGATTTAATACTTAAAACCAATTTAGCCAAATGAAAAGGGGAGGCTTATAACATGGTGTTTATAAGTTAACATGAAAAAGGGGAGTGTGAATGCATGAACTTGTAACGAACGATTCAGTTAACATAAAGTAGGCACATGTGAACTTGCAATTGTAACATCATATAATCATGGCATAACATGAATCATTTTATTCATATAATCATGGCATAAACAATACTTAAACATGAATCATTCTATTCATATGATTATGGCATAGACAATACTTAAACATGAATTATTCATATGATTATGGCATAAACAATACTTAAACATGAATCGTTCTATCCATAGAATTATAGCATAAACATACCTAAACTTAAATCATGGTTCTTAATCTATCTATGTAAACTTTCAAGTGGAATGTAATTCTAATGTAATTTTAATGTAACTTATGTGTCACATATATTATCATATGATTATGCTAACAACATAAGCCTAAAAACATGTTTTTCAATTAGGCATAACAACAAACATAGTTTAGTCATGTTCATAAAATTAATACAAGTTCACAATGATGCTTGTTTTTGTCACTATCACAAAAGCATGATTTTTTTTTTATACTTGAACCATGATGCCAATTCCAACATATATGAATCATAATACTCAAATGGATCCCATTACACTAAAGATGACCGTAAAATTATACATCATGTTGGCATAACAGTAAATCATATATTTGCATGAATCTCAAATAAACTATTACAACATATAGTTGTTACTTTCAACATGAATCATATACTTGCAATTACCAAATGGGTGTTGTAAATAAGTACCACAAACACGTAGTTTTCAATATGAATCATATGCTTGCGAATATCAAATCATATACTACAACATTCCCAAATCGTTTATAATCAAAGCAACATACAAATATAGATTATTATCGCCACAATTCCATTTCATACTTTACACAAATCAACACAATTATTTAATTCACATCGGAATAGCACTCTACTTACAACACATGACGAATCTTCAATTCAGGAATTTGAATTCTGAATTTGGAGATGCTATCCTTTGTTGTAGGCGTTGCTTTGATTTGATTAACGTTGCTCTAAGCTTTTGATTTATCCCCTAATTGTCTCTCAATTTCTGACGGCTATCCTTAGTCTCTCCTCAGCAGCATGACGGTCTCATCTCCATTTTAGTTTGTGTGAATTAGGGTTAGACTTAGGTCCTTTTTATAGAGTTTGTGAGTTGATTTAGACCGTCGATGAAGCTTGGTTTAGTAATAGCCGTTCGTTCAAAGGAGAGACCAACCAGGAGCTGACACCTAGCCCTAGTGACAAGGCAAGGCTCAGAAAATCGACCAAACACAGACCAGGCCAGCCAGGGTGGGATGGGTTCGACCTGGCTCAGGGGCCAGGTCGACTCCCCAGTCGACCCCCAGGTCGACTCTAGAGTCGACCTGCCTGGGGCAGGTCGACACCTAGGTCGACTCCCAGGTCGACCTGGCCTGGAAGGTTGACCCTAGGGTCGACCCCCAGGTCGACCTAGTGGGTTTGGGCGCGAATTTTCCCGCCTACTCTGGTTGGGCTGAAATTCAAATCTTTTTTCGAAATCGGGCCATAATTTGGTCATACGGGCTCCGTTTTTCGAAAACTCGGACTCTATTTCGCGTATTTTTCCGAGACGAACGCAATGGCATATCCCGTTTCCCTTAATACTTTAATTTAAAATTTATTATACTTTAATTTGTGAATTTCACTGTTATAAAATACACGGGGTGTTACATTCTCCCCCACTTAAAAGGATTTCGTCCCGAAATCTTCAAGTTCAGGAAGAATGTACATCCTAACATCCAAACATCCATCTACTCATCCATCAAACACGAGCATCCATTGTCCTTAAAAGACTTCTAATGCTTCATGATAATATGCGAAGTGTGTGTGTACATGTACTTATCTAATGCAAAATCAGGCGGTCTACTGATTCAGTTGACCTCCTTAATGTGAATTATGTAAGTGCTATGAACCCATTATGTATGCAAATCCTCCTATTCATGATTCTACATGAGTGCACAATCATTCATACAAATGCAACATCCATATGACACATATTAAAGTTCAACCATATACGAATGCAAACATATATGCATATGTAATATGAAGTGATTAAGCCGATCTAAAACCTAGATTGTGTGTGTATATGCAACCACGGGCAACCACTAGCAATCACTTGCAAGCAATCATCATCCATAACATGTTTCAATTACATGTTTTCATCCAAAGGGTTTCTACCTAAAAGATAGGGTCGAGGAGATAAACCTAAAAAGATAGATAAAAGCGCAACTTAAGGAAAAAGGAAAGATCAAAGATGTACCCTCGAAAAGAAAAGGGTAGGCAGCGCGTATTCTAGCTTCAGTTTCCCAAGTTGCGTCTCCCACGGTGTCGCTCCACTGAACTTTGACGAGCTTGACTTCGCGGTTGCGTAGCTTCTTCACTTCCGTTCCTAATATGCGGGTTGGAACTTTCCTTACGGTTGCTTCGCGTTCCACTTCAGCTTCTTCTAGGATATTTGGCTCTACCACTTCAGCAGACTCATGTAGACATTTTCAGAGATGTGAAACGTGAAAGACGTTGTGAACTCCAGCCAATTTTTCGGGTAGCTCTAATCTATAGGCCATTTTCCCAATTTTCTCAATGATAGGGAATGGCCCTACGAACCTCGGTGCTAGCTTTCCTGTGGTTCCAAAACGAACAACGTTCCTTAGCGGAGATACCTTAAGAAAAACTCTGTCCCCAACCTCAAATTCAAGGTCGGTCCTCCTTTTGTCGGCGTAGGACTTTTGTCTGTCTTGGGCCGTCTTCATCCTTCTTCGTATTAAGTCTACTTTTTTTGAAGTCTCTCGGATCATATCTGGTCCAAGTTTGAGCTTATCAGTAGATTCCCACCAACTAGTGGGCGATCGGCACGGTCTTCCATATAAAGCTTCGAAGGGCGCCATTCCGATGGTTGCTTGATAGCTGTTGTTGTAGGCAAATTCCACCAAAGGAAGATGGTCTTCCCATGTCCCTCCGAAGTCAAGGACGCACAGTCTTAGAAGGTCCTCCAAAACTCTGTTCACTCTTTTTGTTTGGCCATCGGTTTGGGGATGATAGGCTGTGCTCAAGCATAACTGTGTGCCTACCGCTTCTTGCAGACTCCGCCAAAACTCACTGGTGAAGGTAGGGTCTCGTTCGCTAACAATGTTGGATGGTATTCCATGGAGTCGAACGATTTCCTTGAGGTAAAGAGATGCTAGGGATGAGGCAGTTCTTTTACTTTTAACGGGTAAAAAGTGGGCGCTTTTAGTAAGCCTATCCACTATTACCCAAATGCTAGTGTTGCCTCTCCTAGACCTAGGCAGCCCATCGATGAAGTCCATTGAGATGCTATCCCACTTCCACTGTGGGACCTCTAGAGGATGTAGCAGACCGCCAGGATTTTTCTATTCCGCCTTAACCTGTTGGCACACCATACACTTAGAGACGAATTCTGCCACGTCCTTCTTCATGCCGTTCCAAAAGAAAGTTCTTTTTATGTCCTAGTACATTTTATCGCCACATGGGTGTATCGTCATCTTGGAGGGATGTGCTTCTTCGAGAACCTTCTTTATTAAATCCCTTGTCTGTGGGACGCATAGTCTTCCGTCTCGCCTTAGCCAACCCTTATCGTCGATGGAGTATCTGTTGAGGTGACTTGAAGTCTCACCCCTAATTAGCCTATCAATCGTCTCCACAAGCCGAGGGTCCTCGCGTTGTGTTGTCCCTATCGAGTCCACTAAAGTCGGGCGTACTTCGAGAGATGCTAGCAAGCCTGGTACAAAATCGGAGGAAGGCCTAAAGTCGAAGCTGGCTATAAACTCTAGGCTTTGTCTTTCAACAAACAACGGGCTTAGGGTCAGTTTCTTTCGGCTCAACGCGTCTGCCACTACGTTGCCTTTGCCTGGAGTATAGGAGATCTCGAAATCATACGAGGCAAGAAACTCCATCCACCTCTGTTGCCTCAAGTTAAGGTCCTTCTGCGAGAAAAGGTATTTCAACGATTTATGGTCAGTGTAAAGTTTAAACTTCTCACCTAGGAGATAGTGTTGCCAAGACTTGAGTGCAAAGACTATGGCAGCTAACTCTAGATCGTGGGTCGGGTAGTTCTTTTCGTGCACTTTCAATTGTCTCCCGCCATAAGCTACTACCCTTCCTTCTTGCATTAAGACGACGCCTAACCCTGTCCCACATGCATCTATATAAATGGTGAACATCTTGCTTCCATCTGGCAACGTCAAAACTGGGGCTGTTGTAAGAGCCCTTTTCAGTCGCTGGAAAGCAAACTTGCAATCCAAGTCCCAATTGAACACTAGATTCTTCTTGGTCAACATTGTGAGCGGAGCTGAGATTTTCGCAAAATCCCTTATGAACTTTCGATAGAAACCTGCTAGTCCTAGAAAACTTCGGACCTCAGTTGCATTCCTTGGTGTCTTCCAATCCTGTACCGCCACTACCTTAGCAGGGTCCACTGCTAACCCTTGTTTGGATACTATGTGCCCTAGGAACCTCACTTCTTCTCTCCAAAGTGGCATTTGGAGAATTTGGCTTTTAGCTGATGGACTTGCAGAGTTTCCATGATTGCCCTTAAGTGCTGGGCATGTTCCTCTTCACTCTTTGAGAAGATAAGGATATCGTCTACGTAGACCACTACGAACTTATTGAGGAAATCTCTGAATACCCTACTCATCAGGTCCACGAAGTAAGCAGGTGCATTTGTCAAGCCGAAAGACATGACAAGCCATTCAAATAAGCCGTTTGGGGTTCTAAATGTCGTTTTATCGATACTATCTTCAGCCACCCTTAGCTGATGAAAACCGGTCGCTAAATCGAGTTGGGAGAAAACAGACGCTCCTACAAGCTGATCAAACAAATCGTCAATTCTGGGGAGAGGGTGCCTATTCTTTTTCGTTAGCTTGTTGAGCTCCCTATAGTCAACACATAGACGGAGTGAACCATCCGCCTTTGTAGCGAACACCACTGGAGCGCCCCATTCTGAATTGCTCCTCCTAATGAACCCCTTTTCTACAAGCTCTTTAATCTGTTTACTGAGCTCTTTCCTTTCCCGTGGAGCCATGTGTCTAACGGGCAACGCAATGGGCTTTGCATTATCTACAAGGTATATGCGGAAGTCTATCTCCCGCTTCGGAGGCAAGCCCTTCACCTCTTCGAAGACATCCGGATATTCCCGGACCACTCTAACCGATTGTAAATTTTCAACGGAGGCATCTAGCGATTCAAGGTAACTAAGCATAACCGCATACGAGGGATTACAAGTAATTTCCAAAGTGTTAACGAGTTGGGTCAGGAGCCTAACAACCCTTTTTTCACAATCAAGGATGGCCCCATTACTGGATAGCCAATCCATGCCCAAAATCAAACCATATCCCGAAAAGCCCAAAACAAAGGCACTGCACTAAAATTCTACGCTTAGAATAGAAATTTTCAATCCCAAACAGATCATAGACAAATGAGCTGGGCCCCCAATTGGGTTTGAAACAATTAAGGGGTCCTCTACCATACTAGTTTTTAGGTGCAGAGATTCTACTAAAGCAGACGAGATAAAGGAGTGTGATGCGCTAGAATCAAATAAAGTGCGAACGGGGTGATCATAAAGATAAACTACACTTTCTACAGAAGTATTTATACCTCGTTGTTGCAGAGGTGGCGCCTCTAGCACATGAACTTGTGCCCCTGAGGTGGATCCAGCCCTCTGTCCCTGTTCTCGTTTCTTTGGGCAGTCCTTAGCCATGTGGCATGTCTTACCGCAAGAAAAGCACCCACCATTCATCTTGGCCTTCTTTTTCCGGCAATCTTTTACTAAGTGCCCCACTTTGCCACAGAAATTACACTTCCTCTTCTCTTTGTTGCCTTTCCCGCCCTTCTTAAAGTCTGTCTTCTTAGGCTGCAAACCCTCTTTCTTCCCTTGAGAGTTTTCTGCCTTTGTCTCCTTCTTGCCCTTATCCTCTTCGTTCAGCAACGCCATCTGTACCAACCTTTCATACGTAGCTCCCATGGGTATATGGGTCATGGCCAAACTGTGTAATGGCTCATTCAACCCTTTGACAAAACGGAGAGCCTTCTTGTGCGGGGTGTTGGCTAGGTCCAGTCCGAACCTAGCCAGCTCATCGAACTGATTAACATAGTCTTTGACTGTCTTGTTCCCTTGCTTAAGAAATAAGAATTTTTCCAACTGCAAACTCCTTTCCACGTCTGAGAGAAATTTAGCCTCAAACCTTGCCCTAAAGTCCTCCCATGTTTCCACTGGTCTTTCTGCATTAGTGACTTCCCACCAGTAGGAAGCCTCGCCTTTAAGAAGCCACACTGCCAGTTGTACTTTCTGTCTATCCTCTACCTCAAAGATCATGAATAAGTCCTCGGTTTCTTTCAGCCAATTTCTAGCTGCCACGAAGGACTCAGTTCCATGAAAATCCTTTCCTCCCGTAGCTTTAAAATCTTTACATATCTTAGCAAAGGTGTTTCCCCATGGAGGAGGTGGAGGAAGAGGTGCTGCTACAGCTGGATGATTTCCGGCAGCTGGGGGAGGAGGAACGGTAGGACCTGGCTGAGTGGCCCTTGCTTCTAAGAACCGTCTAAACCAACCAGGTATTGGTACACCCTCTGGCAAGTTAAGTTCTTCGGACATGCTGAAACAAAAAGGATAGATTCAAAACAAAGGATAAGAGATAGTTCCTATGGCTTTGGGGGGACTTTGCCTTTTAAAATAAAATAATATTTTATCTTTTAAAAATGCTTCTTTAAATTTCTTTTTGAAAAATAAATTTTCAAAACCTTTTATCTTATCTGGTAAACCTATGCTCTGATACCAAGTGAAACACCCCACCTCCGTTAGGGTCACTTCCAAAGGGAATTCCCTAATTTTGGTGGAGGTTTATAAGTATAAGTCACAGATATACAAGACAGATATAAGAACACATATTTTTGAACAGCAGAAACCAACAACAACTTCAAATTTCATTAAAATACGTGTTACACAAGCCATGCCATAATTGTCTTACAATACTTCCAAAAACATAACATCTTCATAACTGTCTTGATTACATTATTTACAGAAGCATAGAAAAAACATAAATAAACTGCAAAAGTCCCATAATTGCTGTCCAAAGCCATAGTCCAAAACAGAAAAGATCCAAGCAATACATTCTTTCTCTTCAAGCTGGATGTGAAAACTGGTCAAGCTGCGGTATTCCCTCCCTGTGGACCTGGGGGGGGAACGAAAGAAAAGAAGGCGAAAGAAAAGTAGAGTCAGACATAAAGCCTGAGTTAGTCTAGGACTATTCAGTCTATGAATAAAGAGCTGGGTATGATAAGTATAAACTGGAAATGGGAAAGCATTATGAACTAAGTTAAGTGGTCTAGGGTCGAATAGTATCGTACCCCATATTAATCTCTGTACCCATATAAACTAGTTCCCAACAGGCACCCCATAATCAGGGTGAAGTGATCCATTTCTGATGATCGGCTCCTACTCGTATAGTTACATGTGTCTCACGGCCCCCGTTGTTGTAGTTACCTATGCTGGTCCCACCATGGGGTGTATCAAGTCCCATGGTGGCGGCCCAACACAATCCTAGAATGCACAGGTATGCTACTGGTGCCCAGTGCCTTATTTTTCTGCGCCGGAGTGTGTGCACGCCCGCACCGCGTTAGAACCTACACTGCTGCACCACCGCCGTCGATTTGACCTCTTACAGTCAGCCCAGTAATCGTGCCCCACCCTGCCTAGTTCAGGGTATCCTGTTACACCTTGTAGGGTTACTGCTGAAAAGGGTCCCCCGCTACTAGGTTTTCTATTTCTAGCCAACATGCTAAGTTGGTTAAGTGTTTTATAAACCTAACCACCAATCAGTCTGTTCAGTTTAGCATGTTCCATTTTGATTAAGTATTAATATAATTTACTTAATCCTATCAATCCTGACTCAGCCTTAATTGTCTTATTAAAGCCTTGACCTCTCACATTAGACAGGTATTGTTGTGGCTGCCTGTTGCCGGTTGGGTCCGGGCAGTCTTACGCCACAACTCAGTCTAACCTCGGGTCCTTATTGGGCTCCGTGTTTAACCACCCACATTGGATAGGTATTGTTGTGACTACTGGACAGCCGGGCGGTTCCGGGCAGGTTTACATCACAACTCAATCCAACCTCGGGTTAAACACATCGTATTTTCTACATTTACATATTTTGTCTCTTTTCTTTTTATATGTAAATATTTGCGGCCCATTATTCAAATTTACCATTATGCCACTTAATTTCTTTTCAAGGTTGTTGGCATGCGTCAAACATGCCAACACATATGTTCTATATTTTAGCCAAAACGTCATTACCCCCCGTTTTACACGTTCGCTCCAATGTAAGGTGTGTTGGGTTTAATACTTAAACCCAATTTAGCCAAATGAAAAGGGGAGGCTTATAACATGGTGTTTATAAGTTAACATGAAAAAGGGGAGTGTGAACGCATGAACTTGCAATGAACGATTCAGTTAACATAAAGTAGGCACATGTGAACTTGCAATTGTAACATCATATAATCATGGCATAACATGAATCATTTTATTCATATAATCATGGCATAAACAATACTTAAACATGAATCATTCTATTCATATGATTATGGCATAGACAATACTTAAACATGAATTATTCATATGATTATGGCATAAGAAATACTTAAACATGACTCGTTCTATCCATAGAATTATAGCATAAACATACCTAAACTTAAATCATGGTTCTTAATCTATCTATGTAAACTTGCAAGTGGAATGTAATTCTAATGTAATTTTAATGTAACTTATGTGTCACATATATTATCATATGATTATGCTAACAACATAAGCCTAAAAACATGTTTTTCAATTAGGCATAACAACAAACATAGTTTAGTCATGTTCATAAAATTAATACAAGTTCACAATGATGCTTGTTTTTGTCACTATCACAAAAGCATGATTTTTTTTTATACTTGAACCATGATGCCAATTCCAACATATATGAATCATAATACTCAAATGGATCCCATTACACTAAAGATGACCGTAAAATTATACATCATGTTGGCATAACAGTAAATCATATATTTGCATGAATCTCAAATAAACTATTACAACATATAGTTGTTACTTTCAACATGAATCATATACTTGCAATTACCAAATGGGTGTTGTAAATAACTACCACAAACACGTAGTTTTCAATATGAATCATATGCTTGCGAATATCAAATCGTATACTACAACATTCCCAAATCGTTTATAATCAAAGCAACATACAAATATAGATTATTATCGCCACAATTCCATTTCATACTTTACACAAATCAACACAATTATTTAATTCACATCGGAATAGCACTCTACTTACAACGTATGACGAATCTTCAATTCAGGAATCTGAATTCTGAATTTGGAGATGCTATCCTTTGTTGTAGGCGTTGCTTTGATTTGATTAACGTTGCTTTAAGCTTTTGATTTATCCCCTAATTGTCTCTCAATTTCTGACGGCTATCCTTAGTCTCTCCTCAGCAGCATGACAGTCTCATCTCCATTTTAGTTTGTGTGAATTAGGGTTAGACTTAGGTCCTTTTTATAGAGTTTGTGAGTTAATTTAGACCGTCGATGAAGCTTGGTTTAATAATAGCCGTTCGTTCAAAGGAGAGACCAACCAGGAGCTGACACCTAGCCCTAGTGACAAGGCAAGGCTCAGAAAATCGACCAAACACAGACCAGGCCAGCTAGGGTGGGCTGGGTTCGACCTGGCTCAGGGGCCAGGTCGACACCCCAGTCGACCCCCAGGTCGACTCTAGAGTCGACCTGCCTGGGGCAGGTCGACACCTAGGTCGACCTGGCCTGGAAGGTCGACCCTAGGGTCGACCCCCAGGTCGACCTGGTGGGTTTGGGCGCGAATTTTCCCTCCTACTCTGATTGGGCTGAAATTCAAATATGTTTTCGAAATTTGAATTTTCTGAAACTTCATCGGGCCATAATTTGGTCATACGGGCTCCGTTTTTCGAAAACTCTGACTCTATTTCGCGTATTTTTCCGAGACGAACGCAATGGCATATCCCGTTTCCCTTAATACTTTAATTTAAAATTTATTATACTTTAATTTGTGAATTTCACTGTTATAAAATACACGGGGTGTTACAGGATATCTATATATTTCCATATTGACTGGTGTGAGAACCAAAACATAGTTAGGTAATATTGTTGTGAGTCACACTAAAAATATGATTTTATACATATATATATATATATATATGTTTGAAAAGTTAATCACCTAATTGATTGCTGGTTGTGTTGTTTGATTCGTTGTTTAACTAATTAAATTATTAAAATATTGAAAGTTGGGTTGATTTATAAAAAGACTTTTATCTTCGTTCCTTTTCGAGGATGAAAAGATTTTAAGTGGGGGAGATTATAACAACCCCATTTTTAGGGATACTGAATTGGGAAACCACCAATAAATTAGTAATAAATATATTAAATATTTTTCGAAAATTGAAATGGAAATAAAATGTTATAGATAGATAAAAAAAAGTGATGATGATGTATAAAACATTTATGCATAGTTAATGTGAAGAATTTATGTTTGATTTCTTAAAATTGTTCATTTTTATGTTTGTGTTATTTTTAATAGTATTAAATAATGTTTTATGTTATGTTTCAAGTTATGGAAAGAAAAAAAAGAGTAAAGGTAAATTTGAAGTTAAAAGAGGAATTTTTTTTAATTCTAAAAGAAGAAAAAAGGTAATAATAATAAATTTTAAAGATATTTTGTATGAATTCTCTAGAACCATATACAATATATATATATATAACATAAATATCTGTATAAAAGACAAAACAACATTTTTATGTTATAAAGAAAAAAGAGAAGAAATAATTCACAAGATGCATTAACAAGTCTTTGTTATTAGTTTAAAACGAAAAATTAATTGATATGCATTAAATCATTCCAATATAAACTACGCCAATTAAAAATAAGGATAATATTAAATTGTTGGTTCCTTCCATGTTTTTACGAATAAATTACTGATTGAAAGAAAAAGGGAAATATTTAATTAACATTCAATTCCATGTTTGACAACTGGACCTAATTTGTTATTGTATCTTTGGCTAGATGGAAGCTTTCTTTTTCACAAACCCTTCTACATTATTTATCTTGTTTCAAATTTAATGTGCCTACTTAAGTTTAATTAAATATATGTTCATAAAATGTCTAGATTTGTAAATGTTTGCTAAAAGATGCAGATGTAATCCTTTTTTGAAAAAAAATAGAATAACAAGTGTAACTTTGCAAACATAGGTTAAATGAAAGAGAACTAAATTTACAATAAACATATGTATAGATTGCAAAAGCTTTAATAAAGAGGATTTAGACTGAATAAGATAAATTAATGAGAATTGGCAATGAATTATAACATGTGTTATAATTTGAAAACTAATGGAAATTTCCTTTTTAAATTTAACGAAAGAGACATAATTGTAAATAAAATTCAGCAACATCATATTTTAATAAAAGGGGTCTAATAACCTAGGGGCCTAATTAAAAATTACATACCCCTATATAATATCTAATAGCCTAACCTAATTTCTAAAACCTAATTGCCCTCAAAACAATTCGAATTAAACCATCATTCCAATTCGAGAATTCAAAAGCGAAGTGAGAGCAACAAATCGGTACGGATGAGATTGGGTTTCGAGATCTGGATTGTGTGGAATTGGGGCTCAAAGTCGCCGGGTTTGTGGTGATTTTCTGGCATGGAGGTGGCCTCGTGTTCGCCGAAGTTCATGGTGGAGGAAGGTGGTGCATCGACGAACGGTGTGGTGGTCCTGGATTGATGGTCGATCACCTGTAGCGGCAGCGGGATGGAGGAGTTCAAGGTGACGTTTATGGGTTTAAACGATACAGAAAGAAATAAAGGGGAAGAAATGTTATTAAGAAGGATTGGTTTAAATTTATTAATTATCATTTTATTAATATTATCAAATCTTTAAAATCCTGTAACTCATCCATACAGCAACGAAATCGAATGAAACTGAAAGCGTTTTAATCGTGAAGGGGAGATCTACAACATGACGCTGATGACAACTGAAACTGAGCATATCAAATTTTGGTCAAATTCTAGTTCTGAACTGATCAGAATTTTAATCATCGGTGAGATTTCTATTTTTGAAAATTTAATTTTATTCCTCGTTGTTTGAATTTCATATATACGTATGTATTTAATCGTGTCTGCGATTGTTGTAATTAAATTTTATTATTTGTGGTTGGTGAATGTTTGTATTGTTCGTGTGTGATAGATCTGGTCTTGTAAAACCAGAATCCCCCTTTTTGATTGAATCTAAGTTGTGGATCTAAATTCTATTCTGAATCCATATATGAAAAATATTCGTTTTGTTTGTAAACTTAAAAAGATTGTAACTTTTGTTGATAAATAAAAGATATCACCTTTTGTTTGTTAAATAAAAGATTTCACCTTTAATTGAAATACAAAGGTTGTAACTTTGTTTGTTAATTAAAAAAATTTAACTTTTGTTTGTTAACAAATAGAATTCACTTTAGTTGTTAATATCAAGAATTTACATTAGTTTTAAAAAAAAAGAATTTACTTTTGTTTGGTAATTTAAAAGGTTTCAACTTTGTTTAAAAACAACACTTTTATTTGAAAGGTATTATGCAAATCAAATTTACATATTTGATTAGAAACTAGTTATGGAAATAAAAACAACACTTTTTTATGGATAAAAATAAATTTTTTTTAAAAAAGTATATTAACATTTTGATTTGAAATTGGTTAGACAAATACAGATTAAATTTTTATTTGAAATGTGTCATGCAAATGAAAATGACATTTTTGATTAGGAGCTTGTTATGTAAATAAAAAGGAAACAATTTTTTTGTCAAAATATACTTATAGAAATAAAAAGAAACAAATTTTTATCAAAAGAATGATTCGTGAAAAAGAATAACATATTTTGTCAAAGAATGATTTGTAAAATAAAATAACATGGTTTGGTGGAATGAAAATTAATATATTTTTATCAAAACTTGATTAGTAACAAAATTTACATTTTGGTTAATTAGATTATAAAGGACAAAATTAACATTTTGGTTAATTAGATTATAAAGGACAAAATTCACGTTTTGGTTAATTAGATTCTGTTCGACAAAGGTAACATTTTGGGTAATTAGAACATGTTGGTGAAAAGAATAACATTTAAAATTAAAAAGAAGAAATCTTCATTTGGAAAGATGTTAACATATAATTTACATTTTTAATGATAATTAAAATTCATTAAAAAGAAGGAATCTTTGTTTGAAAAGATGTTAAAATAAAAGTTGCATTTTAATGATAATTATAATTCACTAAAAAGAATGAATCTTTTATCGCGAACTTGTGAATATGTAATTTACATTTTTATGAAAATGGGTCATTAAAAGGAATAAAACCTTGATTAGAATGTGTTAACATGTAAAATTACATTTCTATGTAGTTAGTATTCGTCAATAAGAATTAAACAAAGATGTAAATTTTATTCATTTACAAAGGATATAATAAGAACATATATTTTTGTGTTAAAATATGTTAGTGAAGAAAAATTACATTTTTGGTGTAAATATGTTATGTAAGTTAAGATATACATTTTGTTAATATTAAAAGGATTATAACAAAATTCACATTTTGTTAACATTTTATGTAAAGGAAATTTGAAAGGACATTTTTGTCACTTTGAAATAAAGGACATTTTTGTATATTAAAATGAATTAGACAAAATGGACATTTTTGTATATTAAGAATGAATTAGAAAAATGATCATATTTTTACAAGCAGAATATGTTGACATTAAAAATCTACCTTTTAATATAAAATAGAATATTAGAGAAATGTTCACATTTTGACAAAGAAAAATATGTTAACATTAAAATCTTATATTCAAGAAAGAAATAAGAAAGTACATTTTTATATGTATTCAAAGAAAAGAATAACAGATTACAATTTTTGAATGTAATCAAAGAATGAAAAGAAGAGGTTACATTTTCATGTAAATAAAGAAATAATAGATTTCAATTCTATGGATATTAAAAATATTCATTTTGTCCTTTAGAAAGAATTTCACCAAAATATTCATTTTTGGCCACTTAAAAGAATTTCACCAAAAATATCCACTTTTGGTCAAAACTTGATTATCAAATGAAATGTATATTTTTTATACATTAAAAGGGAATGAATTAGAAATGGACGTTTTTGTCATATTAAAAAGAACGAAGAGAAACCACTATTTTGTCATTAATAAGGATTAAAACAAAATTATACTTTTTGTTCATTTAGAAGAAAGATTACATTTTGATCGTTTAAAAGATTAGAAAAAATTAACATATTTTTTTACATTGGTAAGATTAGACAAAATTAACATATTTTGTTACATTAGTAAGATTAAACAAAATTAACGTGTTTTGTTGCATTGGAAAAGATTAGACAAAATTTGCATATTTTGTTACATTGGAAAGGATTAGACAAAAGTATCCAATTTTGTCACTTTAAAGGAATTAGAATAAAAGAGACATTTTTGTCATTGTAAAAAAAGATGAAGTAAGATATTCATTTTGTCATTAAAAATGAATGAGACCAAAAATATGCATTTTGGAAAATAAATAAGAGTTAAGATTCTTATTGTCACCTGTTTAAAATAAAAAAAAATTGAAACATATGTCTGTGACGTTGAAATGTTTGATGTGTTAATTATAATGTTGGGTATATTCAAACTGAGTATTACACTTCCATTTACAAGTCGTCCGGCTTATTTATGTGATTGGGTCGATAATTTTTACACATCGCCCAAGTGCCCAAATAATTTGTTATTTGATGTTGGATGAAACCCCACACGGGTGTTGGGATGATATTTGACCTACACTAGTCCCAATATTTAGTGTAGAATCCACTCTAGTCGTTATTTGGATGCTTAATAGTTATTTCTCATCGATTACATACAATATATGGATGTTGATTGAGTCACATTCCAATAAAGAGTATTATAGAAAAGAAAATATTTTAGAAAAGAATATATTTTAGAAAATATATTTTTATTGAAACGAACTAGTTATTTACTAAAATAAATCATTAAATTAAGATTTAATGAAGTTTTCCAATTATTTAATATTTAACTGAAATTTAATTAAATAATTTGGATTTTGGGTTTGTTGTGAATAGTGTCTTAAATAACACTGTTCTTAACCTGTATGGAAAGAACAATCTTTTAATTTAAGATTATTAAAAAGTTTTCAATTATATCTAGTAACTGAAATAAGATGAAACGTGAGTTGGGTATATTGTGAACCATGTTTTTAAGTGACATGTGTTCTTTAATCCAACTGACAGTAAAAATATGATTTGGAATTTATAAATCTTTTATTAAGATTTAAATGGGAATTTTCCAAAAGTAAAGTTTTACAATTTAATATATTAAATTGGAGTTGAGTGGAATTTGAATTAATAATAACCGAGATAAGATTCTGTAAAAGAAGACCGATACTACATATGGAATTTAAGAGGCTTTTCCGTTATTCCATTTATATTATTAGTCGGATACAGAAATTTATAACGATTATATATTGATTTGATTTCTGTGAAGATTCCATATTTTAGGGAAGATGATTTTGAGTTTACGGTGAGCTATGTTTTAAACGACATTAGTTCTTTAACCCAGTTAAAAATAAGATTAATTACTTAAATTTAAATAATCATTGAATAGTGATTTTTGGTATTTAAAACCATATTAAAGTTTTGATAAATCTTTAAAAGTAAGATTTATGAATAATTTTAAAGAGTTTATCTTTGATAGGATAATGCAAATATTTTATTAGAAGAATATTCTGAATTGGAATGAGTCGTTGGATGTGTTTTTATAGTACTTGATTTTTAATTATAAAATACATGAGTTATTCGGGAAGACCGGGTTTTACCCATTCCGAATAATTACTACGACGATGAAGAGTCGAAGACGAAGACGGTGGTGGAAGATCGACGATCTTCACATCAAATGGATGTGTTGCTATAGAAACCCTTAATGGGAGTAGCTACCTTGAAAGGGCTTCAGTGGTGGCCGTCCGGACTATGGTTGATTGTTCGGATTTGGTTTTCGCTCAGACCCAGAGCATAAGCTAGTAAATGGATGCGTGTCTGACATTGGATTTCGTTCCATGTGAATTAAATCGATTTCTGTTAATGTATGTCTGTTTGGTGGTGGAGGATTTATTCTCTACTTAACACCCTGTATATATTAATAGTGATCAATCGCATGGCGTGGATTGTCAATGTGGCACGCTAAGATGAAAATGATCAAGGCTTTTGTTGAAAAGCAGGGCCTTGTGGGATGATCAAAGCATAGCCTATTACGGCATAGCTTTGTGTATATCGTGACTTCGCGAGCCTCACACCCCGGTATGAGTCAAAAACGGGATTAGGACTGCAGGGAGTGCACACGTTTCTTTCTAGCTAGGAGTGATGTCGGTGCTTAAACTGGCTGACATTTTACTTATGTGGATGATGGATTTTGAGGCGCCTCGGAATTTTATAGGCCGTTATTGGTCATACTATAGGTCCAAATGGACCGGGAAGCGTGTGTTCAGGCATAACCAATCCACTGCCGATAGGCAAGGACCAGTCCTGAAGATCCAACGGTTCACTGCGGGGGATCCTGAGGCATTTGCTAGAGTGTCTCAAATCGGAGAGGAGCTTTCCCCTAGCCTCGACTCATGATAGAAATCCAATTTCCAATAGGACCTTGCGATTTTGATTGTAGAACTAGTATGGCGACATAGTAGGATGGGGTACTATGCCGTCTAGGATTGATACGTTTATATTTGAAATGTTTTTATTAAAACAAATACACACTAATACTAAATCCGTTTTATCGTATCAGGCATCTTTTGATCATTATAAGGTAAAAACCCTATCCTCCGGTTTGCGTTGCATTGTGTGATGGGACTTGGGTCTTATAATGGTTTCATTTTTCTAAAAAACATTGCGTTGTTTAACGATTTACTTTATTTTATGCACTGGCAATCCAATGGAGTAAACCCGTTCCGCGTTAGCGGTTTGGTCCTGTGATTAGCCTTATTATTAGATAAGTTAAGTTAAGATTTCTCATACCAGTCCCATGACTGACCTGTAGTTTATTTCACTGGCAAACTCGGGTGCCCATATTTTCCACACGGGCAGACGAGTAGCTTTTTGCAGATATATTTACAGGATCCTGGCTTACAGCTGAAGCGGTATTCGAAAAGGTATCCGTGTATTCCTTCCAGTTGTATATTTGTATTATTTTTCCGCTGCTACTGAGATGTATTCTAAAACTCTGATATGAATGTATTTCTATTGTGTAACATATATTCATACTCTGTTATATTCTTGTACCCTGATGTAATTGTTGTTATCAGCAATAAAATGTTCTTCAGTTTGTGTTCTGATGTGTGTTGTTCTCATAACAATCCAGACTTTCCCGCAAGGGCGAGTTTGGGTCGTTACAGTTGCCATGCTAGGCTCTACAATCAAAATTGAAATGTCACATACTGGAAGTTGGGTTTCCATCTATGAACCAAGGCAAGGGATCGTCCTTACCGCTTCGAGACTCTCTAGCCCGAGCCTCAGGCAAGTACTAAATCAAGCCTTTAGATCGTCAGGGCCGGTCCACACGGAGTTGATTAAAATGCCTGAACACTACGTTTCCCCGCCCTATGGGGCGTAAATCTGGTCTGTATAAAGACCATACCATCATCGGCCCCACAATGCCGATATATCTGAGGCGCCTCGCGATCCATCATCCACATAAGTAAAACATCTGGGCGTGCAACACCCAGACACCACTCCTAGCTAGAAGGAATCATATGCTTTCCCTGAGGTCCTCTCCCGTTTCCGATTCACACCGGGGTGCGAGGCTCGCGAATTAATGCTACACAAAGCTATGTTATATTAAAGTCGTGCTTTAATCATCAACCACAAGACTCTGATTTTCAACAGAAGCCTTGATCATTTGCATCTCAGCATGCCACACAGGCAATTCACTCTATGCAACCGATGTCTATCAATCACACAGAATGAAATCTAATGTCAGACACACAGTCCATTTACAAGTTCGTTCTAGTTCTGAATGAAACCGGAGGTACCTTATTCCTCATTCCATATGTCCAATACAGGAGAGAGGCCCTCGCATATCCGGTCGATCTCCAAGTACGTCTAGACGATCACCACTTGTTTCCTTGTCTTGGGTGTACAGCCCAACCAAGACATCAGTAATCATCCAAACGATGTGAAGAACTCCGGTCTTCAACCACCGTCTTTATCGTCGACTCATCGCCGATTCAGTTATTCAGAATGGGATAAAACCGGTCTTTCCGAATAATTCGCGTATATAATAAACTAGTGCTATAAAAACACAACATACACCTCGTTCCAAACCAGTGCTAAGAAAAATGAATACCATTGTATAGATCCATTTTATGAACCTATGAATTGGGTGAATGATACACTATTGGATAACTACATGTTATTTTAAATAGAGTTAATTACATGTAAGAAGACACACGACATATATTGGGATTTAGGGCATAATTTGAAACGGGATTTTGGAACATAATATATATTATATTTTGAGACTTTAATTGGGAGGCGCAATCTGATATGAACATAAATGGTTGAAAATTCATACATAAGATTAGTTGAAATATTGATAATGTTTATGTGTTATAGACTTGTTAAAAATATTGGCAGTAACTACCATTGTTCATATTACATATTGATTTGTCCTATTTATATACCAGAGTCCCTACCATGTGAATTAGAATGGTTGTATGATTATATACATAGAATTGAATAAATGAAGATGAATATGCCTAGGATTACAATTAGAAATTGTAGTTGCACTTATGGCACGAGGTTAGGTTGCATTAGTGGCGGAAGTCTGCCTGGACCCGACCGACATATCCAGCAGCTACTAATGTTGAACCTCATGTGAGAGGCCTAAGTGAAAAATTAAAAACATGTGAGGTTAAGTCAACTTGTGGTAGAAGTCTGCCCCGACTGGCCCGGCAAATCCAGCGTCCACAAGTGTAGGCTTAATGTGAGAGGTCTAGTGCTTATATATATGTATATATGTATAAATATATGTATATAAAAAGATATGAATAAATGGAAGTGATGGTAATTAAATGTCTAACTCAGAAAATAAGAAAGGAAGAGATGTAATGAACCGAGTTACTGTGATACGAAGGAAAAGTGATGTACTTCCCTAAGTGACCTATTTTTGAGAACGCAATTGCAAGTAAGCTACAGTAAATAAAGAAAGGAAAGTAAAGAAATTACTTGTTACCACGAATTTAGATGGGAATACGTTAAGAAAATAAATCACTGATTCCTTCTATCAAACTGATAAGGTGCATGAAGTGTTTTCCTTAATTAAAATAAGGAACATATATTACAGTGAATGAAGAATACTAGAATACAACAGTAAACGAGTAGAGAAACTTTTTAATGGCCCTTAGTTAATAGAACTAAGTTAATAAGTAAATAGAGATAAGTTGTATTGACAGTGTAAAATGGAATAATGATTAAATGAGAAAGGATGAGGAAAACTTATGAAATGAAATAAGTTATATTTAATCATAAATGGTAAGTGACATGTTAATTGGATATACTTAATTACATATTAAGTAAAACTTGTTACTGTAATGATGAAATCAAACAAAAATATAAAAGAGATTGTAGATTACAGACCTTGGGCCACAATCTAGAGAATAACATGTTGTGGGCTTATTAATAAACTTAACTGGATTAAGTTGTATGATTGAAATTAATAAGCAAGAGAAACTCGATAATTTGAATAAGAATTCAATATGAATTGAAATAACCAAGTTAATCGGAAACCTGGTGAGGTGAGACAAGCGCGTAAAAGAATGTTTAGACATAGGGTCTAACAACATATTAAATTGAGGCACTTAGTCCAATCCGTACGGTTGAGGGTGAATAACCCAACGGGGTAGACCATCGAGGTGTTATAAGGCAGGAGGGGAGCGCACATTCATCTGATTGTTCTGACAGCTCCAAAGGAATGGAAGGGGAAGCATGCTGCTTCCTGAGGTATGTAAGGTGCTCTTGGTATTCCTCTGTGTGGTGATAGATGTCTTAGGCTGTGCTCGTAGAGGTTGGATCTACGCGTAACTACTAGGTGGGTGGGCCTTGACTGTAGATGTAGCTATGCATTCAGAATGCTGTGACGAGGTGACACCAGGGTAGTTTGGTGGTTGCCTCACGAGGAGGTAGAGGGTCATGACCAACAAGGATAGTTGGCCATCGGATACCCATCATCGGCAGCTAGTGGTATGCGGAAAGACTCGAGCTAAACCCAAGATACCATTTCAACCTTCACTATCGGGGTAAGGGTTAAGGGGAGACACTACATGGATGTTTAGATTGTTTGTGTAGGGGCAGTCGCTTAGCTCTAGTAGTCTTTACTAGTTGATGGGGGGAGGGGCGAGGTGGGGCCATAACCACCACGAAAACAGACCCTAGGTATATCTGTATATAGAGGCTCTTTAAAGATGGGTCTGTATAGATATGAAAAAGCTCCCAACCGAGTTCTGTGTTTCTTTTGTCGCCCTGCCACTTAACTCAGTGCACATTAGAGGACGTGCAATTGAGGCATCGAGATACAATTGCGGATATGTATGGCTGACAGTCTAGATACATGCATGTCGACTCTGGGTGGTGTATCGTAGACTTGAGGGCATTACTCCGGTATGGAGTCTGATTCGAACAAAGGTGGCAATCAGTACGTTTGCGTAGCATAGTCGTGATAGGTATATGCGGAACTTCGTATACGTGCATATTATTATCCATACGTCACTACGACGTAGGATGAGGGACTTTGTATATTTCGATGGTGTTACGTTGGAGACCATGCGAGTGGGTTACCATGGGGTGCACCTCAATATTAAGGGTAGCTACATATATATGGTATTAGGTTAATCCACTGGGAAGTAAATGGGTACGATGTGTGTGGAAGCCTTGAGTGCTGTTAACCCAAGTAACCTAATAAATAAGAAAATATGATTGAACAGTATATGTAGGATTATCCAAAGTGTATAGTTTAAATCCAATCACCAAAACTTGTGTTCTGACCCCCTCCTCATAACATACTCGTAGTTTAGATTTGTGGCAAAGACATGAGACATTATAGCTTTGGATACTGGTTAGGCAGCATTATTAATATGACAAGGCTATACTTTGATTTATATTATATTTTATTCATTCCGCTGTGAGATATTTTCTGAGCTCTGACATATTTTATGTCTCTGCCTTTTCTGCAGGATACCAGAGCAAACCAATCCGAGTTTGATAGATTGGAATTTTGAAAAAAAATCGATCTGTCGGAATTGGGACTGTCACATACAATAAAATAATTAACATAAGTTCTTCTGGAAGGGATAACAAATTAAAAATATAAGACGAAAGTCATTAACTAATCGGCGACGGGTTTAAAAACCATCTCTTGGTTTAGAGCGAAATCTTTCCCCTTTCGTGTATTTAAACCCAAAGTTAAGGTTTTTTTCTAATGCAAAGGAAAGGTTAGGCATTCATAAAATCTCAAAGGAGCATGTTTTAATCTTTAAGAACCAATTATCTAATCATATTATGATTATTGGGCCTAAAATATATGGCATGGATAGATCAAAATTGTTTAAATCATAAATTGAAAAATGGGTTTCAATCCAAGGAGATATGTAAAATACACAAAAGAAATATCCAAACTTAAAAAAATTGGATTCAAACTAGGAAACGACTAATCATGATTGAAATAAACAAGCCTAAAAGATTCCATGATTGACTCCGTAAGTTGATTTTATCCAAATCGAATAATGGTTTCCACATACAAATTAAGGGATCCAAAACCCTAGAGAAGCTAAAATTTATAGGTCGATTATGAAATTGGGAGAAAGACAAGATTTTTCCCTAAATTTGCAGTTAGAATGATTCAGGGAAATTAAGATTCTTTAGTAAGATTTGGTTCCGGGACTCTAAAATAATTGTTGCAGTAAAAAACGGAAGTTAGAGGAAGAGTCGCTATTTATAGAAATAACAAAAAGGGAAGAAAGAAAAATGGACATTGATCTAGATATGACCATCCAGATAGGAATATCAAGAGGTGGGAAAAGTATCACATACCACAGAAATTAGAGTAGTAGATTTGAAAATTCAAGGACACTTGTTCACTGGTTATGATGTAATTTTTACCACCAAAATGACCAGGGAGAAATAAAAGCCAAAGTTAACGTGAAGTTGTTCCAAAGAAAGCAAGCCTTTGGCGCAATTAAAACCATTCTTTCAGTATTTTCTTCCATAACCGAAATCAGAGAAGTGGAGGATTCTTTCCCATAAGTAAAGCCCCTGAGGATGATGCCCAAAGGGCATGATCTTGAAGTACATTGGAAGGAAGCTAGGTATGCCTTTCAGACTACCTGTTGGCTGTATGCTGAGAGCTTATGCTTCCATCAGACAATTATTGCAAGCAGACATCGTATAAAAAAGAAGACAATAACTTAAATGGTATCAAAAGACGAGATCTCCCATAAGCTCACTCCTCTCACAGAAAGAAAAAGCTTCTAGTTCCAAAAGCATTCCTTTGGAGAATCCTGCAGTAGTACTATAGGTACCCTTCTAGAGGATAACGGAGGGCGCCTTCACTAGGAAATTATATGAGCTTCCGCAGAAGCAATGAGACGAAACCCGTATGAAGAAGGAAGGATCTACCTACACCTATAAATATGATCTTCAAGGTCCAAAATCAGGACGGAATTTCTCATTCGCTCTTTTATCTACAAGTCTAAGTTGTGGACCCTAATTTCGAAATCAATTTGGGGGAAATTCTGTAATACCTAAACTCATAAATTAAGAAATTTTCTTACACAACCGAGGTGATAAAATGGTAATTCCTTAATCGTTAAATTATTATTATTTTACAACTTCACATGTTCAACACCAAGAGCACCGAAAACGTAATAGTTTGATAGAATTACATTCCGGAAGCTCCGAAAGGTCTTAGGAACCGATATTAATTGATTATTCTTATTATAAGGATAGAATGTCCGAAATCATGAAAATTATGACCCTCGATGGTTTCCTAAGATGATCCAAACTAGGATGAATTCCAAATTCCTTTCGAAGATTTGAGAGACCCTCCATAGACTTTACCGATCCAAATTCCTTTCGAAGATTAGAGAGACCCCCATAGAGTCAAACGAAACCCCTTTAAGTGACAGTGATATGCATGGCAATCAACTGTAGGAATTTTAAGATTTCTAAAGTCTTATGAGAGGGTCTATTAGCCTAACCGAAAGGCCTACGATGAAACCTTTAAGAGATAAAAAAAACAAGAACTGATATATCAAGGGACAAAGTTTCTTCCGAATGGTCTTTCAAACTTCATCCAGCCAATATTTGATCCTGGTCTCTTGTTTTCTACAAGAACTCGCTTTCGAAATTAGTGGAAGCATTCTACAAGAACTATATTATGGAAACGGTAGCGTAACCAGAGTTAACTCTTCTGAAAATAAATGATTCTATAAGGACTACATTGTTTCGGGTGTTACCAATATTGTTGACTAACGCTATACATATCAAAATATGTGGTATTGATTTAAGTAAGATAATTATATTCTTTCATTCATTATATTTATTTCATTTGAATGTGATTTTATATCGAAAATCATAAGTGGGTTACACGTTGCTCTTTTCTTTTATATTCAATGGTTGTCTCCTTGTGTCAGGGCGTAAATGGATCAGACCAGATGAAGACTTGTCCTAGTCCCATTCTATATAAGACTCGGACGGACGTAGAACTGACAAACATCAGGCTTGGACGTGGCTCGTAGCCTCATACAAACCGAACAATGGATGGGCAATATTTGGATAATAAAAAAAATCAAATTTTTTTGAATGAACATATTTTGGTAATTTTTTTGTTTAATTCGTGTCCTAAATGAAAATTGTAAAGCCATAGACGAGATGCTTTATAGCTTTGATCGAGTTGGATGATCCTAATTTTTTTACATCTATATCCTTGTATTTGCATGAAGTTAACATACACCTAAATATAACACTGAAGCCATATGTTTTCCTTTACTCACATAAGGGATGCTGTATCAACTTTCTCCCTAAAGTCTACCTCATCATAGCCATATTTCAAATGCAGGTTTTGGCTTTCTTCTAATGTTTCATCCTTTGGTTGTCTCTTTTTACCTTCTTCCAAATTCATAGTAATATCTTGAATATTTGTAGTAATAGAAAATAATGTAGCCATTTTATTTAGTTATTTATCAGTCCTTGCAATATTCAATTCCTCGGTTAGGTACTCGTTTTCACTTTCTTTATGGACTTTTTCTCTTAACTATTTCTCTCTCTGTCTCTGCATCTTATGATTAAGAAGACTACTAGTCAACAAATCCATTGAAACAAATCCATTTGAATCTGAGTTACTTAATATAATCTCAAATGTTTTCCAAACCTTTGATAAAGAATTTAGTAACATCATGGCTTGTTTCCCATCATAAACTAACATATATTGCTTCAGAATCATTAAGCTGCTCTCTAATTGGCCAAACTTCCTTAATCTTTCGATTTACCAAATTTCTCATAGTCTAAGTGTAAAACCTCGTATTTTCTGAGAATATTAAAAGAACAAATTAAAGAATACTTAATTTTTAAAGTGAGAAATAAGGGAAATGGGTTATGCAATTGCATTCGTCTCGGAATTCTACTTGGAATAGAGTCCTAGTTTTCGTAAATCGGACTTCGTATGAAAGAGTTACAGCCTTCGAAAAATTCAAGAGAAATTTAGAAAATTAAATAATAAAATAACCCAGACAGGTCGACTTAGAGGTCAACCTATACCAAGGCAGGTTGACCTGGGGGTCGACCTACCCCAGGCCAGGTCGACTTGGGGGTCGACCTGGGGGTCGACCTACCCCCCTCGTTCAGATCCAAAAAATGTGACGATTCTGACTAGTTGCTGAGTCCTTTCTGACTTGTTGCTGAGTCACTAGTGCTTAGGTGGCAATTCTGGATAACTCTATCTAGTCTGGACGGTTGTGATTGCTCCTAAAATGATCTAACAGCTCACATAAGATTTAACTTTTATAAAAGCAACCCTAATTCTCAAACCCTAAATCACACAAATTCATTCCAAGGAGCCACCATGTCGTCCATGATCATTCTAGTTTAGCCACCATTTCTTCTTCAACTTGAAAGCAAGATTAAATCTATGAATCAAAACTAATTGAGAGAAATTGATAGTCTTCTTCAAGGGATTGCTTTTCAAATTCAGAAAATAGATCCCAGAAAACAAGACTTTCTTTTCTTTGTAGGTCCTGTTATTATTTAGATGTGAACGATTAAAAGTTATGATTATTAATAAAATGATAACTAGCGTTATTCCTAGTTGTAAGATAATGATGATGCTGATTCATGCCTATTCTTGTAATGATTCTATCGTATATGCTTATGAGATTATTGTGGTTATTATGTTGGTGTTAAACCAATCATGTATTATGTAAAGTTTGGTGATTTATTCATGTTATGTTATATGGAAGTTGTTAGGCTATGTGGTTATTATGTTGATGTTAACCAATCATGTAAAATTGGTGATTCATTCATGTTATGTTACATGCAAATTATTAGGCCAGGACATGTATTATGTTTAGATTTACATTTAGATCTACGAAAATTGGATCCAAGATTAAAGTTCATATTTACATGCCTTGTTAAACTTGTGTAAAACCATACGCTTAAGATTCATGTTTGTTGGATCCAAAATAAAATGTTCATATTTACATGCCTTGTTAAACTTGTGTAAAACCACATGCTTAAGATTCATGTTTGTTGGATCCAAAATAAAAAGTTCATATTTACATGGGTTGTTAAACTTGTGTAAAACCATGTGCTTAAGATTCATGTTTGATGGATCCAAAATAAAAGGTTCATATTTACATGCCTTGTTAAACTTGTGTAAAACCATATGCTTAATATTCATGTTTGTTAGATCCAAAATAAAAAAGTTCATATTTACATGCCTTGTTAAACCTGTGTAATTCCATATGTTTAAGATCCATGATTATTGGATCCAAATTAAAAGTTCACATTCACATGTCTAGTTGAACTTGTGTAATTCTATATGCTTAACGTTTATGTTCATTGGACCCAAAATAAAAGTATACATTTACATGCCTAGTTGGATCTGGGTAATTTCATATACTTAGGACATATGTTGATTGGATCCAAAAATGCAAGCTCATTGTTTTATGCCAAAATTTATATGACATATATTTAGTTAGATCCTTATTATGTTGTATGGATGGCACATGTTTCCTTCTTCCCCTTTTGTATATAAGTTAGGCTAAGTTACGAGCCTAACATTCTATGTGAGTTTTGCGAACGTATGACGGGGGTAACGTTGGGAAAAATCTTTAATTTATATTTTTGGCATAATTTGGCCCATAATTATATGAATGATTAGTGGCATAAAAATGGTATAATTTATATACCAAAAATCATAAATATGATTTAGAGGAAAAATCGGGCATGGCTTGAATGGCAATAATTGTGGAAAATTTACACATAAATATGAAAAGTAAATATGTAAATTAAGTAAAAGACGAACATGCCTAACTCGAGGTTAGATTGAGTTGTGGTGTAAAACCGCCCGGAACCGCCCAGCACATCCAGTAACCACAACAACAACTATCTAATGTGAGAGGTTAGTGCATCATGCCCAAGGAAAAACCCGAGGTTAGATTGAGTTGTGGTGTAAAACTGCTCGGAACCGCCCGACACATCCAGTAACCGCAACAATACCCATCTAATGTGAGAGGTTGGTGCATTAATAAATCAATTAATGCTAATGAATAAGATGAATGACTAAGATTTAGTTCATAGGAACACTTAACCAATATAACATGAATGACTAGGGTTAAGTTAATGAGAAACACTTAACCAATATAACAAGATGAATGAATAGGGTTAAGTTAATAGGAAACACTTAACCAGTATAGCATGATGAATGGGTAGGGTTAAGTAATAAGAAACACTTAACCAATATAACTTGATTTGTGGTAAGGTTAAGTTAAAACAAGAGGGCAACACTTAACCAATGTAACTTGATTTGTGGTAATGTTAAGTTAAAACAAGAGGGCAACGCTTAACCAATATAACTTGATTTGTGGTAAGGTTAAGTTAAATCAAGAGGGCAACACTTAACCAATATAACTTGATTTGTGGTAGGGTTAAGTTGACACAAGAAGGCAACACTTAACCAAAGTAACATGACAAGTAGGTGGGTTAAGTAACTTGAATTGATTGATGACACTTAACCAATACATCATGATGAACACATGAGGTTAAGTTAACGAGAAACACCTGACCAATACAACTTGATGGACAAATGGAGTTAAGTTAATAGGAAACACTTAACCAATCCAACATGATAAATGAGGAGGGTTAAGTTAATAAGAAACACTTAACCAACATGAGATGATGAATGGGTGGGTTAAGTTAACATGAATAGACAACACTTAACCAATATGACATAAGATGCAGGAGGGTTAAGTACATAGCAAGTTGGGTGGGTAATATTAGTAAATACAGGCCCACAAACTTAACCATTAAATAAACATGCTTGGATTAGTGGGAGGGTTAAGTACATATCGGGTTGGTCGGTAATATTAGTAAATATAGGCCCACAAACTTAACCAGTAGGAAACTGTAACACCCTGTAATTTTACAACATTAAAATTCACAAATTAAAGTATACTTAATTATTAGAAAAGAATTAAGTGAAATGGGTTGCGCAGAGAAATATATATATTGATATATATATATATATATATATTAAAAATTAAATAAATAAATATGCGAAAAAGTTCAAAATAGCGAATTGGGAGGGGGAATAACTGAACCGACCCATTTTTGAGGTCGACCCAAGCCCTGCTGGGTCGACTAGGGGTTAATCCAGGGTGTTTGGCGGTCAACCCGTGGGCCGATTCGCTCAAATGCAGATTTTGCATTTGATTGTTTCTCATGGTTCAGGGTTAATCTAATGGTCCTAAATAACTTCCTACACCTATAAATACATCCTAATGCTAACCCTAAACCTAATTAAAATAGAATAGCTACCGTCATACCATCGCCATGAAAATCAATGGAGCCGCCGCCAACTAAGAAAGAAGAAAAGCAAATTCAATTCTAATTCTCTCAACCCTATAGCAAAGCAAAACTCTCTCTTTTCTTCTCTATATTGTGAGTATGATGATCTTAACAAGATTATTATCATTTTAATTAGGTTGAGTTATGAATGGATTATGAGTAGATGATGTGAATATTATATATGTTGTTGTAAACCCCTTTTGCTATCATGTATATTGTAAATCCAATGTTATGTGATGATGATATCTTATATGTTGTAAATCATGCTATGATGATGTTATGTATGTTGAAAGTTTCTATGCTAAGTTGTGATGAATCATACATGTTAAAAAGGCCATGATGTTACCATCTATGCTAGTTAATTCATATTAATTAATTCATCATGTTTGGGTTATGTTGATCTATATGACAAGTCACATATGCAAGTTAGATTGATTAGAAAAGTTATGAACATATACCAAGACATCTATTATGACATCTAGAATTATGCTATGACATATGTGATATCCTATGCTAGTTCACACCATCATTATGTTGCCTAAAAACCCCATATGCAAGTTTATGTATAGATTTGGGCTATGATCATATCATAAAAATTGAGACATTTAACAAGTTTACACCTTTTGATCCTTAACAAGTGTAGTTTATGCAGGTTTCACCCCTATTATGATTAGATTTATTTAATTGTCTATATGTTGTGATAATTTATCTTTGTGCTAGGTGTTAGACTATACAAGTCTAGCCTATATTATGCGTTGAATAAGCGAACATATAAACGTGGGGTAGGGGTAATATTAAGGATTTAATATTAAAAAGTTGGGGTGCAATTGATATGATTTTGCATGCCATAAGTGGATGGCCATAATTGAGTCAGTTATGGACATCATTAAAAGTTGACTTAATTAATAATTTGAATAGGGAATTATTAAAAATGGGGTAAAAGATTTTAAGTGTTAATCAATGCTTAGGACACGAGGTTGGACTCGTTTGTGATGTAAACCTGCCCGTACCCGCCCGACAAATCCAGTGGTCACAAATGTCAGCCCAATGTGAGAGGTCTTAGGCCTAAACTAAAGCATAACGGTTGTAAAGACACGAGGTTAGACTCTTTTATGGTGTAAGACTGCCCGGACCTGCCCTGCAAATCTAGCTGCCGTAAATGCCAGTCTAATGTGAGAGGTCTTTATGAGGTTATGGCCTGAATGAATTAAGAAATACTTAACCAGATAAACATGTAAGGTGGGACATGGGGGTTAAGTAGATGCCTTGGGTGACATGAGGAATCTAGGGGGTGCACCTAGTGGCATGTGAAATACGATTAGTAAGACTTAACCAAACACACATGTAAATGAACATGACTAAGAGGGTTAAGTGGGATATACTAGTGACAAGCTTAGGTGGGTAGCTTGTGGGGGCCCCATTTCGACCAGTATCCCAAACGTATCTTTGTGGGCTCGACCCAAGTCGAGGACGGGACACGCATGCTGGGTTTGACTGTAAGAGGCCAAAACGGGGAGCGGTGGCAACGCAAGTCCAACGGGTTTCATATGCGTGTGTGGACCCGGGCTGGTAGGTAAGACATTGTTGCATCGTGTAGGTATAAGCCGTGCATTCTCAAGTTGTATCGGGTTTCCACTTTAGGGGAGTGATACACCACACTGTGGGGCCACAAGGGTATCTACGAGTAGGGAGCCGATCGAAAGTGGGTAGTGGGGAGCATACACCTAGTAGAGATAGGGGCAGACGACACCAATGTAGTCAGCTAGGGGTACGTAAGGCTATTTATAAAGTTTCTGTGTGAAGCAAGTGGGATCAAACAATAGGGTGACTGGTGTGGTGCAGTGTAGTAATGTATGGTGCAGTGTAGTAATGTGCGGTGCAGTGTAGTAATCATTCGTTAGTAATTAGGTGTGCCTTTACCGTTATCTTTAACGTTATCTTAAACGCTATCTTTATCTTCCTAAGAGTTCATAGACATTAACTTGTCTTCCAACTTATGCCTTAGTCTAGTTATTTTTATAATAGTATTGTTAGAATTATCATACTCGCCAGACTTTATGTCTGACCCCCTCTATTTCTACCCTTTTTCCCCCTCAAGGTCCTCAGGTTGGGCCCAGCTCTAGTGGAGTTTGATTGAATTGCTTCATCTCTCTTTGGAAAGCTTGGACCGTTGAAGTAAAGTCCAGCTTGTTATCTTTTCAATGGCAATTTATGTAATGGGATTATGTATTTTGTTTTTATGAAGATGGATATTGTACTTGGTTATGATCTATGGTTTTATGATGTAACAAACATGTTTAATTTCCGCTGCAATAAAATGAAGTTTTATATTTCCAAGTACTATTTATTATCTGTCTTGTTGTAATTTTTCTGTTCTATATAACCTCCATGGAAGTTAATGCATTCCCTTTGTGAGTGACATTAATGGACGTGGGGTGTTACACGTGGTATCGGAGCTTAAGGTTACCAGAACAGATAAAAATACTTTAGAAAAATAGTTATTTTTGGAAGAAGTGTTTTCAAAAACATGTTTTAATGAGAAATTTGAAGACAAAAGTTTTTAAGAAAAACATAATCCCTTATAGCCACATATCTTTATCTTTCGAATTCTCCATTTTGAATCTTTCCTTTTTCGTTTCAGCATGGCTGAAGATCTTAATCTACCCGATGGTGTAACGATACCATGATGGTATAGGAGGCTATTTGAGGCTAGGGCCGCTGCAGGTCCAGCCAATGTTCCTCCACCACCAGTTCCACCCGTTCCTCCTCCTCCTCCTCCTCGCATAGATACTTTTGCAAAGACGTGCAAGGAATTCAAGGCTATGGGTGGAAAACCATTTCAAGGGTCAGAAACGTTTGTGGAAGCTAGAGATTGGCTTAAGGAGGTGGAAGAATTGCTAGAAATTTTTGAAGTAGAAGAAGGGAGGAGAGTTCGTTTAGCAGCTTGGTTGATGAAGGGAGAGGCCTCGTTTTGGTGGGAGGTCACTAATGGGGAGCGTCCTGTTGACTCTTTGGTGGATTTCAGACGTAGGTTCGAGGCGAAGTTTCTCTCAAGGGCGGAAGAAAATCTATATATGGAAAGGTTCTTGACATTGAAGCAAGGAAGCTCATCAGTGAAAGAATATGTCAATAAATTTAATCAGTTAGCAAGGTTTGGCTTGGACTTAGTAAACACGCCGGAGAAGAAGGCTCTAAGGTTCGTGAATGGCTTGAATGAACCATTGCAAGGGTTGGCTATGACCCACATCCCGATGGGGGCCACCTTTGAGAAGTTAGTAGAAATGGCGCTCATGCATGAGGAGAAAAGCGCTAAAGCTAATAAGGCACCCGAGAAGAAGGGGGATCAGAAGAAACCACAACAGAAAAACAAGAAGGGTGGAAAAGACAATAATGGCAAGGGAAAGAAGAAGTGCTTTAACTGTGGAACCCCAGGCCATCTCAGCAAGGATTGCCGAAAGAAAAAGAAGACAGGCTGTTTTCATTGTGGCTATGCGGGACATTTAGTGAAGGACGGCCCAACGAAGGGGCAGAGGGCAGGAGCTACATCGGGAGGATAGGTGCAGGCTCTTATGGCACCAGGGCAAGCTAGGGGACAAGTTCAGGCTCTCGCGGTCCCACCGCTACAAGAAAGAGGTAGAACCATTTCTGTTGAAAGCTTAGTTCTTCTGTTTGATCATCCTGTCCGTACCTTATTCGATTCGGGTGCATCACATTCGTTTATCTTTACATCATTAGTTGAATCACTGCACTTAAACACCAGTTTAGTAGAGGATCCCTTAGTTGTTTCGAATCCAATAGGGGGCTCAGCTTATTTGTCCATGATGTGTTTGGATTTGAAAATTTCCATACTTAGCGTTGAATTTAGATGTGATGCTTATGTGTTGGGCTTCACGGGCTATGGGCTAATTTTAGGAATGGATTGGTTATCCAGAAATGGGGTCGTTCTTGATTGTGAAAGGAGAGTAGTTAGGCTCGTGACTCGCCTTGGCAACACTCTCGAAATCTTCTGTAATCCCATAAATTCGGTTATGCTAAGTTATCTAGAATCGCTTGACGCGTCTGAGGAAAATCTACAATCTGTTAGAGTGGTCTGAGAACATTCGGATGTGTTTGAGGAGGTGAAGGGCTTGCCTCCGAAGCAGGAGATAGATTTTCGAATATATCTTGTGGATAATGCGAAACCAGTATCTTTGCCAGTACGCCACATGGCTCCACGTGAAAGGAGGGAACTCGATAAGCAAGTGAAGGAGTTGCTTGAGAAGGGGTTCATAAGACGAAGTATATCGGAGTGGGGTGCTCCAGTAGTATTTGCCACGAAGGCGGATGGGTCCCTTAGACTGTGTGTGGACTATAGAGAACTTAATAAACTTACTAAGAAGAATAGACACCCACTGCCGAGGATTGACGATCTCTTCGATCAGTTAGTTGGCGCCTCAGTGTTTTCGCGGTTGGACTTAGCCACTGGGTTCCATCAGTTGAGAGTGGCCGAGGATAGCATAGACAAGACTGCCTTTAGGACTCCGGACGGTTTCTATGAATGGCTAGTGATGCCCTTCGGTTTGACAAATGCCCCAACATATTTTGTTGATTTGATGAGTAGGGTGTTTAGGGAGTACCTTAACAAATTTGTGGTAGTCTTTGTAGATGACATCTTGATCTTTTCTAAGGATGAAGAAGAGCATGCCCTACATCTTAGGGAAGTGTTGGAGACCCTACGAGCGCATAGCCTTAAGGCTAAATTTTCTAAGTGTCACTTCTGTAGGAAGGAAGTACGGTTCTTGGGGCACGTAGTTTCCAAAGAAGGGATAGCCGTGGATCCCGCGAAGGTGGTGGCCATCCAAGATTGGAAGGTCCCTAAAAATGCTACCGAAGTGCGAAGTTTCTTGGGGTTGGCTGGCTACTATAGGAAGCTTATCAAAGACTTTGCAAAGATATCAGCTCCATTCACACGCTTGACAAAGAAGAACCTAGTTTTCACTTAGGACGTAGATTGTGATGATGCGTTCCAACGTTTGAAGAGAGCTTTGACTTCAGCCCCAGTCTTAGTATTGCCAGACGGGAGTAAGCCGTTTACCGTTTATACTGATTCTTGTGGGACAGGACTAGGCGCGGTCTTAATGCAAGAGGGTAGGGTAATAGCCTATGGTGGATGGCAGTTGAGAGCGCATGAGAAAAATTATCCTACACATGACCTAGAATTGGCCGCTATTGTTTTTGCGCTTAAGTCTTGGCGTCATTATCTTCTTGGCGAGAAATTCGAATTATTCACTGACCACAAGTCTTTAAAATACCTATTCTCTCAAAAAGACTTAAACTTAAGGCAGCAAAGGTAGATGGAGTTCTTAGCGTCCTACGACTTCGAAATAGCCTATACCCCTGGCAAGGGTAACGTGGTGGCAGACGCCTTAAGTAGAAAAAGATTATCCTTAAGTCCTTTGTTTGTTGAGCGGCAAAGTTTAGAATTCATTTCGATGTTTGACTTTAGACCTTCCATTGACTTCGTACCCAGTTTGCTAGCATCCTTGGAGGTCAGACCTACGCTTTTGGGACGGATTGGCGAGGCACAGCGAGACGACCCGCAGTTGGTTGAGTTAGTAGAAAAACTCAAAGGAGTGGAGTCATCAAGCCATCTCCGTAGGTATACCCTAGACGACAAGGGTTGGTTACGTAGGGACGGTAGACTTTGTGTACCAAAAGACGATGACCTAAGGAAGACTATTCTTGACGAAGCACATCATTCGAAGATGACAATTCATCTCGGCGGGGACAAGATGTACAAAGACATGAAGAGAGTTTACTTTTGGGCCGGCATGAAGAAAGATGTGGCCGAGTATGTCGCTAGATGCTTGGTGTGCCAACAAGTAAAAGCGGAGCAAAAGAAACCCGGTGGGTTGCTTCACCCATTGGAGGTTCCACTATGGAAGTGGGAAAGTGTCTCGATGGATTTTGTGGATGGGTTACCGCGATCAAGGAAGGGTAATACGGGAATTTGGGTTACAGTAGATAGACTTACTAAAAGAGCCCATTTCATTCCCGTAAAGAGTAAGAGGACTGCTCCATGGTTAGCCTCCGTATACGTTCGAGAAATAGTTCGTTTGCACGGTGTTCCTTCTAGCATAGTGAGCGACCGCGATCCTATTTTCACTAGCGAATTTTGGAGAAGCTTACAAGAGGCGGTAGGGACTCAATTATGTTTGGGCACCGCATATCATCCTCAGACGGACGGCTAGATCGAGAGGGTGAATCGCATTCTAGAGGATCTGTTGAGGCTATGTATCCTAGACTTTGGGGGTACGTGGGAAGAGCATCTTCCATTGGTGGAGTTCGCATATAATAACAGCTTTCAGTTCAGCATTGGTATGGAACCATTCGAAGCTCTTTATGGACGACCTTGTCGTTCACCTACATGTTGGTGGGAATCTACAGATAAGATCTTACTTGGGCCCGATATGATTAGGGAGACTAAGGAGAAGATCGACTTGATTCGAAGCAGGATGAAAGCAGCACAGGATAGGCAGAAATCTTATGCGGATAAGAGGAGGACAGATCTCGAGTTTGAAGTTGTGGACATGGTCTTTGTCAAAGTGTCTCCATTACGGAACGTTGTTCGCTTTGGGTCCATTGGGAAATTAGCACCAAGGTTTGTAGGGCCGTTTCCTATTAAGGAGAAAACTGGACAGATGGCATATAGAGTGGAGCTGCCCGAGAGACTTAGTGGTGTACACGATGTATTCCATGTGTCACATTTGAGGAAGTGCTTGCACGAGACCGCGGAAGTGGTAGAGTCGAGCTTTCTTAGAGAGGTGGAGATAGAGCGTGATGCGACAATTCGACGAGCTCCTACGCGCATTCTTGGGTCAGAGATTATGAGGTTGAGGAATCGAGAGGTCAGACTAGTCAAAGTGCAATGGGGAGATGATGAGAGCAACGCTACTTGGGAGACAGAAGAGAAGATGCGTTCACGATACCCTTTTCTTTTTGAGGGTATGTCTTTTAATTTCTCCTTTATCGCTTAGCTTGTACTTATCTTATCTTTAGTATATCCTCTCGCTAGTATCTTTGACCTTTAGTTAGGATAATCCTATGGTTGAAACATGTGTTTGAGACATGTTATGTATGGTGGATGCAAAGTGGATGCAAGTGTTTGCTAGTGGTTGCTCGTGGATGCATATACACACACTATTAGGCACCAGATCGGCTCAGTCACTTCATATTGCATATTGCATATATATGGATGTATTTAGTAAAATGGATGTATAATGGTTGTATTATCATATAGTTGCTGCATTCGGGTGGATGGTTGTGCACGCATATAGAATTAATATGTATCATTAGGAATCTTTTGCATACATATTGGATGCATGGCACTATCATGAATTGCACTAAGGAGGTCGACTGAATCAGTAGACCGCCTAATTTTGCATTAGATATGGACATATACACACACTGTGCATATAAACATTAAAGCATTAGAAGTCTTTTAAGGACAATGGATGCTGGTGTTTGATGGTTGAGTAGATGGACGATTAAATGGTAGGATATACATTTTTCTTGACTTGGAGATTTCGGGGACGAAATCCTTTAAGGAGGGGAGAATGTAACACCCCGTAATTTTATAACATTAAAATTCACAAATTAAAGTATACTTAATTTTTAGAAAAGAATTAAGTGAAATAGGTTGCGCAGAGAAATATATATATATGATATATATATATTAAAAATTAAATAAATAAATATGCGAAAAAGTTCAAAACAGCGAATTGGGAGGGGGAATAACCGAACCGGCCCATTTTTGAGGTCGACCCGAGCCTTGTTGGGTCGACTAGGGGTTAATCTAGGGTGTTTGGCTGTCAACCCGTGGGCCGATTCACTCAAATGCAGATTTTGCATTTGATTGGTTCTCATGGTTCAGGGTTAATCTAATGGTCCTAAATAACTTCCTACACCTATAAATACATCCTAATGCTAACCCTAAACCTAATTAAAATAGAATAGTTACCATCGTACCATCGCCAAAGAAATCAATGGAGCCGCCGCCAACTAAGAAAGAAGAAAAGCAAATTCAATTCTAATTCTCTCAACCCTAAAGCAAAGCAAAATTATCTCTTTTCTTCTCTAAATTATGAGTATGATGATCTTAACAAGATTATTATCATTTTAGTTAGGTTGAGTTATGAATGGATTATGAGTAGATGATGTGAATTATCATATATGTTGTTGTAAACCCCTTTTGCTATCATGTATGTAAATCCAATGTTATGTGATAATGATATCTTATATGTTGTAAATCATGCTATGATGTTGTTATGTATGTTGAAAGTTTCTATGCTAAGTTGTGATGAATCATACATGTTAAAAAGGCCATGATGTTACCATCTATGCTAGTTAGTTCATATTAATTAAATCATCATGTTTGGGTTATGTTGATCTATATGACAAGGCACATATGCAAGTTAGATTGATTAGAAAAGTTATGAACATATACCAAGACATCTATTATGACATCTAGAATTATGCTATGATATATGTGATATCCTATGCTAGTTCACACCATCATTATGTTGCCTAAAAACCCCATATGCAAGTTTATGTATTGATTTGGGCTATGATCATATCATATAAATTGAGACATTTAACAAGTTGATACCTTTTGATCCTTAACATGTGTAGTTTATGCAGGTTTCACCCCTATTATGATTAGATTTATTTAATTGTCTATATGTTGTGATAATTTATCTTTGTGCTAGGTGTTAGACTATACAAGTCTAGCCTATATTATGCGTTGAATAAGCGAACGTATAAACGTGGGGTAGGGGTAATATTAAGGATTTAATATTAAAAAGTTGGGGTGCAATTGATATGATTTTGCATGCCATAAGTGGATGGCCATAATTGAGTCAGTTATGGACATCATTAAAAGTTGACTTAATTAATAATTTGAATAGGGAATTATTAAAACTGGGGTAAAAGATTTTAAGTGTTAATCAATGCTTAGGACACGAGGTTGGACTCGTTTGTGACGTAAACCTGCCCGGACCCGCCCGGCAAATCCAGTGGTCACAAATGTCAGCCCAATGTGAGAGGTCCTAGGCCTAAACTAAAGCATAACGGTTGTAAAGACACGAAGTTAGACTCTTTTATGGTGTAAGACTGCCCGGACCCGCCGGGAAATCCAGCTGCCATAAATGCCAGTCTAATGTGAGAGGTCTTTATGAGGTTATGGCCTGAATGAATTAAGAAATACTTAACCAGATAAACATGTAAGGTGGGACATGGGGGTTAAGTAGGTGCCTTGGGTGGCATGAGGAATCTAAGGGGGTGCCCTTAGTGGCATGTGAAATACGATTAGTAAGACTTAACCAAACAAACATGTAAATGAACATGATTAAGAGGGTTAAGTGGGATATACTAGTGACAAACTTAGGTGGGTAGCTTGTGGGGGCCCATTTCAACCAGTATCCCAAACGTATCTTTGTGGGCTCGACCCAAGTCGAGGACGGGACACACATGCTGGGTTTGACTGTAAGAGGCCAAAACGGGGCGCGGTGGCAACGCAAGTCCAACGGGTTTCATATGCGTGTGTGGACCCGGGCTGGTAGGTAAGACGTTGTTGCATCGTGTTGGTATAAGCCATGCATTCTCAAGTTGTATCGGGTTTCCACTTTAGGGGAGTGATACACCCCACTGTGGGGCCAGCACGGGTATCTACGAGTAGGGAGCCGATCGAAAGTGGGTAGTGGGGTACACCTAGTGGAGATAGGGGCAGACGACACCTATGTAGTCAGCTAGGGGTACGTAAGGCTATTTATAAAGTTTCTGTGTGAAGCAAGTGGGATCAAACAATAGGGTGACTGGTGTGGTGCAGTGTAGTAATGTGTGGTGCAGTGTAGTAATGTGCGGTGCAGTGTAGTAATCATTCATTAGTAATTAGGTGTGCCTTTACCGTTATCTTAAATGCTATCTTTATCTTCCTAAGAGTTCATAGACATTTACTTGTCTTCCAGCTTATGCCTTAGTCTAGTTATTTTGATAATAGTATTGTTAGAATTATCATACTCGCCAGACTTTATGTATGACCCCCTCTATTTCTATCCTTTTTCCCCCTCAAGGTCCTCAGGTTGGGCCCAACTCTAGTGGAGTTTGATTGAATTGCTTCATCTCACTTTAGAAAGCTTGGACCGTTGAAGTAAAGTCTAGCTTGTTATCTTTTTAATGGCTATTTATGTAATGGGATTATGTATTTTGTTTTTATGAAGATGGATATTTTACTTGGTTATGATCTATGGTTTTATGATGTAACAAACATGTTTAATTTCCGCTGCAATAAAATGAAGTTTTAGATTTCCAAGTACTATTTATTATCTGTCTTGTTGTAATTTTTCTGTTCTATATTCACTTATAACCTCCATGGAAGTTAATGCATTCCCTTTGTGAGTGACATTAATGGACGTGGGGTGTTACAGAAACCCTAGTTACGGGCACCCATTTCAGCAGTAAACCATATAGTTGTATCATGGTATCCTAAACTAGGCAGGTTGGGGCACGATTACTGGGCTGATTATATGTGGTCAAAACAGCGGCAGGGGGTACGTCAGTGTAGGTTCTGATGGTTTACGGGCCTGCACGTACTCCGGAGTGGGAAAAAGCAGGCACCGGTACCAGTAGTTATACATTGTGCATCTTGAATCGCGTCGGGTTGCTATCACAAGGATTGATACACCTTATGGTGGGACTAGCACAGGGTATCTACACACAAGAGAGAGTCGATTGACACAGACACAAGGAAAAATTAATACAAGTAATGAGCCGATCGATAGAGTAGTAAGGGTACATCTAACATGTTCATGGCAATTTGGCAGATTGAGGTGAAATCCTCACAATAGATGTACACCTGAAGGCTACCACAATTGCGAGGATTAGGATCACATTACAATGTGATCATTTTATATAGATTACTAGTTGGGACACTAGTTAGGTGGTGCAGAGAGGTGAAATGAGTGCGGTAGCATATTCAGCCTTATTATCTTATTTCTAGGGTGTTGTCCTCGATTCAGTTTATTTATGTCATAACCCTTTTTTCTTGCTTACATACTAAATAGTCACTAGACTTACCAGACTCATGTCTGACCCATTTTCTTTCGTCTTCTTTTCTTCCATCCCCCTCGCCCAAGGTCCGTAGGGAGGGAACACTTCATCTTAGATCGGATCATTTCCAGCTTGAAGTGAGTAGATATATTGCTTGGAATCTTTTTCCTTAGGTTATGACTTTGGATACTCTCTTATTGGGGATTTAGACTGCCTTACTGTTGTTTTAATGCTTCTTTATGTTTTAAATTTAAGACAGAAGTTATATGTATTACCTTTAATTATGATTGAGACAACTATTGTAAAAGCTTGACTGAACCACATTGTTTATAAAACGATTTTTATTTTCCGTTGCTTTATTTGTCTGTCTTGTAATTCATCTGCATCTTTTACCTATAATGCTGCACCAAAGGTAAGGCATTCCCTTTGTGAGTGACCTTAATGGAGGTGGGTTGTTTCACTTGGTATCAGAGCTGAAGGTTACCGATCAGATAAAAGATTTGAAAAATTATTTTCAAAATGGTTTTAAAAAGAAGCATTTTCAAAAGAAAAGTTTTGTTTTGAAGGCATATTCCACAAAGCCATAAGCACTATCTTTAGATCCTATTTTTGAATCCTTGTTTCCTTCTTTCCTGAGTCTCCGGGGCTCCTGGCTTTTTGGGAGGTAACCTCATCGCAGCATGGTTCCGTAGGCTCGATGAGACTACGACACCTGTCAAAGGGAGAAGAAGTGCCCAACCCCCATCCATAGTCATAATAGTTTCACTTATGGCTAATTCTCTTCCAAACTTTATAGGGTTTCCCGTGCGATGGAGGCAATGTTCGAAAGGCTTGTCAACATGGTTCACATAGGTGGTAACGAGAAAGAGGCAAAAAGTGAAGAATCACTAACAAGGGATTGGAATATAAGAAAGGCGGAGGAAATAATATATCCCGCAACAAGAGGAAGTATCTTTTCTGCAGTATAGCGGGTCATTTAATTATAGGAAGTAAAAGATAAGTGGTTGTTTTCAGCATGGTGAGGCAGGGCATCTAATCAAGGATTTCCCAGAGGACAAGGACAAGGACAAAGAACATGATTTTCAGGAAGGCAAGTGCATGCTTTCACTGCCAGCGTACCTGAGAGAAAGATAGTAAAGTTTAGTTTTTCTTTTTGATCATCCTGTTAGTACTCTTTTTGATTTCAGCGCTTCACATTCGCTCATATCTGCTTCCGTAGTAAATTCTCTGCACCTTAGTACTAGTATAATAGAAGATCCCCATTATTTTCTCAAATCTGGTTGGTCGTTTGGCTCATTTATCTTTGGTTTGTAAGGATTTGAGAATATCTATATTAAGGATTGAGTTTAAGTGTAATGCTTATGTTTTTGTTTCCATGGGCTATGGGTTGATTCTAGGCATGGGATGGTTAGCTAGTAATTGCGAAAGGAGGGAAGTTAGACCTTTTACTTGCCTCAGGAATACCCTCGAGATTTTGTGCGATCCTAAGGGATCAGTTAGGCTTAGCTACCTAGAATCACTTGATGCATCTACCGACGATTTGCGATCTGTTAGAATAGTCCATGAGTACGAGGATGTTTTGGTTAGATTAGGGGTTTTCCCCATAAAACTCGAGATAGACTTCCGCATACATCTGGTTGACAATGCAAAGTCAGTTATACGATCAACGACAGTTTTGGAGCAAGATTGGCGGGGATAGCTAGAGTCGGTTAATTGCTCAATTGTTTGGTTGTTTTGCTAGTATCATCTTACATAAATCATCCAAATTCGGAGGAGGTATTCCTTGGGTGCTTGTATGATATTGGTTTAGGCCTTCGGGGTATGTACTTGAGGGATGTCGAGTTCGACTAGGATGGTTTGTGTGAGAAATAAATGGCTGTAGCAGGCGCCCTAAGTAAGACTGACCTTAACAGAGGTAAAAAGTACATAGCAACCTTTAGCTTTAGACCCCCAGATTTGTGACATGATGGATAAGCTAAATAGAGGAGATGCTTCTAATCATCTTAGTATATACACTTGGTATCATGGTTAATACCTGTTTATTTTGGAAATATAGTTCGACTACATTGGATACCCTCTAGCATAGTAAGTGATTGAGGTCCTATCTTTAATAGTGAGTTTTGGAAATGGAGGTCAAGAAGCTTCGCAACTGTGAAGTTAAATTAGTTAAGGTACAGTGGAGTGAAGCTCAAGAAGATGCGACGTGGGAGACTGAAGATAAGACACGTGCATCATACCCTTTTTCTTGAGGGTATATCCTTGATCTCTTTTTCTAGGAATTCTATGCATGGTTGTTTCTATCTTTTTAGGTATATCCTCTAAGCCATATCTTCGATCCTTAGGTAGAAGCCAATGGATGTAAACATGTGTTTGAAACATGTTATAATTGGTGGTTGCAAGTGGTTACTAGTGGTTGCTCGTGGATGCATATACACACATTAGGCATTAGATCGGCTCAGTCACTTTCATATTTCATATGCATGAGTGAATTTTTATATATATGAACTGAAACTTGATGTTTTATCATATGGATGTTGCATTTGTATGAATGATTGTGCACTCATGTAGAAGTTATAAAGTACGATTAGGAATAATTGCATACATGATGGACTCATGACACTGACATAATTCGCATTGAGGAGGTCAACAGAATCAGTAGACCGCCTGATTTTGCATTAGATAAGGACATGTACACACACTATGCATATGATCATGAAAGCATTAGAAATCTTTTTAAGGACAATGAACGCCTGTGATTGAATGGTTGAGTAGATGGATGTTGGATTTTAGGATACGCATTCTTCTTAACTTAGTGATTTCGGGGACGAAATCCTTTAAGGAGGCGAGAATGTAACACCCCGTATTTTTTCAAGAATATTAAAAGAACGAATTAAAGAATACTTAATTTTTAAAGAGAGAATTAAGGGAAACGGGTTATGCCATTGCGCTCATCTCGGAATTCTGCTTGGAATAGAGTCCAAGTTTTCATAAATCGGACTTCGTATGAAGGAGTTATGGCCTTCGGAAGATTCAAGAGAAATTCAGAAAATTAAATAATAAAGTAACCCAAACAGGTCGACCTATACTAAGGCAGGTCGACCTGGGGGTCGACCTATCCCAGTCCAGGTCGACCTATCCCCTCGCCTAGATACAAAAAATGTGACGATTCTGACTAGTTACTGAGTCCTTTCTGACCTGTTGCTGAGTCACTAGGGCTTAGGTGGCAATTCTAGATAACTCTATCTAGTCTGGACGGTTGTGATTGCTCCTAAAACGATTTAACGACTCACATAAGATTTAACTTCTATAAAAGCAACCCTAATCCTCAAACCCTAAATCACACAAATTCATTCCAAGGAGCTACCATGTCGTCCATGATCGTTCTAGTTTAGCCACCATTCCTTCAACTTGAAAGCAAGATTAAAGCTACGAATCAAAACTAACTTAGAGAAATTGATAGTCTTCTTCAAGGGACCGCTTTTCAAATCCAGAAAACAGATCCCAGAAAACAAGGCTTTCTTTACTTTGTAAGTCCTGTTATTATTTATATGTGAACGATTAAAAGTTATGATTTGTAATAAAATGAAAACTAGCGTTATTCCTACTTGTAAGATAATGATGATGCTGATTCATGCCTATTCTTGTAACGATTCTATCTTATATGCTTATGAGATTATTGTGGTTATTATGTTGGTGTTAAACCAATCATGTATTATGTAAAGTTTGGTGATTTATTCATGTTATGTTACATGCAAGTTGTTAGGCTATGTGGTTATTATGTTGATGTAAACCAATCATGTAAAATTGGTGATTCATTCATGTTATGTTACATGCAAATTATTAGGCCAAGACATGTAGTATGTTTAGATTTACATTTAGATCTATGAAAATTGGATCTAAGATTAAAGTTCATATTTAAATGCCTTGTTAAACTTATGTAAAACCATATGCTTAAGATTCATGTTTGTTGGATCCAAAATAAAAAGTTCATATTTACATGCCTTGTTAAACTTGTATAAAACCATATGCTTAAGATTCATGTTTGTTGGATCCAAAATAAAAAGTTCATATTTAAATGCCTTGTTAAACTTGTGTGAAACCATATGCTTAAGATTCATGTTTTTGGATCCAAAATAAAAAGTTCATATTTACATGCCTTGTTAAACTTGTGTAAAACTATATGCTTAAGATTCATGCTTGTTGGATCCAAAATAAAAAAGTTCATATTTACATGCCTTGTTAAACCTGTGTAATTCCATATGTTTAAGATTCTTGATTATTGGATCCAAATTAAAAGTTCACATTCACATGTCTAGTTGAACTTGTGTAATTCAATATGCTTAAAGTTTATGTTCATTGGATCCAAAATAAAAGTTTACATTTACATGCCTAGTTGGATTTGGGTAAATTCATATGTTTAGGACTTATGTTGATTGGATCCAAAAATGCAAGTTCATTGTTTTATGCCAAAATTTATATGGCACATGTTTAGTTAGATCCTTATTATGTTGTATGGATGGCACATGTTCCGTTCTTTCCCTTTTGTATGTAAGTTAGGCTAAGTTACGAGCCTAACATTCTATGTGAATTTTGCGAACGTATGACGGGGGTAACGTTGGGGTGTAACGTTGGGAAAAATCTTTAATTTATATTACTGGCATAATTTGGCCCATAAATATATGAATGATTAGTGGCATAAAAATGGTATAATTTATATACCAAAAATCTTGAATATGATTTAGAGGAAAAATCGAGCATGGCTTGAATGGCAATAATTGTGGAAAATTAACATATAAATATGAAAAGTAAATATGTAAATTATGTAAAAGACGAGCATGCCTAACCCGTGGTTAGATTGAGTTGTGGTGTAAAACCGCCCGGAACCGCCCGGCACATCCAGTAACCACAACAACACCTATCTAATGTGAGAGGTTAGTGCATCAAGCCCAAGGAAAACACGGGGTTAGATTTAGTTGTGGTGGAAAACTTCCCAGAACCGCCTGGAACATCCAGTAAACACAACAACACATATCTAATGTGAGAGGTTGGTGTATTAATAAATCAATTAATGCTAATGAACAAGATGAATGACTAGGGTTAAGTTCATAGGAACACTTAACAAATATAACATGAATGACTAGGGTTAAGTTAATGAGAAACACTTAACCAATATAACAAGATGAATGATTAGGGTTAAGTTAATAGGAAACAATTAACCAGTATAGCATGATGAATGGGTAGGGTTAAGTAATAAGAAACACTTAACCAATATGACTTGATTTGTGGTAAGGTTAAGTTAAAATAAGAGGACAACACTTAACCAATGTAACTTGATTTGTGGTAAGGTTATGTTAAAACGAGAGGGCAACACTAAACCAATGTAACTTGATTTGTGGTAAGGTTAAGTTAAATCAAGAGGGCAACACTTAACCAATATAACTTGAGTTGAGGTAGGGTTAAGTTGACACAAGAAGGCAACACTTAACCAAAGTAACACGGCAAGTAGGTGGGTTAAGTAACTTGAATTGATTGATGATACTTAATCAATACAACATGATGAACACGTGGGGTTAAGTTAATGAGAAACATTTGACCAATACAACTTGATGGACAAACGGGGTTAAGTTAATAGGAAGCACTTAACCAATCCAACATGATAAGTGAGGAGGGTTCAGTTAATAAGAAACACTTAACCAACATGACATGATGAATGGGTGGGTTAAGTTAACATGAACGGACAACACTTAACCAATATGGCATAATGTGCAGGAGGGTTAAGTTAAGTACATATCAAGTTGGCTAGGTAATATTAGTAAATATAGGCCCACAAACTTAACCATTAAATAAACATGCTTGAATCAGTTGGAGGGTTAAGTACATATCGGGTTGGTGGGTAATATTAGAAAATATAGGCACACAAACTTAACCAGTAGGAAACCCTAATAACGGGTACCCATTTCAGCAGTAATCCACATAGATGTATCATGGTATCCTGAACTAGGCAGGGTCGAGAACGATTACTGGGCTGATTATAAGCGGTCAAAACAACGGCAGGGGGTACGTCAGTGTAGGTTCCGATAGTTTAAGAGCGTGCACGTACTCCGGAGTGGGAAAAAACAGGCACTGGGTACTACTAGTTATACACTGTGCATCTTCAATCGTGTCTGGTTGCTATCATAAGGATTGATACACCTTATTGTGGGACCAACACAAGGTATCTACACGCAAGAGAGGGCCGATTGACACAGACACAAGGAAAAATTAATACGAGTAAGAAGCCGATCGATAGAGTAATAAGGGTACATCTAACATGTTCATGGCAATTAGGCAGATTGAGGTGAAATCCTCACGATAGATGTACACCTGAAGGCTACCACAATTGCGGGGTTTGGGATCACATTACAATATGATCATTTTATATAGTTACTAGTTGGGACACTAGTTAGGTGGTGCAGAGAAGTGAAATGAGTGTGGTAGCATATTCAGCCTTATTAGCTTATTTCTAGGGTGTTGTCCTAGATCCAGTTTATTCATGTCATAACCATTTTTCTTGTTTACATACTAAATAGTCACTGGACTTACCAGACTCATGTCTGACCCATTTTCTTTCGTCTTCTTTTCTTCCGTCCCCCCTCCTCCAGGTGCGTAGGGAGGGAACACTTCAGCTTAGATCGGATCATTTCCAGCTTGAAGAGAGTAGATGTATTGCTTGGAATCTTTTTCCTTGAGCTATGGCTTTGGATACTCTCTTATAGGGGATTTAGGCTGCCTTACTGTTGTTTTAATGCTTCTTTATGTTTTAAATTCAAGATAAAAGTTCTATGTATTACTTTTAAGTATGATTGAGACAACTGTTGTAAAAGCTTGAGTGAATCACATTGTTTATAAAATGATTTTTATTTTCCGCTGCTTTATTTGTCTGTCTTGTAATTCATCTGCATCTTTTACCTATAATGCTCCTCCAAAGTTAAGGCATTCCCTTTGTGAGTGACCTTAACGGAGGTGGGGTGTTTCATTAAGCCGTATTTGTTGCATATTTATTTGCGTTAACCTCATCACCTTGATGAAGTATTGGACCCATATTATTCTACATGGTTTTTCTATAAACTAAACTATCATCCTTACGGGGGGTGCCTCAAGGAACCCTTATAATGTTTTCAATTTATACGAACTTTTATTCGCAAGAAGCAGACCTTAAGAATTTTTTTTAATCATTATGTTATGCCTTGGTGACTTTTTCCTTCTCAATAAGTTCCTTTTATATGACCCTAAGATTGTTTCCTATGTGTTAATTATTCCTTTATCTACCGTCCTACAAATTCCTAGCATATTGTCATTGTAACAATTCACACATTAAAAATTCTAGATTTTCACTAAATGGAAATTCCAAGTCTACCATAATATGGACCTGGTTTAGTAATCTACAGAAGGAAAATTATATCAGATCACTAACGACAATAAATTACGATGAAATAATAAAATAATAAATGACAATATAACTGACCAAGATTTGTCACTTTAATTATCAAGTATCCTTGTCAATTGAGCATGGAAAAAGGAACTTGCTAAACAACAGTTCCTGATTAACACCAGTGGCCACCCTTTAAAATTCTTGGGGGTTTGAATGAGGATAAGGCTGGAAAATGTTCAAATGATTGGTAAATTATATATCTTATACATAACACTAACCCATTTAGACTTTTCACTATATAATTTGGGTCTATCTATGTTTTATTAGTAGTATCGACTCTACATCCACGTATGAACTATTCCCATCCACTTTCCATGGATTCAATACTATGTGTATATCAAGGCAGTGAAAATCGCTAGGAATATCCTAGGTAGTAAGCATGGTCTTGGGATTAATCGATAGGGCAGAGGTTAATTTGAGCTAGATATTTTGGATAAAATTTTAGTATTTTGTATATTATTAACTCATCGATAATGGTATGTAACAAATCCTATCGGATCATGGAGCAATAATAAGATAAATTCACTAAAAATAATCATTTTGATTCTTGTAAGATGTAAAAAATGTCATTTTGGTGAATAAGTCAAAAATTTTGGTGGTGAGGCAATTCTAGCCTAGACGAGAGCCTATAATGATTTTCACAACGCTGGTGAATGCGTGTGTGTAATATTATATATATCACATGTCTCAAATGGTTCCCATATACTATCCTTACTAATATATCTCATTCAACACTCCATCAAGATTTATCGCCTTGCCATATTATGATCTCGTTAGTATAGCTCGAGGAAGTCCTATAATTCTAACTGATTACATTTTGTACATTTCACCATACTCTCTTCCGATGGCTTTTCATACATTTTCCATATGCTATTTTGATGGGTTATCATACAGTTCGTCATAGTGTCTGTAACACCCCACACCCGCTAAGGTCACTCACTAAGGGAATGCCTTAGTTTTGGTGGAGTATTTTTAGTGAGTATAGAACAGAAAAATCACAACAGGACAGATATAAGTAATACTTGAAAATTTAAAACATCATTTCATTACAAAACATGTTTGGTTACATCACAAAACCATAACAAGAGTCAAGTACATAATATCCATCCTGATAAAATAGAAGTACATAATCCCAATACATAGATAATAGCCAAAATGGAAAAGATAAACCGAGCTTTACTTCTACGGTCCAAGCCCCAAAAGAGTGATATAGCGGTCTGGTCCAAGCCCACTAGTGCTAGGCCCACTCTGATAACCTGAGGGTTGGGAAAAAGATAAACAACAACGGGGTCAGACATAAGTCTGAGTGAGTCCTATAACCCTAACAATACAATCATTAAATTAATTAGGGTATGATATAAACAAGGTACGGTACCTCTGGGGATAATGACTACACTAAGTAGCCAACAAAACACAGGATGTACAACGATAACCGAAAAGACGCATTTATCCCCCCAAGGATAATTACTTGCTTACACCACCCCAGATCTACCCACCCAAGGGTAATTCCTACACTGCACCACACCAGTTCTACCCACCCAAGGGTAATTCCTACTTAAAGGTTGATCCCACTAAGTGTACTTAGTAATTTTACCCAATAGTTTCGTGTACCCCTAGCTGACTACATAGGTGCCGTCTGCCCCTATCTCCACTAGGTGTACCTACTACCCCCAAGCGATCGGCTCCCTACCGTAGATACCCGTGCTGGTCCCACAAAAGGGGGTGTATCATTCCCCAAAGTGGCTACCTGATAATATCAACGGTGCACGGCTTTATATCTACACGATGCAACAACGACTTACCAACCAGCCCGGGTCCACACACGCATATGAAACCCGTTGATCCTGCGTTGCCACCGCTAACCCATTTTGGCCACTTATAGTCAAGCCCAATATGCGTGTCCCGTCACTCGACTAGAGTCGAGCCCACAAAGATACGTTTGGGATATTGGTTGAAATGGGCCCCCACAAGCTACTACTTAAGCTTGCTACTTTTATCTAGTGCATCCCACTTAACCCCTTTTTTTTATAATCATGCCCCCTTACATGTTAAGGTTTGGTTAAGTCATCTAATTATATTTCAATTGCCACTTAAGGCACCCACTAGATTTCCGCATGCCACCCAAGGCACCTACTTGATTCCCACATGCCACCCAAGGCACTTACTTAACCCTTTAATCATGTTTAATTACATGTTCCACTTTGGTTAAGTATTCTAATCGTATTTTCTATTGCCACCCAAGGCAACCCACTAGTTTCCTCATGCCACCCGAGGCACCCCCACTAGTTACTACATGCCACCCAAGGCACCAACTTAACCCTCATGTCCCACTACATGCTAATTTGGTTAAGTGTTTCTTAATTAATTAAGACCGTGATCCTCATAAAGACCTCTCACATTAGACTATCTTTTATGACCGCTGGTTAAGCCGGTTGGGTCTGGGCAGCCTTACGTCATAACCGAGTCTAACCTCGTGTCTTTACGTTAATCACGTATTTAGTTTGTGACTAAGACCTCTCACATTGGGCCAATCATTTGTAGCCGCTGGATGGCCGGTCGGTTCCGGGCAGACTTCCGCTATAAAAGGGTCCAACCTCGTGTCTTAGTTGATTAATTACACCTAATTAATCACCCCCACAATTAATTATCCCTAATTAATTACACATTTTTCATAACATGGGTAGACCTAACTCAATAGGTAAATTCCCATGGGGTAGACCTAACTCAATAGGTAAATTCCCACTTATGTTAATTTATTTTTATGGTATGCTTAATCATACCCAATCATACTTTTATTAACATATTTATTACCCCATCGTTCCCCACGTAAATCGTTCTCATTTCACGACATAATAAAGGGAAAGATCCATCACAAATATCATGGGTTTAGCATATAACTTTGTCATGGGTTAAGAGGATGTCAACTTGCATATATGAGCATATATTAACCCAACTACATTTAACCCAAACTTGCACATTATCATACACATGATTTGCATAACATGTTGCATATGAGCTTGCATATTATCATACACATATCTTGCACAACATGTTGAACTTGCATGTAAGCATTCTCATAACTTGCATAACATGTTAAACATGCATTTAAGCATACACATAACTTGCATAAGCATTCATATACTTGCATAAGCATTCACATACTTGCATAAGCATTCACATACTTGCATAAGCATTCACATACTTGCATAAGCATGCATAACTTGCATATCACATTAAACTTGCATTTAAGCATATACATAACTTGCATAACATCATGCACATAACTTGCATAATCTCATAAACATAACTTGCATATGAACTTGTATAACAACATGCACATAACTTACATAACATCATGCACATAACTTGCATAACATATTGAGCTTGCATATAAGCATACACATGACTTGCATAACATGTTGAACTTGCATATATGACTTGCATCTTAAAGGAGGGTAAACATGCATAGCATATAAAGGTGTCATCTTGCATATGTATGCATCACATTTTAAAAGGGTAAACTTGCATGTCATGATTTATGCATAATACCAACCACTTAGCATGCATAAAACCCAATACTTAGCATGCATACAATCAAATACTTAGCATGCATAAAATCAAATACTTAGCATGCATAACACCAAATACTTAGCATGCATAAAATCACATGCATAACTTGCATATCATGTTACATATAACTTGCATATACTCTCACATATAGTTTGCATAACATGTTACATATGCATAAATGTTCAACATAATGTTTTGCATCATAAAACATGGCATTAAACTTGCATGTAGCATAAAACTTGCCAAACACATAACATACAATATACTAAACTTGCATAAACATATTTATCCACAAACATAGCCATGTCTTATCATATCCTACCATAATCAATTTGACAATTGATTATTAAAGCTATAGGAACTCACCAAAACCAAGATTAGCAAACTTATGAAGTAAAACTAGTTGCCAAATATGAAGAAGAAGATGATTAGCTTGCAACTCTCTTCATTGATTTGTGGAGGCCATGATCAAGTTTCATTTTGCCATAGTTTAGTTACAAGATCTAATTATGAATGAATTAGGGTAGGGTTAGGGTCTTATTTATAGGATTAGGTAGTGTTTTAGGCCCTTAGATTAACCCTAGGTTAGATTAGGTCCGTTAGATTTAGGAAATCTCTAGAACCCAGCCCAAGACTCAACCAAAAACCAGATCTGGTGCACCCAGATCAACAGGGCCGACACCCTGTGTCGACAGGCAAGTCGACAGGGCAGTCGACACCCCTGTCGACAGCCCTGTCGACATGGCTAGGGCGGGAATTTTTCCCGCCTGGCCCCCGCTGGCCCCAATTCAAAATCTGATTTTAAATATTTAATTCTGTTTTTATCTTAAATTTTCTGCCAACTTCATTGGGCCATACGGACTCCGATTCTCGAAAACTCGGACTCTATTTCGCGTATTTTTCCGAGATGAACGCAATAACGCAGCCCATTTCCCCCAATTCTCACATCTGAGATTATTTATTCTGTAATTAGTGAATTTTAGCATTAACTAAAATTCAGGGTGTTACATTCTCCCCTCCTTAAAGGATTTCGTCCCCGAAATCTCTAAGCTATGGAGAATGCATATCCTACCATCCAAACAACCATCTACTCAAACCATCAACCACGGGCATCCATTGTCCTTAAAACAATTTCTAATGATGTATGAGCATATGCAAAAAGTGTGTGTATATGTTCCCTATCTAATGTATGAACATATGCAAACCATGATAGTGCCATGCATCCATTATGTATGCGAGAGAACCCTATCGACACATACAATATCTACATGAGTGCACAATCATTCACCAAAATGCATCATCCATATGATAACACAATCATTATACATCCATAATATAGCTTCCTACACACAATTTTATGCAATATGCAATATGAAGTGATTGAGCCGATCTAGTGCCTAGAGTGTGTGTATATGCATCCACGAGCAACCACTAGCAAACACTTGCATCCACTTGCATCCATCATACATAACATGTCTCAAACACATGTTTCAACCATAGGACTATCCTATCTGAAGGTCAAAGGTACTAACGAGAGGACGTACTAAGGATAAGATAAGCACAAGATATGCGATGAAGGAGAAGCAAAAGGACATACCCTCCGAAAGAAAAAGGGTACCTCGAACGCATCTTCGCTTCCGTCTCCCAGGTAGCGTCGCTCTCTTCATCTCCCCTTCGTACTTTGACTAGTTGAACCTCTCTGTTTCTCAACTTCCAAATCTCTGACCCAAGGATGCAAGTAGGAGCTCGTCGAATCGTCGCATCACGCTCTACTTCCACTTCTCTAAGCAGGCTCGGCTCTACCGCCTCTGCGGTCTCATGTAGGAACTTCTTCAAATGTAAGACATGGAATATATCATGTACACCACTAAGCCTGTCGGCAACTCCACTCTATATGTCATCTGTCCAATCCTTTCCTTAATAGGAAACGGTCCAACAAACCTTGGTACTCACTTCCAAAGTGAACCACATTCCATAACGGAGATACCTTGATAAAAAGCATGTCCTAATATCAAACTCAAGCTCTGTTCTCCTCTTGTCCGCATAAGATTTATGTTTATCTTGCGCCGCTTTCCTCCTTCTTCGAATCAAATCAATCTTTTCCCGAAGTCTTTCTAACCTTATCGGCCCAAGCAAGATCTCATCCGTAGATTCCCACCAACGTGTAGGTGATCGACAAGGCCTTCCATAAAGAGCTTCGAAAGGTGCCATACCAATACTGGACTGAAAGTTGTTATTATATGCGAACTCCACCAATGGAAGATGCTCTTCCCATGTACCTCCAAAATCTAAGATACAAAGCCTCAAAAGGTCTTCTAGGACATGATTCACCCTCTCAGTCTGGCCGTCCGTCTGAGGATGATATGCGGTGCTCAGACACAATTGAGTCCCCACCGCTTCTTGCAAACTTCTCCAGAACTCGCTAGTGAAGATAGGATCTCGATCACTCACTATGCTAGAGGGTACCCCATGCAATCGAACTATCTCTCGAAGATATACAGAAGCTAGCCATGGAGTGGTCCTCTTGCTCTTCATAGGTATAAAATGGGCGCTCTTAGTAAGTCTGTCTACCACCACCCAAATTCCCGTATTACCCTTTCTTGATCTGGGTAACCCGTCAATAAAATCCATCGAGATGCTATCCCACTTCCATTGCGGAACTTCCAATGGGTGAAGCAACCCACCTGGTTTCTTTTGCTCCGCTTTTACTTGTTGGCACACCAAGCATCGAGCGACATACTCGGCCACATCTTTCTTCCTACCGGCCCAGAAGAAAACCCTCTTCATGTCTTGGTACATCTTGTCCCCACCGGGATGAATGGTCATCCTAGAACGGTGTGCATCATCAAGAATAACCTTCCTCAAACCCTCGTCTTGCGGTACACAAAGTCTACCGTCTCTACGCAAGCACCCCCTATCGTCTAGGGTGTACCTACTCAAATGGCTGGACGACTTCCCCATTATGAGCTTCTCTACCAACTCAACCAACTGTGGGTCGTCCCTCTGTGCTTCTCCAATCCGCCCCAAAAGAGTAGGCCTAACCTCCAAGGAGGCTAGCAAACCGGGTACAAAGTCAACGGAAGGTCTAAAGTCAAACATAGAAATAAACTCTAAGCTCCGTCGTTCAACGAACCACCAACTCGAGGACAACCTTTTTCTACTTAAGGCGTCCGCTACCATGTTACCCTTACCGTGGGTGTACGCTATCTCAAACACATAGGATGCTAAGAATCCCATCCACTTTTGCTGTCCTAAGACTATGCGCTCGAAGAGTCTCCAATACTTCCCTAAGATGTAGGGCATGCTCTTCCCCACCAGGATATCATCCAAAATCATCACAACTGTTCATCTCTCACGCAGACCACCCTAGTCGAACTCGGCATCCCCCAAATGCAAGCCCCAAAGGCCTAAACCAATATCAGACAAACACCCAAGGGATATCTCCTTCGAGTTCAGGCGACCTACGTGAGATGATACTAGCAAAAATGGCTAATCAATTAAGCCTTTGACCAACTTTGGATGTCCTCGACAGTCTCGCTCCAAAACCACCGTTTTCCCAAAACTGGCTTTTGCTCACCCCATTGAGCACATACGAAAACTTATTTCGCTTCCTAGAAAAGACCCAGATGTCATCCACAAAGACCATCACGAACTTATTTAGGTACTCCCTGAACACCCTTCTCATCAAATCAACAAAGTATGCAGGGGCGTTCGTCAAACCAAATGGCATCACCAGCCATTCATAAAAAAAATCATCCGGAGTCCTAAAGGCAGTCTTCTCTATACTATCCTCAGCCACTCTCAACTGATGAAATCCCGTGGCTAAGTCCTACTACAAAAATACTGAGGCGCCAGCCAACTGATCAAAGAGATCATCAATCCTTGGCAATGGGTGTCCATTCTTCTTTGCGAGTTTATTTAGTTCTCTTTAGCCTACACAAAGTCTGAGGGACCCATCCGCCTTCGTGGCAAAAACTACTGGAGCACCTCACTCCGATATACTTCGTCTTATGAACCCCTTCTCAAGAAAATCACCTACTTACTTATGGAGTTCCCTCCTCTCACGAGGAGCCATGTGGCACACTGGCCAAGATACTGGTTTAGCATTATCCGCCAGATATATTCGGAAGTCAATCTCCCGCTTTGGAGGTAAGCCCTTCACCTCCTCACACACATCCGAGTATTCCCGGACCGCTCTAATAGATCGCAAACTCTAGACCGACGTGTCAAGCGATTCTAGGTAACTTAGCGTAACAGATTCTATGGGATTACTAGAGATCTCGAGAGTGTTGCCCAAGCGGGTCATAAGCCTAACAACTCTCCCTTCAAAATCCAGAACGGCACCTCTACTGGATAACCAGTCCATGCCCAAAACTAGCCCATAGCCCGTGAAGCCCAACAAGCATCACACCTAAACTCAACGCTAAGTATAGAAACTTTCAAACCCAAACACATCATGGAGCCCAATTGGGTTTGAAACAACTAAGGGATCATCTACCAAACTGGTGTCTAAGTGCAGTGACTCAACTAACAATGATGAGATAAACGAACTCGATGCGTCAGAATCAAATAAGTTCGAATCGGATAATAAAGTAATCCAAATTCCAACCTAGACGGTCCTATCCCCATCTGGTACCCTAGTCGTGAGGGAATACAACTACCCTCCAGAAGATTCCATACCTTGCCCTTGCTTCTTTGGACAATCCTAATAAGGTGTCCTATTCCTCCCAAAAGGATAACTACTTGCCTTCTTCTTCCCTATTCTCCACTCGTAACCTCCCACCAATGAGGTTTCATCCTTCATTAACCAAACAACTATTTGAGCCTTCCTCCCATCGTCTATCCAATAGATACCTACCAGTCCTCCTCCTTCTTGAACCAACTTCTAATCCGACTAACGTCTAAGTCCCTTGAAGTGGTTTTCCATTCTTATCTATCTTAGAAAGGTCATCTATACACGGAGGGAAAGCTCAAAATCGAGAGAGGAAGAGATTCAAAACGGAGAATTCGAAAGATAAAGATATGGCTATCGGGGATTATGCTTTTCTTTCAAAAACTCTTCTCTCAAAAGACATGTTTTTGAAAATACTCCTTTCCAAAAATATTCTTAGAAAATAATTTTTCTAAAAATTTTATCTGTTCTGGTAACCTTAAGCTCTGATACCACGTGTAACACCCCACACCCGCTAAGGTCACTCACTAAGGGAATGCCTTAGTTTTGGTGGAGTATTTTTAGTGAGTATAGAACAGAAAAATCACAACAGGACAGATATAAGTAATACTTGAAAATTTAAAACATCATTTCATTACAAAACATGTTTGGTTACATCACAAAACAATAACAAGAGTCAAGTACATAATATCCATCCTGATAAAATAGAAGTACATAATCCCAATACATAGATAATAGCCAAAATGGAAAAGATAAACCGAGCTTTACTTCTACGGTCCAAGCCCCAAAAGAGTGATATAGCGGTCTGGTCCAAGCCCACTAGTGCTAGGCCCACTCTGATAACCTGAGGGTTGGGAAAAAGATAAACAACAACGGGGTCAGACATAAGTCTGAGTGAGTCCTATAACCCTAACAATACAATCATTAAATTAATTAGGGTATGATATAAACAAGGTGCGGTACCTCTGGGGATAATGACTACACTAAGTAGCCAGCAAAACACAGGATGTACAACGATAACCGAAAAGACGCATTTATCCCCCCAAGGATAATTACTTGCTTACACCACCCCAGATCTACCCACCCAAGGGTAATTCCTACACTGCACCACACCAGTTCTACCCACCCAAGGGTAATTCCTACTTAAAGGTTGATCCCACTAAGTGTACTTAGTAATTTTACCCAATAGTTTCGTGTACCCCTAGCTGACTACATAGGTGTCGTCTGCCCCTATCTCCACTAGGTGTACCTACTACCCCCAAGCGATCGGCTCCCTACCGTAGATACCCGTGCTGGTCCCACAAAAGGGGGTGTATCATTCCCCAAAGTGGCTACCTGATAATATCAACGGTGCACGGCTTTATATCTACACGATGCAACAACGACTTACCAACCAGCCCGGGTCCACACACGCATATGAAACCCGTTGATCCTGCGTTGCCACCGCTAACCCATTTTGGCCACTTATAGTCAAGCCCAATATGCGTGTCCCGTCACTCGACTAGAGTCGAGCCCACAAAGATACGTTTGGGATATTGGTTGAAATGGGTCCCCACAAGCTACTACTTAAGCTTGCTACTTTTATCTAGTGCATCCCACTTAACCCCTTTTTTTTATAATCATGCCCCCTTACATGTTAAGGTTTGGTTAAGTCATCTAATTATATTTCAATTGCCACTTAAGGCACCCACTAGATTTCCGCATGCCACCCAAGGCACCTACTTGATTCCCACATGCCACCCAAGGCACTTACTTAACCCTTTAATCATGTTTAATTACATGTTCCACTTTGGTTAAGTATTCTAATCGTATTTTCTATTGCCACCCAAGGCAACCCACTAGTTTCCTCATGCCACCCGAGGCACCCCCACTAGTTACTACATGCCACCCAAGGCACCCACTTAACCCTCATGTCCCACTACATGCTAATTTGGTTAAGTGTTTCTTAATTAATTAAGACCGTGATCCTCATAAAGACCTCTCACATTAGACTATCTTTTATGACCGCTGGTTAAGCCGGTTGGGTCCGGGCAGCCTTACGTCATAACCGAGTCTAACCTCGTGTCTTTACGTTAATCACGTATTTAGTTTGTGACTAAGACCTCTCACATTGGGCCAATCATTTGTAGCCGCTGGATGGCCGGTCGGTTCCGGGCAGACTTCCGCTATAAAAGGGTCCAACCTCGTGTCTTAGTTGATTAATTACACCTAATTAATCACCCCCACAATTAATTATCCCTAATTAATTACACATTTTTCATAACATGGGTAGACCTAACTCAATAGGTAAATTCCCATGGGGTAGACCTAACTCAATAGGTAAATTCCCACTTATGTTAATTTATTTTTATGGTATGCTTAATCATACCCAATCATACTTTTATTAACATATTTATTACCCCATCGTTCCCCACGTAAATCGTTCTCATTTCACGACATAATAAAGGGAAAGATCCATCACAAATATCATGGGTTTAGCATATAACTTTGTCATGGGTTAAGAGGATGTCAACTTGCATATATGAGCATATATTAACCCAACTACATTTAACCCAAACTTGCACATTATCATACACCTGATTTGCATAACATGTTGCATATGAGCTTGCATATTATCATACACATATCTTGCATAACATGTTGAACTTGCATGTAAGCATTCTCATAACTTGCATAACATGTTAAACATGCATTTAAGCATACACATAACTTGCATAAGCATTCATATACTTGCATAAGCATTCACATACTTGCATAAGCATTCACATACTTGCATAAGCATGCATAACTTGCATATCACATTAAACTTGCATTTAAGCATATACATAACTTGCATAACATCATGCACATAACTTGCATAATCTCATAAACATAACTTGCATATGAACTTGTATAACAACATGCACATAACTTACATAACATCATGCACATAACTTGCATAACATATTGAGCTTGCATATAAGCATACACATGACTTGCATAACATGTTGAACTTGCATATATGACTTGCATCTTAAAGGAGGGTAAACATGCATAGCATATAAAGGTGTCATCTTGCATATGTATGCATCACATTTTAAAAGGGTAAACTTGCATGTCATGATTTATGCATAATACCAACCACTTAGCATGCATAAAACCCAATACTTAGCATGCATACAATCAAATACTTAGCATGCATAAAATCAAATACTTAGCATGCATAACACCAAATACTTAGCATGCATAAAATCACATGCATAACTTGCATATCATGTTACATATAACTTGCATATACTCTCACATATAGTTTGCATAACATGTTACATATGCATAAATGTTCAACATAATGTTTTGCATCATAAAACATGGCATTAAACTTGCATGTAGCATAAAACTTGTCAAACACATAACATACAATATACTAAACTTGCATAAACATATTTATCCACAAACATAGCCATGTCTTATCATATCCTACCATAATCAATTTGACAATTGATTATTAAAGCTATAGGAACTCACCAAAACCAAGACTAGCAAACTTATGAAGTAAAACTAGTTGCCAAATATGAAGAAGAAGATGATTAGCTTGCAACTCTCTTCATTGATTTGTGGAGGCCATGATCAAGTTTCATTTTGCCATAGTTTAGTTACAAGATCTAATTATGAATGAATTAGGGTAGGGTTAGGGTCTTATTTATAGGATTAGGTAGTGTTTTAGGCCCTTAGATTAACCCTAGGTTAGATTAGGTCCGTTAGATTTAGGAAATCTCTAGAACCCAGCCCAACACTCAACCAAAAACCAGATCTGGTGCACCCAGATCAACAGGGCCGACACCCTGTGTCGACAGGCAAGTCGACGGGGCAGTCGACACCCCTGTCGACAGCCCTGTCGACATGGCTAGGGCGGGAATTTTTCCCGCCTGGCCCCCGCTGGCCCCAATTCGAAATCTGATTTTAAATATTTAATTCTGTTTTTATCTTAAATTTTCTGCCAACTTCATTGGGCCATAACTGGGCCATACGGACTCCGATTCTTGAAAACTCGGACTCTATTTCGCGTATTTTTCCGAGACGAACGCAATAACGCAGCCCATTTCCCCCAATTCTCACATCTGAGATTATTTATTCTGTAATTAGTGAATTTTAGCATTAACTAAAATTCAGGGTGTTACAGTGTCTTTGGGGATTTGCTAACTTGTTTTCTTCTTAATGCGGACTCGACTCCAATACCATCGTGTCCATGCTTCGAAAGAATTTCTTTATATGTTATCTAGCTTTACCCCCATCAAAAAACAAGAAATTGTAGTGATGCATGACCCTTCCCTTATAGGCCATGAAGACTAGGTAGGTGTAACACTATATTTACCATTGACAACTACAAATTGATGATGTTCTAATCCTATGAAACACTACCCTCAAACTATAGCAGCAACATTCGTTGCATAGCGTCCAGTCTCGCGCACCATATATTTTAGTCTACCTACTACAATCTTGGCAAGACCCAGGATATAAAATATTTAAAGCGGACAACTCTATTTTATGAGGTTATTCCTTCATATATACACAATCATATACTATTTACGGGTCCTATGGTTAGATATGTCCTAAATTATTATAACAAGCACTACTGATGCCAGTCAGTTAAGGTGGGCATACTTCTATTATGTAACACAACCGACATCGCATTCCGTCCAACTCTAATGACCTTATGTCATCTCTTCGTATAATTTATACATTGAATTATAATAATTCATACCCGTCATAAACACATATTCAGGGCTTGTTATACTTATGTCGCATATATATATATATATATATATATATATATATATATATGAAAATTGGTAACCTTTATTGCATATACCTATTTCATACAACATTACATCACTCTCATCCATTTACATATTACTCACAAAAACAAGAAGAAAAAAGAGAAATCAACTAGTATCAACGAGATCCACACCCCACTTATTCAGCATTTCAATTTTTGCAAAAATTCTCTTAGTTTTTGATCCATTGCCATTAACTAAAAACCACACTTCTCTTTCAATCATTCCCAATCTGACTTCTTTTGCCAAACACTTGTTACTGAAAACACGAGAGTTCCTCTCCATCCATATTTGATAATCAACAATTGTAAATGCCGCACAAGCAACATCTAATGTCTAATCTTTTTTTTGAAACCATTCATTATCTTTACTGCTTCATGCTCTAGAACGCTTGGATCATCTACTGCCAAACCTAGTTTTGAAAATTGTAAATGTCGCACATACATATATGTATGTATGTATGTATGTATGTATGTGTATTTTGGGTTTAGTATGCATAATCTTTTTCCTTTTCTAGTTTGTTTACCACATCTTCTTATCCAGTTACTAATATCATTGCCAATTCATTTATCCTTTCTATTCCCATTATGTTCCCCTATTTATTCTTTTCTATTTCTCATATTTTCTTTTTCATTGCTTCCAGTCTTATTGGTATTTTTATTTCTTTCTCATCTTATTGTTCAACCTCGGGATTAACTATTTCTTAGTACATTAGAACTAAACTTCTATCAAATAAATGCTATGCATAATTTTCATATCTTATCCAAAGAAAAGATTTGAGTAGTACAAGGATTTGACTTTTTATTTCTTAAAATGAATGGTACATAATACGTAACAACCTACACCCTTTAAAATACCCTAAAGGTGGTCATGCTAAGGAGCATGGAGTATCTAGGTATATTAAAACAATCACAAACAATAAGATTCATAAGACATATGTAAACTATTACAGCTGAAACATTAAAAATAAAACAACTTCTTATTCAAAACCAAACTTTTACTTCAAAATAAGTTATAATAAGAAACAAACTAAATGTCTCACATACTTAATCAGAGTAAGATACAAAACAAAGCATTTCCCCTCACAAGTGCCAAATCAGAACAACATAGATAAAAAGGCATGAAGAAAAAGAAAGAACACTAGCATAAAGAAATATAAGATCTCCGAAATGAACCTCCCATGCTGCTTGAACCATTCAATCTTTACCCAGCGAGCCTAATGGGGAGAAAAGAAATAAATGAGTGTGGGTTAGACATAAAGTCTGGTGAATGTTGGTGATTATTAGAATTTTTAAGAATTTAAATATAATGGACTTGGTAATAGTTCTAGCGTATAACGTATTCGTGCACCACTAAAGATGGTTTCTGAGATAATTAGGTTTATTTAGATTAACTGTTTGCATAATATTTCCTACCATAAGAGTGTTTTAAGGATTTATTCCTATTTCTACCTGAATAGATTGACCTTCCCTAGCTACCATTAAACTAGTATGGCATCATGCCCCTTGCACTGACTAAAAACCTGCTCGGATGATGAACCGACACCAATCCCTATCATCACTCCTTCGCGTATCCACCAGATGTACATTTTTTAATTCATAGATGTTGTAACGTCCTGTATTTTTTATCACTTAAAATTTGAATATTTAAATTAGTTAAAATATTTAACTCGTAATATAAATGGGTTTTATATTAATTAAATTAAGTTTGAACGTGTGTGTGTATATATATGTTAAATATAAACGAGATCGTAACGTCGCGGTAGTCGTAATTTATGATCTGAACTTCAACTGAATATACGTGATCCGATATAAGTCAGAATTCTATGAAACAATAAATGTTTGAATCTAGTTAATTATAATTTTCTAATAGAAGAGAAAAATCGAGATTTCATATTTTTGATTGTTTGTTATGACAAAATCAAATTTTCAAATAGTCGCTATGGAATCGTTTATAAACGATAACGATTTATTTTATAAAATGAATCGATTTTAAATCAATTAAATATTTGTTTAACTTGAAAATGAAATGTTTGGTTTAAATTCAAGTTAATCTATTTTGGAAATTATATGAATTTAGTTTGTATATATATGATAATAATAATTTATATCAATAAATTTGTTATTTTTGAGTCGATTTATATTCTATCGAATTTAATTTTTAAATTGTTAGTTTAAATTGATATCTTCTCCTTACGATCTAAATAGGCCTTGAAATTTCTTCCAGTGTGTTCATAATAATGGTACAACCCTAGAAATGTCTTTTGTTGCGCTCAAATAGGGGTTCGAAATCGCAGAGTGTTTTTATTTAAGTCACCTCGGTTAGATAAATAAATAAATCAAAATAAAATAAATAATTATAGGGGACGACCTAAATTTTCAAGTGCATGCTACTCTGTAAAATTTTAGTGTCTTCTCTTTTCACTTTTGTGTATGATTTATTTCTTGTCCATAAAGCTTCACAAATTGTACACTGCACCCCTATTCTACCTATAACCTGTTGAAATCAACATTGCTTCAACCCTCTTCTCGTCCACCTATAAATTGATCAGATGCCTTTGTATTTCTTCATTCTCAACTCATTCCCTTTTGAGCCATTTTTATTCGTTCCTTTCTCATAGTTAATCGCAAAAACTCAAATTGCTCCACTAAAGTAGAAAAAAAAAAGAAAGGGGAAATCGCAATTGGAATTCACGAGATCTTTCTAAAACTCAACCCAATAGCTAGAAGAGTTCGCGTGAAGGGTGCGAGGGTGTTTATGGATGAATCATGGGTTAATTTAGTTGTACGACTCAGGAAGAGGCTGCGACAATATTTATTTCTAACGAAGTGGAGTTCGATTCAGAGGAAAATGGGGAGTGCGATTGGGATGAAAGGGGCGATAGGAGTGGATTGTATGATGGAGAACTAGGGGTTGTTTAGGGTGCGCGATGTGTTGATGTCGAACTGGGTAGTTTGAATTTACTGATGGGGTGTTTGGGGTTTGTGAAACTAGAATTTAACGTGTAAATGTTAGGGAAGTTTCTATTTGAGGTTGAACATAAGGAACTGGGTTTAATTTTTTTAATCGATGAACTGATTGGGGCGTTTGTTGTTCGACGGTTGGGTATAGGGAGAGTTCAACCTATTGACTTTGTTAAGGTGGAGCTCAACGTGACAGTGTAGTGGCACTATAAATGGAGGTGTTCGAATGTGTTATTTTGGGATGATGGAGGAGATTTTTCATGAGATGTCTGTGAAATGTTATAATGAAACGGGGAAGTGTTTGGAGCTGATTTGCAACATAATTGGATCGATGATTTTGAGCATACTTCATAGTTGATCGGGTGGATTGCGGTAACTGTAAGGTATACATTTTTTAATGTATTTTAAAATTTCATAGAATAATTTATGTATTCATTGTTAGTAGTTAATTGAAAATGAATATTCAATTGATAAATAAAATTAAATAAATCGTAGGTGCTAGATAATTTTATTCATACAACTTAGCTGAGATGATATGGAATTAAACGGGATTTTCAGGAAAACCAAGGTGAGTTAAACTCACTAAGTTAAATTATTGGGACCTATTTTATTAGTTCAAATTTAATTTATTGCTTATTGGATGATAATTGATTGATATAAAGTGATAATAATATATATTATTATATACACAGTATTGGTGATTGGATATATATATATAATATTGGTGATTGGATATATTCCTACATATACATATCAGCGGATGATTTCCCTATGCACCCCACAATATATATAGTGAATGACCTTCTATATCGCGATATCCTACCTCGAAGCAGGATGGGTATTATTATTGTTGACAAACATCTATGGATGCAAAAAAAAACAGGTTGAAGAGATCCAACAGGATTCCTCACATTTAAATTATTCGTTTTCACATATATGTCGATATATGATGTGTTTTTTAACCTGTGATAGCTTATGGTATATTTGGATGTGTAGGTAACACTGGTCGTTGATTTTGAATTTTTGAATATCATAAATAATATATGGCTTTCAAAATAGAAATTGAAATATAAAAAGAGCTTAAAGGAAAATATTTATCTTCAAATAGAAATACTTATTTAGAATCCAAATTAAATAGAAATTCAAAGGTAAATATTTGTTTAAACAAATATTTTTGAAAAGTCGATTTTTAAAGCGACATTTATCAAGAAGTGAAATTTATTTTCCATTAGAGGATTTGGGAAAATATGGTTTGAGTGAGAATTTGGAGGAAAAGTTGGAAATCGGGTTTATATATTAATACTTATAATTAACTGAGAATTTTTCAATTGCAAGGAAAATTATAAGAGAGAATATTTGAAATAATTCTACAATTAGAAGTTATAAATCAGAATTTGAAACTTGAAATTGCAAATATGAAATCAAGTTCACTAAATAAATCGAGAATGGATATTATTTATGGGTGGGTAAAAAGGGGATAATGCAAATATTACAAATTTGTTAGAAGTAGATTAGAAAGAGTTTTAAATTTATAATTTTTAATTGAATTTAAGTTGAACCAAATTGAATGGTAATATATACTATATTAAAGAATTATTTAAAATGATTTGAATTTAAATGAAACTTTATATAAGTTTATAACATTATAATGATATGAATTTAATTAAGCTCATATAAGTTTATACGTTGAGATGAATATCTCGTTTGAAATGATAATGAATATTGGAATTTCTATTCGTTTAGAAGTTAAGAAATAAAGTTAAGGAAATTAGAAACTGACTAGAGATTAGTGAGTTGAATGCTTTTTGAGTGTCAATCTGATGTTTGTTTCAGCTTTCGAGGTTGGTACTTAGGGAGTTATTCTCTTACTAGTTTATGGTTAGGGACTAATGACCGAGATGGGAAATACGTTCGAAAAATTAATTTAAATGAAAGGGTTTTGAATATTCTTATATTAATATAAGAAGACAAATGAGTATTTAAAATATTGGAAAAGAAGAGAAGTTAAATTTAATGAATAAGGAGGTTAAATTATAGTGGATATTAAATCAGTGAATTGAATTTTCTTTTGTTGATGAATGGTTGTTTTATTTGATTGTTAAATAACCGACTAACAAATTTGGCATAATACGTTGTTGGTACGAAACGATGGGGATCAAATTTATATTCGAAAACCATTCCGAACTAACTAATACGTGAATGTAGAATATACAGATTGAAGATGAAGCAGTGAAGATCATGGATCTTCATAAGCGGAAGGACTACTTGTTGAATTCTCTAGAGTTGCACTTGGAGATATTCTAATGGTGATCCTGTCGTGGTTGAAATCAATGAATTGCAAGGACTACTCGCTACTGATCCATAGGGTGATTTCTAAGATGTGGTAGGAGAGTGACTTCGGTTTGTCCAGTCTCAGGAAAACTTGTATGAATGAATGCATGAAAGAGTATTTCTAAAGGACCGTGTATGTTGATTTCCTCCAACGTATTTCTGTTGATAGCGGAGAAGACACCTTCTCTTAGTTTAAACACTAGAATATTTTGTGGACATCAATTAGTGATATCTAATGGATCCGACGATGTGACATTCAAAGTGAATGGTGGCCAGATGTTATAAAGAAGAAATATTAAACCTCAGGCCTCATCAACCCGGAAATGACAAAAATCGGGAAGGCAGCATGGCTAAATGGGTCTCTCCATTATGGTGTATTGTCACCATCTAGAGAATATTCATATTTGTTACTTCTTTTCATTTCTGAATCTCCTGGGAAAACGATAGCTGCACAGCCATAAGGTGACAATATATTCGATACACTCAAGAGAAATGAGTGGTTGGTCATGTATGGTCGTGTTGTAAGATGTTCTTGTTGAACTCCAGTGTTGTAACAACCTGCCCGGAATGGGCCTAAATTTCATCCCAGAAAAGGCCCATCGAAACTTAGAGCCATTCTAAACGGGTCATTGGTACCTGTAAGGACTACATTTGCATAGAATATATACACACAAATACTTCGAATGGAAATCTCACAAAACGGAAAGAGAAAATATAATACTGAAAATAAGATACACCACTTATTTAAAACCACAGAAATACAACAGTCACATCCGTTCAATGGTTACATCAAATAGTTCATTTTCACCGGTTAACAACTTCGTCTTCCTCATCAGCATCAATTATGACTTCATCTATGGCTTTAACCCCATCTACTGACCTATGGATATGTTGAGGAGAGGGGTCAGAACATAAAGTTCTGTGTGACTGAAATATAGTGTTACTTAATGTCCATACACTGTATTTTAAGCAGGTAACATATGTCAAGTTATGTCTATGCAGCACACAACAAACACCAAATATCTAACCAATGGGGTGGATATCCAAGTCAATCGCCCATTAGTGTTTTTAGGTTAAAGACCCAACGTGGTGGCATTCTCGCTCACTTATGGCTCTATTAAAGGTGAATTCTTTAGATCTCTTATAACCCTGAGGTGGACCCTAGCCCTTTAAGGCTCCGTCCTAATACGTTAACTTTCTTAAGTCTATTTTCTCATTTGTAATATGAGAAGTAGTATTGCGAACATTACTACTTAACTGATATTACCTGGTAGGACACGTATGTCGCTTATGACTTCCCCTAGACAGTTGGTGAGCAAGCAACGACCATATATATTTCAATTAACAATCTGTCCCTAGTTGAGCCCTTACGAGCTTCTAGAGTAAGTGGACATCCCCGTGAATTACCCTGCTTCATTACCATTTGATGCCTAACCACTTTTAGAGAAGGAGGACCCAAAGACATACTTTAAATTTAAAAACGTTGGGTCCCATGACTTTGGCTCCTCTCCATGGAATAAACCTTCAGAGAGATCCTAGTCCTAACCACTTAAGACTCAAACTAGATAAAAAAGAAAGTCAACCACTTAAGACCTTCTCAAGTCATAGTAAACCGACCTATTTTCACACAATAGACTCATATATATATACATTTCTATATATATACACTAGATCTCTAACATTAAATCGTACACCTGTAGATGCTGGATATGCCAGTCGGTTCCGGTAAGACTTCTACTAAAAGTTTGTTTAACCTCGTGTTTAGTGTACTAAGTTTATAAATGGCCCATGGCACCTAGACATCTCACATTAGTTAGGCCTACTTGTGGTTGTTGGATTTGACGGTTGGTTCCGGGCAGTCTTCTACCACAAATGGAAACTAACCTCATGTCTATGTGTCACTATTTATATATATTTAAAGCCATTCTGTATGCGCACACATAAGCAAATTTTTTTTATTAAGGGGACATTTCAAATTCAAGTTCTAACCTAATCGCATTTATTGTGCTACTGCAACGTTGGTTACGTTGATTACGTTTATATAAGTATAATAATAATATCGCCTAATTAACATAAACATTCGTAGAAATGGGGAAACGATTTAATGTGGTGGCAATAGTCAATTAGCCCAAATCAAGGCATACAAGTTAGATTTTCCATAATTTTACCACTACAACTTAGGCATGATGGCATAATGACAATATATCAAATAGCAGTGAATAGAAAATAAACATACATAACAATTTAAACTTGCATCCTAGGATTGTTGGAATGATTTCACTGTTAGTTAAAAATAGAGTATTACATACACTTATACTTGTATGCTTATCATTATTATTTCACGTAATTCACCCTTTCTGGCGTTATGCACATAAAAATGCTTACATTCGACCTATTTCAATTATGAATGCATTTGGATTCAAAATAGAATCCAAACCCAAAACAAATCATGAAATAATCAAATCTAAACCTTTTTAAGATACACTCAATTGGCAAATAAAGGTGAATTACATAAAATAGAAATAATAGTAGCAACACCCTTTTTCATCTTTAATCCAATATTCAAACCAAAAAACCACAAAACCCAAATAATCATTATAATTCATATGCAATTACAAGATAGAGGATTTGGGGGTTTTAATGTTTGTATTATCGAATTTCCAAATCCTCTTAGGCATATCTATTCACATGACAATCTATTGAAAACATGAATATGCATTAAGTAAACCATATTCCACTCACAGATGTAGGCAGAATAGAGAGAAATATGTGGTAGATCTAGATCTACACTAATTCTGTAACGACCCACATTCTACGCATCGTAGGATCGTAAAATATTTATTTCATTCACATACGAAGTCATATGGTCGTGTAAATTTGAGAGGCTTCTATTGGGGTCATTTCCATGTTCATGATTTTTACCGAATTTTAAATGTCCGTTATGCCCCTGGAGAGTCTTGTTTCGCTTATAACCTTTTGATTGGTAAGGAGTTTTGACCTGAAACCACTTCCATTGGATTTGGATGATGGTTTAACTCTCCATAGAGTGGTCACATTAGTCAAACGGACTTACCATTTGGAAGATATGGCTGAAATAAGGTTTGGAAGGTGAAAATAAGCTTAACCAGGCTTAATAGGGTAATTAGTGGAAGGGCCCATAACCCATTTCGGGATTAGGTTTATAGGGAGGCTGAAATCAGTTAGGAAACCATCTCATCTAAGTTTTCTAGCTGCCACAAACATTCTTTGAGCCATAGTAATGACCTCCACCTTCTAAATTCATCTTTAATCATTCTAATCCAATATTAAGCGAATCTACATCAAATCAAGGTGGATTAACATCAAATCAGAGTTAGGGCTGTTGTGTTGCATAGGAATTCGACCCAAATCAGTGGAGTTTCGGATCTAAGAATTTATTTGTGGCTAAGGCGAGTGATTAGCACTTTTATTCACAAATTATGGCTAATTGGGGGTGAATAGTGATAATTAGTGAAATTATGCATCATAAAAATCTAGAAAAATATGTAGAAATTCTAAAATATTATTTTATGGCTCTGATAAAAATTTGGGTTAATTTGAATTAAGTTTGATAATTGTATAGTTAAAACATAGTTAAGAGGATTAATGGGAAATTCATGGTTTTAGGGTATGTTTGATCCTAAGTAACCCATATGCTTGATGTTTGGATGTTCTTGATTGACTCTGGATGCTATTACTAGTGTTTGGAATGTTTAGTGATTCTTAAGTAAGGTTAGAATGGTTGAAAACACCATCGTATGGCGAGAATGGACAAAATAGGCTTGTTGGAAAAGTGCAAGGATTCTGGATCAGATCGAGATATTGGATCAAATCGGACATATCCGAACAGAACCGAAGTAGTGGCAAGACTTGTGCATGGCAAAAAGGAAGGCCACCTGCGTTCAATTGGAACTGGGATCAGAACGGAGCTTGGCGTGGGGATCGGATCGGATTAGAGCTAGGAAGCGGGATCAAACCAGAATCTGGAGATAAAGGAGCATCGTACCAAACCGAGGCTGGAGCACCATTCGAACCGAACCAGATAGAGACGACCGAACCGACTTGAAGTGGATCACCGAACGGAACGGGAAGCCTAGGGACAATGTATTCGAACCAAACCGATTGAAGTAGATCGAACTTAACCGAATTGTGCTTCCACTACTACTACGTGATGACTCTTCTAAAGACCCACTCCAATTCAACCAAAGCCCGAGATGCAAAGAAAGTCCAAGTTGGAAGTTATAACTCAGGATCTAGATGGGAACCAATGAGTCAACTTCAATAGTTGGGCTTTGCTGCGAGACGTGTGCAAAGGGGCTATCGATATCTATAGCTTTAGTTCACCACTGAGAGACGGATTAGTGGCTATGGATCAACGCAATAGGATCATTAAGACTCCCAAGGGCAAGTGATCGTAGCATGGCTATGGACCAGCGCAATGGGGCCATTAGGACTCCCAAGGGAAAGGTGAGCATAGCAAGGGATTAGTCGCTATGGACCAGTGCAATAGGGTCTTTAAGACCCCAAGGGCAAAGTGGTCGTAGCAAGGGATTGGTGATCAAAGTGGTGGATATCGTATACTTTACGCACTGAGTGAGAGATGTGAGGATGATTTCTATGTTTGATGTTTGCTATCACTATGACATGCAAACTTCCACTTTACAATTTATGTTAGTGTTGCCTTAGAGTACTCTACATCTTGTTGGGCTAACTCTTGGGTTGTAGGTCCAGGTTCAGGTATGATTATTTATACCTGTTTTTGTTCTGTTTTGCTGCTATCCTCATACCAGACTTTTGTCTGACCTAAAGTTTTCTATCTCTTGTTTTTACTCTGGGTGCTCCTAAAAGAGCAAAATAGGGATAGTTTAGGTGGTATGCACGAGTAGCTGTCTAGAGACGAGCAGGAGGCTTCCACGTACTATTTACATATATTCTCCCTGTGTTGTTGCTGGTCACTGTTTGGGCATTAGTAGTGTACCTTTCTTATTTTGCTTTAGAGACAATATTTTGAAGTTGTGATAATGATGGCTTGGATCATAAGCTGTATTTTGGATTCCACTGCTATGATGGATTAGTTTTCAGCTTATGCAATATCTCTTCAGTTTTATGTCAAGTTATGTTATTATTATATTTTATTCCATGCGCTGTGAGATATACTACAGGTTCTTTGGTGATTCATAGTTCTAAACCCTTTTCTTTGACGATCGTCTCATGCTAGCCGGGCATTGACACAGCACATTTAAAGGGAAATGTCGATTGGTCCGGGGTGGGCTGTTACAATTGGTATCAAAGCCTAGATTGCGTAGTTAACCTAGGGTTAAACACCAGGGAGAGATAGTATACGTATATGAGAGCGCATATTTGTGACATTTTGGTTTTCAAAAGCTATATATATATATACTGTTAGTGCATCTAAGGATGAGGTCGCGCTGCGCTAGCACCACTATGGAGATGGTTAATCGTTTCCTCTTTACAGACTGGACGATGAGCCGATATACGAGGAGTACGGGTTTAGGGGCCAATAATAGGAATGCTCCTGATATAAGGACGATGTTTACTACCTTCATGAGAGAGACGCTCAGGGGTGTTCGGGGGCAGTTCCTAATACTACTAACGGTGGTGTTGCAGCGATGCAGGCACGTTGGGCCGATATCGCCAAGCTCAACAAGGATTACACTAGCCTTGGTGGGAAGCTGTTCCACGGAACAGAATCGGCTACGGAGGTTCAAGATTGGCTGGATAGTTCTGAGCACATCTTCGAGGATTTAGGGATCGATGATGCAATGAAGAGAAAGCTAGCATCGCGTCAGCTTCAAGGATGGGCTATGAATTGGTGGAATGCTATTAAAGCAGCTACTCCCAAGGATCAAGTTAGCTGCAATTAGTTTAGGACCCGATTTAGTGATAAGTTTATCCCAGCAGCTCAGAAATATGAATTGTTCAGGAAATATTTGGAACTTAAGCAGAATGGTAGGGCAGTCTCGGAATATATTGTTGGGTTCGATACTTTATCAAAGTATGGATTATCTCTTATCGATACTGCTGAGAAGAGAAGTTCATAACTGGCTTAAACGAGTACTTGGGGGAAAGACTTATAAACCACATCGATGAGACATTCAAATCTATTGTGGGAAAGGCATTGAGATCTGAGAGCCTTTACCCCTAGTCAAAGGCCGAGGTTGCTGTTACATCTGTAGGGGAGCCAAAGACACAAGCAAGCGGTGGAGGCAAGAATAATTCACAGAATAAGAGGAAATAAAACTAAGCTAAGAATGGTTAGAAGAAGAATAAGAAAGATGTTGAGTGCTATTGATGTGGCAAGAAGGGCCACTATGCCAAAGAATGTCGAGAAAAGCCAGTGGACATGAAGTGCTTCAATTGCGGCAAAGTGGGACATCACAAGGATAAATGTCTACAACCATTTAAAGAGAAGCAGGTTGTTAAAGAATATGCTATCAAGGCTGTTCCTTCTTCGTCGAACGCCCCAACTGCGGCGGAGAAAGGAATGGGTGCCGTTATCCAACGTATGCTTTCTATTTATGATGTTCCTTTTCGAGTATTGTTTGATACCGGGGATTCCCATTCCTTCATATCTAGTGACCTGGTAAATAGGTTGGGACTGGAACCCGAGATTTTCGATAGACCTTTAGTTGTGACGAACCCGATCGGTGGTTCGAATAGCCTTAGTATGATTTTTTTTAATTTGGTCTTATCGAGTCATGGATGTATGTTTGCTTGTGATTGCTTTGTTTTGGGCTTTACTAGGTTTGGCATTATTTTGGGAGTCGATTGGCTCCAAAGATATGGGGTAGTGGTAGACTGTGAGGGGTCTTCGGTGACCATTAGAGCGGACGATGGGCGGAGGGTACGGTTTGGTTGCCTACCTAGTGATGGGGTGATGGCTAGTTTTCTAAATTCCCTCGACATCCCACATGATGAGTTATTAGATGTGCCTATTGCTGGCGAGTATCCGGACATCTTCGGGGAAGTGACCGGACTTCCACCACACCAAGAGATCGAGTTTCATATTGATTTAGTGAAAGATGCCAGGCCTATAGTGATGCCACTTCGTCGTATGACGCCAAGGGAGCAGCGAGAGCTCGGGGTGCAAGTAAGCGATCTTTTGAAGAAGGGATTTATCAGAAGAAGTGTTTTCGAATGGGGAGCACAAGTTGTATTTTCTACTAAGGCAGATGGTTCCCTTCGATTGTTTGTGAACTACTGCGAGTTGAACAAGGTAATGAGGAAGAATAAGTATCCTCTTCCGTGGATAGATGATTTGTTTGATCAGTTGAATGGAGCAAGAGTGTTCTTCCAATTAGATCTTGTGACAAGTTTTCATAAGCTTCGAGTAGCAGTTGAGAGTATACCTAAAACGACATTTCGGACACCGTTTGGATTTTATGAGTGGTTGGTCATGCCATTCGGGTCGACCAACGCACTAGGATATTTTGTGGATCTTATGAATAAGGTATTCATGGATCAGTTGAATAAGTTTGTTCTTGTGTTCATGGACGATATCTTAGTTTATTCAAGGATGGAGGAAAAACACAAGGAACATTTGAGGGCGGTGATGGAGGTGTTGAGGAAACAGTAACTGAAAGCGAAATTCTCTAATTGTCACTTTTGGATGAGGGAAGTGAGGTTCTTAGGCCATGTTGTTTCAGAGAATGGTATTGCCGCAGATCCTACGAAGGTGGCTACGGTGCAAGATTGGTCTACGCCCAAGAATGTAACAGACGTAAGAAATTTCTTGTGGTTAGCTGGATATTATCGTAAATTTATTCAAGACTTCTCCAAGATAGCGGCACCGTTAACTCAGTTGACTAAGAAGAATCAAGCTTTTGCTTGGGACGGAAGGTGCGAGGATGCATTTAAGAGTCTAAAGGAAAAGTTGACATGTGCACCAGTGTTAATTATTCCTTAGGGGAACGAGGAGATGATGATATACACGGATGCCTGTGGTACCAGACTAGGTGTTGTACTGATGCAAGGAGGTAGGGTTGTAGCTTATGCTAGTCAGCAGTTGAAACCGCATGAGAAAAGATATCCTACCCATGATTTGGAATTGGTAGCGATCGTGTTCGCATTGAAGATGTGGAGACATTATCTCTTGGGAGAAAGATTTGAATTGTTTACCGATCATAAGTCTTTAAAGTATCTTTTCTCTAAGAAGGATTTAAATCTCCGTCAGCAGAGATGGTTAGAGTTCTTGACTTCATATGATTTCAATATTACATACACACTCGGGAAGGGTAATGCAGTAGCTGATGCATTAAGCAGGAGACATGCCAGTTTCGGGCTATGTTTCTAGAATGGAAGCAACTGGAGTATAACGCAGGATATGATTTCAGACCTAAGGGTGGATTAGATCCAGAGATATTAGCGAGTTTGACGATCAGATCGACTCTGATTAAGTGGATTGGTTCCATTCAGAGGGATGATCCTAACCTATTGGAAATCATCTCTAAGGTAGAGATGGATATCGACGATGAGAAGATGAACAAGTATGGTCTTGATCGAGAAGGATGGCTTCGAAAGATTGGGAGACTGTTTGTACCCAATGTTAATGGATTGAGATATGAAGTGCTTAGAGAGTGTCTGTAACGACCCAGAAAATCTGAACCAATTTAAATTTTTTTAAATTGGCTAAAATAATGGATTTTAAATATTTAAAATAAATATTTTAAATAATGGAGATGAAAACTAAGTTTGAATCGACATTTGAAAACCAATATAATTAATTATAATTATATATAGAATTGAAAATGGCGCGGTAGTTCGATAATTCGATTTCAAACTTCAATTGGATGTACCGGATGTAAAACAATCCGGATTTTAGTGAAACCAAAAACATTTGGATCTAAATGGTAATATATTTCTAACGAATCTAACCAATGGGAATTTGATAGCGGGAATCAAAAGATATGTCCAGTTGAAAATTCTGAATAGTCGCTGTGGAATTCAGGCCCTTAAAAATGGACATTTTGCAAATGACCTCGGATTTCGACGAAACCACTTTTGTTGGGTCCGCAGTGTCAAGTTATTGTTAGATTCCAAATTTCATAATTTTTCGAATCAATATGTGAGCGTGGCAAAGGGAAACGCGTTTGACCGATTTCAGTTGATTTTAATCGACTGGAAATTGGCCATTTTTCAAACGGTCTCAGAATTCGACGAAACTAGTTTTGTTAGGACCGTATCGTCAATACGAAGCTAGAAAATATTTTTCTGGAATTTTTCTAGTCAGTATGTGGCCCCGGTAATTTGAAATGTACGTTTAAAATTCAATATAGAGATTTAAATGAAAATTCAAAAGGAAACTGATTGTAACGATCAAATCAGCTTACGATACATATCCCATTGTGTTCAGAATGGGGGTAAAACGCTATGGGCGACAGGCGGTGGGCCTCGTTTCGAGGGCATATGTAAAAGTCAACCTTTTTGCGAAATTAAATAATAAAATAATAAAATAATAAAATAATTTTAATTCCCTCCCTCCCCTTTATCTTCTTCCTGCCCCCCCCCCCCGATTTCATTCTTCAGAAAAAAAAAAAAAAGGAAAGAAAAGAAAAAAAAAAGAAGAAGATCGGAGCAGTAGCGACGCCGCCCACCTCCTCCTCGGTTCGAAACCCCACCGCACCCCTCGTTCACCAACGACCCAAGCCCAACCGCCTGTCCCTCCTCCAACTGTTCGAAACCCCACCGCACCCCTCGTTCGCGACGCTGAAGCCGCCGATACCCCCCCTGAAGTGCCGCCGACGCCTTCTTCCTTCCCCCCCCCCTTTTTCTTCGCAGGTAATTGTTTACATTTTATTTTATTTTCATCTTTGAATTTCGATTATAAAGATTTTAAAAACTGATTTTTAATAGGTATTTGGAAACGGATTTTTTTATAAGATTTAAAAACTGAAATTTAATTAGGTTAAACTGAAATTTTAATGAGGATTAAAACTGATTTTAAAAGCATTATTAAAACTGATTTTATTTAAGAAATTAAAACTGATTTTATTTAAGAAATTAAAACTGAATTTTATAAAAGTATAAAAACTGATTTTTAAGATGATTTAAAAACTGATTTTAAAATGATTTATAAACTAAAAGGAGATTAGAAATTTAGAAGTAAAAATCATATTTTTATTTATTGAAAGCCGAAGTAAAAATCATATTTTTATTTATTGAAAGCCGAAGTAAAAATCATATTTTTATTTATTGAAAGCCGAAGTAAAAATCATATTTTTATTTATTGAAAGCCGAAGTAAAAATCATATTTTTATATATTGATAGCCGAAGTAAAAATCATATTTTTATATATTGATAGCCGAAGTAAAAATCATATTTTTATGTATTGAATAGCATCGTAAAAATTCGATTTTTACATATGTAGAGAATACGGGCAACGAAGGCGAAGTAGGCGAAGATTTCTATAAGGAAGAGTCGTGCAGTTGGATAGCTATTGGTGAGATTTCTGATTTAAAAATATAAATATATGTGTGTGGAAATGAAAGTGAATAGCTATATATAAATATATATATATATATATATATATATACGCCCCTCGTCCACAAACCATGGACGATATTTATTGGTTGAAATTGTGGTGAAAATTGATTGATAGCGATTGATTGTTTGGAATTGTTTGTGATTGATATTGGTTGATTGTGGTTGAAAAATACCCGTTTGTGGTTGTGAAATATTTGGTTGAAACCACTTAGGATTAGTTTGTGGAATTGAAATAAATATATACATGCCGCCTGCGTGCGAACTAGATGCATGATCCCCATTGTCAAAAACCGCGAGGTTTTAAGGTAGAGCGAGGAGCCGTACTAGGGACGGTGCCGGTGTAACTACCCTGCCGTTATACTGCCGAAATTTTGAATAATATTTGTGTGTTTGAATTATTTTCATATGCTTAAACTATATTTATTCATTGTATAGAAAACATTCATGTGTTGAATTGATATTCATTCGTTGTTTAGAAATTCATGTGTTGAATGGCATTCATATTTTGAAATAAATTGTTCGATAATAAAAATCACATTTTTATCTATATATAAAAACTATTGAAAACATTCATGTGTTGAATTGATATTCATTCGTTGTTTAGAAATTCATGTGTTGAATGGCATTCATATTTTGAAATAAATTGTTCGATAATAAAAATCACATTTTTATCTATATATAAAAACTATTGAAAACATTCATGTGTTGAATTGATATTCATTCGTTGTTTAGAAATTCATGTGTTGAATGGTATTCATATTTTGAAATAAATTGTTCGATAATAAAAATCACATTTTTATCTATATATAAAAACTATTGAAAACATTCATGTGTTGAATTGATATTCATTCGTTGTTCAGAAATTCATGTGTTGAATGGTATTCATATTTTGAAATAAATTGTTCGATAATAAAAATCACATTTTTATCTATATATAAAAACTATTGAAAACATTCATGTGTTGAATTGATATTCATTCGTTGTTTAGAAATTCATGTGTTGAATGGTATTCATATTTTGAAATAAATTGTTCGATAATAAAAATCACATTTTTATCTATATATAAAAACTATTGAAAACATTCATGTGTTGAATTGATATTCATTTGTTGTTTAGAAATTCATTTGTTGAATGGTATTCATATTTTGAAATAAATTGTTTTATGATAAAAATCTCGTTTCTATCACCAACTTGAACTATATAGAAGAATAGTGTTTTGAAATGAATTGTTTTACAATAAAAATCACATTTTTATTGTATGCATAAATCGTTGGATTGTGAAGTGTTAAAAATAGCCACTTGTTCAAAATAAACATATATGAGTTGAAATATTCATTAATTAGCTAATGAAATGATTTGCACCTATTTATGTAACATTAGAATGAATGGAGTTTTTAAACCAAATAGAAATCAAATATGAAGTCGAATAGAAATTGATAAATGATAAGAACTGTATATATATATATGTACATGCAATATTCATTGAACAGGTTATAGCAAAGGGGCTAGAGAAGAGGAATAAAATTTTGTGCCCGACAAATAGGTACACATTTACTGATTTATTTGGGTGATGATTTTGAGCCTGTTGGCTAGCCGCTTGGCTTTTTCTTTTTCTTTTTGAGATTAGAAGGACCGGGAACGCTATTTGCGATTTCCCGATGCTCCCGGTGCAGGGGAGGTTATGGCGAAATTTTTCCAAAATTTAAGGAGTTAGAAAAATATTTGAAGTGAAAACGATATAGAAATCATTGAACGAACTATATTTATATAAATATATAAATATAAATAAAATTAAAACGAAACGGGGCCGTGCAGTTCGTATTTTGAAACCGTGATTTCAAACGACTAGTACGGGAAATCCGACCATTGGATTTTCCCGAAACCTCAACCGTCGGGTTCGCCTTGGAATAATCTTTCCAACGGCACCAACCTTGTTAAAATCCAACGGTTGGATTGTCTGGAATGTTTAATTCAATTCTGAAGAAAAACAGCGCCAGAAGCGATTATATTTATATATATATAAATATAATTATATATTTAATCGAATAACGATGCTGCAGTTCGTATTTTGAAATTGAAACTTCAAACGATTGTACCGGGGGATCCGACCGTCGGATTTTCCCGAAACTGGAACCGTTGGGTTCGTTTTGAAAAGACCTTTCTAATGATGTAAATTTTGTGAAGATCCAACGGTTAGATTTTCAGATATGTGTAAATCAAATCTGAAGAAAAACAGCGCCACGGCCGCCTTATGGCCCGAAGCGTCGTTTTGAATAAAATGGCTATTTTAAAATAAATAAAAATAGCGATAAATAGTTATAAAATATCGTAAGCGATATGGAATGGAAATAAACTGAATTTGCTTGATTTATGTGATGTTTGATGGTTGAATGTGTTTGGTGTGAAAATTACATTAAAGGACAAAATTGGTGTTGTCGAATAATTTAACCATTGAAATAAATTGAATTGAAATTCTAAATATACGTGAATTATTTGAGAAGGCCGAGTTAATTCTCATTTCAAATAATTGACCGACGATTGAAAGTCGAAGATAAAGACGGTGGTCGAAGACCGGAGATCTTCACCTCGTTTGGATGGTAACCGAGGTCCTGATTGGGAGGCATCCCGAAATATGGATAATGAGTGGTGATCGTCCAGACGTACGTGGTGATCGATGGGTTTGCGAGGTATTTAGTGCCTCCGGTTTCGTTCAGACCCAGAACGGACTTGTAAATGGACTGTGTGTCCGACATTGGAATTTGTTCTGTGTGATTGATAGCCATCAGTTGCACGGTGTGAATTGCCTGTGTGGCATGCTAAGATGCAGTGATCAGGGCTTCTGTTGAAAAGCAAAGTCTTGTGGTGATGATCAAAGCACCGCCTGTGTGGCGTAGCTTTGTGTATAACGTGAATTCGTGAGCCTCACACTCCGGTATGAACCTAAAACGGGAGAGGACATCAGGGAGGGCCTGCGTTTCTTTCTAGCTAGGGTGGTGTCAGTGACCTACCAGCCCTGACATTTATATACTTTTCACCTATGTGGTTGTTTCTGTTGCGAGGCGCCTCGGTTTGATCGGACGATCCGGGTCCGATGGAGTCATTCGTTGGCTCGTTGACGCCCCAAAGGGCGGGGAAACGCAGTGTTCAGGAATTTTAATCCACATCGGTGGACCGGCCCTGACGGTCCAAAGGCTTGACTGAGTACTTGCCTGGGACACGGGCTAGAGCGTCTCGAATTCGGTAAGGACTATCTTTTGCCTTGGTTCACGACGGAAATCCAATTTCCAAATACGTGACGATGCGATTTTAATTGTATACCTATATATGGCGACATAGTGGTATGGGGCATTAATGCCGTCTATGATTGATAGTTATGATTTGAAATTGTTTTCAAAACATATAAACACTAGCAATAATATCAAATGCCTTTGTTTTATTCGTATCAATCATATTTTGGCCATTATAAGGTAAAACTCTATCCTCCGGTTTGCGTTGCATTGTGTGATGGGAACTGAGTCTTATAATGGCTTCATTTTTGTTAAAATCATAGCGATGTTTAAAAGAAAGATTTGTTTTAAAGCACTGGCAATCCAATGGAGTAAACCCGTTCCACGAAAGTGGCGTGGTCCTGTGATTAGCCATATTATATATGTGTTGAGTAGATTTCTCATACCAGTCCCATGACTGACTCGTAGTTTGTTTCACTTTCAAACTCGGGTGCCCCTTTTTTCTACACGGGCAGCCTTGTATTCAGGTTTAGCTGGTTCTTTTCTGGATAGCTGGAGCTGAAGATGGATTCTATCATTTATTTCTTTTTATGTTGTTCAGCTCCTACTGTACATATTTTGTTTATTTCCGCTGTAGACATTTATGTATAGCTGAACTGTATTTGTACTAAGTAAGATCCTGTATACTGTGTAACTCTGATGATTACTTTTATCCAGTATATTTTGTTGTTCATTCTGGTGTATTTATTTAATTCTGTTCTGCTATTATATGTTTCTGTGTTATATTCCAAAGATAACCTTGTTTCCGTGAGAACGGGAAATCGGGTCGTCTCAACGTGCTGTCATCACTTAAAACTGACTATACACCCTGGTAGTAACAAAATGTATCGAGACATGAAGCGAACCTGCTACTGGGAAGGGACGAAGAGAGACATTAGGAAGTTTATATCCAAATACATGAATTGCCAACTAGTTAAAGCCGAGCAAAAGAAGCCTAGTGGTTTGTTACAACCATTAGAAATTACCGAGTGGAAAAGGGAACAAATCTCAATGGATTTCATTGATGGTTTGCCAAGGACTAGATCATATCATGGTAGTATTTGGGTGAGTGTAGATAGGTTGACCAAGAGTGCAAGGTTTATACCGGTCAAATCGAATAAAACGACAGCTAAGTTAGCGGAACTGTATATGAAGTGGGTAGTGAGATTTCATGGTGTACCTAAAGGTATTGTAAGCGACTAAGATTTATTTACTAGTGGGTTTTTGAAGAGCTTACAAGAGGCTTTAGGTTCAGAATTACATATCAGTTTCACATACCATCCTCAAACCGACAATCAAACAAAGAGGGTGAATCGTATATTAGAGGATCTCTTGAGAGCTTTCATATTGGATTCTGGAGGGTCATGGGATGACCATTTGCATCTGGTTGAGTTCGCATATAATAATAGTTACCAGTCCAATATTGATTTGGCTCCATTTGAAGCTTTGTACGGAAGACCGTGCAACTCACCATCATGTTGGTTAGAAACCGGTGAGAAATTTGTGCTTGGGTCAGATGTAATAAGAGAAACTTCAGATAAGATCAAGGTTATTCAACAGAGAACGAAGGCAACCCAAGATAGGAAGAAAAGTTATGCTAATAAAAGACGAAGAGATTTGCAATTCTCCATTGGCGACTTGGTATTCGTCATGTTCTCTCCGTTGAAGAGTGTGATTCGTTTTGGCAAGAGAGGTAAGTTAGCACCAAGATTTGTTGTTCCATTCCCAGTTCTCGAACAAGTTGGGAATTTAGCATATAAAGTTGGATTACCAGACAAGATGGCGGGAGTTCACGATGTATTTCATGTTTCTTAATTAAGGAAGTTTGTGCATGATTCTGATATGACTGTTTCACTAGATCAGTTGAATGATATTGAAGTAGAATCCGAGATGGTTAGGAACCGCAGAGCGAATCATATTGTCGGACATGATACGAAAAAACTTCGGAGGAAGACTATGGAACTAGTCAAGGTCCAGTGGGGTGATATTGAGCATGATTGTACCTGGGAAACAGAGGAGAGCATAAGGAAGTCGCATCCAGAACTCTTTGCCTGGTAAGATTTTAATAGCGATATAGTTGTTTCTTTGTTAGTAAGCTGCATGCTAGGATAGGCTTGTTGTGTTGTTATGTATGTTCGATTGTTTGTAAATGTTTGATAGGAATGCAGGACACCATTGTATGTTTTGATTAAAGAATTTCGGGGGTGAAATTTTTTAAGAGGGCTGAAAGTGTAACGACTGGCATTCTACGCATCGGAGGACCGTATTATATTTATTTCATTCACATACTAAGTCGTATGGTCGTGTAACTTTGGGAGGCGACTATTGGGGTCATTTACCATGTTCACGATATTTGCCGAATTTTAAATGACCGTTTTGCCCTTGTCGAATATTGTTTCGCCTATAACTTTTGATTGGTAAGGAGTTTTACATGAAACCACTTCCATTGAATTCGGGTGATGGTTTACCTTTCCGTAGAGTGGTAACATTAATCAAACGAACTATTCATTTGGGAGATATGGCTGAAATAAGGTACGGAAGGTGAAAAACAGCTTAATCGGGCTTAATAGGGTAATTAGTGGAAGGGCCCATGACCCATTTCTGGATTAGGGTTATGAGGAGGCTGAAATCAGTTAGGAAACCATCTCATCTCGGTTTTCCAAACGCCACAAACATTCTTTGAACACTAGTAATGGCCTCCACCTTCTAAATTCATCTTTAATCACTTTCTAATCAAATATTAAGCGAATCTACACCAAATCAAGGCTGATTGGCATCAAATCAGAGTTAGGGCTGCTATGTTGAATAGGAATTCGACTCAAATCAGTGGAGTTTCAGATCTAAGAATTTATTTGTGGCTGAGGTGAGTGATTAGCACTTTTATTCACTAATTACGGCTAATTAGGGGTGATTAGTGATAATCAGCGAAATTATACATAATAAAAATCTAGAAAAATATGTAGAAATTCTAAAGTATTATTTTACGGCTCCAATCAAAATTTGGGTTAATTTGGATGAAGTTTGCTAATCATATAGTTAAAACATGGTTAAGGGGATTAAGGGGAAATTCATGGTTTTACAATATGTTTGATCTTAAGTAACCCATATGCTTGATGTTTGGATGTTCTTGATTGACTCTATATGTTATTACTATTGTTTGGAATGCTTTATGATTGTTTAGTAAGGTTCGAATGGTTGAAAACGCCGTCCTTTGGCGAGAATGGACAAAACAGGCTTGTTGGAAAAGTGCCAGGATTCCGGATCGGATCGAGATAGGGGATCGGATTGGACATATCCGAACTGAAATGGAGTAGTGGCAAGACTTGTGCATGGAAAAAAGAAAGGCCACCTGCATTGAATTGGAACTGGGATCGGACCGGAGCTTGGCGTGGGGATCGGATAGGATTAGAGCTAGGAAGCGGGATCAAACCAGGATCTGGATATAAAGGAGCGCCGAACTGAACCGAGGCGGGAGCACCATCCGAACCGAATCAGACAAAGACGACCGAACCAAACCGACTTGAAGTGAAGCACCGAAGTGAATGGGAAGCCCAGCGACGTTGTATTCAAACAAAACAGAATTGAGCTTCTACCACTACTACGTGATGACTCTTCTGAAGACCAACTCCTATTCAACCAAAGCCCGAGATGCAAAGAAAGTTCAAGTGGGAAGTTATAACTCAGGATCAAGATGGGAACCAACGAGTTAACTTCAATAGTTGGGCTTTGTTGCAGGATGTGTGCAAAGGGGCTATCAATATCTATAGCTTTAGTTCACCGCTGAGAGACGGATTAGTGGCTATGGATCAGTGCAATGGGATCATTAAGACTCCCAAGGGTAAGTGATCGTAGCATGGCTATGGATCAGTGCAATGGGGCCATTAGAACTCCCAAGGCTGTGATGATCGTAGCAAGGGATTAGTGGTTATGGACCAGCGCAATGAGGTCATTAAGACCCCCAAGGGCAAAGTGGTCGTAACAAGGGATTGGGTGATGAAAGTGGTGGATATCATATACTTTACGAACTGAGTGAGAGATGTGAGGATGATTGCTATGCTTGATGTTTGCTACCACCATGACATGCACAGTTCCACTTTACACTTTATGTTAGTGTTATCTTAGAATACTGTACATCTTGTTGTTGTGCTAACTCTTTGGTTGCATGTCCAGGTTCAAGTATGATTATTTATACCTATTTTCGTTCTGTTTTGGTGCTATCGTTCATACTAGACTTTTCTCTGACCCAGAGTTTTATGTCTCTTCTTATTACTCTAGGTGCTCCTAAGCGAGCAGACAAGAGACAGGTTAGGTGGTATGCACAAGTAGCTGTCCGAAGACGAGCAGGAGGCTTCCACGTACTATTTACATATATTCTCCCTGGTTCTTGTTGGTCACCGCTTTGGACATTAGTAGTGTACCTTTCTTATTTTGTTTAGAGATAGTATTTTGAAGTTGTGATAATGATGGTTTGGATCATAAGCTGTATCTTGGATTCCGCTGCTATGATGGTTTAGTTTTTAGCTTATGCACTTTCTCGCCTGTTTTATGTCAAGTTATGTTATTATTATATTTTATTCCATGCGCTGTGAGATATACTATAGGTTCTTTGGTGATTCATAGTTCTAAACGCTTTTCTTTGACGTCCGTCTCGTGCTAGTCGGGCATTGGCACAACGCGTTTCAAGGGAAATGTCGGTTGGTTCGGTGCGAGCATTCACAAATTCTTTGCGTTCAAGCATGCTTCAATAATCCTCCTAATTACAAACATACAAAAGACATGCATTAGAATCTTACACATATATGTTTATGCCAAATTACAGAATACTAAACTCATGTAATTTAGATTAGAGAGAGATTAAGAATAGAGTTAGAGAAATAAAAGAAAACCTTAAACTATTCTTCTTATTTTTGCTCTGGAATTTAACAATGGTGGCGTTACAAAAATTTTCCCTTAATGCAGGCTGGCAGTGAAGGAGTATCGGAGGAACACAAGTACAGAATAATCTCCCAGAAGCAAAGTGCCAAATGAGAGAAAGAACCGGGAGCAGGGAGAACGATTTGGAAGCAACAAAAACCGACGCCTTTCAGGAAGAAAGGAGCTCATAAAATATAGAATACCGGCAGAGTCTATCCGACAGGGTCCATCTGACATGGTCAACCCTAGAAGAAGGATTTTATGGCACAAGGTCACCTTATTAGAAGTAAAGAAAGAAATAGGCAGGAGCTCCACCGACGGAAAGGTCATCGATATTAATCTATTCGATACCGGTACGTTAGGAGGCAAAGACTTCAAGAAACCCAAGCTAGAAATGTATACGGATTATCTGGAACCAACTTCCAAAACATCAACTTCATAAATAACGAATGTATACATCGATAGACAATAGAAGCATTACCGGGGAAGACCTTCCGAAAAACCAGACTATCCCAAAAGCTCTAACGGAAGGCTAACCGGAACCCTAGCGGAGACACAGGCCATTCGCTCTAATCTACCTAGTACAGAGACCAACATCGGTTTCAAACCTGTAGCCACCTACATACATCTAGAGGACAAGCTCCTCTAAGTATTCACGGGAAAGCCGGAAGCCTACATCTAGAAGTTTACGTCCAAAATCCTACACCTGGGAGCTTCTTCCGAAGTTTAAATCCATACGAAAACTACCACGTTGACAAGCCCATATCAATCTCAAAGGATCCCCAATTGACCAAGACCCTCACCATTAAAGACAGTAATTGGCACCACAAAGTCAGCCGGTAGCAAAAGGTCCGAGACCAAGAAAAAGCGGGCGACAAAGGCTCTTACACGCCTTATAGCCCAATAGCAGAAAGGGTTCCCTGCTTCCCTATAAATAGGACCCTAGGAGCCACATAGTGGGGGGACGATTCTTTCATTTTTTCCCTCATCTATTTCTATTTTCGATCTTATTCTTTCTTCTTGAAGAGAACAAAATCCTCATTTCCGAATCAGATTGGGAATTTCTGCAAATCTTGTAATATAGCAACAACTTATAAACGAAGAAATCGAAGGCTTAGATATTTTCGCGATTTGATAAAAATATTATGCCGTTTATGATGGAACGGGGAGTTAACACTAACCCTTTTTGTATAGAAGGACTGATCATGAAACTGTCGTAAAGGGAAGACGCATCGTGGAAACACGAGATCGTTATCTCTTTATCTCGGGGGTTGGTAATGCGGATCAACCCTTTCATACTGATCCTAATGCAGCTCAACTCCGGAGTATATGTTAATTGCAAACTTATAGCTTGATCACTGACGCAATCAGGGCTCCTCCAGGCTGATTTGATACGAAAGGATCACTAAGTCAATAAGTGTTGCAATATCCCTATCATTCGAGTATCGGGAAGCATTAGCATGTTTTCTTCTTATCACAATGCATGTCATCTTGCCTACGATCTAAGGGATGGTTGATTACCCAAAGCTCCAGTGGTACCAAGTTAAATGAACCTTTCCTCTTGGAATGGTTGATCTAGCTAAGAAACACTGACTTTAAATTGTCTATCGGTGACCTTAGATCGTGGTCGTACCATTCAGTTTAAATATATGCTCCATATAACTCATCTCGAATGTTGACAGAAAATATCGTTAACATTTTGGCACTAGAAGGAGGTCTTGAATATCTGACCTTATGGTTAATCTATCAAAAATTAATTGCGTAAATTTATTGCTCCATGGAAGGAAAGATGAAATCAAAAGGATTGGAAGATCGATACAAGGAACCGGCTCCGGATGTAACCCTTGATGGAAACATGGAGCTAACGCTTAATCTGAACGACAGCGAAAGAGGAGCCACATCCAACACAACACAACCACCAAACGCTATGGAAGATAGTGTCACAAGAATTATGGCCTTGGAAAAGAAACTCCAAGAGATGCAAGCTCAAATGAATGTTGCTCAAGCACAGAAGTCATCAAGGCTCACCAAATTTAGTCAGGGAGAAATGAATGTGTCTCTGAAAAGAAATGCTCCCATTCAACTCTTAGAAGCAAAGGAAAAGCTCAAGACGACTTCCTCTAAGAAAGAGAAGTCCCATTTGACGGGAATAGATCACCAAGGAAACCAATGCGAGCAGGAAAAGTCTGGGAGTTCCACTTCCAAAGGTTTTGATCCCAAGAGAGTAAGCTATGATGACATGGAAGCTTATCTTAAAGACATCGCCCAGAAGATCGCTAAAGACTTTCTAGGAAGCAAAGGAAAAAGGACCTAGGATGACAGGGTTAACCACAACGAAGGGGTAGCTCCTTTCATCGATGAAATTATGAACACCATAATACCATCGAGAGTGAAGGTTCCAACCATAAAGTATCTCAGGACAACTGACCCTGATGATCATATAATGGCTATCGACAGCCAGATGGATCTCTACAATGCTTCCGGAGCTGTCAAATGTCGTCTATTCCCGGTGACCTTCCAAGGGACAGATGCAAGGGGGTATCGTCAGTATAGAGAGAACACCATTTACTCACTGAAACAGTTCTCCTATCAATTTTCTGCATAGTTCTACACTTGCAAAGATCCAACAGTCGACTACACAGTCATCGCTAACATCAAACAAAGGCAAGGGGAGTCTTTAGGAGATTATTTGAGAAGGTTCAACATCGAGGCATTAAAGGCCAAGGATATGAACAACCATGACAAGTTGATCACCGTACATTCGGGGTTAATTGAAAATACCCCCTTCTGGAAGGAATTATATATTCATGACTGTACAGACTTGCAGAACTTTCACTTTCAAGCCGACAAGTTTATTCGCATGGATGAGTTATAGTTCGTAAAGAGAAAGATTGGATCTCGAGGGGAAGGAGGAAGGGACCCAAAGGGAAACCAAAAGAAATCAAGATGGGAAGATTCAAATAACAACTCGGTTGCTCTAAACAAGCCGATCTCATTCGTGTTTGATGTTGCGAGAGAAAGGGTTAATAACTTCCCTGTCTGGTTCAAATCCAAGAATTGCCCAGAACCTTATTCTGGCGGTAAATACTGTGAATTCCACAAGAACAACGAACATAAGACCGACGAGTGCAAGGTTTTGGACGTGATTATTTAGAAGTTGATCTGAGAGGGACATCTAAAAGAATTTGTTCTAAACAAGACAACACCAGTTCAGCATACAAATGGACAACAAAAGGTTTCGGTGAATACGATAGGGGCTACTATGGAAGAGGGAAGCCTAGACTTGAGTCCTTCCATTAATCGAATCAATGTGATCCACGGGAGACCACACCCTGTTGGAAGCTTCCCGAGAGCTAGGGGTCGGTACATAAAGGAAGCCAAGGAGGGAATATTCTCCATTCAAGAAGAGCCATTTTTGAAGAACACACGCTAAGCTCTCAAAATGAACAACTTAGTGGTTTCTCCAAAAGAAATGAATAAAGGGGTCCGCCATACACATAATGACACCCTCATGATAACGGCACAAATAGGGCTCTCGATTGTTTCCAAAATCCTTGTGGATACTAGAAGTGTCGTCAATGTCATCTTCAAACACACTTTCGATGGGAATCTTTGAGAAGAAATTAGAGCCAAGCAATGAGCCACTCTTCGGCTTCAACAACAAGGGATCGACTCCGGCGGGACAAATCAACCTTTTGGTTCAAGTCAGACTATCCCTACTTCATAGGACTTTCGAAACTCTCTTCGTTGTGATCGATCAACCGTCCTATTATAATGCTTCCTTTGGATGACTAGCTTTAGAGGAGATGGACGCTTTTGTTTCTTCCAAATATCTCATGTTAAAATTCCTAACCAAGCAAGGAAGGGGTACTATCAGCAGTGAATAGTTTAGTTCCCGCGAATTGTACTTCGTAACGATTGACAAATATAAGAGGGAGTGTTCTTCGTACTTTGATTCTTCTACTATTTTTATACCTTCGGATAAGGGATCCTTACGTCCCACATTCGAAGCTAAAATAAAAATTAATAAGGCTAACAGCGTGCAAATGTTAGGTACATTTCTTTTAAAGGAACGAGGAAGAGAGCCGATGATGTGAACTCAACCGAAGAAGGAGAAATTATCACCGATTTAGATTCTAGATGGGACATTGGAAGGATGAAACCAATATAAGACGTGGAAGAGGTGAACGTTGACTCAGAGGATAAGTCGAAAGTTATCAACATAGGGAGAAGGCTGACAGAGCCTCTTAAGGGCGACCTAATTCAGTTCCTGCAGCTCAACAAAGATGTCTTTGCCTGGACCCATTCAAACATGATCGGTATCAATCCTTCTACTATGAGTCATGCCTTGAATATTCATCCTTCAGTGATCCCGATTCAGTAGGAGAAAAGAAAATACAATAGGGATCGGTTGAAAGCTTCAAAGAAGGAAGTCAAAAGGCTAGAGGCTAACAGATTTATTTGGGAGGTCTTATACCCAAAATAGTTAGCCAATCCCGTGATAGTGGAGAAATCGAATGGGAACTAGGGAACGTGCATCGATTACACAGGTTTAAATAAGGCATGCCCAAAGAACTGTTATCCCCTTTTGTGGATTGACTAGTGATTCGATGCCACGAGTGGTGACAAGATACTATCCCTTATGGATGCTTACTCAGGCTACAACCAAATTTCGATGCATAAACCCGACGAGGAGCATACAAGCTTTATCACTGATTGGGGAATATTTTGTATAAAGTGATGCCCTTCGGGCTGAAGAATGCGGGGGCAACATACCAAAGACTGGTAACCAGGATGTTCCAAGAACAGTAGGGTGCAATATAGAGGGTATGTAGATGATATGCTAGTAAAATCCACCAAAATAGAGAACCCTCTAAAGGACTTGGAAGAAATGTTCAATGACTTGATGATTTACCAAATGAAGTTAAACCCGCAAAAGTATTCTTTCGGAGTTCTATCTGGAAAATTTCATGGATATATGGTAAGTGAGCAAGGAATCGAAGCTAGTCCTGACCAAACTCAGGCCATAAAAGACATGGAAGAACCTAGAACCAACATAGAAGTCATGAGTTTAAACGGAAAAGTGGCAGCCCTTAGTAGGTTCATCTCTAAAGTCATTGAAAAGTGCGTTGATTTCTTCAATATTATAAAGAAAAATAATTCGAATGGAACGAAGAATGTTGGAGGGCATTCCAATAATTGAAAGTTTATATGGGAACACATCTGATTCTATCCAGCCCCGAGAAGGGGGAAGATCTATACAATTATATGACTATTTCGAAACATGCAGTAAGCTCAGTCCTAATAAGAGAAAGTAATGGAACTCAGCACCCCATCTACTATGTTGGCTGAAGGCTAAAGGATGCAGAAACCCAATACCCTATGATAGAGAACTAGCGCATTGCCAAGTACTTACCGCACGGAAGCTCAGAGGGTACTTCCAAGCTTACCCCGTTAGGGGTTTAACTAGTTTCCCGCTCAAGCAGGTGTTCAACAATATGAAAATCTTAGGAAGGTTAATCAAATGGGGTATCGAGCTTAGCCAATACGAGATTGAGTTCCACCCTCGAGCGGCGATTAAAGGATAAGCCCTCGCAGACTTCGTGAATCAATGCAAAAGCTTTATTTTGGAACAATCAGTTACAGAGAATGACTTAAAGGCCAAGTGGAAACTTTTTGTAGATGGAGATTCTAACGAACAGGGGGCGGGGGCAGGTTACATTATAATTACCCCTGATGGACACCTCTTGCACTATGCCATGAAGTTAAGGTTCCCGGCGACTAACAAAGTAGCCAAATATGAGTCAATGATAGTTGGTCTGAATTTGGCACTACAGTTGAAGATACCTTAGGTAGAAATCTTTAGTGATTCACAAATAATTATGAACCAGATAAAGCAAACCTATCAAACCAAGGATGCATGGCTAATAATATATGTGTAGAGGGTATTAAAGATACTTTCCCGGTTTGAGGATTTCTCGGTCCATCAGACACCCAACAGGGAGAATACTCAAGGAGATTCACTGGCCAAATTAGCTAGTTCCCGGGGACCCTCTGAAACTCGAGTAATTCCCGTGGGTTATCAGGAAAAGCCTAGTAGTGAGCATGAAGAATCAGAAATTGGGAAAGAATTATTAGTTCTAACCAGATCCCAGATCTTGGGGATGGGAGACAAAGAAAACAAAGAGGGAGACACAATGAGGAAACTCCCTTAATAGAAACAAACTAGGACCATGAAAACACGTGGATGATTCCCATGATGGACTACCTCCTGAACGGGACCTTACCCCTTAGTAAGAAGGACGTGAGAAGGAAAAAAACTAAGCTCCTACATTTGTAATTACGGACAATATACTCTATAAAAAGGGCATTCGCTTGCTCACTTAAGATGTGTAAGCCCTGAAGATGGGCTTAGCTTGTTGAAAGAAGCTCATGAAGGATGGTGTGGAGACCATTCCAGTGTAATTAAGCTAGCCAAGAGGGTCATGCGGCAGGGTTATTATTGGCCACAGATGATTAATCTAGCAGTTGAGTATGTCAAAAAATGCGAAAGGTGTCAAAGGTACTCTTGGGTGCCCCAGCTTCCTCCTAGCAAGCTAAGTACTACCTGGAGCCCCTGGCCTTTCGACGTATGGGGGATTGATTTAATTGAACCCTTACCAATCTACAAAGGTGGAGCTAAATATGTCGTAGTATACATTGACAACTTCACCAAATGGGTGGAAACAGAGACACTTTCGACAATTACGTCTAAAACGGTGTTAAGATTCATAGTAAAGAATATTGTTACCCGCTTTGGAATCCCTCACAAAATCATATCAGATAATGGAACAAAATTCGAGATCGAAGAATTTACATGGTTTTGTGAGAAAATGGAATCATTAAATGTTTTTCCTCAATGGCACACCCAAAGGCTAAAGGAGCCATAGAAGATGCCAACAAAACCATAAAGGAAATTCTTAAGAAACGCCTAAACCAAGCCAAAGGGAATTGGGCCGAAGAGTTGCCATTAATGCTTTGGCAATATCGAACCTCTACCAAAACAACAACAGGTCACACCCTTTTCTCCTTAACATACGGATGTGAGGTTATATTTCTGATTGAGATCGAAATCACATCGCATAGCAGGATAGCTTATGCATTTGATCCCAATCAGGAGTTAAGAAAAGAGTCCCTAGACTTAATATAGGGATTAAGAGATGAGGCTGCGATCAAGACAGATGAATATCAAAGAAGGATTACAAAATACTACAATTGAAAATTTAATACTAGAACCTTTGCAAAAGGAGAACTAGTTTTACAAAGAGTCATGGATAACAAAAAGAACCCAGTGGATGGCCCTCTCGGCCCAAATTGAGGTCCCTTGGTCATTCACCAAGAAGTTATACCTGGAACATATCGGCTATGCAGACCCAATAAAGATCTTGTCCTGTAACATCTCAGAAATTTTGAGAACTAAAATAAGGAATTAATTAATGATTTAACAGTGAGCAATTCAATTTTACATTGATAATGGAGTCAGAAATTAAAAATCAAATAAATTGTTTGAGTTGAACTGAATTCGATATTTAATTTGGAATGATTGATTGGGAATCAAATATCTATTGTCGAATATTTAAACTTGATTTTGATTCGATATTAGAATTGGATTTGAAATTCAATTGGAGAGTACAAATGGTTGAATTTAAACGTTATTGACGTTAAATAAAGGGGAGAATTTTGTTTGTTAAAATATACAGAAATTAGCTTGGATATGGGTATATAAAGAGATTGGAATTTAACATTTCAAAAATTGGAAACGAACGAAGTTATTGATGGACAAACGGAATACAATCGGTGAACGCTGAATAATTTAAAATTTAAAATAACGTTGTAAACATGTGGAGTTAGTTCATAATCAGAATAACTTTATTGGGTTAAGAACGGGAGGACAAGGAGGTGCATATAATTTTTGTTGCGTTTGAAGACTCCATTAATGGTACGAGATCAGAACGTTACACGGAAATTCGCAGTAAGGATTAATATTTAATTTAAACAAAATAAAACCTCCCCCAGTTAAATATTTCGTCGACCTATACACCGTAACAAGCAGACCCTAAAACCTATTGATGTTTACGTTGTTCTTATCCTCAGCTTTCCTTCAACATAAATCCATGGCCTTCTGCCAATTTAATTCATTCCCAAATTTCCTTCAACCAAAAATTGTTTCCTTTTTTTCGAACTTAATGGTTTCAGACGAAAAATCCAATCTTTCCCCATTTTCTTGAGCTAAGAATCAAACTTTCCCCCTTATTATTGCTGAAACCCAATCGTTCCTCCCTAAATCAAAATAATAACTAACCTTTCTTTCCTAATACAATTTTCAAGACCACCACTCCGTTTCCAGAAACGGCCACCATCGAATTAGCGTTCGCCAGTTCCAATCGAAGTTTCTTCATCATGCGAAACCCTAAATCATCTACGCGCTCACCTGCACCATTCACCGTGACGCTTTGGCTTCCTGCATGGTTTATCGCGCTCGAGCCCACCGTCAGCACAAGTTGACCAAACCGCCACCGCAACAATTGACAACAGCCAACCAAACCCGCCTCCGTTCTTCTACCACTACAGGTGAGCATCTCACTAACGATTAATCTCCATTTCAAGTAATTTGATTTCAACTTAAATTAAAATCAAATAGTGAACGACTTGGCTGTGTGTGATTGTCCATGGCATTAAACTGATTTGTTCCTGGTGGTTGCGTAAATTGCTGTTGCATGTTTGTGCTTGAAATGTTATTCATAACTGTGAGAATGTAATGCGGAACTGTTACCTTGGATGAGTTTCTGAAAAATCTTCGAATGAATCTTTGGCCAAATTTGATTCTGGAAGATGTTCAGATTGATTTAATTCCGTAAACCATTTCAATGATTTTCTGGAAACATAAAAAAATCTGTTGTTTGCCGAAAAGAGCCACTTGCTTGAAACTGCATAAAAATAAATTGGCATCTCAAATTGGTTTGTTGCCGTCCTGAAACTATTGGATTGTTTTGGATGCAAACATACTCTTATTCCAGGAAAAAAATCTTGTTGTTGTTTAAAACATTTCCAAGAAAATTATTTGTCAATACTAACATTCAAAAAGAAAAAAAATTGAAAATAAAAGATTTTCTAGAATCTCTTCACAGCCGTGAATAAATTCATTGAGTTCTATGGGAAAATTCCAGAAATACTATTCAAGACGATGTGAAACACCTACCATATTTATTTACCTTTCTGGGAATATTTGAAATTTGTTTTCTGTCCTTGAATCCCTTGTAAATTTTCTGGAAACAAATTAAACTGCTCTTGCCAATTTGCCCAATAGAAAATCAGAAATATATAAATGGGACACCATGTTCGGAACCTTGCTGTTAATTTAAGTATCCAGCACCTACATGCCCCATATACGTTTCCCCCAAAGGAATTTTAATGGCTTTGCTTTAATGTTGCACCTCATACACTTTACATAAAGTGTCCACCTTTCAATGATGCCACACTGGCTCTAGTCATTGAATATACTCACTGTTTTAACTATGCATATACAAATTTCTTATAAATGAACTGATACTACTTTTTTTTTGCTAAAGAGCAGATACTACATTTGGAAGTTGAGGCTACATTTGTTTTTGCTAAATTTTTTATAAAGGATGGCGCTACATTTTGACACTTATGTTCATTCATTTGGCCCTGTCTCTATTTGAACCATGATATATTTATTGTTATACTGCAATTCATATTGTGTTTTATATAAATAATACTGCATTTCATATTGAGTTTTGTCTAAATAATACTGCATTTCATATTGTGTTTTATCTAAATAATACTGCATTTCATGTTGTGTTTTATCTAAATAATACTCCATTTCATATTGTTTTTTATCTAAGCAATACTGCACTTTCATATTGTTGTCTAGATACGTGAAAAACGGTGCTGATTTAAAATCTTCCATTTTTTTTCTTCTTTTTAATTTTCTTTTCTTTTCTTTTTCTTTTTCTGGTAACTATAGTTTACAAACTTATTAGTTAAAGTGGACATATTAGTTAAAGTAAGTAACCTGAATTTGCATGTTTGTAAATGTATTCCACTGTAAGAATATATTGCTTCATGTATGTTTTTGATAACATGGAAAATCAAGTTTAGTTGACATCTACTGTAGTTTTATTTGAAACCGTTTGATTTACTGAAAAGAAGTGAACTGGAACCATTTACTTACTTTAATTATTGAAACTAATTTGTCCACTAAACTGAAATTGATCATTTGGCTATGCTTTCTAACCTGCATATGTTTTCTAAACTGCATATGTACCACTTGGCTATATTTTCTAAATTGCATTGTGTGTATGTTCATTTGTATTCTTAGTAAGCCCAAATGTATAAATATACACTGATATAGATATGTCCACTTTATTACACCTATTTTTGCAAAGCAAAACCACCGCCTATGTTTTTGTTTTGTTTGTATATATTAGCATAACCCTGTAGTTCGGTAAATAATCACGTTTGGGTACTCTTAGTTCTGGAAATCTTGTTGACAGGTTCAAAAAATTGAAATAGACACACACTTGCTGTCAGATGGGTATACTTAGTTTGCTACGTTCACATGTATGGTAGAAGAACAGGCGTGTTATGTGAAAATATATCTGCATTCAACAAGCTAAAATAGTTTAAGTTATATGATTTGTGTCCTTGCACCAGATTTATGTTATATCCATATATGCTCATGTTTATACATGCGTATTTTAGGGGTGAAATATTTATGTGCTAATTAATACATGACTGTTTAATTATACATTAAAAGGTCACTGCATTTGCTTCATAGTTTTGACCTTGTATTTCCTACTTATCAAGAAGTGCGTGTGTTTGGGCTGCTTGTTATTGCAGTTCATGTTTCAACTTCATTTTTATAGAATGCATATGAATTCTTTTATGTTGAGTTGCTTTTTAAGACTTTCAAAATGTATGGATTCTAAAATTACAGTTCACATGCTTTTAAATCCCTATACAAGTTCCTGCATAAACCCATGGAATTGCCAGTTTTATTTTTGGTAGTTGTTTGCCTTAGTCATTGCATGTTGAACTTAACTTGAAATGTACATGTACGTCCTGAATAGAATCATACTTCTCTGATACCTATAGCTCAGTTATTTTCTATGTTATCACACCTAGAAATGGCTCGTAGCATGAAAATTCCTACCCCGGCGTGTTGAGTCTGAAAACTGGTTGTCCTTGAACTGTGTGAAGGCGTTAAACTAGGATGTTGAGGCAATATATGAATGTGTGTATATATTTACATATACATATGTGTATACGCAAGCTTCCAGTTATGGTTTATATTTAGTTCGGAATGTTGAGGCGGTGTACACGTGCATATTACGCGTACATTCATAGACGTCGATACTGTTTGCCCCTGGAAATAGATAGAACTGTTATGAATAGATACCACATTGTTATTTTATACATGACACCAATGTTAGGATTAACTATTATATTTCAGTTTCTATTGAAATTAATTTACTTGAACTATGATTTAATCCTGACTCGAGTGTTTTATGTTTTTTTATGGAACGCTCGGGTCAGACCTGAGCAATCCAAATTTAAAGCTTTCAGCTTAGGATTCGAAGAATGATGAAGCTGGGATTCCGAAGACAGACGCACTCTGAAGATTGAAACAGTAAATATTTTTATTTTATTCAAACTATTTTTTGTTTCGCTGTATCAGAAAGATCTTGCACTCAAAATTTTTGATTAATAAATAAAAATCTTATTTTTTCTGTTCAATCCTATGTCAATTATTATTCTGTGCCTTTTGTGTTGATTATGTTGTTAAACCCGGTAAGCTAAATAACGACCCGTCGATTTTAAACCGTTTAAGTTGGTTTAATTGCCAATTTGAATCGCTCAAAAAGGCTTGACGTTACAAGTGGTATCAGAGTTTTGGTTTATTTAGAGCTTAGCTTATAGGATTTAAAAACAGACTTTGGGAAAATAAAAAGTTTTGAAATATAATTTTTGAAAATATAAATAATTTTAAATGATTTTGAAAGGTAAATGATTTTAAAAGTACTTTGAAGCCAAAATAGTGGAAAAAAGTTATTTTGAGATTTAAAATTTTCAGAATCCCCAGTCTTCGGATCCAGGCTTGTGAAGGCTAATCTTCATTAAGGTCCCCCTTAGATTTGAATCTCGAATCCATTGTCAAATGGAATTTAAGAAAGATGAGTATAAGAGAATCAACGAATTAATTTATGTGACTGTGTTTTAGTAATCGAGGATAATTGAAATTGATTGGAATTTAGATTAGAAGAAGAAATTTAAAATCATTTCAAAAAAATGAAATGATGTATTTTGTTTTGATATTCGAAATATATGAATTAATGAAAATAAAATCGAAAAAAGTAATAACTGGGATTCTTCTGTTTCAAATTGAATTAATAAATTATTTAGATTATACAGGACGTGGCAAGATAAATTATAATTAGGTTCAAACCAATGATGTTTAATTGAATACAAGAATTTGACAGTGAAGTATAAACTTGTTAATTAATTAACAAGTGGATTGTGAACGAGAAGTTGTAAAAGAAGTGGAATATGAAAGAAGATTTTAGGGAGATTTGAACCGATATTTAAATGAAATCAAACTAATTTGATGCGATGAGTTCAGATTTCGATAAAGGTAATAATATTTACTTTTTAGAAGCAAATAACATTTGAAAGCCAATGTGTTGCAAACGAAATTGAAAATAGAGGAAATGGAGTTAACTAGTCCAGTGAGATTATTCTGAAGTTTAGAACGTAAATCAAATGAGAATTTTCCAAAGTTCAGAATATATTGTTGGAAAAGAGATTATCCGAATTGAAGTTATTCATGGAAATCAGTTATGTCTGATTTCAGGAAAATACTATTTATTTTCCGTTTTAATTAAAAATTTAATATGTTATTAATAGGTTGTTTTGTATTCAAATTAAAGTATAATTTAAAAGTTGAATATTTTGAAAGCATGAATTATTATAGTCAACAATTTTCTAAAAGAAGTGAATTCTTAGCTTGAATTCAGAAGTTACGAGAATGAGTGTTTTTATTCGAAGTTACGAATTTTATCTATTTCAAAGTTAACAATGTTGTTCAATTAAGGTCTGAGAGGTTAATGTACCCCAACTTGATTGTCTTCATTGTTGACTAAGAAATGATTAAGATTCGTTAACAAGAGTTTGTTGTTAAGTGAAGCAAGTTAATGAGTGTTAACAGTTAAGTGGGAATAACAATGTTTCATTTAACATGTGTTTTAATCGAAATAATGAATTTAGACAAATTTTCATGAGAATAAAGTATATTTTTGATAGGAAGTAAAGATTGTATATATGGGAATGGTAATAAGAGATTTTTTTTAGGAATATGAAAAAATAAATGTGATAATTAGAAATGTATTTTCCAAAAGAGATCGTGAGTGCCAAACGAGTTTTGATAAATTAGAATGGTAAGGACTAGAAGGAGAAAAAGCCGTACGACAAGAACGAAAGAGGACAAAACGGAAAAAATGAATTTGTAAATTGAATACAAGAATTACGTAAGCAATGATTGAAAAGGAATTAAGGGATGAAGTTATGGAAAATTTAAAATTTACTGTAGATTAGTTAAGTTGAATAATTTCCTGAGTGTTGATCTGATGTTACTTTCGACCTTCGGGATTGATACTTAGGGAGTTGTTCGCTTGCTAATTTATGGTCGAAGGATGTGAATGTGGAAGAGAGATGATGCGTGAATAAGATTTTTTTTATAAGAACGGAAAAAATTCTAAAAGTTTGGGAGCATAGAGATTTGAAATAAGCGATGAATTCAATACTTGGAGAATCAGAAGAAATTGGTTTATAGAAATGAATTCATAAATTTGGCCGGAGAAGATGCTAAATATTTGAATTGATTAAGAAATCAAAAATAGAATCTTGAAATTTAAATGAAAATTTGAGAATATTCAATTTTAGATATTAATATAGAAGTTTCCCTAACCGATATTAAAAATATATAAGAATACAGCGATTTCAGATGCTATAAATTTGGAAGGTAATGGATTGAGATAAACTCCTAAATATAACACAATTTATAAGAATGATGGGGTGAAAAAAAATTGACTTGAAAATCTTATGTAAACTGATATAAATATGATTTATGATGAGTATGTAATAAACACTACTACAAAAAAGGGCATATTCGACACTAATTTGTGCATGTTGCATGAAAAGTGTGGCGAAAGCTATGCTTTATTTGATCTTCTGCAACAATATTCATATGTTGTTGCATTAGATGTGAATGCACTGCTGCGGTTGGAATTCTTATGCTGTGACGTGCAACACCAGTTCAAAGCGTAGCTTTACATAAATATAGTCCAAGTCAACAATCCGCGTTATCAGAATAAAGAAGCCGCAACCGTAGATGGGAGATCAATCCAACGGTTGAATCCAATCCCTGCTTCTATTACGTAAAATTTTGGGGTGATATTTGCTTCTTTGTGAAATACATTCCCGCTTTGTGAAATCCTCTCTCTTCCACCTCATCTCCCCAATTTCTTCCCCGAAACTAAATCCCTAATTGCATATCTCACTTCTAAGTCGCATTGCCAACATCAGAAAAAAGGAAGAAAAAAGGTGAAGCTAGGGCATAACTGTAACTCTCCTAATTTGGGAACGAACCCTTGAAGATCGAAGACCGAACTTGAAGCAACAACGATGGGAGGATTGCTCGGCTGACATGGCGAATGATAACTTCTCAATAGGTCTAAAGCATAGCTGAACAGTTTTCAGTCCTCATTCATCATCCATCTGGTCAAGAAAGAAGCTTCCTGGACAATCTCAAACATCACCGCTGGAAACAAGGAACAAATACAGGTATGAATAAACACCTATTATCATTCATCCAACATCAATTTACTGTCGAGCATTCTTCATGCTGTGCTTTATGCTCAATTTTGTGTTTGTTAATGGTTATGGATATTTTAACTATTGCATGCTCAAATAATTTGATCGTTATATTGATTACTTTGATACACCATGGGCAAACAATAATTCCTATTTCTGAGTACATGTTACATGTAACATCCTACCAAAAATTACTCATATAATGTACAATCTCCCGAGTTCACATAGAATAAAATACTTCTGACGAAACCAACATGTATCAAAAACCAAAATTTGACATCAAATCACTTCACAAGTTATAGATGCAAACATTTCATAATATATATTTCCTTTCTCTCAAAATATTGTGCACAATAGGGGTATCAAAAAAATCACTAGTCACGTACATCCTGAGACGTCCACGTCTCATCGTTGCTACTTATGGCTACCTAGTGGAGCAAATTATGATGGCTTGACAGAGTTGGTACATTCGTTGAGTAAATTATGGATAACCGAAATCGCTTTTTTATGCGAGAATTGTACGCGTTCGACAATTATGTTTGGACCTTAAAGCTTATGTTGCTTTAACAATGCATTGCTCTTGCGGCATGGAACCTATAACTAGACAGCATACTTTGCGTCGCAACAACTAGCTAGCAGCAGCCCATTCTTGCCGTATGTAACATATTTGCATGCAATACTATGATTTCATTTTTGTCTCTTGTTGTTTTATTTATCACCTTCTTTGCGGCTGTCTATTTTGTCGAGTGTCAAGTTGTCTTGCCTTGCTTTGGTTTAACTGAGCAGAGTTAGACACTCCATACTTATTACACGATAATACAATTCCATCTAACTTTGCTTCTAGATTAACATAGGTCAATTACATAAATTCCCATGCAACTTCTACACTTGTTGGGGATTTGGCTGAAGTGATTGCTATAAAGCAAGTCTTCAAGGACCCAATGGTTATCAAGATCAATGCTACAAAGGTTTGTTTTCTTTACTAGAATAATCAAAAGGTAGAATGCAACAAATTATTTTGTTCATCAAATCGTCCTTTCAACCTATTTATCTCGTGTATATGTATAAAGCTGGTCAGTTATCCTTTCTTATATATTGGTTTTTTCAGCCTATGATTGGGCATTGCCTCAGTGCTACTGGTGGTTTCGAAGCTATTGCCACAATTAAGGCCATAACTAATTAGTGAGTGCACTCTTCTCCTACTATGAAATTGGCGCTTTGTTTGTGTAAAGTTGAGTGAGTGGGTTTTTTATATAATTACTCTTCTAATGTTTATATTTGTAGAATCTAGAACCTACTGTCGAGTTCGATAGTTGACTGTGTTTTTTAATGAATTGTTTGTGTAAATAGAAAGAATTATAATGAAAATTGGAAAATATACAAAAGAGATTGTAAAATCAAATTGATATAAATAACGAATGTTGCCTTAAATGTCAAGAATACAACTCAATATTTTCTTACTATTTGGTGTTTATAAGGAAAGAGTAATTTGATGATATGCCTATAATTTGAACATTTCACTAAAAAGTTACAGTAAACAAATAATATAAATTAATAAATTATAATATACATATAAATAAGTTCTAGTGTTAATTTGTAGTTATATGCGCAATAAGATTTCATTCAGCTAGCAATAATGTAATTTTGAATGCAGAAAAACAATCTTTCTTTAAATATTCTTTAACAATAAAAGTTAAAAACAATCTGGTTGTTGTGATCAATTTTTCTTTTTCTTTTTACAAATAACACCGTTACCAATATCGTTCTTCTATTTTCTGCATTCATCAAAACTTCTTTTCTTAAAAATTGCCAATATCGTACTATTTTAAATACATTTGCATACAATGAAGGATTTACAGCTAATAAAAAACATGCATAACAAAAAAGTTAAATATCAAACCTAGACTTTCAAAAAGAAAAAAGGATTTGTATCTTTATTTCATAAAATGAAACACAAATGGAAATTTATTAAATGAGCATGTTATTATTTGTTATACCTTAACAAAAATGATACTAGTTTAACAGTAGTAGTAAATGTAATTGAAAAGGTATGAGCTAATAAGTGCAATTCATAATGGCATGTATCAGATATGGAAACTGGGAAACTATTCCTAACGATACACATGCGTCAGTCATTAAACCAAAGAAATATTGTTTATTGCCAACTCCTACAAATATCTATTAAGTACAAATTTTAACTCATCCACTTTGGCATCTGAAAGTTTGATTCCATCTCTCAATAGACGATCTCCAATAAAATCTCATGTTCAAACTAAAAGCTAATTCTTTTCTGCCTCATGCTTTCAAAATACCTGTGATAATTAGTAAGGAAGGTTAGGTTTGTGCGTGTTTTATCCTAGTTGATCTAAATAACTTGAAATCACCGAATGTTGGCCACTATAGTTTGATGAAACCTGAGTATATCTCTGAGAGGTAATGCATCCTCTTGCTTTTTTTTTTTTCACTTTTCTACTTTAAATTTGTAACAAAATACCTACTAGGTCAGTTGAATGACAGTTTAGTAAATTAAGCTGGTGTTCCTTTCTTGTATGCATGATTATTTAATATCTTCATTTCTTGAAAAGTGTTGACGAACTGTCTATCCCATGAACCAAGAGCTCTCAAATTTTTTTTTTCGATATAGGGAACTTTGCTTCTCACAGGGCCACAACTTACGAGAGTTCTGATGAGGAATAATCCTATGCATGTGAGTGGTACTTCTCAACTTATTATATCCAAACTAACCATTTTCACCGCTAATTGATATTTCATAAAAGTCATCAATTGGTTTAACTGTAGATGATAAGAAAAAACAGTGTGTTTTATATCGTGCATCTGTCAAATATCATGTTATTGACTATTTTTTACTGGTTCTTCAAGAATGAACAAAGCTTATCACTCCATAAGAATTTATGTGTCGTCATTTTAAATAGGTACGGTATTCAATAAACTTAAGATTGTAGCTGGCGCAGTCACATAATTTACTGTCTTGAATTAGTAGAGAACACTGAAATAAAAATCAATATTGCTTAAAAAATCTTTTCTTCTTATTTCAGATATCTCATTATATGTCTTGGATCATATAGTTTGATTTTTATGTTGCAGTAAGTGTTGGATGTTTCTGTTTAACTTTTATTTTGTAAAAGATCAAGCATTGTTATTATCTTTACTACTAGGTTGCATCTGAATCATGACCATTAGGCTACATCTGAATGGGAATTTCTGTTAGAAACAGAATAATGAACTTGGGCAAACATTATGTTAGAAATAGAATAATACAGTTCATATAATATAATATATGTACATGCATTTATATCTTACTAAAAATTATGTTAGAAACAGAATAATGCATTTATCTTAATCTCTATTTGATGCTGGATATAGTTTTAGATGAGTTATATGTTTACAAGTAATGCTACAGATAATGCACATTAAAGGGTCTGGTACTTGGAGACCAAATGTAGTTGCATGTCCGAAGTCCAAACATTTACGATATTTACTCAACAATATCACTTATTTGTTACTATTAGTTTCGTAAAAGTTACAAAAAAAGCATGAATATAAGATATTAACCATCAAAGATAATATGAATACAAGTGAAATACACACGTACAACTGATGGACAATGCAAATGAATAGTTAACATTGGTGCAATGCTGGACATACAGTGCCTGTTTTTCCATTTATTGTGTTAGTTAACAGTTGGGTAAACATTCTTGGCGTTCACACTGGTTAATTAATTATTTCCATAGAAAAGAATATGTCTTGCCACGCTGAGACTTAGTGCTGTGAATGTGTTTTGAATTTAATATGCTTAAGTTGGTTTATGGATCATTATTGAATGACAGCAAATGGTATTAGGTTGGGTACTTATACACCAGGAGTCATCGAGAGCAGTACAGTGCTGTCTGGCAAAGGAGTTGGAAGCATTCGTGAAATCAAATTCACACCAAGTTCCACATTATTTTCGATGGTTTGAATGTAATGATATGTAAAATATTTTAGATGATTTGAATGTAATGATTAAGTTTTGGATGGATTTATCCTATTTACAAAATCGATATTGCAGAATTTTTAATTAAAACGTTGTATTTGCTTTCTTTTAATGTAGCATTTGTCGTCTTCTGCTGTTGCATTAACTTTTTTTCTGATGTTCCATTTCAGGATAATAGTGTTGCATTACATAATACAGTGGTGTTGCATTAAATAAAATATTATTAATTCCACATGGCACGTAGGCCTCACAGCTCATATGGCGTGTGACACGTGGGCAGCTGATGTGGCATGTGACACGTCGGCGGCTGAGGTGGAAAGTCCATGTGGACCCCACTACCATGCATGACCTAGAAGCCAGGCTCTGGCTTTCATTTAAGGAAATGTTGTATGTTGTTGCATTACATGCATATACTGTTGCAATAGGTTGCAATAGGGTTATAATGCAACACTTTCTTTCCATTGCCGTAGATGGGCAAAAGCGTTGCATTAGATGGCTAAGGCAATGGCCGCGGATGCCACGCACCCTTAGTGTTGCCTATTTGAAAAAAATTCCTACAGCAATGGTGTTTTGATCTACGGCCACAGAAAAATAGTGTCGAATATGCCTACTTTTGTAGTAGTGAAAATACTATATGTATATAGTATTATATGTTTTCAAAGCAAAATAAGGGAAGTACCTTCCTTTTCCTTTGAATTTCGAGCTTAGCTTAAATACACTGCTGGTGGCAGTAGGTTGTCGGACATCAAACTCATGAGTTTCCATTGAGCACGACTGCTAGCGTAATTCGCAGGGCTGCAGATAACCTACAGCGGACAGATGTTTCTAGAGGGAATCAGGCATAATCATTGTGATCGCTGCGACCTAGAGTCGTTGAAATTCGACCATGTAGCGTAATTCGCAGGGCTGCGGATAGCCTACGTTGGACGGATGTTTCTTGGGGGAACCAAGCGTAACCATTGTGACTGCTGCGATCTACAGTCGAATTTTAAGGGCGTATTCTGCAGAGCTGTGAAAGCTTACGGGTATGGATGTTTCCTGGGGGACCCAGGCGTAACCATTGTGTACCCATGGTTCACGCGGTAAATTGTCTACCGGTGAAAGAGATGTAACCACTAGAGTTACTAAAGGTAGTACGATGAGCCATGCGAATATTTGAGATATCTTAGTGATAATGAGCCACCTGTTTGATGCAGCAGTTCATCTTCGTGACTTGATTTGTTTCGTGACTGGATTGGTCCTCATGACATGATTCGTTTTCATCATTTGATTATTTGTTTTTGTAACTCTGAGAGAGAGCAACCAACGCTCAGTGACCTCGGTTCTTTTGATTTTTAAAAATCTTCCATTGATCTGCCCATGACGAAATTCGCAGGGAACTGAATTCCTACGGATACAGATGTTTTCTGGGGGATTCAAATGAAACCATTGTGTATCTGCGATTCATGAACAATCAACATATCAACATCACATTGGTACTTACCAAATCTGTTTTCCTTCAAAAGAATTTTCGAAAATGTTTCACTGGAGGTTGAAGCAAGGATATTTAATAATTGGAGAATTTAGTCATGCGTCTGGCCAGCGTATGCCTAATATATGTGAGAACGATAATAGACTTGTCAAACTTCGAGTTATCAAAGTATTTTTAAATCAATAAATTTAAATTTAACGATATCTAATTTAATCAGTCAAGAATTTCAAAGTATTTTCAAGTTCATAGCTTTGGAGTAATAATAAAAATAATTTCTGAACGAATTTTGCTTATAAGAACTATAAATGATTTCGATTTTTGGAAATTTTCAAGTCGATAAATTGTGACTTGAAGAAGAGATGTTATTTACACTCTTTAGTGAGTGTTGGGAAAGATTAATGAGCCGAATGTAAGAAGATTGGGTTGAGGGTTGCTAAGCGTATACCCATTACAGTTGCAACGATGGATAAGTAACATTGATAAATGATGCTTATAATGAAATCTTGGAATAGTTTGAGATGTATAAATCCAATTTATTCAGAAATTGGAATTTAAAACGAGATTGGTTTTGAAAAGAAATTAAATGAATTTATTAGAAGATTAGATAAAATGAGAATTATGAGATATCTCAAAATAAATTGAGATAGAAATTGGTCTGAGGAAATTGTGTATAGTTTAAAAAGCAGTGAAATAACTAAAAACCGATTTAGGAAGATAGAAAATCATGTTTGATTGATCTCCAGCCATAAGGAAAATTGATTTTTCCGAGTAATTCGATATGATGGATAAACAAAGAGAATCATGATTTAAATATTGATATTTAAATTTAGTTGTGGAATAATTTCACACAAATATGAAAATTTGGAAGTATATATTGGATAACTCTTAACGTTCTCGTTTTCGAGGACGAAAAGTTTTAAAGAGGGGAAGAGTGTAACATCTCAGTAATTTCAATAACTAAAATAAGGAATTAATTAATGATTTAACAGTGAGAAATTCAATTTTATATTGATAATGGGGTCAGAAATTAAAAATCAAATATATTGTTTGAGTTGAATTAAATTCCTTATTTAATTTGGAATGATTGATTTGGAATCAAATATCTATTGTTGAATATTTAAACTTGATTTTGATTTGATATTAGAATTGGATTTGAAATTCGATTGGAGAGTATAAATGGTTGAATTTAAATGTTATTGACATTAAATAAAGGGGAGAATTTTAATCGTTAAAATATATAGAAATTAGCTTGGATATGTGTATATAAAGAGATTGGAATTTAACATTTCAAAATTTGGAAGCGAACGAAGTCATTGATGGACAAATGGAATACAATTAGTGAACGTCGAATAATTTAAAATTTAAAATAACGTTGTAAACTGGCAGAGTCGGTTCATAATCAGAATAACTTTATTGGGTTAAGAACGCAAAGAAGAGGAGGTGAATATAATTTTTGTTGCATTTGAAAATTTTGTTGATGGTACGAGATCAGAACGTTACACGGAAATTCGCAGTAAGGATTAATATTTAATTTAAACAAAATAAAACCACCATCGGTTAAATATTTCGTTGACCTATACACTGTAACACGCAGACCCTAAAACCTATTGATGTTTACGTCATTCTTATCCTCAGCTTTCCTTCTATATAAATCCATGGCTTTCTGCCAATTTAGTTCATTCCCAAACTTCCTTCAACCAAAAATTGTTTCCTTTTTTCGAACTTAGTGGCTTCAGACGAAAATCCGATCTTTCCCTATTTTCTTGAGCTAAGAATCAAACTTTCCCCCTTTTTATTTCTGAAACCCAATCGTTCCTCCCTATAAATATAAAAACCAACTTTTCTTTCTTAATTCAATTTTCATGACCACAGCTCCATTTCCAGAAATGGCCACCACCGAATCAGCGTTCGCCTCTTCCAATTGAAGTTGCTTCATCACCCTAAACCCTAAATCGTCTGCGTGCTCACCTTCACCATTCACCGTGATGCTTTGGCCTCCTGCTTGGTTAATCACTCTCGAGCCCACCGTCAACGCAACTTGACCTAATTGCCACTGCGACGATTGACAGCAGCCAACCGAACCCGCCTCCGTTCTTCTGCCACTACAAGCGAGCATCTCACTCACGATTAATCTCCATTTCAAGTAATTTGATTTCAACTTAAACTAAAATCAAATAGTGAATGACTTGGCTATGTGTGATTGTCCATGGCATTAAACTTATTTGTTCCTGGTTGTTGCGTAAATTACTCTTGCATGTTTGTTCTTGAAATGTTTTTCATAACTGTTTGAATGTAATGCTGAACTGTTACCCTGAATGAGTTTCTGAAAAATCTTCGAATGAATTTTTGGCCAAATTTGATTCTGGAAGATGTTCGAATTGATTTAATTCCGTAAACCATTTCTATGATTTTCTGGAAACATAAAAAAATCTGTTGTTTGCCGAAAATGACCCTCTTGCCTGAAACTACATAAAAAAAAATTGGCATCTCATATTGTGGGCTTCCTGAAACTATTGGATTTTTTTGGGTGCAAACATACTCTTATTCCGGGAAAAAATCTTGTTGTTGTTTAAAACATTTCCAAGAAAATTGTTTGTTAATACTAACATTCAAAAAGAAAAAAAAACTGAAAATAAAAGATTTTCTGGAATCTCTTCACAGCCGTGAATAAATTCATTGAGTTCTATGGGAAAATTCCGGAAATGCTATTCAGGACATTGTGAAATACCTACCATATTTATTTACCTTTCTGGGAATATTTGAAATTTGTTTTCTGGCCTTGAATCCCCTGTAAATTTTTCGGAAACAAATTAAGCTGCTCTTGCCAATTTGCCCAATAGAAAATCTGAAGTATATAAATAGGGCACCACGTTGGGAACCTTGCTGTTAATTTAAGTATCCATCACCTACATGCACCTTATACATTTCCTCCGAAGGCATTTTAATGGCTTTGATTTAATGTTGCACCTTATACACTTTACAAGTAGTGTCTACCTTTTACTGATGCCACACTTGCTCTAGTCACTGAATATACACACTGTTTTAACTATGCAGATACAAATTTCTTATAAATGAACTGATATTAGTTTTGTTTTTCTAAAGAGCTGATACTGCATTTGGAAGTTGATGCTACATTTGTTTTTGCTAATTTTTTTTATAAAGGATAGCGCTACATTTTGACACTTGGGTTCATTCATTTGGCCTTGTCTCTATCTGAACCGTGATATATTTACCTTATTATACTGTATTTCGTATTGTGTTTTATCTAAATAATACTGCATTTCATATTGTGTTTTATCTAAATAATATTGCATTTCATACTGTGTTTTATCTAAATAGTACTGCATTTCATATTGTTGTCTAGATACGTGAAAAAGGGTGCTGATTTAAAATCTTCCATTTTTTTCTTCTTTTTAATTTTCTTTTCTTTTCTTCTTCTTTTTCTGGTAACTATAGTTTACAAACTTATTAGTTAAAGTGGACATATTAGTTAAAGCAAGTAACCTGAATTTGCAAGTTTGTAAATGTATTCCACTGTAAGAATATATTGCTTCATGTGTGTTTTAGATAACATGGAAAATCAAGTTTAGTTGACATCTACTGCAGTTTTATTTGAAACTGTTTGGTTTACTAAAAAGAAATGAACTGGAACCGTTTACTCACTTTAATTGTTGAAACTAATCTATCCACTGAAATGAATTTGATCATTTGGCTATGCTTTTTAACCTGCATATGTTTTCTAAACTGCATATGTACCACTTGGCTATATTTTCTAAATTGCATTGTGTGTGCGTTCATTTAAATTCTTAGTAAGCCCAAATGTATAAATATATACTGATATAGATATATCCACTTTATTAAACATATTTTTGCAAAGCAAGACCACAACCTATGGTTTCGTTTTGTTTGTATATATTAGCATCACCCTGTAGTTCAGTAAATAAACACGGTTAGGTATTCTTACTTCAGGAAATCTTGTTGACCGGTTCTAAGAACTAAAATACAAACACTTGCTGTCTGATAGGTATAATTGGTTTGCTATGTTCACATGTATGGTTGAAGGGACAAGCGTGTTATGTAAAAATATATCTGCGTTGAACAAGCTAAAATAGTTTAAGTTATATGATTTGTGTCCTTGCACCAGATTTATGTGTATATGCATATATGCTCATGTGTATACATGTGTATTTTAGGGGTGAAATATTTATGTGCTAATTAATACATGACTGTTTAATTATATATATAAATGTCACCGCATTTGCTTCATTGTTTTGACCTTATATTTCCTGCTTATCAAGAATTGCGTGTGTTTGGATGCTTGTTATTGCAGTTCATGTTTCAACTTCATTTTTATAGAACACATATGAATTCTTTTATGTTGAGTTATTTTTTAATACTTTTAAAAGGTATGGATTCTAAAATTATAGTTCGCATGCTTTTAAATCCCAAAACAAGTTCCTACATAAACCCATGGAATTGCTAGTTTCATTTTTGGTAGTTGTTTTCCTCAGTCATTGCACGTTGTATTTAACTTGAAATGTACATGTACATCCAGAATAGAAATATACTGCTCTGATGCATATAGCTCGGTTATTTTCTATGTTATCACACCCAGAAACTGCCCGGAGCATTGGAATTTCCTACCCCAACATGTTGAGTTTGAAAACTGGTTTTCCTTGAACTGTGTGAAGGCATTAAACTGGTATGTTGAGGCAATATATATATATATATATATATATATGTGTGTGTGTGTGTGTGTGTGTGTATACATATACATACGTGTATACACAAGCTTCAAGTTATGGTTTATATTTAGTTCAGAATGTTGAGGCGGTGTACGCATGCGTATTGCGTGTACATTCGCAGACGTCGATACTGTTCGCGCCTGGAAATAGATAGAACTGATATCAATAGATACCACATTGTTATTTTATACATGACATCAATGTTAGGATGAACTATTATATTTCAGTTTCTATTGAAATTAATTTACTTGAACTATGATTTAATCCTGACTCGAGTGTTTTACATGGAACGCTTGGGTCAGACCCGATTAGTCCAAATTTAAAGCTTTCAACTTAGGTTTCGAAGAATAACGAAGCTGGGATTCTGAAGATAGACGCACTCTAAAGATTCAAACAGTAAATACTTTAATTATATTCAAAGAGTATTTTGTTCCGTTATATCAGAAAGATCTTGTATTCAAAAAAATTCATTAATAAATAAAAATCTTATTTTTGTTGTTCAATCCTGTGTCAACTATTATTCTGTGTTTTCTGTGTTGATTCTGTTACTATACTCGGTAAGCTAAATAACAATTTGTCGATTTAAAACGGTTTAAGTTGGTTTAATTGCCAATTTGAATCGCTCAAAAAGGCGGGACGTTACATGTCCTGAGAGCACGGAACTCCGAGCATTTAAGACCATAGATCTCAACGATAAAGAAATGAAGAAAAAGGACTTTCATCCAAAGGTGATCACATAACTAAGGGCATGGAAACCCCTTCGATAGCTTAAAAGAAACCCAAAAGGGGTTAAGCTGAAAAAATGGATCCAATCCCTTGTCATCACCAAAATTGGTCAGGATGAGGCGTGCCCCGAAGGGGGATGGTTTGTTAGTCTTTTTCCATGACCAAATTAGAGGGGGTTAGGTTAAAGCATCAAAAGCATAAGCCTCTATTTCACACCAGAAATGGTCATGGCGGTGCATCTAAAATTAGCACGACCTGCCTCCGCTCGTAGAAGAGTACGCCCTGCCTCTGCTAGAACTAAGCACGTCCTACCTCTGCACATAGAAGAGCATGTCCTACCTCTGCTTATGTTCCACATTACCCACAGAAGGGAACAAAAACCCCTATAATCACCTATGATGGTCAGGATAGGGCACCCCTCAGAGGGGGGTGGCGGCGTGTAAGCCTCTATCAGTACCTACAGTGGTCATTATAGAGCGTAAAAGTGTAAACCATAGTTCTGTGCCTACGATGGCCCCATCTAAGTTTCTAAGACCTTATCATCACCTACGATGGTCAGAATAAGGTGCCTCCTGGAGGTGGGTCGGTAAGCCCTTGGGCCCTGCTTGTAGATAAGCTAGCCAAGCGCACGGGACAAACAGTCCTAGAGAGTGGCCAGCAAAGCACGTACATCCTCTGCTTTGACATCATAAGCCCGGAGGGTGGCTTAAGAAGCACGTACAACCTCTGCTTCACAAATCAAATGCCAGAAGGGGTTTCCGGTCCTTAGTATATAAATACCCGAATCTGGGTTGATTCTGCTCTTCACCAATATCGGTAGGGGTTTCTGGTCCTCAATCGTTAAATATCTGAATCTGGGTTGATTCGACCCTTCACAAATACCGGAAGGGGTTTCGGTCCTCAATCGTTAAATATCTGAATCTGGGTTGATTCGGCACGCTAATGTTGGAAGAGTTTTCCGGTCCTTTACCTATATTAATACCCAAATCAACATTGATTTGGCTCTTCACTAATGCAGGAAGAGGTTTCTGGTCCTTTATCCATATTAATGCCCGAATCTGGGTTGATTCGGTTCTTCACTAATGCCGAAAGAGGTTTCCGGTCCTTTATCTATATTAATACCCGAATCTGAGTTGATTCGGCCTTTCACTAATGCTTGAGGAGGTTTTCGGTCCTTTATCTATATTAATACCCGAACCTGGATTGAATCCGCTCTTCACATAATGCCAGAAGGGGTTCCCGGGCCTCAACCTTGTGATACCTGAATCTGGGTTGATTCGGCTCCTCATAAATACAGGAAAGGGCTTCCAGTCTTCTATCTATATTAATACCTAAATTTTGGCCGATTCAGTTCACTATGTATACTAGAAGAGAATCCTTGGCCTTCAATCATCAAGTGATCCAAGTTGGCTCTTAGTCTTTAAAGACCAATGTTGAGAAACAACTCACAGATGAATAGAAAATCTGAAGAAAAAAAGTTTGACTTGGAGATCCGAAAACACCCCTTCACTAGGGGGCAAATGTTACTACTAAAATTAACCCTTAATGCAGGATGATGGTTGTAACACCCCGTAATTCTGTTAATATTAATATTCACAAATTAAAGAATAACTAATCTTAGACGTGAGAATTGTAGGAAAGGGTTGCGCCATTGTGTTCGTCTCGGAATTCTGTTTGAAATAGAGTCCGAGTTTGCGTGATTTGGACTTCGTATGAAGGAGATATGGCCATCGGAAGTTTTAGAAAATTCAAAACAGATTTCAGAAAATTTAAAATTCAAAATTCGAAGTCAAACAGGCTAGGTGGGAAATTTCCCGCCCAACACCCCAGGTCGACTAGGGAGTCGACTGGGCAGTCGACACCCCCCCAGGTCGACTGGGCAGTCGACTTAGGTGTCGACCTGGTCCAGTCGGCTAGGGTTTGACTGAGCCCAATCTTGAGCTGCTGATGTGTCTTAGGGCTGAGTTGGCAAATTAAACGGTTCAGGTTAGTTCTGAGTTGATCTGACGGCCTAAATACATCCTAAACTCTATAAATAACTAGGTAGTCTCTCACTCTAATTCACATGAAAAATAGAATAGCCACCGTCATACCGCCGCCATGGAACTCAGTGTAGCCGCCGCCAACTAAGAAGGAAGAAAGCTAATCAAAACCCTAATTCTACTCAACTCTAAAGCAAATCAAGACTCTCTTTCTTCTCTAAATGTGAGTTTGACGATTTTAACAAGATTATTGCAAACTACTTTGATTAAGTTGTGATATGGATCATAAGAAAATGATGTGAATTGTCATATATGTTGTTGTAAACCTTATGCTATCATGTATGTTGTAAATCCTATGTTATGTGATGATGATATCCTATATGTTGTAAATCATGCTATGATGATATTGGTTGTAATTTTCTATGCTAAGTTGTGATAAATCATACATGTTATAAAGTCACGATGTTATTATCTATGCTAATTAGTTCATGTTAATCAAATCATAATGTTTGGGCTATGTTGATCTATATGACAAATCATGTATGCAAGTTAGATTGATTAGTAAAGATTATGAACATATGCCATGACATCTATTTAGACCTAGAATTATGACATCTAGAATTATGCTATGACATATGTGAATTCTATGTGTTAGATGCTAGTTCACACCATCATTATGTCTCCTAAACCACATATGCAAGTCCATACATGAATTTGGATTATGATCATATTATGTGAATTGTGACATTTTACCAAACAAGTTGACACCTTTAGATCCATGACATGTGTAGTTTCATGCAAGTTTCACCCCTATTATGATTAGGTCTATTTTATTTGTCTATATGTTGTGATAATTTATCTTCGTGCTATGAGTTAGACTATTCGAGTCTAACGTATATTCTGTGTTGAATAAACGAACGTATAACATGCGGTAGGGGTAATATTAAGGATTTAATATTAAGAAATTGGGGTGCAATTGATATGATTTTGCATGCCATAAGTGGATGGCCATATTGAGTCAATTATGGACATCGTAAAAATTGGAATTAATTAATAATTTGAATAGGGATATATTTAAAACTGGGGTAAAAGATTATAAGTGTTAATTAATGCTTAGGACACGAGGTTGGACTCGTTTGTGACGTAAACCTGCCCGGACCCGCCCAGCAAATCCAGTAGTCACAAATGTCAGCCCAATATGAGAGGTCCTAGGCCCAAATTAAAGCATAACAGTTGTAAAGACACGAGGTTAGACTCTTTTATGGTGTAAGACTGCCCGGACCCACCTGGCAAATCCGGCTGCCATAAATGCCAGTCTAATGTGAGAGGTCTTTATGAGGTTATGGCCTAAATGAATTAAGAAATACATAACCAGATAAACATGTAAGGTGGGACACGGGGGTTAAGTAGGTGCCTTGGGTGGCATGAGAAATCTAGTGGTTGCCTTTAGTGGCATTTGAAATACGATTAGTAAGACTTAACCAAACACACATGTAAATGAACATGACTAAGAGGGTTAAGTGGGATATACTAGTGGGGACAAGCTTAGGTGGATAGCTTGTGGGGGCCCATTTCAACCAGTAACCCAAATGTATCTTTGTGGGATCGACCCAAGTCGAGGACGGGACATACATACTGGGCTTGACTATAAGAGGCCAAACGGGGTATTGGTGGCAACGCAAGTCCAACGGGTTTCATATGCGTGAGTGGACCCGGGCTTGTAGGTAAGACGTTGTTGCATCGTGTAGGTATAAGCCGTGCATTCTCAAGTTGTATCGGGTTGCCACTTTAGGGGAGTGATACACCCCACTGTGTGGCCAAAACGGGTATCTACGAGTAGGGAGCCGATCGAAAGTGGGTAGTGGGGTACACCTAGTGGAGATAGGGGCAGGCAGCACCTATGTAGTCAGCTAGGGGTACGCAAGGCTATTTATATAATTTCTAAGTGAAGAAAGTGGGATCAACCTTTAGGGTGACTGGTGTAGTGCAGTTTAGTAATTATTCATTAGTAATTAGGTGTGCCTTTAACGTTATCTTTATCTGCTCTTCCATACCCAATAGTTCATAGACATTTCCTTATTTTCTAGCTTATGCCTTAGTCTAGTTATTTTGATAATAGTATTGTTAGAATTATCATACTCGCCAGACTTTATGTCTGACTCCCTCTATTTCCATCTTTTTCCCTCTCCAGGTCCTCAGGGTGGACCCAGCTCTAGCGGAGTTTGATTGGATTGCTTTATCTCTCTTTGGAAAGCTTGGACAGCTGAAGTAACGTCCAGCTTGTTATCTTCTTTAATGGCTATTTATGTAATGGGTTTATGTATTTTGTTTTATCAAGATGGATATTGTACTTGACTCTGATTTATGGCTTTATGATGTAACAAACGTGTTTAATTTCCATTGCAATAAAATAAAGTTTTAGATTTCCAAGTACTACTTATTATCTGTCATGTTGTAATTTTCCTGTTCTATATTCACTTAAAACCTCCATGGAAGTTAATGCATTCCCTTTGTGAGTGACATTAATGGACGTGGGGTGTTACAATGGTGAAGGGGTATCGGAGGAACATAAGCACAAAATAATCTCTCGGAAGCAAAGAGCCAAATGAAAGAAAGAACCGGGAGCAGGGGAGAACGATTTGAAAGCAACATAAACCGACGTCTTTCAGGAAGAAAGGAACTCAGAAAATATAGATTACCCGAAGAGTCTATCTGACACGGTCCATCTGACAAGGTCAATCCTAGAAGAAGGATTTTATGGAAAAAGGTCATCTAAATCTGAAGTAAAGAAAGAGGTAGGAGCTCCACCAACGGAAAGGTCATCGGTATTAATGTACTCGATACCGATACATCAAAAGGCAAAGACATCAAGAAAACCAAGCTAGAAATGCATAAGGATTATTTGGAACTAGCTTCTAAAACATCAAATTCATAAATAATGAAAGGATACATCGATAGACAACATAAGCATCACCGGGGGACACCTTCCGGAAAACCAGACTATCTCAAAAGCTCTACCAGAAGGCTAACCGGAACACTAGCGGAGATACCGGCCATTCACACTATTTAACCTAGTACATAGACCAACAATGGTTTCAAAATGGTAGTCACCTACATACATCATGAGGACAAGCTTCTCTAAGTAATCACGGGAAAGCCATAAGCCTACGTCCAGAAGCTTACGTCCAAAAGCCTACACCCGGGAGCTTCTTCTGGAAGATTAAATACCATTCAGAAACTACCACGTCAACAAGCCCATATCAATCTCAAAGAAGCCCCAATTGACCAAGACCCTCACCATCGAAGACTATAATTGACACCACAAAGTCGGCCGGAAACAAAAGGTTCGAGACTAAGAAAAAGCGGCCGGCAAAGGCCCGTACATGCCCAATGTCCCAACAGCAAAAAGGGGTCCATGTTTCCCTATAAATAGGAACCCAAGAGCCACATAGTGGGGAGACGATTCTTTCATTTTTCCACATCTATTTCTCTTTTCAATTTTATTCTTTCTTCTTGAAGAGAACAAAATCCTCATTTCCGAATCGGATTAGGAATTTCTACAGATCTTGTAATATGTCAGTAGTTTATGAATGAAGAAATCGAAGGCTTAAACATTTTAACGATTTGATAATCATATTGTGTCGTTTATGATGGAACAGGGAGTTAACACTAACCCTTTTGGTATAGAAGGACTGATCATGAAACCTCGTAAAGGGAAGAGGCATCATGGAAGCACAAGATCTTCTTCTCTTTATCTCGGGGGTTGGTAATGTGGATAAACCCTTTCATACTAAGCCTAATGCAGCTCAATTCTAGAGTATAGGTTAATTGCAAACTTATAGCTTGATCACTGATGCAATCAAGGCTCCTCCGGGCTGATTCGATGCAAAAGATCATTTAAGTCAATAAGTGTTGCAATATCCCTATCATCCGAGTATCAGGAAGCATTATCCTGTTCTCTTCTTATCACAATGTATATCATCTTGCCCACGATCTAAAGGATGGTTGATTAAACGAAGCTCCAGTGGTATCAAGTTAAATGAACCTTTCCTCGTGGAAATGGTTGATTTAGCTAAGAAGCACTGACTTTAAATTGTCAATCGGTGACCTTAGATCATGGTCGTACCATTCAGCTTAAATATATGCTTCATATAACTCATCCCGGATGTTGACAGAAAATATTGTTAATAGGTGGAGAGGCAACATGGAGGCAGGAATGAAGAATGATTAGGGTTTTCATAGTGTGATAGAGGGCTATATATAGTTTCGTGTTTGAGCACAGACCGTTGGATTAATTAAAATCAATCCAAGCCTTTTATTTATGCATATCCTCTAAAAAAAACCTAACCAGCTAGCTTTATTGGGATGTCCAGCCGCCGAGCAGTCGACCCCTAGTGGTCGACCGGCGGTCGACACCCCTTAAGGGGGACGGTCGATTCGGGGCTGGAATGCCCAACAAACGTGCGTTGCTGAGTTGTTTATTTTATTTAATTCGTTCCTTTATTTCTTAATCTTAATCCATATATACAATATATATTGTCCCCTTAATCTTATCTTCAATTCAAAATTTGAATTCTCCATCTTTAATTGGAATATACTTTGGAAAAACATATATATTATTCGTTTAGCTTTATATATAGTTTCTGTGTGTACTATCTAAATTCATTTGTTCATAACTTCTTCATACATTGACCGTTTTCATCATTTCATATATGAAAACGATGAAGAATTTCGCCACAAATCCAAATAAAAGAATTTTGTAGCCAGATTCCTAAAGCTGCAAAAATCTCATTTTCCAATTGTACTATTCAATTGCTTATTTTTTTGTAATTTATTTATCATTAATACTTATGAATTTTACGGGGTATTACAAGTGTATCCCCTCTAGAGTACACTGGTCGGAAGTTGGTTCCATACCTTGTCATAGATGGAAATCCATTACCCAACAAGCGCCAGCAGTTTTTGATTTTATATTATATATGTGGAGCACTAGATGCAATAGATGGTTATTTGATTTAGACACAATTATAATATCAGAATAATTATTGTTAACACCAAAATTTGCGTTGGCCAAATATAAAGAAGCAAAAGGTCTAGAACAAGAAGAACGAAGGGTTTCCGGCAGTGAAACCCGAACCATGGAGGGAAAAGGCTTTGAATAAAGCTAAAGCGTTATCAAAAGCAAGAACTGAGAGCTAATGTCGATAATAGAGCAATTCGGTTTGCAACTATTACAACCAAGATTCAGCATCGAAACTGGCTATCGGTGAAGGGGAATCAAACAGCACTAGCAATAGAAGAATGATCCGAGAGAATGGACCTAACTCCAAGCTAAAGCCAAAGTATAAATGAGGCAATCGACACAACAAGCAACCAGTAATATCATAAAAGGACGAGGTCTGGAATCCATGAGAAAGAAGGATACCAACAGGGTAGTACCGACCCGAAAGAAAGCTAATGTAGATTCAATCCTGGAAGGTAAACCACCTGGAATCGGAAGCAAATGGAAAAGCGGACGATAGCTTATAACCCGAAATCAAGGAAGCTAAAATGGCTATCAGCATTAATTTGCTTAATGCTGATACAAAAGGAGATAGAGGCGCCAAAAGCACAAGAAACCAAAACCGAAGAGGATCTCTCCGCAAACCAGCCATCGAGACCAAAGATTGATGATCACAAAAGGAAACTACAGAAATCAACAAGTAAAGTACCAAAAGCATGCTACTGGAGGACTAAAACCTACCCTAGAAATTTACTAGAAGCAAACCAAACTTAGAGGAGAAGAGCTATCCACACAGACTCACTTAGTGTCAATACTGAAAGGTGTGACGAAGCCAGGAACATAAGAAATAAAAGCATGAAAGTAAACGCTATGAAGACTAGAAGAAAAAACCAGAGCCTATTATTGAAAGTTGAAGGCCATTTCCCAAACTATCCATACCGACAGGCTTGATATTGATACGGAAGGTGGAAGCAACATCAACAAGAAGCTCCAAAGACCAAGACCAACTCCCTTAAAGCCAATTCTAACGGTCCGAAAACCATATTGGTCCCACTTGCAAAGCCAGGTAGAACGGAAAATGAGCTTACTCTAAGGAAGCATCATTGATTCTAGCACAAAAGGTTGCTAACGGAAGTCCGAGACCAAGCTACCAAGAGGCATGTCAGTGGAATCACTCCCGAAGGCCCGATATTGATATTCCGAAGGCGAAAAGACGTCAATGAAGACATTCGATAAGAAGAAAGACGGTCGAGACCTTTTTGCCAGAATCGAAAGTCACAATAGCGGTCGAAATCATGTTAAAGCATCCGAGAGGGGCTTCTGCTGGATTCACAACAAAATGGGGGCCTGATTTGTCTATAAATAAGACCCTAGGGTTCTCATTCTAAGAGAATATTTTCTCATTCCACAATCTTGCTCTCATTTTCTAGAGACCAAGCCCTAATTAGTAAATCAATTTGGGGATTCCACATGTAACCTCCTCTGTGAACAAAACCATTAATGCCCTTAAAGTGGATGTACGTTCAATCCGAACTGAACCAATATAAATTGTCGTGTTCTTTACTATTTCGCATATTACATAATGTGTTGTTGTGCATTATTTTTTATTGCTTCTCTATCCAACCCTTTCAGCGGGTACTAAACTACGTAGTGCTTTCCCCTCAATAGAAGTTCCATACGCAAGCCTCATCCTTTAACCTAGGTCACCTAGACACCTTCCTACAACCCACTTAGCTTATCCCAAGATAACTGTTGGTCTTTGAGTTGCATTAGCGTGATACTCACCCCTTGAGGGAAGAGTAACTAATTTTTCGGACCCTAGACCTTGATATCTAAGAGACGGTCACCTAACTCAAGCTTGCAGGAACTAGGTAACCCTATTTTCCCCTTAGGTCCCCTTCCATAGACCTATCTCCGGTTTTGACAAAAAATATCGTTAACATTTTGGCACTAGAAGGAGGGCCTGAACCTCCGCACCTTTAGATAACCTTTCCACATCACTGGATGTTCCGTCCTAAAGTGGACTATGTTTTGAAGAAGTAAAACCAGGGAGAAAGGGTCTCAGAAAAAGGTTTCTAATCTTCAACTTGCTATTTAGTGGGTCACAGATCAAAGAGATTTTTAACCTCAGTCTTTCAACCTTCCCTCTCTTATTTTCTTCCTTATTTCCCATACCATCCTTACCGTATATTCCACCATAACGGGATACTCTCTGAATCCCTCAAAGTTGTTAGACTGAAAGAGTGTTGGGGGCGGGGTTCTAATGTATCCTCCATTATAGGAACCAACATACTATTGAGTGCCAATTCTACAAATTTGAAAACTGAGGGGCCTACCATTTTAACAAAAGGAAGAAATGATGAATTGGAAGCATTATACTTGACTTTAGAGGTTGATGCTACTAATAAGTCTATTGAAGAGAATTCAGCTTAGAGAACTTTTGAAATGGAATCCTATTAGACAGAATTAAAAGCGAAGGCATCTTTCGAATTCAGTGGCAAAGCTAGATCCTTGCCGCAAACCGGTTTTGTTCCACAAAAAGACGATAAAACATGAAGAGAGACAACCAATGCAGAAAAAGATATGCCCCCATTGCTCGAACCAAGTGATTAAGTAGTGGGCAGTCCCCCAATTCTAACACAACCCTTAAGCTTGGGTTCCAAAGATGGGAGTGTCGAAAGGATCAAGGTCTTAGGGCAATAGTTTCTTGAAATAAAGGCTCTATGGGGGAAAGTTCAATAACAAGAAACTTCAAAAAGACCTATTTCATCAAATGTTAATTACGAAGAAGGCCGAGGCAATAAAGCTAAACGACAATCTGGGAGTTTAAACACTAGAAGATCTGGTTCTAAAAGCTCAAACTATGGAAACATAAAAGCCTACTTTAGGACATGAAAGAGAAGACTACTACGAATCTATTTGTAAGAAAGAGGAAAGGAGCCTCGGATAAGTACCTTAGTAATGATGAAAGAATGGCACTCTTTGTTGACAAAGCCATGAAAACAGTAATACCATCATGCATTAATGTTCCTATAAGATGCCATGGAATTACCGATCCAATGAAACCAGAAAACAAGGAGTCCTCAACCTTAACATGAAATGCAATTAACAAAGTGGAAATATTACACTTGGCAACATAAATTGATATTACTATGCGAATTTGGCCCGAAGGTCCTTAGGGATATCACCTTATAAAGAAGAATCAAGAGTAATGGCTCATCTAAGTGTTTGATAGCTAATTTAAACCCTTATCAAGTCTATAAAGCAGTCCAGCTATACAAAGGGATGATAGAATGTCAGGAGCAACTACTAGTTCAGAGGAGAACACAAACCTGTTACTACCAGAAGATAGGAAGGAAAGGGTGACTAAAGCTCCGCCTAGTATAAAGATGCCACACCTCATATATGACAGAACAACAGACCCCGAAGAACACCATGCTGCCTTTGAAGGTTATATGGGTTTTCATAATGCTTTTGTAACTATGCGATGTCGAACGTTTCCTCTAACACTACGAGAAGCAACTGCAAAATTTTAACGTGTTGTCAAGGGAAATACATCCGTTATTGGGAACAATACTCTTATGATTCCTCTGCACAATTTTGGAGCTGTAAGAATCCAGTGGTGGAACTACCCTATCGTTATAAGCATAAGACAAGGGCAAGAGGAATCTTTAGTCAGTTACTTGAAACGATTTGATGTTGAAGTTTCAATAGCACAGGGTATGAGCAACAGCATTAAGCTTGACGCCATCCATTCAGGGCTGATCGAGAAAACACCTTTTTGGGAAGAGTTGTACATACATGGATGTAAAGACTTGCCAAAATTCTACCATCGGGCAAATAGATTCATTTCCAAGGAAGAATTGTATTATTCAAAAAGGAGGCACGGTTGTTGCAAGGAAGATGGAAAATCTCACGCTTATCAGAATCTTTAGGATGGGAAGCCTAGATTTCATGAAGAATAAAAGAAGCCAAAGGAGGAAGGACCAAATGCCAATACCATAATCTTAAGAAATCCTATTTCACACATATATGCAGTGATGAAGGAGAGAGTCAACTTCTCAGTGCCTTTCAAATCTAAGAATCATCCAAAACCATTCAAGGGAGGGAGGTATTCTCTGATGGACACCAAAATGACAAATGCAAGGTGTTGGAAGGTGTAATACAAAGCCTCATCCAAGAAGAACACCTAGAAGAGTTTGTCAAAGATAAATTGGAGTCAACTCAACAACCATTTGCCCTCAAGCCAAAGGACCTTGCAGTTGGTACCGCTTCTGTGCCTATGCCTTCGGACTTAGAAACTTCAAGTCTACTCATGGGAATGGTTACAATTATGAATCAAAGGACTGTTACTCTAGTAAGTGTACATGGACCTGTACTTGTTGCATTTACCAAACTTTGGGACATGCAACACTTTCATGCTCTACATTTCGGAAAGGTGATTAGGTGCTGAGTAAGCTCTTAGTGATACTTCTTCTGAATCGAGTAGTTGTCGCTCTACTGATCTCTATATTTCGTATGCGCCTTATGCTTGCTTGTGAGTGTTTTTTATGGTTTGTATCTTGATAGTTGTACTAGGAGTTATGTACCTGCTTGAGGATTCCGCAATATTAAGATTATTATAAGGTTTCAACCTAGATAGCCTTTGGACCTAGTCCTCTCCTTTAGAAAAAGGAGTTAAGAATAGTATTTAGAATAATTAGCTATATGAGTTTAGGACGGATAAGAGGTTTTCCGCCAAGTGTCATGGACGATTGTATGAATAATTGTGTTGTTTTTCTTTTAAAACGTTCTATGAACCTTGACTTAAGCTAGATATACCACGACGCCAAAGGGTTTACTAAAACGGCTCAACGTTGTAGATTCTAACACAATAACTTTGTTTTGTGTCTGATGGTAATTTTTGCATTTCATTTATGAGTTCTCAAGCTAAGCAGCTATGTGACATTTGGTTAATTTCGCTTGCCTATAAAGCTTTATGTGAATACACTTTTCACATCATCTTTGATGGGCATTAGTAATTTGACCATCTGCGGAACTACGGTTCCACCCTCCGAGTATTTTATGACTTCACATTACGCGAGCTATATGCTCATCACGACGCAAGCTGTGTGCACTTTGCTACACGAATTGTATGTTCACCTGACCAATGATCTTTATGAGTACGTTCGAACCAATGCTCTACGTCAGTACATTTAACCAATGCTCCAAAAACGAGTACGTTTCTAACATCTCAACTCGTAGAAACAAAAAGCTCGAAGGGAGAATTGTACATCCTCTACTTAAATCTCATCCCGTAGAAGGGAACGAAATGCTCGAAGGGAGCGCCCAAAAGTACATATAACCTATACTTAAAGAACAAAGCCGAAATAGCCACGTCAAATCCCAAAGAAGCGGCTCACCAAATCAAACCAGAATTTAAAAAGTCATCCTATAAATCAGAAACGAGGTCCAAAAGGTGGCTCGCCAAGTTGAAACAGTAATACAAAGAAAAGATCTGTATGTACCTGAATCTGGGTTTGGTTCGGAACTCCCATTAGTTGCCAGAAGTGGATGTCTGCCCTTCTCTTAAAATACTCGAATCTGGGTTTCTTTCGAGACTTCTATTACATTCCAGAAGTGGTTTTCTGTTATTCATTCGAATACTCGAATCCGGGTTAGGGGTTTGGTTCGAGACTTCTATTACATTCCAAAGTGGATTTCTGGCCTTCATTCAAATACTCGAATTTGGGTTTGGTTCGAGACTTCTATTACATTCCAGAAGAGGATTTCTGGTCTTCATTCAAATACTCGATTCTGGGTTTGGTTCGAGACATCTGTTACATTCTAGAAGTTGATTTCCTGTCCTCATTCAAATACTCGAATCTGGGTTTGGTTCGGGACTTCTATTATGTTCCAGAAGTTGATTTCTTGTTTTTGCATCAGATACCTTAATCAGGATTAGATTCGGGACTTCTATTATCTACAGATTTTGATATCCGGTCTTATGTTGAGTGCATGAGTCGAGATTATGGTTCGAAACTCCTAATTGATACCAAAGATAAATTTATAGGCATCTATCAACAATACCCGAATCTGGTTTCAAGGCTGCTAGCCATTACCGCTAGATATAGACTACTAATCCTCTCTTATGGGTTCCCTGAGTATGGTTTTTTCTAAATTCCCTTAATGCCTTTAAAAAAGAGGTTCCAGATTTCGATCTTAATACCATAAATTGGGTCAAGAAAACTTTTATCTTTATCCCTGGAAAAAGAATCGGCTGCAAATACCCAGAATGGTAGCTGGAGTCTACTATTTAAAAAGCCTTCAGATAAAGACCATGATTTCTTACCACATATAGGGAGGTTTTCTAAACTTACATAATGCTTACTCTTAACCTCATAAGTTACCTACACTATTTAAAACAATATCTAACATGTTGTTTGCAGAACATGTTAACCCGATATGCTTATCAAAAGTGACCTTCTAATTTTCTATTACAAACACCACAGTATGAGGATACAAACTTATCATCTACACTTCCAAGGATAAACCAGTTGAATGTTTAAATAAGAAAGCTTGTGCCACCTTGCATTAATATTTTGGTTTATACAAGATTAATGGCAAAACTAAACTAATGATTCTTGAGTTATCGAGAAAACAACGCTGGAAGCCGAGAATTTTGTCCTAAAGAACAAAAGCTTCTTTATACTGGGGGGCTAACTATTAACACTAAAATTTGCATTGGCCAAATATAAAGAAGCAAAAGGTCTAGAATAGAAAGAACGAAGGGTTTCGGGTAGTGAAACCCAAACTATGGAGGAAAAAGGCTTTGAATAAGGCTAAGGCATTATCAAAAGCAAGGACCGAGGGCTAGTACCGACAACAAAGCGATATGGTTTGCAATTGTTACAACCAAGACTCAACATCGAAACAGGCTATCGGGGGAAGGTGAATCGAACCACCACTAGCAATAGAAGAATGATCCAAGAAAATGGACCCGACACCAAGCTAAAGTCAAAAGCATAAAAGAAGCCATCAACACCACCAGCGATTAGTACAATCATAAAAGGAGGAGGCCTGGAATCCATGAGAAAGAAGGATACCGATAGGGTAGTGTCGACCTGAAAGAAAGCTAATGTAGATTCAATCCGGGAAGGTAAACCACCCGGAATCGGAAGCAGATGGAAAAGAGGAAGAAAGTCTATAACACGAAACTAAGGAAAGCAAAAGGGATATCGGCATTAACCTTCTTAATGCCGATACAGAAGGAGATAGAGGCATCAAAGGCACAAGAAACCAAAACGAAAAAGGATCTGTAACAACCCGTATTTTTGATAACATGTTATAACATAAATCAAGGCAGAATTAAATGATAAAATCTGAGTCAAGGGAAACGGACTGAGCCATCGAGTTCGTCTCGGAAAAATATGTGAAATAGAGTCCGAGTTTTCGAAAATCGAAGTCCGTATGACCGAGTTATGGCCCATAGAAGTTTTCAGAAAAATTCAAGTTTAAAAACAGATTCAAATTCGAATGTTTAAGTTTCTACCCAAACAGGCCAGGCGGGAGGATTCCCGCCAACCCCCATGTCGACTGGGGTGTCGACACACCCAAGGCCGTGTCGACTGCCCAGTCGACATGGGTGTCGACATGGTGGTTCGTCCAGTTTGGCCTGGGTGCACCTGACTTGTTCCTCAAGACATGTTTTAAGGCTTGTGACGGATTTTAAAGGCTCAGATCCGAATTAGGGTTAATCCTATGGCCTAAACTAACCTAAACTTCTATAAAAGGACCCTAATACCTAGCGAAACCATCATAAATCAATCCTACAACTAGGTTATGCCAAAATGTTTAATCATGGCCTCCACCCTCTTGTCATACTCTCCATCTTCATTCATATGAGAGTTTCTAAGCTTGTTTGAGAGTTTCTAAGTTTGATTCAAGGCCAAAGTTCAATCTTTCTTCATCAAAGCAAGGATCTTCTTCTTGTTTCTCAAGGGTTTTCATTGGAGCTTATCGTTTGGGGTTTTTTAGAGTTGCTAGTGGCTTCGTCTCAATCTTATTTTATTTTATAAGTCTTCATAGCATTGTAAGCCCTATTCTACTCTTAGATTCTAAATATGAAGTTAAATATGACATGTTGCAAGTTTGAGTTTGGGCCTAATTATGATTTGTGCTCTGATTCTATCATGTTATGCATAGATTTATTCTATGCATGTTTGTAAAGCTATCACCTTGACTTTGTGCATAGAAAGCTATGAGCTTTGATTTGAAATGTTGCATAAAGCAACACAGAAACTCTCATAACCCTTATGTTATCTTGCATATGATGTTATATGCGAATCACTAGCTATCATCCTATGTCATTTATGACCATGTTTCACCTATTTTGCTAAAGTTTGATATCATGCATGTTTTGAGGCTTATAATTTAATATGCATGTTTATGAACACATTTGCCTCATATGCCACCATGTTTAACTTGTGGCCAAACCTTATTAATTATGTCATGCTTCTAAGTTCCCTCATTGAGATCTATTTGCGTTTATGCGAACTTACATGCGATGGGGTTACGTTATGGGTAAACTAAAATGACATAAAAACGTGACTTGAAGAGATGACACGAAATATGACATGTGATTATGCTTGAAACATGAACATGAACTTGGACATGACTTCTAGAAAACATGAGTATGGCCAACTCGAGGTTGGGTTGAGTTTGTAGCATAAATCTACCCGGAACCGACCGACTTAACTAGTGGCTACAAGCAATAGGACCCAATGTGAGCAGTTGGACATGTCGCACTTGAAACCCGAGGTTAGACTAAGTTGTGGTGTAAAGCTACCCGGACCCGCCCGGCTTAACTAGTAACCACAACAAGGTCCAATGTGAGAGGTTGGGTGCATTAAATTAATTAATGCCACATGATAGGGTTAAGTCATGGACACTTGAATACTTAACCAATTAAACACGATGGGTTGATAGGGTTAAGTCATGAACCTTGGGGAACACTTAACCAACTTGATACTTGATTGGATAGGGTTAACCACGCTTAACCCGTTAGAAACCCTAGTTACGTGGTCCTTTTCACCAGTAACCCTCTTGGTTGTATCATGATACCCTAGGACTAGGCTAGGGTGGGGCACGATTACTGGGCTGACATGTAAGCGACCAAAACGACGGCTGAGTTGGTGCGCCGGTGTAGGTTCAAGCGGACTATGGTCGTGCACATAGTCCGGAGTTGAAAAAGCAGACACGGGTACCAGTAGGTTTATACCGTGCGTGCTTGATTTGTGTCCGTGGTTGGCACCCTAGGGCTTGATACACCCTAGGGTGGACCTAGCACAGTTTGACTACACTTCGTGATTGGGCTGTATGACACCGACACTTGACGAGTTAGGCTTTTAGGGAGCCGATCGACTAGCCCGTGTTGTTGGACCTTGATTTAGGTCATCTCGTGATATTGGGCAAAGATTGGGCCAAGGGATCACTTCTTGTTTATACTTGACATGGGTTGGAATACTAGTACACTTGGTGAAAAACTTGACCTTGTATATGCGATGCCACACTTGATCTATCTTGTTAACTTTTCACCATGCCAGTTATCATCCTATGTTTCATCTCTGTTTTACATGTCCAGTTAACTTTATTAGTTTTTATACTAATAATAGGTAGGACTTACCAGTCTTTTGACTAACCCATGTTCTTTCGCCTCTTTTCTTTCGTCCCCCCCCCCCAGGTTTTCAGGGTGGGAACACTAGCACCTAGCTTGGATCTTTAGCTGCTTTTCTGGATAGCTCATGTACGGTTTGGACTTGAGCTTGCTATGGCTTTATTTTACTTTGGGATAGTTACTTTATGATTTTTTTCCAGTTTTCAGTTGATGTTTCTAGACTTTGTTTTGTGGGAAAATAATGACCAAGTACTTTGATGTAACTTGACTATGGTTTTGAAATGTTAGTTTTTACCCGCTGCTTTGTTTACTCTATTTTTACTTATATGTTCTGTCTTGTGATATCTGCATGCATGTTTACCTTGTTTAACGCCCCTCCAAAGCTAGTGTGCTTGCAAGAGTGACATTGGCGGAGGTGGGGTGTTACAGGATCTCTCCAGCAACCAACCATCGAGACCAAAGATTGATGATCACTGAAAGGAAACTTCAGAAATCAACAAGTAAAGTACCAAAAGCATGCTGCCGAAGGACAGAAAGCTACCCCAGAAATTTACAAGAAGCAAACCAAAATTAGAGGAGAAGAGCTATCTACACAGACTCGCTTAGTGCAGATACCAAAACAGATAACAGATCCAGGATCAAAAGAAATAAAAGCACGAAAGTAAACGTTATGAAGGCTAGAAGATAAAACCAGAGCCTATGACCGAAAGATGAAGGCCTTTTCCCAAAGCTATCCATACCAATAGGCTTGATACCAATACAGAAGGTAGAAGCAGCATCAACAAGAAGCTCCAAAGACCAAGACCAACTCTCCTAAATCCAATTCCGACAGTCCGAAAGCCATATTGGACTGACTAACAAAGCCAAGAAGAAACGAAAATGAGACGGCCCTAATGAAGCATAATTGAATCTAGCGTAAAAGGTTGCTGCCAGAAGTCCGTAACCAAGCTACCGAGAGGCATGTTAGAGGAACCTCTCCCGAAGGCCCGAGATTGATATTCTAAAGGTAAAAAGACATCAATGAAGACATTTGATAAGAAGAAAGATGGCCGAGACCTTTCTGCTGGAACCGAAAGTCATAAGAGCAGCCGAAACCTTGTTAAAGCATCCGAGAGGTCTTTTACCGAATTCACAACAGAATGGGGTCCAATTTGTCTATGAATAAAACCCCAAGGGTCTCATTTTGGGGGACCTTTTCTTATTCCACAATCTTGCTCTCATTTTCTAGAGGGCAAACCCTAATTTGTAAATCGATTTGGGGATTCCTCATGTAATATCCTCTATGAATAAAATCATTAAAGTCCTTAAAGTGAATGTAGGCTCAATCCAAACCAAACCACTATAAATTTTCGTGTTCTTTACTATTTCGCATATTACATAATGTATTGTTATGCAATGTTGTTTAGTGCTTCTCAATCCGACCCTTTTAGCGGGTACTTAACCACTTCATGCTTTCCCCTCAACAAAAGCTTCATACGCACGCCTCATCCTTTAACCTAGGTCACCTAAACTCCTTCCTACAAGCCACTTAGCTTCCTATCTTGAGTCGTGCTTAGGGAACCTTTATCCGAAGATAACTGTTGGTCTTTGAGTTGCGTAAGCGTGATACTCACCCCTTGTGAGAAGAGTAACTAATATTTTGGACCCTAGACCTTGATATCTAAGAAACGGTGAACTATCTTAAGCTTGCAGGAACTATGTAACCCCATTTTCCCTTTAGGTCCACTTCCAAAGACTTATCTCCGGTGTTGACAAAAAATACTGTTAACAATTATGATTTCAAAAGTAGTTTGGGTTATCGTAAGGTAAAAATCATCCATGTTCATGTGTGGATTTTGTCTTATGATTATCCTTTTCTTTCAAAAAGATTTAAATTCAAGTCAGATGATACCAATAATTTAGGGGTTTTTTCTCATGCTGGTTCACCAAACTGATCCTGGCGTTTGAAACGCTCGGGTTTTACCGAGTTTTATAGGTTCAGGATAGGATGATACAAACTTCAGGAGACAGGCTGTAGGAGTTCAGACGTATGATATATATTATTTTGTTGTGTGTTGTAAATGTGGACAAACTTTTATAACTGTCCAGATATATGGGATGTCCAATGTACTTTGATAATTGTAAGTATTATTTCAAGTTTTTTCAATAAAGTTTATTTCTGTGTTATATTTTATTCCGCTATGATGTGAGACTTTGTGTATTGTGGTTAGTTTGGTTCTTCTTCTTTTTGTTCTATTCTTATCTTTTTCTCACCCTTTAATTTTCTTTCTATTAACTATCTAGTGTGTTCAATACTTGGGATTTTGCAAGTAATACAGGATTAAGTATTATTATCGAAGTTCGAGTATCAAATTCCTTGGGTTATTACAGATGCAGTAGCATGCCCCAATAGAATCCTGCGCACTCGGTCCCTTCCAATACACAATAACTTATTGTCCCCATTTTTACCACTTATTTATCCTAATCAGCATGGTATGCCCAATCTCATTCCCAAAGATCTAGAATCTTCAGTCCTTCGATAAAAATGGTATGCTGTCATTATGGGTCCTAACATACGACATTTTGTTTATGCATTTTCCAATCCTCAGTCCCTGTGATTTGAGTTTTATATGTATGCTTAATCCCAAAGATCAGAGTCTTGCATATTTGCTCAGTCCCTAAGATCTGAGTTTCCTATGGTACCCTACTTTCACCAAGACAAGTTTTAATATAATAATATGTTATATGCCTTTTTTTTATTATAATGTGCGTTATAATTTATTTGCAAGCTCCTAAAATTTTCTCATTTTGAGTCCAATTTCTACTTTTACAAGTCTACACATTTCGTTTTATTTTTCTACAATTTTAGTCTATTTCATTTTTTTTCAAATTTACATGTTTTATAATATTTCTCTAGTTTTTGAATTTCCCTTTTTAATCCATGTCTCATAAAGACGACACTTTTCTATTATTTTTCACATTAATAAAAAGATTAAATTTACATTTCAAAAATGGCATTTACATAAATATTAACATGTATGAAAGATAGGCACATAGCTGAAATAATTGGAAAATGCGAAGAACTACATGGAAAAAGAATGAAAATATAATATAGAGAAAATAACTAGAAACTTGAAAATAACTACAAACTAAAACTATTAACAGCCCTATTATTTTAACTATAAAAAATCAAAAATAATAACTATAACTCACTTTTCATCATTATCTAAAGTCGTTGTCCTCCCAGATGCTCATTTCTACGATATCTACTATTTTCATTTTTATATCTTCCCTGACAAATTACTTAAGTTTAGGTCACTCCTCAGTCAAAAGGTAACCCAGAGGGTGAATATTGAGTGTAAGGAAATGTTTAGACTTTGGTCTTATTTATAGGTGAGTTAGGAGTCCTCAATACGTTGGATTAACTTGATTAGATTTTAGCCAACCACATCACAAGCCCAGATACAACCAGCCGATACAAAATCTGATGCTCAAATTATATGAAATAAAAATTTCAATTCCATCAACAAGTACTTAATGATTTCTCATCCAGCGAGTTTCGGAGGTAACCTATAGGTCGAGCCGAGCCCAAGGCGGGTTGGACCATATGAGGTAAAGTTTATTTGTTTCTCTGTTGAACTTTTTTCTTTTGATTTCCCAGTTCTTTTATAGCTTCTTCATATAAACTTGAATTTTGATAACTTATTTATGAAAATTGTCCAGAAGATTGCTATGATGCAATGGTGCAACTCTAATAACCAAATTTAGATAATTTAATAACCTTATTTTATTATTTACTTAATTCTTTAATTAATTACTATTAGTTCAATTTCTGGTTTATTACATTCTCCGCTCATTAAAAGATTTTGTCTTTGGAATCTCCAAGGATAAATATAGTAGATACTCACATCCAAAATATATATCCGTCTACTCAAACATCATCCATTGCATCCATTGTTCATATAATTTCTAGTGCAATTTATTATATTGTGCAATAATGTAGTGTAAATTCCCTTAACTAACACAAAAGATTAGGCAGATTACTGATTCAGTGGACCACATGTTATGCAAATATGCTTGTGTCATGTATCAAAGATGCTAATAACAGTTAATAATTGCATTACGTGATAGTCCAGACCATAAATTAGCTTTAATAAATATACATCCAATTATAAAAATTATATGTATAAATACCCAAGAAAACCTAGCATCACTGGGCATTTTCGACCAGAGGGGTCAATCGATCTGGGTTGATTAGCTTAGCGCGGTTGGGTTATAAATGATATTTACTAATTTAAAGATTCTCTTGATTTATTTTCCGTTTGTATTTCGCCCATAACTTTTTCATACGGACTCGTTACTGAAAATTGACCAGAATTTTGTGATGAGCACAACAGTGCAAGTTTCATTGTTAAATTCCATCGTTTTCAAAAAATTCCAATTTTGGAAATCTAATTAAGAACCTAATTCATTAATTGTCAAAATTCTGGGTTGTTACACATCATCTTTATGTCATCGCGGGATTCAGACTTGCATTTTTGAATAAGGGGAGAGATGTAGATATCTTGCCGCTTAGCCTCGGCAATCCAATCTAAAAGAGAAGGAAGAGGCTTCCATGCCACATATTAGAATAAGAGAATATGATGTGGAAGCATGAATCATGAATGTCAGATAAAGATAGAAGCTCAAATCTTTCTACTTATTGATCATAATGGAAATAATTACAGAGTGCTTACGACTCAAGGCATTAGCAACTCGATTCCCCTTCCCTTTGTACATTAAATATCATTATCATACGAAGCAAGGAACTTGAGTCAGCGTTGTTGTCATATGTTGAGCTCGTTCCAAGGAAATAAATAATTGAGTGACTTATGATCTGTATAAAAGAAGAAATGCTCCCCCAAGAAATAATTTCACTAAATTTTCAAGAGGAAAACAGCAACGGAAAGCTCCAAATCATGGGTAGTGTATCGAACCTCGTTTCGATGTAATTGCCTATAAGCATAAGCAGTTAACCGATCTTCCTGCATAAGAACGGCTCTAAGACCGCTATAGCTAGCATCAGTTTGCATAGCAACATCTTGGTTCCCTTCAGGAGCCACTAAAATAGGCGCATGAGTAATAAGATCCTTTAGTTACTGAAAGGATGCTTTGCAACAATCAAACCAAATGAACGGAACGCCTTTCTGAGTAAGGCTAGCGAGAGAGAACACAGTATGGAAAAAATCATGAATGAATCAACGATAATAACCAGCTAACTCCAGAAAGTTACAAATCTCGATAATAATTTCAGGCTTCCTCCAACTTTTGATGGCCTCGATCTTAGATAGATCAACTAAAATTTCATCACTAGATACAACATGGCCTAATAACTTTGCTTATTTCTCCCAAAATTGACATTTAGAAAAAAATTCTTTGAGTTGATGTAGGCGAAGTACACTTAAAATGATCCTCGAATAATGGGCATACTCAAGTTCTAACTTAGAATATAAGAAAATATCATCAATGAACATAAGTATAAATTTATCAAGGAAATCCCAAAAAACGTGATTCATGAGATTAACAAAATAGGTTGGAATTTTCGTCAAATCAGACAGCATGACAAGCCACTCATAAGGCCCATAGTGAATGCAAAAAGCTATAAGTAGGATGTTGTCCTCCGTGATGCGAAGCAGGTAAAAACCTATAGTGAGGTCAAGCTGAGAAAAGACCCTTTCATGCCTCAACTATTCGAACATATTCATCGATACTAGGTAATGGATAAATATTCTTAATGGTCAACTCATTAAGCTTGCGGTAATCTTCGTATAGCCTAAGAGTGCCATCGAATTTCAATATAAAAACTACCATGGCACCCCACGGTGATGAGATAGGTTGAATGAATTGCTTTGACTCAAGCTTGGGTGTGACGACCGCCCATAACCCCCGCACTAAACAAGAGGAATAATGCGCTGAAAGGCGTGCCAGGCTGCTATGGACGATCATCATAGTAAGTGAACACATCGAAACCTGTCGTAGAACTCACAGCGCAAGGATAAAATATAATAGAACATATACAACAGGTGATAGTAATGAGGCATCATATAGCAAACTTTTGAAACTCTTTCAACATCCAGAAAGATTATCCAACTGATATCCAAGTTTGTACAATAGGCCTCACTACAACTCTCAAGCAACTCAAACAGCGGAAACAGAAATACTAGATAGGATAAAACTGGTACGCCAGCCTCCTGCTCGTCATCGCTCAGCTTCCTCGTATCACTAAGCTCCATTACCTGTAACCTGCTACTTAGTCTGCCCATCCACAACCGGATGAACAGCCCAAGGTAATAAGAGGAGACATAAAACCTTGAGTCAGACAATAGTCTTAGTGAGCGATAATACAGCTAACAAACTTCAACAAGAAAGTTTATGAGAATGGGTAAATGAACAACTTATCTACCCACAACACCAGAGAAGAACTCAACCCTATCTTCCCCACATCAGACAGTGATAGCCTTTACACCAAGCATTTCAACCATTAATCCATAGAAGCCAGAACAACCATTCATCCATGGAAAACAGAGGCATCCAACAATAGCAATCATGGCATCGAGATTATATATATATATATATATATATCTCACGTAAACTATCCTAGTCGAATTCAACATCCCTCGAATACAAGCCCCAGAGGCCGAAACCAATATCAGACAAGCACTCAAGGAACATCTACTTCGATGTTGGATAACCCACGTGAGATGGCACAAGCAAAACATCCAGCATTCATGACAGACTCTGGCTATCACCGCCAATCCTGCTTCGAAATCATCACTATCGTATGACGGCCAACCTTGCCATATGTCAAGGGCTAATGGTAACCCCAGTTCTAGCATGAACTCCATATGCCCAACCTTGGCAATGTCCAACCTTGACACTAGGCCCTTCCCCAACCAGAAAGACCCAGGGTACTCGACCAAAAACCGGTCTTTTGGGCCTTTCAACGATACCCATCGTACCCCTGCTTTGAGCCTGCTAGAACTTACGACAACGATGACTTCTCGGCCTTCGCATCTCTAATCGTCCAACCTTGACGATGTTTCATAGCTCAAGCAACCTTCTCAAGCAGCCATTATCCACCAACTCACGACCTTTGAGTTGTCACCGCATTCGTTGTTCCACCTTGATCAACGAACACATTCACCACTTCGAACCTTCCTACTTGAATCACCTCGAAGTCATGCCTTCACCAAACCAAAACACATCACTGCGCTGCGGCTAGGGTTCGGGGGGTTGCCCCCGAAAAATATTTTTTTCAGACCTTTTTGGTTCGTACGCGAGTCGTACCCGAAAACGTACTTTTTCAGAAAACGACCATGCCAAAACCGACCAGAACCTTGCTCTAGAATGACCAGCCAAAAACCGACCAGCCTTTCTCCAGAACGACCCGCCTCCATGCAGCTTTGGACCGACCCCGTCAAAACCGACCAGGATATGCTTCTATCCGACCGACCAGGATTTGCATCCATCTGACCGACCAGCTCCTTCAGACCGACCAGGTGAAACCGACCAGCTCCACCAAATCGCCAGCTCCTCCAGATCGACCAGCTTCTCCAGGGCGACCAGCTTCTCCAGAGCGACCAGGCTGAAACCGACCAGCTGCTCCAGAACGACCAAGCTAAAACCAACCAGCTGCTCCAGGACGACAGTCAAAACCGATCCTGATGCCTCCATTCCAACCAACCAGCTCCCTGACTTGCTTCCCAAGCCATAACGTGACCGACCACCTCAGTCCAGACCCTTCTGGACCAACCAGAGCCATCAGACCGCCTCAACCGACCCGACTAGCTCCAAAACCGACCAGAAACCTGCACAGCTCCATTTCGACTTCGATTTCGACCTAAACTTCGCCAAACGACGAATCCGACGAAATCGACTCATCCAAACGCAACCACAAACATGTTATGCAACCAACAATATCACCAATCTAACAATTTCCATCAAAACACATAAATTTCCCAAAAACATGATAATTGAACATATGAACACAATATATAGATCTAACTTGCATAAACTCATGAAATAACATGAAACTTACCATTTAAATTATCTAGATCAGATCCTAAAGTGATTCGCATGTAAAATAAACTTAGCATGGTGTAGATCTAAGGAAAATAACATGGAAATGATGAAATTAACAACATAAGACCCATATACTTGCATGCATCCGAATGAGAGATGTAAATCACTCACCAATTATCCAAATCTAAGCAAAAGCAATGAAAACGCAATCCGGACAGCGAACACTTTGAATCAAACTCTTCAATTCGATGAATTCGCCCTTGAGACGATGTAGATCTAGCCTCTTATGGTGTAGATCTTCGATTTCCCTCCTTGGATTTTGGAATTTTAATGGTGGAAAGATGTTAGAGGTAGAAGGAGATCAAAGCCTCCCCATAAGAGAATGGAAAATGCCAACCTTTCTCCATACCCTTTACCCCCTATTTATAGTCTCCACCCACCCTCTAATGGGCCTTCTCCAAATCAGCCCATTAGCCTTCCAAAACCTGAACAGCCAACTGAAAAACCTTAAAACAGCGATTTCTCCCAAACCGCTGAACCAAATCCTTAATGTAACCACTCTACGGAAAGAGAATCATCAATTCCTTTCCAATGGCACAGGTCTCACCCTCTGATTCGACCTGAGTCAAAAGTTATGCCCTATACAAGACTGACAGGGGCAAAATGGTAACAAACAAAATCGGTAAAATTTATGGACATGTCTCACATCTCCATAAGCAACATACTAAAAGATGAGAATGATCCAACCCTCAGGGAATAAAATAAAATTATTTTATGATCTTCCGATACATAAAATGCGGGCTGTTACATTGGGGAGGTTCTCCTTAAGTTCATCATTTTCTTTAGTTGACATTCTAGTAGGAGGTGGACTAATGGGATGTGCACCTGGAACTAGATCAATATGAAACTTAATCACCCGTTTGGTAGGAAACCATGTAACTGGCTCATAGATATCTGGAAAATCACACACTATAGAACATGGGACACATCATTATCATAGTCTCTGGACTCAAGAGAGTATAAAGATGCATTAGTGTCATGACCTACGTCCCTAAAAATAAGTGATACTTGAGTAGCAAAGTCGGGATGGTATAAATATAAATTCCTCTTAGACAAAATAATTATTGCCTCGTATCAAAAGTGATAGTTCATGCCTAAGATCATATCGAAACTAAAGAAAGAAATAACATGCAAATTCGCATGGAAGGTAAAATCATAAATGAATATCTCTACGCCTTCACATAATAGACTAACAGCTGTGGATCCCAAATTGGGATTTGCAATCCATAGTGAATCAATCATACATATCATATCCATAGAAGAGCATCAACAAGTTCTTTCGATATGTATGAACGTAACACTCTCGTATCGAACAAAACTCTTATGGAATGGTCATGAAATAATAAAGATCCTTCAACAATATAAGTTGTGTCTCGCTGTTGAGAAGAATCACTTGAACCCTCTACCACATTAAGATTCCTTAATTGTGAACCCTTAGAAGCTTTAAGACATGTAGATAACTAATGCTCTCTTGATTACAGTTGTAAAATTTGAAAGGCTCAGGACATGCACTAAAAAAATGATCTTTCGCTCCATTATTAAAGAAAGACTTTTGTGTATGATGGGTAGCACGGGAATGTGAATCATAAGCAAGAGACTTCTTCTTATTCTTATTTTGAAGATAGGACTTGGATTTTTAAAATGTAAGCTTCTTTTTATTTGAATTTTTATAAGGCTGGTTTCATCACTACTCACCCTTTTCTTTTCAATCGCTTCATGATGAAGCGCCACATCTGCTAATTCTTGAAAGGAAAGCTTTCAATTGCAGCATAAGAGATTTTTGAGATATTTTTGAAGGTTGGAAACTAACTTAAGGTTCATTTTATATGAGGTGCTGATGTGCTCAAGGGCATATTTAGATAAGCCTCAAAAGATGAAGTATATTTTAAAACGGTCATCTTCCTTTGTTTGAGCTCTAGGAACCGACTAGCCAAGATAGCTTTTTCGGGCTCTAGCACGAACTTAAACCCAAAACGCTCCTTGAATTGAGACCACTCCAAAGATGCTTCATCCCATAGTGAGCTTATACCAGTCCAACGTGCACTCTTCTAACATGCTCGATGCCATAAGTACAAGGTGGTGGTTAGAGATCTCCATGGAAGTAACTCGCAAGTACAAATCCATGCTTGCATTTATAATATAGACTACGAGCCTCTGAAAGGCCTGCTTTCGGGATGAGGAAAATTGCTGCACATGCATGCAAATACAGTTTATGCTAGGGAGATGATCAGCTATGCGCATGAGCCTTGATGGCTCAGCGCCTGAAGGTTGCTCTGAATCATTTCAATCCATAAGATGAAATAGAAAATAGGTTAATATTATTCATGAAGTTAAGATATTTCAATGGAATTTATTACATAGGGAATACTATGGAATTTAAAAGTTATATTCCTAAATGTATCCCCACTTATATCTACCCCTTTGGGGCAAAAAACTTCAAGGATAAATTTAAGGACACTTAGTTTTGGGATGATATATTACTTGTATTGTATTCAACGTATAGTATTATACTTACCATTTTGTGTCTTACCACGTTTTTTTATTTCAGCTCAGATTCTAAGCTATTATCCCCCAACTCGAGACCCATATTAACAAGGAACATAACGAGTAATGTTGTCTGTCAATACGGAGAATATGGATGGTTAGGATCGACCTTCCGTAATATTGTATTAGTAAGTATTAAATACATTGATTATGCTTGTTTTTTCCTTAACTGGATCAACATGCACATTCAACACTTAATTAGTAAAGTATCATGATGGCTACATGACCTATTCAGAACAAATGCACCTAATATAATATCATGTACACAGACGATCAACAAAGTCACAGATACATTTGTACATATACATAAAGTACAACACCTAATAATATACATATGTGGATATGAAACCTATAATATACATACATCCATCCCCCATAAAAGAATATATACAATGTCAAGATAGTCCATAAGACGACTAAGTACTATCCTAGTCCAAAACTCGCAAAGGAAAACAAAAGAATATAAAAGCTAGTTCAACAACATAGGCATGAGAAAATTGTCATAATCATGGTTGACTTGTAAAGACTCGGTCTCACCCAAGCAATAAATAAAAGGGTTAGTCTAGTTGAAATAATATTGTTAGGATATATATATATATATATATATTTGTATATAATCAATAATATCCCATGAAGTGGATATCTAAAAAGGGAAGTGACGACACAAATATACAATGCCGTGGGTAAGAAGGAAACATGGTATAATTTCACAACACAAGGTTAAGGATTTTTGATTTAACATACTTTGCGAAGCCTACAAGCTGAGCATTGAGCAACAAGGGACAATCAATCATGTCATGCTTCACCCAATAAATCATCATCACAACACTAATTACAACTAATCCAAGAGTTCAAAATCAAATAAATGAAATCAACCAAATAGTTATCACCTATAGCCCACCAGCTACTTAAAATCATCAATAAGGTGAAAACATTCGAAAATGACCAAAAATTCTATAATTAAATCACAAAGAAATTTGGAAACAATAATATAAAACCTTGGACCCACCGGTCTAAGTCGCCCATCAGCTATAGATTAGGAACCGCCAGTCCAATATTTGGCCAACCCCCTTGTAACACCCCACCTCCGCCAATGCCACTCTTGCAAGCACACTAGCTTTGGAGGGGCGTTAAACAAGGTAAACATGCATGCAGATATCACAAGACAGAAAATATAGAAGTAAAAACTGAGTAAATAAAGCAGCGGGTAAAAACTAACATTTCAAAACCATAGTCAAGTTACATCAAAGTAGTTGGTCATTATTTTCTCACAAAGCAAAGTCTAGAAACATAAACTGAAAACTGGAAAGAAAATCATAAAGTAAATATCCCCAAGATAGAATAAAGCCATAGCAAGCTCAAGTCCAACCCATACATGAGCTATCCAGAAAAGCAGCCAAAGATCCAAGCTAGGTGCTAGTATTCCCACCCTGTAAACCTTGGGGGGGGGGGGGGGGGGAACTGTAACATCCCATAATTTTCCGCATATTTAAAACTTGAATTTAATTAAATAAATTGAATAACATGGGTTAAAAATCAAATTAGATGATTTATAATGATGAGGATTGTTGGGTTGGGAAAAAAATTTAATTTTCAAATTTAGTTATTAAGAATGTTGAAAAAGGGAATTTAATATTTTTTTTAATTGAAATTTTAGTTGGTTAAGTTAAAGGGCAAATTTAAATTTAAATTTAAATTGGTAAAATGGTGAAATTCTAAGTTATTTAATAATAATAATTGAAATATAAGTTTAAATGGATAGATAAATTAATTCAGGAACTTGAATATGTGAAATTATTTATAAATTTTTTTATTCAAGTTATAAATTGATGTAAGTGGAATTTTATAAATATTTAATTTGAATTTAAATAGTTAAATGAATTTTTGAGTATTTTATTAATTAATTTAACTGTGAAAATTAACTGTCGTGGCGACGGTCTCGGAATTCGACGAAATTGGCGCCATTGGAACCAGAACGGTGAAATATGATAGGATTTCAATTTTCGTTAAAATCGGATTTATCGTTTGAGCGTACGGGATAAAACCTGAATGGAATCGGTATAATAAGATAATTGGGTGTTTCTTATGGTTGGGCCTTATATATGTATAAACTTAAGTCCATGACCACCTCATCAGCTCATTTCTATGATACGTATACTTTTCTCTATCAAAACTGCATCGTTAATGGCGGAAACATTTTTCCAAACCCTAGATTCAAAATAAAATACAACTCCAAAATCAAATCTCTTCAAACCCTAGCGTATTATATATCAAATCGAAGAGCTCGGCGATACGAAGCTACGGGTGGCTTTGATTTCGACATGCAGTGAGTGATTTGGTCAGAAAATGCGGTCAAAGCTGTCTGATTTCGAAATTCTAGGGTTCGAATTGGGGGTTTTCAATCCGGCAAACAATCAGAGAAATCAAGACCTGGGTTTTGTCCGGATCATCAACAGGATCGCAACCATCTTGGTCTCGTTATCTATCACTAAGTAGGGCTGCGGGAATTAGCGATTTAGGGTTCGAAATCCCTTTTGATTTGCTCGACACCGGCTGCGCTTCAGGCCACTAGAGGCCACGTCATCAGCAAGGTAGGCGCGCCGGAGGAAGACCGTTCGATTGCAAGTGGGTTTGGTCGGAATCGTGGTCGGAGGAGGTGGAATTTGGCAGACAAAGTCTGCGCATGTTGGGTTTTTCCCACGACGATTACTGTAGCTCGGGATGTTGAGGAGCGGGAGAAACCTTTCTTGGGGGTGACGTGGCAATACCCGAGTGGGTGAGGTTTTTATATTTTATTTTATATATATATTAAATTCAAACCGTAAAATGCTCATAACTTCTTCATATGACCTCGGATTGACGCGCGGTTTGTTGCGTTGGGATCGTGACGGAATTGCGGACGTTTTGGCACTGGTTTCGCTGCATTTCGAGACTATGAAATTAGGGCTATGGTTGGACGTTCATCTGAATTAAAGACCAAAGGTGAGTGGTTCTTCACTCACGAATGACTAAATTATTCACATGTTTATCAAATTAAATTATGAAATGATATTGGTTGCATGGTTGTGATTGATTGTGAATGTCTGCTTAAATTTGACATGCGAGTGTTAACATGCATTGGAAATCGATAATTATTTATTTAAATTTAATTTAAATTCTAATTTGAAAACTCCGACACTTGTTAACCAGTAAAGGATTCAATTTACAATTTGAATGAATGTTGTGATGCACGCCTTGGGGTGATTTGATCGATGAATTTATATTAGTACTGAAATGTTCCTTTATCCAATATATGTATGTTGTATGTTCATCATGACGATTAATTCCATTTAACCTTGATGTTGTGGGCATCTAATGAACCCGGGATTGATCGATTTAAAATGAATTAAGAACGCAGATTGAAATGATAAATATCTGTGACCCTGATTTGGATTGAAATGATAGACCCATCCCTGAATATCGAGGAATTAAATTTAATTCACTTGGCCATAGGTTAGCAAATTATATATGGATATCGGTTGGTTAAATGATTTTAATATATGGAATTCTATATTTTGATGGAAACTCATTTAAAGGAAATGTATTGATGTCGACAAGTTTTATTCTTCCTTTGAAAATCTGAATCTGGAATACTTTTGGAATGATTTAAGAAATTTTTCCCAGAGTGAACTTGAAGTGTTAAAGATTTAAAATTTATATGATTTGGGATTTTTCAAGGATTGGACAGACTCGGACTTAATAACTTCTGATTGAATTTAATCTGGGAATAAAGATAATCGAGAATACTTGGAAATGGTTTCAAGCTTAATACGAGTAAAATTTTTCAATCCTTGAATTTGAAATGGGCTTGAAGTGGGATTTGAACAAGTCCTTGGAGCTAGGCAACTCCATTGAGACTGGAGTTTAGATTCAGTACTGAAGTGCGGAAGGAAGAATCAAATTTTAGCTAAAGGAATTTTCTTATAGATAAAATTTCACTGTTTGATTTCAAATAACTATTCCTTCTTCAAAATCTATTTATTAAACTTCCTATCTATAACTATTTATTATAACTAAATTTTTCTTATATTTTATTTATTTAAACTATTTAGTAACCCTTGAATTTATGAACATAAATAGTGTTTAAATTTATTTTATCCAATTTTTTTTTACTATTTTTGTGTATACATATATTATTTTATATAAGGTTTTTTTTTATAAGCATTTACTTTTATAATTATAATTTATAAGTGTAAATTTCTTCCAAATGGAAAGTATTGGATCTAGACCGTTGGTTCAAAATGGAGTTGATATGGAAAATATATTCTATTGGAATATGAATGGATTCCGAACATAAATCGATTTTTGAATAACTATGGCCGTTGATATGAAGTATGTTCTACTCGAATATAAAGCGATTTGAAATATTATATGACTATGATATATGGATAAGGAAATATATTCTAGTTCGGAATAAAATCGGTTTATGGAAATGATTGAGATATTTTGATATGGAATTATGTTCTATCCGAATTTAAATTTGGTTCGAAACTGAATATGATATTTTGATATTAAACGAACCTTTGAGAAATGTAAACGAACCAACCGATGTGAAAAGATGTAAGCGTTGGTTGTTAAAGAGACCGGAGTCGACATAAGGCATACTCTCTGTCAGTGTCGATACCACTTTGACAACTGTGAACGTTATGACGTATCCAGAATGAGTATGATGACTTGGAGGTGATTACTGAATCGAAGAAGATGAACGATGACGAAATAGCCCTGACCTTCGGGTCAGAATTGAAATGACTAAAACAGGAGCTATACCGTGACTAACTGAGGTAGCACCTTTGATCGGACACACTTCTTCGATGCTATTTATATGACTGTGATGATGATTTGGGCCCATTTATGACTTTGGGAGTGTGTTCCGAGGTGGGCGGTAGTGGCTGCTATGCGTTACCACCGGTCCGGGAGTGCAATTGGTAGAATCCTACCCTGGGCATTGCCTCGAGTGCCTTGTCATATATATCCAAATCGAGCCCCATACGATTTTGATTTAGCATTGCCTTCTATGGAGTACCCCTTGATAACACCAGTACGGTGAATTTACGGTACTGTATAGACTGTTGATGCCTATAAACTGCGTAAGGGTAATATGGTAATCCCGCTTACGCTATTTTCAGTATTTATACTTTACTGAGTAGACACTAACATAATAGCGTATTATATTATCTATGTATTAGTTTAACGGATCCTTGAGAGATGGAAAATCCCGTAACATCTCTTGAGTTACTGTACCCATGACACTGATGTTATTTCATATTTTGATTGGACTAATATGAGATGATTTAGTGCTGATCCGAGTGTTTGTTGTGTTTTTCTTTTATGCAATACGCTCGGGTCAGCAGACGTTGCAGTTACTGAAGATGACTGTGCTTTGGAGATCGAAGACAAAGATTTGGTATATCTATTATCTATACATATGTATATCCGCTGCATTTATTTCCGCTGCTTATTATGTACATTCGTATGTATATGTAACTCTGATAATCATTGAATGTTATAATCACAGTATACGTTTCAACTGCTTTTAACTGCTATTTGTTTATTATATGTTGTTCTTCCGCTGTGAGATTCTGTTATTGTCTTTCTCTTCTTTCTTTCTTTTCTTCTTTTCCCAATAACTACCTGCATTTGCGATTTGTTTGGGTCGACATGTGTGGCTTATTATCGATTTTAAACGGTCAAAAATATGGGTCGTTATAGTTGGTATCAGAGCAATGGTTAGCGATATCCTTGGCTCTGTTGGTAATAAACTCATTAGAGATGGGGTTAGAAACGCCCTAGAATGAGTTCAAGAGATATATGAGAGAGCGTACTTGTATTTTGATATAAACTGGTTTTATATTGTGTTGTCTTGTTCTGTTGATTATTTATGGATTCTGGTCGATACATGGGACGCCATACAATCGATAGGAGTTCCTAAATAATCAAATTGAATGAATCGACATAATATGGTTTTCGATTATATTATATATATATATTATATGTATATTGGTTGTTTTAAGTGTATATGTAATGGCCGTGGGAAGGTAATAAAATTTAAGTTATTACCTATTATGGTTGATTCAATAATAAATTCAATAAGGAAATTTTTTAAGGGATTTAGAAAATATTTGAAATGAAATGATATCTTTAAAGCTAAGCGGTTGCAAACGGTTTGCGATAAAATAGAATGGAACTTAAAAACTTGATCCTGGGGTACTTATGAAATAGTTTTGTCGAATTTTGAAAATAATATCGTATTATAAGTATTATCAAAAAGAATGGGGCTTTCAAAAGTCTTTATAAACGAGTGTATAATCCCTTGCTCAGATCTTTGAAATAGCCTTGGTAATGAGTGCACGCATTATCGATGGTTATTCTGAAGAGTCTAAGTGGGGGAGAGACCACTCAGTGATGATTATAATTGGGTTTGCCGCAGAATTTTTGGATTTAACTCTATATCGTATAAATTTTCTAAAGGTATTAGTTTACTATATTCAAAGTTTAATTTAAATTTAAACCCAGAATTTAAATTTCTTGCTTAACTAAAAGTTCGGGTTTGAAATTTCATATAGTATGGTTTATAAAATAATATAAGTATATATGTATGTTATTTTGAACTTGTTTTGCAAAACCGGGATCAAGCGTTTAGTTTACTTTAACTAATGATAACTATAAATTTGTTAAAACGAAACTTGAATTCGGAATGTATGAATTTATATAATATGAGCCTGAAGTGGCGCGGTAGTTTGGAAATTCGATCTTTAATTTTGGAAAAATATATAAAAATTTCAATATAAGTCGGAATTGGATAAAACAAGAAACATTAAGATCGGATTGATCATATCTCACCAATGAATGTAAGAAATTTAATTTTCACCTTGTAAATGGTAAGTTATGGTTAAATTAAAATTTAGAAATAGCGCTATGGAATTTATATATATTTAAATATAGTTTATTAATATATAAGTTTAAGTAGAAATCTTTCAAACGGCTTCCGAAGCCGATAAAACTACTTTCTGTGGATCAATGTAACGATTATAAATCTAAGTGTAAATGATGAAAGGAAATGGAATGTAACTTGGTGATGTGCAAGGCAATCGAGTTAAATTAGTAACTTAGGAATCGAATGATAATAATGTTTGAGAACTAAGTATAAGATTTGGTCATGAATAGTTCTTAACCCAATCGATGATTGGTGAGTAAATTAAATGGATTGAGTTAAGAAAATAAAACCTTTTGAACTACATGAATAAAATATAAAATATATAACCTGAGTTGAGACGATGGATTCAATTAAAGAGATCAATTTAGAGAACTTATAAGTTAGTCTAGAATTCATGCCGATGGTTAGATGGAGTAAGTAAAATTGGATTTGTACTAACGATTAATATTAAGTAAGTAAATGGAAGTTTAATAAACTTGAAAATTGGAATAAGAACAAAGGTATAAGAAATTTAAAACCAAAGTTTAGATCATTAGGTAGAGTGTCGAAAGAATTTAGAACCAAACCAATTCAAATAAGTCAAGTAAATTAAACAAATGAAGGTAAACTTGGAAAAAGGTAATTTAGTCAATTTAGAACTAAATATAAGTGGATTCAATTTAATTGAAGGAATAACGATTTAACACTTATAAAAGATAAATAAGAAATGGAATACGAACCATTGCTCGGATAATGAAGTAAATGCAAATACTATAATGGACTCAGGTAAATAAATAAATGTGTTGAAAAAAAAATGAGTATACTTGAGCGATAAAGGCTAAACCACACTCAAGCATAATGGAATGATTCATTTAGATGGTTTAAGTTTGGCTTAAAATTTTGAATTGGAAAGTTTGAACTTGAAATTAAATCGATCAATGTTTATGCCAAAAATCTGAAATAGTCAATAGGCTGTAGTAATATGGACATAACTTTTGAATGAATGATCGGAATCGGACGATTTTGGACTTTCCGGAAACCTTAGAACCGAACTAAAACTTTCGTCTATAGAGTCATGTTGAATTTCTCATGTTTGCTAAGTCGAAATTCAAGTTTAACCATAATAACATGTGCAGGAAATTTTAAAGCTGAGGTGTATATCAATATTGTTTTGACCATAACTTCCTAACGGAGCGTCGGATTTTAATCCACGAATACAATTCGGAAAAAAATCAGAATGTAAACTAAATTTTCTCTCAATATACTGAGTCAAATTTTGAGGTTTAGAGGGCTAAAAACTGGGTAAAACATTTCAGATCTGCATTTTCAGTGTGCGGGCTGAAGTGTTCGCTTTTATTAAAACAATTATAACTTTTGAACGAATTGTCGAAATTCGACGAATCCGGACAATTCGGAAAGCCTGAAACAAATACCATAAATTTTGCCTAATATGTTTTAGTCAAATTATAACTTTGAAAGGGTGATAATCAATGATTTTTTCCGCTGGTCTGTTATGAAAGTCCTGGTTTTGTGGTTGAATTGCTTTGTGTATGTTATGTAAGCTATATACATTTGCCATGGATTATTATATATCTGATTCTTATGCATGTTTGAGTATGTAGTAGGTGCAAGGATTGGTATTATGCTTGAAGCTCGCTTGCACTAAGATTTGATGCAAAGGTAAATAAAAACCGCAAAAATAAACACTTAAAGAGGTACGTGTTTGGAGTCATATAAGCTTGGTGGTTTCGTTTTTGTTTCCCCTGGTTCAGGGATGCCTCATCGTTGATGAGATGTATATTTTGGATTGATATATGTATCGGGATTTTTCCCGGGGCCTCCGTACAGGGGAGATGCTACCGAAATTTTCCGTGATTTCGGGAGTTAGAAAATTTATGGGGTTTTACAACTATATACTTATCTTATAAAGGTTATTTTATAAGTATGGAATTCGAAGTATGATTTATTTATACCTTATCTCGTTCTCTTTTCGAGGACGAAAAGATTTTAAGTGGGGGAGAATGTAACATCCCATAATTTTCCGCATATTTAAAACTTGAATTTAATTAAATAAATTGAATAACATGGGTTAAAAATCAAATTAGATGATTTATAATGATGAGGATTGTTGGGTTGGGAAAAAAATTTAATTTTCAAATTTAGTTATTAAGAATGTTGAAAAAGGGAATTTAATATTTTTTTTTAATTGAAATTTTAGTTGGTTAAGTTAAAGGGCAAATTTAAATTTAAATTTAAATTGGTAAAATGGTGAAATTCTAAGTTATTTAATAATAATAATTGAAATATAAGTTTAAATGGATAGATAAATTAATTCAGGAACTTGAATATGTGAAATTATTTATAAATTTTTTTATTCAAGTTATAAACTGATTTAAGTGGAATTTTATAAATATTTAATTTGAATTTAAATAGTTAAATGAATTTTTGAGTACTTTATTAATTAATTTAACTGTGAAAATTATCTGTCGTGGCTACGGTCTCGGAATTCGACGAAATTGGCGCCATTGGAACCAGAACGGTGAAATATGATAGGATTTCAATTTTCGTTAAAATCGGATTTATCGTTTGAGCGTACGGGATAAAACCTGAATGGAATCAGTATAATAGGATAATTGGGTGTTTCTTATGGTTGGGCCTTATATATGTATAAACTTAAGTCCATGACCACCTCATCAGCTCATTTCTATGATACGTATACTTTTCTCTATCAAAACTTCATCGTTAATGGCAGAAACATTTTTCCAAACCCTAGATTCAAAATAAAATACAACTCCAAAATCAAATCTCTTCAAACCCTAGCGTATTATATATCAAATCGAAGAGCTCGGCGATACGAAGCTACGGGTGGCTTTGATTTCGACATGCAGTGAGTGGTTTGGTCAGAAAATGCGGTCAAAGCTGTCTGATTTCGAAATTCTAGGGTTCGAATTGGGGGTTTTCAATCCGGCAAACAATCAGAGAAATCAAGACCTGGGTTTTGTCCGGATCATCACCAGGATCGCAACCATCTTGGTCTCGTTATCTATCACTAAGTAGGGCTGCGGGATTTAGCAATTTAGGGTTCGAAATCCCTTTTGATTTGCTCGACACCGGCTGCGCTTCAGGCCACTAGAGGCCACGTCATCAGCAAGGTAGGCGCGCCGGGGGAAGACCGTTCGATTGCAAGTGGGTTTGGTCGGAATCGTGGTCGGAGGAGGTGGAATTTGGCAGTCAAAGTCTGCGCATGTTGGGTTTTTCCCACGACGATTACTGTAGCTCGGGATGTTGAGGAGCGGGAGAAACCTTTCTGGGGGGTGACGTGGCAGTACCCGAGTGGGTGAGGTTTTTATATTTTATTATATATATATATTAAATTCAAACCGTAAAATGCTCATAACTTCTTCATATGACCTCGGATTGATGCGCGGTTTGTTGCGTTGGGATCGTGACGGAATTGCGGACGTTTTGGCACTGGTTTCGATGCATTTCGAGACTGTGAAATTTTGGGCTATGGTTGGACGTTCATCTGAATTAAAGACCAAAGGTGAGTGGTTCTTCGCTCACGAATGACTAAATTATTCACATGTTTATCAAATTAAATTATGAAATGATATTGGTTGCATGGTTGTGATTGATTGTGAATGTCTGCTTAAATTTGACATGCGAGTGTTAACATGCATTGGAAATCGATAATTATTTATTTAAATTTAATTTAAATTCTAATTTGAAAACTCCGACACTTGTTAACCAGTAAAGGATTCAATTTACAATTTGAATGAATGTTGTGATGCACGCCTTGGGGTGATTTGATCGATGAATTTATATTAGTACTGAAATGTTCCTTTATCCAGTATATGTATGTTGTATGTTCATCATGACGATTAATTCCATTTAACCTTGATGTTGCGGGCATCTAATGAACCCGGGATTGATCGATTTAAAATGAATTAAGAACGCAGATTGAAATGATAAATATCTGTGACCCTGATTTGGATTGAAATGATAGATCCATCCCTGAATATCGAGGAATTAAATTTAATTCACTTGGCCATAGGTTAGCAAATTATATATGGATATCGGTTGGTTAAATGATTTTAATATATGGAATTCTATATTTTGATGGAAACTCATTTAAAGGAAATGTATTGATGTCGACAAGTTTTATTCTTCCTTTGAAAATCTGAATCTGGAATACTTTTGGAATGATTTAAGAAATTTTTCCCAGAGTGAATTTGAAGTGTTAAAGATTTAAAATTTATATGATTTGGGATTTTTCAAGGATTGGACAGACTCAGATTTAATAACTTCTGATTGAATTTAATCTGGGAATAAAGATAATCGAGAATACTTGGAAATGGTTTCAAGCTTAATACGAGTAAAAATTTTCAATCCTTGAATTTGAAATGGGCTTGAAGTGGGATTTGAACAAGTCCTTGGAGCTAGGCAACTCCATTGAGACTGGAGTTTAGATTCAGTACTGAAGTGCGGAAGGAAGAATCAAATTTTAGCTAAAGGAATTTTCTTATAGATAAAATTTCACTGTTTGATTTCAAATAACTATTCCTTCTTCAAAATCTATTTATTAAATTTCCTATCTATAACTATTTATTATAACTAAATTTTTCTTATATTTTATTTATTTAAACTATTTAGTAACCCTTGAATTTATGAACATAAATAGTGTTTAAATTTATTTTATCCAATTTCTTTTTTTACTATTTTTGTGTATACATATATTATTTTATATAAGGTTTTTTTTTATAAGCATTTACTTTTATAATTATAATTTATAAGTGTAAATTTCTTCCAAATGGAAAGTACTGGATCTAGACCGTTGGTTCAAAATGGAGTTGATATGGAAAATATATTCTATTGGAATATGAATGGATTCCGAACATAAGTCGATTTTTGAATAACTATGGCCGTTGATATGAAGTATGTTCTACTCGAATATAAAGCGATTTGAAATACTATATGACTATGATATATGGATAAGGAAATATATTCTAGTTCGGAATAAAATCGGTTTATGGAAATGATTGAGATATTTTGATATGGAATTATGTTCTATCCGAATATAAATTTGGTTCGAAACTGAATATGATATTTTGATATTAATCGAACCTTTGAGAAATGTAAACGAACCAACCGATGTGAAAAGATGTAAGCGTTGGTTGTTAAAGAGACCGGAGTCGACATAAGGCATACTCTCTGTCAGTGTCGATACCACTTTGACAACTGTGAACGTTATGATGTATCCAGAATGAGTATGATGACTTGGAGGTGATTACTGAATCGAAGAAGATGAACGATGACGAAATAGCCCTGACCTTCGGGTCAGAATTGAAATGACTAAAACAGGAGCTATACCGTGACTAACTGAGGTAGCACCTTTGATCGGACACACTTCTTCGATGCTATTTATATGACTGTGATGATGATGATTTGGGCCCATTTATGACTTTGGGAGTGTGTTCCGAGGTGGGCGGTAGTGGCTGCTATGCGTTACCACCGGTCCGGGAGTGCAATTGGTAGAATCCTACCCTGGGCATTGCCTCGAGTGCCTTGTCATATATATCCAAATCGAGCCCCATACGATTTTGATTTAGCATTGCCTTCTATGGAGTACCCCCTGATAACACCAGTACGGTGAATTTACGGTACTGTATAGACTGTTGATGCCTATAAACTGCGTAAGGGTAATATGGTAATCCCGCTTACGCTATTTTCAGTATTTGTAACACCCCGAAAATTCTATAACTGTGAAATTAACAAATTAAAGTATAATTAATTTGAAATCAAAGAACCAAGGGAAACGGGATACGCCATTGCGTTCGTCTCGGAAAAATACGCGAAATAGAGTCCGAGTTTTCGAAAAACGGAGTCCGTATGAAGAAGATATGGCCTTCGGAAGTTTTTGAATTAAATTTAAAATTCAAACAGAATAAAATAATTAAAAATCGGGCCCAATGGGCCAGGGCGGATAAACACCCGCCTAGGCCACCCAGGTCGACTGGGCTGTCGACCTGGGCTACCCATGTCGACAGGGCTGTCGACAGCCCTGTCGACAGGGGTGTCGACCTGGTCGAGCCCAGCCAACCTGGCTGGCCAGGTCTGTGTTTGGCCGATTTTCTGTGGTCTGCTTTGTCATTAGGGCTAGGTGGCAGGCTCTCATTGGTCTCTCTATCGAATGAATGGCTACGATCAATCCAAGCAACATCAATGGTCCTAATCAGTTCCTAACCTCTATATAAACAACCCTAGACTAAACCCTAATCTATTCATTCAAAAATAAGAACATAGCCGCCATGTTGCTGAGGAACGACTAGGAGTAGCCACCAAATTGGAGAGAGGATTAGGAGGAAAGTTCTAAAGCCTAAAGCAATTCAAGTAACCTAAGCAAATCAATTCAACAAAGGAATTTGCGTCTTCAATCCCTAAATTAGAGAATTCATCACACCATTGTAAGTAGAGTATTACTTTGGTATGAATAAACAATTGTGTTGGTTTGTATGCTTGAATTGTGGAAATAAAGTTATTCATATTTGTGCGTTCTTATCAATTTGAAATATTATATACGTTTGGATATTCTTGAATCATGTTATTCATGTTATAAAGAACTACATGCGGTAGTTCTATGCAAGTATACGTTTGGAATATTTCGCAAATTATGTAATCCATGTTGAAGCTACATGTATGTAGTTGATTTAAATTTATGCAAGTTTGGGGTTTTGCTACTATGCCATCATGATGTATATTTTTGTGCATAAATCATTTTGTAAGTAATTAGAACAAGTTTGGTTATCATAATCCATAGGAAATTATGTTGAGAATTTGGCATCATGTATTAAGCCATGCTTTTGTACTAGAAAACCTATTTGCAAACTTATGAATATGGCTAGGCTATGAATGATATTTGGCATAATTGAAAACCATGATTAGGTCTATCTTGTTTACAAGAATTATATGATGACATATGTGGTACATGGCTAGGTTAGGTTCAAAAAGGTCCCTTTTTGTAAGTTTATATGGCTAAAGTAAGAATCATGATTTCATGTTAGAAATATTTATGCCATGGTTATGTGAACAAATTTAACTATACTTATGCCATGCTTATGTTTGATATTATGCCATGCTTATGTTTGACATTATGTCATGCTTATGCTAGAAATAGTTATGCCATGCTTATGTTTGACATTATGCCTAAATAAAAATATAGGTTCATGTGACAATAATGATATCTCAATTACAAGTTCACATGCTTTGATTCATGTCACCTATGTTACCACTATGCAAGTACACCAGTTTCTATTTTGTATTTCCAACGTCGTATTGCAAGTTCATGCGCTCACATTCCCCTCTTTGTGTATGTAATTACGCTTTAAGCCTCCCCTTTTCGCATGGCTAATTTGGGCTTTAAAAGGCTAAGCCCAAAATATATAAACGGACGTGTTCAACGGGGGGAAAATAACGTTGGGTTAAAATTAATTAATGAATGAAAATATAAAATAGAAGGGCCCAAATTCAAGTATGGGTTGGGCCCATGATTGGTGTAACCTTTACACCATTAACTTAATAATGGGCCGCAAATATTTACATATAAGAAATAAAGAGGAATGACAAAATATGTAAATGTAGAACATACGATGTGTTTAACCTGAGGTTGGATTGAGTTGTGATGTAAACCTGCCCGGAACCGCCCGGCTGTCCAGTAGTCACAACAATACCTATCCAATGTGGGAGGTTAAACATGGAGCCCAGCAAGGACCCGAGGTTAGACTGAGTTGTGGCGTAAGACTGCCCGGAACCAACCGGCAACAGGCAGCCACAACAATACCTGTCTAATGTGAGAGGTCAGGGCCTTAATAAGACAATTAAGGCTGAGTCAGGATTGATAGGATTAAGTGAACTAAAGACTTAATCAAAATGGAACATGCTAAACTAAACGGATTGGTGGGGTTAGGTTAGAAAAACACTTAACCAACTTAGCATGTTGGCTAGAGATAGAAAACCTAGTAACGGGGGACCCTTTTCAGCAGTAACCCTAGAAGGTGTATCAGGATACCCTGAAACTAGGCAGGGTGGGGCACGATTACTGGGCTGATTGTAAGAGGTCAAAACGACGGCGGTGGTGTAGCAGTGTAGGTTCTAACGGAGTGCGGGCGTGCACACACTCCGGCGCAGAAAAATAAGGCACTGGACACCAGTAGCATACCTGTGCATTCTAAGGTTGTGTCGGGTTGCCACTATGGGACTTGATACACCCCATGGTGGGACCAGCATAGGTAACTACAACATCGGGGGCCGTAAGACACATGCAACTATGCGAGTAGGAGCCGATCATCATAGAATGGATCACATCACCCTGATTATGGGGTGCAAATTGGAAACTAGTTTATATGGGTTCAGAGGTTAACAGGGGGTACGATACTATATTCGACCCTAGACAACTTAACCAAGTTTATAGTGCTTGCCCACTTCTTGTTTATACTTATCATACCCAGTTCTTTATTCATAGACAAAATAGTACTAGACTTACTCAGGCTTTATGTCTGACTCTGCTTTTCTTTCGTCTTCTTTTCTTCCGTTCCCCCCCCCCAGGTCCACAGGGAGGGAACACAGCAGCTTGACCAGCCTTAACATCCAGCTTGAAGAAGAGAAATGTATTGCTTGGACTTTCCTGTTTTGAACTATGGCTTTGGACAATCCACTATGGGGACTTTTGGCAGTTTATCTATGTTTTATTTATGCTTCTTTAAATAATGTACTCAAGACAGATTATGAAAATGTTATGTTATGTTTTTGGAAAGGATGTAAGACAATCATGGTGATGTTTTGTAACACGTATTTGTTTTTATGAAATAAAAAGTTGTTGTTCTTCCGTTGTTTACAAATATGTGTTCTTATATCTGTCTTGTATATCTGTGACTTGTACTTATAAACCTCCACCAAAATTAGGGCATTCCCTTTGAGAGTGACCCTAACGGAGGTGGGGTGTTTCAGTATTTATACTTTACTGAGTAGACACTAACATAATAGCGTATTATATTATCTATGTATTAGTTTAACGGATCCTTGAGAGATGGAAAATTCCGTAACATCTCTTGAGTTACTGTACCCATGACACTGATGTTATTTCATATTTTGATTGGACTAATATGAGATGATTTAGTGCTGATCCGAGTGTTTGTTGTGTTTTTCTTTTATGCAATACGCTCGGGTCAGCAGACGTTGCAGTTACTGAAGATGACTGTGCTTTGGAGATCGAAGACAAAGATTTGGTATATCTATTATCTATACATATGTATATCCGCTGCATTTATTTCCGCTGCTTATTATGTACATTCGTATGTATATGTAACTCTGATAATCATTGAATGTTATAATCACAGTATACGTTTCAACTGCTTTTAACTGCTATTTGTTTATTATATGTTGTTCTTCCGCTGTGAGATTCTGTTATTGTCTTTCTCTTCTTTCTTTCTTTTCTTCTTTTCCCAATAACTACCTGCATTTGCGATTTGTTTGGGTCGACATGTGTGGCTTATTGTCGATTTTAAACGGTCAAAAATATGGGTCGTTACAGTAACGAAAGAAAAGAGGCGAAAGAAAATGGGTCAGTCGAAAGACTGGTAAGTCCTATCTACTATTAGTATAAAAACTAATAAAGTTATCTGGACATGTAAAACAGAGATGAAACATAGGATGATAACTGGCATGGTGAAAAGTTAACAAGATAGATCAAGTGTGGCATCGCATGTACAAGGTTAAGTTTTGCACCAAGTGTACTAGTATTCCAGCCCATGTCAAATATAAACCAGAAATGATCCCTTGGCCCAAATTTGAGCCAATATCACGAGATGACCTAAATCAAGGTCCAACAACACGGTCTAGTCGATCGGCTCCCTAAACCCTAACTCGTCAAGTATCGGTGTCATACGGCCCAATCACGAAGTGTAGACAAACTGTGCTAGGTCCAACCTAAGGTGTATCAAGCACGCACAGTCTAAACCTACTGGTGCCCGTGTCTGCTTTTTCAACTCCGGACTATGTGCACGACCATAGTCCGCCTGAACCTACACCGGCGCACCTACTCAGCCGTCTTTTTGGTCGCTTACATGTCAGCCCAGTAATCGTGCCCCACCCTAGCCTAGTCCCTAGGGTATCATGATACAACCAAGAGGGTTACTAGTGAAAAGGACCACGTAACTAGGGTTTCTAACGGGTTAAGCGTGGTTCACCCAATCCAATCCAGTATCAAGTTGGTTAAGTGTACCTAAGGTTTATGACTTAACCCTATCAACCCATCGTGTTTAATTGGTTAAGTATTCAAGTGGTCCATGACTTAACCCTATCATGTGGCATTAATTAACTTAATGTACCCAACCTCTCACATTAGACCTTGTTGTGGTTACTAGTTAAGCCGGGCGGGTCCGGGTAGCTTTACACCACAACTTAGTCTAACCTCGGGTTTTAAGTGCGACATGACCCACTACTCACATTGGGTCCTATTGCTTGTAGCCACTAGTTAAGCCGGTCGGTTCGGGGTAGATTTATGCTACAAACTCAACCCAACCTCGAGTTGGCCATTCTCATGTTTTCTAGAAGTCATGTCCAAGTTCATGTTCATGTTTAATGCATAATCACATGTCATATTTCATGTCATCTTTTCAAGTCATGTTTTTATGTCATTTTAGTTTACCCATAACATAACCCCATCGCATGTAAGTTCGCATAAGCACAAATAGATCTCGAAGGGGGAACTTAGAAGCATGACATAATTAATAAGGTTTGGCCATAAGTTAAACATGGTGGCATATGAGGCAAATGTGTTCATAAACATGCATATTACATTATAAGCCTCAAAACATGCATGATATCAAACTTTAGCAAATAGGTGAAACATGGTCATAAATGACATAGGATGATAGCTAGTGATTCGCATATAACATCATATGCAAGATAACATAAGGGTTATGAGAGTTTCTATGTTGCTTTAAGCAACATTTCAAATCAAAGCTCATAGCTTTCTATGCACAAAGTCAAGGTGACAGCTTTACAAACATGCATAGAATGAATCTATGCATAACATGATAGAATCAAAGCACAAATCATACTTAGGCCCAAACTCAAACTTGCAACATGTCATATTTAACTTCATAGTTAGAATCTAAGAGTAGAATAGGGCTTACAATGCTATGAAGATTTATAAATAAAAAAAGATTGAGACGAAGCCACTAGCAACTCTAAAAACTCCCAAATGATAAGCTCCAAATGAAAACCCTTGAGAAACAAGAAGAAGATCCTTGCTTTGATGAAGAAAGATTGAACTTTGGCCATGAATCAAACTTAGAAACTCTCAAACAAGCTTAGGAACTCTCATGTGAATGAAGATGGAGACTATGACAAGAGGGTGGAGGCCATGATTAAACATTTTGGCATAATCTAGTTGTAGGATTGATTTATGATGGTTTAAGCTTGGTACTAGGGTCCTTTTATAGAAGTTTAGGTTAATTTAGGCCATAGGATTAACCCTAATTCAGATCTGGGCCTTTAAAATCTGTCATAAGCCTTAAAACATGTCTTGAGGAACAAGTCAGGTGCATCTAGGCCAAACTGACCGACCACCCTAGTCGACAGAGGTGTCGACTGGGCAGTCGACACAGCCTGGGGTGTGTCGACTCCCAAGTCGACTCCCGAGTCGACTTGGTGGTGGCGGGAACTTTTCCCGCTTGTCCTGCATAGCTGGATTTGAATTCTGAATTCAAATTTGAACTTGAAATTTTCTGAAAACTTTGACAGGCCATAACTTGGTCATACGAACTCCGATTTTCGAAAACTCAGACTCTATTTCGCGTATTTTTCCGAGACGAACGCAATGGCACAGCCCGTTTCCCTTGATTCAGATGTTATCATTTAATTCTGCCTTGGTTTATGTTACAACATGTTATTTAAAAATACGGGTTATTACATTCTCCCCTCCTTAAGGGATTTCGTCCCCGAAATCTCTAAGTTAGGAAGAACGTATCCTACCATCCATCATCCATCTACTCACAACATCATCCACAAGTAACCATTGTCCTTAACAAATTCTAAATGCTGTATGATTATATGCAAAGGTGTGTGTATATGTACTTATCTAATGCGAAAATCAGGCGGTTATTGATTCAGTAAACCTCCTTAATGCATATGTATGTTAGTGTAATGAGTCCATATGTATGCAAATTCCTAACATAATTCATAATCTCTACATGAGTGCACATAACATTCATCCATATGCAACACCCACGTGATAGCATAACAAATTTCAACCATGAATAAGTATAAGCACTCATGCATATGCAATATGAAAGTGTGTGAGCCGATCTTAGTGCCTAATGTGTATCATGCATCCATGAGTATCCACTTGCAAACACTTGCAACCACTTGCAAACATCAAGCATAACATGTTTCAAATACATGTTTTATCCAAAGGGTTTCTACCTAATGTTCTCATGACAAGATTGACGAAGTTACAAGATAAACAGGATAAACATGGTTAGCAAAAAGAAAGATATGCTAAAAAGGAAAAGAGATCGAGAATGTACCCTCAAAAAGAAATGGATAAAGCCCACGCATCTTCTCCTCGGTTTCCCAAGTTGCATCCTCTTCGTCCTCACTCCACTGAACCTTCACCAATTTGACTTCTCGATTCCTTAGCTTCTTGATCTCCGTTCCCAAGATACGAATCGGAGCTCTCCTCAAGGTTGCCTCTTTCTCTATCTCCACGTCTTCAAGAATGCTAGGTTCAACCACCTCAGCGGACCCATGTAGGCACTTTCGGAGATGCGAGACATGAAAGACATTATGCACTCCAGCCAGCTTCTCGGGCAATTCCACCTTATAAGCCATCTTCCCAATTCTCTCTATGATAGGGAAGGGTCCTACGAACCTTGGTGCCAGCTTCCCAACTGCTCCAAAACGAACCACATTACGCAAAGGAGAGACCTTCACGAAAACCATATCTCCAACTTCGAATTCCAAATCTGTCCTTCGCTTGTCAGCATAGGATTTCTGTCTGTCTAGGGCCGTTTTCATCCGTTTTCTCACCAATTCAACTTTCTCGGATGTGTCCCGTATCATATCGGGCCCAAGTATAAGCCTATCCGTTGTCTCCCACCAACAAGATGGTGACCTACACGGCCTCCCATACAAAGCTTCAAATGGTGCCATCCCTATGCTAGCTTGATAGCTATTATTATAAGCAAACTCTACAAGAACAAGGTGGTCTTCCCAAGTACCACCAAAGTCAAGAACACAAAGCCTCAAAAGATCGTCTAGCACTCTATTCACCCTTTCGGTCTGACCATCCGTCTGGGGGTGATAGGGTGTACTTAGATTCAATCGCGTACCCATCGCTTCTTGCAAACTATTCCAGAACTGGCTAGTGAAGATTGGGTCACGATCGCTAACTATGCTAGAAGGAACTCCATGCAATCGCACTATCTCTCGAAGATAAACAGATGCTAGCCATGATGCGGTCCTTTTGCTCTTCACTGGAATGAAATGAGCACTCTTCGTAATTCTGTCAACTATGACCCATATGCTCGTATTCCCTTTCCTTGACCTAGGCAATCTATCCACAAAATCCGTAGAGATACTTTCCCACTTCCATTGCGGGACCTCCAATGGATGTAATAGCCCACCGGGTTTCTTCGACTCGGCTTTCACTTGTTGGCACACCATGCACTTTGAAACATACTCTGCCACATCTTCTTCATTCCAGCCCAAAAGAAAATGCGCTTCATATCCCTATACATCTTATCTCCTCCAGGATGTATAGTTATCTTCGAGTGATGCGCTTCTTCGAGAACTTTATGCACCAAGTCTCCTACTTGTGGAACGCATAGTCTGCCATCATGCCTTAGCCAACCCTTGTCATCAATAGCATATCTAGCAAGGTGACTAGACGTCTCACCACGAATCAACTTGTCCATGATCTCGACTATCTGCGGGTCTTCCTTCTGCGAAGTCCCTACTTGATCAAGAAGTGTAGGTCTAAGCTCAAGAAATGCTAACGAACCCGTCATCGACTCAACAGCCGTTGTGAGATCAAAGGTTGCCAAGAACTCTAGGCTCTTCATCTCAACAAACAAGGGACTCAAAGTCAACCTTCTTCTGCTTAGTGCATCTGCCACAACATTACCCTTGCCAGGGGTATAAGCAATCTCGAAGTCATATGATGCCAAGAATTCCATCCACCTTTGCTGCCTTAGATTCAGATCTTTCTGCGAGAAGAGGTACTTGAGCGACTTGTGATCAGTATATAACTCAAACCTTTCGCCTAGAAGATAGTGGCGCCAGGATTTGAGTGCAAAGACGATTGCCGCCAACTCCAAATCATGAGTGGGATAGTTCTTCTCATGAACTTTAAGTTGCCTACCCCCATAACATATCACTCTTCCTTCCTGCATCAGAACAGCACCTAACCCCGTGCCACATGCATCGGTGTACACGGTAAACATCTAACCGCCATCGGGCAATGCCAAAACTGGAGTTGTGGTAAGGGCCCACTTGAGCCTTTGAAAAGCAAGCTCACACTCTAAGTTCCATTCAAAGACTAAGTTCTTCTTTGTCAACTTAGTAAGAGGGGCTGAAATCTTAGCGAAGTCCCTAATGAACTTCCTATAGTAGCCTGCCAGACCGAGAAAGCTTCTTACTTCGGTTGCATTCTTAGGAGTCTTCCAATCTTGAACCGCAACCACTTTCGCGGGATCCACAGCTATGCCTTGCTTAGAAACTATATGTCCAAGAAACCGAACTTCCCTTCTCCAAAAATGGCATTTGGAGAACTTGGCTTTCAACTGATGAGCTCTAAGCGTATCCATCACTTCCTTGAGATGTCTAGCATGTTCTTCCTCATCCTTTGAGAAGATCAGAATATCATCCACGAAGACAACCACAAACTTGTTAAGGAACTCCCTGAACACCCTACTCATCAAATCTACGAAGTAGGCGGGTGCATTAGTCAAATCGAATGGCATGACAAGCCATTCAAAGAATCCATCTAGAGTCCTAAACGCTGTCTTATCAATACTATCCTCAGCCACTCTAAGCTGATGGAATCCGGTGGCTAGATCGAGCTGAGAGAAAACAAAAGCACCAAAAAGCTGGTCAAAGAGGTCATCAATCCTTGGTAACGGGTGCCTATTCTTCTTTGTCAGCTTGTTCAACTCTCGATAATCAACACATAAACGAAGCGAACCATCCGCCTTAGTAGCGAACACCACAGGAGAACCCCATTCAGAAATGCTTCGCCTAATAAAATTCTTCTCAAGCAACTCCTTGATTTGCTTATTGAGCTCTCTTCTTTCTCATAGGGCCATGTGCCTAACGGGCAATGAAACTGGCTTGGCATAATCAACAAGATAAATGCATAAATCTATCTCTCGTTTAGGGGGTAACCCCTTAACCTCATCAAAGACATCGGGATATTCTCGAACCACCCTTACAGATTGTAGATCATCGATGGACGAGTCAAGAGATTCAAGATAACATAACATGACGGGATCCAGCGGGTTGCAAGAAATCTCTAGGGTATTACCGAGGCGAGTCATGAGCCTCACCACCCTATGCTCACAATCAAGAATGGCTCCATAACTGGACAACCAATCCATGCCCAAAATCAACCCGTATCCCGTGAACCCGAGAACATAAGCATTACACGTGAATTCTACGGTCAAGATAGAAATCCTCAAATCCATACAAATCATAGATAGATGGGCGGAACCCCCAATTGGATTTGAGACACTAACGGGATCCTCAACTAGACTAGTACTTAGGTGCAAACTTTCAACAATGTCAGAAGAAATAAAGGTATGCGATGTGCCAGAATCAAATAAAGTGCGAACAGGAAAATCAGAAATATAAACAAGGCTTTCTACAGAAATACTACCTCGGTCCTGAACTGGAGCAGTGTTGAGAGCATGCACTTGCCCTCCAGAAGGTCCTGCACGCTGAGTCTGCCCTTGCCCTTGTCCTTGCTTCTTGGGGCAATCCTTGCAAAAGTGTCCAGTCTCTCCACAATGAAAGCATTCACCCAACTTCCTCTTCTTCTTCCCACAATCTTTGGCTATGTGCCCAACAATCCCACAGAAGTTGCACTTTCTTGGGTCCTTTGCCTTGTTGTTGTTGGCCTTGTTACCCTTGTTGTTCTTGTTGTTCTTGTTGTTCTGGTTGCTCTGGTTGTTCTGGTTGCTCTGGTTGCTCTGATTGCCTCCCCACTTGGAGTCTGCCTTCTTGGTTTGAGTCTCATTCGGCTTGACTTCTTTCTTGCCATTCTTATCATCTCCCTGAAGCAATGCCATGTCTACTAGGCTTTCAAAAGTGGCCCCCATGGGTATATGTGACATGGCTAAACCTTGTAATGGCTCATTCAACCCTCATGCAAAGCATAGAGCCTTCTTTTGGGGAGTACTAACCATGTCCAAACTGAATCGAGCAAGCTGGTTAAACTTATTCACATACTCTCTCACTGTCATGTCCCCTTGCTTCAAAGATATAAACTTCTCCAATTGCAGGTTTGCCTCGGCAGATGATAGAAACTTAAGCCCAAACCTCGTTCTAAAGTCGACCCAAGTCTCTATAGGCCTAGTAGCGTTGGTGACCTCCCACCAACAAGCAGCTTCCTCCTTCAATAGCCATAATGCCAACAGAACTTTTCTACGGTCTTCCACATCAAAGATGGCAAAGAGGTCTTCAGTTTTTTTAACAAATTTCTTACCTCAACAAAAGTCTCCGTCCCAATAAAATTTTTGCCACCCATCGCCTTAAAGTCTTTGCAAACCTTTGCGAAATCTGCTTGTGGATGCTGAGGAGGAGGAGGAGGAACTTCAGTCACGGTGGGAGTGTTTGCTGGGCCCACATCGTTGGCCCTAGCTTCCAAGTACCTCCGGAACCATCCGGGAATGGTTACTCCCTCGGGAAGGTTAAGATCGGCCATGCTGAAAAAGGAAAAGATAGATTTAGAATGAGGAAACAAAGGATAGTGCTAATGTCTTTTGGGGAATATCCTTTTTTAAAATAAACTAGACTTTTCATGGAAAATACTTATTTGGTTTTGAAAATAGTTTTTCAAAAAGGGTAAGATTTAAAACTTTTGTCCGGTCTAGTAAAACCTTATGCTCTGATACTAAATGTAACACCCCACCTCCGCCAATGCCACTCTTGCAAGCACACTAGCTTTGGAGGGGCGTTAAACAAGGTAAACATGCATGCAGATATCACAAGACAGAACATATAGAAGTAAAAACAGAGTAAATAAAGCAGCAGGTAAAAACTAACATTTCAAAACCATAGTCAATTTACATCAAAGTAGTTGGTCATTATTTTCTCACAAAGCAAAGTCTAGAAACATAAACTGAAAACTGGAAAGAAAATCATAAAGTAACTATCCCCAAGATAGAATAAAGCCATAGCAAGCTCAAGTCCAACCTGTACATGAGCTATCTAGAAAAGCAGCTAAAGTTCCAAGGTAGGTTCTAGTATTCCCACCCTATAAACCTGGGGGGCGGGGGGGGGGGGGGACGAAAGAAAATGGGTCAGTCGAAGGACTGGTAATGTAACGACCCAGATTTTTTTGACCATTTAAATCGACAATAAACCACACATGTCGACCCAAACAAATCACTAATCCGTATAGTTATTGGGAAAAAGAAGAAAAAGAAGACAGAAAAGAAAACAATCACAGAATCTCACAGCGGAAGGATAACATATAATAGACAAATAAATATTCAACAGCATTTAAACATATACATTCGAGTTACAACATTTAAATCATCAGAGTTATACACTTACATTCAGTAATGCAGCGGAAATAAAATGTAGTGGATACATATACCAAACTCCGTCTTCGATCTCCAAGGCCAAATAATCTTCATTAACTGCAACGACTGCTGACCCGAGCACATTGCATAAAAGAAAACACAACAAACACTCGGATCAGCACTAAACAATCTCATATTAGTCAAATTAAAATACGAAATAATATCAGTGTCATGGTGCAGTAACTCAAGAGATGTTACGGGATTTTCCATCTCTCAAGGATCCGTTAAACTAATACATACATAGTATAATACGCTATTACAATAATGTTTATTCAGTAACATATAATATCGAAAATAGCGTAAGCGGGATTACCATGTTACCCCTATGCCGTTTATACCATTGCCGTACAGTTTGCATATAACACACCAGTACGTCGGTGGATAGGGATGCGCCGTGATACGACAACGTTAAATCAAAATCGTAGGGGCTCGATCAGGATAATATGACAAGGCACTGAGGAAATACCCCGGTAGGATTCTACCGAATTCGCGGCCCCCAGGCCGGTGGTAACGCATAGCCGCAACTACCGCCCACCTCGAACGACATTCCCATATTCAAAAGGTGCACCAAAATCAATCACAGCAGTAATAGAAGTGGTATCGAAGGAGCGCGTTCGATCAGAGATGCGATCTCATTAACCTGGGTATGGCTCCTGTTTTAGTCATTTCAATTATGACCCGAAGGTCAAGGCTAATCCATCATCGTTCTCTTTCTTCAAATCCAGTAATCGCCTCCATATCATCCTACTCCGGTTCTGGAACTTCCATCGCGTACACAGTTGTCAAAGTGGTATCGACACTGACAGAGAGTATGCCTTATGTCGACTCCGGTCTCCTTAACAACCAACGTTTACATTTTTCACATCGGTTGGTTCTTTTACATTTCACAAAAGTTAGCTTTCATATCAACATCATATTTTGTTTCGAGCCCAATTTATATTCAAATAGAATATAATTTTCATATCAAAATATTTCGATCATTCCCAAACCGATTATATTCCAAACCAGGATTTATTCCCACACCATTATATTATATTCATATATAATATTTCAAATTGATATATATATATATATATATATTCATACAGAATATACTTCATTCCAAACGATTTCAGTTATTCCAAATCAAATTACATTCGAACCCATTCATATTCAAATAGGGTATACATATTTCCATATCTATTCATTCAATTCTTGAAATCACCTTTCATATTCACATAGAATAAAATCTACCCTTTCCGGAAAAAAAAATCGATTTAAAATCAATTTATATTCCAAAAGAATATAACATTCTCTCGACTCCATTTGAACCAACGATTTAAAAACCAAACACTTTCCATTCTGAAGGAGAATAAAATTTATATAAAAATTTATAAAATATATATACTTAAGAATAAATCATATATAAAAACTTACTGATATAAATTATTAGAGTATACTGAGGAAATTCAAATTGCTATATATATATATATATATATATATATATATATATATATAAAACAAGGTTTTACTAAATGATTTCAAAATAATAATGTATAAAAACTTACTTGAAATAAGGTAGATATATATAGTTTAAAATAAAATAAAATAAAATAAAATAAAACAAATTAAGATAGAATTTAAATTTAAATTATTTCTCCTTCCTAATTTCAGCACTCGAATCTAAATCTCAACCTCAAATGGAGTTACCCCATTTCAAAGTCTTGTTTCAAACCCCTTCAACCATTTTACGTTTCGAGAATTCAAACCATACTCGTATATAGTTTTTAAACAATTCAAATATCAGCGATTTCCTTTATTCAAAAAAAAAATTTAATTCAAAAGAATTATTTACACTTGAGTCCAACTATTGGAATAAATCCCAAATTTTATTTAAATCCGAATTTCAAATTCCAAATTAATTTGGAGATTTTCCTTAATCTTTTCAAATGTCATCGAGAATCCATGATTTAAAAGAAAATAATAATTTATCGAAAATCGATACATTTCCTTTAAATGAAATTTCACATCGAATATATTTCAAATAATTTTAAAAATTATTTAACCAACCGATGTTCGTATATAATTTGCTATCCTATGGCCAAGTGATTTAATTTTTATTTCTCGATATTCAGGGATGGATCTATCATTTCAATCCAAATCAGGGTCACAGAGATGTATCATTTCACTCTGTGTTCTTAATTCATTTTATTGATAAATCCCAGGTTTATTCGATGCCCATAACATCAAGGGGTACATAGGATTTATCGTCACATGGGCGCACAACATCATGTACTGAATACCAGAATAATTCAACAGTATAAATTCAGAAATCAAGTAAACCAAGGCATCCATCACAAACATTCATTCGAATCGAATCATATACGGATTTGACAGGTATCGGTGTTTCCTAATTGGAAATTTAAATTAAATTTTAAATAACCAATTATCGATTATTATTGCATGTAACACACTGGCATGTCAAATTCAAGCAATCATTCACCAAATCAAGCACAACCATGCAACCAATTCATTTCATACTTTAATTCGATAAATATGGGATTAATTTAGTATTTCGTGAGCGAAGAAACACTCACCTTCGGTTTCAATTTGAATCGAACATCCAGAAAAGGCCCAAAATTTGACAGTCTTCAAACGCTGCCAGGTTAGTGTCAAAACGTCCGCAACTCCGCCGCGATCCCAACGCAACAAACCGTTCGTCAATCCGAGTCCGTATGAAGAAGTTATCAGCGTTTTTCTATACGGATTTAAAATATATAAAATTTATTTAAATAAAATAAATATTCCCACCCAAACAGACGTTGACACGTTAGCAACCCATACCTTCCCTTCCCGCTCCTATCTCGGTTCGGCTACAGTACTCCACCCGAAGGAACCCAAAACCGTGCCACTTTGACTGCCATTATCTCCTAGATCCGACCACCGTTCGAGCTGCAACCACCTCCAACCGAAAGCTCAGCCTCCGCCGCACCTAACGCCCCCGCTGCCATCGCCTCCGGTCGTGTCTCTGGCCGTCGGCGATCCCACAAACCCAAGGGTTTTCGGACCCTAAATCAAGAAATTCCGGCCATCTACCCACTTTCAGGCGCAACCATGACCATCGTCGGCCTCCCCTCGACATCCTCTACACAACCCATGTCTCCAATTCGTCGATTATCGCCTGAATCGAAAAGCCCCAATTTGCATGTGTATGCTTCGATTTCCAGAGGCTTTGACCGTAATTTCTGGCCAAACAAGCTGCTGGATGTTGAATCTGAGCATACCCATAGGTTCGTATCGTCGAGAGCTTCAGTTTGACATATAATACGCTAGGGTTTGGAGAGATTTTATTTTGAAGTTGGAATTTTTTTGTTTCTAGGGTTTTGAAATTTATTATCAGCCATGAAAAATAAAGTTTTGATGAGGGAGGTGAATGTATAGTGTTAATGGGCTGATAAGTGAAGGAAGGGATTTATTTATACAATTTATAGAAGGCCCAAATGTTACAACACCCAGTTATCAGCTTACAAGGATCTCGTTCACATTTTCTCTCGTACGATCAGACGGTGAGTCGGATTTTCACGCAAATAAAAATCCTGTAATAATTCATCGTTCCGATTCTGATGGCGCCAGTTTCGTCGAATTCCGAGACAGTCGCCAAAACAGTCAAATTTCGCAGTTACACAAATTAATAAAATATTCAAATTCAATTAACTGTTTAAATTCAAATTTAAATATTTATAAATTCATATTTAAACCAAATTACAATTTAGATAAATTTACAAATTTATTTCACATATATTTTAAATTCCACATTTAATTATTTTCAAATTTCAAACTTGAATATCAAATTAAATATAAACAAATAAAATTCCAACTTTAACTTAACTTTCAAATTAAATATCCTTAAAATTCAATTTAAATCAATTTATAACTTAAATAAAATTTATTAATCAAATTCACATATTTTATATTCCCATATATAATTATTTAAAATTTAACAGATCTGGAATTCAAATTTTAATCGCAAACGCTTATAATTTCTTTATATAAATTCCATAGCGACCTTTCGAAATTTTGATTTAGTCATAACTTGCAATTTATCCGGCGAAATTTCAATTTCTTACATTCTCTAGAAACATATGATTAATTCGATTCTAACGTTTCCAGATTTACCCAATTCTGATTTAAAATGAATTTTATATATTTTTCCAAAGTTTAAAATCGAATTTTCAAACTACCGCGCCATTTCAGGCTCGTAATATAAATAAATATAAATTTAACCAATAGTATACGATTTATTTAATTAAAATTTAAATTTTAAATATACAGAAATTATGGTTCGTTAAAGGTAAGTCCTATCTACTATTAGTATAAAAACTAATAAAGTTAACTGGACCTGTAAAACAGAGATGAAACATAGGATGATAACTGGCATGGTGAAAAGTTAACAAGATAGATCAAGTGTGGCATCGCATGTACAAGGTTAAGTTTTGCACCAAGTGTACTAGTATTCCAGCCCATGTCAAGTATAAACCAGAAATGATCCCTTGGCCCAAATTTGGCCCAATATCACGAGATGACCTAAATCAAGGTCCAACAACACGGTCTAGTCGATCGGCTCCCTAAAGCCTAACTCGTCAAGTGTCGGTGTCATACGACCCAATCACGAAGTGTAGTCAAACTGTGCTAGGTCCTCCCTAGGGTGTATCAAGCCCTAGGGTGCCAACCACGGACACAAATCAAGCACGCACAGTCTAAACCTACTGGTGCCCGTGTCTGCTTTTTCAACTCCGGACTATGTGCACGACCATAGTCCGCCTGAACCTACACCGGCGCACCTACTCAGCCGTCTTTTTGGTCGCTTACATGTCAGCCCAGTAATCGTGCCCCACCCTAGCCTAGTCCCTAGGGTATCATGATACAACCAAGAGGGTTACTGGTGAAAAGGACCACGTAACTAGGGTTTCTAACGGGTTAAGCGTGGTTCACCCAATCCAATCCAGTATCAAGTTGGTTAAGTGTACCCAAGGTTCATGACTTAACCCTATCAACCCATTGTGTTTAATTGGTTAAGTATTCAAGTGGTCCATGACTTAACCCTATCATGTGGCATTAATTAACTTAATGAACCCAACCTCTCACATTAGACCTTGTTGTGGTTACTAGTTACGCCGGGCGAGTCCGGGTAGCTTTACACCACAACTTAGTCTAACCTCGGGTTTTAAGTGCGACATGACCAACTACTCACATTGGGTCCTATTGCTTGTAGCCACTAGTTAAGCTGGTCGGTTCCGGGTAGATTTATGCTACAAACTCAACCCAACCTCGAGTTGGCCATTCTCATGTTTTCTAGAAGTCATGTCCAAGTTCATGTTCATGTTTCATGCATAATCACATGTCATATTTCATGTCATCTTTTCAAGTCATGTTTTTATGTCATTTTAGTTTACCCATAATGTAACCCCATCGCATGTAAGTTCGCATAAGCGCAAATAGATCTCAAAGCGGGAACTTAGAAGCATGACATAATTAATAAGGTTTGGCCACAAGTTAAACATGGCGGCATATGAGGCAAATGTGTTCATAAACTTGCATATTACATTATAAGCCTCAAAACATGCATGATATCAAACTTTAGCAAATAGGCGAAACATGGTCATAAATGACATAGGATGATAGCTAGTGATTCGCATATAACATCATATGTAAGATAACATAAGGGTTATGAGAGTTTCTATGTTGCTTTATGCAACATTTCAAATCAAAGCTCATAGCTTTCTATGCACAAAGTCAAGGTGATAGCTTTACAAACATGCATAGAATGAATCTATGCATAACATGACAGAATCAAAGCACAAATCATACTTAGGCCCAAACTCAAACTTGCAACATGTCATATTTAACTTCATAGTTAGAATCTAAGAGTAGAATAGGGCTTACAATGCTATGAAGACTTATAAATAAAATAAGATTGAGACGGAGCCACTAGCAACTCTAAAAACTCCCAAATGATAAGCTCCAAATGAAAACCCTTGAGAAACAAGAAGAAGATCCTTGCTTTGATGAAGAAAGATTGAACTTTGGCCTTGAATCAAACTTAGAAACTCTCAAACAAGCTTAGGAACTCTCATATGAATGAAGATGGAGAATATGACAAGAGGGTGGAGGCCATGATTAACCATTTTGGCATAATCTAGTTGTAGGATTGATTTATGATGGTTCAGGCTAGGTATTAGGGTCCTTTTATAGAAGTTTAGGTTAGTTTAGGCCATAGGATTAACCCTAATTGAGATCTGGGCCTTTAAAATCCGTCACAAGCCATAAAACATGTCTTGAGGAACAAGTCAGGTGCACCCTAGCCGAACTGGCGGACCACCCAAGTCGACAGGGGTGTCGACTGGGCAGTCGACACAGCCCGGGGTGTGTCGACTCCCAAGTCGACTTGGGGCTGGTGGGAACTTATCCCGCCTGTCCTGCACAGCTGGATTTGAATTCTGAATTCAAATTTGAACTTGAAATTTTCTGAAAAATTTGACGGGCCATAACTTAATCATACAGACTTTGATTTTCGAAAACCCGGACTCTATTTCGCGTATTTTTCGAGACGAACGCAATGGCACAGCCCGTTTCCCTTGATTCAGATTTTATCATTTAATTCTGCCTTGGTTTATGTTACAACATGTTATTTAAAAATACGGGTTATTACACCCCTTGCTAGGTGCTCTATATAGGAGACCCACCAGTCTCATATAAGATCCACCAATTCAATTCTGCCTACTAGATCTAATAATGTATATAGGACCCAATCCAAGTACCAGAAGTTAAATTCCAAAATTTGTGTCATAGACTCCCTTATAGTAATTCGAATAATGAAAATAATATGTCTCATACTGTACGTTTACACCAAACGATTTACTATAAGCTAGCCCACTTCAAATTTGGATATAATAATTGACTTTAATTAATGAGTAAGGAATTAATCAATACAATTAAACTACTTCTCCCATACCATACAATTAATTATGTTATTTAAATTACGTCTGCGCTTTCTTAAAGTGTGTAAAAATGCTTAATTTATATATGGAAAAAATTTAGTTTGAAAAACGGGTTTATGAAATGATTTAGAAAACATTTAGCTTATTTCTTTATAAATCTTGTATATTACATAAAATATTGTTTTTACTACTACCTTAAGACAATTTTATTTGTAAATTCAAAAGATAGAGAAATTCATTGTCATAAGGATAAATATATATTTACCAAGAAAATTTACTTTAGAAATCATTTTCTATAACGTGCTCAATGTGAAGAATCACCATGAAAATGGAACAACAACCACATTAAATACACGCAATATTTTAACAGTCTGAATAGGGGATTACTATAAGTTTTAGGTTATTGCAAGGCTACACAAACAAATTAATTCAATCTAAGTATGCATAAGAAAATTTAAGTAGAAAAGATGGCAAGGTGGTGCACAAATGTGCATAAAAACACTCAGGAAAACAACGTCCAAGGAGAAAACTTCGTGGCAAATTTTCACAGCCTATGTTGACACAATAGGTCCCTATGTTGACACTCAGGAAGGAAACATCCGGGAAGAAAACTCCCTGACAAATCTTCAAAGCTTGCGTTGACATAATAGGCCCTTGTGTCAACACATGTATCAACACAGATCCTGACTATGTCTGCTCAGGCCACACAAATCTATAGCTTGGGTCAGTCCATTGATTCGATGAGTTACAACTAGAATTTGAACAAAAAAATTTGTAGATATGAAGTTTGACATAGAGACAACATGTCGGAGAAAGAAATACAACAATTTGGCATAAAATGGAAGAGAACCATGCTCTCAAACATGGAATGAACTCAGATTTACACATAGAAATTACAGAGAGTAAAATTAAGTTATAACAAATGAATTTCAACCCCAAATCATCTCAAATCAACACAACAACACTTAGATAACCTGTTCCAACAAGAATGAGTGAGAATACTCACCTTAGCAGTGATGGAGATTTCTAAGAATAGTAACATAAACAAGGACTAGTAATGAAATTCCCTTTGAATTTCCTATAGGAAGTTGTAGGTTAGCCTTTTGTAACACCTTGCAATTTAAATAACAAAATTTTCAAAATAAATTAATATTGTGCATCTGAAATTTGAAAGTAAACACATGTTATAAAGTAAGAAATAAATAAAAAGAAAGAAAAGAAAGAAAATAAATAAATAAATGGTATGCACTTTAATTGTATAAATAATGTGCATTTGATTTTGAAATAATTGACATCAACATTGCAACATTCCTTATAAATGACAATGCATGTGACACATATGTCCCTAAATGTCACCCATATGAGGATGCATTAAGTTATGTGAAGTACAATAAGTATACAGTAACCAAAATTCACAAGACAAAACGTAAAATACAGCGGAAAAACTAACTTTTATTATTATCAAAAACCATCATTTCAAGACCAATTACAACATTACTTTATTAAAATTTTCAAATACCAAAAACCATAGTCAAAACCATCTATCTCATGACAAAAACCATCAAAGTACAAAATTTTAAAATCTTATCCCTCCTCAAAAGCCATAACAAGGTAGAACAAAAGTCAAAGTAATACATTTAGTTGGAAGAAATCCAAATCCAAGCTAAAAGAAATCACGGTCGTTGCTGAACACTACTAACCTGAGAACCTGAGGGAGGGGGAAAGGAAGAGAGAGAAGGAAAATTAATTAGGTTAGACATAAAGTCTGGCGAGTTCCAATGATTTTCAGCATAAGCATAAGATAAGAAGTATCAAGAAAGATAAATAGAACTAGATAAGAAAATACAATAAAATCTACGAGCACTAAGTAAACAAGATAACAAGGCAAGATAGAGGAAAATTGAGCTTCTTATTCATATCCTAACTACTGGAATATCATGATTAGGTTTTACCCTAATTACTACCCATGCGATCGGCTCCTTACTACGCAAATATCATGTGTCATCCATGATAGCAGGGTGTATTTGTCCCTAACCCATCAACTTATAAGAACAAACCTATTCGCTGGTGTTACTGTGGCTTAGTTTCCTCCATCAGACCCATGCACGCTCATGACTCCACCGGAACGTGCGTACCCACCTTCCACCTTCGAACCTCTTACTATTCAGATCAGTAAAGCATGTCGTGACCCCTACCTAGCGCGAGGCCCCCTCCTATGATACCAACAAGGACACTGAGTGATACGACTTTCACACGGCAAGATTGACATAAGCTACCCCCTAAGCTTGTACCCCCAACTAGGATTTTAAGAGTCCCAAAAGCAGATACAAACAGCAAGACGTGGGACCTCTTAGCTTATTAATTAATAAGTTTAACTTAATAGGTTTAAGTTTATTAATAAGCATGGTTGTAAATGACATTTCCTATAAATGTTATTCTGTGTACAACCCTCCCCCAAAATAGACAAACACCTTCTTAGGTGTATATATAGATTATAGTAACTCATTTTACTTTATTACATCTGATCCCCTTATTTTTCATAACATGTCATCCTTAATATCAAATAAAGTCCAATTCTATTCAGATTAACATGTTTGTATATACTACCCTTTATGTAATTATCCCAAATTTACAGGCAAAGGCTCCCCAATTATAATTTGCCTAATTATCTTTATTGTCATTACAAGGTTTATTCCAATTTATTCAAATTATACGCAATTATAACAAAAATGGCCTATGCTCAGTGCAAAAAAAAAGAGAGGAGAAAACAGATCCAAACTCAAACTGAATAATTAGGCATATAATAGACTATAAATAAATAAAAGATGAAAAGTGAATAAGGAAGAAAGATGTGTATATGAACATATAATATCAGTAAACGGAATAAATAATTGACAGTAAATGTAACACCCCACGTCCATTAATGTCACTCACAAAGGGAATGCATTAACTTCCATGGAGGTTTTAAGTGAATATAGAACAGTAAAATTACAACAAGACAGATATAAAATAGTACTTGGAAATTCAAAAACTTTATTTCATTGTAGCAGAAGTCAAAACATGTTTGATTACATCATAACACCATATTCAATGTCAAGTACAATATCTATCTTGATAAAACAAGTACATAATCCCATTACATGAATAGCCATTAAAAAGAAAGATAACAAGCTGGACTTTACTTCAGCAGTCCAAGCTTTCCAGAAGATAAGCGATCCAACTAGACTCCACTAGAACTTGGCCCAACCTGCGGACCTGAAGGGAGAAAAAGGATGGAAAAGAGGGGGTCAGACATAAAGTCTGGTGAATATGATAATTCTACAATACTATTACCAAAATAACTGGACTAAGGCATAAGCTGGAAAACAAGAAAATGTCCATGAAGAGCAGATTAAGGACATAGACAATCGCTAAAGGCAACGTTATAGGCGCTCCTAAATACTAAAGGATAAACACTATACTGCACCACACCAGTCACCCTAAAGATTCATCCCACTTAGCTTCACTTAGAAACTTTCCCAATGGCTTTACGTACCCCTAGCTGACTACATAGGTGCCGCCTGCCCCTATCTCCACTAGGTGTACCCTACTTCCCATTATTCGATCGGCTCCCTAACTCGTAGATACCCGTGCTGGCCCCACAGTGGGGTGTATCACTCCCCTAAAGTGGCAACCTGATACAACGGACATGCACGGCTTATACCTACACGATGCAACAACGTCTTACCTACCAGCCCGGGTCCACACACGCATATGAAACCCGTTGGACTTGCATTGCCACCGCTCCCTGTTTTGGCCTCTTATAGTCAAACCCAGTATGCGTGTCCCGTCCTCGACTTGGGTCGAGCCCACAAAGATACGTTTTGGGATACTGGTTGAAATGGGCCCCCACTATTTACCACAAGCATTCCACCTAAGCTTGTCCCCATTAGTCCATCCCACTTAACCCACTTAGTCATGTTCATTTACATGTGTGTTTGGTTAAGTCTAATCGTATTTCAAATGCCTCTAAAGGCAACCACCAGATTCCTCATGCCACCCAAGGCACCTACTTAACCCCCATGTCCCACCTTACATGATTATCTGGTTAAGTATTTCTTAGTTCATTAAGGCCATAACCTCATAAAGACCTCTCACATTAGACTAGCATTTATGGCAGCTGGGTTTGTCGGGCGGGTCCGGGCAGTCTTACACCATAAAAGAGTCTAACCTCGTGTCTTTACAACTGTTATGCTTTAGTTTGGGCCTAGGACCTCTCACATTGGGCCGACATTTGTGACTACTGGATTTGCCGGGCGGGTCCGGGCAGGTTTACATCACAAACGGGTCCAACCTCGTGTCCTAAGCATTGATTATTAATAATAATCCACTTTCCCCCAATTTTAATAATTCCCTACTTGAATTATTAATTACTTCCAATTTTTAACAATGTCCATAATTGACTCAATTATGGACATCCATTCATGGTATGCAAAATCTTACAAAATTGCACCCAATTTATTAATTCCTAATATTACCCCTACCCCACGTTTGAACGTTTATTCGCAAAATATATGTTAGACTCGAATAGCCTAACTCATAGCATAAAAGAGATTATCATAATAACAACATGTATATGTGACCAAATGAATCATAATAAGGGGTGAAACTTGCATATGTCCAACTTGCATAGATTATACATGTCATGGACCTAAAGGTGTCAACTTGTTCAAAATTCACCTAATATAATCTCAATCAATTTTCATAAACTTACATATGAACATGTGTGAATCAACATCATCTAATTTTTTAACAACATGGTTTTATATGGGTACACCTAACTCAATAGGCAAATTCCCATAATCAAGTTTTATTTAATTATAGTTTCAAGTTTATGGGTACACCTAACCTAATAGGCAAATTCCCATAAACAAGATCCATTTAAATAAAAAAAAACATAACTTTAAGCATGTTCCAACAACATCATGATTTTACAACATAATATAGCATGATTTATAACATGGCATAGTATGATAGTATAACATAGCTTGACATGATTCTCAACATAGCACGACATAGCATAAGAGAATTTACAACATAGCATGACATAGCATATATAATTTACATCATACGACAACATAATAACATAATAAGAGATCCACAATATATAGAATTTACAATTACAAATCACATCACTTTCTTGTGATCCATTCATAACTGAGTCAAATTAGTTTGTAATAGTCTTGTGAGAATCATCATACTCACCAACAAAAGAAAAGAATTAGAGAAAGAGAGATCTTTTGATTTGATTTGTGTAGATTTAGTTGTAGATGATTAGGCTTCCTCTTCTTAGTTTGTGACGGCTATGCTGAACTCCATGGCAGCAGCATGACGGTAGCTTCTCTAATTTTACAAGTGATTTAGGTCTAGGGTCTACCCACTTATTTATAGATTTTAGAATTCATTTAGGCCATTAGATTTAACCTAGAAATAACCGCAGCCGTTCAGACAAGATGGGGTTTATCTTGTTGACTCAGCAATGAGTCAGAAGTGACTCAGCAAACACTCAGCATATTAATAAACTTCTATTCATGTCATAAATATATATATATTTTCTACAATGTACATATTAGATACATCCCCCTTTACTTATTATTGTTTTTATATACATATTAGATACATCCCCTCTCTCACACACTTATTAATATTTTTATATTCATATTAGATACATCCCCTCTCTTACACACTTATTAATATTTTTATATTCATATTAGATACATCCCCTCTCTTACACACTTATTAATATTTTTATATTCATATTAGATACATCCCCTCTCTTACATACTTATTAATATTTTTATATTCATATTAGATACATCCCCTCTTCTACACACTTATTATTATTTTAGCAACTTTAGTGTTAATAGAAAATTCGGGGTGTTACATTCTCCCCTCCTTTTAGGATTTCGTCCCCGAAATCTTCAAGTCTGGAAGAACGTATATCCTACCATCCAAACGTCCATCTACTCATCCATCATACACAGGCATCCATTGTCCTTACAGACTTCTAATGCTTTCATGTTTAAATGCACAGTGTGCGTATATGTCCGTATCTAATGCAAAATCAGGCGGTCCACTGATTCAGTTGACCTCCTTAATGCAACTATGATCGTGCCATGCATCCATTATGTATGCAAAAGATTCTTAATGCTACATAATACTTCTATATGCGTGCACAACCATCATCTGAATGCAGCATCCACATGATAATACAACCATCGTTCATCCATTTTACTAAATACATCCATATATATATGCAATATGCAATATGTAGTGACTGAGCCGATCTAGTGCCTAAAGTGTGTGTATATATGCATCCACGAGCAACCACTAGCAAACACTTGCATCCATTTTGCATCCATTATACATAACATGTCTCAAACACATGTTTCAACCATAGGATTATCCTAACTAAAGGTCAAAGATACTAATGAGAGGACATACTAAAGATAAGATAAGATAAGCTAAGCGATAAAGGAGAAATTAAAAGACATACCCTCAAAAAGAAAAGGGTACAACGAACGCATCTTCTCTTCTGTCTCCCAAGTTGCGTTGCTCTCATCATCTCCCCATTGCACTTTAACCAGTCTGACCTCTCGATTCCTCAACTTTTTGATCTCCGACCCAAGAATGCATGTAGGAGCTCGTCTAATTGTTGCATCACGCTCTATTTCCACCTCTTTAAGAAAGCTCGGCTCTACCACCTCCGCGGTCTTGTGCAAACACTTCCTCAAATGTGATACATGGAATACGTCGTGTACTCCACTAAGTTTCTCAGGCAACTCCACCCTATATGCCATCTTCCCAATCCTGTCTTTTACAGGAAACGGCCCTACAAACCTTGGTGCTAATTTCCCCACGGACCCAAAGCGAAAAACATTCTGTAACGGAGATACTTTGATAAAAACCATGTCCCCAATGTCAAACTCAAGATCTGTCCTCCTCTTATCAGCATACGATTTCTGCCTATCTTGTGCTGCTTTCATCCTCCTTCGAATCAACTCAATCTTCTCCGAGGTTTCCCTAACCATATCGGGCCCAAGTAGGATTTTATCGGTAGATTCCCACCAACATGTAGGCGAACGACAAGGCCTTCCATAAAGAGCTTCGAAAGGTGCCATGCCAATACTAGACTGAAAGCTATTATTATATGCGAATTCTACTAACGGAAGGTGCTCTTCCCATGTACCCCCAAAGTCTAGGATACAAAGCCTTAAAAGATCCTCTAGAATGCGATTCACCCTCTCGGTCTGGCCGTCTGTCTGAGGATGATATGCGGTGCTCAAACATAGCTGAGTCCCTACCACCTCTTGTAAACTCTTCCAAAATTCGCTAGTAAAGATGGGGTCACGGTTGCTTACTATACTAGAAGGAATACCGTGCAAACGAACTATCTCCTTAATGTATATAGAAGCCAACCACGGAGCAGTCCTCTTACTTTTCACGGGAATAAAATGGGCGCTTTTAGTAAGTCTATCTACTATAACCCAAATCCCCGTGTTACCCTTCCTTGATCTTGGTAATCCATCCACAAAATCCATTGAGATGCTTTCCAATTTCCATAGTGGAACTTCTAATGGGTGAAGCAACCCACCGGGTTTCTTTTGTTCTGCTTTAACTCGTTGGCACACCAAGCATCTAGCGACGTACTCGGCCACATCCTTTTTCATACCGGCCCAAAAGAAAACCCGCTTCATATCTTTGTACATCTTATCCCCGCCGGGATGAATGGTCATTTTTGAGCGATGAGCATCATCAAGAATGGCCTTCCTTAAGTCTTCGTCTTGTGGTACACAAAGTCTATTATCCTTTCGTAACCAACCCTTATCGTCTAGGGTATACCTACGAAGATGGCATGACGACTCCCCCCCCCCTTTGAGCTTTTCTACTATCTCAACCAACTGTGGGTCGTCTCGCTGTGCCTCACCAACCCGTCCTAGAAGTGTAGGTCTAACCTCCAAGGATGCTAACAGACCGGGTACTAAGTCAACGGAGGGTCTAAAGTCAAACATAGAGATGAATTCTAAGCTTTGTCGTTCAACAAACAACGGACTCAAGGACAACCTTTTCCTACTTAAGGCGTCTGCCACCACGTTACCCTTGTCCGGGGTATATGCTATTTCAAAATCGTAGGAGGCTAAGAATTCCATCCACCGTTGCTGCCTTAAATTCAAATCCTTCTGAGAGAATAAGTATTTTAACGATTTGTGGGCAGTGAACAGTTCGAATTTCTCACCAAGAAGATAGTGACGCCAAGACTTAAGCGCGAAAACAATTGCGGCTAGCTCTAAGTCATGCGTGGGGTGATTCTTTTCATGAACCCTCAACTGCCTTCCACCATAGGCTATTACTCTTCCCTCTTGCATGAGGACCGCGCCAAGTCCCGTCCCACAAGCATCAGTATAGATGGTAAACGGTTTATTCCCGTCTGGCAGCACTAAGACTGGGGCTGAAGTTAAGGCTCTCTTTAAACGTTGGAACGCATCATCGCAATCTTTGTCCCACGTAAAAACCAGGTTCTTCTTCGTTAACCGTGTTAATGGAGCTAATATTTTTGCGAAGTCTTTGATAAACTTCCTATAATAGCCAGCCAACCCCAAGAAACTTCTTACTTCGGTTGCATTTTTAGGGACCTTCCAATCTTGGATGGCCACCACCTTTGCGGGATCCACTGCTATCCCTTCTTTGGAAACCACGTGCCCTAAGAACCGTACTTCCTTCCTCCAGAAGTGACACTTAGAAAATTTTGCCTTAAGGTTATGCGCTCGAAGGGTTTCCAACACTTCCCTAAGATGTAGGGAGTGCTCTTCTTTATTCTTAGAAAAGACTAAGATGTCATCCACAAAGACTACCACGAATTTGTTAAGGTATTCCCTAAACACCCTACTCATCAAATCAACAAAATACGCAGGGGCGTTTGTCAAACCAAAGGGCATCACTAGCCATTCATAGAATCCGTCAGGAGTCCTAAAAGCAGTCTTATCTATACTATCCTTAGCCACTCTAAGTTGATGAAAGCCAGTGGCTAAGTCCAACTGCGAAAACACTGAGGCGCCAACTAACTGATCAAAGAGATCGTCAATCCTCAGCAGTGGGTGTCGGTTCTTTTTAGTAAGCTTGTTTAGTTCTCTATAGTCCATACAAAGTCTAAGAGACCCATCCGCCTTTGTGGCAAAAACTACTGGAGCACCCCACTCCGATATACTACGTCTTATGAACCCCTTCTCAAGCAACTCCTTTACTTGCTTATTGAGTTCCCTCCTTTCACGAGGAGCCATGTGGCGCACTGGCAAAGATACGGGTTTAGCATTATCCACAAGATAAATTCGAAAGTCTATCTCCCGCTTTGGAGGTAAGCTTTTCACCTCCTCAAACACATCCGGATATTCCCGGACCACTTCTACCGATCGCAGGTTCTCTACAGACGCGTCAAGCGATTCAAGATAACTTAGCATAACGGAATTTATGGGATTACAAAAGATGTCGAGAGCATTACCAAGGCGAGTCACAAGCCTAACTACTCTCCTTTCACAATCAAGAATGGCCCTATTTCTAGACAACCAATCCATTCCTAAAATTAGCCCATAGCCCGTGAAGCCCAATACATAAGCATCACATCTAAATTCAACGCTAAGTATAGAGATTTTCAAATCCAATCATATCATGGTCAAATGAGCCGAACCCCCAATTGGATTTGAAACGACCAAGGGATCCTCTACTAAACTGGCGTTCAAGTGCAGTGATTCAACTAATGATGCAGAGATAAACGAATGAGATGCGCCAGAATCGAATAAGGTACGGACAGGATGATCAAACAGAAAAACTAAGCTTTCAACAGAAATTGTTCTACCTCTTTCTTGCAGCGGTGGGGCCGCAATAGCCTGAACTTGCCCCCTTGCCTGCCCTGGTGCCATAAGAGCCTGCACCTGTCCTCCCGAGGTAGACCCTGCCCTCTGCCCCTTCTTTGGACAGTCCTTCACTAAATGTCCCGCATCTCCACAATGAAAACAACCAGTCTTCTTTTTCTTTCTACAATCTTTGCTGAGATGGCCAGGCGTCCCACAATTGAAGCATTTCTTCTTCCCTTTGCCATTATTGTTTTTACCACCCTTCTTATTTTGCTGTTGGGGTTTCTTCTGATCCCCTTTCTTTTCAACTGCCTTATCCTCATGCATAAGTGCCATTTCTACTAGCTTTTCAAAGGTGGCTCCCATAGGGATGTGGGTCATAGCCAACCCTTGCAACGGTTCTTTCAAGCCTCTAACGAACCCCAAAGCTTTCTTCTCTGGCGTGTTCACCAACTCCAAGCCAAACCTTGCTAACTGATTAAATTTATTGACATATTCCTTTACTGATGAGCTCCCTTGCTTTAGTGCCAGGAATTTTTCCATATTTAAGTTCTCCTCTGCCCTTGAAAGAAACTTTGCCTCAAACCTTCGTCTGAAATCCGCCCATGAATCAACTGGATGTTCCCCGTTAGTGACCTCCCACCAAAACGAGGCCTCTCCCTTCATTAACCAAGCAGCTAAACGGACTTTCCTCCCACCTTCCACTTCAAAGATATCCAACAATTCCTCAGTCTCCTTAAGCCAATCTCTGGCCTCCACAAACGTCTCAGTCCCTTGAAAAGTTTTTCCTCCCATAGCCTTGAATTCCTTGCACGTCTTTGCAAAAGTGTCAACACGAGGAGGAGGAGGAGGAGGAATGGGTGCAACTAGGGGTGGAGGAGTATCCGCTGGGCCTGCAGTGGTGGCCCTAGCCTCCAAGTATCTCCTAAACCACCCTGGAATCGTCACACCTTCTGGGAGATTAAGATCTTCAGCCATGCTGAAACGAAAAAGGAAAGATTCAAAATGGAGAATTCGAAAGATAAAGATAAGGATATGGCTATTTGGGATTATGTTTTTCATAAAAACTCTCTTTAAATAACATGTTTTTTTTTTTTTTGAAAGCACTTCTTCCAAAAATACTTTAGAAAAAAAAAATATTTTTCTAAATTTTTTTTTATCTGTTCTGGTAACCTTATGCTCTGATACCACGTGTAACACCCCACGTCCATTAATGTCACTCACAAAGGGAATGCATTAACTTCCATGGAGGTTTTAAGTGAATATAGAACAGTAAAATTACAACAAGACAGATATAAAATAGTACTTGGAAATTCAAAAACTTTATTTCATTGTAGCAGAAGTCAAAACATGTTTGATTACATCATAACACCATATTCAATGTCAAGTACAATATCTATCTTGATAAAACAAGTACATAATCCCATTACATGAATAGCCATTAAAAAGAAAGATAACAAGCTGGACTTTACTTCAGCAGTCCAAGCTTTCCAGAAGATAAGCGATCCAACTAGACTCCACTAGAACTTGGCTTAACCTGCGGACCTGAAGGGAGAAAAAGGATGGAAAAGAGGGGGTCAGACATAAAGTCTGGTGAATATGATAATTCTACAATACTATTACCAAAATAACTGGACTAAGGCATAAGTTGGAAAACAAGAAAATGTCTATGAAGAGCAGATTAAGGACATAGACAATCGCTAAAGGCAACGTTATAGGCGCTCCTAAATACTAAAGGATAAACACTATACTGCACCACACCAGTCACCCTAAAGATTCATCCCACTTAGCTTCACTTAGAAACTTTCCCAATGGCTTTACGTACCCCTAGCTGACTACATAGGTGCCGCCTGCCCCTATCTCCACTAGGTGTACCCTACTTCCCATTATTCGATCGGCTCCCTAACTCGTAGATACCCGTGCTGGCCCCACAGTGGGGTGTATCACTCCCCTAAAGTGGCAACCTGATACAACGGACATGCACGGCTTATACCTACACGATGCAACAACGTCTTACCTACCAGCCCGGGTCCACACACGCATATGAAACCGTTGGACTTGCGTTGCCACCACTCCCTGTTTTGGCCTCTTATAGTCAAACCCAGTATGCGTGTCCCGTCCTCGACTTGGGTCGAGCCTACAAAGATACGTTTTGGGATACTGGTTGAAATGGGCCCCCACTATTTACCACAAGCATTCCACCTAAGCATGTCCCCATTAGTCCATCCCACTTAACCCACTTAGTCATGTTCATTTACATGTGTGTTTGGTTAAGTCTAATCGTATTTCAAATGCCTCTAAAGGCAACCACCAGATTCCTCATGCCACCTAAGGCACCTACTTAACCCCCATGTCCCACCTTACATGATTATCTGGTTAAGTATTTCTTAGTTCATTAAGGCCATAACCTCATAAAGACCTCTCACATTAGACTGGCATTTATGGCAGCTGGATTTGCCGGGCGGGTCCGGGCAGTCTTACACCATAAAAGAGTCTAACCTCGTGTCTTTACAACTGTTATGCTTTAGTTTGGGCCTAGGACCTCTCACATTGGGCCGACATTTGTGACTACTGGATTTGCCGGGCGGGTCCGGGCAGGTTTACATCACAAACGGGTCCAACCTCGTGTCCTAAGCATTGATTATTAATAATAATCCACTTTCCCCCAATTTTAATAATTCCCTACTTGAATTATTAATTACTTCCAATTTTTAACAATGTCCATAATTGACTCAATTATGGACATCCATTCATGGTATGCAAAATCTTACAAAATTGCACCCAATTTATTAATTCCTAATATTACCCCTACCCCACGTTTGAACGTTTATTCGCAAAATATATGTTAGACTCGAATAGCCTAACTCATAGCATAAAAGAGATTATCATAATAACAACATGTATATGTGACCAAATGAATCATAATAAGGGGTGAAACTTGCATATGTCCAACTTGCATAGATTATACATGTCATGGACCTAAAGGTGTCAACTTGTTCAAAATTCACCTAATATAATCTCAATCAATTTTCATAAACTTACATATGAACATGTGTGAATCAACATCATCTAATTTTTTAACAACATGGTTTTATATGGGTACACCTAACTCAATAGGCAAATTCCCATAATCAAGTTTTATTTAATTATAGTTTCAAGTTTATGGGTACACCTAACCTAATAGGCAAATTCCCATAAACAAGATCCATTTAAATAAAAAAAACATAACTTTAAGCATGTTCCAACAACATCATGATTTTACAACATAATATAGCATGATTTATAACATGGCATAGTATGATAGTATAACATAGCTTGACATGATTCTCAACATAGCACGACATAGCATAAGAGAATTTACAACATAGCATGACATAGCATATATAATTTACATCATACGACAACATAATAACATAATAAGAGATCCACAATATATAGAATTTACAATTACAAATCACATCACTTTCTTGTGATCCATTCATAACTGAGTCAAATTAGTTTGTAATAGTCTTGTGAGAATCATCATACTCACCAACAAAAGAAAAGAATTAGAGAAAGAGAGATCTTTTGATTTGATTTGTGTAGATTTAGTTGTAGATGATTAGGCTTCCTCTTCTTAGTTTGTGACGGCTATGCTGAACTCCATGGCAGCAGCATGACGGTAGCTTCTCTAATTTTACAAGTGATTTAGGTCTAGGGTCTACCCACTTATTTATAGATTTTAGAATTCATTTAGGCCATTAGATTTAACCTAGAAATAACCGCAGCCGTTCAGACAAGATGGGGTTTATCTTGTTGACTCAGCAATGAGTCAGAAGTGACTCAGCAAACACTCAGCATATTAATAAACTTCTATTCATGTCATAAATATATATATTTTTTCTACAATGTACATATTAGATACATCCCCCTTTACTTATTATTGTTTTTATATACATATTAGATACATCCCCTCTCTCACACACTTATTAATATTTTTATATTCATATTAGATACATCCCCTCTCTTACACACTTATTAATATTTTTATATTCATATTAGATACATCCCCTCTCTTACACACTTATTAACATTTTTATATTCATATTAGATACATCCCCTCTCTTACATACTTATTAATATTTTTATATTCATATTAGATACATCCCCTCTTCTACACACTTATTATTATTTTAGCAACTTTAGTGTTAATAGAAAATTCGGGGTGTTACAGTAAAACAATAACATATAAACTCTATTACTTTTCAGATCCAAATTATTTACTATCACAATACTGTTTTATAATGGCAGGTCTAAAAATAACTAGAACTCACAGAGATGTATGCTAAATCCAGAAATAGTCTTTGAGAAAGTTGTTGTAGAGTTATCCTTTTAATTTATCTTTGGCAGCACCTTAACATTTTTCTTATTTAATTACAGAACATAGATCGGAGGAAGAAGAACGAAGAATGTTTATATGCAAGAAAATGAGTGAGGTTGCTCGCTTATTTATAGATTAATTAGGATAATTCTAAACAATTAGATATTGGGTTTACAAACCCAACCGTACACCTCAAGATGAGTCAGTGTATATATATAATTAACAAAACAGTCCATATACAATCATAGGAATCCACCCTGCATGCAGGTGGGTTAACCCACCTATCCACTATGTCGAACTGCCTTAGACATGGATTGACGCATGTGTTGACCCAGTTCGGGATGGGTTGCCCATTTACTACTGGTTCCTAGGTTGATTTATTATATTTAAATCTTAAATATAGTTTAATCTTCTTAAGCCCATAATTATCTTGTACTTTGTCCGGTTTGCGAAAATCAAGAGTCTATATGAACTAGAATTTCGTAATGAATGCCACGGTAAAGCCGTTTTTACTCAATCCTAAATATTTATTTAATTAATATTCATTTTATTATCTTCTTTATTTAATTATGGTATATTAAATTATGTGGTGTTACATTATCCCCTACTTAAAGGATTTCATCCTCGAAATCTTCAAGTTAAGAAGAATGCTATTATTTACAAGCACTTACACCCATCTACTCATCAGTCATCCACAGCCATCCATTGTCCTTAAAATTTCTAATGCGTGGTATGAGCATATGCCAAGGTATTATATGCGTATGTCCCTAAACTAATGCGAAAATCAGGCGTTCGATTGATTAAGTTGACCTCCTTAATGCAATATTAGTCTGTGCCATGTATCCAATATGAATGCAAAAGAATCCTAATGATACATATAAGTTCTATATGTTTGCTCAACCATCCACCAAAATGCAACTTTTATGTGATGCTTCAACCATTTTCCTCCATTAGAAATTAAGATGTGCACACATCCATATGTAATATGCAACTGTTTGAGCTGATCTAGTGCCTAATGTGTGCGTGTATGCGTCCACTGGAAACCACTAGCAAACACTTGCATCCACTTGCAACCATCAAACATAACATGTCCTAAACCACATGTTTTCAACTATAGGTTTCTGCTTAAGGATCGAGATTCGACGATAGGATAAACATACTTGAATGATAGGAACAACAGATTCGAATTCAAAAACTTTGAAAGGAAATTAAAAATGTAGTTAAGAAGCGGGAATATTGTCTTAGGGTTCCCATGTCGCATCGTCTCAGTCTTTTCCCTATCGCACATTAGCTAACTTGATTTCCTTCTTGTGTAGTCTCTTAACCTCCGATCCAAGAATGTGAGTAGGAACTTTCCTGACAGATGCTTCTTTCTCAATTTCAACATCCTCAGGCGTACTTGGCTCTACTAACTCCATTGAATCATGCGAACATTTTTTTCAAATGAGGAACATGGAATACATTGTGAACTCCTCCCAGCCTCTTCGGTAGTCTAACTTTGTAAATCATCTAGCCTATCCTCTCAACTATAGGGAATTGTCCTACAAACCACGGCACGAAATTCCCTGCTGAGCCAAAGCGAACAATATTTCTTAGAGGCAATACCTTGATAAAGACCATGTCTCCTACAAAAATTCCAAACATTCTTCCTCCTATCGGCATATGACTTCTTCCTGTCCTGAGCTGCCTTCATCCATCTGCAAAAAAGGTCTATATTCTCTGAAGTCTCCTGAATCATCTCAGGCCAAGTAGAAGTCTATCCGTAAACTCCCACCAACTTATCGACGATCTACAAGGTCATCCATAAAGTGCCTCAAAGGGTGCCAACCCTATGCTCGACTGATAATTGTTGTTGTATGTGAACTCCGCCAATGGGAGTTGCTCCTCCCAAGTCCCTCTGAAGTCTAGGATACACAATCTCAATAAATCCTCAAGTACCCTATTGACCCTCTCAGATTTTCTGACGATCTGAAGGTGGTAAGATTTGCTCAGCCGTAGCTGTACCTAGTGCCTCTTACAAGCTCTTCCAAAACTCACTCGTGAAGATGGAGTCATTAACTATATTGGAGGTTACCCCATGAGGTTGGACGATCTCCCTAAGTTATACAGATGCTTGCCAAGATGATGTCTCTTGCTCTTGACTAGGATAAAGTAAGCGCTATTAGTAAGTATGTCAACTATCACCCATATACTCGTGTTGCCCTTCCTTGATTTAGGCAGTCCATCAATAAATTCCATAGAGACGCTCTCCCATTTCCATCGTGGGGGTACCTAAGGGCTGAAGCAATCCGCTAGGTTTCCTTTGTTCATCCTTTACTCACTGGCGAATTAAACATCGTGCTACAAACTCCGCAACATCCTTCTTCATGTCAGTACAATGGAAAATTCTCTTCATATCTCGGTACATCTTATCAATGCCTGGATGGATAGTCATCCGACAGTGATGAGTATCCTCAAAGAGTGTCCTTAACAAGTTCTAACTCTGGGAACACAAAGCCTTCCATCTTGACGTAGCCACCCCTTTTCGTCTACAGAATATCTAGCCAGGTGACTAGACTTCTCTCCTCCACTAGGTTAATCTAAGATGTCTATTAATTGCTGATCATCTAGCTTTGTGGATCTAGTGCGCTTCATGAAAGTAGGTTGTACTTCCAATGGTGCCAACACACTAGGTGGAAAAATCCATAGATGGCCCAATATCGAAGGTCGAGATATACGTCAAGCTCTGCCTCTCTACGAATAGAGGACTCAATGTCATCCTCTGCCTGGTCAACACGTCCACAACCACATTACCCTTGCCTGGGGTATAAGCTGTCTCGAAATCATAGGATGCAAGGAAATCCATCCATTGTTCCTGCCTTAAGTTGAAATCCTTTTGTGAAAATAAATATTTGAGCAACCTACAATCCGTGTATAGCTCAATTCTCTCTTTCTGTAGATAGTGTCGCCAAGACTTAAGTGAGAACACTATAGCAGCCAATTCCAAGTTGTGGGTGGGGTAGTTTTTCTCGTGAACTCTCAGTTGCCTACTTCCATAGCAGACCAGCCTACCCTCTTGCATCAACACAACACCTAACCCTACGCCACAAGCATCCATGTGGACCGTAAACATCTTTCTACCATCGGGAAGGGTCAGAACATAGGCTGAGGTCAAATCCTTTTTAACCTTTGGAAAGTATCCTCACAATAGATGCTCCAAGCAAAAGGCAAGTTCTTCTTTATCAAACGGGTGAGAGGAGCTGATATCCGTGCAAAGTCCTTAATGAAATTTCTGTAATAACCCGCCAATCCAAGGAAACTCATAACCTTTATCGTATTCCTGGGGATTTCCAATCTTGAATCGCGACAACTTTAGCAGGGTCCACCGCATTTCCATCCTTGGAGACCACATGCCATAGGAACCTTACTTCCTTTCTCTAGAAATAACACTTAGAAAATTTAGCCTTAAGCTAATGTGATCTAAGAGTGCTGCGAACCGCCTCTAAGTGTTTGGCATGCCCTTCCTCACTCCTCTAGAAAATCAAAGTATCATCCACAAAGACTACTACGAACTTGTTCAAATACTCCCTAAACACCCTGTTCATCAAGTCCACAAAGTATGTGGGTGCATTGGTTAGCCAGAAATGCACGACCAACCACTCAAATAAACCATCTGGAGTTCTGAAAGCAGTCTTATCAATACTATCATCTGCTACCCTCAGCTGATGAAATCTCGTTGATAGATTCAACTATAAGAAAACTGAAGCACCTACTAGTTGGTCAAATAAGTCAACAATCATTGGAATTGGGTGCCTATTCTTCTTCGTAAGATTATTTAACTCACTATAGTCCACGCATAGATGGAGAGAGCCATCTTTCTTAGTCACAAAGACAACTGGAACTCCCCACTTAGATATGCTCCGCCTAATGAATCCCTTCTCGAATAGCTCCCCTACTTGCTTGCTGAGCTCCCTCGTTTCTTTAGGAGACATGTGGTGCACTGGTAAAGCGACTGGTTTTGCTACCAAGTAAATCCGGAAGTCTATCTCACGCCTTGGAGGTAATCCCCTAACCTCATCAAACACGTCTGGATAATCTCTGAGTATGTGTACTGATCGAAGAATGTCTACTGAAGCATCATGCGAATTTAGGAAACTAAGCATAATGACCACCTTGGATCACATAAAATCTCAAGAGTTCTCCCTTAGCACGTCAAAACCCTAACGAATCTCCTCTCACAATCTAGGCTGACACCATATACGGCTAACCAATAAATTCCTAGAATCAAACCATAACCCATAAATCCAAGAACATATGCATTGCATTCAAATTCGATGCTCATAACATAGATTCTCAAACCCTGACATATCACAGATAAATGAGTTGTACCTCCTATGGGGTTTTAGTATCAAGGTGGAGATTATCTACTATGGTGTTGGATATGAATGAACAAATGAAAAGCACCGGAATCAAAGAGAGTCCTAATAGGATAGTCAAAAAGAGAAATCAAACCTTCTACCGCGACTTTCCTACTTAGATCAAGTCCATTAGCCTCTAGAGCATGAACTTGTCCTCTAGATGATCCTTTCTTCTAACCTTGCTTGTTGGGGGCGTTACCTAGTGAAATGTCCAACTTGACCATAACTAAAACAAGCATTCTTCATCTTCTTGCAATCTCTCACAAAGTGCCCCAAGCCCCACAACCATAGCATTTAACCTCTGACTTGATATGAGCCTTATAAGGCTTTCCACCTTTCTTTTCCCCTTTCTTTTTCTCAGCCTTAGTCTTTTCCTCCTCCGTCTTCACCTCTTTTTTTTCTCTTTACTATGCTCGTGCATCAAAGCCATGTCAACTAGCCTCTCGAAAGTCGCTTATATCGGCATGTGTGTCAAAGATAATCCTTGCAATGGTTGATTCAACCCTTTTTCCAATGTTAGAGCCTTCTTATTTGGAGAGTTAACCAAATCAAACTAAATCTTGCTAGTTAATTGAAACTATTGACGTATTCCTTTACTGACATACTTCCTTGTTTCAAATTTAAGAACCTCTCTATCTGCATTCCTTCCTCTTCCTAAGACGTGCGCTTTATCTAAAATTTGCGTCTAAACTCATCCCAAGTAGCTACCTCCTGCCCTACCTGAGTTACTTCCTACAGTATGAAGCTTGGTCCATCAGTTGCCAAGCGGCCTACTGAATCTTTCTTCTATCACCGAGCTCCAACAAGTCGAACACACTCTCCGTCTCTCTAAGCCAATTACGCGCCTCTACGAAACTCCCAGTACCACGAAACGGCTTGTCTCCCATTACGCAGAAGTCCTTACAAGGATAGAAATGTTGACTATAGGAGGAGGTGGAGCTACTGCTGCTGTAGTTAGGGGTAGGGCATCTCCTTGTGCTCAATCAAGTTTCGTTGCCTCTAAGTATCTACGAAACTATATTAGAAGTGGAATGCCCTCGGGAAGATTAGGAGCCCTAAATATGCTGAAAAAGAGAAGAAACAAGGATTCAAAAAAGAGAATGAATGAACATTGCTAATGACTCGAGGGATATTTTTTCTAAAATAGGTTTTATTTGAAAATACATTTCTTTGAAAACACTTTTTCGAAAACTTTTTCTCTGATCTTGTAACCATAGGCACTGATACCAAACGTGACACTCGACGTCCCTTAATGTCACCCATATGAGTGAGCATTAAGTTCTGTGAAGCGCAATAAGTATACAGTAACCAAAATTCACAAGACAGAATGTAAAATGCAATGGAAAAACTAACTTTTATTATTATCAAAATCCATCATTTCAAGCCCAATTACAACATCAAATTATTACATTTTTTAAATAACAAAAACCATAGTCCAAATCATCTATCTCATGGCACAAATCATCAGAGTACAAAACCTTAAAATCATATCCCTCTTCAAAAGACATAATAAGGTAGAACAAAAGTCAATGTAATACACTTAGTCGGAAGAAATCCAAATCCTAGCTAAAAGAAATCATGGTCACTGCTGAACACTACCACCTTGAGAACCAGAGGAGGAAGGAAGAGAGAGAAGGAATGTAACAACCCGTATTTTAATAACATGTTACAACCATAAATCAAGGTAGAATTAAATTTTAAAATAAGAACCAAGGGAAATGGGTTGCGCCATTGCGTTCGTCTCGAAATTCTGCATGAAATCGAGTCCGAGTTTTCGAAAATTGAAGTTTGTATGACCAAGTTAAGACCCTCAGAAGTTTCAGGAATTAGATTAAAATAAAACAGCTCGAAAATAAAGCCAGAAAATTCGAAATTCAAACCCAGAGAAGGCTGGCGGGTAAATTCCCGCCCATATACCCAGGTCGACTGGGGATTCGACCTCCCCCCAACTAGGTCGACTGGGGAGTCGACTGGGGTGTCGACCTCCGCATGACCAGGTCGACTGGGGAGTCGACCTAGGGGTCGACCTGCCTCCCGAACCTATTTCCTGAACCAGATGCATTCTGATGTATTTAGACTTGTTTCGTGACCAGATTTGTTTGCCTAACCCTATATAAACAACCCCTAGCCTCATTCTCTCTACACCATTTCATTCTGTCCTTATGCTACCTCTGTGAGAATCAAAATGTAGTATTAAAATTAAAAGAGACTACTTCTTCTTCATCAAGACAACATCTAGGAATTGCAAATTGGGGGTTTTCAACTAGAACAAGACTAAATAAAAAGAGATTCAACAACTACAATAACCGTTTCCAGAATCAAATCTCTGCACTCTAATTCTCGATCCACGCTCTGTAAGTTCTAGTTACTTTGAGAGTGAAACTGGTTAAATTTAATATGGACATGGAATAAAATGAAATTGGACCTAAGCTTGATTATCTATTTAGATCTGTTCTTGTTTCTTCTTGAATCTAGGATTTTGGGTTATTCCTTATCGATTGAATCATGCCCATTCATGTTGTTGGACCTTGTTTATTATTTAAACACTAGATTGTAATATGAATTCTTGGACCTTGACTTGATGATAAGACTTTTTCAGCCTATTCTCTCTTCAATCTTGAATTTGGATTAATGCAAGTCTACCTATGTTCCTAAACCTTGGTTTTCATATTGTTGTTCTAGATCCTATTCACATGCCTATGATGTGTTAAACTATTATACACCAGTTCTGTTGAACATATGATTTGGATTATAATCTCTTGCCTAGTCACATGCCCATCTTTGTCATGATTTACTTGTTTATCCCTTTTTGAATTAATCTCGATATGTGCATGGTAGGAGTACGATTTGGGGATATTGGACAAAACATGAAGATTCACTTAGACATGAATTGGTAATTGACATGAATTAGCATGGACATGAATTGGCATAACTTGAACACGAAAGCGATTGTAAACTTGATAATTGACATGAATGTGAATTGTGAACTTGGAACGTAATTAGAGAAAATAGAATCTGTTAGTCAAACCATGTTTTTTTAGGTAATTGTGGAACACGACAATAGGATGAAATTGATAAAATGGGAATAACTTGAATACAAAATTGACTATGACTTGATAGTTGATATTGGACATCTAGAAGGCACGTAAACATACTTATGAACTTGAAACGTGAATTGGTTATGAATATGAATCATGAACTTGATAATAGGCATAAGTTGAAACTTGAAAACTTAACATGAAATCTTGACATGAAAATCGCTTAGAAACTTGACACGAACTTGACATGAAACTTGAACATGGACATGACATTAGAATGAACTTGAAAATGACCAACTCGAGGTTGGGTTGAGTATGCAGTGTAAATCTGCCCGGAACCGCCCGGCCAGTGACTGCAAACAATAGGATCCAATGTGGGTAGTTGGTCATATCATGCTTAAGACCCGAGGTTAGACTAGGTTGTGGTGTAAATCTGCACGGAACCGCCCGACGAATCCAGTGACCACAACAACTAGTCTAATGTGAGAGGTTGGGGGTGCATTAATGAATTAATGCCATATGATAGGGTTAAGTCATGTACCGCTTGAATATACTTAACCAATTTGACACGATAATTTGATAGGGTTAAGTCATGAACCGCTTGAATATACTTAACCAATTTGACACGATGATTTGATAGGATTAAGTCATGAACCGCTTGAATATACTTAACCAATTTGACATGATAATTTGATTGGGATAAGTCATGAACCGCTTGAATATACTTAACCAATTTGATATGATGATTTGATAGGGTTAAGTCATGAACCGCTTGAATATACTTAACCAACTTAACACATGATTCGTAGGGCTAAGTCATGAACTTGAATGACAACACTTCGCCAATTTGACATGGCACGTAGGCGGGTTAAGTCATGAACTTGAATGACAACACTTAACAAACTTGACATGCTAGACTGATGGGGTTAAGTCTCGAATTTAAATGACAACACTTAACCTACTGGACGGAAACCCTAGTTACGCGGTCCTTTTCAGCAGTAACCCACTAGATGTATCACGGTACCCAGGAACTAGGCAGGGTGGGGCATGATTATTAGGCTGATTGTAAGTGACCAGAACGACGGCTGAGTTGGTGCGCCATTGTAGGTTTAGGCGGACTATGGTAGTGCATGTAGTCTGGAGTTGAAAAAGCAGGCAATGGGCACCGGTAGATTTACACTGTGCGTGCTTGATTCGTGTCGGTGGTTGGCACCCTAGGGCTTGATACACCCTATAGTGGACCTAGCACAGGTGACTACATTTCGTGATTGGGCCGTATAACACAAACACATGAACGAGCCAGGACTAGTAGGGAGTCGATCGATTAATAGATCGTTACATGGAAAAAGGGTGTTGTTCGTTAGGTAGCGTAATCCCTAGTGGTCCTAGGTGGCATAAACCCTAATCGAATCTAGAAAACGTTCAATAGGTAGCATAATCCCTAGTGGTCCTAGGTGGCATAATTCCTAGTTGAACACATGATAGTTCATGATAAGGAAACCTAGCTAGAACAAGGGTGGAAGTCCAAACGATTTCAAGAATGGTGGCACTACATTGAAGTAGTATAGAAATACATGATGAAACCCGTACGATATAGGCTAGGGACTGTACATATACACAGAAAGGATGATACGGGTTGGGGTACTAGTACAGTTGGTGCAGAGAATGTTAAACATGCGATGCTATACGTAGTTTATCTGGTTTGCATAGTTTATCTTGTTACCGTAGTTTATCTGGTTAGTATAGTTTATCTTTTCATCTTAGTTTAACTTGCCTATCTTGTCATCATCCTTATGTTTACTTTCAGTTTATACATGTCATGTTATCTTTACTTGTTTCTATGCTGAAAGTCACTAGGACTTACTCAGTCTTTATGACTGACCCGTTTTGTTTCGCCTCTTTTTCTTCCGTCCCCCCCCCCCAGGTTCGCGGGGTGGGAATACAGCTTAGTTCGGATCTTACCAAGCTCCAAGGCTCTTTCACGAACGGCTTGGATTTCTCTTGGCTATGGCTTGCTTTACTGTTTTACTTGGGGAATGATTTATGACTATGGTTTTATGCTTCTTTTCTATTGCAAGACAGGTTTCGATGTAATGGATTTAATGGCATTTTGATGTAAAAGGCTTTAGACCTTTCTAGATTTTAAAGAAATGAAATTTGGTTTTCCATCCGCTGTTTTGTATGTTAAGTCTTGTAATATTTCTGTGTATGTTTACTTAGATAATGCTCCACCAAAGCTAGTGCATTCCTTTTGTGAGTGGCCCTAGCGGAGGTGGGGTGTTACATTTGGTATCAGAGCAGAAGGTTACCAGACTGGGCAAAAGCTTTTAAAAACCTTCTGAAATTATTTTCAAAACATTTACAAAGAAGAATTTTTCTAAGAAAAGTTTTGTTTTACGAAAGGCATGTTCCCCAAAGCCATATGCACTATCTTTTGATTCTCTCTTTGAATCTCTTCTTCCTCTCTATTCACCATAGTCTTGTAGGCGTGTGTCGGGGGGCAAAGGAGTGACCAACCTCCATCAGTAGCCGCGGTAGTTCCATCTGCGACTAATCTTATATCAAGCTTTGTAGGGTTGCCGTGCGATGGAGGTAGATTTCGAGAAACTTGTCAACATGCTATACAAGGATAGTAAGAACGAGGATAAAAGAACACAAGCCTAAGGATAAGAAACTTGTTGATATGGCTTAATCCACGAAGGAGGAAAAGGTGAAAGGAAAGAGGCCAAAGTGAAAGAATAATAAAACCCATGACAAGAAAGTGTATCGTTAGTATGGTAAAAAGGGACATGTAGTTAAGTGTTATAAGACAAGGACAAGGGCAAAGAACAAGATCATCGAGAGGGCAATTGTATGCTCTCATTACTAGCATAACTTAAGAGAGGTGGTAATGTTTCTGTTGAAGGTTTAGTTTCATCCCATTAGAACTTTGTCTTTTTTCATCGCACCCTTTTGATTCTGCTTCGATAGTTGAGTCTCTGCACCTTAGTACAAGCATAGTAGCGGATCCCATTTTTGTCTCAAATCCTATTGGGGAATCGACTCATTTATTCATGACTTGTTTGGATTTAAGAATGTCTATGCTAACTGTATATTCATGACTTGTTTGTACTAGTTCCATGGTAGTTAGACTCTTGACTTGCCTTGGTAATGCCCTCGAAATCTAGTGTAACCCTTAGGGTTTTGTCATGCTTAGTTACCTATAATCTCCTGATACATTTGTTGATCCGCTCGAGTAGTGTTCACCACTAAGGCAGATGGTTCATTTCGCTTATACATGAGTTATAGAAAATTACCTTAGTAAGTACATTTGGCAACATGGTTGACATCTATTTATTTTCAAGAGATAGTTCTTCTGCGTGGAATACCTTATAGTGAGTAAACGAGATCCTGGATTCACCAGTGAATTTTTGGAGAGCTTGCATGAAACCATGAGTACGCAGATATGTTTGACTCGAGTATACTAGAAGGGGAATAAGTGAAAGTGGAACGAGAGGCAACAGTGAAATGAGTTCCAACTCATATTTTGGAAACAAGAATTAAGAAGCTATGAAATGTGAAGTTAAATACGATCAAAGCACAATGGGGTTAAGCTCAAGGAAATGCGACTTAGAAGATTGAAGACTAGATACGTGCATCATAGCTCTTTTTAAGACTATATACTTGATCCCTCTTTTCCTGTAGAGTTTACTTGCATGCTATCTTTTATCCTCTCGGTCCTATTCTCAATCCTATTTCTGTTGCAAACCCCATAGGGAGTATGACTCATCTGTTAGTAATACATGTTGGGGCTTGAGGATGTTCGTTGGGTTGACTAAACTTTTTCGGTTTTATAGGATATGGGTTAGTTTTAGGAAGGGATTTCTTGTGACCTAAAATGAGTCCATCATGCTCAGTTTCCTAGAAACATATATATATTGGTTGGGTTGAGTAATTCTTCGGGTGCCAGTCTAAGTTGATTTCGGTCTTCGGGGCTGGTGCTTAGGAAGTTCTTCTCCTAATCAGTATATGTAGGACGTAGATTTCCAGTTTTGACATTGCCTAATGGGCACAAAGTTTTTACTTGCTTTTATCTTCTCGATCCTATCTTGAGAACCTTAGGTAGAACTCTATGGATGTAAACATGTATTTGAAACATGTTATGGTTGATGTTTGCAAATGGTTGCTCGTGGTTGCATAACACACATTAGGCACTAGATCGGCTCAGTCACATTTTCATATTGCATATGGATGAACGTTTATACTTGTGGAAACTTGATATGCTATCATTTGGATGTTGCATATGAATGAATGTTTGAGCACTCATGTAGAAATTGTGAAATGTAATAGGAATTTGCATACATGTTGGACTCATCGCACTAGCATACTTTGCATTAAGGAGGTTTACTGAATCAGTAACCGCCTGAACTTTTGCATTAGATAAGTACATATACACACACTTTTCGCATATATACATACAACATTAGGAATCTTTTAAGGACAAGGATTTCTTATGGATGATGTTTTGAGTAGATGGATGATGGATGGTAGGATACATTCTTCCTAACTTAGAGATTTCGGGGACGAAATCCTTTAAGGAGGGGAGAATGTAACAACCCGTATTTTAATAACAAGTTATAACCATAAATCAAGGCAGAATTAAATTTTAAAATAAGAACCAAGAGAAAAGGGTTGCGCCATTGCGTTTGTCTCGAAATTCTGCATGAAATCGAGTCCTAGTTTTCGAAAATCGGAGTTCTTATGACCAAGTTATGACCCTCAGAAGTTTCACGAATTTGAATAAAATAAAACAGCTTGAAAATAAAGCTAGAAAATTCGAAATTCAAACCCAGAGAAGGCTGGCGGGAAAATTCCCGCCCATATACCCAGGTCGACTAGGTAGTCGACCTCCCTCCAACCAGGTCGACTGGGGAGTCGGCTGGGGTGTCGACCTCCCCATGACCAGGTCGACTGGGGAGTCGACCTGTGGGTCGATATACCTCCCGAACCTATTTCCCGAACCAGATGCATTCTGATGTATTTAGACTTGTTTCGTGACCAGATTCGTCTGTCTAACCCTATATAAACAGCCCCTAGCCTCATTCTCTCTACACCATTTCATTCTGTCCTTATGCTACCTCTGTGAGAATCAAAATGATAATATTAAAATTAAAAGAGACTACTTCTTCTTCGTCAAGACAACATCTAGGAATTGCAAATTGGGGGTTTTCAACTAGAACAAGACTAAACGAAAAGAGATTCAACAACTACAATAACCGTTTCCAGAATCAAATCTCTACACTCTAATTCTCGATCCACGCTCTGTAAGTTCTAGTTACTTTGAGATTGAAACTGGTTAAATTTAATATGGACATGGAATAAAATGAAATTGGACCTAAGCTTGATTATCTATTTAGATCTGTTCTTGTTTCTTCTTGAATCTAGGATTTTGGGTTATTCCTTATCGATTGAATCATGCCCATTCATGTTGTTGGACCTAGTTTATTATTTAAACGCTAGATTGTAATATGAAATTCCTAGACCATGACTTGATGATAAGACTTTTTCACCCTATTCTCTCTTCAATCTTGAATTTGGATTAATGCAAGTCTACCTATGTTCCTAAACCTTGGTTTTCATATTGTTGTTCTAGATCCTATTCACATGCCTATGATGTGTTAAACTATTATACACCAATTTTGTTAAACATGTGATTTGGATTATAATCTCATGCCTATTCACATGCCCATCTTTGTCATGATTTCCTTGTTTATCCCTTTTTGAATTAATCTTGATACGCGCATGGTAGGAATACGATTTGGGGATATTGGACAAAACATCAAGATTCACTTAGACATGAATTAGCTTGGACATGAATTGGCATAACTTGAACACGAAAGCGATTGTAAACTTGAAAATTGACATGAACGTGAATTGTGAACTTGGAACGTAATTAGAGAAAATAGAATCTGGTAGTCAAACCATGTTTTTTCGGGTAATTGTGGAACACGACAAATAGGATGAAATTGATACGATGGGAATAACTTGAATACAAAATTGACTATGACTTGATAGTTGATATTGGACATCTAGAAGGCACGTAAACATGCTTATGAACTTGAAACATGGATTGGTTATGAATATGAATCATGAACTTGATAATAGGCATAAGTTGAAACTTGAAAACTTAACATGAAAACTTGACATGATACTCGCTTAGAAACTTGACACGAATATGACATGAAACTTGAACATGGACATGACATTTGAGTGAACTTGAAAATGGCCAACTCAAGGTTTGGTTGAGTTTGCAGTGTAAATCTTCCCGGAACCGCTCGGCGAATCCAGTGACTGAAAACAATAGGATCCAATGTGGGTTGTTGGTCATATCGCTCTTAAGACCCGAGGTTAGACTAGGTTGTGGTGTAAATCTGTCCGGAATAGCCAGACGAATCCAGTGACCACAACAACTAGTCTAATGTGAGAGGTTGGGGTGCATTAATGAATTAATGCCACATGATAGGGTTAAGTCATGTACCGCTTGAATATACTTAACCAATTTGACACGATGATTTGATAGGGTTAAGTCATGTACCGCTTGAATACACTTAACCAATTTGACACGATGATTTGATAGGGTTAAGTCATGACCTGCTTGAATATACTTAACCAATTTGACACGATAATTTGATAAGGTTAAGTCATGAACTGCTTGAATATACTTAAACCAATTTGACATGATGATTTGATAGGGTTAAGTCATGAACCGCTTGAATATACTTAACCAATTTGACACGATGATTTGATAGGATTAAGTCATGAACCGCATGAATATACTTAACCAATTTGACACAATAATTTGATAGGGTTAAGTCATGAACCGCTTGAATATACTTAACCAATTTGACATGATGATTTGATAGGGTTAAGTCACGAACCGCTTGAATATACTTAACCAACTTGACACATGATTCGTAGGGCTAAGTCATGAACTTGAACGACAACACTTAGCCAATTTGACATGGCACGTAGGCAGGTTAAGTCACGAACTTGAATGACAACACTTAACCAACTTGACATGCTAGACTGATGGGGTTAAGTCTCGAATTTAAATGACAACACTTAACCTACTGGACAGAAACCCTAGTTATGCGGTCCTTTTCGGCAGTAACCACTAGATGTATCACGGTACCCTGGAACTAGGCAGGGTGGGGCACGATTACTGGGCTGATTGTAAGCGACCAGAACGATGGCTGAGTTGGTGCGCCATTGTAGGTTTAGGCGGACTATGGTCGTGCACGTAGTCCAGAGTTGAAAAAGCAGGCATTGGGCCCCGGTAGGTTTACACTGTGCGTGCTTGATTCGTGTCGGTGGTTGGCACCCTAGGGCTTGATACACCCTATGGTGGACCTAACACAGGTGACTACATTTCGTGATTGGGCCGTATGACACAGACACATGTACGAGCTAGGACTTGTAGGGAGCTGATCGATTAATAGATCGTTACGTGGAAAAAGGGTGTTGTTCGTTAGGTAGCATAATCCCTAGTGGTCCTAGGTGGCATAAACCCTAATCGAATCTAGAAAACATTCAATAGGTAGAATAATTCCTAGTGGCCCTAAGTGGCATAAATCCTAGTTGAACACGCGATAGTTCATGATAAGGAAACCTAGCCAGAACAAAGGTGGCAGTCCAAACGATTTCAAGAATGGTGGCACTACGTTGAAATAGTATAGAAATACGTGATGAAACCCGTACGATATACTGCAAGGGACTGTACATATACACAGAAAGGATGACACGGGTTGGGGTACTAGCACAGTTGGTGCAGAGAATGTTAAACATGCGATGCTATACGTAGTTTATCTAGTTTGCATAGTTTATCTTGTTACCTTAGTTTATCTAGTTAGTATAGTTTATCTTGTCATCTTAGTTTAACTTGCCTATCTTGTCATCATCCTTATGTTTACTTTCAGTTTATACATGTCATGTTATCTTTACTTGTTTCTATGCTGAAAGTCACTAGGACTTACTCAGTCATTATGACTGACCCGTGTTGTTTTGCCGCTTTTTCTTCCGTTCTCCCCCCTAGGTTCGCAGGGTGGGAATACAGCTTAGTTCGGATCTTACCAAGCTCCAAGGCTCTTTCACGAATGGCTTGGATTTCTCTTGGCTATGGCTTGCTTTACTGTTTTACTTGGGGAATGATTTATGAATATGGTTTTATGCTTCTTTACTATTGCAAGATAGATTTCGATGTAATGGATTTAATGGCATTTTGATGTATAAGGCTTTAGACCTTTCTAGATTTTAAAGAAATGAAATTTGGTTTTTCTTCCGCTGTTTTGTATGTTCTGTCTTGTAATATTTCTGTGTATGTTTACCTAGATAGTGCTCCACCAAAGCTAGTGCATTCCCTTTGTGAGTGGCCCTAGCGGAGGTGGGGTGTTACAAGGAAAATAAAATAGGTCATACATAAAGTCTGGCGAGTTCCAGTGATTTTCAACATAAGCATTAGATAAGAATTATCAAGACAGATAAATAGAACTAGATAAGAAAATAATGTAAAATCTATAAGCACGAAGTAAATGAGATAACAAGGCAAGGTAAAGGTCAAGTAAGCTTCTCACTCATATCCTAAGAACAAGTTTGTGCACCGCTACTAGAAAATCATGATTAGGTTTTACCCTAATTACTACCCACGATATCGACTTCCTACTACACAAATATCCTATGTCAGCCACGACAATAGGGTGTATAAGACCCTAACCCAACAACTTATAAGACATGGACCTATTCGCTGGTGTTACTGTGGCTTAGTTTCACCCATCATACCCATGCACACTCATGACTCCACCGGAATGCACGTTCCAACCTTTCACTTTAAAAATCTTACTATCCAAATCAGTAAAATGTGTCGTGGCCCCTACCTAGTGCGAGGCCCGTCCTTTGATACCGACATGAATACTGACTGATACGGGTTCCACACAGCAAGATTGACACAAGCTATCCCCTAAGCTTGTGCCCTCAACTAGGATTTTAAGAGTCCCAAAATTAGATACAAACAGGAAGGAGTGGGACCTCTTAGCTTATTAATTAACAAGTTTAAGTTAGCAGGTTTAAGTTTATTAATAAGTATGGTTGTAAATGAAATTTCCTATAAATGTTACTCTATATACAACCCTCCCTAGAAAAGACAAATACCTGTTCAGATGTTTATATAGAATATAGTAACTCATTTTACTTAATTACATCTGATCCCCTTATTTTTCATAGCATGTTATACTTAATATTAAATTTAGTCCAATTCTATTCAGTTTAACTTGTTTTCATATTCTTCCCTTTATGTAATTGCCCCAAATTTACAGTCAAAGGCTCCCCAATTATAATACATCTAATTCTTCTTACCATGATGGCACACAAATCCATACTACCTGAGTTGACTAAAATAACACACGTCCAACCCAAATTGTAAAGAAATATGAGTCATTAGGGTTAAAGAAAAAGAAACAGAAAGAAGATATAATAAAGAGAACAACAGAATCTTACAGCGGGACGAACAAAATATAGTATCATATATCACAACTTGAAATACAAATCGGTATTATATGCACACATACCATATCAGACTACAACACATATACATCACAATGTAAATAACTTTAAATAACAAACAGTGAAGCCTCCTGCTTCAAGCTCCTCCAAGTGTATCTGTAAATTCGTGAAACACTTGACTTCCCGTGCAAATTTGGTCACTCAAGAGTTTAGGGTAAAACAAAAAAATAAACTCTGGGCCAGTCATGGGACTGGCATGAGTAAACTCCAACCATATTATTTAACTTTGAAAAATCTTTTGAAAGAAAAGGATATGTAACACCCCACGCCCGCTACGGTTACTCTCTAAGGGAATGCCATAACATCGGTGGAGTATTTTGAGTGAATATAGAACAGAGTAATTATAGCAAGACAGATATAAGTAATACTTTGAAAATTTAAAACATCATTTCAATTGCAGCGGAAAATAAAACATGTCTGGTTACATCACAAAACCATAATAGAAGTCAAGTACAAATATCCATCCTGCTAAATAAAAATACATAATCCCAATACATGAACTGATAGCCATAAAAGAAAAGGGTAAATTGAGCTCTACATCTAGGGTCCAAGCTCCAAGAGAGAAATAAAAGCAGCTTGATCAAAGCCCACTCGTGCTGGGCCCACTCTGAGAACCTGAGGGTTGGGAAAAAGATAAAAACAACGGGGTCAGACATAAGCCTGAGTGAGCCCTATAACCTTAACAATACAATTATTAAAGTAATTAGGGTATGATATGAACTCGGTATGGTACCTTTGGGGATAATGAATACACTAAGTAGCCAACAAACATAGGGTGAACTAAGATAACCGTAAAGACGCATCTACCCACCCAAGGATAATTACTAACTGCAACACACCAGTCATTTCTACTCAAAGATTGATCCCACCCAAGGACTTAAAAGAAAGATATAACTAGTAGTTTCATGTACCCCTAGCTGACCACATAGGTGCCGTCTGCCCCTATCTCCACTAGGTGTACCCCACTACTCCCCAAGCGATCGGCTCCCTAACGTAGATACCCGTGCTGGTCCCACAGTGGGGTGTATCACTCCCCTAAAGTGGCAACCCAATACTATCAACGGTGCACGGCTTATACCTACACGATGCAACAACGGCTTATCTACCAGCCCGGGCCCACACACGCATATGAAACCCGTTGGACTTGCGTTGCCACCGCTAACCCGTTTTGGCCTCTTATAATCAAGCCCAGTACGCGTGTCCCGTCCTTGACATGGGTCGAGCCCACAAAGATACAAATGGGTTACTGGTTTAAATGGGCCCCCACAAGCTACCCACCTAAGCTTGTCACTTATCTAGTGTATCCCACTTAACCCTTTAATCATGTTTAATTACATGTTTCCACTTGGTTAAGTATTCTAATCGTATTTTCTATTGCCACCCAAGGCAACCCACTAGATTTCCACATGCCACCCAAGGCACCCACTTAACCCCTCATGTCCCTCTACATGCTAATATGGTTAAGTGTTTCTTAATTAATTAATTAAGATCATGACCTCATAAAGACCTCTCACATTAGACCATCTTTTATGACTGCTGGATACGCCGGTTGGTTCCGGGCAGACTTCTGTCATAAAAAGGGTCTAACCTCGTGTCTTTACTTTAATCACGTATTTAATTTATGACTAAGACCTCTCACATTGGGCCAATCATTTGTAGCCGCTGGATGGCCGGTCGGTTCCGGGCAGACTTCCGCTACAAAAGGGTCCAACCTCGTGTCTTAGTTGATTAATTACACCTAATTAATCGCCCCCATATTAATTATCCCTAATTAATATCAAGTTTTTCATAACATGGGTAGACCTAACTCAATAGGTAAATTCCCATGGGGTAGACCTAACTCAATAGGTAAATTCCCACTTATGTTAATTTATTTTTTTATGGTATGCTTAATCATACCCAATCATACTTTTATTAACATATTTATTAACCCCATCGTTCCCCACGTAAATCGTTCTCATTTCATGACATAATAAAGGGAAGATCCATCACAAATATCATGGGTTTAACCAAATCTTAGCATATAACTTTGTCATGGGTTAAGAGGATGTCAACTTGCATATATGAGCATATATTAACCCAACTACGTTTAACCCAAACTTGCATACTATCATACACATGACTTGCATAACATGTTGCATATGAACTTGCATATTATCATACACATATCTTGCATAACATGTTGCACTTGCATATAAGCATTCACATAACTTGCATAACATGTTAAACTTGCATATAAGCATTCACATAACTTGCATAACATGTTAAACTTGCATATAAGCATACACATAACTTGCATAAGCATGCATAACTTGCATAACATGTTGAACTTGCATATAAGCATACACATAACTTGTATAAGCATTCACATAACTTGCCTAAGCATGCATAACTTGCATAACATGTTAAACTTGCATATAAGCATACACATAACTTGCATAAGCATTCACATAACTTGCATAAGCATGCATAACTTGCATAACATGTTAAACTTGCATATAAGCATTCCCATAACTTGCATAAGCATTCACATAACTTGCATAAGCATGCATAACTTGCATAACATGTTAAACTTGCATATAAGCATTCCCATAACTTGCATAAGCATGTTGCATAATAGATCAATGTTCAACTTAGTGTTTTGCATCATAAGCATCATAAGCATCATGAAACATAGCACCAAACTTGCATAAAGATGTCATGAACACATACACTAAACTTGCACGACATATAGCATATAACTTGCAAAACACATAACATACACTATACTAAGCTTGCATAAACACATTGATCCACAAACATAACCATACATCATCATATCCTATCTTAATCAATTTAACAATTGATTATTAAGGGGATAGAAGCTCACCAAAACCAAGATTAGCAAACTAATGAAGAAGATTAAGAGGCTAGAAGTTGATTTGGAATGCTATCCCTTCTCTAATTTTGATGGAGGCTCCTTCAAGTTTCAAAGTGGTGGCATAATGGCCTTAGATCTATTTTTAGTAAGGATTAGGGGGGTATTAGGGTGTATATATAGATTAGTTAGGTGTTTTAGGACCATAGGATTAACCCTAAATTAGATTAGGACCATCAGATTTCGGAAATCTCTAGAACACAGCCCAAGACTCAACCAAAAACCAGATCTGGTGCACCCAGATCAACAGGGCCGACACCCTGTGTCGACACCCCTGTCGACAGGGCAGTCGACTCCCCAGTCGACAGGCCTGTCGACAGCCCTGTCGACATGGGTAGGGCGGGAACTTTCCCGCCTGGCCCCCTGCTGGCTCCAATTTCGAAATCTGATGATTTAATTTTTAAATCTGTTTTTAACTTTGAATTTTCTGCAAACTTCATTGGGCCATAACTGGGCCATACGGACTCCGATTTACAAAATTTCGGACTCTATTTCGCGTATTTTTCCGAGACGAACGCAATGACGCATCCCGTTTCCCCCAGTTCTTACATTTGAGATTATTTATTCTGCAATTAGTGAATTTTAGCATTAACTGAAATACGGGGCGTTACATTCTCCCCTCCTTAAAGGATTTCGTCCCCGAAATCTCTAAGCTAAGGAGAATGCATATCCTACCATCCAAACAACCATCTACTCAATCCATCAAACATGGGCATCCATTGTCCTTAAACAATTTCTAATGATGTATGAGCATATGCAAAGAGTGTGTGTATATGTTCCCTATCTAATGTATGAACATATGCAAACCATGATAGTGCCATGCATCCATTATGTATGCGAGAGAACCCTATCGACACATACAATATCTACATGAGTGCACAATCATTCACCAAAATGCATCATCCATATGATAACACAATCATTATACATCCATAAATATAGCTTCCTACACACAATTTTTATGCAATATGCAATATGAAGTGACTGAGCCGATCTAGTGCCTAGAGTGTGTGTATATGCATCCACGAGCAACCACTAGCAAACACTTGCATCCACTTGCATCCATCAACTATAACATGTCTCAAACACATGTTTCAACCATAGGTTTACCCTATCTAAAGGTCAATCAGTACTAACGAGAGGATATACTAAAGACAAGATAAGTACTAGACAACGATAGAGGAGAGAGTAAAGACATACCCTCAAAAATAAATGGATACAATGAATGCATCTTCGCTTTCGTCTCCCAAGTTGCGTTGCTCTCATCTTCTCCCCATTGCACTTTGACTAGTTGAACCTCTCTGTTTCTCAACTTCCTAGTCTCTGACCCAAGGATGCGGGTAGGAGCTCGTTGAATAGTCGCATCACGCTCTACTTCCACTTCTTTAAGCAAGCTCGGCTCTACCACCTTTGCGGTCTCATGTAGGCACTTCCTCAAATGCGACACATGGAATACATCATGTACCCCACTAAGTCTGTCGGGCAACTCCACTCTATATGCCATCCGTCCAATCCTTTCCTTAATAGGAAACGGTCCTACAAACCTCGGTGCTAACTTCCCCACGGATCCAAAGCGAACCACATTCCGTAATGGAGACACTTTGACAAAAACCATGTCCCCAACTTCAAACTCAAGATCCGTCCTTCTCTTGTCCGCATAAGATTTTTGCCTATCCTGCGCTGCTTTCATCCTCCTTCGAATCAAGTCAATCTTCTCAGAAGTCTCCCTAACCATATCAGGCCCAAGCAAGATCTTATCCGTAGATTCCCACCAACATGTAGGTGATCGACAAGGCCTGCCATAAAGAGCTTCGAAAGGAGCCATACCAATAATGGACTGAAAGCTGTTATTATATGCGAACTCCACCAATGGAAGATGCTCTTCCCATGTACCTCCAAAATCTAAGATACAAAGCCTCAAAAGGTCTTCTAGAACACGATTCACCCTCTCAGTCTGGCCGTCCGTCTGAGGATGATATGCGGTGCTCAGACACAATTGAGTCCCCATTGCTTCTTGCAATCTTCTCCAGAACTCGCTAGTGAAGATAGGATCTCGATCACTCACTATGCTAGAGGGTACCCCATGCAATCGAACTATCTCTCGAAGATATACTGAAGCTAGCCATGGAGCAGTCCTCTTGCTCTTCACAGGTATGAAATGGGCGCTCTTAGTAAGTCTGTCTACCACCAACCAAATTCCCGTATTACCCTTTCTCGATCTGGGTAACCCGTCAATAAAATCCATCGAGACACTATCCCACTTCCATTGCGGAACTTCCAATGGGTGAAGCAACCCACCTGGTTTCTTTTGCTCCGCCTTCACTTGCTGGCACACCAAGCATCGCGCGACATACTCGGCCACATCTTTCTTCATACCGGCCCAGAAGAAAACCCTCTTCATGTCTTGGTACATTTTGTCCCCACCGGGATGAATGGTCATCCTAGAACGGTGTGCATCATCAAGAATAACCTTCCTCAAACCCTCGTCTTGCGGTACACAAAGTCTACCGTCTCTATGCAAGCACCCCCTATCGTCTAGGGTGTACCTACTCAAATGGCTGGACGACTTTCCCCTTATGAGCTTCTCCACCAACTCAACCAACTGTGGGTCGTCCCTCTGTGCTTCTCCAATCCGCCCCAAAAGAGTAGGTCTAACCTCCAAGGAAGCTAGCAAACCGGGTACATAATCAATGGAAGGTCTGAAATCAAACATCGAGATAAATTCCAAGCTTCGTTGTTCCACGAACAATGGACTCAAGGACAACCTTTTTCTGCTCAAGGCGTCCGCCACCACGTTACCCTTGCCAGGGGTATACGCTATATCGAAATCATAGGATGCTAAGAACTCCATCCACCTTTGCTGTCTTAAATTCAAATCCTTCTGAGAAAACAAGTATTTCAATGATTTGTGGTCAGTGAACAATTCGAATCTTTCACCAAGAAGATAATGGCGCCAAATCTTAAGTGCAAAAACAATAGCGGCCAACTCTAAATCATGGGTAGGGTAATTTTTCTCATGCACTCTCAACTGCCTTCCACCATAGGCTATCACCCTTCCCTCTTGCATTAAGACTGCGCCAAGTCCTGTCCCACAAGCATCGGTATAAACAACAAATGGCTTGCTCCCATCTGGCAACACTAAAACTGGAGCAGTGGTTAAAGCTCTCTTTAACCGTCGGAACGCATCATCACAATCTACGTCCCATGCGAAAACAAAATTCTTCTTCGTTAAGTGGGTTAATGGAGCTGATATCTTCGCGAAGTCTTTGATAAACTTCCTATAGTAACCCGCCAACCCTAAGAAACTTCTTACTTCGGTAGCATTCTTCGGAACCTTCCAATCTTGTATTGATACTACCTTCGCGGGATCCACAGCTATCCCCTCCTTGGAGACCACGTGCCCCAAGAACCGCACTTCCCTCCTCCAGAAGTGACATTTAAGAATTTAGCCTTAAGGCTATGTGCTCGAAGAGTCTTCAATACCTCCCCAAGATGTAGGGCATGCTCTTCTTCACTCTTAGAAAATACTAAGATATCATCCACAAAGACCACCACGAATTTATTAAGGAACTCCCTGAACACCCTACTCATCAAATCAACAAAGTATGCAGGGGCGTTCGTCAACCCAAATGGCATCACCAGCCACTCATAGAAACCATCCGGAGTCCTAAAGGCAGTCTTGCCTATGCTATCCTCAGCCACCCTCAACTGATGAAACCCCGTGGCTAAGTCCAACTGAGAAAACACTGAAGCGCCAACCAACTGATTGAAAAGATCATCAATCCTCGACAATGGGTGTCTATTCTTCTTTGTGAGCTTGTTGAGTTCTCTATAGTCTACGCAAAGTCTGAGGGACCCATCCGCCTTCGTAGCAAATACTACTGGAGCACCCCACTCCGATATACTCCGTCTTATGAACCCCTTCTCAAGCAACTCCCCTACTTGCTTATGGAGTTCCCTCCTCTCACGAGGAGCCATGTGGCGCACTGGTAAAGATACAGGTTTAGCATTATCCACCAGATATATTCGGAAGTCAATCTCCCGCTTCGGAGGTAAGCCCTTCACCTCCTCAAACACATCCGAATATTCCCGGACCACTCTAACAGATTGCAAACTCTCGACCGAAGCGTCAAGCGATTCAAGATAACTTAGCATAACAGAATCCATGGGATTACAAGAAATCTCGAGAGTGTTACCCAAGCGGGTCATGAGCCTAACAACTCTCCTTTCGCAATCAAGAACGGCACCATTACTGGATAACCAGTTCATGCCCAAAATCAACCCATAGCCCGTGAAGCCCAACACAAAAGCATCACATCTAAACTCAATGCTAAGTAAAGAAATCTTCAAACCCAAACATATCATGGACAAATAAGTGGAGCCCCCAATTGGGTTTGAAACAACCAAGGGATCATCTACCGGACTGGTGTCTAAGTGCAGTGACTCAACTAATGATGATGAGATAAACGAATGCGATGCGCCTGAATCAAACAGTGTACGGACAGGATGATCAAATAGAAAAACCAGACTTTCAACGGAAATAGTTCTACCTCTTTCCTGAATCGGTGGAACCGCGAGAGCCTGTACTTGCCCCCTAGCCTGACCCGGTGCCATAAGAGCTTGCACCTGTCCTCCTGGGGTAGACCCCGTCCTTTGCCCCTTCTTAGGACAGTCTTTTACTAGATGCCCTGCTTCGCCACAGTGGAAGCAACCAGTCTTCTTCTTCTTGCGGCAATCCTTGCTTAGGTGGCCAGGTGTCCCACAATTGAAATACTTCTTCTTCTTGCCCTTGCCACCGTTGCCTTTCCCACCTTTGTTTTGTTGTTGTTGCTGAGGTCTCTTTTGATCTCCCTTCTTCTCGGGTGCCTTATTAGCATTGGGACCCTTCTCTTCTTCATGCATGAGTGCCATGTCAACTAGCTTCTCGAAGGTGGCCCCCATAGGGATATGAGTCATAGCCAACCCATGCATTGGTTCATTCAAGCCTTTCACGAACCTCAAAGCCTTCTTCTTCGGTGTATTCACCATGTCTAGGCCAAATCTTGCCAATTGATTAAACTTGTTGACATATTCCTTCACTGAGAGATTTCCCTGCTTTAGAGTCAAGAATCTTTCCATATACAAGTTTTCCTCTGCCCTTGAGAGAAACTTTGCCACAAATCTTTGCCTAAAATCCGCCCAAGAGTCAACGGGGCGTTCTCCATTAGTGGCCTCCCACCAGAATGAGGCCTCTCCCTTCATTAACCAAGCAGCTAACTTGACTTTCTTCCCTTCTTCCATCTCAAAGATATCTATCAACTCTTCCACCTCCTTAAGCCAATCTCTAGCCTCCACAAAAGTTTCAGATCCTTGAAAAGGTTTCCCTCCCATAGCTTTAAATTCCTTGCAAGTCTTAGCAAAAGTATCCGTGCGAGGAGGAGGGGGAGGAGGAAGATCGGGTGCTACGGTTGGTGGAGGAACATTTGCTGGACCCGCAGTGGTGGCCCTAGCCTCCATCAATCTCCTATACCATACTGGTACCGTCACACCCTCCGGAAAGTTAAGATCCTCAGCCATGCTGAAACGAAAAAAGGAATGATTCAAAACGGAGAATTCGAAGGATATAGATATGGTTATCGGGGATTATGCTTTTCTTTCAAAAACTTTTCTCTTTAAAGACATGTTTTTGAAAATATCTCTTCCAAAAATGTTTTAGAAAAAATAGTTTTCTAAAAATTTTATCTGTTCCGGTAACCTGGCTCTGATGCCACGTGTAACACCCCACGCCCGCTACGGTCACTCTCTAAGGGAATGCCATAACATCGGTGGAGTATTTTGAGTGAATATAGAACAGAGTAATTACAGCAAGACAGATATAAGTAATACTTTGAAAATTTAAAACATCATTTCAATTGCAGCGGAAAATAAAACATGTCTGGTTACATCACAAAACCATAATAGAAGTCAAGTACAAATATCCATCCTGCTAAATAAAAATACATAATCCCAATACATGAACTGATAGCCATAAAAGAAAAGGGTAAATTGAGCTCTACATCTAGGGTCCAAGCTCCAAGAGAGAAATAAAAGCAGCTTGATCAAAGCCCACTCGTGCTGGGCTCACTCTGAGAACCTGAGGGTTGGGAAAAAGATAAAAACAACGGGGTCAGACATAAGCCTGAGTGAGCCCTATAACCTTAACAATACAATTATTAAAGTAATTAGGGTATGATATGAACTCGGTATGGTACCTTTGGGGATAATGAATACACTAAGTAGCCAACAAACATAGGGTGAACTAAGATAACCGTAAAGACGCATCTACCCACCCAAGGATAATTACTAACTGCACCACACCAGTCATTTCTACTCAAAGATTGATCCCACCCAAGGACTTAAAAGAAAGATATAACTAGTAGTTTTATGTACCCCTAGCTGACCACATAGGTGCCGTCTGCCCCTATCTCCACTAGGTGTACCCCACTACTCCCCAAGCGATCGGCTCCCTAACGTAGATACCCGTGCTGGTCCCACAGTGGGGTGTATCACTCCCCTAAAGTGGCAACCTAATACTATCAACGGTGCACGGCTTATACCTACACGATGCAACAACGGCTTATCTACCAGCTCGGGCCCACACACGCATATGAAACCCGTTGGACTTGCGTTGCCACCGCTAACCCGTTTTGGCCTCTTATAATCAAGCCCAGTACGCGTGTCCCGTCCTCGACATGGGTCGAGCCCACAAAGATACAAATGGGTTACTGGTTGAAATGGGCCCCCACAAGCTACCCACCTAAGCTTGTCACTTATCTAGTGTATCCCACTTAACCCTTTAATCATGTTTAATTACATGTTTCCACTTGGTTAAGTATTCTAATCGTATTTTCTATTGCCACCCAAGGCAACCCACTAGATTTCCACATGCCACCGAAGGCACCCACTTAACCCCTCATGTCCCTCTACATGCTAACATGGTTAAGTGTTTCTTAATTAATTAATTAAGATCATGACCTCATAAAGACCTCTCACATTAGACCATCTTTTATGACTGCTGGATATGCCGGTTGGTTCCGGGCAGACTTCTGTCATAAAAAGGGTCTAACCTCGTGTCTTTACTTTAATCACGTATTTAATTTATGACTAAGACCTCTCACATTGGGCCAATCATTTGTAGCCGCTGGATGGCCGGTCGGTTCCGGGCAGACTTCTGCTACAAAAGGGTCCAACCTCGTGTCTTAGTTGATTAATTACACCTAATTAATCACCCCCATATTTATTATCCCTAATTAATGTCAAGTTTTTCATAACATGGGTAGACCTAACTCAATAGGTAAATTCCCATGGGGTAGACCTAACTCAATAGGTAAATTCCCACTTATGTTAATTTATTTTTTTATGGTATGCTTAATCATACCCAATCATACTTTTATTAACATATTTATTAACCCCATCGTTCCCCACGTAAATCGTTCTCATTTCATGACATAATAAAGGGAAGATCCATCACAAATATCATGGGTTTAACCAAATCTTAGCATATAACTTTGTCATGGGTTAAGAGGATGTCAACTTGCATATATGAGCATATATTAACCCAACTACGTTTAACCCAAACTTGCATACTATCATACACATGACTTGCATAACATGTTGCATATGAACTTGCATATTATCATACATATATCTTGCATAACATGTTGAACTTGCATATAAGCATTCACATAACTTGCATAACATGTTAAACTTGCATATAAGCATTCACATAACTTGCATAACATGTTAAACTTGCATATAAGCATACACATAACTTGCATAAGCATGCATAACTTGCATAACATGTTGAACTTGCATATAAGCATACACATAACTTGTATAAGCATTCACATAACTTGCCTAAGCATGCATAACTTGCATAACATGTTAAACTTGTATATAAGCATACACATAACTTGCATAAGCATTCACATAACTTGCATAAGCATGCATAACTTGCATAACATGTTAAACTTGCATATAAGCATTCCCATAACTTGCATAAGCATTCACATAACTTGCATAAGCATGCATAACTTGCATAACATGTTAAACTTGCATATAAGCATTCCCATAACTTGCATAAGCATGTTGCATAATAGATCAATGTTCAAATTAGTGTTTTGCATCATAAGCATCATGAAACATAGCACCAAACTTGCATAAATATGTCATGAACACATACACTAAACTTGCACGACATATAGCATATAACTTGCAAAACACATAACATACACTATACTAAGCTTGCATAAACACATTGATCCACAAACATAACCATACATCATCATATCCTATCTTAATCAATTTAACAATTGATTATTAAGGGGATAGAAGCTCACCAAAACCAAGATTAGCAAACTAATGAAGAAGATTAAGAGGCTAGAAGTTGATTTGGAATGCTATCCCTTCTCTAATTTTGATGGAGGCTCCTTCAAGTTTCAAAGTGGTGGCATAATGGCCTTAGATCTATTTTTAGTAAGGATTAGGGGTGTATTAGGGTGTATATATAGATTAGTTAGGTGTTTTAGGACCATAGGATTAACCCTAAATTAGATTAGGACCATCAGATTTCGGAAATCTCTAGAACACAGCCCAAGACTCAACCAAAAACCAGATCTGGTGCACCCAGATCAACAGGGCCGACACCCTGTGTCAACACCCCTGTCGACAGGGCAGTCGACTCCCCAGTCGACAGGCCTGTCGACAGCCCTGTCGACATGGGTAGGGCGGGAACTTTCCCGCCTGGCCCCCTGCTGGCTCCAATTTCGAAATCTGATGATTTAATTTTTAAATCTGTTTTTAACTTTGAATTTTCTGCAAACTTCATTGGGCCATAACTGGGCCATACGGACTCCGATTTACAAAATTTCGGACTCTATTTCGCGTACTTTTCCGAGACGAACGCAATGACGTAGCCCGTTTCCCCCAATTCTTACATTTGAGATTATTTATTCTGCAATTAGTGAATTTTAGCATTAACTGAAATACGGGGTGTTACAGGATAATAGTAAGACCAGTCCATACAATAACATGGAAGGTTTTCACCTTACTGTAACCCAAAACATTTTTGATATGAAATCCGGTGATATTATAGTAATGTCTAATCAAGTAAATAACCAAATACGAGAATGCTTGCATCCCATGCTCCACATATAGAGTATAAAATCAAAACTGTAAGGCACTTATTGAATATTGGATTCCAACTATGACAAGGTATAGGACCACCTCCCGATCAGTGTAATCTGGAGGGGTGACATTGGGGGTTCAATAAGAACATCATGCAATCCGACCACACATGACCGACCATTTATTCAACTTGAGTGTATCGAATATATTGTCACCTACGATTGTCAGTCGTCCAACCGTAATCCGTAAGATATAGAATCGAAAGAAGTACAAATAATGAATTTTCTCTAGATCGATGAGAAATATACCTTGCTGGGTATGACCCAACTAGCCATGCTACCTGCCCGATTTTTTTTCATTTCCCGGTCGATGCGGCTTGAGGCTACGTTTACATTTTAGAACATCTAAACACCATTCATTTTGAATGCCACATTGTCAAAACCATCAAATAACTAGTTGATCTTCCGAAAATATTACGGGGGAAAAAAGCTAAGAGAAACGAATTCTACCACCAAATGTAATACCTCAAAAAGATCGCCTTACGTGATATGTTAGGAATACTCTGTCAGACATTCGTCCATACAAGTTGTCCTGGGACTGGACAAACCAAAGGAATAATCCTTTAAACAGAACAACCCTTGGATTTTATTCTATCTTCAATTATCTTCAGCATAATCTAATTCACAATGCCTATGCCTATATGAAGTGGTTTTCAGATAATAAATCCAACCGGTCTCTCCGTATTGACAACGATGGTCAAAAAATATTTGAGAGCCGGTGATTTAACAATCAAAGGAAAGCAAAACATCCATCCAAATTTTTAACATCAAACAATCACTGGCCCTTTCTAATATGTTACTTTCGTTTCCTTATCGAGTTCTCTATAGTGATTTCTATTTACCAAATTTCTTAAAAATATTCCAACTCCTCAAATTTCCAGAAAATTTTGCTAGCATCTCCTTTGTACGGGTCACTTGGTACAACTACAAATCGCCACTCTCGACCGTTTCCATTCAAAAAAAATCAAAAAGCCAAGCGGCTTGCCCAATAGGCTCATAAAATCTCATATGGAATTTAAACGTGTACCTTTTGGTCGGGCATTCAAATTATAATCTTTATTTTCTTTATTCCATACCTGTTTAACATACATAGGCCTATTCCTAATTCATTTCAATAAATCCAAGCATTTTTCAAAAAATTCGCAAATCACTTCTTTATTTAGTTCTTTCCCTATTGCCCTTTTTATTTGCACATATAATGTTTAGATATATTTTAAATTGCTCATACACAAGTTGAGTTACATTTCTAACTTTAGTTTCATACTCGATTTCAACTTTAAATCCACCATTTCAATTCACTTAACTTCAATCCCAAAAATTCTTTAACTAATTAGTTAACTTCATTCAGTAACAAAAAATCTAATTTTTTATCCAAAAATCAATTCATCTACTCACTTGAGTTCGTATTTAATTTATAACTCAAATCTAGATTTTTAATAAAAAAATCGGATTTTATTCACTCAAAATGATTTTAATTTATTAAATAAATCGTTATGCTTTATAAATGATTTTACAACGACTTTTCTAAAATTTGATTTTGACATAACTCAAAATCTATAAGACGAAATCTAGATTTTTCTCTTCCACTAGAAAACTATTATTCAATAGGCCCGGACATTTCTTGTTTCATTAAATTCCGACATATATTAAGTTATATAAACCCATTTGAAGTTCGAATCACCAAATTACGAACTACAGCACTGTGGTGAGTTCGTTTTAATTAAATTTAAATATAAATGATAAAACCTCGTATATTAAAAATATTCCACTTTAATCTTCCATAATATAATACAAATTAATTCGCTTTTTCCAAATCTAACTTAAACATTCATATTATCCAAAATCGTTGATTGCTTCATTCAAAAATCATAACTTGGTAATAAATTATTCACAATGAAATTTCTATATTAAATCCCAATTTCCTTGGACATAAAACATTATTTACCATTACAAACCAATATCATCTCGCGATGATAGTGAAGTTGTTCAAGTTCGGGTATTTTAATTACCTCTCAGACCTTAATCGATAACGTTCTTATCCTGAGGTAGATAAAAGCTAGTAACACCCAAAAACATGGTTTAAATCTCATCTTCTAGTCCATAAAAATATGGTTTTATAAGCCATATTTACTTCGGAAAAATCTATTTCCACATTATCTGAAGAAAATTTCTTTTATCACATTTATAAACGTTGTTTATAAATTTACTTCCTTATTTTATATTAAACAAGCTTTCATTTAAAACTCGATTCCCATTTGAAATATTTTATTATCACAACCTATGTATATAAGCATAGAATCTATTTTCATTTTAAAATTCTAAATCTCTATTTAATACAATTTCAATATCTTTTGGAAAGAAATATTATTTCTATAAATTCAACAGTATTGAATTCAAATCATGAATCAATATGGATTTATTTCAATTCAATTTACATTACGACTGTCGGAATAAATTTCATCGTTTTCTTCTAGAAATGATTCCAAATTCACTTATTAAATTCATACCTGAATTAAAATTTCAAATTATACAATGATAGTTATTTGTCTTTATTTATAAGCATCGTTTTTAAATTACACTTCATGTTTTAAAGATTAAAACAAGCTTCAATTTCAAACTCCATTTGAAATCCAATTTTCATTTTAGAAAATAATTTTTCCTTTTTAAATTCATACTTGAATTCAAAATTTAATATTATCAAATGATATTATTTCTTTCCATTTATAAATATCGTTTATAAACTCAATCACTTGTTTTTGAAAACAAGTTAATATTCTCTAACCTATTCGAAATTCATTTTCTATTTCAAAAAAATAAATTTTCCTTCTTAAATCTAAAAATCCCTTTTTGATATTTTTAAATATAAATATCTAGGGCCAGTGATATTCAAACATCCAACACACAAACCATCAATCCAATTCAATACATCACACTTTATAAATATATAAACAATAATTTATAAATTCTAAGGAGTCCATTTGGATTCCTCCAACATGTTTCCCAACATCCACAGATGTTAGTCAACATAAATTATACCCATCCTGCTTCAAGGCAGGATATCGCGGTATAGACGGTCATCCACTTAATATATCGTGGGGCGATAAGGTCATCCGCTAATAATTCTGTCGGCATCCGCTAATGGTACTGCGGGGAATATCCAATATATATATATATATATATATATATATATATATATATATATATATATATATAATAGCCACAACCACCAAGCCTAAATTTAACTAATATATATTATATAATAGCCACAAAAATATTTTAATGCATCCAAATAATCAACAAACAACATATAATTATTTTTATTAAATAAAAATTCAATTATAATCTAACTAGACAGTGAGTTTACTCACCTGATTTTCAACTGATGTATATCCAATTAACTTCCATATTGTTGCGACTACGAATCATTTTCAACCAAATCTATTTGCTCCTATGATAATTGTAATAACCCGAAAATCTGGGCCAGTTTAAAATTTTTATTTTGGCAATTTTGGCGGATTTTGAATATTTAAAATAGATTATTTTAAATAATATCGACGAGAAATTTATTTTGAATATAATTCGAACGTATATATTATATACGTCGTCGTTAGAATATAAATATTTATATATAATTATAAATAGAATTGAAAATGGCGCGGTAGTTCGATAATTCGATTTCAAACTTCAATTGAATGTACCGGGTGCAAAACAATCCGGATTTTAGTGAAACCAAAAATAATGGAATCTAATAGGGAATATCTTTCCAACGAATCCGAAAAAATCAAAAGTTCGTAGCGGGAATCAAAAGATATGTCCAGTTGAAAATTCTGAATAGTCGCTATGGAATTCAGGCCCTTAAAAATGGACATTTTGCAAATGACCTCGGATTTCGACGAAACCACTTTTGTTGGATCCGTAGTGTTAAATTATTGCTAGATTCCAAATTTCATAATTTTTCGAATCAATAGGTGAGCGTGGCAAAGGAAAACGCGTTTGACCAGTTTCAGTTGATTTTAATCGACTGGAAATTGGCCCCTTTTCCAACGGTCTCAGAATTCGACAAAACTAGTTTTGTTAGGACCGTATCGTCAATACGAAGCTAGAAAATATTTTTCGAGAATTTTTAGAGTTAGTATGTGACCCCGGTAATTTGAAATGCGCGTTTAAATTCAATATAGTGATTTAAATGTAAATTTAACGGAAACTGATCGAAACAATCGACTCAGCTTGCGATACATATCCCATTGTGTTCGGAATGGGGGTAAAACGCTATGGACGACAGGCGGTGGGCCTCGTTTAGAGGTCGTATGTGAAAGTCAACTTCTTCGAAAATAAAATAATTAAATAATAAAAATAAAATAAAAAAATAAATAACTCCCTCCTTTTAGCTTCTGGCCCCCCCGTTCAATTTCAAGAAAAAAAAAAAACCTAGCAGCTAATCGCGCCGCCCACGCCGGAGTCCACGCCGCCGAGTTGACCTCCCCTCCACCGCGATGTCGGCCTCCTCCACTGACGCTTCTCTCTCTCCTCCTCTAAGCGAATCCCCAGTCGCGAGCTCCCCTGTCGCGAACCCAAACTCGCCGCGCCACCCCTGACCAACCACCGCACCTCCCTCCACCTTCTTCTTCCTCCTCCCTGCTGACTCGCGCCCCCCCTACCATCCTCCTCCGACGAGCCCCCCTGTAAGTTCCCACTGTTTTTGTTTATTTACTTTAAACTGAATTTTCTTTATTTTAAAAACTGACTTTTTAATTACTTTAAAACTGATTTTTTTATAAGTATTAAAACTGGTTTTTTTTTATGAGATAAAACTGATATTTTTAAAGCGATTTAAAAACTGGTTTTTATTATTGTTGTAAAGTTATAAAATGTAATCTTTTATATTTGAAAAGATAAAAATATGCTTTTTATATTTTTAAAGTATTAAAAATATGATTTTTATATTTTTAAAGTATTAAAAATATAGTCTTTACTATATAGATGATGTCAAAATATGATTTTTGTTTATAGATTTACAATGTGAAAATTCGATTTTTATATATTGAATAGCGAAATAAAAATTCGATTTTTATTTATTGAATAACAAAGTAAAAATTCGATTTTTACATATGTAGTGGCTACGGGCAACGAAGACGACGAAGATGCGATAGCGATGAAGATTTCTATCAATGAAGTGCCGTGGAGCTAGGATAGCTATACGTGAGAATTTCTCACCTTTCAATTTCTTTTCTAGATATATTTATATACTAGGATGCAGACGGTGCTTAGTAGCACCCGACACCCGTCATCCACAGACCATGGATGGCTTGTTTGTTAAATTGTTTGGTTGTGTAGTTGGTTAGATTATTTGTTTTGAATTGAGTTGTTTGGTGATTTTGATTGATGTGTGAATGGCGTGGGCCTTCACTAGACCGGGGATAAGGCTAGGCCTTGTCCCGTTTCTAGTATCGTGCCGTTATGCCGCCGAAATTTTTCTAAAATAAGTTAGAAAAATAAAAATATCATTTTAGTTAAAGAATGAACTGAATAGAAATTCAAGTGTTGAAATAAGATATTTTATCGTTAAAAATATAATTTTTAACGTGAAGTGAATAAAATAAAATATTCATTTACAAACCAGACGGTTTGTCTATGTACACTGATTTGACTGATATTGATTGGGTCGATAAATTTTACACATCGCCCAACTGCACAACTAAAATCTGTGTTTGATTGTTTGAAACCCCACACGGGTGTTGGGATGAAATATGAATTTCACTCATCCTGATTGATTAAATATGTCGATTGATTGATTGACAGGCTGTTATAATCGTTGAATATCTATATTTGATGCTTATACAGTGTAGTGCACTTTGGTTGATGGTTGATTATTGTTCAATGCTATTATATACATGTGTTGTATGGAAATCCATATAATTAATTTTATATGGTAATTGATTGGGCCTCATTCCAATTTGAAAAATAAAGAAAATTTGAAAATAAAAATTTATGAAGCCGTGTTGATTAGATTGACGCCATTTTGACATGAACGATATTTATATCGACTTTATTCATTTTGAAATGAATATTGAAAAGTGATTTTGAAATCGGCGATTTCGAAATGAATTGAAAACGATTTCGAAATGAATTGAATTGAAAACGATTTCGAAATGAAATGAAATGAATTGAAAACGATTTCGAAATGAATTGAATTGAAAACGATTTCGAAATGAATTGAATTGAAAACGATTTCGAAATGAATTGAATTGAAAACGATTTCGAAATGAATTGAATTGAAAACGATTTCGAAATGAATTGAATTGAAAACGATTTCGAAATGAATTGAATTGAAAACGATTTCGAAATGAATTGAATTGAAAACGATTTCGAAATGAATTGAATTGAAAACGATTTCGAAATGAATTGAATTGAAAACGATTTCGAAATGAATTGAATTGAAAACGATTTCGAAATGAATTGAATTGAAAACGATTTCGAAATGAATTGAATTGAAAACGATTTCGAAATGAATTGAATTGAAAACGATTTCGAAATGAATTGAATTGAAAACGATTTCGAAATGAATTGAATTGAAAACGATTTCGAAATGAATTGAATTGAAAACGATTTCGAAATGAATTGAATTGAAAACGAATTCGAATTGAATTGAAAGTGAATTGAAATGAATTCAAATTGAATTGAAATTTGAATTGAATAGAAATGAATTTTAAAACGAATTTATAAAGAAGAATTCAATTTTGATTTGAATTGAAATGGAAGTTGAAAATGTTTTTGAAACGAATTCAAAACTATTTATACAATTCGTTTTAAATAGAAATCGACGAAGTATATATTATATATATTATATATATAATATAATGGCCTGAATAGAACGCGCCGCGCCGCGGCAGTTCGTGAATTTCGACCATTTATTTCAAACGGACATTACGGGAGATCCGACCGTCGGATTCTCCTAAAACCGGAACCGTTGGGTTCGTATCGAAAAGAGCTTTCTAACGAATATTAGAAATATGAAATCTAACGGTTGGATTTGGAATTATGTCCAAATCAAATTCGAAAAAGGTCGCTGTAAGTGCAGTTCGATGGCCATTGATGGAAATCGACTGTACGGGCCTTGATAAAATTATTAAAAATAGTAATAATTTGTGTAAAATCATAAGAAATGATTTGTGAAGATTTGGGGTGAAAAACTCCATATTTGAAAAGATAAAAATAGATTTTTATCGAAATGAACTAGTTTTGAACTAGAATTATAATTCTATTTATTTTTAAATAAATAAATTGAATTTGAAAAGGGTTTTGAAAATAACCAGAATTTCCAATGATTGCATTGGAGTGGATTTGAATCGAAATTGTCTTCGGAATATTTCGATGTTGGAATTCGTGATTATACATATGTTGTTATGGAAATTTGAAAGATATTTATCTATATCGTTATTTCCAATACGACATTTGTTGGTCGTAGAATTTGATATTGAATATAAGCCGATATATTTTCTATTCAGAGCCTTGTATTGAATATCAAATGTGATTTGGGTTTGTCGTGAATGGTGTCTTCACTAACACTGTTCTTGAACCCAGTTGAGAAAGGATTAAATCTTTTTATATAGATTTAATGAAGTGTACCAATTAAACGATATTTAATTGGAATAGAATTGGTATTGATTTTTGGGTTTATCGCGAACAGTGTTTTAAACAACACTCGTTCTTTAACCCGATAATTAATGAATGTGATTTTGGGTTTATCGTGAACCGTGTTTTAAATGACACTGATTCTTTAACCCAGTTAACGATTAAAACTAAGTGGAGTTTTCATGAATCTTTAATTAGATTGAAAAGATCGAAAATGGAGTGTCACCCGTTTTGCTCCAGGCGATAGTTAAATCTTTAATTAGATTTGAACGTGAAATGGTAATTGAATTTACCGATAACACTGTGGTGTTAGATATGAAGTATTACCAGTTTTACTTCATGGGATGAATAGGTTGGGATTGGGAAATTAAAACAAATGATTACTTCGGTAAGGTTCGTTAATCCCGACTAGTTTGAATTGATATTCAAAAATAGATAAAGAATAAATTCAAGGAATTTATCTTGGATAAAATTAATGGGAACCTTTCCCTATGAATGTGAAATTTAGAAACTAACTGTCGGTTAGCCAAGCAGAATGGTTTTCTGAATATTGATCTGATGTTGGTTTCGGCCTTCGGGGTTAATATTTGGGGAATTATTCTCTTGATTAGTTTACGGTTAGTGACTAATGAATTGGAATGAGGCGTATGTTGTGTTTGTGTAACACTTGTTTAATATATACGCGAGTTATTCAGAAAGACCGGGTTTATCCCATTCTGAATAACTGATTCGACGTGGTGTCGAAGATGAAGACGGTGGTCGAAGACCGGAAGTCTTCACATCGTTTGGGTGATTACTGATGATCTTGATTGGGCTGTACACCCAAGAAGATGGAAACAGTTAGTGATCGTCCAGACGTACTTGGAGATCGATGGATATGCGGGGTACTAGGTGCCTCCGGTTTCGTTCAGACCCAGAACGGACTTGTAAATGGACTGTGTGTCTGACATTGGATTTTAGTCTGTGTGATTGATTTCTATTAAATATATATCTGTTTGGCGGCGGAGAATTTATTCTCTTGCTTAACGCCCTTCTCTGAGACGTACGAGCTCAGGGGTTATATACTGATGGATATCAAACGCATAGAGTGAATTGCCTGTGTGGCATGCCTAAGTGGCAATTGATCGAGGCTTCTATTGAAAAGCAAAGTCTTGTGGTGATGATCAAAGCACGACCTTTGTGGCGTAGCTTTGTGTAACGTTTACTTCGCGAGTTTCACACCCGGTATGAACCAAAAACGGGAGACGGACCTCAGGGGGGACATGCGTTTTCTTTCTAGCTAGAAGTGGCGTCAGTGGTTTTACACGCCCTGACGAGTTTGACTTATGTGGTTGTTACTGTTGCGAGGCGCCTCGGTTAGATCGGACGATCCGGGTCCGATGGAGTCATTCGTTGGCTCATTTACGCCCCAAAGGGCGGAGGGACGCATTGTTCAGGCATTATAATCCACTTCGTGTGGACCGGCCCTAACGATCCAAGGGGCAGTTGCAGCTGTTCCTAGACATGGGCTAGATTGTCTAAAATCGGTTGAGGACTATCTTTTGCCTCGGTTCATAGACGGAAATCCAATTTCCAAATACGTGACATTTGCGGTTTTATTTGTAGAGCCTAGTATGGCGACATAGTGGGATGGGGCGCTCATGCCGCCTATGATTGATACTTATGATTTGAAGTTGTTTTATACACTATGCACTTATAATAGTATCAAATGATTTGTTTTAACCGTATCAAGCATTCTTTGGCTGTTATAAGGGAAAACCCTATCCTCGGCTGCGTTGCATTGTGTGATGGGACCTGGGTCTTATAACAGCTTCATTTTTCTTTATTTAGCATTGCGCTGTTTGTTTTTATGCACTGGTATTCTTGGGAGGAAACCCGTTCCGTGTTATACGGCGTGGTCCCTTGATTCACCTAACTTTAAAATAAAGAATAATAACTGTTTTAGTTCTCACACCAGTCCCATGACTGACCTGGAGTTTATTGTTTTGACCTAAACTCTGGGTGCCCTTATTTTGACACGGGCAGCTAGTAGTTTCGGTTTTGCAGATTTATATTCACAGGATCCTGGTTTACAGCTGGAATGATATCCGGAAAGCTTTGTATCCGTATATCTCTTCTAGTTGTGTATTGTATTATTTTCCGCTGCGATGTATTTAAATGTAATTTTAATCTCTGATATTTCTGTGTAATATTTATTCATTTATACTCTGTATATTCTTGTAATCTGATGCATTGTTGTAATATACAATGAAACGTTCTTTTATATGTGTTCTGTTGTGGTTTGTTCTCGAACTATCCGACACTTTCCTTTACGGGGAAGTTGCGGGTCTTTACACGTGGTATCAGAGCTTTGGTTTACAAAGCTTAGAGAACAAGGCACATTAGAACCATACGAAAGAATTCATCAGATATTGGATTAGTAATATCCAATGAGGGTGACTCGTTAGAGATGGGATCAGCAGTATCCTAGAACGAGTGTGAAGAGTATATTTTTCAAATGAAAACAATTTTGTTTTGAAATTTAAATCAATTATTCGTATTTGGTTATTTATTTATATTGAGTTGGACAGTCCAGTATATAAAGATTTTGCGTATACGTCTGATCCGCGTGTATTCAAAGTTTTAATATATTGGATAGATATAGCATCACACTCTAGTCGCCCGAAGATGATATTGATGATAGCGATCGCATCATCAACATTTATATTCGAGTTTCGAAGGTGTGATATCTATATATTTCCTATTGACTGGTGTGAGAACCAAAATTAGATAGGGCCTATTGTTGTGATTTGGCATCAAAAATCTGATTTTTGTATATGTATCAAAATTATGAATTTGAGACACTAATTCACTAATTGATTGATGATTGTGTTGTTTGTTTAATCGTTTGATAATTTTGAACCATTACGCCTAATTGTATCAAATAATGAATTGTATTGAAATTGGTCGCATTTGCTTGCATATACATGTATATCATTGAACATGTCATAGCAAGGAGGCTAGAGCAGAGAATAAAATTTGTTTGCCCGACAAATAGGTACATGTTTACTACATAATTTCCTGTTTTGTTTGGGTGATGATGATTTTGTGAGCCTATTGGCTAGCCGCTTGGCTTTTTCTTTTTCTTTTTGAGATCTGAAGGACCGGGGAAGCTATTTGAAATTCCCCGATGCTCCCGGTGCAGGGGAGGTTATGGCGAAATTTTTCGAAAATTTAGGATGTTAGCCAAATTTTTGAAATCTTTGAAAAGTTCTTAGAAACTGAAAAGTTGAAGAACTTAAGCCGTAATCGAAACAATGGAAGTTGAGTTGAATTGTTAAACAACTTTTGACTTTGTTCCTTTTCGGGGACGAAAAGTTTTAAGTGGGGGAGATTGTAATAACCCGAAAATCTGGGCCAGTTTAAAATTTTTATTTTGGCAATTTTGGCGAATTTTGAATATTTAAAATAGATTATTTTAAATAATATCGACGAGAAATTTATTTTGAATATAATTCGAACGTATATATTATATACGTCGTCGTTAGAATATAAATATTTATATATAATTATAAATAGAATTGAAAATGGCGCGGTAGTTCGATAATTCGATTTCAAACTTCAATTGAATGTACCGGGTGCAAAACAATCCGGATTTTAGTGAAACCAAAAATAATGGAATCTAATAGGGAATATCTTTCCAACGAATCCGAAAAAATCAAAAGTTCGTAGCGGGAATCAAAAGATATGTCCAGTTGAAAATTCTGAATAGTCGCTATGGAATTCAGGCCCTTAAAAATGGACATTTTGCAAATGACCTCGGATTTCGACGAAACCACTTTTGTTGGATCCGTAGTGTTAAATTATTGCTAGATTCCAAATTTCATAATTTTTCGAATCAATAGGTGAGCGTGGCAAAGGAAAACGCGTTTGACCAGTTTCAGTTGATTTTAATCGACTGGAAATTGGCCCCTTTTCCAACGGTCTCAGAATTCGACAAAACTAGTTTTGTTAGGACCGTATCGTCAATACGAAGCTAGAAAATATTTTTCGAGAATTTTTAGAGTTAGTATGTGACCCCGGTAATTTGAAATGCGCGTTTAAATTCAATATAGTGATTTAAATGTAAATTTAACGGAAACTGATCGAATCAGCTTGCGATACATATCCCATTGTGTTCGGAATGGGGGTAAAACGCTATGGACGACAGGCGGTGGGCCTCGTTTAGAGGTCGTATGTGAAAGTCAACTTCTTCGAAAATAAAATAATTAAATAATAAAAATAAAATAAAAAAATAAATAACTCCCTCCTTTTAGCTTCTGGCCCCCCCCGTTCAATTTCAAGAAAAAAAAAAACCTAGCAGCTAATCGCGCCGCCCACGCCGGAGTCCACGCCGCCGAGTTGACCTCCCCTCCACCGCGATGTCGGCCTCCTCCACTGACGCTTCTCTCTCTCCTCCTCTAAGCGAATCCCCAGTCGCGAGCTCCCCTGTCGCGAACCCAAACTCGCCGCGCCACCCCTGACCAACCACCGCACCTCCCTCCACCTTCTTCTTCCTCCTCCCTGCTGACTCGCGCCCCCCCTACCATCCTCCTCCGACGAGCCCCCCCTGTAAGTTCCCACTGTTTTTGTTTATTTACTTTAAACTGAATTTTCTTTATTTTAAAAACTGACTTTTTAATTACTTTAAAACTGATTTTTTTATAAGTATTAAAACTGATTTTTTTTATGAGATAAAACTGATATTTTTAAAGCGATTTAAAAACTGGTTTTTATTATTGTTGTAAAGTTATAAAATGTAATCTTTTATATTTGAAAAGATAAAAATATGATTTTTATATTTTTAAAGTATTAAAAATATGATTTTTATATTTTTAAAGTATTAAAAATATAGTCTTTACTATATAGATGATGTCAAAATATGATTTTTGTTTATAGATTTACAATGTGAAAATTCGATTTTTATATATTGAATAGCGAAATAAAAATTCGATTTTTATATATTGAATAACAAAGTAAAAATTCGATTTTTACATATGTAGTGGCTACGGGCAACGAAGACGACGAAGATGCGATAGCGATGAAGATTTCTATCAATGAAGTGCCGTGGAGCTAGGATAGCTATACGTGAGAATTTCTCACCTTTCAATTTCTTTTCTAGATATATTTATATACTAGGATGCAGACGGTGCTTAGTAGCACCCGACACCCGTCATCCACAGACCATGGATGGCTTGTTTGTTAAATTGTTTGGTTGTGTAGTTGGTTAGATTATTTGTTTTGAATTGAGTTGTTTGGTGATTTTGATTGATGTGTGAATGGCGTGGGCCTTCACTAGACCGGGGATAAGGCTAGGCCTTGTCCTGTTTCTAGTATCGTGCCGTTATGCCGCCGAAATTTTTCTAAAATAAGTTAGAAAAATAAAAATATCATTTTAGTTAAAGAATGAACTGAATAGAAATTCAAGTGTTGAAATAAGATATTTTATCGTTAAAAATATAATTTTTAACGTGAAGTGAATAAAATAAAATATTCATTTACAAACCAGACGGTTTGTTTATGTACACTGATTTGACTGATATTGATTGGGTCGATAAATTTTACACATCGCCCAACTGCACAACTAAAATCTGTGTTTGATTGTTTGAAACCCCACACGGGTGTTGGGATGAAATATGAATTTCACTCATCCTGATTGATTAAATATGTCGATCGATTGATTGACAGGCTGTTATAAGCGTTGAATATCTATATTTGATGCTTATACAGTGTAGTGCACTTTGGTTGATGGTTGATTATTGTTCAATGCTATTATATACATGTGTTGTATGGAAATCCATATAATTAATTTTATATGGTAATTGATTGGGCCTCATTCCAATTTGAAAAATAAAGAAAATTTGAAAATAGAAATTTATGAAGCCGTGTTGATTAGATTGACGCCATTTTGACGTGAACGATATTTATATCGACTTTATTCATTTTGAAATGAATATTGAAAAGTGATTTCGAAATCGGCGATTTCGAAATGAATTGAAAACGATTTCGAAATGAATTGAATTGAAAACGATTTCGAAATGAAATGAAATGAATTGAAAACGATTTCGAAATGAATTGAATTGAAAACGATTTCGAAATGAATTGAATTGAAAACGATTTCGAAATGAATTGAATTGAAAACGATTTCGAAATGAATTGAATTGAAAACGATTTCGAAATGAATTGAATTGAAAACGATTTCGAAATGAATTGAATTGAAAACGATTTCGAAATGAATTGAATTGAAAACGATTTCGAAATGAATTGAATTGAAAACGATTTCGAAATGAATTGAATTGAAAACGATTTCGAAATGAATTGAATTGAAAACGATTTCGAAATGAATTGAATTGAAAACGATTTCGAAATGAATTGAATTGAAAACGATTTCGAAATGAATTGAATTGAAAACGATTTCGAAATGAATTGAATTGAAAACGATTTCGAAATGAATTGAATCGAAAACGATTTCGAAATGAATTGAATCGAAAATGATTTCGAAATGAATTGAATTGAAAACGATTTCGAAATGAATTGAATTGAAAACGATTTCGAAATGAATTGAATTGAAAACGATTTCGAATTGAATTGAAAGTGAATTGAAATGAATTCAAATTGAATTGAAATTTGAATTGAATAGAAATGAATTTTAAAATGAATTTATAAAGAAGAATTCAATTTTGATTTGAATTGAAATGGAAGTTGAAAATGTTTTTGAAACGAATTCAAAACTATTTATATAATTCGTTTTAAATAGAAATCGACGAAGTATATATTATATATATTATATATATAATATAATGGCCTGAATAGAACGCGCCGCGCCACGGCAGTTCGTGAATTTCGACCATTTATTTCAAACGGACATTACGGGAGATCCGACCGTCGGATTCTCCTAAAACCGGAACCGTTGGGTTCGTATCGAAAAGAGCTTTCTAACGAATATTAGAAATTTGAAATCTAACGGTTGGATTTGGAATTATGTCCAAATCAAATTAGAAAAAGGTCGCTGTAAGTGCAGTTCGATGGCCATTGATGGAAATCGACTGTACGGGCCTTGATAAAATTATTAAAAATAGTAATAATTTGTGTAAAATCATAAGAAATGATTTGTGAAGATTTGGGGTGAAAAACTCCATATTTGAAAAGATAAAAATAGATTTTTATCGAAATGAACTAGTTTTGAACTAGAATTATAATTCTATTTATTTTTAAATAAATAAATTGAATTTGAAAAGGGTTTTGAAAATAACCAGAATTTCCAATGATTGCATTGGAGTGGATTTGAATCGAAATTGTCTTCGGAATATTTCGATGTTGGAATTCGTGATTATACATATGTTGTTATGGAAATTTGAAAGATATTTATCTATATCGTTATTTCCAATACGACATTTGTTGGTCGTAGAATTTGATATTGAATATAAGCCGATATATTTTCTATTCAGAGCCTTGTATTGAATATCAAATGTGATTTGGGTTTGTCGTGAATGGTGTCTTCACTAACACTGTTCTTGAACCCAGTTGAGAAAGGATTAAATCTTTTTATATAGATTTAATGAAGTGTACCAATTAAACGATATTTAATTGGAATAGAATTAGTATTGATTTTTGGGTTTATCACGAACAGTGTTTTAAACAACACTCGTTCTTTAACCCGATAATTAATGAATGTGATTTTGGGTTTATCGTGAACCGTGTTTTAAATGACACTGATTCTTTAACCCAGTTAACGATTAAAACTAAGTGGAGTTTTAATGAATCTTTAATTAGATTGAAAAGATCGAAAATGGAGTGTCACCCGTTTTGCTCCAGGCGATAGTTAAATCTTTAATTAGATTTGAACGTGAAATGGTAATTGAATTTACCGATAACACTGTGGTGTTAGATATGAAGTATTACCAGTTTTACTTCATGGGATGAATAGGTTGGGATTGGGAAATTAAAACAAATGATTACTTCGGTAAGGTTCGTTAATCCCGACTAGTTTGAATTGATATTCAAAAATAGATAAAGAATAAATTCAAGGAATTTATCTTGGATAAAATTAATGGGAACCTTTCCCTATGAATGTGAAATTTAGAAACTAACTGTCGGTTAGCCAAGCAGAATGGTTTTCTGAATATTGATCTGATGTTGGTTTCGGCCTTCGGGGTTAATATTTGGGGAATTATTCTCTTGATTAGTTTACGGTTAGTGACTAATGAATTGGAATGAGGCGTATGTTGTGTTTGTGTAACACTTGTTTAATATATACGCGAGTTATTCAGAAAGACCGGGTTTATCCCATTCTGAATAACTGATTCGACGTGGTGTCGAAGATGAAGACGGTGGTCGAAGACCGGAAGTCTTCACGTCGTTTGGGTGATTACTGATGATCTTGATTGGGCTGTACACCCAAGAAGATGGAAACAGTTAGTGATCATCCAGACATACTTGGAGATCGATGGATATGCGGGGTACTAGGTGCCTCCGGTTTCGTTCAGACCCAGAACGGACTTGTAAATGGACTGTGTGTCTGACATTGGATTTTAGTCTGTGTGATTGATTTCTATTAAATATATATATCTGTTTGGCGGCGGAGAATTTATTCTCTTGCTTAACGCCCTTCTCTGAGACGTACGAGCTCAGGGGTTATATACTGATGGATGTCAAACACATAGAGTGAATTGCCTGTGTGGCATGCCTAAGTGGCAATTGATCGAGGCTTCTGTTGAAAAGCAAAGTCTTGTGGTGATGATCAAAGCACGGCCTTTGTGGCGTAGCTTTGTGTAACGTTTACTTCGCGAGTTTCACACCCGGTATGAACCAAAAACGGGAGACGGACCTCAGGGGGGACATGCGTTTTCTTTCTAGCTAGAAGTGGCGTCAGTGGTTTTACACGCCCTGACGAGTTTGACTTATGTGGTTGTTACTGTTGCGAGGCGCCTCGGTTAGATCGGACGATCCGGGTCCGATGGAGTCATTCGTTGGCTCATTTACGCCCCAAAGGGCAGAGGGACGCATTGTTCAGGCATTATAATCCACTTCGTGTGGACCGGCCCTGACGATCCAAGGGGCAGTTGCGGCTGTTCCTAGACATGGGCTAGATTGTCTAAAATCGGTTGAGGACTATCTTTTGCCTCGGTTCATAGACGGAAATCCAATTTCCAAATACGTGACATTTGCAGTTTTATTTGTAGAGCCTAGTATGGCGACATAGTGGGATGGGGCGCTCATGCCGCCTATGATTGATACTTATGATTTGAAGTTGTTTTATACACTATGCACTTATAATAGTATCAAATGATTTGTTTTAACCGTATCAAGCATTCTTTGGCAGTTATAAGGGAAAACCCTATCCTCGGTTGCGTTGCATTGTGTGATGGGACCTGGGTCTTATAACAGCTTCATTTTTCTTTATTTAGCATTGCGCTGTTTGTTTTTATGCACTGGTATTCTTGGGAGGAAACCCGTTCCGTGTTATACGGCGTGGTCCCTTGATTCACCTAACTTTAAAATAAAGAATAATAACTGTTTTATTTCTCACACCAGTCCCATGACTGACCTGGAGTTTATTGTTTTGACCTAAACTCTGGGTGCCCTTATTTTGACACGGGCAGCTAGTAGTTTCGGTTTTGCAGATTTATATTCACAGGATCCTGGTTTACAGCTGGAATGATATCCGGAAAGCTTTGTATCCGTATATCTCTTCTAATTGTGTATTGTATTATTTTCCGCTGCGATGTATTTAAATGTAATTTTAATCTCTGATATTTCTGTGTAATATTTATTCATTTATACTCTGTATATTCTTGTAATCTGATGCATTGTTGTAATATACAATGAAACGTTCTTTTATATGTGTTCTGTTGTGGTTTGTTCTCGAACTATCCGACACTTTCCTTTACGGGGAAGTTGCGGGTCTTTACAATAATTTAATTTTACTACCGATTAACTATTTATTTAATTTTAATTAACTTACTAAAACAAATAAATAAATAAATAAAATATCCTATGTATATTAAAATTATATAAAAACGTATACCTCGCTATATGGATCTACCAAGAACAGCAACCACTAATCAACTTTGCCGAAATCAGCCCAAATGCTACCCACATCTCTTTAGCAATTCATCGAACACGTCACCGACAACTACCATCTCCTCTAGTGAAAGCCCATCACGCCTGCATCCCCCAAAAACATAGACCAACCTCCACTGTCGTACTCAAGCATCACCCCTGCAACAATACCCAATACCACAAATCATCCACAGCAAATCATTTCTAGTATCAAATATCAAAGATCAAACTCCTCAATCATCTCTTTCACACCAAATCCGAACATCATTGACACAACTCCCTTATACTGCTGCACCCCCAAATCACCTTTGTCGAACACCAGTTTACCAAGTTCGAACTCAAAAATGTCGCTTATCCTTAAAATCCAAGCCTGGCTTCCCTTAATTTCAATCACGATTCCCAATAACCTCTCACTTCGCACCAGAAAACATCATGATGCCATCAAATCATGATTTTGAAATCGTGTCTTGCACGAAAAAAAATTACGCGACTATCAGAAAAATCACGAACTCCTAATTCATGCTGGAGTCAAAACTCAACTCTATCACACCCAGATCTTGGAACGCCCAAGCTTTGTTGCTCACGAAATCCTCGACTTACATTTGAAATCAAATTTGAAATTGATTTCACTAATTTTTTTTATAAAAAGAACGATTTGATTTTACTGGAATGAAAGAGGGAAAACTAAATTTTTAGTTGGTAGAAGGAATAAAAAGAGAGAAAGGGGTGTGCCCGATTTATGAAATGGAAGAGGAAGACAATCGTACTAGGGTATTAAATTTATGTTGGTAAAGTACACAGCATATATTTATTTGATTTGTATTTAATTTCAATTTAACTGCGATTTGAGTTCGAACTTATCCACTTAATTTTATAATAATATACACTAGGGTTCCGAACCCCTACTATGATCATATGGAGAAGACACTATTTAAATCGACGATATGAAATTAAATTCAATCTAATTATTTCTGAGCATTTACTGATCACACAACTCAAAGATAAATTCAAATGCTCCGAGATTTGAAACCCAATAATAATATGCTATTACGTATCTGATAGAACTGATTTCATTGAATTCTAAGGTCATTTCAAAATTAGCTATTTTATGTATTAAATTATATTGATTAAAATATAAATCAATCTAAAACAATTAAATTCATCAACATTAAATTATTATTATAATTCTAGTTCAATATATAATTTATATTGATCGACTGAATCGTTTCGATTCAGTCTTTAACTCTGAATTCAATTGCTTGCTGATAATTTGATATATTCGAAATTAAATCATATATAGTTTATTAAATCGATAAGTTCAATATAAAAATCCATTTACCTTTCTAATTCAACATTTAAAACAAATTTAAATGATCATTATAAAATAGTTAAAAATACGGGATGTTACATTTCTTCCCCCTAAAAAGAATTTCGCCCTCGAAATTAATAACGCAGAAGAAATGCAACAGACTCGTTAACTTTTCAAAGCCCACTTTTTTATAACTTAGTATTTTCATAACTCAAGTCCCATACACTTCAAATTTTCATGGAAATATTAAATTTCTTATCTCTCATTCAAAAACCTTCAAATTGAATTCAATTTGAAAATCTTCTCTTTTATCTTTACAATAAGTTTCAAAAATTTTGAAATTTTTTCTAACTCCCTAAAATTTTGAATTTTTTTGTTAGAGTATCCCCAATACGGAGGAACTTTTGCAATATACCGAAAGAGGTGAAAAAGTATACATGGTCGAGAAACAGTTCATATATCCTAGTTTGACATTTTTGCGTTGGCATAACTTATATAAACCTTATCTAAGAAAGCGTGCTTAGCATATTCACAATCCATGCACCCAGAACTGAGCCAGGAAGCTCCATATATCTGTACATACTCAATTTAAACTCATACATTTCATAAATATGAAGTTTCAATAACTTTCATCCATTTAAATGGCTAAAAACATAAATTCAACACAAAACTGTTATAATGTATATTCAACATATATATGCTAACACAAGTCCCGATATTTAGTTTAAACCTCATTTTGTTCTTATTATTCACCAAATACTCATATTTATTTCATTTGAATGATTTACGAATAATATATTCACATTCAAATGTATTCCACTCATATGCATTTATAGATTTTAATTTGTTGGTTTATTTTCGCTTACGATAGGTTTTTTCCATGCATATTCGATATTACTTGGTTAATAAAACAACTAATTACACTTCTGGTAAATTTTAAATTCTAAAATTCAAATACCCGGGTTTTTATTTCAAATCAGTTGTAAATCATATACATTAACCATAGTAGTTCAAAACTTTTGAATTCTTAGAGCAACTTGTTTTCTCAAAACAAATTCTCATTAGCAATCTTACTATGCTTGCAATCATCACTCAGAAACTCGAAAATGAATACCGATGGTGTGGCCATCCGTCATCTGAATTATTTTCCAGTGATTGAAGTGATTTCAGTGCTTTATCCTTTTTTAAAAATCCATTCAAAATGATTTTATTCAAAAATCCTTCAAAAACAAAGTTATGCTATTTTAATATACTTTGGAAAAATATTTTCCAAATTTCCGGGATTTAAATTCTAATTCTGGTTTTAATCTTATTTCATTTTCATCTCATTTGTGTATATTATTCACATACAAATTCTATTTGATTAAATAAAACCATTTCAATTTTATAATATCATAATAACAACCAACTCATCCATATATAAATAATTCTAGAAAATTATCCATTTTTATATCAAAATATAATTTTGGGTAAAATTATTTCATTTACCTAGCATTTAAAACATAATGTGTCAGATTACTTTGTTCAAGTGTTTATGAATCCATATCGGCCACGTTAGCTAAATGTGTCGATGCGGAATTTATATTCTGCTCAACAAATCAATCAACACAATACAAAACAATTTTTATATCAACTTACAAATGCGCTTTCTCATATATATACACTCAAATTCATTCTGGGGTACTACGAACCATATCTCTAATGAGTAAACCCCTACCAAAGCCAAGGTGTTCGCTCAACCTAAGCTCCGATACTGAATGTGATGGCCCGCAAATCTGTACTATCCGAGTTGACAGAAAAAACTTACGTCCAACCCAAATTGCAAAGAAATACGAGCCATTAAGGTTAAAGAAAAAGAAATGGATAGAAGATATAACAAAGAGAACAACAAAATCTCACAGCGGGATGAACAAAATACAATATCATATATCATAACTTGAAATATAGATCTGTATTATATAAACACATACCATATCAGAGTACATCACACATGCAACACAACGGAAGTAACTCTAAATAACTAATGGTGAAGCCTCCTTCTTCATGCTCCTCCAAATGTATCTGTAAATTCAAGAAACACTTGACTGCCTAGTACAAAATTGGGGACCCAAGAGTTTAGGGTAAAAAAAAAAAAAAAAAAAACTCTGGGTGAGTCATGGGACTGGTGTGAGTAAACTCCAACCATATTGTTTCTTTGACAAACCTTTTGAAAGAAAAGGATAATAGTAAGACCTGCCCACACAATAACATGGACGGTTTTTACCTTAATATAACCCAAAACATTTTTGATATGAAATTCGGTGATATTATAATAATGTCTAATCAAGTAAATAACCGAATAGCAAAATGCTTGCATCTCACACTCCACATACATATTAAAAAGTTCAAAAACCGCATGGCACTAATTGGAGATTGGATTCCAACTACGACAAGGTATAAAACCACCTCCCGATCAGGATACTCTAGTGGGGCTACACTGGGTTTCAACAAGAACATTTGTTAAAGATTGGAGTTTTGATGACAACAACCTTATTTCAATATTAATTGATTATAAAATATATACTAACATTTTTATCTATAATATATATACACACACACACATATGCAGGATTTATGTACAGGAATCATTATTGAAGACTGTACAGTTTAAAGATTTAAGAGATTCAGAATTCAGAGATGATTCAAGACTCATGAGTATTTAAGATTTAAAGAGTTCAAGATAAATATAGTAATAGAGTCCAGTTTATGTATAACTCTGAATAACACTCCAGGTTCAAATTCAAATTCAAACCCTGACTTTCAATTTCTGATTTCAAATCTATTTTCAAATTCTATCTTCAATCTCTGTCTTCTCTATGTTATTTTCTTTACCTTATTTTTGATTTTAAACTCAAAGTTTTATAGTTTATAAGTTTTTTATATTATATACTTTATATTTATATAGTTTTAACTCTATAATTTTATAAATATGTTTATATAGTTTTATATTTATGTTTTCATATTATTTTCTACTTTATAATATTCATTTATAATACTATGTTTTAATTCAAGAATTTCCAGAATTATATATATTTATATATATATATATATATATCAAAATGCTTGAAAAATGCTCAAATTTCAATTTTGTACTGTGATATCTCGACGTACATTTATATACATGTCGACATAAAACCGTCATTTTTTGAAAATTGAAAGGAAGTGCCTTTTCACTATTTGTGATGCTCCCGAAATATTGTAACCTTTCAAATGTTATAAATAGGGGCTGGTTATTTTTTCATAATTCTTCTTCTCCATCTTCTTCTCCTTTCTTTACACCATTATATCTTCTCATTTTTATGATTTCTACACTTATACACTGCCGAATTCAATTCTATTTACATAATACTTCGTATCTTCTCACTCTCTACTCATTACTCTCTGAATCAAAGTGCTATTGAAGAGTTATAGGGCTGTTGTAATTGTTTGGGTAGTGTATGTAATCAGTTGTATCCCTTGTAGCCGTTAAATCATGGAGAGTGGAATCGGTGGTATCCCTTGTAGCTATTAAGTCAAGGACAATGGAATTGGTGGTATCCTTAGTAATCGTTAAATCAAGGAGAGCGGAATCGGTGGTATCCCTTGTAGCCGTGAAATCAAGGAGTGGATTGTAATTGAATATTGATATAGTAATAAAACTCTACACAATCCAGCGTCGCACGGGACTGGACCTAGAAGCAATTCGAAAACAGTATAAAATCTAGTGTGGTCTTTCCTTTTCTACATTTTATTTATATTTTTCTATGTGTCTGTTTTTGATTATGTGTCCGTGATTGCTTCAGCGGTGTTTGATTCGTACAGTAGATCATATAAGTTTTAGATTTTGTTTAAATTCTCAAAAACATTATTCACCCCCTCTAGTAATAGTTTTGCCTTAACGATCGATTCCGTAATCCCTAACAATTGGTATCAGAGTAAGTTCTTTCAAGAAGTTCATAATCTGATTTTTGAAAATTTTAAACGGCAAATTTTGAAATCTTTTTCAACCCTAACATCAATTCATTGATTTTATCAATGTTGAATGAATCTGCATATAATCGTGTTGAAAAAACATGTGATCTACTAAAATATTGTTCAATATAGGAAAAGATGTGTTATATGGCTATTGGATATTCAAACACTGAAAAGATGGGTGACGTGGCTGTTGAAAATTCAAATTCCAAAATGGTGTGTTACATAGCTGTTGAGAATTCAAAATTCTTATAAACACATGGTAGAAATCAAAACGAAGAAAAGACTGATGACGGTTGGTGAAAGGACATTAAGAAGAAGAAGTGGATATAATGTAAATCAACATAGAAATGGGTACCAAATCAATTTATAACTTTGGATTTTCATCTACAACTTAACTTCATAGTATACTTCTCTTCATTTTCTTCGGAATGCCGTAGGTTTCATGTGTATCTGTCAAGAATTGATCAAATCAAGTTTTGGTGAATAAAGAGAGAAGGAAACCAAAACTGTCGACGAGTATATCTTCATACTGCATACACAAGTTAGGCTATTTTGTCTCAAATCCTTTTCCAGATTTTATTTCTCATTCTCACGGTCGTTTTGATGGGTTGATCTTCAAATTACAAAAAAATTGAGTGAGATATGGCGATTCTAAGTTGACTATCCGAAACAGAAGAATTGTTACAGGATATTCTGTTTTCCTCTTACTATTTCGACTTTCTGCACCATAATACAATCCCAATTCATCCCCAAACTTTTACTAGATCGTTGTCCTTGCATTTCTCTTCGATTTTCCACTGATTTCATCCAATTTCGTTAAGAAATGAAGAAGTTATGCCTCCTGAAAGATTGGTTGAAAGTGTAATTAAAACGAGAAGAAGAAAAAGATAAAAGAATGTGAAGAGACATGACTTTTGGGCCTATTTATGATGGCTGAAATGTTTTTTCATTCAAATTTAAAATTCAAATTCAAAATTTTGGCACCAAGTTGATTGAACTACTAAATCTTCAATATCTTTCGCATACAGTCTTCAAATTTAGCAAATGACTATACTATCCTGATCAGGAAAACGAGCCCGTCGCAATATAGCAAGTCTCATCGTCAAATTCTAAATGATGTGAACGTATGTTTCATAATAATGGAAGGACATCAAAATGGAAGATTGCAAAAAGAGGTATGTCTTAATTATTATTTTTGGTTGAATGGATGTTTTGTTTACTTTGCTTTGTTTTGAATTCGAAATTTAAAAATTTATAACTCTAACTTGAAATATAAAAATTCAAATTTGAAAATTTGAATTTTTGAATTCATAATAATAATTATATATATGATTTTGTGTCTTAATATAAGAAGATATAGTTTTATAGTTTAAATTATATCCAAATTTCATAATTTTGTTATGACTATAGACTTCTTTTTAAATTTTTAAAAGGTTCCTTAGAAAATTAATATATTTTGATTTCTAAAAGTTTAAATTTAGTATTGATTTGTATCAAAAAGATTAATATATACCTTATAATAAATTGAATGTTAAGCTCTTTTTAAATCAGTTTTTATATACAGTATTGTGAATATATGTTTATAGTTTTACTTTATATGATACAATTTATAGATTCTCTTTAAATATATCTTCAATTTTTACTATAAGATGTACCCTACTTAAATTATTCAACTCCATATTTCTCATAGAATTATTCTTAATTTTTATTGCTTATCATGAATATTTTTTAATCAAAAACTTATCTTTCAATCACTTTTATTAGTATAATTAACCTAAGTCTAGAAATCAACATTATCATTGCTTAATTCAAATAATTTATAATATATATGCATAATAGTTAGATATTACTTTAAAAATCTTCTATAGATATACATATCATTTTCAAATCATGTTATATTAGCATAATATCAGTACACATCTTATTTCATATCATACATCATTATTATGAATTACAATGCGTATCAAATTAAAATCATTCACATCATAAGTTGCATTTCATTTAATATATCATTTTATATTGCTTTGCATATGACATACATTTCATTTTATTTTATAACCAATATACTGCACACACTATATTACATATTAACTTTTAACTCCACACATAACAAGTATACTATATGGGGAATTATTGTCTTAGAAGTGCATAGGATTATTAAATACATAACATATTTACTTTGACTTGATTGGCTTGATTAACTTGTTTGCTTGTTTGATTTACTTGACTCGTTTGAATTGTTTAACATGGTTAAATTTCATTAGTGGTTGATAGGTATGTTAGAAATATACTTATGCATTTGTATTTGATAGGATTTTTATAGGTTTTAGGACAAATAGAAGTTTTGTGACAACAAAACTTAAATATATTGATTGTTTGGATTAAATTTCTTTACTTAAATCATAATTTTAAGGATATCTTATCAGAGTTATTTCTTAAGTTTAGATTAAAGTTGTATTATAGTTTTAAGAGAATTAGAGTTTAGGATATTCTTGTATTAGATCAAGGGGGAGTTTTTAAGGATTAGTTGAAGGTTCAAGAATTCTTTGGTTGATTTAATTGTTTATATTGTTTGTTTGAATTGCTTGTTTGGATACATTTTCTTGTTTGAATTGATTGGTTTGCTTAATTTATTATCCTTCTATTTAATTTATTAGACTAGTGTAGTCATAGATTTAGGGGGAGTAATAGAAATTTATAGAGAATTATAGATTAAGGGAGAGTTATAGATTTAGGGAAAGTTATATATAGAATTAGGATATTATACAGGCATAAATCCAAGGGGAGTATTTTATAAGGTATAGATAGATTTAGGATTAAGGGGGAGTACTTTAGTATAGGAATTATTTAAATAGTTATAGGATTTAGGGAGCAGTTTGAAATTTTCTTTTTGATAATGCCAAAGGGGGAGAAATTAAAAAATATACAATTAGTTTATAGGATTCATAAATACAGGGGGAGTATTAGAAGGATCACCATTAACAGGTATGAACAAGTATAATATTTTATAAACTAAGGTTGTCATCATAAAAAAGGAGGAGATTGTTGGAGAATGGAGTTTTGATGACAACAAACATATTTCAGTATTAATTGATTATAAGATATATACTAACACTTTTATCTAGAATACACACACACACATATGCAGGATTTATATACATGAATTATTATTGAAGACTGTGCAGTTTTAAGATTTAAGAGATTCGGAATTCAGATATGATTCAAGACTCATGAGTATTCAAAAGTTCAAGATAAATATAGTAACAGAGTCTAGTTTATGTAAGACTCTAAATAGCACTCCAGGTACAAATTCAAATCCAAATTTTGATTTTCAATTTTTGATTTCAAATTCTGTTTTCAAATTCTATCTTCAATCTTTATCTACTCTATTTTATTTTCTTTACCTTACTTTCAATTTTAAACTCAAAGTTTTAAGTTTATAAGTTTTATACTTTATATTTATATAGTTTTAACTCTCTAATTTTATAAATATGTTTATATAGTTTATATTTATGTTTTCATATGATTTTCTACTTTATAATATTCATTTATAACATTATGTTTTAATTCAAGATTTTCCAACATTATATATATATATATATATATATATATCAAAACACTTGAAAGTTAATCAAATTTCAATTTTTTACTGAGATGTGTTACATATAATTGCCATTTTTTGAAAATTGAAAGGAAGTCTCTTTTCACTATTTGTGACGTTCCAGAAACTTTGCAACCTTTCAAATGTTATAAATAGGGGCTTATTTCGAATTTTTTCATAATTCTTCTTCTCTATCTTCATCTCCTTTCTTTACACCATTATATCTTTTCATTTTTACGATTTCTACACTTATACTCTGCCGAATTCGATTCTATTCACATAAAACTTCTTCTCTTCTCACTCTCTACTCATTACTCTTTGAATCAAAGTGCTATTGAAGAGTTATAGGGCTGTTGTATTTTTTTAACATGATAGAAATATATAAATCAAAAAGGAGAAACAAGCCGTTCTCCAACGGCTCACAAAAATGGATTTTGGAAATTGAAACCGTGCATACACAAAAAAGAGGAAAAAGAAACATGCAAATACATCGAAGACGAATAAAAGAAGAAGACGCAATCCAAAGCTCCACGAAGCTGGGCAAAGACCAAAATTAGTGGGCATGTCCTCCAACCGAAACATTGACGGACGAATCAGAAGACAAGGTAGATAGCAAGATGACGTCACAACAAAAAGCCACCAGTTCTACCAAGATCCAAAGCCGGTACTGCTCCAGTGTGTAACGTGGAGACCTACCCACCTGAATCTCCAGCCAAAGCAAATCCAGTACCTAAAAAAAGCGATCTGCATAACTAGTAAACATCATAAGTCCGGGGAGGGGGGGGGTAGAAAAGAACAAAATAAAAAATAAAAAGTGGAGAACTAGAAAAAAGGAAAGCAAGAAATCAAGCACTCAGCCAACGCCTGCTCTAGGAGTGCCCACCATCGACAACACGTCAAATGAAACAGCTAGCCTCCTAGAGCGGGTATCAATGAAACCCTTGAAAGGCCTACCACGGAAGGCAAGGAACACATCGTTCCTAACTTTTTGGATAAATGTAGGAGGGTGCATCGATACATAATCAAAAATACCCTTATTCCTAGCACACAAAATGTGCCAGTAGATAAGACAAGGTAACAAACGTAGTAGAATAAAGCGTAAAGATTTGCAAGAGACGCCAGTCCACCAGAGTCTTAGAAAATGTACCGTCGAGTTGGCATAACTTTGGCATCCCATCAGATTCCCGAAGTAATTCCAGATAGCCCGGGCACAAGAGCCAGCAATTAACAAATGAAAAGAAGATTCAGAGCATCCAGTGTTGCAGCACCTGCATATGGACACAAGAAGGATGCCAATATGCTAGAGGTTCTCATCTATTGGCAAACCTTCAAGCAAGTTATTCTAAATAAAAAGAGAAACCTTCGGTGGGATACAGATATTCCAAATAAAACAGAAAACCGAAAGTCGTGGATTAGGAGACCTAATCGAATTCCATGCCACCTTAAACGGGAAGGGGTTGTCGTCCCAAATGATTCCACCCCCATGATCATCAGTTAAGTCTTTTATGAATTTCATCTGTTTACACGTATCACTAGTGTAGGATGGGATACCATTGTAATTCGCGTTTGCAAGTGTATGATACTTGGCATGGAGGAACGACGCCCAAATAGAATTGTTCGCTCCAAACCGCATCCACAGGTTACAAGCAAGGGCCACACAAATGTCCTTAGGGTTTCGGAGATCGAGGCCTCCCTCACGTTTGGGATGACAAATGGTGTTCCAGGAAATCTAGTGATGACGTAAAGAGTTGTCCTTACTTCCCTAGAAGAAAGCAGAAACCAAGGCCCGGTAGGAGCGGAAGAAAGAGGCCATGGGAGTCATTGCAGCAAAGATATGGGATCCCTACGAGTCCAGGACAGACTTAATGTGGACAAGTCTAACAACCTGGGAAATGAAGGTAGCATTCCACTAAATAATCTTGCCCCTGACTTTGTCAGTTAGGGGATTGAAGATGGCATTGAGCTTCCAACCACGGTAAAGAACTATCCCATATAAGGGAGAGGGAGGGTAGCTGCATTAAAACCAGACGTGCACTCAATCCAAGAGGACCTAGTCGCCGGAAGATCTTTTGCGGGCACGAAGAAGCTTTTAGAAGAGCTCACCAGTTGCCTCGAGCAACTCTCATACTGCCGAATAAAAGCTAGAAGGGACCAGACAGAATGGCGAGAGCCATTCATGAAGATGATGTTGTTGTCCGTAAAAGATAAGGAAGAGGTAAGTGGACAACCCCTAGGAATGATGAACCTATGAACCTGCCTAGCTGTCGTTAGAGAGTAGAGCCCTCAAAATGAATGCCTTGGCAGCAATGACGAAAAGGGAGGAAGATAGGGGATCACCCTGCCTTAGGCCTCTCGCGGATTTGAAATAGCCTACAACTCAACTATTGATGAGAATTGAAAAATAACTGAAACACCCCACCTTCGTTAGGGTCACTCTCAAAGGGAATGCCCTAATTTTGGTGGAGGTTTATAAGTATAAGTCACAGATACACAAGACAGATATAAATACACATATTTCTGAACAGCGGAAAACAACAACAATTTTTATTTCAACGAAATACGTGTTACACAAACCATGTCATAATTGTCTTACAATACTTCCAAAAACCATTACATTCTCATAACTGTCTTGATTTCATAACTTAAAGAAGCATAAAAACAAAAGTAAACTGCATAAGTCCCCATAGTTGCAATCCAAAGCCATATTCCAAATCGAAAGAGATCCAAGTAATACATTCTTTCATTTCAAGCTGGATGTGAAAACTGGTCAAGCTGCGGTATTCCCACCCTGTGGACCTGGAGGGGGGGGGGGGTGGGAAACGAAAGAAAAGAAGACGAAAGAAAAGTAGAGTCAGACATAAAGCCTGAGTAAGTCTAGGACTATTCAGTCCATGAATAAAGAATTGGGCATGATAAGTATAAACTGGAAATGGGAAAGCAACATAAACTAAGTTAAGTTGTCTAGAGTCGAATATACTTATCGTACCCCATATTAATCTCTGCATCCATAAAAACTAGTTCCCAACAGGCACCCCATAATCAGGGTGAAGTGATCCGTTTCTAATGATCGGCTCCTACTCGTATAGTTACATGTGTATTATGGCCCCCGATGTTGTAGTTACCTATGCTGGTCCCACCATGGGGTGTATCAAGTCCCATGGTGGTGGCCCGACACAATTCTAGAATGCACGGGTATACTACTGGTGCCCAGTGCCTTATTTTTCTGCGCCGGAGTGTGTGCGCGCCCGCACCCCGTTAGAACCTAAACTGCCGCACCACCGCTGTCGATTTGACCTCTTACAGTCAGCCCAGTAATCGTGCCCCACCCTGCCTAGTTTAGGGTATCCTGATACACCTTGTAGGGTTACTTCTGAAAAGGGTCCCCCGCTACTAGGTTTTCTATTTCTAGCCAACATGCTAAGTTGGTTAAGTGTTTTGTAAACCTAACCCCCAATCAGTCTATATAGTTTAGCATGTTCCATTTTTGATTAAGTATTAATTCAATTTACCTAATCCTACCAATCCTGACTCAGTCTTAATTGTCTTATTAAAGCCTCGACCTCTCACATTAGACAGATATTGTTGTGGCTGCCTGTTGTTGGTTGGGTCCGGGCAGTCTTACGCCACAACTCAGTCTAACCTCGGGTCCTTATTGGGCTCCGTGTTTAACCACCCACATTGGATAGGTATTGTTGTGACTACTGGACAGCCGGGCGGTTCCGGGCAGGTTTACATGACAACTCAATCCAACCTCAGGTTAAACACATCGTATTTTCTAAATTTACATATTTTGTCTCTTTTCTTTTTATATGTAAATATTTGCAGCCCATTATTCAAATTCATCTTTATTGGGTAAAATTAATTTACACCACTTAATTGTTTTTCAAGGTCGTTGGCATGCGTCAAACATGCCAACACATATGTTTTATATTTTAACCCAAACGTCCTTACCCCTATTTTATACGTTCGCTACAATATAACATATGTTGGGTTTAACATTTAAACCCAACTTAGCCACATGAAAAAGGGGAGGCTTAGAACATGGTGTTTATATATTCTAAGTAACATAAAAAGGGGAGTGTGAACACATAGCGAACCAATTAACATAAATTTGGCACTTGTGAACTTGCATTGTAATAGCATATAATCATGGCATAAACATACCTAAACATGAAATCATGGTTTTTGATCTATTCATATAATCATGGCATAAATATACCTAAACATGAAATTATGGTTTTTAATTTATTCATGCAAACTTGCAATTGGACTGTAAATCTAACATAGCTATGTGTCACATATATTGTCATATGATTTTTGATAACAATATAGGCCTAAAACATGTTTTTCAATTTGGCATAACACCAAACATAGTCTAGTCATGTTCATAGAGTCAACGCAAGTTCACAAAGATGCTTACTTTTGTCTCTAATACAAAAGTATGGTTTTACACTTGAATCATGATGCCAATTCCAACATAAATTCACATAAGTCATAATACCCAAATGCATCCAACTACACTAAAAGTGATTATAATATATATTATGTTGGCATAATAGTGAATCATATACTTGCATGAATCTCAAATAAACTACCACAAACATGTAGTTGTTAACTTTCAACATGAATCACATACTTGCAAATATCCAATCGTTATACCACAACATCCCAAATCGTTTAGAATCAAAGCAACATTCAAATATGAATTATTATCACCACAAATCAAATACAACTCTATTTCTCATTTTACAGAAATCAAAACCCAATTATTTATTCACATCGGAATAGCACTCTACTTACAACGTATGACGAATCTTCAATTCAGGAATCTGAATTTTGAATTTGGAGATGCTATCCTTTGTTGTAGGCATTGTTTTGATTTAGTTGTCGATGCTTTAAGCTTTTGAATTGTCTCCTAATCGTCTCTCTATTTTGACAGCTATTCCTAGTCTTTCCTTAGCAGCATGATGGTCTCATTCTTATTTTTATTTGTATGAATTAGGTGGAGTCTTAGGTCCTTTTTATAGAGTTTGTGAATTAATTAGGACCGTCGATGGAGCTTGGATTAATATTAGCCATTCATTTGAAGGAGTGACCAATCAGGAGCTGACACCTAGCCCTAGTGACAAGGCAAGGCTCAAAAATTCGGCTAAGCATAGACCAGGCCAGCCAGGGGGGGCTGGGTTCGACCTGGCTCAGGGGCCAGGTCGACTCCCCAGTCGACCCCCAGGTCGACTCTAGAGTCGACCTGCCTGGGGAAGGTCGACCCCCAGGTCGACTCCCAGGTCGACCTGGTGGGTTGGGCGGGAACTTTTCCCGCCTACTCTGATTGGGCTGAAATTCAAATCTGTTTTCGGAATTTGAATTTTCTGAAACTTCATCGGGCCATAATTTGGTCATACGGGCTCCGTTTTTCGAAAACTCAGACTCTATTTCGCGTATTTTTCCGAGACGAACGCAATGGCATACCCGTTTCCCTTGATTCATATTTTAAAATTTAATTCTGCCTTGATTTACGTTATAACATGTTATTCAAAAATACGGGTTGTTACATTCTCCCCACCTTAAAGGATTTCGTCCCCGAAATCTTCAAGTTAGGAAGAACGTAACCTACCATCCATCATACATCTACTCAAAACACCATCCACGAGCAGTCATTGTCCTTAAAAGATTCTAAATGCTATATGAACATATGCAAAGGTGTGTGTATATGTACTTATCTAATGCGAAAATCAGGCGGTTACTGATTCTGTAAACCTCCTTAATGCAAATTATGTAAGTGTCATGAATCCATTATGTATGCAAATTTTCCTAATCATGATTCTACATGAGTGCACAATCATTCATATAAATGCAACATCCATATAACACATTAAACTTCAACCATATATGAATATAAATACATATATGCATATGCAACATGAAGTGACTGAGCCGATCTAAAACCTAAACTGTGTGTGTATATGCAACCATGAGCAACCACTAGCAATCACTTGCAATCACTTGCAACCATCATCCATAACATGTTTCAATTACATGTTTTCATCCAAAGAGTTTCTACCTAAAAGATAAGGTCGAGGAGATATACCTAAAAAGATAGATAAAAGCACAACTTAAGGAAAAAGAAAGATCAAAGATGTACCCTCGAAAAGAAAAGGGTACGCAGCGCGTATTCTAGCTTCAGTTTCCCAAGTTGCGTCTCCCTCGGCGTCGCTCTATTGAACTTTGATGAGCTTGACTTCGCGGTTGTGTAGAGTTTTCACTTCCGTTCCTAATATGCGAGTTGGAACTTTCCTCACGGTTGCTTCGCGTTCCACTTCAGCTTCTTTTAGGATATTTGGCTCTACCACTTTAGCAGATTCATGTAGACATTTTCGGAGGTGCGAAATATGAAAAACGTTGTGAACTCCGGCCAGCTTTTCAGGTAACTCTAATCTATAGGCCATTTTCCCGATTTTCTCGATGATAGGAAATGGCCCTACGAACCTTGGTGCTAGCTTTCCTGTGGTTCCAAAACGAACAACGTTTCTTAGCGGAGATACCTTAAGAAAAACTCTGTCCCCAACCTCAAATTCAAGGTCGGTCCTCCTCTTGTCGGCGTAGGATTTTTGTCTGTCTTGGGCTGTCTTCATTCTTCTCCGTATCAAGTCTACTTTTTCTGAAGTCTCTCGGATCATATCTGGTCCAAGTATGAGCTTGTTAGTAGACTCCCACCAACAAGTGGGCGATCGACACGGTCTTCCATATAAAGCTTCAAAGGGCGCCATTCCGATGGTTGCTTGGTAGCTGTTGTTGTAGGCAAATTCCACCAAAGGAAGATGGTCTTCCCACGTCCCTCCGAAGTCAAGGATGCACAGTCTTAAAAGGTCCTCCAAAACTCTGTTCAATCTTTCTGTCTGGCCGTTAGTCTGGGGATGATAGGCTATGCTCAAGCATAACTGTTTGCCTACCGCTTCTTGCAGACTCCGCCAAAACTCACTTGTGAAGATATGGTCTCGGTCACTAACAATGCTGGAGGGTATTCCATGGAGTCGAACAATTTCCTTGAGGTAAAGAGATGCTAGGGATGAGGCAGTTCTTTTACTCTTGACAGGTAAAAGTGGGCACTTTTAGTAAGCCTATCCACTATTACCCAAATGCTAGTGTTGCCTCTTCTAGACCTAGGCAGCCCATCAATGAAGTCCATTGAGATGCTATCCCATTTCCACTGCGGGACCTCTAGAGGATGGAGAAAATCGCCAGGTTTCTTCTGTTCTGCCTTAACCTGTTGGCAAACCATACACTTTGAAACGAATTCTGCCATGTCTTTCTTCATGCCGCTCCAAAAGAAAGTTCTCTTTATGTCCTTGTACATTTTATCTCCGCCTGGATGTATCGTCATCTTGGAGTGATGTGTTTCCTCGAGAACCGTCTTTACTAAATCCCTTGTCTGTGGGACGCACAGTCTTCCGTCTCCCTTAGACAACCCTTATCGTCAATGGAGTATCTGTTGAGGTGATTTGAAGTCTCACCCCTAATTAGCCTATCAATCGTTTCCACAACCTGAGGGTCTTCGCGTTGTGTTGTCCCTATTGAGTCCACTAAAGTCGGGCGTACTTCGAGAGATGCCAGCAAGCCCGCTACAAAATCGGAGGAGGACCTAAAGTCAAAGCTGGCTATAAACTCTAGGCTTTGTCTTTCAACAAATAGCGGGCTTAGGGTCAGTTTCTTTCGGCTCAACGCGTCTGCCACTACGTTACCTTTGCCCGGAGTGTAGGAGATCTCGATATCATACGAGGCAAGAAACTCCATCCATCTCTGTTGCCTCAAGTTAAGATTTTTTTGCGAGAAAAGATATTTCAACAATTTATGGTCAGTGTAAAGTTCGAACTTCTCACCTAGGAAATAGTGTCGCCAAGACTTGAGTGCAAAGACGATGGCAGCTAACTCAAGATCGTGGGTCGGGTAGTTCTTTTCGTGCACTTTCAACTGTCTTCCGCTATAAGCTACTACCCTTCCTTCTTGCATTAAGACAGCGCCTAGTCCTGTCCCACATGCATCTGTATAAACTGTGAACATCTTGCTTCCATCTGGCAACGTCAAAACTGGGGCTGTTGTAATAGCCCTTTTTAGTCGTTGGAAAGCAAAATCGCAATCCAAGTCCCAATTGAACACTAGATTCTTCTTGGTCAGCCTTGTGAGCGGAGCTGAGATTTTCGCAAAATCCCTTATGAATTTTCGGTAGAAACCTGCTAGTCCTAAAAAATTTCGGACCTCAGTTGCATTCCTTGGTGTCTTCCAATCCTGTACAGCTACTACCTTAGCAGGGTCCACAACTAACCCTTCTTTGGATACTATGTGCCTAAGGAACCTCACTTCTTCTCTCCAAAAGTGGCATTTGGAGAATTTGGCTTTTAGCTGATGGACTCGCAGAGTTTCCATGATTGCCCTTAAGTGCTGAGCATGCTCTTCCTCATTCTTTGAGAAGATCAAGATATCGTCTACGAAGACCACTACGAACTTATTGAGGAAATCTCTGAACACCCTACTCGTTAGGTCCACGAAGTAAGCGGGTGCGTTTGTCAAGCCAAAAGGCATGACAATCCATTCAAAGAAGCCGTCTGGGGTTCTGAATGTCGTTTTATCGATGCTATCTTCAGCTACCCTTAGCTGATGAAAACCGATCGCCAAATCGAGTTGGGAGAAAACAGACGCTCCTACAAGCTGATCAAACAGATCGTCAATTCTGGGGAGAGGGTGCCTATTCTTTTTCGTTAGCTTATTGAGCTCCCTATAGTCAACACACAGACGGAGTGAACCATCTGCCTTTGTGGCGAACACCACTGGAGCGCCCCATTCTGAAATACTCCTTCTAATGAACCCCTTCTCTAGAAGCTCTTTAATCTGTTTGCTGAGCTCCTTCCTTTCCCGTGGAGCCATGTGTCTAACGGGAAACGCAACGGGCTTTGCATTATCTACAAGATATATGCGGAAGTCTATCTCCTGCTTCGGAGGTAAGCCCTTCACCTCTTTGAAGACATCCGGATATTCCCGGACCACTCTAACCGATTGCAAACTTTCAACAGAGGCATCTAGCGATTCAAGATAACTAAGCATAACTGCATACGAGGGATTACAAGTAATTTCCAGAGTGTTACCGAGTTGGGTCAGAAGCCTAACCACCCTTTTCTCACAATCCAGGATGGCACCATTACTGGATAGCCAATCCATGCCCAAAATCAAACCATATCCCGAGAAGCCCAAAACAAAGGCACTACATCTAAATTCTACGCTTAGAATAGAAATTTTCAATCCCACACAGATCATAGACAAATGAGCTGGGCCCCCAATTGGGTTTGAAACAATTAAGGGGTCCTCTACCATACTAGTTTCTAGGTGCAGAGATTATACTAAAGCAGACGAGATAAAGGAGTGTGATGCGCCAGAATCAAATAAAGTGCGAACTGGGTGATCATAAAGATAAACTACACTTTCTACAGAAGTATTTATACCTCGCTGTTGCAGAGGTGGCGCTTCTAGCACATGAACCTGTGCCCCAGAGGTAGATCCAGCCCTCTGCCCCTGCCCTCGTTTCTTTGGGCAATCCTTAGCCGTATGGCCTGTCTCACCGTAAGAAAAGCACCCACCATTCATCTTGGCCTTCTTTTTTCGGCAATCTTTCACCAAGTGCCCCACTTTGCCATAGAAATTACACTTCCTCTTCTCTTTGTTGTCTTTCCCGCCCGTCTTAAAGTCTTTCTTCTTAGGCTGTAAACCCTCTTTCTTCACTTGAGAGCTTCCTGCCTTTGTCTCCTTCTTGCCCTTATCCTCTTCGTTCAGCAATGCCATCTGCACCAACCTTTCATACGTAGCTCCCATGGGTATATGGGTCATGGCCAAAATGTGTAATGGCTCATTCAACCCCTTGATAAAGTGGAGAGCCTTCTTGTGCGGGGTGTTGACTAGGTCCAGTCCGAACCTAGCCAGATGATCGAACTGATTAACATACTCTTTGACTGTCATATTCCCTTGCTTAAGAAATAAGAATTTTTCCAACTGAAGACTCCTTTCAGCTTTTGAGAGAAATTTAGCCTCAAACCTTGCCCTAAAGTCCTCCCATGTTTCCACTGGTCTTTCTGCATTGGTGACTTCCCACCAGTAGGAAGCCTCGCCTTTAAGTAGCCATACTGCCAGTTGTACCTTCTGCCTATCTTCTACCTCAAAGATGACGAATAAGTCTTCGGTTTCCTTTAGCCGATTCCTGGCTGCCACGAAGGTCTCGGTTCCATGAAAGTCCTTTCCTCCCAAAGCTTTAAAATCTTTACATATTTAGCAAAAGTATTACCCCGCGGAGGAGGTGGAGGAAGAGGTGCTGCTGCAGCTGGATGATTTCCTGCAGCTGGGGGAGGAGGAACGGTAGGACCTGGCTAAGTGGCCCTTGCTTCTAAGAATAGACTAAACCAACCAGGTATTGGTACACCCTCTGGCAAGTTAAGTTCTTTGGACATGCTGAAACAAAAAGGATAGATTCAAAACAAAGGATAAAAGATAGTACCTATGGCTTTGGGGGAATATGCCATTTTTTTAAAATAAAATAACATTTTATCTTTAAAAATGCTTCTTTAAATTTTCTTTTGAAAATAAATTTTCAAATTTTTTTCCTTCTTATCTGGTAAACCTATGCTCTGATACCAAGTGAAACACCCCACCTTCGTTAGGGTCACTCTCAAAGGGAATGCCCTAATTTTGGTGGACGTTTATAAGTATAAGTCACAGATACACAAGACAGATATAAATACACATATTTTTGAACAGCGGAAAACAACAACAATTTTTATTTCAACGAAATACGTGTTACACAAACCATGTCATAATTGTCTTACAATACTTCCAAAAACCATTACATTCTCATAACTGTCTTGATTTCATAACTTAAAGAAGCATAAAAACAAAAGTAAACTGCATAAGTCCCCACAGTTGCAATCCAAAGCCATATTCCAAATCGAAAGAGATCCAAGCAACACATTCTTTCTCTTCAAGCTGGATGTGAAAACTGGTCAAGCGGCGGTATTCCCTCCCTGTGGACCGGGGGGGGGGGGACGAAAGAAAAGTAGAGTCAAACATAAAGCCTGAGTAAGTCTAGGACTATTCAGTCTATGAATAAAGAATTGGGCATGATAAGTATAAACTGGAAATGGGAAAGCAACATAAACTAAGTTAAGTTGTCTAGAGTCGAATATACTTATCATACCCCATATTAATCTCTGCATCCATAAAAACTAGTTCCCAACAGGCACCCCATAATCAGGGTGAAGTGATCAGTTTCTAATGATCGGCTCCTGCTCGTATAGTTACATGTGTCTTATGGCCCCCGATGTTGTAGTTACCTATGCTGGTCCCACCATGGGGTGTATCAAGTCCCATGGTGGCGGCCCGACACAATTCTAGAATGCACGGGTATACTACTGGTGCCCAGTGCCTTATTTTTCTGCGCCGGAGTGTGTGCACGTCCGCACCCCGTTAGAACATAAACTGCCGCACCACCGCCGTCGATTTGACCTCTTACAGTCAGCCCAGTAATCGTGCCCCACCCTGCCTAGTTCAGGGTATCCTGATACACCTTGTAGGGTTACTGCTGAAAAGGGTCCCCCGCTACTAGGTTTTCTATTTCTAGCCAACATGCTAAGTTGGTTAAGTGTTTTGTAAACCTAACCCCCAATCAGTCTGTATAGTTTAGCATGTTCCATTTTTGATTAAGTATTAATTCAATTTACTTAATCCTACCAATCCTGACTCAGTCTTAATTGTCTTATTAAAGCCTCGACCTCTCACATTAGACAGATATTGTTGTGGCTGCCTGTTGCCGGTTGGGTCCGGGCAGTCTTACGCCATAACCCAGTCTAACCTCGGGTCCTTATTGGGCTCCGTGTTTAACCACCCACATTGGATAGGTATTGTTGTGACTACTGGACAACCGGGCGGTTCCGGGTAGGTTTACATCACAACTCAATCCAACCTCAGGTTAAACACATCGTATTTTCTAAATTTACATATTTTGTCTCTTTTCTTTTTATATGTAAATATTTGCGGCCCATTATTCAAATTCATCTTTATTGGGTAAAATTAATTTACACCACTTAATTGTTTTTCAAGGTCGTAGGCATGCGTCAAACATGCCAAAACATATGTTTTATATTTTAACCCAAACGTCCTTACCCCCGTTTTATACGTTCGCTACAATATAACATATGTTGGGTCTAACATTTAAACCCAACTTAGCCACATGAAAAAGGGGAGGCTTAGAACATGGTGTTTATATATTCTAAGTAACATAAAAAGGGGAGTGCGAACGCATGAACTTGCAACATAGCGAACCAATTAACATAAATTCGGCACTTGTGAACATGCATTGTAATAGCATATAATCATGGCATAAACATACCTAAACATGAAATCATGGTTTTTGGTCTATTCATATAATCATGGCATAAATATACCTAAACATGAAATCATGGTTTTTAATTTATTCATGCAAACTTGCAATTGGACTGTAAATCTAACTTAGCTATGTGTCACATATATCATCATATGATTTTTGATAACAATATAGGCCTAAAACATGTTTTTCAATTAGGCATAACACCAAACATAGTCTGGTCATGTTCATAGAGTCAACGCAAGTTCACAAAGATGCTTAATTTTGTCTCTAATACAAAAGTATGGTTTTACACTTGAATCATGATGCCAATTCCAACATAAATTCACATAAGTCATAATACCCAAATGGATCCAACTACACTAAAAGTGATTATAATATATATTATGTTGGCATAATAGTGAATCATATACTTGCATTGTAACACCCCGCCTCCGCAAGGGTCACTCGCAAAGGAATGCATAGCTTTAGAGGGGCATTATTGGTAAACATGCACAAAAATATCACAAGACAGAACATATAAAATAGCGGAAGTAAAATCAAACTTTCATAACATGAATAAATAAGGTCTAAAGCCTTTTACATCAGAGTACATCAAAACCTGTCTTGCAATAGTAAAGAAGCATAAAGACATTTTCATAAATTATTCCCCAAGTAAAAACAGTAAAGTAGCCATTAGCCAAGAAAAGTCCAAGCCATCCATGATGACCTTCAAGCAGAAGAAGTCCGAACTAAACAACAGTATTTCCTCCCTGTAACCTGGGGGGGAAACGGAAGAAAAGAGGCGAAACAAAACAGGTCAGTCAAAAAGACTGAGTAAGCCCTATCTACTATTAGCATAAAAACTAGTAAAGTTAACTGACATGAGAAACTGAGATGAACATAAGCATGATAACAAGATAGATAAGCTAAATCAAAATAACAGGATGAACTACTGAACTCAGATAAACTAAGGTGTCATGATAAATTACGATGTCAAGATAAAACAAGGTATCACATCGTCAGGTTTCTATCAAGTATAATATCCCCAAGATATCTGTCACGTATAACGACCCGTGATATCTATCCTGTTTCTTAGCTCTGCACCTACCGTACTAGTATCCCCACCGTGTCATGTGTTAACCAAGAATGACCCTCACTCAAAAGTCGTGTAATGGTCCATGTCAACCTAATATATCGCATATATAGGTTACTCAACTTGTATGTTTTATTCCATGTAAATGTTCAGTCCCTTGCCGTAGACCATACGGGCTTTCCCATGAGATTCTGTATTACTTTAACATAGTTCCATGATCCTTAAGATCGGTTTGGACTGTTACCCTAAACCTAGCTAGGGTCTTCCAACATGAATTATTGTTTGTACAACTAGGACTTATGCTACCTAGGGCTGCTAGGGATTATGCTTACCTATTGCACGTTTTCGTATCTCGGTTTGGGTTCAACCACCTAGGGCCACTAGGGATTACTCTAACCGCCAACCGCGCCCTTTTTCCCATGCATTCATCGTGAATCGCTTTTCCATGACTGTATGCACATGTATCACATCGTGCCATCCGAGTCCTGTCACAGGGCAAATCAAGAAATACAGGACTCGGTCGGGAGCTTTCGATTTATCTGCCGATGCAGATGCTAAGGTCTGTTTTTCTTATACGTGGCTATGGTCCCACGAGACCACTCCCTCAACTAGTGAAAGACAAGACAGGATAAATCCTGTATGAGAACACAACACTGGCCAACCCACATCTAAGCCTTACCGCAACCATAATTAGATAGCAATTATGGTCTTTTGGGTGTTCTCTGCCTTTCCGTACGTACACGCTTGACCAAAGATGGTAGGTAGCCTAACGAAATGCTATCTAGGGTACGACCGTGTATCGTCGACTATCCCCTATCCATCCCCGTCTTTAGGTCGCTCGTATAGCAACCAAGGCATACTCTTGGTTCTTCTAACGCAGACCTTAACCTCTCATGAGCCTAGTATAATCACCTGGAAGCTCATAGAGGGACACCAAGAATATCCTCACGTTCCCCGAAGCCGCTGCTTCATTACCCAGTTCGCTGGAGCCTTTATCTAAATCAGATACTTGCTCCTACTCGTATACTTAAACGTGGACCTACCGTATCAGGTTACTCATCTATCTATGAACTGGTCTAAATTTCCTTGACTAAGAATCATTACTTAGTTATTCTTCAACTAAGGTTTACCACTTAGCATTGTTCCCGTTATCCTTGTTAACTACGGTTATCCACCTAATCCTCAGAACTAGGGTTTACATAATGGATTAAGTGTCACTTAAGTTCCTGACTTAACCCGTCTACAAATCCTGTCAAAATTGGCTAAGTATCCAAGTTCAAGGCTTAACCCTACAAACCATGCTCAAGTTGGTTAAGTATATTAAGCAATTCACGACTTAACCTCGTCCAATTATCATTCTAGATTGGTTAAGTATATATTAACTTGACCCTATCAATTTACTTAGTCAAATCGGTCAAGTGTATTCAAGCGATACGTGACTTAGCCTTATCATGTTTTCACGTTATATTGGTTAAGTATTGGTTAACTTAACCACAATAAATTAACGAGTTAGATTGGATATGTATAGGTCACTTAACCACATCAATTCATCATGTTTAGATTAGTTAAGTGTTTAACTTAACCCCATTAAACTACCAAGTGGGATTAATTAAGTCTAGGATAACTTAACCCCATCCGATTTCCATGTTTAGACTAGTTGAGTCTAATCTTAACCCCATTCGTTAACCGTATTTTTCGGTTAAGCGTCATTAAGAAAACTTACTTAACCTTACCAAGTTATCGCGTTGGATTGATTAAGTGTTGGTTAACTTAACCCCATCCACTAGTCATATAAAAATGGTTAAGTGTCATTAGGCAAATCAAGTTACTTAACCTACCCAACCTTGTCATGTTTTGTTAAGTATCATTAGCCTAATCAAATTACTTAACCCATTTGTCCATGTCATATTTGGTTAAGAGTCATTAATCAAATTAACTTAACCCTATCATGTGGCATTAATTACTTAATGCACCTTCACCTCTCACATTAGACTTTGTTGTGGTTACTAGTTAAGCCGGTCGGTTCCGGGTAGCTTTACACCACAACTTGGTCTAACCTCGGGTTCAAGCACAACATGACCAACTTCTCACATTGGGTCCTATTGTTTGCAACTACTAGTTAGGCCGGTCGGTTCCGGGTAGTTTTACGTTGCAAACTCAACCCAACCTCGAGTTGGCCACACTTATATTATCTAAGTGTCATGTCCATCATGTTTCCCAAAACATGTTACAAGTTTTCAAGCATTTGAGTAGACCTAACTTAATAGGTAAATTCCCAAAGTGTAGACCTAACTTAATAGGTAAATTCCCAAGCTTATGTTTTTATGCATACTTACATGTCAACTTCCATGTTATATTTCAAGTCATGTTTTCAAGTTGTATTTTCATGTCATTAGAAATTACCCATAACATAACCCAACGCTTTTAAACTCGCATATACGTTCGCGACAACGTAATGGATTAAAAGAAGAGACTTGGCAAAGGCATGACAAAAATGGATATTAAGCCACAAGTTAATCATGGTGGCAAATGAGGCACAAATGTGTTCATTAACTTGCATGTTACATTCTTAAGCCTCAAAACATGCATAAACCCAAACTTGGCACATAAGCGAATCATGGTGACAAAAGATATGGAATGATGACTAGTAACTCGCATATATCATCATATAAGGGTTATGACTTCATATGCAAGTTGACATAAAGGTTATGAGGGTTCTCATGTTGCCTAATGCAACATTTCAACATAAAGGTTGTAGCTTTTAGCTCACAAGATCACGATAATGACTTCATAAACTTGCATGACATGATAGCATGTATCATACTCAATGATCAAACCCAAACTTGCAACATGAACATTTAACTTCATAGTTAATATCTAAGAGTAGGGAAAGGGCTTACATTGCTATGAAGGCACAAAAGATATGACAAAGCCCTTATGCAATCAAATAGACCCAAAATGCAAGCTCTAACATAAAAACCCTTGAGCCAAAATGATCAAAACCCTTGCTTTATGATGCAAAGATAGAAACTTGACTTGAATGCAAGCTAATGACACTCATACAAGCTTGAAAACACTTGTATGCATGGAAAATCTCTCATAGAAACCATTTAGAAATTTTATGAAGAGAGTGGAGGCCATGAGAGGTAAAATTTTGCCATAGTTTAGTTGCATGAATGAATAATGAGGATTTAGGATAGGTTAGGGTCTTATTTATAGATTAGGCAAGTGTTTTAGGCCATAGGATTAAACCTAGATTCAATCCAAGCCATCAAAGCATGTCTTGGGGAAGAAGTCAAGTGTAGGAACCATCTAGGGCCTTTAGATTAAAGATGAACCATGAGAACCATCCAAATGCAAAATCTGCATTTGAGCGAATCGGCCCACGGGTTGACAGCCAAACACCCTGGATTAACCCCTAATCGACCCAGCGAGCTCGGGTCGACCTCAAAAATCGGCCGGTTCGGTTATTCCCCTCTCCCAATTCGCTGTTTTGAACATTTTTGCATATTTATTTATTTAATTTTCAATTATATATATATATATATATCAATATATATATATATTTCTCTGTGCAACCCATTTCACTTAATTAAGTATACTTTAATTTGGGAATTTTTCGTGAAACTTCGCGAGGCCATATCTTGGTCATACGGACTCCGATTTTCGAAAACTCGGACTCTATTTCGCGTATTTTTCCGAGACAAACGCAATGGCATAGCCCGTTTCCCTTGATTCAGATTTTACAGTTTAATTCTGCCTCCATTTATGTTATAACAGGTTATTGAAAATACGGGTTGTTACATTCTCCCCACCTTTTAGGATTTCGTCCCCGAAATCTCCAAGTTAGGAAGAACATATCCTACCATCCATCATCCATCTACTCAAAACATCATCCACAAGCAACCATTATCCTTAGATGATTTCTAATGCTGTATGAATATATGCAAAACGTGTGTGTACATGTTCCTTAGCTAATGCTAATGATCAGGCCTGAATAATCTTTCTAATGCAAAATATGTATAGTGCCATGAATCCAACATGTATGCAAATAGTCCTAGTCATATAGATACTATATGCGTGCACAATCATTCATTCATATGCAACAACCGCATGATAATACATTCGATTTCATCCATAAACAAGTATAAATACTCGTGCATATGCCATATGAAATGTGACCGAGTCGAGCTAGTATCTAATGTGTATTCTCGCATCCACGAGTAACCACTTGCAACCACTTGCAACCATATCAATCATAACATGTTTCAAATACATGTTTACATCCATAGGGTTCTACCTAGAATTCCCTGAAACAGGGTCGAGAAGATAAACAGGACAAACTCCTTACAGGGTTTGTAACGGAGAATTGGACCGAGAGGATGTCCACAAAAGATAGCCTACAAGTAAGCTCTACAGAAAACAGGGATCAAGGATATACTCCCAAAAAGAGATATCATGCGCGTATCTAGTCTTTGACCATCAAAGTCGTCTTTTAACTTCGCGATTTTGTAGCATCTTATTCCTGTTTCCATAACATGAGCTGGAACTCATTTCTTCGTCGCCTCTCGTTCCACTTGCACTTATCCTTTTCCTAGAATACTTGACGCAAACATGACTGCGTACTCATGATCTCATGCAAGCTTTCCAAAATTCACTAGTGAATCTTGGATCTCGTTTATATACTATAAGGCATTCCATGTAGAAGAACTTTCTCTTGAAAGTAAACAGATGTCAATCAGGTTATCATGCGCACTTACTAGGGTGATCTCTATAACCCATGCATAAATGAAGTAAACCATCCGTCTTATTGGCGAACACCACTCGATCGGGCTTCAAATTTCCAATAAAGGCATCAAGGGATTCTAAGTAACTAGTCATGACAGAACCTCAAAAAGGTTACCCGATACTTCGAGGGCATTACCAAGGCTAGTCAAAAGGTCTAACTACCCTCCTATCAAAACCGAGAGTGGCACCCCCTACTGGATAACCACTTCATCCCTAGAATCCATCCATAGCTTATAAACATAAGCATTATTTCCAAACTCAACACTTGGCATAGACATTCCCAAATCCAAACAAGTCATGTATAAATGGACTGATTCTCCAATAGGACTTTGAGACAAAAATGGGATTCTCTATTACGCTAGTACTTAAGGTGCAGAGACTCAACTATCGAAGAAGACTTAAATGATACGAACAACGAAGTCCTAACGGTATGATAGAGAAGAAAAGCTAAACCTTTAACAAGATCGTTACCCTCCTTCCGAGGTACTCTAGAAATGAGAGCATACTACTGCCCTCCCGATGATCTTGTCCTTGTCCCATAATACTTAACTATCCGCCCCGTTTTACCATGCCAAAGGTACTCTCTCGTCATGGGTTTCATTGTTCATCTTTCTCCCTCCTTTGAGGACTAAACCATACCAACAAGTTGCTCATCCTTAAGCTCGTATCCTTTATCCTTCTTTCTCACGATCCTTTCTTATAACGCGGCCACTGGTCTCTCGAGAACCACCTCCATCGTATGGAAAGCACTTTCGTAGGTAGAAAAGACTAGTCGCAGTTAAAACTACTGTGACTACAGATGGAGGAAAGAAGGGAAAAGAGATTCAATTAAGGAAACAAGGATAGTGCTAATGGCCTTTGGGGAATAGCCTTTTTCTTTTAAATGAAAATTTTCTTGAAAAATGCTTCTTTGTAAACGTTTTTTTTTCAAATAGTTTTCAGAAGGTCTTTAAAAACTTTTGCCCAGTCTGGTAACCTTCTGCTCTGATACCACGTGTAACACCCCACCTCCGCTAGGGTCACTCGCAAAGGAATGCACTAGCTTTAGAGGGGCATTATTGGTAAACATGCACAGAAATATCACAAGACAAAACATATAAAATAGCGGAAGTAAAATCAAACTTTCATAACATGAATAAATAAGGTCTAAAGCCTTTTACATCAGAGTACATCAAAACCTGTCTTGCAATAGTAAAGAAGCATAACGACATTTTCATAAATTATTCCCCAAGTAAAAACAATAAAGTAGCCATTAGCCAAGAAAAGTCCAAGCCATCCATGATGACCTTCAAGCAGAAGAAGTCCGAACTAAACAACAGTATTTCCTCCCTGTAACCTGGGGGGGAAACGGAAGAAAAGAGGCGAAACAAAACGGGTCAGTCAAAAAGACTGAGTAAGCCCTATCTACTATTAGCATAGAAACTAGTAAAGTTAACTGACATGAGAAACTGAGATGAACATAAGCATGATAACAAGATAGATAAGCTAAATCAAAATAACAGGATGAACTACTGAACTCAGATAAACTAAGGTGTCATGATAAATTACGACGTCAAGATAAAACAAGGTATCACATCGTCAGGTTTCTATCAAGTATAATATCCCCAAGATATCTGTCACGTATAACGCCCCGTGATATCTATCCTGTATTTTAGCTCTGCACCTACCGTACTAGTATCCCCACCGTGTCATGTGTTAACCAAGAATGACCCTCACTCAAAAGTCGTGTAATGGTCCATGTCAACCTAATATATCGCATATATAGGTTACTCAACTTGTATGTTTTATTCCATGTAAATGTTCAGTCCCTTGCCGTAGACCATACGGGCTTTCCCATGAGATTCTGTATTACTTTAACATAGTTCCATGATCCTTAAGATCGGTTTGGACTGTTACCCTAAACCTAGCTAGGGTCTTCCAACATGAATTATTGTTTGTACAACTAGGACTTATACTACCTAGGGCTGCTAGGGATTATGCTTACCTATTGCACGTTTTCGTATCTCGGTTTGGGTTCAACCACCTAGGGCCACTAGGGATTACTCTAACCGCCAACCGCGCCCTTTTTCCCACGCATTCATCGTGAATCGCTTTTCCATGACTGTATGCACATGTATCACATCGTGCCATCCGAGTCCTGTCACAGGGCAAATCAAGAAATACAGGACTCGGTCGGGAGCTTTCGATTTATCTGCCGATGCAGATGCTAAGGTCTGTTTTTCTTATACGTGGCTATGGTCCCACGAGACCACTCCCTCAACTAGTGAAAGACAAGACAGGATAAATCCTGTATGAGAACACAACACTGGCCAACCCACATCCAAGCCTTACCGCAACCATAATTAGATAGCAATTATGGTCTTTTGGGTGTTCTCTGCCTTTCCGTACGTACACGCTTGACCAAAGATGGTAGGTAGCCTGACGAAATGCTATCTAGGGTACGACCGTGTATCGTCGACTATCCCCTATCCATCCCCGTCTTTAGGTCGCTCGTATAGCAACCAAGGCATACTCTTGGTTCTTCTAACGCAGACCTTAACCTCTCATGAGCCTAGTATAATCACCTGGCAGCTCATAATGGGATACCAAGAATATCCTCACGTTCCCCGAAGCCGCTGCTTCGTTACCCAGTTCGCTGGAGCCTTTATCTAAATCAGATACTTGCTCCTACTCGTATACTTAAACGATGACCTACCGTATCAGGTTACTCATCTATCTATGAACTGGTCTAAATTTCCTTGACTAAGAATCATTACTTAGTTATTCTTCAACTAAGGTTTACCACTTAGCATTGTTCCCGTTATCCTTGTTAACTACGGTTATCCACCTAATCCTCAGAACTAGGGTTTACATAATGGATTAAGTGTCACTTAAGTTCATGACTTAACCCGTCTACAAATCCTGTCAAAATTGGCTAAGTATCCAAGTTCAAGGCTTAACCCTACAAACCATGCTCAAGTTGGTTAAGTATATTAAGCAATTCACGACTTAACCTCGTCCAATTATCATTCTAGATTGGTTAAGTATATATTAACTTGACCCTATCAATTTACTTAGTCAAATCGGTCAAGTGTATTCAAGCGATTCGTGACATAGCCTTATCATGTTTTCACGTTATATTGGTTAAGTATTAGTTAACTTAACCACAATAAATTAACGAGTTAGATTGGATATGTATAGGTCACTTAACCACATCAATTCATCATGTTTAGATTAGTTAAGTGTTTAACTTAACCCCATTAAACTACCAAGTGGGATTAATTAAGTCTAGGCTAACTTAAACCCATCCGATTTCCATGTTTAGACAAGTTGAGTCTAATCTTAACCCCATTCGTTAACCGTATTTTTCGGTTAAGCGTCATTAAGAAAACTTACTTAACCTTACCAAGTTATCGCGTTGGATTGATTAAGTGTTGGTTAACTTAACCCCATCCACTAGTCATATAAAAATGGTTAAGTGTCATTAGGCAAATCAAGTTACTTAACCTACCCAACCTTGTCATGTTTTGTTAAGTATCATTAGCCTAAACAAATTACTTAACCCATTTGTCCATGTCATATTTGGTTAAGAGTCATTAATCAAATTAACTTAACCCTATCATAACTTAATGCACCTTCACCTCTCACATTAGACTTTGTTGTGGTTACTAGTTAAGCCGGTCGGTTCCGGGTAGCTTTACACCACAACTTGGTTTAACCTCGGGTTCAAGCACAACATGACCAACTTCTCACATTGGGTCCTATTGTTTGCAACTACTAGTTAGGCCGGTCGGTTCCGGGTAGTTTTACGTTGCAAACTCAACCCAACCTCGAGTTGGCCACACTTATATTATCTAAGTGTCATGTCCATCATGTTTCCCAAAACATGTTACAAGTTTTCAAGCATTTGGGTAGACCTAACTTAATAGGTAAATTCCCAAAGGGTAGACCTAACTTAATAGGTAAACTCCCAAGTTTATGTTTTTATGCATACTTACATGTCAACTTCCATGTTATATTTCAAGTCATGTTTTCAAGTTGTATTTTCATGTCATTAGAAATTACCCATAACATAACCCAACGCTTTTAAACTCGCATATACGTTCGCGACAACGTAATGGATTAAAAGAAGAGACTTGGCAAAGGCATGACAAAAATGGATATTAAGCCACAAGTTAATCATGGTGGCAAATGAGGCATAAATGTGTTCATTAACTTGCATGTTACATTCTTAAGCCTCAAAACATGCATAAACCCAAACTTGGCACATAAGCGAATCATGGTGACAAAAGATATGGAATGATGACTAGTAACTCGCATATATCATCATATAAGGTTTATGACTTCATATGCAAGTTGACATAAAGGTTATGAGGGTTCTCATGTTGCCTAATGCAACATTTCAACATAAAGGTTGTAGCTTTTAGCTCACAAGATCAAGATAATGACTTCATAAACTTGCATGACATGATAGCATGTATCATACTCAATGATCAAACCCAAACTTGCAACATGAACATTTAACTTCATAGTTAATATCTAAGAGTAGGGAAAGGGCTTACATTGCTATGAAGGCACAAAAGATATGACAAAGCCCTTATGCAATCAAATATACCCAAAATGCAAGCTCTAACATAAAAACCCTTGAGCCAAAATGATCAAAACCCTTGCTTTATGATGCAAAGATAGAAACTTGACTTGAATGCAAGCTAATGACACTCATACAAGCTTGAAAACACTTGTATGCATGGAAAATCTCTCATAGAAACCATTTAGAAATTTTATGAAGAGAGTGGAGGCCATGAGAGGTAAAATTTTGCCATAGTTTAGTTGCATGAATGAATAATGAGGATTTAGGATAGGTTAGGGTCTTATTTATAGATTAGGCAAGTGTTTTAGGCCATAGGATTAAACCTAGATTCAATCCAAGCCATCAAAGCATGTCTTGGGGAAGAAGTCAAGTGTAGGAACCATCTAGGGCCTTTAGATTAAAGATGAACCATGAGAACCATCCAAATGAAAAATCTGCATTTGAGCGAATCGGCCCACGGGTTGACAGCCAAACACCCTGGATTAACCCCTAGTCGACCCAGCGAGCTCGGGTCGACCTCAAAAATCGGCCGGTTCGGTTATTCCCCTCTCCCAATTCGCTGTTTTGAACATTTTTGCATATTTATTTATTTATTTTTCAATTATATATATATATATATTTCTCTGCGCAACCCATTTCACTTAATTAAGTATACTTTAATTTGGGAATTTTTCGTGAAACTTCGCGAGGCCATATCTTGGTCATACGGACTCCGATTTTCGAAAACTCGGACTCTATTTCGCGTATTTTTCCGAGACGAACGCAATGGCGTAGCCCGTTTCCCTTGATTCCGATTTTACAGTTTAATTCTGCCTCCATTTATGTTATAATAGGTTATTGAAAATACGGGTTGTTACATGCATGAATCTCAAATAAACTACCACAAACATGTAGTTGTTAACTTTCAACATGAATCACATACTTGCAAATATCCAATCGTTATCCCACAACGTCCCAAATCGTTTAGAATCAAAGCAACATTCAAATATGAATTATTATCACCACAAATCAAATGCAATTCTATGTCTCATTTTACACAAATCAAAACACAATTATTTATTCACATCGGAATAGCATTCTACTTACAACGTATGACGAATCTTCAATTCAGGAATTTGAATTCTGAATTTGGAGATGCTATCCTTTGTTGTAGGCATTGTTTTAATTTAGTTGTCGATGCTTTAAGCTTTTGAATTGTCTCCTAATCTTCTCTCTATTTTGACGGCTATTCCTAGTCTTTCCTCAGCAGTATGACGGTCTCATTCTTACTTTTATTTGTATGAATTAGGTGGAGTCTTAGGTCCTTTATATAGAGTTTGTGAATTGATTAGGACCGTGGATGGAGCTTGGATTAATATTAGCCATTCATTTGAAGGAGAGACCAATTAGGAGCTGACACCTAGCCCTAGTGACAATGCAAGGCTAAAAAATTCGGCTAAGCACAGACCAGGCCAGGCGGGGGGGCTGGGTTCGACCTGGCTCAGGGGCCAGGTCGACTCCCTAGTCGAACCCCAGGTCGACTCTAGAGTCGACCTGCCTGGGGCAGGTCGACCCCCAGGTCGACTCCCAGGTCGATCTGGCCTGGCAGGTCGACCTGGTGGGTTGGGCGGGAACTTTTCCCGCCTACTCTAATTGGGCTGAAATTCAAATCTGTTTTCGAAATTTGAATTTTCTGAAACTTCATCAGGCCATAATTTGGTCATACGGGCTCCATTTTTCGAAAACTCGGACTCTATTTCGCGTATTTTTCCAAGACGAATGCAATGCCATGGCCCGTTTCCCTTGATTCATATTTTAAAATTTAATTCTGCCTTGATTTACGTTATAACATATTATTCAAAAATACGGGTTGTTACAATAACAGTTGGAGATAAGACTCCAGACAACATCGATAAGGGTTAAAGAAATCCAAAAGCCCTTAGAACCTTGTTGATAAAGAACCATTACATGCGATCGTAAGCTTTTTCTATATCAAGCTTAGCGACCACATTAGAGCCACGAACCTTCTTATCGATTAGGGAGATCATCTCCTGAGCTAGATGAATGTTATCAGTGATCAAAACGTTCTTTAACAAACCCATCCTGCGAGGAAGAGATAAGGCACTCAAGAAATGGTGCTAACCTCGAAGTTAGGACCTTAGATCTGACCTTGTTAGAGAAATTACACAGACCGATCGGTCTGAAATCCCCATAAGAGATAGGTTGATTACACTTGGAGATAAGAACCAGGTTGGTCAAAGTCCAATCCGCTGGGAGATCAGCACTAGAGAAAAAGGACTGAATGGCGAGACAAAAATCTGCTTGGATAATAGGCCAGACACCCCTGTAAAAATCTCTGTTGAATCCATCCGGCCCAATCGCGCTATCCTTACTAAACAAGAATACACATGTGGGTATTTCTTCCGAGGAAGGGGTATGGCTAGGTCGGAGTTATCTGACGGAAGTATTAGTCTAAGGATGTAAGCCAACATGGACGGATCAGAAGTAGGAACCGAAGGAGTACCAAGGAAAGATTGGAAATGGGAAAGAATAGTTTCTTTGACTTCAACTAGAGTCGATGCCAAAGAAAGATCAGATCTACGAATCCAGCAAATGGTAAGGAGATGATTATTCTTACGGATCAATAAGTGAAAAAAACAGAGTTCGTATCTCCATCTACCACCCACTTGATCCTAACTTTCTAGCATAGATGATCATGTTCGATACGAAGTTCCGAAGAGAAAGCAAGGTGGGCTAATGCCCAAGCCTCGTTGTTGGCAACATTGGGATCTTCATCAAAGGAAGCTTTGGCTAATATAAGAGTTCCTTTAGTCGCTCTAACACGGTCAAAGATGTTATTGAAGACAAGAAGATTCTGTAGGATCTAAATTAACCCTAGAGGGGGGTGAATAGGGTTTATCGCAGATTTTCACAGAGTAATTAAATAATCACAGCACAGATAATAATCAGAAGAAATGCAGAAAATAAATAACACACAAATATACCCAGCTTCGGCAAAACCCTGCCTACTGCTGCATTCCCCAAGGTTTCTACTAGGAGTTAAAACAATCTCTACGCTTACAATCCCCTGTAAACTCGCGACACTCGCTCCCAACTGTTCTTAACCCTATGCTCAAAACCCTACACTGGTTTTTATCCCCAAAACCAGATTTCCCCGAATTACAAACCCTGTAATTCGTCTTCCCTAGTTTTGGAGACAAACTAGAAAACTCTGATTTGATTACAAATTGAAAATCTAAAAACAAATAAACAATAAAAAAACCCTTAGTTATTTAAAACCCTTAATTATTTAAAACTAAACCCTATTAGGTCCTTATCCCTTTATAACTTGGCTGGCCCCTTTATACTTGCTTCACCACTTTTCTTTTGGCCCGAGCTCCTCTGTTACTTTCTGAAAAATGGCGGCTACACAACTAGGGTTTTCAATTTTGCCCTAAATCTTGAATTGTTATGTTATTCTTGAAATTTGAAATAGCTCTCTGATGTTTGAATCCTTTTGGCTTCAATCTGTGGCCCGATATCTCCTTCTTTCTGAAAATTGTGGAGGCGATTTAGCTAGGGTTTCTTCGTCTCAAATCTCGATGCTCTGAACTTGGAAATTGAAATTGGAAAGTGAATCTGGTTCTCTGTATGCTCGTGTTTGCTCTAATTATTTGATCGAGTTGAGGTGATTCGTTCCAAGTTGCTTCCGTTCTCTGGTATGTTATTTCAAATCGACTTTCTCTTTGATTTGTTTTAACTTGGATTATTCTTGGCCGATGATGATGTTGGTGTATTTATAGGATTAAAACTCCTAAATATTTGCTCTGATTTCTACGTTGAGACTTGGCCATCGTATATACAAGAATTTTGGGGCTTTTTGAATTGGCTTTCTTGCGAATAATTTGGTGATTTTTGACTGAGTCTTCCTTCTAGAATTTCTCGATATAACAGTTTTGTAAATCCAATTTTCTGGAAATGTTTTGAGTGATGAATCTTTCAATTTTGAATATGAGAATTTTGGATTTTTAAAATCTTCAACTTGTTCTGAATTTTTTTTTAACTTGGCCCCGTATGCTCTGAAAAAAAATCTTGGTAGCTTCTTGAAATTTGATCGAGTCTTATAAAATCTCGTTCATTTATTGTTCTGAAAAAAATATCTTTAGATACTTTAATTGCTTGTTGATCTCTCTGGGCTTTGAATTGAGTCTTCCTTTGAACAGAATCAATACTTGAACTTGCCAAACTTTTTAATTTATGTCGCACTTGATATTTGCCTTTTAGCAAAACTTGATTATTGAATTTGATTTAATATTTGACTGTTTTTTGAACTAATAAGAACAGCTTTGCACTTGAACTTGCTTTGCCGAAAACTAAGAACTGATGCTATACTTGATCATATTACTCCCTTATTTAACATATACACAAACCAGTGTATATGTAAATACACCATTGATACTCCATGTTTCCATGGACCTGTTTTATCTGCAGTTGTCTTGAATCATTGTGATTGCATGCATCATAGTATTTGCTTTGTTTATGAGCTCGATCATTCTTGTTTACCACTTGTATAATGCACCACACCCTTGGGCCTTGCATGTCTGACTTGTACATCTATGTTGCTCCTGACTTGGTACATATATACTGACTTGATGCTGATCAATGTTGGTCTGGCCATTTGAGCCTGCATTTCCATTCAGTGTACAAAACTTCTTTATTATTGTTGTTACATGTACTATATCCAAATGCTTTGTAGTGTTCCTTTTTCTTGTCTGATCAATGCTTTTTATTTGGACTTTATTTTATATGTATTGCATGTCACTTCCCCTTAGAACATGCTGTGTACATTACATGTATATATGAATTTCAATACTGCATAAACTTCATCATGTTGTTTACTGCCTTGTTTTCAACCTGACCCACTTGATTTATCTTGTCTACACTTGCCTTTGTCCATGAACATAGTTGAATCTGCTTGAACTTGTAAACAACTTTGCTATCTTATTGACTTGTGCTCGACCATTTGCCCATGCTGCGTGTATTCACTTGAACTTTCTGAAAGGTTTTGCTCCTGTATGTTGCTCCTCTAGTTTTTCATCAAGTAGTTGCACCATGACCATGCTGTGTTGAACATGTCTGAACCCTTTGTGCTGAGCCATTTCAATGTTTCATTGATGCTTGCCTTGAGTCATTGACTTTTATATTTACTTGCACCTTGCTTAGTGTATGTTTCTACCAGATTTAAAATATGTTGTTTTGAACTGTGCTACTCTTTATTTCCACTATGTTTCATTCATGTTTGTCTTAGCTATTGACTCTCTTGTGTGTTGACTTGTCAACCATTTTACTTTTGCTTTTGACTTTGTTCATGAGTATATCGTGCTGAGTCGAGATGGTCCAAGTGGCTACTCCTCAGTCGCGACACTGGATTGGCGTGGCAGTGCACATGTGTGTATATGCAGCCATCCAGACGAGTTTTTCTGTCCCTGCATATCAGACAAAGTCTAGAAAAATGATGAGAAACACACCGTAACTCTGAGGCAAATGAAAATTAAAAAATAAATTTTTATTTGCTTTTATTTAATTTTTATTTTTGTGGCAGTCTACTGTGTGTGTTCTTCTGTATGTGACAGGTATGAAGATAACTGGATTGACTGTGGAATGCTGTGAAGTCAAGAAGACTGAAGATGATGATATTCATATGTGTCACTATATATGAGTGAACTGTATAGAAATGTAATGTATATGAAAGTGTAAGTGTTGTAAAGAGGAGCTAAGTACGAAATTGAATATAATGAAATGTATATCAGTGATGTATGTACAAGTAGTGGAGTTGTAAATCTGTACTGTTTAAATATCGAAATAAAATATTCTTATTCAAATAAAATACTATGTGAATATTTAAATTTCTGTATAGTTGTATTTTATTTAAATAGAAATATTATATTCCTGTCTGATGTGTAGTATATCAGTACAGTTACAAACATATTCAATAATAAAATATATTTGGTTGTTATCATCAAACAAAAATCATATAATTGTGTATACAACACTGTTATATACAACAATCTCCCCCTTTTGATGATGACAAACAAATAAAAGATTTTGAATGTGTTTTGATCGTGAAATATATTACTCCCCCTATTTGTATGCTCCCCCTACAACTGAACTCCCCCTATATATGTGAAAAAATATGAATGATGAAATCCAATTGACCAATCTCCCCCTAGGTATTTAATTTCCAATATTAAAATATTTTTGAATTAAATACTCATCAATCAAAATCTTGACCATTCTCCCCCTTTTGTTATCATCAAAAGGATAATAAAAATTGAAATAGTGATGAATATTGACTATAAATATAAATTCAAATTAAGAGAGAGAATATATATCACAAATCCCATTTAATCAAACAAAAATCATAATAATCTTTAAATCAGAAGCAGATTTCACTTTCAGAATGAATGGATTTATAATGGATTTTATCGAATGAGGAGAGTTCAATAAAAATTGAATATTTGAATATAAATTTTAAAGATTTTAAATATGCAAAAAGGAATGTGTTAAGCACTTTCTAACCACGCATAGCCTAAAGGTCTTTTAAATGGGGTTAGTAGTAACTTAACTTTATCCTCTCTAATGAGTTCCATCCATGCACAGCCCGAAGGTCTTTTAAGTGAGAATGAAAGCACATAGAGATTAAGGTATTTCACCCACGCATAACCGCGAGGACTTTTAAATGGGAGTGAGTACCAAGGATATTATTATTTATTTATTTATTTTATTTTTTTTAATTTTAAGAATAATTAGAACTCCCCAAATTAAATAAAACCATGATGAATGACAGAAATATGGTAGATATAGAAGATGGTCGTGAAATAAGCTCTAATTCAAGGATATTATAAAATTTGTCTAATCATCATGAGATTTAAAATAATATCTCTTCTAGTTATGAATTATACCATAGTCGCAACTCATCACAGTTTCATAAATCTATCAATAATTTTGATGAGTCCCAAAAACGGTTCAAATTAATCAATAATTTCAATTTTTGAATAAATAATCAAAAATAATTTTAAAATTGAAAATATTAATTTCAAGAGGAGTTTTTTTTTTGAAAAATGCAAGTTGAAAATCAGCTTAAAAAAAAATCAATCAGTTAAAAAAAATGAAATTTTCTAATATTTTTAACACTGATAGCTCCTAGGTAATTTTTAAAACAATTTTAATTCAAATTGCCTATGAATTTTAACTAAATCCAGTCACTGATTTTTCAACTTATCATTTAATCACCAATGAATCAGATCAATTTCCTTATCAGAGCAGCATAAGATTATTTTCAGAGAATTTTTGGGCAAACTCAAGAACCAGTCAACTTATCAAATCTGAAGATAATTATTTGAAATCACCAAAAAAAAATCAATTTTTTTTTTATAATCCAAGAATTTCAACAATCCATAACGAATGATTTCAAAAAAAAAAAAAAAAAACAGCCAAGTAAAAATAAACTAAAAGTAATAAAAGTACGAGTTTAGAGATCATACCTGACTTACCATAATCAACGTGATGCAATGAATCTCCAACTCTGAATCTATGGCTAAGGAACTCCAAATAATTTGATATATGAATCAACTTGAATTTTATCTAACTTAAGCACAGTTGTTCCTCAGCCTCTCACAGTACCTAAATGTTTATATGATCGAGTGGTCTAACAAAAGTTGTTTTACCACTCTTATCTTTGTTTACACGTTTTGGTACCCAAACCCGTTTATATAACAATCCATTACTATTCACTAGCGTACCCTTTGGAACCCAAATTTGTTTAGATTTGCTTAAATTTATTTTGTTAATTTTTGGAATCCAAACAGAGTTAAATGAATTGTTTTTAAACGAGTTATCAATTTGTTTATGATTTAAAAACCCTTTGAAATTATTGAATTTCAAAAATTCAATTTGATCGTTTTCAAAGCCAATTAAAGAATTTTTAAAATCATTAAAATTTTGTTTTTCAACTTGATTAGATTCAAATCCAAGTCCCTTTTTATTCTGAACAAAAAATTGATTTTTTAACAACATATTCAACGATTTCTCTCCTTTAGAAAATTTAGTCAAAACTGACTCCAGTCGTTGAATTTTAAATTTAAGATCGCTATTTTCTTTCATTAAATTTGAACAACGATTAATTGCGATTTTCCTCTTTTCAGCATCAATTTGTTTTAAAACCAAATTTTCGTTTTCAAGTGCTTTGATTTTAGTATAGAACTTAGAAATTTTAATTTCAAATTGTTTTTGCTTTTCAAAATCAAGTTTTTCAGATTCTTTAAGCTTTTCAATCTCCTTCTCAAAATCACGATTTTCGTTTTTCAAATTCTCGTTTTCACTTTTGAGTGATTCAAAATTAGTTTTGAATTTCAAAGGATCATTACTCAACGATTGACATTTTTCGCATTCTGAAAACGGTGAATTCTTAACTTTTTCAAGTTTTCTTTCTAAACTGTTATTTTCATGAATTAATTTTGACCTATCAGATTTTAATTTTTTAACTTTTAGTTCAAGAGAGTCAACGGTTTTTGTGAGGTCGTGACACATTAATATTAATTCTTTATAGGTAAAATTTGTTACCTCACTAGAATCCTCTTCACTACCTTCTGAATCAGAATGAGCCATAAGACACAAATTAGCTTCCTCTTCTTCACTTTCAGAAACTTCTTCTCCTTCTTCATCATCCCATGTAGCGGCAAAAGCTTTCTTCTTTCTTCTGAACTTCTTCCTCTTTTCATTTTTAAGCTGTGGGCAATTTGGTTTGATATGACCGGGTTTCTTGCAGTTGTAGCAATACACTTCATCGTCTGAATTATCTGAACTTTCGGACTTGTTGGTTTTTGAATTCTTCTTTCGTGGTTTGTATTTTCCTTTGGCCCACTTTTTTAAAACCATGGCTAGCTCTTCCGCGGGGTCATCATCATTACTTTCAACAGAATTATTTAGAGCGATTTTCTTTTTCTTTGATTCAGAATCCTTTCGTTCTTCTCTTGCTTTTAACTCCATCTCGTAAGTAATCAGATTTCCGATCAACTCTTCCATGCTTACTTTATTTAGTTCTTTTGATTCTTGAATCGCCGTCACCTTTGCTTCAAAATTCATCGGTAGCACTCTTAGTATTTTTCTGATCAATTCCACTTCAGTATAGGTTTTGCCAAGAGCTTTTGCATTGTAGACCAGTGATGAGAAGCGTCCATACATCTCTTTTATATCTTCGTCTTTTTGCATAGAGAAATTTTCATATTCATTGCTGAGTAGAGCGAGACGAGATTCCTTTACTTGAGATGTACCTTCATGTGTGACCTCCAACGTATGCCATATTTCCTGTGCAGTCTCACAATGAGAAATTCGATTAAATTCAGTTTTATCAAGAGCACAGATTAAAGCATTCATCGCTTTGGCATTAGTTGAAAATAATTTTTTATCATTAGCATCCCACCTATCTTTTGATTTAGGAATTTCAACACCACTAACAATAACAGTGGGAGATCTATAACCTGTTTCAATAATATCCCACACATCATAATCAACTGAACTCAAATAAATTTTCATCCTAGCTTTCCAATATGCATAATCAGTTCCATTAAACATTGGTGGCCTAGCTATGGACTGACCCTCAGAAAAAGCGTTGTTTGACAAATTCATGACTCTAGAGTTAAAAATACCTGCTCTGATACCACTTGTAGGATCTAAATTAACCCTAGAGGGGGGGTGAATAGGGTTTATCGCAAATTTTCACAGAGTAATTAAATAATCACAGCACAGATAATAATCAGAAGAAATGCAGAAAATAAATAACACACAAATATACCCAGCTTCGGCAAAACCCTGCCTACTGCTGCATTCCCCAAGGTTTCTACTAGGAGTTAAAACAATCTCTAAGCTTACAATCCCCTGTAAACTCGCGACACTCGCTCCCAACTGTTCTTAACCCTATGCTCAAAACCCTGCACTGGTTTTTATCCCCAAAACCAGATTTCCCCGAATTACAAACCCTGTAATTCGTCTTCCCTAGTTTTGGAGACAAACTAGAAAACTCTGATTTGATTACAAATTGAAAATCTAAAAACAAATAAACAATAAAAAAACCCTTAGTTATTTAAAACCCTTAATTATTTAAAACTAAACCCTATTAGGTCCTTATCCCTTTATAACTTGGCTGGCCCCTTTATACTTGCTTCACCACTTTTCTTTTGGCCCGAGCTCCTCTGTTACTTTCTGAAAAATGGCGGCTACACAACTAGGGTTTTCAATTTTGCCCTAAATCTTGAATTGTTATGTTACTCTTGAAATTTGAAATAGCTCTCTGATGTTTGAATCCTTTTGGCTTCAATCTGTGGCCCGATATCTCCTTCTTTCTGAAAATTGTGGAGGCGATTTAGCTAGGGTTTCTTCGTCTCAAATCTCGATGCTCTGAACTTGGAAATTGAAATTGGAAAGTGAATCTGGTTCTCTGTATGCTCGTGTTTGCTCTAATTATTTGATCGAGTTGAGGTGATTCGTTCCAAGTTGCTTCCGTTCTCTGGTATGTTATTTCAAATCGACTTTCTCTTTGATTTGTTTTAACTTGGATTATTCTTGGCCGATGATGATGTTGGTGTATTTATAGGATTAAAACTCCTAAATATTTGCTCTGATTTCTACGTTGAGACTTGGCCATCGTATATACAAGAATTTTGGGGCTTTTTGAATTGGCTTTCTTGCGAATAATTTGGTGATTTTTGACTGAGTCTTCCTTCTAGAATTTCTCGATATAACAGTTTTGTAAATCCAATTTTCTGGAAACGTTTTGAGTGATGAATCTTTCAATTTTGAATACGAGAATTTTGGAATTTGATCGAGTCTTATAAAATCTTGTTCATTTATTTAATCGCCCCGAATGCTCTGAAAAAAAATCTTGGTAGCTTCTTGAAATTTGATCGAGTCTTATAAAATCTCGTTCATTTATTTAACTGAAAAAAATATCTTTAGATACTTTAATTGCTTGTTGATCTCTCTGGGCTTTGAATTGAGTCTTCCTTTGAACAGAATCAATACTTGAACTTGCCAAACTTTTTAATTTATGTCGCACTTGATATTTGCCTTTTAGCAAAACTTGATTATTGAATTTGATTTAATATTTGACTGTTTTTTGAACTAATAAGAACAGCTTTGCACTTGAACTTGCTTTGCCGAGAACTAAGAACTGATGCTATACTTGATCATATTACTCCCTTGTTTAACATATACACAAACCAGTGTATATGTAAATACACCATTGATACTCCATGTTTCCATGGACCTGTTTTATCTGCAGTTGTCTTGAATCATTGTGATTGCATGCATCATAGTATTTGCTTTGTTTATGAGCTCGATCATTCTTGTTTACCACTTGTATAATGCACCACACCCTTGGGCCTTGCATGTCTGACTTGTACATCTATGTTGCTCCTGACTTGGTACATATATACTGACTTGATGCTGATCAATGTTGGTCTGGCCATTTGAGCCTGCATTTCCATTCAGTGTACAAAACTTCTTTATTATTGTTGTTACATGTACTATATCCAAATGCTTTGTAGTGTTCCTTTTTCTTGTCTGATCAATGCTTTTTATTTGGACTTTATTTTATATGTATTGCATGTCACTTCCCCTTAGAACATGCTGTGTACATCACATGTATATATGAATTTCAATACTGCATAAACTTCATCATGTTGTTTACTGCCTTGTTTTCAACCTGACCCACTTGAGTTATCTTGTCTACACTTGCCTTTGTCCATGAACATAGTTGAATCTGCTTGAACTTGTAAACAACTTTGCTATCTTATTGACTTGTGTCGACCATTTGCCCATGCTGCGTGTATTCACTTGAACTTTCTGAAAGGTTTTGCTCCTGTATGTTGCTCCTCTAGTTTTTCATCAAGCAGTTGCACCATGACCATGCTGTGTTGAACATGTCTGAACCCTTTGTGCTGAGCCATTTCAATGTTTCATTGATGCTTGCCTTGAGTCATTGACTTTTATATTTACTTGCACCTTGCTTAGTGTATGTTTCTACCAGATTTAAAATATGTTGTTTTGAACTGTGCTACTCTTTATTTCCACTATGTTTCATTCATGTTTGTCTTAGCTATTGACTCTCTTGTGTGTTGACTTGTCAACCATTTTACTTTTGCTTTTGACTTTGTTCATGAGTATATCGTGCTGAGTCGAGATGGTCCAAGTGGCTACTCCTCAGTCGCGACACTGGATTGGCGTGGCAGTGCACATGTGTGTATATGCAGCCATCCAGACGAGTTTTTCTGTCCCTGCATATCAGACAAAGTCTAGAAAAATGATGAGAAACACACCGTAACTCTGAGGCAAATGAAAATTAAAAAATAAACTTTTATTTGCTTTTATTTATTTTTTATTTTTGTGGCAGTCTACTGTGTGTGTTCTTCTGTATGTGACAGGTATGAAGATAACTGGATTGACTGTGGAATGCTGTGAAGTCAAGAAGACTGAAGATGATGATATTCATATGTGTCACTATATATGAGTGAACTGTATAGAAATGTAATGTATATGAAAGTGTAAGTGTTGTAAAGAGGAGCTAAGTACGAAATTGAATATAATGAAATGTATATCAGTGATGTATGTACAAGTAGTGGAGTTGTAAATCTGTACTATTTAAATATCGAAATAAAATATTCTTATTCAAATAAAATACTGTGTGAATATTTAAATTTCTGTATAGTTGTATTTTATTTAAATAGAAATATTATATTCCTGTCTGATGTGTAGTATATCAGTACAGTTACAAACACATTCAATAATAAAATATATTTGGTTGTTATCATCAAACAAAAATCATATAATTGTGTATACAACACTGTTATATACAACAGATTCCACGCCTTGAGACAAGTCTTAAGGCATTTCAGCTTGCCAGAGAGAAGCACACAAAGGAGGACCATATAAGGGAGAGCTCCAAGATTCTTCGACAACTGAAAGGAAAGAGAGGTGTGATCTCCACATACTCTGGAACCTAAAGGAAGATGACCTGGAAAGGGAAAGGGGGGAACAGCTAAGAAATAAGGGAGCATGGTCGGAAAAAGTCCAATGCAGGTGGGAGATGGAGAAAAAGAAAGGTAGGCTAAGCCAACCTTCTGAAGTGAACACACGATCAAGTTTCGAAAGAATTCGGTTTGGGCCTTCTTGGTTGTTACTCCAAGTGAAGCCCGATCTGACGAACGAAACTTCTGATGGCCCAGAGCGGATGATGAAAGAGTTAAAATCTGCAACTGCCAATTGATTGACAATATTTCCTCACCGTTTTTCTACCTGGATGGCGACGACATTGAAGTCCCCACCTAAGACAGAAACAGAAAAACCCGAGTCAGAAAGAGAGAGGATATGGGCCCAAAGGCCTTGTCTCTCTATCCAATCGCACTTAGCATAGACCGTAGACAATAAAAAGGAAGAAGGGAAAGAGGGGAGCGAACAAGCCACTGATAAGAGCTGACTTGAATTGAAGATGGGGTGGACGACAATGTCTTTGGACCATATGATCCAGATTTTATCGGACTTGTTAGCAAGAGCACCACCGAGGCCTAAAGATAAAACAGTAGAAGAAATTGCGTCTAGTCCCATAAGAGTTTCCAGAAGCGCAATGAGACAGATATAGTGCTTCTTTATGATGAGTTTAAGGCGTGCAACCGGCGCATCATTCCCTATACCACATACGTTCCGAAATAGGAAGTTCGCCATAAAGGCCAACAAACAACGAAAAAGAAACCAGATAGAGGTAAGGTCACGGAATAAGTCACGCTGCCTCACTCAGATATGGTAGAGGGTATGACGAGTATATCTGATGATCTGCTCGGATGTCACTACAAAGTGTGTACGAGTGGTGCAAGGGGTACGAGGGGCCTCACGTCGGCCACACCGATGTGTGCCAGTAGTCGAGGGACCAGGAACAGCGCGAGAAGGGTAAGAATTCTTAGTAAGTCTAGATAGACGATCATTGATGATTACTATTTCAGCCTTACTAAGAAGTGGGAGTGAAACAGAAGCAGAAGACATAGAAGACGCAGGGTAACAAGGAGGGGGGACAACAGAGACTCTACAACGCTAGGAGTCGATAAATGTGTGGAGTTGCTCAAATGAGCCAACCCCGGTTGTTGTGTGAGCTTTACCAAATATGATCTATCATCAACTTGATAGCCACGCATAATAGGTAAAGATCGAGCGACAGGGCATGAAAACCCAGTCCAAAGCCAGGGCAGGCATGAAAGGCCACCTCCCCAGTAAACCGTACAGCGAACCACTGATGTGTCCACTATACAACTACGTAGGGGAAGCCACCCATCCCATGGAGTCAAGGCCTGTATGGGGTGCCAAAAGGGGACCATGAAACTATAGAACCCAAGCCAACATGGGCGAGTCACTATCGACACATAAGAGTCCTCATAGTGACTCGAAAAGGAGACGAAACCCAGAATGCAAAAGCCCACAGAAACCAGTCTGAGTTGTGAAACTCAGGACAGTCGTGCATGCCACAAAAAGAGCCCGAAACAAGCCCGAAGGGGCACCAACCCATAGCAAAAAAATGGGCACCGTCCCAGTCGAATAAAATACACGCAAAGCCGACCGAGAAGCCAACAACAAGGGACCAACAAACTGGCAAAAAGGGAGCCATAAATGTGCTCTCTGGTTCACCATCAAAATAGGCGAATTACCCACAAAAACACTCCAAGAAACACACGCATGACAAGGAAGTACCACATCTAATCTCAACTTAGTCATGCCAAGGAGCATACACAAGCAAGTGTTGACACTCACACCACCACACACACCACGCAAAGACCCACAAAAAAAAACTAGGAAACCGGGAAACAACAATACCCAACACGGTGCCAAAAAGGAATAGCAGAAAAAAATTGGCCACCCACAAGAATAAAACTCAAAACTGGCACCAAGAAATTGAACAAGCAACAAAGCAGCAAAGTCATGATCAAACTCCCAAGGTAAAAGAGATGAGACAGGGTCTGCCGAATCCACATGCCCATAGAGAGAAGCAAAACAAGAAGAAAGACATATCTCACCAGTAATCGAAGCATCAAGATCGATGCTTCTATTACCGATAATAGCCGAAAGCAATCCAACCCAAAAAACTCCACACAAGAGAGAATCCTCGGCACCGTCACCCACCAACCCATTAGAGCATCCATCTTACAATGTTTCCATGCTAAGAGACTTAGTCTTTGGCTGCAAATGAGGAACCCTCCTCAATCTTTTATACCGTCGATAAGCTGATCGTGTAGAAGTGATGCCAACATCACATCCAGTGAGTTCAATAGCGAAGGAGGCATGAGTAGGCTCTAGGAAACCATCTGGCTCCACAACAAACTCCAACAAAGAAAAAGCATTGGCAAGAACTAAAGCAGAGGAAGCCTATTTTCCCACCGAAGACGACTGAACCCATCGACCAGAAAGCCTAAAACTTGCGCCTGGCTTCGCCATACTCCCCCACCGCGAACGACATGCTCTACAACGCGACGAGGTGAAGGAGTCGGTAGCCCAGAAAAGCCTCCAGGAAGAGACTCCAAACCATCAACTGAATTGGCAATCAAGGATGGGGTGGTCAAATCCCCATCGATAAATGATCATGGGAAATAAGTTTGCCAAAGTCGGGCCCAAAAGTACCACCACAGACAATGGAACCAACACAAAAACTATGTCAGCCACAATCGGAGCTGCAGCCAAAGCTCTGAAGCTCAACTTAGGCAAGAAGTGCGTGGTTAAATCCCTCTTCTCCCTGTTGACTCTAGAGTCGAGGCTGAGATCCTTAACTGCAACAGCAAAAGGGGAAGATTCACCAGGAGCCAAAGTGCTAACCGGCGTACACTGATATAGAGGGGATAATTCCATAAATTTCCTGTCCACAATTAGAAATTTGTGACAATGTAGGTTAGCAAAAGCCGACAGAGAAAACATTCGAAACTATATCGAAGAACAACCAGTAACCACCACCGGTAAAGGGCTAGCTGGCACTTCTAGAATTGATTTGGCAATCAAGTCGAAACTAGGGCACAGCTCAATAAAAGATCCAGAAATAACAAAAATCTCTTCCAATGGAGACAAAGCCATACCAAGAACAAGACCTCATAATTGAGAAAGATGAGAACAGGAACAAATACTAAACCACGCCATCTCAAATCTAGCAAAAACAAGGAAGAAAAAGGAGATCGATGGCAGACGGAGCAAGAAATTAGGTGATCGCCATTGAGATTAGGAGCGAGAAGCCATTTTTATTACCGTTATGTGTTTGTTGAGTTTTTGTTATAGGGCTATTGTAATTGTTTGGGTAGTGTATGTAATCGGTGGTATCCCTTGTAGCCGTTAAATCAAGGTGAGTGGAATCGGTGGTGTCCCTAGTAGCCATTAAATCAAGGAGAGTGGAATCAGTGGTATCCCTTGTAGCCATGAAATCAATGAGAGGATTGTAATTGACTATTAAGATAGTAATAAAACTCTGTGCAATCCAGCATTGGGCAGGACGTAGGAGCAATTCCGAACCAATATAAAATGCGGTGTGTTCTTTCCTTTTCTACATTTGATTCTTGTTTATCTTTGTATTTTGTTTGATTCTATGTCTGTGATTATTTCTACGGTGTTTGATTCATATAGTAGATCATATAATTTTTAGATTTTGTTTAAATTCTCAAAAACACTATTCACCCCCCTCTAGTGTTAGTTTTGCCTTAACGATCCATCCGCAATCCCTAACAACATCTTGCTACCTAGCCACACATGAACGACCACTCATTCAGCTTGAGTGTATCGAATATATTGTCACCCACGATTGTTGGTCGTCCAACTGTAATCCGTAAGATACAGAATCGAAAGAAGAACAAATAATGAATTTTCTCTAGATCGATGACAAATATACCTTTCTTGGGTGTGACCCTACTAGCCATGCTGCCGGCCCGATTTTTTACATTTCCTGGTTGATGAGCCTTGACGCTACGTTTACTTTTTAGAACATCTGGCCACCATTAACTATGAATTCCACATCGTCAAACCCGTCAAATCACTAGTTGATCTTCCCAAAATGTTACGGGTATAAAAAGCTAAGAGAAACGAATTCCTCTGCCACCAAACGTAATACCTCAAAAAGATCGCCTTATGTGATATGTTAAGGATACTCTGTCAAGCATTCGTCCATACAAGTTGTCCTTGGACCGGACAAACCGAAGGCACAATCCTGTAAACATAATCGCCCTTGGATTTTACTCTGTCTTCAATTATCTTCATCATAATCTAGTTCATAATGCATATTTCTATATGCAGGGGTTTTCATATAATAAATCCAACTGGTCTGTCCGTGTTAACAACGATGGTCAAAAAATCTTTGATAATCGGTGATTTAACTACCAAAGGAAAACAAAACATCCATCCAAATTTCTAACATCAAACAATCAATGGCCCTTTCTAATATTTTACATTCTTTTCCTTATCGGGTTATCTATAATGAATTCTAGTTACCAAATTTCTTATAAATATTCTAACTCCTTAAATTTTCAGAAATTTTTGCCAGTGGCTCCTTCGTATGAGTCACTCGGTACAATAACAAATTGCCGCTCTTAGCCCTTTCCATTCAAAAATAAAAACAAAAAGCCAAGCGGCTTTGCCCAATGGGCTAATAAAATCTCATGTAGTGTGACGACCTCATTTCCCGTTCGGACGGAGACAAGGGTAATCTTTGGAATGTACACAGAAACAGATAATAGCAGAACATAATTAATTAAATACACCAGATAATGAACAATAGAATATAATAGATAAAAGTAATCATCAGAGTTACACAGTATACAGGATCTTACTTAGTACAATTACAGTTCAACTATACATATATGTCTACAGCGGAAAAACAAACATAATGTACAATAGGAGCTGAACAGCATAAAAAGAGATAAATGATAGAATCTATCTTCAGCTCCAGCTATCCAGATAAAGCCTGCTAAACCTGAATACAAGGCTGCCCATGTACAAAAAGGGGGCAACCGAGTTTGAAAGTGAAACAAACTACGAGTCAGTCATGGGACTGGTATGAGAAATCTACTCAACACATTTATAATATGGCCAATCACATGACCACTCCACTTTCGTGGAACGGGTTTACTCCATTGGATTGCCAGTGCTTTAAAACAAATCATTCCTTTAAACATCGCAATGTTTTTTATCAAAATAAAGCGATTATAAGACTCAGTTCCCATCACACAATGCAACGCAAACCGGAGGATAGAGTTTTACCTTATAATGGCCAAAATATGCTTGATACGACTAAAACAAAAGCATTTGATATTATTACTAGTGTTTATATGTTTCCAAAAACAATTTCGAATCATAACTATCAATCATAGACGGCATGGGTACCATATATCATGTCGCTATATATATATACAATCAAAACCGCACAGTCACGTATTTGGAAATTGGATTTCCGTCATGAACCAAGGCAAAAGATAGTCCTTACTGAATTCGTGACTCTCTAGCCCGAGTCTCAGGCACAGCCGCAACCGTACCTTGGATCGTTAGGGCCGGTCCACACGAAGTGGATTATAATGCCTAAACAATGCGTTTCTCCGCTCTTTGGGGCGTAAATGAGCCAACAAATGACTCCATCGGACCCGGATCGTCCGATCAAACCGAGGCGCCTCGCAACAACAACAACCACATAAGTCAAACTCGTTAGCGTGTGTAAAACCACTGACGCCCCTTTTAGCTAGAAAGAAAACACACGTCCCCCCTAAGGTCCTGCTCCCGTTTCTGGTTCATACCGGGGTGTGAGGCTCGCGAATTCACGTTATACAAAAAGCTATGCCACACAGGCGGTGCTTTGATCATCACCACAAGACTTTGCTTTTCAAAAGAAGCCCTGTTCATTTGCCACTTAGGCATGCCACACTAGCAATTCATGCCATGCGACTGATGTCCATCGATATACAACCTCTGAGCTCGTGCGTTTCAGAGAAGGGCGTTAAGCAAAAGAATAAATTCTCCACCGCCAAACAGATGTATATTTAACAGAGATCAATCAACACAGAATAAAATCCAATGTCAGACACACAGTCCATTTACAAGTCCGTTCTGGGTCTGAACGAAACCGGAGGCACTATTTACCCTGCAAACCCATCGATCACCACGTACGTCTGGACGATCACCGCTCATTATCCATATTTCGGGATGCCTCCCAATCAGGACCTCTGTTACCATCCAAACGAGGTGATGATCTCCGGTCTTCGACCACCGTCTTTATCTTCGATTTCTTATCGTCGATTCAGTTATTCAGAATGGGATAAACCTGGTCTTTCTGACCAACTTGCGTATATGATAAACAAGTGCAGCACTAACATACACACGCATCATTTTAATTCATTAGTCACTAATCGTCAATCAGTAAGAGAACGATTTCCCAAATATTAACCCCGAAGGCCGAAACCAACATCAGATCAACACCCCGAAAACCATTCGACTTAGCCAACCTTCAGTTAATTTCTAAATCACATCCATATCGTTTATAATATTTTATAACGATTTATCGCTATTTTTATTTATTTTAAAATAGCCAATTTATTTAAAACGGCGCTTCGGTCCATAACGCGACCGTGGCGCTGTTTTTTTTTCAGATTTGATTTACACATATCTGAAAATCTAACTGTTGGATCTTCACAAAATTAACATCATTAGAAAGATCTTTTCAAAACAAATCTAACGATTCCAGTTTCGGGAAAATCCGACGGTCGGATCTCCCGGTATAATCGTTTGAAGTTTCGATTTCAAAATACGAACTGTAGCGTCGTTATTCGATTAAATATAAGTATATTTTTATATATATATAAATATAATCGATTCTGGCGCTGTTTTTCTTTAGATTTGAATTAAACATTCCAGACAATCCAACCATTGGATTTTTACAAAGTTGGTGCCGTTGGAAAGATATTTCCAAAGCAAACCCAATGGTTGCGATTTCAGGATAATCCAATGGTCGGATCTCCCGGTATAATTGTTTGAAATCACGGTATCAAAATTCGAACTGCAGCGTCGTTATTCGATATATTTTAATTCTATTTATATATACATATATCGATTCTTCGATTTCAAAACAATATTCTTTTCATACATTTGATAAAAACGATATTTTTATCTAACTATCTTCTATTTCAACATTTCTCTATTTTTAACAATCCATGTATATAATATAAATGTGATTTTTATTGTAAAACAATTCATTTCAAAACTCTATTATTTTATATAGTTCATATAGGTAATAAAAAAATGGGATTTTTATTACAAAACAATTTCTTTCAAAACGAGATTATTTTATATAGTTCATATAGATGATATAATGTGATTTTTATTATAAAACAATTTATTTCAAAATATGAATACCATTCAACACATGAATTTCAAATCAATGAATGAATTTCGATTCAACACATGAAGGTTTTCTATAGTTAATATAAATAGATAAAAATGTGATTTTTATATTTAAAACACGAATACCATTCAACACATGAATTTCTAATCAACGAATGAATTTCAATTCAACACATGAAGGTTTTCTATTCAACGAATAAATATAGTTTCAGCAAGTGAAAATAATTCAAACACATGAATATTATTCAAAATTTCGGCAGCATAACGGCAGGGTAGTTAAAACTGGGACCGTCCCTAGTACGGCTCCTCGCTCTACCTTAAAACCTCGCGGTTTTTGACAATGGGGATCATGCATCTAGTTCGCACACAGGCGGCATGTATATATTTCATTTCCACAAACTAATCCTATGTGGTTTCAACCAAATATTTCTCAACCACAAATGGGTATTTTTCAACCACAATCAATCAATATCAACCACAAACAATTCCAATCAACCATTCGCTATCAATCAATTTTCACACCAATCACAACCAATAAATATCGTCCATGGTGTGTGGACAAGGGGCGTGTGTATATATATATATATATATATATATATATAGCAATTCACTTCTATTTCAACAGATATATAATTTTTACAACGCATATATAACTTATACATCGAACGTACAACTTATACAATGCTTATACATGAGGTGTACAACGCTTATATAACTCATACATCGACTATATAATTTATACATCGTCGTTTTCCATATCGTTTATAAATTAGAAATCTCACATTGGGTTCCACTCCACCAAAAATAGCAGAAGGTGCAGAAAAATATGCGGTCTCTTCAAGAATGTAGAAAACGTCCACACGAGTCCACTGTCCCTTGTTTCACTGAATTTTATCTAGAAACGAAAAAGATATGATTTTTACAAATTCTGCAACGGTTTAAAGGTGTTAAAATCATTTCAGAAAATAAAACCCGTACCTCTCTTTGTTTGTTCGAAACTAGGTCACCAGATTTCGCGAAAACCAAGCAACGTGGAGACGATCGGAGGGTATGACGTTGTCGGGGGTGGAGAGAGCTTCCTGCGCGTGGTGGTGGCGTCGCGCTCGCTCCTCGACCGGCGGCGGAATTTCGTTCGACGACGTCGAACTTTGAAGGCTCGATTCGAGCGATTCAGGCGACGAGGGGGTCCGGGGTTTGGTCGGATTTGTAGAGGGGAGAGAGAGCTTCAAAAAGTTGAACTAGGTAGGGGTCACCGATGAAGGGATCAGCCGGATTTTAGCCATGAAGAAGGGAGCTACTTTCGCTGTCGATCGTGTTTAACGGGGGGTGGGGGGGTTTCTGATTTTTTTTATTTTATTTAATTTATGAAAGAATTTTCCTATTGGTCGATATATATATTTATTCCAAAATTGAGGTTTTCTTAAACGAACTCGAAATCAAACCCAACGACTGTCATCCCTAGCGTTTTACCCCCATTCCGAACACAATGGGATATGTTTCGTAGGCCCATTCGACTGTTTCAGTCAGTTTCCATTCAATTTAAAATATATAACATTCAATATTCGATTTGAACGTACATTTCAATTTTCCAGGGACTCAAACTGATTCGAAAAATTCCAGAAAAATAAATCTGGCTATGTTTTGACGATACGTCCCAACAAAACTAGTTTCGTCGAATTCTGAAACCGTTTGCAAAAAGGCCCATTTCTGGTCGATCCAATTTAACTGTAATTGACCAAAACACGTTTTCCTTTGCCACGTTCACATACTAGCTTCAAAAATTATGAAATTTGAAACCTAGCGATAACTTCACATCCCGGATCCAACAAAAGTGGTTTCGTCGAATTCCGAGGTTGTTTGCAAAATGGCCAATTTCATGGGCTATATAAATTCCATAGCGACCTTTCTGAAAATTCATTTGGCCATAACTTTTGCTTCCCGATATGAAAATTCGATTTTTCAGATTCGTTAGAAAGGTATTCACTAACAGATTTAAATATTTTTGGTTTCACTCAAATCCGTTTTGTTTTGCACCCGGTACAGTCCGACAAAGTTTGAATTCAATTTTTGAAACTACAGCGCCATTTCAGGCCATGTTTATAATTAGAATTAATTATATTCGTTTTCAAACGTCGATTCAAACTCACTTTTCATCGCTATTATTTAAAATATTTATTTTAAATATTTAAAATCCATTATTTTAGCCAATTTAAAAATTTTAAATTGGTTCAGATTTTCCGGGTCGTTACATGTAGACTATTAACATGTACATTTTTTCGGTCACTCAAATTATAATCTTCACTCTCTTCATTCCATACCTATTTAACATACATACGCCTATTCCCTATTCATTTCAATCAATCCAATCTTTTTTCACAAAACTCGCTAATCACTTCTTTGGTTAGCTCTTTCCTAATGCGCTTTTGATTTGAACATATCATGTTTATATATATTTTAATTTGCTCATACACAAGCCGAGTTTCATTTTTAACTCAAGTTTCATATTCGACTTAACTTTAAATCCACCATTTTAATTCACTTAACTTCAATCCCAAAAACTCTTTAACTATGTAGTTCTAATTAGTTAACTTCATTTAGTAACAAAAATCTGATTTTTGTTCCAAAATAAATTCATCTACTCACTTGAGTACATATTTAATTTATAACTCAAGTCTAAATTGTCTAATGGAAATCCAGATTTTATTCACTCAAAACCCCTTTAATTTATTAAATAAATCGTTATGGCTTATAAACAATTTTACAATGACTTGTAAAATTTGATTTTAACATAACTCAAAATCTATAAGACGAAATCTAGATTTTTCTCTTCCATTAGAAAACTATTATTCAATAGGTCCGGACGTTTCATGTTTCATCAAATTCTGACTTATATTAAATTTTATTAACCCAGTTGATGTTTGAATCGCCAAAATTTGAACTATCGCGCTGCAGCAAGTTCGTTTTAATTAAATTTAAATATTAATGTTAAAACTTCGTTTATTAAATATATTCCACTCCAATCTTCCAACTTCTAATATAAATTAATTTTGTTTTTCAAAATCTAAATTAAACATTCCGGTTATCCCAAATCGTTGATTACTTTATTCAAAAATCATAACTTGGTTATAAATTATTCACAATGCAATTTTTATATTAAATCCTAATTTCCTTGGACATAAAACATCATTTACCATTACAAACCAATATCATCTTGCGATGATAATGAAATTGTTCAAGTTGGGGTATTTTAATTACCTCTCAGACCTTGATCGACAACGTTCTTATCTTGAGGTAGATAAAAGCTGTTAATACCTAAAAACTCGATTAATATCTCATCTTCTAGTCCATAAAAAATATGGTTTTATAAGCCATATTTACTTTAGGAAAAATTATTTCCACATTATCTGATGAAAATTACTTTATCACATTTATAAATGTTGTTTATAAATTTACTTCCTTATTTTATATTTAACAAGATTTCATTTAAAATCCCATTAAAAACTCAATTCCCATTTGAAATATTTATTGTAATAACCTATATATATAAGCATAGAATCTATTTTCATATTAAAATTCTAAATCTCTATTTAATACAATTTCAATATCTTTTGGAAATAAATATTATTTCTATAAATTCAACATCATTAAATTCAAATTATGAATCCATATGGATTTATTTCAGTTCAATTTACATTCCGACTATCGGAATAAATTTCATCGTTTTCTTCTCGAAACGATTCCTAATCCACTTATTAAGTTCATACTTGAATTAAAATTTCAAATTATATAATGGTAATTATTTTTCTTAATTTATAAACATCGTTTATAAATTTCACTTCATGTTTTAAATATTTAAACAAGCCTTGACTTCAAACTCCATTTGAAATCCAATTTCCATTTCAAATAAAAAATTCCTTTCTAAATTCATACTTGAATTTAAAATTTAATATTACAAAATGACAATATTTCTTTCCATTTACAAATGTCATTTATAAACTCAATCACTTGTTCTTGAAAACAAGTTAATATTCTCTGTAACGACCTGCAAATCCGTGCTATCAAAGTTGACTAATAACACCCCACGTCCAACCCAAATTGCATAGAAATCCGAATCATTATTAGAAATAAATTAGAGGATGAGAAATAGAAAGAAAGAAAGGTTAGAATAGAAGAAAACAAAGAAGACATATCTCACAGCGAAAAGATTAAAATATATTATATAACATAACTTTTTGAAATACAAATCAGTAACGTTATATACATACCATCATCAGAGCACAACGGTTATTCCTGAAACAGTTATAAACACCTGTTTCCAGATATCACTTAGTACACAGCGGAAATATGATAGTTTATAGCTAACTGGTGAAGCCTCCTGCTTCCAGCTCTTCCAAATGAATCTGTAAAACCCCGACTACTTGACTGCCCGTACAAATTTGGGCACCCAAGAGTTTAGGGAAAACAAAAAAAATAAACTATGGGTCAGTCATGGGACTGGTGTGAGAAAACTCCAACCATTTGTTTAACTTTCAAAATCCTTTTTACAGAAATGATAATCATAAGACTAGCCCACACATAAACATGGATGGTTTTTACCTCACGATAACCCAAAATATCTTTGATATCAAATCCAGTGATATTATAATAATGTCTAAATCAAATAAATAGAATCTAGTGGAATGCTTGCATTTCACGCTCCATATATAATATAAAATCACTTATTGGAGATTGGATTTCCAACATGACAAGGTATGGAACCACCTTCCAATAGTGTATCTCTAGAGAGGAATACACTAGGTTCAACAAGAACATCTTGCAACCCGGCCCACACATGACCGACCACTCATTTTGCTTGAGTGTATCGAATGTATATCACCAACGGTTTGGATCAGCAACCATTTCCCGAATGGGACAGCATCGAATAGAATAAGAAATTAAATGAATCTCTAGATAGGTGATTATACACCCTAATGGGACCGACCCACATAGCCATGTTGCCTGCCCGATTTTTGTCATTTCCCAGTTGTTGAGGCCTGAGGCTACGATTTCTGGCAATTCATTGATAGCACAATTACTTTGAATGCCACATTGTCAGATCCGTTAATCACTAATTGATTTGCATAAATATTCTGGATGTTATGCTAAGGGAATAAATCCGTTGCAACCATTTATATTTATACATACCAACATATTCGATCATTGGAAATACTTTGTTAGTCGTCCATATACGTTCGTTCTGGGATTGAACGAAACCGAAGGCACAATTTCTATTAATAGAAAAAGCCCTTGCACTTTACTCCGTCTTCAATTATCTTCATAAATTCTGATTCGCAACTCTACTGCCAATACAGAGTGGTTCACGGATAATAATCCAACCGGTCTCTCCATATTGACAACGATATTGGCAAACACTTCGATAGTCGGTTCTTTAACTATCGAAGAAAATTAAACAAAACATACATTCATCCATAACATCAATCAATCACTGGGCCTGTTAATTAATATTTCATTAATTAATTCACCTCTTTATTTCTCTATCAACATTTGTTAACCAAATGATTTCGATAATCATCTTGGCCTCTTACGCTATTTGGAAAACATATCGCCTTCTATTATTTTCTATAGTTAGAAAATATATTCTATTTGTAATTGAAAACAATTTCAATCACTTATCTCTTTCCCGACTACTTTAATTATACTCAGGAAATATTTATTGTTATATTTCCAAAATTCCATCATTTGGGTTAAAACAAATGTTGTGTAAAACATCGTTACAACTACCCAAAATATTTTATTCAACTAATTATTATTCAAACACTTCTCTTCGAGATTGGATCTTTCTATTTTTAACCAATCTAATTTATAGATTTCCTTTTTGTCTATAATATTCTATTTTAAAATTTATTTACTTAACGAATTTTATATATCGATACATTGATTTCTAACTATCAAATTTTCTTAAAAATATTCTAACTCCTTAAATTTCTGGAAAATTTCGCTATAACCTCCCTTGTACTGGGAGCATCGGGATATTTCAAATAGCCTCCCATGGCCCTCACCAATCCAAAAGAAAAAGATAAAGCCAAGCGGCTTGCCGATACGGCGCATAAAATCTCATATGTGAATTTAACATATACCTTTTTGTCGGGCATAAATTAAAATCTTCATATACTTCATCTCATACCTGTCCAACACATGCTCACCTGTTTTCAATTCAATTCAACTCAATCCAATCGTTTGAATTCAGTTTCGCTCATTTATTCTTTAATTAGCTATTCTGCCTATTCTACTTCTTTGTTTGAACATAACATGTTCAAACAAAATATTTAACTTGCTCATAATCAAATTGAATTTCAATTTCAATTCTAGTTTTCTTTTTGATTTCGAATATAAATTTCCAAATCGAATTCACTTATTCAAAGCCCAATATTAATTCAAAATTTCTTTAACTAATTACTACTCGAATTAGTTAATTCTATTCAATAATCAAAAGTCTGATTTCTGTTTTAAAAATCAATTCATTTGTAACAACCCATATTCTACGCATCATAGGACCGTAGAACATTTATTTCTTTCACCTATGAAGTCGTATGGACATGTAACTTTGGGAGACGACTATTGGGGTCATTTCCCATGTTCATGATTTTTCCCGATCTTTAAATGACCATTTTACCCCTAGTTGGTACTGTTTTGGTCATAACTTTTGACTGGAAAGGAGTTTTGACCTAAACCCATTCCATTGGCTCCGGATGATGTTTTACAATTCCGTAGATTGGTCACATTAGCCAAACGGACTCACCGTTTGGGAGATATGGCTGAAACAAGTTGCAGATAGTGAAAAATAGCTTAATTGGGCTTAATCGGGTAATTAGCAGCTAGGCCCAAAGGGGAATTCGGGATTTGGGATGTATAGGGGCTGATTAGGGTTAGAAAACATTTCTTTTAACCGCCACTTTCTTTCTTGCAACCCTAGCAATGGCCTCCAACACCCAAATCACCTTCTAATCACTTTCTAATCAAGTTTTCGCTTAATCTACATCAAATTAAGGAGAGGAAACACGAAAGCAAGGCTAGAGCTGCTGTTAGACATAAGTATTCGCCCAAATCAGCAAGCTTTCAGTTCTGAGAATTTCGTTTGTGGCCAAGGTGAGTGATTATCATTGTTTTGACACTAATTACAGTTAATTAAGGGTAATTAGTGAAGAATAGCGAATTTATACACTAATAAATTATGGAAAAATATCTATAAATTCAAAAATAATATTTTATGCCTTTGGTAGTAATTTGGTTTAATTTGGTTAAGTTCTGTTAACCCAATGATTAGTTTTACTTAAACATGCTTAAGGGAAAATAAGGGGTTTTGGGTATATTTGATCCATTTTGACATGTAAATTCATTGTTTTGGTGTTTGTGGTTAGTTTGCTATGTTGCTATGACTGTTTGACATGATTTGTGATTGATTAGTATAGTTAGATTTGTCGAAAACGTCGTCGAATGGCGTAAACAAGTTGCTGGAAAAAGTTGCAGAAAGTTGTGCAGGGTTTCAGATCGGATCGGATATGGGCTCAGATCGGATTGGAGACCTGGGCAAGGAACCAGACCCGAACTGGAGTCTGGCACAAAAGAGGTTTGGCAAAAAGGAAGGCCATGTTGGTTAAGCTAGGGATCGGATCGACTTAGGGACGAAGGGCTCGGATCGGAACTTGACACTTGGGAGAACTGGCAAGAAGGAAGGCCACGCTAATTGAACTGGGATCGGATCGGATGAAGAAGGAGGGATCAGATCGGAGCACGTGAAGAACGAGGGAGCTGATCGGAGCGGAAACACGAACTGAAAGGTAGATGGCACCCGACCCGACCCGGAGGAGGACACCCGACCCGAACCGACATAATGCTGGAAACTCGAACTGAACCGCTACAAGGGAGGACAACGCACCGACCCGACTCAGAATGGACACCCGACCCAAACCGATGGATAGGAGGGAACCCGACTCGACCCAGTATTGACCAATAACCCGAGATGCGAAGTGTTAGCCTACTTTGTGAACTAGGAAACACAAAGTCGAGATGTAAAACGTTGAAGAACTTAGAAAGCATCATAACGGATCAGATCGGAGATATGTAGCGGATCGGATCGAAGATATGTTGCTGTTCGGATCGGAGAGATGTTGCTGTTCGGATCAGAGAGATGTTGTTGTTCGGATCGGAGAGCTGCTACTATTTAGATCGAAGAGACGCTGCTATTCGGATCAGAGGGCTACCTACTATCAGTCAGATCGGAGGGCTACCTACTACCGGGTCGGAATGGAGCAGAGCAAAATGGATAAAGACTTAGCTTTAGGTTAATCCGGGTCGGATCGGATATCCCGATCCGAACCCCCTCTGCAGGCTCCTCCGAACCAAACCTATAATCCACGTCACTTCCCCCCACGATCGCCTGAGATGCGGAGCGGTTATGACTAGTTCCTACCCACGATAATCTCTATTCTGATGCGCTGTCAGCACTGGAGTCCATCCGAACCCGAGGACAGTGGGATGGAAGACACGTTGCTCCGATCCGGATCGGGTTCTGACTGAATTTTCACCTATAAATACCTTGCCTAGAGACAATTAAAGGGATCTTCTTTTTGGCACTTTGAGAGTTCAACCACTTTCATAAACCAAATTCCAACACTCCCGGATAATCCAAATCGTCTTTCAACATTTATTTTGAGACAATTGAGTGAATATATGTGAGTTGTGAGTGAAATTGAGTTAATATCTCATTGTAATTGCAACTATATCACTGAGAATAGTGATTGACAAGTGGACGTAGGCTTTTCAACGCTGAACCACTATAAATTCTGTGTCTCCATTTTACTTTTGATCTTATTTTAGTCTGATTTTAGTCAATTTGGGTGTTAGAACCACTTTTTGGTCTAACATTTTGGTGCTTTCACTGAGAAACATCTGAATTCTCTGTTTTTTGGGATTATCCATCTATTTTTTGGACCGTTGAGTTCAAAGAAGTTAATCCTCAAGTTTCGACGCTCTTGAATATTTGTTGATTGATTGTTGAAGAACTATGGCTAAAGGAAAAGGCAAGGAAGTTCAAACTAGTCGAGGGAATGGAGTTGGTGAAGATCAGCAAAATGCGGTTGTGACAAGGTCTCGTGGGCAGAGCTCGGCAGTGGAACGGACTGATATAGGAAATCCGAACCGCACTCAAGGGGAGAGCTTCGATCCGATCCGGGTAGGAGAATCTGAAGCAGTGCACTCCCCCAAACTGAACCGACCCGAGCAACTCGCACTACACCGATCCGACTTGGCTTCCCAGCTCCGACCCGAACAGGTCACCCAGCTCCGACCCGACCTGATTGCCCATCTCCGATCCGACCCGTCACTTGGTGATGTTGGAACCTCTACTCGAGCCCCTTCAAATGCTCCGACTCCAGCCACCAGGGTCAATGATCAGGTCAATCCATCTGCGCCTATTACTCAAGGAGATTTCTCGCGCCTACTTGACATGCTTGAGAGTACTATGGAGGCTATGAAAATCCACGAGCGCACCAATCTCATGATGCAAGAAAACATGAGACTCATGAGCAGTGAAATTAGCGAACTCCGTAGACAGAGAACCCCATCCCCGGTTCGCCACACACCAATGGATCAGTCTTCTTCTTCCGAGGAAGAACGGCCCCGTGAAAGAAGGCCGCTCGAACGACCTCAGAATTTGGAGCAGCTGACGTTCGGATCTTTGGGGTCCCGCGAGGATGCTGCACGAGTACTAGGACCCAATCATCCAAGCTTGAGAGAGCCTATGTTGTTACCGATGCAGGGATCCCATGTATTACCTAAAGACCCTAACCTTACCAATCCCACTCAGGGGCAGATGCTCCAGCCCCTTCCTCTCGAGATCGACTGAGAGCGTAGGGAACGAAGCAGAGCAGAAGCAGCTCAAAGAAGAAGGGCGTCCCCTGAGCAAGAGCCCAGAGGAAACCCAAACATCAGAAGAAGGGCATCTCCTGAACAAGAGCCTAGAAGGAACCCGGATACCAGGGCCAGGGAGCCTGAACGACCCCTGACTAATGCTGACGTATGGGCAATGGTACGCCAGATTATGTCCAAAAGCCAGAACTACACCAATGAAGATTATGGCATTGAGCGAAGCCATACTCCTTTCACTGATGACATCCTCAACTTTCAATTTCCCCGACGTTTTAACCTGCCGCAGATGGACAAGTACAATGGGAGAACCGATCCGGGACAGCATTTGATGCGATACTCATGGCTCATGAATGCTGCTGATGCTCCTGATGCAGTGAAGTATAAAGCAATCCCGATCTACTTAGAAGATGTGGCGCTGCTATGGTTTACCCGACTTCCCCCTCGGTCGATATCGAATTATAGGGAATTGAGCGAACGTTTTATGAATCAGTTCCGACTCCATACCCAAAAGTCTAAGAGTGTTATTGAATTATCAAGAATTAAGTAGGCGCCGGGAGAGTCTTTGAGGTCATATCTCGACCGTTTCAACTTAGCTGTGACTAAAGTTAGTTACCCGCACGAGCCCACCATCTTGATGGCCTTGATGGAAGGAGTCGATCCTGACTCCGAATTTGGAGATTACCTTTCTGGGAAGCCACCTCCCACGAGAGAGTTGTTCTATGAAAAGGCCGATATTCAGTTAAGACGAGAGGAGGCCAGGGAAAACCGAAAGAGAAAGTCTGGAGCGGCTTCAAAAGAAAATGTTCAGAGTAATGTCTCCGTGAAGCAGTCTGGAGAAAGTTCCGAAAAAGTTGAGGTGAATGTGGGAAACAAGAGTGGAAACGACAATAATGGAAACAGGGGCAACAACAACAACCGTAACACGAATGGTAATAGAAGAAATAGAAATAGGGGAAGTGATCCTAACAAAAGACCCCGGTTCCAGACTTATGAGAATTATACACCATTGAACGACACTCTGGAGAACATTTACTTGGATACATACAATGTTTTGCAATATAAAAGACTGCCACCTCGCGACTCAACGGAGAAAGAAATGGCAACTGGAAAGTTTTGTTTGTTTCATGGAACTCATGGGCATTCAACCAATGAATGTCGACATTTGAGAGACGTGATTGAGAAGCTGCTGCGCGAAGGGAAGTTGGATGAATATAAGGTTGCCCCGAGAGACAGGGGGCAAGGAGAACAGGCTCCAAAACAGATCCAATCCGCTTCCAAGCCTACAGCGCAGCAGAAAGGCAAGGGAATTGTTATCAACTCCATAGTGGGTGGACCCCACCCAGCGATCCACAGTTTTAGAGCAATGGATCAATATGTAAATGCAGCTAAGCACGTAGATGTGGACGAATGTGATGATTTGGAAGATATCGCCCCCATAAAGCAACATAAGACAATGTTTGACGACGTGGTATTCCGTAGCAGAGATAATATCGGGATCCAGTCACCCACCGACGATCCGTTGGTCATTACCGCCACCATTGGGCCGGCATTGATTCATAAGGTGTTAGTAGACAATGGAAGCTCTGTTAATATTTTATTTAAAAAGTCATTCGATCAGATGAAGCTTGAATCTGAAGATTTCAAGCCATGCGAAGGTTGGATCCGAGGCTTCAACGGAGCATCGACAGCTCCAATGGGGTACATAGAATTGCCCGTAACCTTGGGGCAAGGAGAACGCCGAAGAGTACGGATGCTTCAGTTCGTAGTATTGGACGTAGATTCGCCTTATAATGCATTTTTGGGAAGGCCTGCCCTTGCTGAGTTCAGGGCTTGCATCGCCCCTTGATGTTTATTGCTTAAGTTCCCAACTGAAGCCGGAACCGGAGTAGTGAGAGGAGATCAAGTCTCCGGACGGGCCTGCTATGTTGCCGAATTAAAGATGTTGATGAAGGGACTTAACATCGAGAGTAAAGGTGCCTCGCCTCCTCCAAAGGAGGACTCGGCGTAGCAATTAGAGGGATCGGCCCCGAAGGAGTTTCCCAAAGGAACGCTTGAAGACCTGGATCCCAGAAAAGACGAGGAACCAGAGACTAGAAATACAACTCCTAATGAAGCGACAGTGGACATTCCCATTGATGAAGATGATCCAACTAGAGTTTTGAAGATTGGATCCCAGTTGGATCCACGTCGGTCCAAAGAACTAACTGACTTCCTGAAGGCAAACTTGGATGTGTTTGCCTGGACCCACGCCGACATGTGTGGGATATCGCCATCCGTCATAAGTCATTCACTAAATGTAAACCCGAAATACCCGCCTGTAAAGCAAAAGAGACGTATGCTAGGCCCAGAGAGGTCGGCCGCTCTGAAAGAAGAAGTGGAGAAGCTGAAATAGAACGGATTTATTAGATATTCGACATATCCCGACTGGATATCGAATCCCGTCTTAGTAAAGAAGCCAAATGGAAAGTGGCGGACTTGCATTGATTTTTCAGATTTGAACAAAGCTTGCCAGAAAGATAGTTTCCCACTTCCCAGGATTGACCAACTTGTAGATTCGATAGCAGGACACGAACTTCTTTCTTTCATGGACGCATATTCCGGGTACAACCAAATTCCTATGCATGTGCCAGATCAAGAACACACGAGCTTCATTACAAATTTGGGGTTATACTGTTACGTGGTCATGCCGTTCGGATTGAAAAACGCTGGAGCCACTTATCAGCGCTTGGTGAACAGGATGTTTTATAATCAAATAGGGAAGACTATGGAAGTTTATGTGGATGATATGCTTGTCAAATCGAAACCGTCCTCCAGCCATACGCAAGACTTGGCAGAAATGTTTGGTATCCTGCAAAAGTATCGGATGAAGTTGAATCCTTTGAAATGTTCATTTGGAGTGGCATCGGGAAAGTTTCTATGCTTCATTATGAGCTCCCGAGGGATAGAAATCAATCCCAGCCAAATAGCAGCGATTAGAAACATTGAAGAACAGAGGAGAATTAAAGATGTCCAAAGTCTTGCGGGGAAAGTAGCCGCGTTGAGTAGGTTTATCTCCAAAACCACGGACAAATGCGTCCCATTTTTTGATTTGATTAAAAGGGAAAGAAGAACTTCGAGTGGACTCCGGACTATGTTGAGGCCTTTCGAAATTTACTGGAATTGCTAGAAAAACCGCTGATTTTGTCAAAGCCAGTGGATCACGAAGAGTTATTTGTTTACTTAGCAGTTTCGGCTCACGCTGTTAGCACAGCCTTGGTTCGAGAAGAAGATAAAGTGCAAAGGCCAGTATATTATGTAAGCAAGAAATTGGCAGCGGCAGAACGCAACTACCCAAAGATTGAGAAGCTCGCTTACAGCCTCCTAATCGCCTCCCGAAAACTTCGTCACTATTTCCAAGCTCACCCAATAACAATATACACTGACCAACCTCTAAGGCAGGTGTTGCAGAGACCCGAAGCATTGGGACGATTGATCAAATGGAATATTGAATTAAGTCAGTTTGATTTAAATTTTCAGTCGTGGAGGTCGATCAGGGGGCAGGCTCTGGCTGACTTTATAGCAGAGTTCACAATCCCAGAGGAGGAAATAATCGATGACAAAGTGGTCAAATCCGATGATGAGTTAAAGTTAGATCCATGGAAGCTATACACTGACGGAGCCAAGAACGACCGAAGGTCCGGAGTTGGAATCGTCTTAATCACTCCTGAAGGACGGTCGTTATATTACGCTCTACGATTATAATTTTCGGCGACTAACAATGATTCTAAATATGAAGCCCTGATTGCCGGTTTGAATCTTGCTAAAGACCTCGGAATAAAAATGTTAGACATATTCTGCGACTCCAAAATCATAGTTTGCCAAGTGCGAAAGGAGTTTGTGGCTCGGGGACCTCGACTCATTGCCTACCTCGGGAAAGTGGAAAAGCTGTTGAGCAACCTGGAGCGGTACAACATAACGCATATCCCAAGAGTCGAAAACCAGAAGGCAGACAGGCTGGAAAAGCTAGCTAGTTCCGACAACCCGGAAGAAATTGAAACAATTCCAATTGAAACATTGGAATCGCCAAGCTTTGAGTCGATGGAAATTGAGTTCGCTTTCGAAGCGGAACCGGAGAAGGAGTCGTGGATGACCCTAATTAAGAACTTCCTTATGAATGGGACACTCCCATCAAAGAAGAGTGAGAGACGGGCTATAGTTCGCAAGGCTACCAGATACATTCTTCAAGATGATACTCTTTATAGACAAGGATTTTCTATGCCCCTGTTACGATGTATAGCACACGACGACATCAAACGTGTACTAAGAGAAGTACACGAAGGTGAGTGTGGAGATCATACAGGAGGTCAGACTTTAGCGAAAAAGATATTGTGGTATGGATACTTCTGGCCCACAATTAATAAAGATGCGGCTGATTATTCATGACGCTGCGATAAGTGCCAGAAATTTGCCAAAGTCCCCAGAGCACCGTCGACCCAACTCAAATCGATGGTGAATCCTTGGCCTTTTGCCATGTGGGGAATTGATATCATCGGAGTCCTACCAATTGCTAAAGGAGGAGCGAAATATGCAATAGTCGATGTGGACTATTTTACGAAGTGGGTGGAAGATGAGCCCCTAACCAAGATCACGGCGAGAAAGGTGATAAGTTTTGTGGTTAGAAATATTATATGTCGATTCGGGATCCTAAGGACCATCATAACTGATAACGGAACCCAGTTCGATGGTGTTGAATTCAGAAATTTCTGCCAGAAATATAAGATCGACAAACGGTACACTGCGGTTGCCTATCCGTAGTCGAACGGGCAAGTAGAAGCAATAAACAAAGTTATAAAATCCATCCTCAAGAAACGGTTAGAGCGCGCAAAGGCAAAATGGGTTGACGAATTGCCCTTAGCTTTGTGGGCATATCGAACAACATTTAAGACAGCTACTGGTCATACCCCTTTCTCTCTCTCTTTTGGTTCAGAAGCAGTAATTCCAGTAGAGCTTGAGGTTCCTTCCCACCGGGTGACCTATTATGACCCGATGACGAATCGGGCGCTCTTACTCGAGTCTCTTGATGAAATCGAATAAAAAAAGGGATGAAGCAGATTTGCGCGCGGCAAGACATCGACGTCAGATGGCACGTTATTATGACAAAAAAGTTCGCCTTAGGACTTTTGAACCAGGAGATTTGGTGCTAAAGAGAGTCTTTCCATCCCTTCCTCACCTCGGTCCAAAGTGGGAAGGACCCTTTGTCATCTAACGGAAACTTGAAACAGGAACCTTCAAGTTAACGACCGTAGATGGCGAAGAGGTACCTAGGGCATGGAATGCCCAACACTTGATGCGATATTTGGATTTGAAATGTCTTTGCTATTTTTCTTATGAACTCTGTAAAAAGGCACGACTTGCCTTAGGAAAGTCTGATGATATGAATAAAGAACTATAAAGTGGATGTAGGCTACGATTTAGCTGAACCACTATAAAAATATCGTGTGTCATTTACTTTCATGCATTATATATATACCTTCATCTACTATTCTGCTGCGATTATGGAATATAAGATGATTTAAAACCTGAAAGGTTGAAAACAGTTTATACGCAAGAAAAAGCACAACGACTGTTTGTGCGATAAGACATAAAAGAATGGGAAGACGACATTCTTAACACTAACTCTCAAGAATTGAGAGAGAGTATAAAGGACGGGAAGACGACGTCCTCTGAGGCGTGAAGGTGCACCCAGACAAGAGACCGCCTCAGTAAGAACTCTAACCTGAGTATAAGACAAGAGAGTATAAAAAATGCCAGAAAAAACGACAGGCATTGACTGCACAGAGAATGCAATCCCGTCGAAAAATTGGGGACATTCAGACTACTTGATTAAGTCTTGAATAGTTTTTTGAGATTGACTTGGGGCATATATGTATACACATATTCCCCCCCCCCCACCATAACTTCATTACACAACTATAGTAAGACATGCATTCTTACATAAGTGCAAAACTAATGACTAGCGGACATTGCAGAAAATGAATTATTTTTTATTTACAAATGAATGAATTTGTACAGGAAAACAGGAAAAAAGAAGGTGCAAGGGCCACCCTTATAGCAACAATTATTGGTCAATCAAACGCTAAAATAAAGCAAGACACTTCATCATTTGGACTTTGAAGAGGGCTTGGACTTCTTAGCAGCCTTCTCCGCATCTCTCGCCTCTTTCTCGGCCTCCGTCAGGATGCGCTTTGACTTTTTCTTCCCTGAAGCTGAAGTGCTGGAATCAGTCGACTTCTTCCCGGAAGGCGGAGCATTGGAATCAAGAGAAGACTTTTTAGCAAGTTCCTCTGTAATGGATCTAGTCGAAAGCTTAACAACTAACCTTGATCCCGCATCCACTACTGCGAGAGGCTTAAGGCTTTCAGGGTCTAAGTCTTCGGATTTTAACTGCAAGCGTTTATCTTGGTCAGCTTCAGTGCAGCTAAAGTAACATCATCAGCGCTTTTCGACTCCCCGACTATTGCCACCTCCGAATCTTCCTCATGTCCCCTATTGCCGCAATCGTCCTTTAAGGCATCTATCATTTCGTCATCACGAGGAGTGCTAGCCTTAGACGGTTCGCTTCCTTCTCCCAAATCTATGGGAGCAGCCTTGTCCTTTCCCCCTTTTGCCTTCTCCGTAGGTTCTGCCCCAGAGGCGGTTCCCTGGGACACATCTGTCTTTCCGGACGGCTCAATACCAACAGAGTGAGAAGCAACAGTTATCAACTCAGGAGAAAATAATGGGTTTTTCATCGATTGCTCAATCACGTGGCGAAAGGTAGAGATAGCCTTGACGAATTGAGGTGAAAATGTAGAGATACCTTCAGAAGACTTCTCGGTTGGAGTAACTGCTGTCTCCGATTCTGTTTCGGGAATAGGGGATAAAAGAGTTGTTCGAGGGATCCCCGGGTTTTCAGGATCATATCCCTCTATTTCAGAAGTTGCGCGGGAAGTAGAAGAGGAACCAGCCTTGGGAATGTTCTTTTGCTTAGTCCTCCGCCTCTCTTCGTCCATAGCAGCAGCAATGAGGCAGCGCCCTTCAGCTAGGCGTTCTGGCTCATCATCTCTTAAATATTTCTCCATCAGCTTGTCCTTGTCAATGGAATCAACCTTGAGCTCCTCTTTCTCCCACTCAACGATTTGACTCCATACTTGGACTAGAGTAGATGGATAATCTTCAATCCAAGAAATGTTTCGGCGGCGGATGATGTGCGCAAAGAATTCAATCATTAATTCGCCGAAACCCTGAACCTCTCCCTCAGCCTCCAACAGTTGTTTGCGGGCTTCTTCAGCGGATTTGATAGCACATTCGACGTTACCCTCCGCAAGGGCAGCTCTGTTCTCTGCCTCCACTAGCTTAGAAGCTAAGTCAGTATTTTTCTTTTCCAGTTCAGCGTTCCTCCTTGCTAACTCGGCATTCTTCCGCTCAAGGTCAACGTATGCAAGTCGCGTTTCGGCAGCATCTGCCTTGGCATCTTCGGCTTGTTTTTTCAGCTCCGAACGCTCTTGGGTATGGGACTCAAGCAAATCATGATAGCGTTTTTACATATCTTCAAATTGCTGTTTGGAGCTAGTAGCATCCCGTTGAGCAACAGCAAGCTGGGCTTGTGTATCCTCTAAATCTTTTCCTAGATTCTTTAAGGCCTTTGCATCGTCTTCAGCGGTTTTTTGCATTGAATCAGCATTCATGATTAAAGTACGGATGATTCTGGAAAGGTTGCGTGAATACTTTTACATTTCAGAATACTGTTTCTCGACCGCATCTATCTTGGCTTTAGCCTCATCTGCCCACCTTGAAGAAATAGGCTCAAGGGCAGGTAAAAAAGTCAAGTTTTCGAAGTAATGTTCAGGAAATTGCTTCTCCAGATATGCCCGCTTAAATGCAGTTTCAGCGTCTAGCGGCGGAGGGGCAGGAATTGTTAGCTTAGTATCCCTGTGCGTGGAGGACTCAATAGCCTCTTTATCCGTTCTAGACCGTGTAGCAAGGACCTTATGCTTGCTTCGTAACTCAGTATCTTTTGGCGGACTCCTCTCTCTGCCGCGTTTTTCTTGAGAAGAGGTTGAATCTTTTGATTGCGACCTGTTCTCTTCCTGACGACCTTGATAACCTTTATATCATTCTGGGTCTGTCCGGACAGGAGAGCGAGAACACGAGGTTCGCGAATGATAAGAATCATAGGATCTTCTGTCCTCCCTACCACGATCTTCACGGTGGTCATGCTCAGTATCATAGGGCGGATTTGACATGCTACGGCGAAGTTTCCTGATATCATAGTAAGATCGGGACATTGTGCCTGCACAACAAAACAAATGAAATTCAGGATAAATATTTTCACAAAGAGAGATGCTGTGAATAGTGGTGTTATTTTGTAAAGTGCGTCCTAAGTGGTGTTTTCCCACCGACAAACCCGAGTCCGAAGTTAGACTAGTACGAGTGGGTTCTTTGGCTTTAGCAGGAATGGTCTCTTCGGAAGAAGTGAAAACTAATGGATTCTTCCTAAAATCCTCTGAAGTGTAAATAGTTACAGGTAAGGGGAGATTCCCCAAACCCTGAAATAGTGGGTCATCAGTGCTAGGGACATCTCCCTCAGAAGCATCGATCGTTGACTCTTTGGAAGACGTTGACCTTTCCGGGGAAATGGCATCCTCGGGAATAGTGTACCCTTCACGATGCTTTTCGGCCATGTTGGCCAATTCATCATCCGTGGTAGAAGAAGGAGGGGGTAAAGCCTGGAGAGGCACTGTAGGGGCTCTCGAACCTTCGCCCATTTCAGGGATCACGTCCACTGGGGGAATATATACATATGGAGCCGTCCCATGACCAATGCTACGAGTAACAGATAGCAACCCATGAAAATGAAGATATTCGTCCTTAAGGACTTCATCAATAGTTAATAACTTCTGATCGCCATTAAGGAGCTGGTGCATCCGGTCAAATAATACTTGGTCTGAAATTTGTTTTGGGTTATCGACTGCGAACAAAAAGAAAAACGAGTTAAGGCGATGGCTTAAATGTATAGAGTCGAGATTTAGAAAACCAGTGCTTTACTTGATTTCATCCACCTCCTGGCATACCCTAGCTGTCGCTTCACATAAAACCATTCCAGCCTGGAATCCCCAGCTTTACTACTGAATGGCGCTGGAATTATTTTCCTCTTAGGGACAGACTCAAAGTAACAGAAAGAAGGAGTCTCTCGAGTCCGATGCTTGAAGTTATAGAAGAAATGAACGTCATCAAAGGTGAGCTCTATGCCTAAGATCTCACGGTACGCTACATATAAGGTGTACAAGTAAGCATAAGAATTAGGATGCAGCTGCATGGGGGCAATCCGCATTTGTCTTAGAAAATCGACGATGAAAGGAGAAAATGGAGGGATAGCACCGACCATGCACATCAACCGAGTAATTGCCATATACCCTTCTGGAGGGTTGTGGGGACGGTCAGTTCTCGAAGGCACCAGGGTGTCCCTTTTTAGTATCCCATATTTTAGACAAATTCGGATAAGTCTGTCGTTGTCGATCGTCGATTCAACATAATCTTAGGGTGATTCCAATATGACGGCAGATTCAAATTCGTCGGGAGCTCGGTCGTCGCCAATCCCTCCTTCCTCTTCACAACCTAGGGAAACTCCACCCTCCGAAGACACATTGTCGCTTTCGCGAGTTCCAACCTCATAGTCTGAGCCCTCATCATTCCATTCTGGATCCGAGGAAGAAGATATGTCCTCAAGAGTAATTTTGTTGGATGTCTCCGGGGCCTCCTTCTTCCCGGCTAGTCTAGAAGAGCGTCTGGGTCTCATGGTCACAAAACTATTGAAGAAGCAATAGCACAAGTTAGAGTAAATTAGCCCGTATCCCCCCGTGCATGTGTGCAAACTAAAGTGTGAACAGTGTATGCGGAAAGTGTAAAGTTAATGTTTGAAAGTGCGACACAAAATTTTGGCAAAGTAATAAGGATCAAGGCAGTTCTTGATGTCCAGTTATGTTCGCAAGGCACTATCCTAACTGTCCATTAAGTTGAAGATTATGCCAAGAGTTGATTGGGCCAGTTAAACGAGTTTTTATGCCTTAAGATGGACTGCCCTTCGGTTCGGTTCGGGCGCATTCATTAGGATCGGGTCGGGGGCATAGCCCTGCCTTGGGCTCGGATAAACATTGAAGCTCAGAAGTCAAAATCGGATCGGCTCAGAAGTAGATTCCCCGAACAGTTCGGGTCGGATCACGCAGTCACGCCTCTCCTCCTTTATCTTACAGTCCGACCCGATCCGGTTAGGTGAGCTCCATTCCCCCCTTTTTTAACTACTTGCCCCGACACGATCCGACCTTCTGGATTTCTCTTCTTTTTCCCTTCCTCCACTTTCCAAACTCCATCGCCCGAACTGACCCCCTGTGATCTTCTTCTTCTTCCTCTTCTTTAGTTTTAGACCCAATATCATCTCCGACGCCCCAGTCATGACCGAACAAACTACGACTCCCTCTTCCAACGCCTCGAAGCAGCAACGAAGCCACCAACGACAAAAACGAAGGAAGAGGATGCTGTAGCGTGGGAATCACATTCAGATCGGTCGAATTGACCATTTCAAATAAAACCTATTATCATGAGGTCGATCAAGGATTTAGACCTACCAAGGTAGATAAGCTGGAGATTCGCACGAGAATGGTAAAGAGTTTTTTTTCTCTTTTGAATCCTAGAGTTTCGGAGCAGAACTTGTAAAATGATAAAGTAAAAAGAAAGTGGGAGGAAGATGAAGGCTGAATTTATATAAAAACATGGTGACTATTCATCTCCCCGTTCGGACCGGCTCGAAGGCCCAGTAGCGTAGCTTGGCCCACTAGTCCAATGCGGAATAAAAGAAGAAGAGGATCCGTTCGGGTCGGAATCCGAACCGAATAGAATGTCATATCTCAGCTTGGCATAAGAATTAAATTAAAATTTGAAGAAGAGGATGAAAGCACAAGGAAAGTCAAAGTAAAAATTACCTAGAAGGCGATATGCAATGATAATCAAAGCATGCTCCGTTTCCAACAGAAGCATCCTTTGAGGGGGCAAAATGTTAGCCTACATTGTGAACTAGGCAACACAAAGTCGAGATGTAAAACGTTGAAGAACTTAGAAAGCATCATAGCGGATCGGATCGGAGAGATGTAGCGGATCGGATCGGAGAGATGTTGCTGTTCGGATCGGAGAGTTGCTACTATTTAGATCGAAGAGACGCTGCTATTCGGATCGGAGGGCTACCTACTATCAGTCGGATCGGAGGGCTACCTACTACAGGGTCGGAATGGAGCAGAGCAAAATGGATAAGGACTTAGCTTTAGGTTAATCCGGGTCGGATCGGATATCCCGATCCGAACCCCCTCTGCAGGCTCCTCCGAACCGAACCTATAATCCACGTCACTTCCCCCCACGATCGCCTGAAGATGCGGAGCGGTTATGACTAGTTCCTACCCACGATAATCTCTATTCTGATGCGCTATTAGCACTGGAGTCCATCCGAACCCGAGGACAGTGGGATGGAAGACACGTGGCTCCGATCCGGATCGGGTTCTGACTAAATTTTCACCTATAAATACCTTGCCTGGAGACAATTAAAGGGATCTTCTTTTTGGCACTTTGAGAGTTCAACCACTTTCATAAACCGAATTCCAGCACTCCCGGATAATCCAAATCGTCTTTCAACATTTGTTTTGAGACAATTGAGTGAATGTATGTGAGTTGTGAGTGAAATTGAGTGAATATCTCATTGTAATTGCAACTACATCATCGAGAATAGTGATTGACAAGTGGACGTAGGCTTTTCAACGCCGAACCACTATAAATTCTGTGTCTCCATTTTACTTTTGATCTTATTTTAGTCTGATTTTAGTCAATTTGGGTGTTAGAACCACTTTTTGGTCTAACACAAAGGTAGTCCAATATGGGAAGTTAGAGCTCAGGATTCAGTTGGGAACCGATGAGTTCACTTCATGATTGGGCTTTGCTGCGGGATGTGTGCTAAGGGGAAGTCGATGTTTATGACTTTGGATCACTATGTATGGGAAGTACGTGAACGGATTCAGGGCTGCAATGGCTAGGTATGACTAAAGGGCTATGAACCAATGAAGTGGGGTCATTTGTAAAGATTTGGTCATGACTCCATGTGGTAAGCTTGGTAGTAGCAGTAGTTGTACAAGTTGAACTCCGTCACTACTTCGATGGGTCTAGTGATTGACAGTGGTGGACATCGTATGCTTTACGGACTGAGTGAGAGATGTGAGGATGGTTACTATGGATGATTTGTTTGCTATCAATATGACATGCACACCCCACCCCCGTATTCTTTACACTATTTATTATGGCACCTTATAGTACTGTATGGTATGTGGTACTAACTCTTTGGTTGCAGGTCCAGGTTCAGGTATGGTTTAGTATACCTGTTATTGTTCTGTTTAGAAGCTTATCGCTAATACCAGGCTTTATGTCTGACCCAGATTTTTATGTCTCCTCTTATTACTCTGGGTGTTCACACGAGCAGACTAGAGACAGGTTAGCTGGTGATGCACGGGTAGATGATCCGGAGACGAGCAGGAGGCTTCCACGTAATATATATAGTATTCTCCCTGTGATGTTGAAGATCACTGCTTGGGCATTAGTGGTGCATCTTCTACTTTAGCTTTCTTTTGTTTAGAGACAGTAAATTTGGAAAGTTGTAATAAGCTGTATTTGGATTTCCGCTGCTCTGATGTTTATGTTAATTTTAGTTATCAGCTTATGCATTGTCTCACCTGTTTTATGTCAAGTATGTTATTATTATTATATTTTACTCCATGCGCTGTGAGACATTCTACAGGTTCTTGATTAGTTCGTTCCCTTCTTTCCTTTCTTCTGACGACCGTCCCGTGCTAGTCAGGCATGTGTACAGCGCACTTTCGGAGGAAATGCAGGCTGGTGCGGGGCGGGCCGTCACACTTGGTATCAGAGCTCTAGGTTGCGTAGTTAACCTAGGGAAGTTATCAGGGAGAGATAATATACGTATACGAGAGAGCGTATTTGTGATTATTTTGGTTTTTAAAAGCTATATATACACTATTAGTAGTATAAGAATGAAGTCGTACTACACTAGCACCACTATGGGGTCGTTAATCGTTTCCTTTTTCAGTTTGACGATGAGCCGATATGTTAGAGGTACTGGTAGAGGGGCCAATAATGGGAATGCTGCTGACATGAGGACGATGTTTACTGGCCTCATGAGAGAGATGCTTAGGGACGTGTAGAGGGAAGCTACTAATGGTGGAAATGGTGGTGGTCCAATAGTGCAGGCACCGAGGGTCGACTTTGCCAAGCTGAACAAGGATTATACTAGTCTTGGTGGGAAGCCGTTTCACGGAACGGAGTCGGCCATGGATGTTCAGGATTGGTTGGATAGTTGCAAACGTATCTTCGAGGATTTGGGTATCGAGGATGCGATGAAGAGGAAGCTAGCGTCCCGTCAGCTGCAAGGGCGGGCAATGAATTGGTGGAATGCTATAAAGGCAGCTACTCCCGAAGATCAGATTACTTGGGAGCAGTTTAAGGCTCGCTTTAGCGAGAAGTTCATTCCAGCTGCTCAGAAGTCAGTGCTGTTTAAGAAATTCTTGGAGCTCAAGCAGAATTGCAGAGCTGTCTCGGAATATATTGCTGAATTCGACACTTTGTCAAAATATGGGTTATCTCTTATTGATACTGCCGAGAAGAAGAATGAGAAATTCATAACTGGTTTGAATCAGTACTTGGGGGAAAGGCTTATTAACCACATCGATGAGACGTTTGAATCGATTGTGGGGAAAGCATTGAGATCAAAAAGTCTCTACCCTAAACTGAAGACTGAGGTTGCATCTGCAGATGAGCCAAAGCCACAAGCAAGTGGCGGAGGCAAGGGTGGTTCCCAGAATAAGAGAAAGCAGAATCAGACTAAGGATGGCCAGAAGAAAAAGAATAAGCAAGATGTTGAGTGCTTCAGCTGTGGTAAGAAGGGCCATTATGCTAGTAATAGTCGGGCCAAGCCAGCGGACAGGAAGTGCTTCAACTGTGGCCAAATGGGACATCACAAGGACAATTGTCCGCAACCCCCTAAAGAAAAGCAAATGGTGAAAGCCTACGCCCTTAATGCTATTCCTTCTTCGTCGAATGCCCCAACTGCGGCGGAGAAGGGAAAGAATGTCGTCATTCAAGGTATGCTTTCTGTTTATGATGTTCCTGTTAGAGTTTTGTTTGATACCGGAGCTTCCAGTTCTTTCATATCTAGTGACCTGGTAGATAGGTTGGGATTGGAGCCCGAGATTGTCGATAGACCTTTAGTAGTGATGAACCCGATTGGTGGTTCGACTAGCCTTAGCATGATTTGTCGTAATGTGGTCTTATCGAGTCATGGATGCATATTTGTTTGTGATTGCTTTGTTTTGGGCTTTACTGGGTTTGGCATTATTTTGGGAGTAGATTGGCTCCGAAAATACGGAGTGGTGGTAGACTGTGAGGGCTTTTTGGTGACAGCTAGAGCGGATAATAGGCGGTGGATAGTGTTTGGTGGTCTACCCAGTGAGGGGGTATTGGCTAGTTTTCTAAACTCCCTCGACGATCCGCATAGTGAGTTGTCAGGTTTGCCCGTGGTTGGCCAGTATCCGGATGTTTTCGAAGAAGTGACCGGGCTTCCAACACACCGAGAGATTGAGTTCCGTATTGATTTGGTAAAAGATGCCAGACCTATAGTGATGCCACTTCGTCGTATGGCACCAAGGGAGCAGCGAGAGCTCGAGGTGCAAGTCAGCGATCTTTTGAAGAAGGGATTTATCAGAAGGAGTGTTTCTGAATGGGGAGCACCAGTTGTGTTTGCTACCAAGGCGGATGGTTCCCTTCGTTTGTGTATAGACAACCGCGAGTTGAATAAAGTGACGAGGAAGAACAAGTATCCTCTACCGCGGATAGATGATTTGTTCGATCAGTTGAGTGGCGCGAGAGTATTTTCTCAGTTGGATCTCGCGACAGGTTTTCATCAGCTTAGAGTGGAAGCTGAGAGTATAGCTAAAACGACATTTTGAATGCCGTCTGGATTTTATGAGTGGTTGGTCATGCCATTCGGGCTGACCAATGCCCCAACATATTTTGTGGATCTTATGAATAGGGTATTCAGAGATCAGTTGAATAAGTTTGTCCTTATGTTCGTTGATGATATTTTGGTCTATTCAAGGACAGAGGAAGAACACAAGGAACATTTAAGAATAGTGATGGAGGTGTTGAGAAAACACCAATTGAAAGCAAAGTTTTCTAAGTGTCACTTCTGGAGGAGGGAAGTGAGGTTCTTCGGCCATGTTGTATCAGAGAATGGTAATGCTGTGGACCCGGCGAAGGTGGCTACGGTACAGGATTGGCCTACGCCCAAGAATGCAACAGATGTAAGAAGTTTCTTGGGGTTGGCTGGATATTATCGTAATTTTATCCAAGGTTTCTCCAAGATAGCAGCACCATTGACCCAGTTGACCAAGAAGAATCAAGCGTTTGTCTGGGATGGAAGGTGCGAGAATGCATTAAAGAGTCTAAAGGACAAGTTGACAAGCACACCAGTGTTAGCCATTCCTAAGGGGAATGAAGAGATGACGATATACACGGATGCCTGTGTTACCAGACTAGGTGCTGTATTGATGCAAGGCGGTAGGGTTGTAGCTTATGCAAGTTGGTAATTGAAACCGCACGAGAGAAGATACCCTACCCATGATTTGGAATTGGCAGCGATCGTGTTCGCGTTAAAGATGTGGAGACACTATCTCTTGGGAGAAAGATTTGAGCTGTTTACAGAACATAAGTCGTTTAAGTATCTCTTCTACCAGAAGGATTTAAATCTCCGGCAATAAAGGTGGTTAGAATTCTTGGCTTCCTATGATTTTGACATCGCATATACACTGGGAAATGGCAATGCGGTGGCTGATGCATTGAGTAGGAGACATGCCAGTTTAGGGGCTATGTTTCTATAGTGGAAGCAACTGGAGTACATCGCTGGGTATGATTTCAGACCGAAGTGCGAATTTGAATCCAGAAATGTTAGCAAGTTTGACGGTCAGACCCACTTTGATTGAGCGGATCGGCTCTAGTCAGAGGGACGATCCTAACCTATTGGAAATCATCTCCAAGTTAGAGATGGGTATCAACGAGGAGATAAACAAGTATGGGCTTGATCGAGATGGATGGCTTAGAAAGAATGGAAAGCTTGTTGTACTGAATGTCAATGGATTGAGAGATGAAGTGCTTAGAGAATGTCATCACTCAAAACTGACTATACACCCCGGTGGTAACAAGATGTATCGAGACATGAAGCAGACTTACTACTGGGAAGGGATGAAAAGAGACATTGGGAGGTTTATATCCAAGTGCACGAATTGCCAACTAGTTAAAGCCGAGCAAAAGAAGCCTAGTGGGTTGTTACAGCCAATAGAAATTCCCGAATGGAAATGGGAGCAAGTCTCGATGGATTTCATCGATGGTTTACCAAGGACTAGATCGGGACATGATAGCATTTGGGTGATTGTGGACCGATTGACTAAAAGTGCAAGATTTATACCAGTCAAATCGACTAGAACGGCAGCCAAGTTGGCAGAATTGTATATGAAGTGGGTAGTGAGATTTCATGGAGTACCTAAAAGCATTGTGAGTGACCGAGACCCATTGTTCACTAGTGGGTTTTGGAAGAGCTTACAAGAGGCTCAAGGGTCAGAGTTACATCTCAGTACCGCATATCATCCTCAGACCGACGGTCAGACGGAGATGGTGAATCGTATTTTGGAAGATCTCTTAAGAGCATGTATATTGGATTTTGGTGGATCATGGGATGACCATTTGCATCTAGTACAGTTTGCATATAATAATAGCTACCAATCCAGTATCGGTATGGCTCCGTTTGAAGCTTTGTACGGAAGACCGTGCAACTCACCATCATGTTGGATAGAGACTGGCGAGAAGTTTATGCTTGGACCAGATGTGGGGAGGGAAACTTCAGATAAGATCAAGATCATTCAACAACAAATGAAGGCTTCCCAAGATAGGCAGAAGAGTTATGCTGATAAGAGGAGAAGAGACCTAAAATTCTCCATTGGTGACTTGGTGTTTGTCAAGATTTCTCCATTGAAGAGCGTGATACGATTTGGCAGGAGAGGCAAGTTGGCACCAAGATTTGTTGGCCCATTCCCTGTTCATGAACCAGTCGGGAATTTGGCATATAGAGTTGACTTACCAGAGAAGATGGCGGGAGTTCACAATGTATTTCATGTTTCCAAAATAAGAAGTTCGTTCACGACCCAGATATGACTATTTCACCTGATCAGTTAGAGGACTTCGAAGTAGAACCCGAGGCGGTTGGGAACCGCAAGTCGGCTCGTATTGTCGAGCACGACATGATGCAACTTCGAAGGAAGGCGGTGAAGCTAGTCAAGGTTCAGTAAAGCGAGGACGAGAATGATTGTACTTGGGAGACAGAGGAGAACATTAGAAAGACATATCCAGAACTCTTTGCCTGGTAAGATTTTGACTTCGATTTAGTTTTCCGCATGCTAGGATAGGCCAGTTTGCTTGTTTTGCATGTTTGATTGTTGTATGTGGTTGTTAGGCATGCGGGATCCTCTGTATGTTTTGGGTTAAGGAATTTCGGGGACGAAATTTCTTAAGGGGGGGGGGGGGGGGGGAGAGTGTAACGACCCGTATTCTACGCATCATAGGACCGTAGAACGTTTATTTCTTTCACATATGAAGTCATATGGACATGTAACTTTGGGAGGCGACTACTGGGGTCATTTCCCATGTTCATGATTTTTCCCGATCTTTAATTGACCATTTTACCCCTAGTTGGTACTGTTTTGGCCTTAACTTTTGACTGGGAAGGAGTTTTGACCTGAAACCACATCCATTGGCTCTGGATGATGGTTTACAATTCCGTAGAGTGGTCACATTAGCCCAACGGACTCACCTTTTGGGAGATATGGCTAAAACAAGTTTCAGATAGTGAAAAATGGCTTAATTGGGCTTAATCGGGTAATTAGCGGCTAGGCACAAAGGGGATTTCGGGATTTGAGATGTATACGGGCTGATTAGGGTTAGAAAACATTTCTTTCAGCCGCCACTTTCTTTCTTGCAACCCTAGCAATGGCCTCCAACACCCAAATCACCTTCTAATCACTTTCTAATCAAGTTTTGGCTTAGTCTACATCAAATTAAGGAGAGGAAACACGAAAGCAAGGCTAGAGCTGCTGTTAGACATCAGTATTCGCCCAAATCAGCAAGGTTTCAGTTCTGAGAATTTCGTTTGTGGCCAAAGTGAGCGATTAGCATTGTTTTGACACTAATTACAGTTAATTAAGGGTAATTAGTGAAGATTAGCGAATTTATAAACTAATAAATTCTGGAAAATTATCTATAAATTCAAAAATAATATTTTATGCCTCTGGTAGAAATTTGGTTTAATTTGGTTAAGTACTGTTAAACCTATGATTAGTTTTACTTAAACATGCTTATGGGAAAATAAGGGGTTTTGCATATATTTGATCCATTTTGACATGTAAATTCATTGTTTTGGTGTTTGTGGTTAGTTTGCTATGTTGCTATGATTGTTTGACATGATTTGTGATTGATTAGTATAGTTAGATTTGTTGAAAACGTCGTCGAATGGCGTAAACAAGTTGCTGGAAAAAGTTGCAGAAAGTTGTGCAGGGTTTTGGATCGGATCGGATATGGGCTCGGATCGGATTGGAGACCTGGGCAAGGAACCCGACCCGAATTGGAGTCTGGCACAAAAGAGGCTTGGCAAAAAGGAAGGCCATATTGGTTAAGCTGGAGATTGGATCGACTTAGGGACGAAGGGCTCGGATCGGAACTTGACACTTGGGAGAACTGGCAAGAAGGAAGGCCACGCTAATTGAACTGGGATCGGATCGGATGAAGAAGGAGGGATCGGATCGGAGCACATGAAGAACTAGGGAGCGGATCGGAGCGGAAGCACAAACTGGAAGGGAGATGGTACCCGACCCGGAGGAGGACACCCGACCCGAACCGACATAATGGTGGAAACCCGAACCGAACCGCTACAGGGGAGGACAACGCACCGACCCGACTCAGAATGGACACCCGACCCGAACCGATGGCTAGGAGGGGAACCCGACCCAACCCAGTATTGACCAATAACCCGAGATGCAAAGGTAGTCCAATATGGGAAGTTAGAGCTCAGGATCCAGTTGGGAACCGATGAGTTCACTTCATGATTGGGCTTTGCTGCGGGACGTGTGCCAAGGGGCTGTCGATGTTTATGACTTTGGATCACTATGTATGGGAAGTACGTGAACGGATTCTGGGCTACAATGGCCTAGGTACGACTAAAGGGCTATAAACCAATGAAGTGGGGTCATTTGTAAAGATTTGGTCATGACTCCATGTGGTAAGCTTGGTAGTAGCAGTAGTTGTACAAGTTGAACTCCGTCACTACTTCGATGGGTCTAGTGATTGACAGTGGTGGACATCGTATGCTTTACGCACTGAGTGAGAGATGTGAGGATGGCTACTATGGATGATTTGTTTGCTATCATTATGACATGCACACCCACCCCCGTATTCTTTACATTATTTATTATGGCACCTTAGAGTACTGTACGGTATGTGGTAGTAACTCTTTGGTTGCAGGTCCAGGTTCAGGTATGGTTTAGTATACCTGTTATTGTTCTGTTTAGATGCTTATCGCTCATACTAGGCTTTGTATCTGACCCAGAGTTTTATGTCTCCTCTTATTACTCTGGGTGCTCACACGAGCAGACTAGAGACAGGTTAGCTAGTGATGCACGGGTAGATGATCCGGAGACGAGCAGGAGGCTTCCACGTAATATATATATAGTATTCTCTCTGTGTTGTTGAAGATCACTACTTGGGCATTAGTGGTGCATCTTCTACTTTAGCTTTCTTTTGTTTAGAGATAGTAAATTTGGAAAGTTGTAATAAGCTGTATTTGGATTTCCGCTGCTCTGATGTTGATGTTGATTTTAGTTATCAGCTTATGCACTGTCTCACCTGTTTTATGTCAAGTATGTTATTATTATTATATTTTACTCCATGCGATGTGAGACATTCTACAGGTTCTTGATTAGTTCGTTCCCTTCTTTCCTTTCTTCTGACGACCGTCCCGTGCTAGTCGGGCATGTGTACAGCGCACTTTCGGAGGAAATGCAGGCTGGTGCGGGGCGGGCTGTCACATCATTACTCTACCTGAGTTCACATATAATTTATAACTCAAAATCTGAAATTTTCTAAATAGAAATTCGGTTTTCATTCGCTTAAAATCCTTTTATAAAATTAAATAAACCGTTATGGTTTTAAATGGTTATGGCGCTGTTTTTCTGAAAATTTGATTTTGATATAACTCAAAATCTATTAAATGAAATCCAGATTTTTCTTCTCCATTTGAAAACTATGATCAAATCGGTCCTGACGCTTCTTGTTTCAAAGAATTCCGACTTCAATTGAGTTCTGTATACTCAATTGAAGTTCGAAACGTCAATTTACGAACTACCGCGCTGCGGAGAGTTCGTTGCAATTAATTTTTAAATATAAACCTTTAAACTTTGTTTAAAATAAATTCAACTTCATTCTGATATATTTTAATATATATCAAATCAATTTTCCAATTCAACGTAATATTTTCGATTATCTATAATTGTCGATTTTTCCTTACTCTGTAATATATTTATTTATACTTCGATCTTCTATATTTAAATTTCAATTCTATTCGAATTCAATATTCAAATTCCATTTCAACTTTATATGAATTCTATATTCAAATTTCCCTTACAACTCTATTTGATTTCTTTATTGAAATTCTATTTCAATTTTATTTCAAATTCTCTATATTCAAACTCCATTTGAATTTCTATATTCAAATTCTATATTTATTTAAACTTCCGTTATTCAAATTCCATTTCACATTCTATATTCAAAGTCTATATTTCAATTTCCTTTATAATTTCTATATTCAAATTCTATATTTGAATTCCATTTGAGTTTCTGTTTGAATTTTCTATCTATTCAAATTCTCTTCAAATTCTATATATTCAAATTCTAATTTCAATTTGACTTCTATTTAAATAAAATTCGAATTAATCGAATTCAAATCATAAATCCTTACAGATTTATTCTAGTCCAATTTATATTCTGAACATCAGAATAAATTCCATCTTTTATTTCTTTAAACCGGTTTCCCATTCTTATTTTTAAATTCACATTTGAATTTAAATATTCGAATTATCTAAATGATAATTTTCCACTTTCCATTTACAAGCACCATCTATTTTTCTTGTTTTCTTTTTAAAACAAGTCTCGATTTCAAATTTATTTTTGAATTTAAATTTCTACTTTGGAAAAATAATTTTCTCTTTTCTAAATTCACACCTGTATTTATATTTTCTGAAATTTCCAATGATAATCCATTTAACTTCATTTACAACTTCTTTTATAAATGAATTGCTTGTTTTTAATCATTCAAAAGAAGTTAATATTTTTTTCTATTCAAATACCAAATTCTATTTTAGAAAAATAGAATTGCCTTTTTAAAACTGGAATTTTCCTTTTCACGATATTTTTATAAATTAACACTTAGGCCCAGTGATATTTAAACACCAAACAACCAATTATTTATTTCAGGTTTTCTAACACATCGTATATGACAGTATGTGTGCAAACAAATAAACAAACATATAATATATTTTTGAGGAATCCAGTTGGATCCCTCCAACCTGTTTTTCCTTCATCCACAGATGTTAGTCAACAGAAATAATACCCATCCTGCTTCGAGGCAGGATATCGCTGTATAGAAGGTCATCCACTATCATAGCGCGGGGTGTATAGGGTAATAATCCGCTAATGGTACCGCGGGCATTCGCTAATGATACTGTGGGAAATCCAACCACCAATATATATATATATATATATATATATATATATATATATATATAATAGCAACCACCAAGCCTAAATAACTAATATATTTAAGATGCACAAAAATATTGAATGCAACCAAACAAGCAACAAACAATTATTTTTAACTGAAAAAATAATTTTAAATAAAAGGTGACTGAGATTTACTCATCGTGATCTTTATTTTGCGATCCTTTCCGGTTTCTTTTCGAATTAAATCTAACAATGTTCAATTTAAAATCTTGCTAACTCCAATAAATCTCAACCCGATTTCATCGCAAGCTTAAATCATAATGAATCAAATGGATATCGTTTTCGTCGAAACTGTTATCATATCAAAGTGTTATTATTATTAATATTATTTTATAAGTTTGTATATATATAAATTAAACATCTATAATAAATTAAAATAACTAACTTTTACCTTAACCGTGTGAAAATTCTTTTTCTTCGATTGCACTAAAGAAAATTTCACTCTTGTAAAATGAACCATGATGCTTCTTCTTACAGTCTCGAATACAACCCATCAAAAATTTCCCTACCCTTTTTAATCCTAGCTGCTAACAACGTGCTTTCTCCCTGTATAGTATTCAAACTTCTCTCTCCTCTACTGACAGGCAGATAAAAGATGAGCAACACCATCCCACATCTCGCTTGCCACAAATCATCATTTCAAATGCCTTCAAATATGATCAGCCCTATACTACAATCACTGCAACTCCCTAAAACCACACTCTTCAATCTTAGTGACTTCGAACTCCGCTCTGTTGTTTGAAAAAAAAGACCAACTTCAATCTTCACTCTTCACTATACAGTTTGATGCCTGTAGCACAAAGCACACATCCCCTGGTTGCGATTTCATTATTTTTTCATTTGCATCCCAATTACAATCACATCTTCCACTCCACTGCAACAATACCAATATCGCCCTCAATCCCATTTGCTTCAATGTCGGTCTTTCAAAAGAATGCAATACTTTTTTTTTTGAATCCCACAACCGTACTCTCATCAACCCAATCGAATAGATTTCTCCCCTAAATCGCATGCACCTCAAACTCCGGTTACAGGCAGACACCCACGTCGCTACTGTTCGAGCTTCGATCCTCCACCAAAATCACTTCGCGATTCCCCTCTCCCTTTTATTATAGCGAGGTGGCTATCGATTTGAGGAAGTAAAAGGGTTAGCAGGGTTTCGATTTTTGAACTGAGGAACGATTTTGATTTATGGGAAATGAGGGAATAAATCGGCGTTCAGTTTTTATCTGACGAACGAGAAAAATGGAAAGCAAAACAGAGGGGTAATCGCGAATTCATTTGTTTTGAAATTAAATGGAGGAAGCCATTTCATTGAAGCTTCTACTTGCTTTAATTTACAAAAGATCAAAATGAAAAAAATAGAATAAGGGAGGAAAGTAGCGTTTATATAGATGAAGGGAAAACTTAGCATAGAAGGAGTAGTCTATAGGCGGGTACAATGTAGGGTAGGTTAAGTACACCATTTATTTAATGCGATTGTATTTTGTTTTGACTTAGATTTGATCTCGTATTTAATACGATTCGATATAAAGCGTTTTTTATTCCTTTTAGATGGATATCGATTTGATTTCGAACCTATCCACAATCAAATATCTCTGGGTCCATTAATTTACTCCACGAACCGCTATTTTAACGTACCGGCCGATTGTTTCAATAGCATAACGATGTTCTGAACTGAACAAAATATACTATGAAATTTGATTTGAATGTATATACCATATTAAATTAAAATAATATAATTTAAATTTAGAACTAATCAATTCGCTAGTAATATATTAATTTTATTATTGTCCATCTTCAAACACAATTATTATTGATCAACTGAATTGTTTTAATTCAGTTTTTATTTTGAATTCAAATAAATTCAATTTCGTATTTTGATAATTACATATATTCGAAATAAATCGTATTTCGATTATTCAATTGATAACTCAATATAAATATCCTTTTATATTATTAATTCAATATTTAAACAATATTAAATATTTAAAATTAATCGATTAAAAACTGGGTCGTTACATTCTTCCCCCCTTAAAATAATTTCGTACCTGAAATTGCTAAGGTAGGAAAAATGCCTTGAACCCATTTACCTTTCAAAACTCACTAAATTTTAACTCAACATTTTATACTTCTGCAATTTTAGTTCTACCAAACTTTTGGTTTTCTTTCAAATGCATTCTAATTCATTCAACTTGATTCTGATTCAATTTATTTACTTTAATTCATTTAGATTTCCACGCTCACATTCCTGGGATTTCATTTTAAATCCTTTCGAAATCACATAAATATATACATATATTTATTTCCATCTCAAATTCAAAACATTTGAATTTTCAAACCAATTTGTTTTCCTTCAAACAAATTTTCATCAAAACTTTTCTACGGTAGCAATTCATCACTTAGAACTCGAAAATGAACACTGATAATGCTGCAGTCATTATCAGAATTATTTTCCAGTGACTGAAGTGAGTTCAACGCTTTATCACTTTCGAAATCCATTCAAAATGATTTTTATTAAAAAATTCTTCAAATACAAAGCTATATTGCACTAATATACTTCAGAAAATATTTTCAAACTTCCCAAGATTTAAATTCCAAATTCTGGTTTGAATTCAATTTCAAATAATCTCATTTGTATATTTAATTCATATACAAATTCTATTTTGGTTATATATAGCCATTCCAATTTTATAATCTCGTTTGATTATGATAATAACAACCAACATATCCATATAATATAATAATTTCAGAAAATTATTACTTCTATATCAAAAATAGAATTTTGGGTAAAATTATTTCATTTACCCACTTTAAAACTATATCATGTCGAATTTTTCTTTTCAAGTGTTTAGAAATTTCTATCGACTTTGTGGCGTCCCACGATTCGATCAGAATTCATAAACCACTCAACAGACTAGTCAACATAATGTAAAACGGTTTTTATATCAAATAAAAAATATGCTCTCTCGTATATATATATATATATATATATATATATACACACTCAACTCATTCTAGGGTGCTACAGACCCTATCTCTAATGAGCACATCCCACCAAAGCCTAGGTATTCGCTCAACCTAAGCTTTGATACCAACTGTAACGACCCGCAAATCCGTGCTATCAAAGTTGATTAATAACACCCCACGTCCAACCCAAATTGAATAGAAATCCGAATCATTATTAGAAAGAAGTTAGAGGATGAGAAATAGAACGAAAGAAAGGTTAGAATAGAAGAAAACAAAGAAGACACATCTCACAGCGGAACGATTAAAATATATTATATAACATAACTTTTTGAAATACAAATCAGTAACTTTATATACATACCATCATCATAGCACAACAGTTATTCCTGAAACAGTTATAAACACTTGTTTAGTACACAGCGGAAATATGATAGTCTATAGCTAACTGGTGAAGCCTCCTGCTTCCAGCTCTTCCAAATGAATCTGTAAAATCCCGACTACTTGACTGCCCGTACAAATTTGGGCACCCAAGAGTTTAGGGAAAACAAACAAAATAAACTCTGGGTCAGTCATGGGACTGGTGTGAGAAAACTCCAACCATTTGTATAACTTTCAAAATCCTTTTTGCAGAAATGATAATCGTAAGACCAGCCCACACATAAACATGGATGGTTTTTACCTTACGATAACCCAAAATATCTTTGATATCAAATCCAGTGATATTATAATAATGTCTAAATCAAATAAATAGAATCTAGTGGAATGCTTGCATCTCACGCTCCATATATAATATAAAATCAAAAACCGCATGGCGCTTATTGGAGATTGGATTTCCAACATGACAAGGTATAGAACCACCTTCCGATAGTGTATCTCTAGAGAGGAATACACTGGGTTCAACAAGAACATCTTGCAAGCCGGCCCACACATGACCGATCACTCATTTTGCTTGAGTGTATCGAATTTATATCACCAACGGTTCGGATCAGCAACTGTTTCCCGAATGTGACAGCATCGAATAGAATAAGAAATTAAATGAATCTCTAGATAGGTGATTATACACCCTAATGGGAGCGACCCACATAGCCATGCTGCCTGCCTGATTTTTGTCATTTCCCAGTTGTTGAGGCCTGAGGCTACGATTTCTTGCAATTCATTGATAGCACAATCACTTTGAATGCCACATTGTTAGATCCATTAATTACTAATTGATTTGCACAAATATTCTGGATGTTATGCTAAGGGAATAAATCCGTTGCAACCATATATATTTATACATACCAACATATTCGATCATTAGAAATACTTTGTCAGACATTCGTCCATATACGTTTGTTCTGGGATTGAACGAAACTGAAGGCACAATTTCTATTAATAGAAAAAGCCCTTGCACTTTACTCCGTCTTCAATTATCTTCATAAAATCTGATTCGCAACGCTACTGCAAATACAGAGTGGTTCACAGATAATAATCCAACCGGTCTCTCCATATTGACAACGATATTGGCAAACACTTCGATAGTTGGTTCTTTAACTATCGAAGGAAAATAAACAAAACATCCATTCATCCATAACATCAATCAATCACTAGGCATGTTAGTTAATATTTCATTAATTAATTCACTTCTCTATTTCTCTATCAATATTTGTTAACCAAATGATTTCGATAATCATCTTGGCCTCTTACGCTATTTGGAAAATATATCGCCTTCTATTACTTTCTATAGTTAGAAAATATATTCTATTTGTAATTGAAAACAATTTCAGTCACTTATCTCTTTCCCGACTACTTTAATTATACTCAGGAAATATTTATTGTTATATTTCCAAAATTCCATCATCTGGGTTAAAACGAATGCTGTGTAAAACATCATTACAACTACCCAAAATATTTTATTCAACTAATTATTATTCAAACACTTCTCTTCGAGATTGGATCTTGCTATTTATCAATTAAAAATGAAATCAATCAAGTTGGGGTAAAATTACCTCTCAGACCTTGACTGACAACATCATTAACTTCAAAACAGACAAAACCACATACCTCGAATAATCAACACCATAAAAACCCATTTCCATTTCTAAACACGTATACGCTTCTCTTTCTATTTTTAACCAATCTAATTTATAGATTTCCTTTTTGTTTATAATGTTCTATTTTAAAGTTTATTTACTTATCGAATTTTATATATCGATACACTGATTTCTAACTATCAAATTTTCTCAAAAATATTCTAACTCCTAAAATTTCCGGAAAATTTCGTTATAACCTCCTTTGTACCGGGAGCATCGGGATATTTCAAATAGCCTCCCATGGCCCTCACCAATCCAAAAGAAAAAGCCAAGCGGCTTGCCGATACGGTGCATAAAATCTCATATATGAATTTAAACATGTACCTTTTTGTCGGGCACAAATTCAAACCTTCATATACTTCATCTCATACCTGTCAAACACATGCTTACCTGTTTTCAATTCAATTCAACTCAATCCAATCGTTTGAATTCAGTTTCGCTCATTTATTATTTAATTAGCTATTCTGCCTATTCCACTTCTTTGTTTGAACATATCATGTTTAAACAAAATATTTAACTTGCTCATAACCAAATTGAATTTCAATTTTTATTCTAGTTTTCTTTTTGATTTCGAATATAAATATCCAAATCGAATTCACTTATTCAAAGCACAATATTAATTCAAAATTTCATTAACTAATTACTACTCGAATTAGTTAATTCTACTCAATAATCAAAAATCTGATTTCTGTTTCAAAACTCAATTCATTACTCTACCTGAGTTCACATATAATTTATAACTCAAAATCTGAAATTTTCTAAATAGAAATTCGGTTTTCATTCGCTTAAAATCCTTTTATAAAATTAAATAAACCGTTATGGTTTTAAATGGTTATGGCGCTGTTTTTCTGAAATTTTGATTTTGATATAACTCAAAATCTATTCGACGAAATCCAGATTTTTCTTCTCTATTTGAAAACTATGATCAAATCGGTCCTAACGTTTCTTGTTTTAAAGAATTCCGACTTCAGTTGAGTTCTGTATACTCAATTGAAGTTCGAAACGTCAATTTACGAACTACCGCGCTGCGGTGAGTTCGTTTTAATTATATTTTTAAATATAAACCTTTAAACTTTGTTTAAAATAAATTCAACTTCACTCTGATATATTTTAATATATATCAAATCAATTTTCCAATTCAACGTAATATTTTCGATTATCTATAATTGTCGATTTTTCCTTACTCGGTAATATATTTATTTATACTTCGATCTTCTATATTTAAATTTCAATTCTATTTGAATTCAATATTCAAATTCCATTTCAACTTTATATGAATTCTATATTCAAATTTCCCTTACAACTCTGTTTGAATTCTTAATTGAAATTCTATTTCAATTTTATTTCTAGTTCTCTATATTCAAACTCCATTTGAATTTCTATATTTAAATTCTATATTTATTTAAACTTTCGTTATTCAATTTCTATATCACTTTCTATATTTAAATTCTATATTTCATTTTCCTTCATAATTTCTATATTCAAATTCTATATTTGAATTCCATTTGAATTTCTATTTAAATTTTCTATCTATTCAAATTCTCTTCAAATTCTATATATTCTAATTCTAATTTCAATTTGACATCTATTTAAATAAAATTCAAATTAATCGAATTCAAATCATAAATCCTTACAGATTTTTACTGGTCCAATTTATATTCTGAACATCAGAATAAATTCCATCGTTTATTTCTTTAAACCGATTTCCCATTCCTATTTTTAAATTCACATTTTAATTTAAATATTCGAGTTATCTAAATGATAATTTTCCACTTTCCATTTACAAGCACCATCTATTTTTCTTGTTTTCTGTAACAACCCGAATTTTAATAACAAGTTAAAACCATAAATCAAGGGAGAATTAATTTTTAAAATAAGAATCAAGGGAAATAGGTTGCGCCATTACGTTAGTCTCAAAATTCTGCTTGAGATAGAGTCCGAGTTTGCGTAAAACGGATACCGTATGAAGAAGATATGGACGAACGACGTTAGGCAGAAAAACCGGAAACAGGCCAGAATAAACTGATGCACTTGTGAAGTGTGCCGGTACAAAAATACACTGGCGCACTTGCCAAGTGCGCCCATGCCGATCCAGCACAGAATTCTAGAGTGTTCTGTGATGATGTGTCTTCTTCTGAGTGGCTAGATGACGTATCTTCGAGCTGGGTGGTTCTGATGACTTCTGGACTGATCTGAAGAATCTAAATTACCCTATTCTCCTATTTAAACACCCCTAAACCTAGCTTTCTCTCCACACCAAACCATTGCAATGTTATGCTGCCTCCACGTTCATTAAATTAAATTAAAAATAAATCATGAAGATTATTTCTTGAAGACTACAGCTAGGAATTGGGGATTTGCTTCTACAATCAAAGCAATATTCAGTGATTCAACAATTCGACGACTAGTTTATATATTCGACTTCTACATCTTTCTTAGACCACGATCTGTAAGTTCCAGTTACTTTTAGATAAAAACTATAAATCTAATATGTGCATGGTATAATTTGGAAGTGATTTATGTATGATTCATATCTATTGTTGGTTTCTTCTTGGATCTTGACTATTGGGAATATTGCCTACGACATTGAAACTATTGTTAATGACATAAGATTATGACTATGCCTATGACTGTGGACATAAGATTTTGCCTATGCCTATGACTATGATGGTGAACATAAGACTATTCCTATGACTATGACGGTGAACATAAGACTGCCTATGACTATGAACAATAAGACTATGCCTATGACTATGACGGTGAACATAAGACTGCCTATGACTATGAACAATAAGACTATTGCATATGACTATGACAAGGACAACTGTGGTTAATCACCTATGTTTCATTGCCTAGGATTATGACTATGAAATTGGATCTAAGCTTGACTTTCTATTCAGACCTATTTTCTTTATTTGTCCTTGGATCTTGATTTTGGGGATTTTTCTATTTAAGTTAGATCTATCGATGTTCTTGAATCTAGATTAGTATTCAACCCTTTTTATGTTCGTAATGTTTTATATGCCTATGATGTTTTAATCAATTTATTCGGTTATGTCATACCTTGAAAATAGATTGATTATGTTATTGAATGATATTGATCTATGCATGTGGTTCTATTTTATTATCATGTTGAATTGGGAATTAATGAATAAGTCTATTCATATGTATAGGAACTTGAAGTATAACCTGTTATGATAAGTTGTGTAGTTTATCATGTTATGCAAGTTTTCGGTTGTAAAAACATATCAAAAATTTGTGACCAAATGTTAGATCTACATGTTTATGTGTATATGTTAAACCTATGACATATTTCAAGTTCACACTTATTCATATGCTCATGATTGATTTGCATGTTCACATATATGTAAGTTGATTTAGTCTATGTTGAAAGTTCACATATATGTACATTGATTTAGTCTACGTTGCAAGATTCACACCTATGATATTCATGTTGACTATTTTGCAAGTTCATACCTATGATGTTCATATTGACTATGCCGAAAATTTCAAGTTTACACCTATGTCATGTTTATGTTAATGAATTGCTTTACGCCAATTTTGTGTACGTTGAATTAGGCTAAGTTTTTAGCTTAATATTATATGTCAAAAATCATGCGGACGAGAAATTTGGCTAAGGTTGTTAGCCTAATATTTAGACGGGGTAACGTTGGGAAAAATTGGTAATCATAGGAAGCTTGGCATGAAACCTGACATGAATCTTGAAACACGAACATTGTTATAACTTGAATCTTGATGTAGGCATGAAACTTGCCTTGAAAACTTGACACGAACTCGATATGAAAACTTGAACATGGACATGACACTAGAACGAACTTGAAAATCGCCAACTCGAGGTTGGGTTGAGTTTGTAGTGTAAATATGCCCGGAACCGCCCGGCAAATCCAGTGACTGCAAACAATAGGATCTAATGTGAGTAGCTGGTCATATCACGCTTGAAACCCGAGGTTAGACTGAGTTGTGGTGTAAATCTGCCCGGAACCGCCCGGCATATCCAATGACCACAACAAAAGGTCTGATGTGAGAGGTTGGGGTGCATTAATGAATTAATGCCACATGATAGGGTTAAGTCATGAACATGTAAGACAACACTTAACCAACTTGATACATGATTCGTAGGTGGGTTAAGTCACGGACATGAATGACAACACTTAACCAACTTGACATGCTATACTGATAGGGGTTAAGTCACGAATTTAAATGACAACACTTAACCTATTGGATGGAAACCCTAGTTACGCGGTCCGTTTCAGCAGCAACCCACTAGATGTATCATGGTACCCTGGGACTAGGCAGGGTGAGGCATGATTACTGGGCTGATTATAAGCGACAAGAACGATGGCTGTGTTGGTGCGCCAGTGTAGGTTCAGGCGGGCTATGGTCGTGCACGTGGTCCGGAGTTGAAAAAGCAGGCATTGGGCATCAGTAGGTTTATCTGTGCATTCTTGATTCGTGTCGGTGTTTGGCACCATAGGGCTTGATACACCCTATGGTGGACCTAGCACAGGTGACTACATTCGTGATAGGGCCGTATGACATAGACACACATGACGAGCTAGAACTTGTAGGGAGCCGATCGAGTAGTGGATCGTTCTGTTGGACCCAGTAATGGGTCATTCGTGATATTGGGCCAAGGGATCATTTCATGATTAATATAAGACATGGGTTGGGATTCTAGTACAGTTGATGCAGCTAACCTTGAATACGTGATGCTATACTTGATTTATCATGTTATCTTAGTCTATCTTGCCCATTTTGTCATCATCCGTATGTTTACTTTTAGTTTATACATGTCATGTTACCTTTATCTGTTTTTATGCTGAAAGTCACTTGGACTTACCAGTCTTTATGACTGACCCGTTTTCCTTCTCCTCTTTTTCTTCCGTCCCTCCCCCCCTCAGGTTCTCAGGGAGGAAACTCTAGCACTTAGCTTTGATTTCGCTTGCTTTCGATTCATCTCATGTACGGTTTGATCTTGAGCTGTGCTATGGCTGCATTTTTTCTACCTTTGGGGAAATAAGATACTTTTGATGTTTTAAGTTTATGCTTCTTTATTTATGCAAGACAGAATTTGTTGTGATGGAAAATAATGATCTTGGTTATTTGATGTAAAAGGATTTGACTCTTTTTGAAAGTAATGAAATTTATCTTTTTATTCTTCCGCTATTTTATCTATGTTCTGTCTTGTAATATTTCTGTGTTTGTTTACCTTGATAACGCTCCTCCAAAACTAGTGCATTCCCTTTGTGAGTGACCCTAGCGGAGGTGGGGTGTTACATTTGGTATCAGAGCAGAAGGTTACCAAACTGGGCAAAAGTTTTTAAAACCTTCTAAAATTATTTTCAAAAATCGTTTACAAAGAAGCATTTTTCAAGAAAAGTCTTGTTTTATTTAATGCTATTCCCCAAAAGCCATTAGCACTATCCTTTGTTTCCTTGTTTGAATCCCTTTTCCTTTCTTTTCTCCATCTGCAGCCGCAGTAGTTTTACCTGCGGCTAGTCTTCTTTCTAGCTTCGTAAAGGGTTTTCCGTACGATGGAGATAGTTTCCGTGAGGCTTGTTAACATGTTACATAGGAAAGGTATTAGTGATAAGGCGGATGAGTCTCAGAACGAGAAGAAAGACTTCTAGAAGGGAGGCGAGAAAAACGACAACAATAATAACAAGTCACGTGATAGGAGGAAGTGCAACTTCTGTGGTATAGTTGGGCATATAGTCCAGGATTGTAGAAAGAAGGAAGAAGAAGATGGGAGCATGTTTCCAGTGTGGTGAAACTGGACATATCATCACGAACTGCCCTAAGAAGCAAGAGCAAGCCCCGCAGGAAGGACCTTCTGGGGGTACATCTTTAACTTCTTCTCCTAGATGCTTTGTTTTATCTTGCTTATCTTCCAAATCCTATCTTGAGAACCTTAGGTAGAACCTTTTTTTTCGATGTAAACATGTGATTAAAACATGTTATGGTTGATGTTTGCAAATGATTGCAAGTGGTTTCTCGTGGTTGAATAACACACATTAGGCCCTAGATCGGCTCAGACACATTTTCATATTGCATATGCATGAGTGTTTATACTTGTTTATGGATGAAATTGAACGTGTTATCATGTGGATGCTGCATATGGATGGATGTTTTTGCACACATATAGCGTTTATGTGACTAGGACTATTTGCATACATGTTGGATTCATGGCACTAAACATATTTTGCATTAAGAAGATCAGTCAGGCCTGATCATTTGCATTAGATAAGGAACATATACACACACTTTCTGCATATGTTCATATAGCAATAGAAATCGTTTAAGGACAATGGTGGCTTGTGGATGATATTTTGAGTAGATGGATGATTGGATGATAGGATGCATTCTTCTTAACTTGAAGATTTCGCGGACGAAATCCTTTAAGGAGGGAAGAGTGTAACAACCCGAATTTTAATAACATGTTAAAACCATAAATCAAGGCAAAATAAATTTTTAAAATAAGAATCAAGGGAAACGGGTTGTGCCATTGCATTCGTGTCGAAATTCTGCTTGAGATAGAGTCTGAGTTTGCGTAAAACGGATACCGTATGAAGAAGATATGGACGAACGAAGTTAGGCAGAAAAACCAGAAACAGGCCAGTATACACTGGCGCACTTGTGAAGTGCGCCGGTACAAAAATACACTGGCGCACCTGCCAAGTGCATCCATACCGGTCCGGCACAGAATTCTGGAGTATTGTGTGATGACATGTCTTCTTCTGAGTGGTTGGATGACCTGTCTTCGAGCTGGGTGGTTCTGATGACTTATGGACTGATCTGAAGGCTCTAAATTACCCTATTCTCCTATTTAAACACCCCTAAACCTAGCTTTCTCTCTACACCAAACCATTGCAATGTTATGCTACCTCCACCTTAATTAAATTAAATTAAAAATAAATCATGAAGATTATTTCTTGAAGACTACGGCTAGGAATTGGGGATTTGCTTTTACAATCAAAGCAATATTCAACGATTCAGCAATTCGACGACTAGTTTATAGATTCGACTTCTACATCTTTCTTAGACCACGATCTGTAAGTTCCAGTTACTTTTAGATAAAACTATAAATCTAATATGTGCATGGTATAATTTGGAAATGATTAACGTATGATTCATATCTATTCTTGGTTTCGTCTTGGATCTTGACTATTGGGAATATTGCCTACGACATTGAAACTATTGTTAATGACATAAGACTATGACTATGCCTATGACTGTGGACATAAGATTTTGCCTATGCCTATGACTATGACGATGAACATAAGACTATGCCTATGACTATGACGGTGAACATAAGACTGCCTATGACTATGAACAATAAGACTATGCCTATGACTATGACGGTGAACATAAGACCGCCTATGACTATGAACAATAAGACTATTTCCTATGACTATGACAAGTGTAGTTAATCACCTATGGTTCATTGCCTAGGATTATGAATATGAAATTGGATCTAAGCTTGACTTTCTATTCAGACCTATTTTCTTTATTTGTCCTTGGATCTCTATTTTGGGATTTTTCTATTTAAGTTAGATCTATCCATGTTCTTGAATCTAGATTAGTATTCAACCCTTTTTATGTTCGTAATGTTTTATATGCCTGTGATGTTTTAATCAATTTATTCAGTTATGTCATACCTTCAAAATAGATTGATTATGTTATTGAATGATATTGATCTATGCCTGTGGTTCTATTTTATTATCATGTTCAATTGGGAATTAATGAATAAGTCTATTCATATGTATAGGAACTTGAAGAATAACCTGTTATGATAAGTTGTGTAGTTTATCATGTTATGCAAGTTTTAGTTTGTAAAAACATATCACATATGTGACCAAATGTTAGATCTACATGTTTATGTGTATATGTTAAACCTATGACATATTTCAAGTTCACACTTATTCATATGCTCGTGATTGATTTGCAAGTTCACATATATGTAAATTGATTTAGTCTATGTTGCAAGTTCACATATATGTACGTTGATTTAGTCTACGTTGCAAGATTCACACCTATGATATTCATGTTAACTATTTTGCAAGTTCATACCTATGATGTTCATATTGACTATGCCGAAAATGCCAAGTTTACACCTATGTCATGTTCATGTTAATGAATTGCTTTACGTCAATTTTGTGTACGTTGAATTAGGCTAAGTTTTTAGCCTAATATTATATGTCAAAAATCATGTGGACGAGAAATTAGGCTAAGGTTGTTAGCCTAATATTTAGACGGGGTAACGTTGGGAAAAATTGGTAATCATAGGAAGCTTGGCATGAAACTGACATGAATCTTGAAACATGAACATTGTTATATCTTGAATCTAGATGTAGGCATGAAACTTGCCTTGAAAACTTGACACGAACTCGACATGAAAACTTGAACATGGACATGACACTTGAACGATTTTGAAAATGGCCAACTCGAGGTTGGGTTGAGTTTGTAGTGTAAATCTCAGGGAGGAAACTCTAGCATTTTTCCTGTTTTCTTTTTAAAACAAGTCTCGATTTCAAATTTATTTTTGAATTTAAATTTCTACTTTGGAAAAATAATTTTCTCTTTTCTAAATTCACACCTATATTTATATTTTCTGAATTTTCCAATGATAATCCATTTCACTTCATTTATAACTTGTTTTATAAATGAACTGCTTGTTTTTAATCATTCAAAACAAGTTAATATTTTTGTTCAATTCAAATTCCAAATTCTATTTTAGAAAATATATTTTAAATTGAACAAACAAATGATACTGCGGGAAATCCAGTTGGATCCCTCCAACTTGTTTTTCCAGCATCCACAGATGTTAGTCAACAGAAATAATACCCATCCTGCTTCGAGGCAGGATATCGCGGTATAGAAGGTCATCCACTATCATAGCGTGGGGCGTATAGGGTAATCATCCGCTATTGGTACCGCGGGCATCTGCTAATGATATTTCGGGAAATCCAACCACTAATATATACATAATAGCAACCACCAAGACTGAATAACTAATATATTTAAGATGCACAAAAATATTGAATGCAACCGAACAAGCAACAAACAATTATTTTTAACTGATAAAAATAATTTTAAATAAAAGGTGAGTGAGATTTACTCATCATGATCTTTATTTTACGATCCATTCCAGTTTCTTTTCGAATTAAATCAAACCATGTTCAATTTAAAATCTTGCTAACTCCAATAAATCTCAACCCGATTTCATAGCAAGCTTAAATCCTAACGAATCAAATGGATATCTTTTTCGTCGAAACTGTTATCATATCAAAGTGTTATTATTATTAATATTATTTTGTAAGTTTGTATATATATATATATATATATATATAAATTAAACATCTATAACTAATTAAAATAACTAACTTTTACCTTAACCGTGTGAAAATTCTTTTTCTCCGATTGCACTAAAGAAAATTTCACTCTTGTAAAATGAACCATGCTGCTTCTTCTTACAGTCTCGAATACAACCCATCAAACATCTCCCTACCCTTGTTAATCCAAACTGCTAACAACGTGCTTTCTCCCTGTATAGTATTCAAACTTCTCTCTCCTCTACTGACAGACAGATAAAGCTAAGCAACACCATCCCACATCTCGCTTGCCACAATCATCATTTAAAATGCCTTCAAATATGATCAGCCCCATACTACAATCACTGCAACTCCCTAAAACCACACTCTTCAACCTTTGTGACTTCGAACTCCGCTCTATTGTTTGAAAACAAGACCAACTTCAAACTTCACTCTTCACTATACGGTTTGATGCCTGTAGCACAAAACACACATCCCCTGGTTGCGATTTCATTATTTTTTCGTTTGCATCCCAATTACAATAGCACCTTCCACTCCACTACAACAATACCAGTATCGCCCTCGATCCCATTTGCTTCAATGTCGGTCTTTCAAAAGAACGCAGTAACTTTTTTTTGTTTGAATCCCACAACCGTACTCTTATCAACCCAATCGAATAGATTTCTCCCCTAAATCGCATGCACCTCAAACTCCGGTTACATGCAGACACCTACTTCGCTACTGTTCGAGCTTCGATCCTCCACCAAAATCAAATTGCGATTCGCGATTCCCCTCTCCCTTTTATTTTAGCGAGGTGGCTATTGATTTGAGGAAGTAAAAGGGTTAGCAGGGTTTCGATTTTTGAACTGAGGAACGATTTTGATTTATGGGAAATGAGGGAATGAATCGGCCTTCAGTTTTTATCTGACGAACGAGAAAAATGGAAAGCAAAACAGAGGGGTAATCGCGAATTCATTTGTTTTGAAATTAAAAGGAGGAAGCCATTTCATTGAAGCTTCTACTTGCTTTAATTTACAGAAGATCAAAATGAAAAAAATAGAATAAGGGAGGAAAGTAGCATTTATATAGATGAAGGGAAAACTTAGCGTAGAAGGAGTAGTCTATAGGCGGGTACAATGTAGGGTAGGTTAAGTACACCATTTATTTAATGCGATTTGATTTTGTTTTGACTTCTATTTGATCTCGTATTTAATACGATTCGATATAAAGCGATTTTTATTCCTTTTAGATGGATATCGATTTGATTTCGAACCTATCCACAATCAAATATCTTGGGGTCCATTAATTTAATCCACAAACCACTATTTTAATGAACCGGCCGATTGTTTCAATAGCATAACGCTGTTCTGAACTTAACAAAATATACTATGAAATTTAATTTGAACGTATATACCATAATAAATTAATATAATATAATTTAAATTCAGAACTAATCAATTCGCTAGTAATAAATTATTTTTATTATCGTCCATCTTCAAACACAATTATTATTGATCATCTGAATTGTTTTAATTCAGTTTTGACTTTGAATTCAAATAAATTCAATTTCGTATTTCGATAATTATATATATTCGAGATAAATCGTATTTCGATTATTCAATTGATAACTCAATATAAATATCCTTTTATATTATTAATTCAATATTTAAACAATATTAAATATTTAAAATTAATCGATCAAAAACTGGGTTGTTACATTCTCTAACCTATTCGAAATTCAATTTCAATTTCAAAAAAATAAATTTTCCCTTTGAAACCTAAAAATCCCTTTTTAATGTTTTTAAATATAAATATCTAAGGCCATTATATTCAATGATCCAACACACAAACCATCAATCCAATTCTATACATCACACATATATAAATATATAAACAACAATAAATAAATTTTGAGGAATCCAACTGGATTCCTCCAACCTTTTACCCAACATCCAAAGATGCTAGTCAACATAAATAATACCCATCTTGCTTTAAGATAGGATTCCGCGGTATAGAAGGTCATCCACTTAATACATCGTTGGGCGATAGGGTCATCTGCTAATAATACTGCAGGCATCCGCTAATGGTATTGCTGGAAATATCATATATATACACACACACATATATAACAGCCACAACCACCAAGCATAAATATAACTACTACACAATATATAATAGCCACAATATTATTTAAATGCATCCAAAAAATCAACAAACAACATATAATTATTTGTATTAAATAAAAATTCGATTATAATAAATTTTAGTCTAACCAGACAGTGAATTTACTCACCTAATTTTCATTGACGAATATCCAATTAATTTCCATATTGTTGCGACTACAAATCATCTTCAACCAAATCTATTTGCTCCTATGATAATGTAATTATATTGTTGTTAACCATTTATTTAATTTAAATTAACTTACTAAGATAAATAAATAAACTATCCTATGTATATTAAAATTATATAATAACGTATACCTCGCTATATCAATCAACCATGACCAGCAACCACTAATCAACTTTGCTGAAATCAGCCCAAATGTTGCCCACACCTCTTTAGCAACTCATCGAACACGTGACCGACAACTACCATCTCCTCTAGATGATAGACCATCACACCTGCATCCCCCCAAAAACACATACCAACCTCTACTACCAAACTCTAGCATCACCCCTGCAACAATACCCAACACTATAAACCATCCACAGCAAATCATTTCCAGTATCAAAAATCAAAGACCAAACTCCTTAGTTTCCTCTTTCATACAAAATCCCAGCTCCTTTGCAAACTCAATAAAGCCATGACTGAACATCATAGCCACAGCACCCCTACACCATCGCACCCCCAAATCACCTCTGCCCAACACCAGTTTACCAAGTTCGAACTCCAACATGTCCCTCATCCTCAAAATCCAAAACTGACTTCCCTTACCTTCAATCGCGATTTAAATAACTCCTCACTTCACACCAAAAAACGTTGCGATGCCATCTAGTCGCGATTTTGAAATAGCGTCGCACGCACAAAAAAAAATTACGCGGCTACCAGAAAAATCACGAACACACACTCTTAGCTGCTAACGAAATCCTCGGCTTTCATTTGAAATCGAAAATGAATTCAATTTCACCATTTTTTTTCAAAGAACGATTCGATTTAACTAGAATTGAATCGTACTAAAGCATTAAATTTATGTTGGTAAAGTAGACGACATATATTTATTTGATTTGATTTGTATTTAATTTCGATTTAACTGCGATATGAATTCGAGCTTATCCACTTAATTTTATAATAATATACTTTGGGGTTCCGAACCCTTACTTCGATCGTATGGAGAAGACCTATTTAAAGCGATGATATGAAATTAAATTCAATCTAATTATTTCTAAGCGTTTACCGTTCGCACGATAAATCCAAATGCTATGAGATTTGAAATGCGATAATAATATGCTTTTAAGGATCTGATAGAACTGATTTCATTGAATTCTGAGGTCGTTTGAAAATTAGCTATTTTATGTATTAAATTAAATTGATTAAAAATCGATTTCAAAAAATTAAATTCATCAATAATAAATTTTTATTATAATTTTAGTTCAATATAGAATTTATATTGATTGACTGAATTATTTTGATTAAGTTTTTAACTCTGAATTCAATTGCTTGCTGATAATTCGATATATTTAAAATTAAATCATATATCGATTATTATTTCAATAAATTCAATATAAAAGTCCACTTATTATTCTAGTTCAACATTTAAAACAAATTTAAATATTCATTATAAAACTAATAAAAATTCAGGACATTAAACTTACTGTCATTGCAAGGTTATTCCGAACTATACGCAATTCTAATGGAAATGTCCTAGGCTCTTGATGGCCTAGACTCAGCATGAATAAAAAAAAAGGAGAAAATAGATCCAATCTCAAACTGAACAAATAGGCATACAAAAGACAATAATAAATAAAAGACGGAAAGAGGATAAGGAAGAAAGATGTGTATATGAACGTATAATATCTACAAACTGAATAGATAACTTACAGTGAAACAATAACATATAAACATATAAACTCCATTACTTTTTAGATCCAAACCATTTGCTATCACAATACTATATTAAATAGCAGATCTAAAAATAAATTGAACTCATAGAGATGTATGCTAAATGCAGAAACAGTCTTTGATAAAGTTGTTATAGAGTTATCTTATTAATTTATCTTTCGGTACCACCTCAACATTTTTCAAGTTTAATTACAGAAAATAGTTTGAAGGAAGAAGAATGAAGAATGTTTGTGTGCAATAAAATGAGTGAGGATGGTAGCCTATTAACAGATTAACTAGGATAATTCTAAACCATTAGATATTAGGTTTATAAATCCAACTGTACACCTCAAGATGGGTCAGTGAATGTATATAGTTAATAAAACAGTCCAGATACAGTCGTAGGAATCCCCCTGCATGTAGGTGGGTCGACCCACCAACCCACTGTATCGAATAACCTACCCACTGTGTCGACCCATGGTACGACCGACCTTAGACTTGGGTCGACCGAAGTATCGACCCAGTTCGGGCTGGGTCGCTCACTTACCATTGGTTCCTAGATTGATTTATTATATTTATTAAATAATGTTTAATCTTCTTAAACCCATCACTTTCTCATGCATTGTCCAATTTACAAAAACCAAGAGTCTATCTGAACCACAGTTTCGTACGAACGCAACGGAAAAGCTGGTTTTACTCAATGTTGAATATTTAATTAATTAATTTTATTAACTTCCTAATATAATTATGGTTATTAAATTATGGGGTGTTACAACGTGTGTCATAAGTAACATTAAAAGAAATTTTATGGGGAAAACTTCAAAATTTGAAATAGACAATTGATTCAAAAATGTAAGTACCTGCGAACAACATACATGTAAATATAGTTAAAATAAAAATGTATAAATATAAGTTATAAAAATAATGCTTGTCATAAATGGCATGAAACCAAGAAATAAAAATAAGTTCAAATGGCACTAATTAAGTAATATTTCGTTTAATTTGGATATGCACGCTAATTAAATAACCCAAAAATAAGAAAAAATCGCCTCTTGCAATCATGAATTCCTATTATTTAATTGAAACAATGAAAATATATATTATACATATCCAATCAATTGGGAATAAGCCTACCTTCCTAAAAGGGTAAATTGTAAATATAGAATTAGAGAAGATAGCATAACATAAAGAGGTTCTGTAAACAAAAAGATTATGGTAAACTTATGATTGATATATAATAAGCACGGTTTTATGGCAATAATGGGTAAGAAAGGTTATAGATAAATATTATGAAACAAAATATGACAGAAAATCTAACTGTAGCTCATATTTGCACAAATATGATAATTGAGAAATCGTAATAAACGTATATAAATTATTTGCAAATGTGAAATTGACAGGGATTGGTTGAAATGAAAGTTAAAGCTTTAATGTGTACATATTGATTTAAAGTGTCCGGGTAAATTACAAGGCTAGTACTCCTCATTGTCAGGCTTTAATATGACATATTGATTTACAATGTGCGTGTAAATTAAACAAAAATTGTATCGTAGATAATAAAGTTGATTAACGAAAGAAATAATATTCAGATTAAATGGATTGATGAGTATTATAAATCAACGAAAAGAAAAGTAAGTGAAATGCACAATGATAAATTAGATATAGCGCCTAGTTAATATAACGAAATGCGTTTGATTCTGTCAGTAAGGGTGTATAGCCCATCAGAGCAAATCATCGAAGTTATCGTGGGGGGAGAACATCCAACTTATTTGATAGGACAAGGAAGTACGAGACTTCAATGAGAGTGAGGATACTCCGTGATAGTCCTCTATGGTAGGCTCAGGGTTGTACCCACAAGGGCATGGTCTGTACGGTACCATTAGTTGAGTATGCCTTAGTTGCATTTGTCATTGTGTGTATCCTAAAGACTGATTGGGATAACTTTAGGATGATTTAGAGGCTACCATGGCTCAGGAGTGCAGGCTTCGTGTAACACCCGAAAAATACAAGCCAATTTAATTTTTTTATTAGTTATTTTAAAAGAATTTAAACAACTGAAATAGAATATTTCAATATAACAATGGATTAGAAATAGTGTGGCAGTTTGAAAATTTGAATTCAAACTTTGACTGATTATACCGGGTGCAAAATATAACGGATTTTAGTGAAACCAAAAATATTTAAATCTATTTATGAATATCTTTCTAACGAATCTGAAAAATCAAAGTTTCATAGCGGGAATCAAAAGTTATGGCCAAATGAATTTTCAGAAAGAGCACTATAGAGAATATACAGCCCTTGAAAATAGACATTTTGCAAACGACCTCGGAATTCGACGAAACAACTTTTGTTGGATCTGGGATGTCAAATTATTGTTAGGTTTCAAATTTCATAATTTTTGAAGCTAGTATGTGAGCGAGGAAAAATAAAACGTGTTTGGTTAATTTCTGTTAAATTGGATCGACCAGAAAATGGCCATTTTTCAAACGTTCTCAGAATTCGATGAAATTTGTTTTGTTGGGACCGTAGCGTCAAAACATAGATAGATTTATTTTTTTGGAAATTTTCGAATTAGTTTGTGGCCCTGGCAAATTAAAATGTACGTTCAAAACGAATATTGAATGTTTTATACCTTAATTTGAAAAATAACTGACTGTAACAATCGAATGGGCCTACGAAACATATCCCATTGTGTTCGGAATGGGGGTATTTAGCTAGGAGCGACAGTCGTTGGGTTTGAATTGGTGTTCGTGTGGAGAAACACTATTTTAAAATTCAATAAAACCATGGACCAATAGAATTTCTCCTTTCATAAATTTTAAAAAAAAAAATCAGAAACCCCCCTGTAACCGATCTCGACGGTGGAAGCCCTATCCTCGCTTCCCAGGAAATTTCCGATCGCCACAGCCAGAATCAGCCCAACCCCCAGTTGAACTTTTTGTAGTTCTCCTCCCCGTCCTCAAATCAAGACAAGCCACGCCACCCCCCATCGTCTGCACCTCGAGAATCGCACCCACGAAGTCAGCAACTTCACGCTGCCACCTCCGCCGCTACAGGCAGTCGATCTGGCCAAGACCCCCTGCGTGGAAACCCCTTTCCATCTCCTTCGACGCTGTGTAATCTGATCGACGCAACGTTCATCGAATTGAAAGTTATTTCAAAACCTTGTTTTGAACAACTTCTGAAAGGTATTGGCTTTATTATCTTTGAACTGATTTAAACACTTTTAAGTGTTGCAAACTTTGAAAAATCATATCTTTATGGTGAGTTAACGAAATTCGATGAAATAGGAAACATCGTGACCGCAAGGACGCTCTCTACAATCTAGAAGAGACTGCGGATTTTTCTGAGATAGCTACGATTTTTAGCATCTTGAAAACCAATGTGAGATTTCTAAACTGAAATGTGAATTGAAATGTCATATATAAATTATATAAGAGAAATATAAATTATATACGTGTTGTATACCTCATGTACATTCGTTGTATAAATTATATGAATGAAGTATGAATTATACATGCATAATATAAATGATATGTGTGTTGGAATGGAAATAAAATATATTTATATACGAATATATATATATATATATATATATATTCCCCTCGTCCACAAACCATGGACGATATTTATTGATTGTGAATTGGTGTGGAAAATTTGGTGAATAATGCGAATGGTTGATAGAATTGTTTGTGGTTGAAAAATACCCATTGTGATTGAAACAAATTTGAAATAAATTGTGGAAAAGAAAAATCATACTCGGCTGCGTGCGAATTAGATGTATGAAATCGCTATTGTCAAAAACCGCGAGGTTTTAAGGTAGAGCGAGGAGCTGTACTCGGGACGGTGCCGGTTTTAACTACCCTGCCGTTATGCTTTCGAAATTTTCTAAAATATTCATGTGTTAAAATTATTTTCATTTGTTGAAATTAAATTCATGTGTTGAAACCACATTCATGTGTTGAATAAAATTCATTCGTTGAATAGAAATTCATGTATTGAATGGTATTCGTGTTTTAAATAAATTGCTTTAACAATAAAATTCACATTTTTTATTATATATACGAACTATAGAGAACATTCATGTGTTGAATAGAAATTCATTCGTTGAATAGAAATTCATGTGTTGAGTGGTATTCGTGTTTTAAATAAATTGCTTTAACAATAAAAATCACATTTTTATTATATATACGAACTATAGAGAACATTCATGTGTTGAATAGAAATTCATTTGTTGAATAGAAATTCATGTGTTGAATGGTATTCATGTTTTAAATAAATTGCTTTAACAATAAAATTAACATTTTTATTATATATACGAACTATAGAGAACATTCATGTGTTGAATAGAAATTCATGTGTTGAATGGTATTCTTGTTTTAAATAAATTGCTTTAACAATAAAAATTACATTTTTATTATATATACGAACTATATAGAACATTCATTTGTTGAATAAAGACAAGAACGATAAAAATTATATTTTTATCGTATAAGTGAGGTTGAAACATTCATGTGTTGAATATATGAAGTGAACAATAAAAAATACATTTTTATTGAGAATATGAAGAGTTAAAAACATTTATGGGTTGAATAAATATTTTTGAAGATAAATATATCATTTCTATCACGTGTGTGATTTGCTAAAGATATACAAGTGTTGAAATAATTATTTGTTTATTATGAATATTATTTTTAACATGTATAGGAACTAAATATAAGAATCATGTGTTGAAATATATTTTAATTTGCTAAAAATATCATTTTTAAATGAATTGTGAATTGTTGAAAATAACTACTTGCTCAAATAAATATGCATGAGTTGAAATATTCATTAATTAGCTAATGATATGAATTTTTTTTTGGCTTATGTATGCAACATTCGAACAAATGGTAACTTTAAACCAAATCGAATCAAATATGAAATGGAATGGAAGATGATAAGTGATAAGAATTGCACATATGTACATGCATATTTATTGAACAGGTTATAGCAAAGAGGCTAGAGAAGAGGAATATAATTGTGTGCCCGACAAATAGGTACATGTTTACTGTTTTGCTTGGGTGATGATTTTATGAGCCGAATGGCTAGCCGCTTGGCTTTTTCTTTTTCTTCTTGAGATGAGATGCCCGTGTGGCTATTTGAGAATTTTCCCAGCCCTTCCCGTACAAAGGAGGTTATGGCGAAATTTTCCAAAATTTAAAGGCGTTAGTGAAATATTTGAAGTGAAAACAAAATTGAAATCGCCGAATGAAATATATATATATATGTATATATATATATATGTATGTATATAATTAATTAAAAGGAATCGAGGCCTGTAGTTCATGTTTTGAAACCGTGATTTCAAACGATTAGTGCGGGAGATCCGACCATCGGATTTTCCCGAAACCGCAACCGTTGTGTTTGCCTTGGAAATATCTTTCTAACGGCACCAACTTTGTAAAGATCCAACGGTTGGATTGACTGAAATGTTTAATTCAAATCTAAAGAAAAACAATGCCAGAATTGATTATATTTATATATAAATATAAATATAATTAAATTAAATCGAATAATGACGCTGTAATTCGTATTTTGAAATCGTAACTTCAAACGACTAGTACTGGAGATCCGACCGTCGGATTTTCCCAAAACTGAAACCGTTGGATTCGTTTTGAAAAGATCTTTCTAATGAGATAAAATTTGTGAAGATCCAACGGTTATATTTTCTGATATGTGTAAAACAAATTTAGGGAAAAACAGTGCCTCGGCACGACCTGAAACGTCGTTTAATTAAATATGGCCATTTTTAAATAGATAAAAATGGCGAAAAATCGTTATAAAATATTATAAGCAACATGAGATGGAAATAAACCAATTTTACTTAGCGTGCCTGATATTTGATGGTTGAATGTGTTTGACATGAAAATTATACTAAAGAACTGAAATGTGAATGTCGAATAATCTAACCATGAAAAGAATTGATTTGAATTCTAAATATACGTGAATTATTTGAAAAGGCCGAGTTAATTCTCATTTCGAATAATTGATCGAACGATTCGAAGTTGAAAATATTAAGACGGTTCAAGACCGACGATCTTCATATCAGATGGGTGGGCGCTACTGAGGTTCCTGATTGGAGTAGCTACCTTGAAGGGATTGAAGTAGTAGCCGTCTGGACGTATGTGTTGATTGTACGGATATGAGAGGAATATGGTGCCTCCAGTTTCGTTCAGACCCAGAATGGACTTGTGAATGGACTATTTGTCTGACATTGGATTTTGTTCTGCGCTGATTGATCTCTGTTAAATATATATCTGTTTGGCCGTAGAGAATTTATTCTCTTGCTTAACGCCCTTCTCTAAGACGTACGAGCTCAGAGGTAATATATCGATAGAAATCAGTCGCATGGAGTGGATTGCCTGTGTGGCATGCCAAGATGCAGTGATAAAGGCTTCTCTTGCAAAGCAAAGTCTTGTGGTCGATGATCAAAGCACGGCCTATGTGGCCTGGCTTTGTGTATAGCGTGGATTCGCGAGCCTCACACCTCGGTATGAGTTAAAAACGGGATAAGGATTTCAGGGAGAGCACGATGATTCTTTCTAGCTAGAGGTAGTGCCAGTGCTTAAACTGGCTGACATTTATATTATTTTTACCTATGTGGTTGTTGGAATGAGGCGCCTCGATTTTAGGTCTGTTAGGACTGGGAAACGTGTGTTTAGGAATTGTCAATCCTCAAATGTAAAAGAGGACCGGCCCTGAAGATCCAAGGGTTACCCAGAGTGTGTAGTCCTGAGGCATTTCCTAGAGTGTCTCGAAGCGGAGAGGAGCTTGCCCCTTGCCTCGACTCATGATGGAATCCAAATTTCCAACACGAAATAACGGATTTGATTGTAGAACTAGTATGGCAACATAGTGGTATGGGGCACTTATGCCGTCTATGATTGATATTTGTGATTGAATTCGCTTTTGAAACATATATGCACTAGTAATAATATCAAGTGATTTTTCTTTGCACGTATTAAGCATATTTTGGCCATTATAAGGTAAAACTCTATCCTCCGTTTTGCGTTGCATTGTGTGACGGGACTTGAGTCTTATAACGGCTTCATTCTTTTTAAAAGCATTGCGTTGTTTTACTTTGTTTTAAATGCACTGGAAATCACTGGAGTAAACCCGTTCCACGAAAGTGGCGTGGTCCTATGATTTGCCTGATTACTGTTGTTTAACCAATTAAGTAGATTTCTCATACGAGTCCCACGACTGACTCGTTGTTTGTTTCATTTTGCAAACTCGGGTGCCCTTATTTTCACACGGACATCCTAGTTGAAAGATTACAGGATATTTTGGCTTAGCACTGCTGCACGGAGTGCGTTTTTGGCTTGATGGCGAGGATTAGATTTACTTGTATTTTGGCTATTGACTTTCCGCCATTCTTATCTGATGTAAATGATTCCGCCTATGGAGATGTAGAGTGATTTATTTCCAGCATGTATTACTTTATGTATATGTACCGCCTATGGCGATGTAGACTGATACCTCTATTATGTCTCACTATATGTATATGATTCCGCCTACGGCGACGTTGACTGATCATTCCCTTTTTTATGCACTAAGTTATATCCTACACTGTGCTGCTCTGATGTTGTTACATGTTATGATTCCGCTGTCATATTTGTGTAAAATTATTCTATTTGTAGTTTATGCTATTATCTGTACTCTACTAATGATGATTAATGTGTTATATTCCAATGATTATGCTTAACACTGTCGTACGGGTTTTGTGATCGTCATAGTTGGTATCAGAGCTTTGGTTAACCTTAGTTCTGGAATTTAACACATTAAACACATCGTTAGAATAGAATCAGTAGTGTTCTAAGGCGAGTAGCTCATTAGAGATAGGATTAGTAATGTCCTAGAATGAGCTAAGCAGAATAGCAAAATAATGTGATCAGTACATCATTATCTTTCCTAATGTTCTTCTGCTTTATCGTATATGAAAGTTATCATTTCTGTGAGCTTGACTCTTTTCTTGCTTGTACAAAACTTGACTTGATGGCTACGCGAGCAGCAGCCGCTAGAGGAGGCCGAGGAAGCCGAGCAGGAGGACGGGGGAATATCCCTATTGCAGAAGGGACTATGATACAACCACCAGCACCTCGAGAATTCGAACTGGATCGAGTAGAGAAGAGGTACAAAAACCTTGGGGCAAACCCTTTTCTGGCACTGGCACAGTGACGGAAGCCTTAGCATGGTTAAAGACATGCGAAAAGATCTTCGGTGGCATGAGACTTGGAACCCACGACAAAGCGTTTATGGGCGCTTGTCTTTTACAGGAGGAGGCCAAATTATGGTGGGATGTCGTCACTTCTGAAGATGAGGAAGATACAGTAAGGACTTGGGAGGAGTTCAAGACAATGTTTAAGGGGAAGTACATCCCCGAGCAAGCATTGAAGCGTATGCGAGATGAGTTTGCTAATCTCCAATAGGGAGACCGTTTTGTCCAAGATTATCTTAATAAGTTCACACAGCTCTCACGTTATGCTCCATAGCTTATCTTGACCTCAAAAGCAAAGAACAAGAGGTTCATACTGGGGCTACAGCGCAAGTACCAGGACAGGGCCATGAGCAACATAAAACTTCCATTTTCAGAACTGGTAGAAATGGCCTGTAACTACGAAGACTTGGATGAGAGGAACTCCAATCTAGACCGCGCTAAGAGCCAAGCAGGAAACAAGCGCAAAGCTTCTGGAGATCAGCCTGAGACCAGCAATGCAGCCACCACTACTCAGCAAGCCAGTAAGCCTCCCAAGGGGAGCTGTTACAATTGCGGTAAGAAGGGACATTATTCTAATGTGTGCACCGCTCCAAAGCGGTTGAAGATAAACCCGCAAAGCTAAAACCCAAACCCCCGCAGCTTGGTTGAATGCTACTACAGCCATCAGAAGGGGAACATTAGCAAAAATTGTCTTCTGAAGAAGATTGCACAGATAGCTCATGTCTATGATGAGGGAAACCTGCCAGCTATCACTGATGGATCAAGTAAACCCGATGTCTTGGGAGGTACCCTTACAATTAAAAATATTCATGTTTCTGTACATTTTGACACTGGTGCATCACGTAGCTTCATTTCTAGTAACACTGTTAGTAAGTTAAAATTAAAAGTAAGAGACCTTAAAGAACCAATTAGAGTTCAAAATCCGATAGGCGGTTCTATTATTCTCAGTTCATATTGTAGAGTGCCTGTCTCTTATTCTTGCTACAAGTTCTCTTTTGATTTGATCACCATGGATTTTTCCGAATTTGATATTATACTTGGACTGGACTGGTTAACAAAATAGGAGGCTGAAATAAATTGTGCGGAAAGGATAGTGATAATTAAAACAAAGGTTGGGCATATCATTATACCATGTCACAATTCAGATCCAGATAGAAAAGAATTTTGGTCTACTTTGGAAGTTATTCCCACTTCATTAGAAAAGATTCGTGTCATTGAAAACTATGCGGATGTGTTTGAAGAAGTCGAAAACTTGCCTCCGCAAAGAGAAATTGAATTCAGAATCGATCTAATTCTGAACGCCAGACCAGTGGTACATCCAATTCGAAGAATGGCTCCGAAAGAAAAAGAAAAGTTAGGCAACCAAACTCGAGAATTGCTGTGGAAAGGTTTGATCAGGCCAAGCTTTTCAGATTGGGGAGCAGCAGTAGTATTTGTCCCAAAATCAGACGGTACTCTGCGACTTTGTGTTGATTACCGAGATCTCAATAAGCAGACACTAAAGAATAAATATCCGTTGCCGCGAATCGATGATTTGTTAGATCAATTGAATGGAGCACGAGTATTCTCCAGAATGGACCTAGCTACAGGTTTCCACCAATTACGTATTGCCGAAGACTGTGTTCCTTTGACAGCCTTCAGTGGTCCCAATTTATTCTACGAATGGTTAGTAATGTCGTTCGGCTTGTGTAACGCTCCAGCGTACTTCGTCGACCTGATGAATAGAGTGTTCCGTGGGGTCTTGAATAAATTTGTTCTGGTATTCATCGATGATATTTTAATCTACTCTAAGTCAGAAAGTGAGCATGAGAAACATTTAGAACGAGTGTAGGAAATTATGAAAAGGAATATCTTGAAAGCTAAATTTTCTAAGTGTATTTTCTGGCAAGATGAAGTTAAGTTCCTTGGCCATGTTGTGTCAAAAGAAGGGATTGCTGTGGATCCAAGCAAAATTACAGCGATTCAAGATTCGAAACAGCCTACTACCCCCACAGAAGTTCGAAGTTTCCTTGGATTGGCTAGTTACTATCGAAAATTTGTTAAGGATTTTTCGAAGATATCCGGTGCATTAACAAAGCATACAAAGAAGCATGAAAAATTCAAGTGGACTCCAGAATGTGAGGAAGCTTTCCAAGAGCTAAAACTAAAATTGACGAATGCTCCAGTATTAACAATTATTGATGGCAATTAGGACTTGACGGTATGAATGAATGCTACTATTAGAAGTCTTGGCGCAATATTAATGCAAAGAGGCCAAGTGGTCGCTTATGCTAGCCGTCAGCTGAAGCCGCATGAGAGGAATTATGCAACTCATGATCTTGAGTTGTTAGCCATCGTGTTTGCTTTGAGAATCTAGAGGCATTATTTATTGGGTGAGAAGTTCGATCTGTTTACTGATCATCAATCATTGAAGTATTTGTTCACTCAGAAAGATCTGAACTTGAGACAACAGCGTCGGTTCGAATTCCTTGCAGCATACAATTTTGTGATTATGTACACTCCAGGGAAAGCCAATGTTGTGGCGGACGCGCTCAGCAGAAAGAATGAAATCATCACCAATTTGATCATTACATCTTCGTTAATTGACAAGATCTCTGCCCTTCAGAAAGAAGATAATTTTGTTAAGGAGATGATCAAAAGAATTAAAAAGGGCGAAGACACCAGCTTCCAAGTGGATAGTGAGGGAGTTCTGAGGTTAAAAGGAAGAATTTGTGTTCCAGACATCTCCGAGCTAAAAAGAGAAGTGCTTGATGAATGTCATAAGTCCAAACTTAGTATCCATCCCGATGTAAGAAAAATGTATAATGACCTCAAACGCACATTCTGGTGAAAGGCGATGAAGAGAGACATTTCTTTATATGTTAGCAGGTGCTCTACTTCCCAACAAGTCAAAAGCGACCAACAGTAACTGGCTGGATTATTACAACCATTGGACATTCCAGGTTGGAAGTGGGAACAAATTTCTATGGACTTCATAGATGGTTTTCCTCGAACCAAGAAAGGAAATGACAGTATTTAGGTGATCGTAGATCGTTTCACGAAGACCGCCCATTTCATACCTGTCAGATCCAATAGAACGGCTCAAAGTCTAGCTCAGATTTATTTCAAAGGAATTGTTAAGCTACATGGAGTGCCGCTCAGTATAGTCAGTGATAGAGATCCACTATTTACTAGCAAAATTTGGGGAGCATTCCAGACAGAATTGGGAACCAAGTTGAATTTGAGTACTGCTTATCACCCTCGGACAGATAGCCAAACTGAGCGGGTGAATAGAATTCTAGAAGATTTACTGCGGGCTAGTATTATTGATTTTGGCAGGTCATGGGAAGATCACTTGCATTTGGCAGAATTTTCATATAACAATAGCTATCAAGCAAGTTTGGGAATGTCGCCATTTGAAGCATTCTACGGTAGACCGTGCAGATCTCTCGCATGTTGGGTAGAACCTGGCAACAGACTTGTGTTGCGACCCGATATGACTCGAGAAGCATCTGATAAAGTCGATTTCATTAAGAAACGATTGAAAACCGCGCAAAGCCGACAGAAATGTTATGCAGATTCTAGAAGAAGAGATGTGGCATTCGCTGTTAGTGATTATGTTTATTTGAGAGTTTCTCCGATGAGGGGAGTAATTAGGTTCGGTAAAACTGGGAAGTTGGCACCCAGATTTATTGGTCCCTTTCCTATTCTTGAACGAATTGGAACTCTGGCTTATAGGTTTCAATTACCTGATTGGTTGCCTAGAGTACATGATGTGTTTCACGTATCACAACTTAGAAAACATGTGCATGATACAGATCTTGTTGTAGAAGAAGCAGCACAACAAGACTTGGAAATTACTCCAGAATTAGCAGTCGGAAGGGAGCCATTAAAAATTGTTGGCAAAGAAACTAAAGAGCTAAGGAGCAAGAAGGTTCATTTAGTTAAAGTGCAATGATCCTAGAGACTGTACTTGGGAGACAATGGAAAGCATTAAGCAACCTTACCCCAAATGCAGAGTGGATATCTCTGACTAACTCCGGTGCAAGGTACCTTCATAATACTTTGCATTTACATTTTGTTTCCTACTATACTGTTGTTTCCTTTTCGGGGACGAAAAGTTTTAAGTGGGGGGATTGTAACAACCCGGAAAATACGAGCCAATTTAATTTTTTTTATTGGTTATTTTAAAAGAATTTAAACAATTGAAATATAATAGTTCAATAAAACAATGGACTAGTAATAGTGTGGCTGTTTGAAAATTTGAATTCAAACTTTGACTGACTGTACCGGGTGCAAAATATAACGGATTTTAGTGAAACCAAAAATATTTAAATCTGTTTATGAATATCTTTTAACAAATTTGAAAAATCGAAGTTTCATAGCGGGAATCAAAAGTTATGGCCAAATGAATTTTCAGAAAGGTCGCTATAGAGAACATACAACCCTTGAAAATAGACATTTTGCAAACGACCTCGGAATTCGACGAAACCACTTTTGTTGGATCCGGGATGTCAAATTATTGCTAGATTTCAAATTTCATAATTTTTGAAGGTAGTATGTGAGCGTGGCAAAAGAAAACGTGTTTGGTTAATTTTTGTTAAATTGGATCGACCAGAAAATGACCATTTTTCAAACGTTCTCAGAATTTGACGAACCTAGTTTTGTTGGGACCGTTGCATCAAAACATAGCTAGATTTATTTTTCTGGAATTTTTCGATTCAGTTTGTGGCCCTGGCAAATTGAAATGTACGTTCAAAACGAATATTGAATGTTTTATACTTCAATTTGAAAAATAACTGACTGTGATAATCGAATGGGCCTACAAAACATATCCCATTGTGTTCGGAATGAGGGTATTTTGCTAGGGGCGACAGTCGTTGGTTTTGAGTTGGTGTTCATGTGGAGAAACACTATTTTAAAATTTATTAAAACCATGGACCAACAGGATTTCTCCTTTCATAAATTAAAAAAAATCAGAACCCCCCCCGTAACCGATATCGATGGCGGAAGCCCTATCCCCGCTTCCCAGGCGATTTCTGATCGCCACAGCAAGAATCAGCCCCACCCTAGTTGAACTTTTTGTAGTTCTCCTCCCCCTCTTCAAATCAAGACAAGCCACACCATACACCATCGTCTGTGCCTCGAGAATCGCGCCGACGAAGTCAGCAACTTCACGCCGCCGCCTCTGCCGCTACAGGCCGTCGATCTGGCTAGGACCCCCCTGCGCGGAAACCCCTTTTTACCCCTTCGACGCTGTGTAGTCTGATCAACGCAACGTTCATCGGATTGAAAGTTATTTCAAAACCTAGTTTTGAACAACTTCTGAAAGGAATCATCTGTATTATCTTTGAACTGATTTAAACACTTTTAAGTGTTGCAAACTTTGAAAAATCATATCTTTATGGTGTGTTAACGAAATTCGATGAAACAGGAAACATCACGACCGCAAGGAAGCTCTCTACAATCTAGAAGAGACCGCGGATTTTTCTGAGATAGCTACGATTTTTAGCATCTCGAAAACCAATGTGAGATTTCTAAACTGAAATGTGAATTGAAATGTCATATGTGACGGCCCGCCCTGCACCAGCCTGCATTTACTCCAAAAGTGCGCTGTACACATGCCCGACTAGCACGGGACGGTCGTCAGGAGAAAGGAAAGAAGAGAACGAACTAATCAAGAACCTGTAGAATGTCTCACAGCGCATGGAATAAAATATAATAATAACATACTTGACATAAAACAGGTGAGACAGTGCATAAGCTGATAACTAATAATCAATGTCAACATCAGAGCAACGGAAATCCAAATACAGCTTATTACAACTTTCCAAATTTACTGTCTCTAAACAAAAGAAAGCTAAAGTAGAAGATGCACTACTAATGCCCAAGCAGTGATCTTCAACAACACAGGGAGAATACTATGTATATGTATTACGTGGAAGCCTCCTGCCTGTCTCCGGATCATCTACCCGTGCATCACCAGCTAACCTGTCTCTAGTCTGCTCGTGTGAGCACCCAGAGTAATAAGAGGAGACATAAAACTCTGGGTCAGACATAAAGCCTGGTATGAGCGATAAGCATATAAACAAAATAATAACAGGTATACTAAACCATACCTGAACCTGGACCTGCAACCAAAGAGTTAGTACCACATACCGTACAATACTCTAAGGTGCCATAATAAACAGTGTAAGATTACGGAGGTGGGGTGTGCATGTCATAATGATAGCAAACAAATCAACCATAGCAACCATCCTCACATCTCTCACTCAGTGCGTAAAGCATACGATATCTACCACTTTGGAACACTAGACAAATTGAGGTAACGACGGATCCCGACTTGTAGAAACCCTGCTATGGCCAAGCCAAACACTTGGAGTAATGAACAAACATTTCAATGACCCAGTTCATTGGTCGTAGCCCTTGGTTCTACCGATGCCATAATGGCCCTGAATCCGCCTTCGTACCTCCTACCATAGTGGTCCAAAGCTATAGCCGTCGATAACCCCTTGGCACGCGTCCCGCAGCAAAGCCCAATCATGGAGCCTACTCATTGGTTCCCAGCTGGATCCTGAGTCAAAGCTCCTCATTTGGACTTCCTTTGCATCTCGGGTTTTGATCGAATTGGAGTGGGTCTTCAGAAGAGTTGTCGTGCAGTAACAGTCCTAGAACTCGGTTCGGTTCGGTAGTTGTTGCCCTCTTCGGTTCGGTTCGGTCCTCCATCCTTGTCATCTTCCATTCAGTTCGGGTCGGGTACTTCAATCCGGGTCGGGTCGGTGTCCTCCTCCGAGTCGGGTCGGGTTGTCGTCTTCCTTCCAGTTCATGCTCCTCCGATCAGCTCCCTTGTTTTCCATCTACTCCGATCCGATCCCTTCACCTTACTCCAGTCCGATCCGCTCCCTAGCTTACTCCGATCCGATCCGCTCCCAATGTTCTTCCGATCCGATCTGGCCTCCATTGTTCTTCCGATCCGATCCCCTTGTCCACTCCAACTCTAAGTAACGGCCTTCCTTTTTGCCAAGTCTTTTATGTGCCAAACTCCAGTTCGGGTCGGGTTTTCTTGCCCAGTTCACATATCCGATCCGAGCCCTCATCCGATCCGATCCGAAGCCCTGCACAACTTTCTGCAACTTTTTCCAGCAACTTGTTTACGCCGTTCGACGACGTTTTTGACAAATCTAACTATTCTAATCAATCACAATTCATGTCAAATAGTCATAACAACATAGCAAACTAACCACAAACACCAAAACAATGAATTCATATGTCAAAATGGATCAAATGTTCCCAAAACCCCTTATTTTCCCTTAAGCATGTTTAAGCAAATCTAATCATAGGGTTAACAAAACTTAATCAAATCGAACCAAATTTCAACCAGAGGCATAAAACATTATTTAAGAATTTCTAAACATTTTTCCAGAATTTATTAGTGTATAAATTCGCTAATCTTCACTAATTACCCTTAATTACCGTAATTAGTGCAAAAACTATGCAAATCACTCACCTTTGCCACAATAAAACTTTCAAATATGAAGTGAACCTCTGATTTGCACGAATTCCAATATATAACAGCAGTTCTACCTCGTTCCTTGTGCTAATCCTCCTTGATTTGATGCCCCTAAGCCTTAATCCTTGATTAGGAAGTGATCTTGGGTGTTTTAGAGAGATTTAGGGAGATTTAGAGAATGGAGGCCATGGCTAGATCAAGAGGAATGAATAGTGACGGATGAAAAATGAGAAAAAGGTATTCTTCAAAGCCTAACACCCCTTTTAAACTCCTAATCCCGAAATTCCCCTTGGGCCTAGCTGTTAATCACCCGGTTAAGCCCAATTAAGCTGTTTTTCACCATCTGAAACTTGTTTCAGCCATATCTCCCAAACGGTGAGTCTGTTTGGCTAATGTGACCACTCTACGGAAAGAGAAACCATCATCCGGAGCAAATAGAAGTGGTTTTAGGTCAAAATTCCTTTCCAGTCAAAAGTTATGGCCAAAACAGTGCCAACTAGGGGTAAGATGGTCATTTAGAAATCGGGAAAAATCATGAACATGGGAAATGACCCCAGTAGTCGTCTCTCAAAGTTACATGACCATACGACTTCGTATGTGAAAGAAATAAATATCCTACGATCCTATGATGCGTAGAAAACGGGTCGTTACACTCTCCCTCCCTTAAGAAATTTCGTCCTCGAAATTCCTTAACCCAAAACATACAAAGGATCCCGCATGCCTAACAACCACATACAACAATCAAACATGCAAAACAAGCAAACAAGCCTATCCTAGCATGCGGAAAACTAAATCGAAGTCAAAATCTCACCAGGCAAAGAGTTCTGGATATGTCTTCCTAATGTTCTCCTCTGTCTCCCAAGTACAATCATTCTCGTCCTCGCTCCACTGTACCTTGACTAGCTTCACCGCCTTCCTTCGAAGTTGCTTCATGTCGTGTGCGACAATACGGGCCGGCTTGCGGTTCCCAACCGCCTCGGGTTCTACTTCGAAGTCCTCTAACTGATCAGGTGAAATAGTCATATCTGAGTCGTGAACGAACTTCCTTAGTTGGGAAACATGAAATACGTTGTGAACTCCCGCCATCTTCTCTGGTAAGTCAATTCTGTATGCCAAATCCCCGACTAGTTCAAGAACAGGGAATGGACCAACAAATCTTGGTGCTAATTTGCCTCTCCTGCCAAATCGTATTACGCTCTTCAATGGAGAAATATTGACAAACACCAAGTCGCCAACGGAGAATCTTAAGTCTCTTCTCCTCTTATCGGCATAACTCTTCTGCCTATCTTGAGCAGCTTTCATTTGTTGTTGAATGATCTTAATCTTATCTGAAGTTTCCCTCACACATCTGGTCCAAGCATAAACTTCTCGCCAGTCTCTATCCAACATGATGGTGAGTTACACGGTCTTTCGTACAAAGCTTCAAACGGAGCCATACCGATACTGGATTGGTAGCTATTATTATATGCAAACTCTACTAGATGCAAATGGTCATCCCATGATCCACCAAAATCCAATATACATGCTCTCAAGAGATCTTCCAAAATACGATTCACCCTCTCCGTTTGACCGTCGGTCTGAGGATGATATGCGGTACTGAGATGTAACTCTGACCCCAGAGCCTCTTGTAAGCTCTTCCAAAACCCACTAGTGAACAACGGGTCTCGGTCGCTCACAATGCTTTTAGGTACTCCATGAAATCTCACTACCCACTTCATATACAATTCTGCCAACTTAGCTGCCGTTCTGGTTGATTTGACTGGTATAAATCTTGCACTCTTAGTCAATCGGTCTACAATCACCCAAATGTTATCATGTCCCGACCTAGTCCTAGGTAAACCATCGATGAAATCCATCGAGACTTGTTCCCGTTTCCATTCGGGAATTTCTAAGGGCTGTAACAACCCACTAGGCTTCTTTTGCTCGGCTTTAACTAGCTGGCAATTCATGCACTTGGATATAAACTTCCCAACGTCTTTTTTCATCCCTTCCCAGTAGTAGGTCTGCTTCATATCTCGATACATCTTATTACCACCTGGGTGTATAGTCAGTTTTGAGTGATGACACTCTCTAAGCACTTCATCCCTCAATCCATTGACATTGGGTACAACGAGCTTTCCATTTTTTCTAAGCCATCCATCTCGATCAAGCCCATACTTGTTCATCTCCTCATCGATATCCATCTTTAACTTGGAGATGATTTCCAATAGGTTAGGATCGTCCCTCTGACTAGAGCTGATCCGCTCAATTAAAGTGGGTCTGATCGTCAAACTTGCTAACATTTCTGGATCCAATTCGCACTTTGGTCTGAAATCAAACCCCGCGATATACTCCAGTTGCTTCCATTCAAGGAACATAACCCCTAAGCTGGCATGTCTTCTACTCAATGCATCAGCCACCGCATTGCCCTTTCCCGGTGTATATGCAATGTCTAAATCATAGGAAGCCAAGAATTCTAACCACCTTTGTTGCCGGAGATTTAAATCCTTTTGGGAGAAGAGATACTTTAACGACTTATGATCTGTAAACAGCTCAAATCTTTCTCCCAAGAGATAGTGTCTCCACATCTTCAACATGAACACGATCGCTGCAAATTCCAAATCATGGGTAGGGTACTTCTTCTCATGCGGTTTCAATTGCCGACTTGCATAAGCTACAACCCTACCGCCTTGCATCAATACATCACCCAGTCCGGTACCACATGCATCCGTGTATACCGTCATCTTTTCATCCCCCTTAGGAATGACTAACACTGGTGCGCTTGTCAACTTGTCCTTTAGACTCTTGAATGCATCCTCGCACCTTTCATCCCAGACAAAAGCTTGATTCTTCTTGGTCAACTGGGTCAATGGTGCTGCTATCTTGGAGAAACCTTGGATAAACTTACGATAATATCCAGCTAACCCCAAGAAACTTCTTACATCTGTTGCATTCTTGGGCGTAGGCCAATCCTGTACCGTAGCCACCTTCGCCGGGTCCATGGCAATACCATTCTCTGATACAACATGGCCCAAGAACCTCACTTCCCTCTTCCAGAAGTGACACTTAGAAAACTTTGCTTTCAGTTGGTGTTTTCTCAACACCTCCATCACTACTCTTAAATGTTCCTTGTGTTCTTCCTCTGTCCTCGAATAGACCAAAATATCATCAACGAACACAAGGACAAACTTATTCAACTGATCTCTGAATACCCTATTCATAAGATCCACAAAATATGCTGGGGCATTGGTCAGCCCGAATGGCATGACCAACCATTCATAAAATCCAGACGGCGTTCGAAATGCCGTTTTAGCTATACTCTCAGCTTCCACTCTAAGCTGATGAAAACCTGTCGCGAGATCCAACTAAGAAAATACTCTCGCGCTACTCAACTGATCGAACAAATCATCTATCCGCGGTAGAGGATACTTGTTCTTCCTCGTCACTTTATTCAACTCGCGGTAGTCTACACACAAACGAAGGGAACCATCCGCCTTGGTAGCAAACACAACTGGTGCTCCCCATTCAGAAACACTCCTTCTGATAAATCCCTTCCTTAAAAGATCGCTGACTTGCACCTCGAGCTCTCGCTGCTCCCTTGATGCCATACGACGAAGTGGCATCACTATAGGTCTGGCATCTTTTACCAAATCAATACGGAACTCAATCTCTCGGTGTGGTGGAAGCCCGGTCACTTCTTCGAAAACATCCGGATACTGGCCAACCACGGGCAAACCTGACAACTCACTATGCGGAATGTCAAGGGAGTTTAGAAAACTAGCCAATACCCCCTCACTGGGTAGACCACCAAACACTATCCTCCGCCCATCATCCGCTCTAGCTGTCACCAAAAAGCCCTCACAGTCTACCACCACCCCGTATCTTTGGAGCCAATCTACTCCCAAAATAATGCCAAACCCAGTAAAGCCCAAAACAAAGCAATCACAAACAAACATGCATCCATGACTCGATAAGACCACATTACGACAAATCATGCTAAGGCTAGTTGAACCACCAATCGGGTTCGTTACTACTAAAGGTCTATCGACAATCTCGGGCTCCAATCCCAACCTATCTACCAGGTCACTAGATATGAAAGAACTGGAAGCTCCGGTATCAAACAAAACTCTAACAGGAACATCGTAAACAGAAAGCATACCTTGAATGATGACATTCTTTCCTTTCTCCGCCGCAGTTGGGGCATTCGACGAAGAAGGAATAGCATTAAGGGCATATGCTTTCACCATTTGCTTTTCTTTGGGGGGTTGCAGACACTTGTCCTTGTGATGTCCCATCTGGCCACAGTTGAAGCACTTCCTATCCGCTGGCTTGGCCCGACAATTACTGGCATAATGGCCCTTCTTACCACAGCTGAAGCACTCCACATCTTGCTTATTCTTTTTCTTCTGGCCATCCTTAGTCTGATTCTGCTTTCTCTTATTCTGGGAACCACCCTTGCCACCACCACTTGCTTGTGGCTTTGGCTCATCTGCGGATGCAACCTCAGTCTTCGGCTTAGGGTAGAGACTTTCTGATCTTAATGCTTTCCCCACAATCGACTCAAACGACTCATCGATGTGGTTAATAAGTCTTTCCCCCAAGTACTGATCCAAACCAGTTATGAATTTCTCATTCTTTTTCTCGGCAGTATCAATAAGAGATAACCCATACTTTGATAAAGTGTCGAATTCAGCAATGTACTCCGAGACAGCTCTGAGATTCTGCTTGAGCTCCAAGAATTTCTTAAACATCACTGACTTCTGAGCAGCTGGAATAAACTTCTCACTAAAGCGAGCTTTAAATTGCTCCCAAGTAATCTGATCTTCGGGAGTGGCTGCCTTTATAGCATGCCACGAATTCATTGCCCGCCCTTGCAGCTGACGGGACGCTAGCTTTCTCTTCATCACATCCTCGATACCCAAATCCTCGAAGATACGTTCGCAACTATCCAACCAATCTTGAACATCCGTGGCCGACTCCGTTCCGTGAAACGGCTTCCCAACAAGGCTAGTATAATCCTTATTCAGCTTGGCGAAATCGACCCTCGGCGCCTGCACTATTGGACCACCACCATTTCCATCATTGGGAGCTGCCCTCCGTACATCTCTAAGCATCTCTCATGAGGTCTGTAAACATCGTCCTCATGTCAGCAGCATTCCCATTATTAGCCCCCCTACCAGTACCTCTAGTATATCGGCTCATCGTCAATCTGAAAAAGGAAACGATTAACGATCCCATAGTGGTGCTAGTGCAGCACGACTTCATTCTTATACTACTAATAGTATATATATGTAGTTTTTGAAAACCAAAATAATCACAAATACGCTCTCTCGTATACGTATACTATCTCTCCCTGACAACTTCCCTAGGTTAACTACGCAACCTAGAGCTCTGATACCAAGTGTGACGGCCCGCCCCGCACCAGCCTGCATTTACTCCAAAAGTGCGTTGTACACATGCCCGACTAGCACGGGACGGTCGTCAGGAGAAAGGAAAGAAGAGAACGAACTAATCAAGAACCTGTAGAATGTCTCACAGCGCATGTAATAAAATATAATAATAACATACTTGACATAAAACAGGTGAGACAGTGCATAAGCTGATAACTAATAATCAATGTCAACATCAGAGCAGCGGAAATCCAAATACAGCTTATTACAACTTTCCAAATTTACTGTCTCTAAACAAAAGAAAGCTAAAGTAGAAGATGCACTACTAATGCCCAAGCAGTGATCTTCAACAACACAGGGAGAATACTATGTATATGTATTACTTGGAAGCCTCCTGCCCGTCTCTGGATCATCTACCCGTGCATCACCAGCTAACCTGTCTCTAGTCTGCTCGTGTGAGCACCCAGAGTAATAAGAGGAGACATAAAACTCTGGGTCAGACATAAAGCCTGGTATGAGCGATAAGCATATAAACAAAATAATAACAGGTATACTAAACCATACCTGAACTTGGACCTGCAACCAAAGAGTTAGTACCACATACCGTACAATACTCTAAGGTGCCATAATAAACAGTGTAAGATTACGGAGGTGGGGTGTGCATGTCATAATGATAACAAACAAATCAACCATAGCAACCATCCTCACATCTCTCACTCAGTGCGTAAAGCATACGATATCTACCACTTTGGAACACTAGACAAATTGAGGTAACGACGGATCCCGACTTGTAGAAACCCTGCTATGACCAAGCCAAACACTTGGAGTAATGAACAAACATTTCAATGACCCAGTTCATTGGTCGTAGCCCTTGGTTCTACCGATGCCATAATGGCCCTGAATCCGCCTTCGTACCTCCTACCATAGTGGTCCAAAGCTATAGCCGTCGATAACCCCTTGGCACGCGTCCCGCAGCAAAGCCCAATCATGGAGCCCACTCATTGGTTCCCAGCTGGATCCTGAGTCAAAGCTCCTCATTTGGACTTCCTTTGCATCTCGGGTTTTGATCGAATTGGAGTGGGTCTTCAGAAGAGTTGTCGCGCAGTAACAGTCCTAGAACTCGGTTCGGTTCGGTAGTTGTTGCCCTCTTCGGTTCGGTTCGGTCCTCCATCCTTGTCATCTTCCATTCAGTTCGGGTCGGGTACTTCACTCCAGGTCGGGTCGGTGTCCTCCTCCGAGTCGGGTCGGGTTGTCGTCTTCCTTCCAGTTCATGCTCCTCCGATCAGCTCCCTCGTTTTCCATCTACTCCGATTCGATCCAATCCCTTCACCTTACTCCAGTCCGATCCGCTCCGCTCCCTAGCTTACTCCGATCCGATCTGCTCCCAATGTTCTTCCGATCCGATCTGGCCTCCATTGTTCTTCCGATCCGATCCCCTTGTCCACTCCAACTCTAAGTAACGGCCTTCCTTTTTTGCCAAGTCTTTTATGTGCCAAACTCCAGTTCGGGTCGGGTTATCTTGCCCAGTTCACATATCCGATCCGAGCCCTCATCCGATCCGATCCGAAGCCCTTCACAACTTTCTGCAACTTTTTCCAGCAACTTGTTTACGCCGTTCGACGACGTTTTTGACAAATCTAACTATTCTAATCAATCACAATTCATGTCAAATAGTCATAACAACATAGCAAACTAATCACAAACACCAAAACAATGAATTCATATGTCAAAATGGATCAAATGTGCCCAGAACCCCTTATTTTCCCTTAAGCATGTTTAAGCAAATCTAATCATAGGGTTAACAAAACTTAATCAAATCAAACCAAATTTCAACCAGAGGCATAAAACATTATTTAAGAATTTCTAAACATTTTTCCAGAATTTATTAGTGTATAAATTCGCTAATCTTCACTAATTACCCTTAATTACCGTAATTAGTGCAAAAACTATGCAAATCACTCACCTTTGCCACAATAAAACTTTCAAATCTGAAGTGAACCTCTGATTTGCACGAATTCCAATATATAACAGCAGTTCTACCTCGGTCCTTGTGCTAATCTTCCTTGATTTGATGCCCCTAAGCCTTAATCCTTGATTAGGAAGTGATCTTGGGTGTTTTAGAGAGATTTAGGGAGATTTAGAGAATGGAGGCCATGGCCAGATCAAGAGGAATGAATAGTGACGGCTGAAAAATGAGAAAAAGGTATTCTTCAAACCCTAACAGCCCTTTTAAACTCCTAATCCCGAAATTTCCCTTGGGCCTAGCTGTTAATCACCCGGTTAAGCCCAATTAAGCTGTTTTTCACCATCTGAAATTTGTTTCAGCCATATCTCCCAAACGATGAGTCCGTTTGGCTAATGTGACCACTCTACGGAAAGAGAAACCATCATCCGGAGCCAATGGAAGTGGTTTCTGGTCAAAATTCCTTTCCAGTCAAAAGTTATGGCCAAAACAGTGCCAACTAGGGGTAAAATGGTCATTTAGAAATCGGGAAAAATCATGAACATGGGAAATGAACCCAATAGTCGTCTCCCAAAGTTACATGACCATACGACTTTGTATGTGAAAGAAATAAATATCCTACGATCCTATAATGCGTAGAATACGGGTCGTTACATCATATATAAATTATATAAGCGAAATATAAATTATATACGCGTTGTATACCTCATGTACACACGTTGTATAAATTATATCAGCGAAGTATGAATTATACATGCATAGTATAAATGATATGTGTGTTGGAATGGAAATAAAATATATTTATATACGAATATATATATACTCCCCACGTCCACAAACCATGGACGATATTTATTGATTGTGAATTGGTGTGAAAAATTTGTTTAATAATGCGAATTGTTGATAGAATTGTTTGTGGTTGATATTGTTTGGTTGTGGTTGAAAAATACACATTGTGATTGAAACAAATTTGAAATAAATTGTGGAAAAGAAAAATCATACTCACCTGCGTGCGAATTAAATGTATGAAATCCCCATTGTCAAAAGCCGCGAGGTTTTAAGGTAGAGCGAGGAGCCATACTCGGGACGGTGCCGGTTTTAACTACCCTGCCGTTATGCTATCGAAATTTTCTAAAATATTCATGTGTTAGAATTATTTTCATTTGTTGAAATTAAATTCATGTGTTGAAACCGCATTCATGTGTTGAATAGAAATTCATTCATTGAATAGAAATTCATGTGTTGAATGGTATTCGTCTTTTAAATAAATTGTTTAACAATAAAATTCACATTTTTATTATATATATGAACTATAGAGAACATTCATGTGTTGAATAGAAATTCATTCGTTGTATAGAAATTCATGTGTTGAATGGTATTAGTGTTTTAAATAAATTGCTTTAACAATAAAAATCACATTTTTATTATATATATACGAACTATAGAGAACATCATGTGTTGAATAGAAATTCATTCGTTGAATAAAAATTCGTGTGTTGAATGGTATTCATGTTTTAAATAAATTGCTTTAACAATAAAATTCACATTTTTATTATATATACGAACTATAGAGAACATTCATGTGTTGAATAGAAATTCATTCGTTGAATAGAAATTCATGTGTTGAATGGTATTCGTGTTTTAAATAAATTGCTTTAACAATAAAAATTACATTTTTATTATATATACGAACTATAGAGAACATTCATTTGTTGAATAAAGGACTAGAACGATAAAAATTATATTTTTATCGTATAAGTGATGTTGAAACATTCTTGTGTTGAATATATGAAGTAAAGAATAAAAATTACATTTTTATTGAGAATATGAAGAGTTAAAAACATTTATGGGTTGAATAAATATTTTTGAAGATAAAAATATCATTTCTATCACGTGTGTGATTTGCTAAAGATATACAAGTGTTGAAATAAATATTTATTTGCTATGAATATTATTTTTAACATGTATAGGAACTAAATAAAATAGTCATGTGTTGAAATATATTTTAGTTCACTAAAAATATCATTTTTAAATGAAATGTGAAGTGTTGAAAATAACCACTTGCTCAAATAAATATGCATGAGTTGAAATATTCATTAATTAGCTAATGATATGATTTTTTTTGCTTATGTATGCAACATTGGAACGAATGGTAACTTTAAACCAAATCGAATCAAATATGAAATGGAATGGAAGATGATAAGTGCTAAGAATTGCACATATGTACATGCATATTTATTGAACAAGTTATAGCAAAGAGGCTAGAGAAGAGGAATAAAATTGTGTGCCCGACAAATAGGTACATGTTTACTGTTTTGCTTGGGTGATGATTTTATGAGCCGAATGGCTAGCCGCTTAGCTTTTTCTTTTTCTTTTTGAGTTGATACGCCAGTGTGGCTATTTGGGAAATTTCCTAGCCCTTCCCATACAAAGGAGGTTATGGCGAAATTTTCCAAAATTTAAAGGCGTTAGTGAAATATTTGAAGTGAAAACGATATTGAAATCGCCGAATGAACTATATATATAATTATAATTATATATATATAATTATATATATATATATATAATTAAAAGGAATCGAGGCCTGTAGTTCGTTTTTTGAAACCGTGATTTCAAACGATTAGTGCGGGAGATCCGATGATCGGATTTTCCCGAAACCACAACCGTTGGGCTCGCCTTGGAAATATCTTTCCAACGGCACCAACTTTGTAAAGATCGAACGATTGGATTGTCTGGAATGTTTAATTCAGATCTTAAAAAACAGCGCCAGAATCGATTATATTTATATATAAATATAAATATAATTAAATTAAATCGAATAATGACGCTGTAGTTTGTATTTTGAAATCGTAACTTCAAACGACTAGTGCGGGAGATCCGACCGTCGGCTTTTCCAAAACTGAAACCATTGGATTCGTTTTGGAAAGATCTTTCTAATGAGATAAAATTTGTGAAGATCCAACGGTTAGATTTTCAGATATGTGTAAAACAAATTTAGGGAAAAATAGCGCTAGTGCCTCGGCACGACCTGAAACGTCGTTTAATTAAATATGGCCATTTTAAATAGTTAAAAATGGCGAAAAATCGTTATAAAATATTATAAGCAACATGGGATGGAAATAAACCAATTTTAGTTGGCGTGCTTGATATTTGATGGTTGAATGTGTTTGACATAAAAATTATACTAAAGAACTGAAATGTGAATGTCGAATAATCTAACCATGAAAAGAATTGATTTGAATTCTAAATATACGTGAATTATTTGAAAAGGCCGAGTTAATCCTCATTTCAAATAATTGATCGAACGATACGAAGTTGAAAATACGAAGACGGTTCAAGACCGACGATCTTCATATCAAATGGGTGGGCACTACTGAGATTTCTGATTGGAGTAGCTACCTTGAAGGGACTGAAGTAGTATCCGTCTAGACGTATGTGTTGATTGTACGGATATGTGAGGAATATGGTGCCTCCGGTTTCATTCAGACCCAGAACGGACTTGTAAATTGACTGTGTGTCTGACATTGGAATTTTTTTCTGTGCTGATTGATCTCTGTTAAATATATAACTGTTTGGCGGCAGGGAATTTATTCTCTTGCTTAATGGCCTTCTTGAGGCGTACGAGCTCAGAGGTTATATATCGATAGAAATCAGTCGCATGGAGTGGATTGCCTGTGTGGCACGCTAAGATGCAGTGATAAAGGCTTCTGTTGCAAAGCAAAGTCTTGTGGTCGATGATCAAAGCACGGCCTACGTGGCCTGGCTTTGTGTATAGCGTGGATTCGCGAGCCTCACACCTCGGTATGAGTTAAAAACGGGATAAGGACTGCAGGGAGAGCACGACGTTTCTTTCTAGCTAGAGGTAATTTCAGTGCTTAAACTGGATGACATTTATATTATTTTTACCTATGTGGTTGTTGGAATGAGGCGCCTTGATTTTAGGTCTGTTAGGATTGGGAAACTTGTGTTCAGGAATTGCCAATCCTCAAACGTAAGAGAGGACTGGCCCTGAAGATCCAAGGGTTACCCAGAGTGTGTAGTCCTGAGGCATTTTCTAGAGTGTCTCAAAGCGGAGAGGAGCTTGCCCCTTGCCTCGACTCATGAAGGAATCCAAATTTCCAATACGAAATAACGGATTTGATTATAGAACTAGTATGGCGACATAGTGGTATGGGGCAATTATGTCGTCTGTGATTGACATTTATGATTGAATTCGCTTTTGAAACATATATGCACTAGTAATAATATCAAGTGATTTTTCTTTGCATGTATTAAGCATATTTTGGCCATTATAAGGTAAAACTCTATCCTCCGTTTTGCGTTGCATTGTGTGATGGGACTTGAGTCTTATAACGGCTTCATTCTTTTTAAAAGCATTGCGTAGTTTAAAGAATTTACTTTGTTTTAAATGCACTGGCAATCACTAGAGGAAACCCGTTCCGCGAAAGTGGCGTGGTCCTATGATTTGGCCGATTACTGTTGTTTAACCAGTTAAGTAGATTTCTCATACCAGTCCCACGACTGACTCGTTGTTTATTTCACTTTGCAAACTCGGGTGCCCTTATTTTCACACGGGCAGCCTAGTTGTCAGATGACAGGATATTTTGGCTTAGCACTATTGCACGGAGTGCGTTTTTGGCTTGATGGCGAGGACTAGATTTACTTGTATTTTGGCTATTGACTTTCCGCCATTCTTATCTTATGTATATGATTCCGCCTATGGCAATGTAGATTGATTTATTTCTAGCATGTATTACTTTATGTATATGAACCACCTATGGCGATGTAGATTGATACCTCTATTATGTCTCACTGTATGTATATGATTCCACCTATGGCGATGTTGACTGATCATTCCCTTTTTTATGCACTAAGTTATATCCTACGCTGTGCTGCTCTGATGTTGTTACATGTTATGATTCCGCTGTCATATTTGTGTAAATTTATTCTATTTGTTGTTTATGTTATTATCTGTGCTTTGCTAATGATGATTAATGTGTTATATTCCAATGATTATCCTTAACACTGTCGTACGGGTTTTGAGATCGTCACACTTCATAGTCAGGACCCAACAAATGATAGTAGGTCGTTGAACATCTGTCATCGTTAGTCGGAGCATGTGCGGGAAAGGCTGGAGCTAGACCAAGAGGTCAATGATCTTCACTATTAGATCATTAGATGAGGGACTACATGTTTGTTTAGATTATTTGTTAGGTTCAGTCACTTAGCTATTTTGAATGGTCTTTTGTTAGTTTAGGGATAGGCTAGTGGGGACTTGAAGAGTCATAGAAGAGACAAACCAAATTTTGATATCTGTATTTTCGGCTTAACGAAGCTATTAGTTTTGGGCCATCCTGAGGCCATCATTGACAGATATGGTAAATCCCTCGACTGATTTTCATGAGAACTCAAGTATCAGGGCACCTTTATGGTGCGAGCCTATTCGCTTTCGTAGCTTGGCTTAGTACATTTTCGTAGTGTAATGATGTAGACATGTTGCTTTTTCGCAGCATAGTCTAGTGTGCTTTCGTAGCGTGGCGATGAAGGTCTTGTACGTTTTCGCGGTACGGCGATGGAGACCATTCGAGAACGGTACTATGGAGAGTACCTTGATATATTGGGCATATAGCTGCATATATATGGTTTATTAAGTTAATCTACTTAGGAGTGGATGTGTATGATTTATGCGTGAAATCGGAAATGTAATGTGTAGTAAACCCAAATTAACTCAGTAAAGCTAAACCAGTAATAGAATGGTATAAGTAGTGTTATTTATAGAAAGTATAGTATGTCCATTCACCAGCACTTTTATTCTGACCCTCTCCTCATAAAAAGCCAGCAGGTTAGACGGGTGGCAGTGATTATACTTTAGAGGCACTTATTGGACAGTCTTGCTATTAGGGAAAGTATTTACGTACTATTATATTTTATTCGTTCTACTATTAGATATTCTATTGTGAGCTCTAATATATTTTATCTTTTCCTTTCTGCAGAATACCGGATAAACTAACTCCGATTTTAGTGGACTTGAATTATATTAGCATTTTTGCGAGAATTTCGGACCCGCTGAAATTTTGAGTTATTACATTCGGTTTAAGATCCTAGGTTTAGGATTTCTATACAGATAGTGAGTGAACGTATTTGTACTTTTAGAATATAAATATATAGTATATATACTTACGCCCATAGAGGAATCCGCTAATTAAGTGAACTACACATAGATGAAGTGGGATGTCAGTTTCGTACACTTAGGAAATGGTTATGGAAATTAGAGGATAATAGGCCCACGAGTGGCAAAAAATGTAGATTATACAATATGTTCTAAAGCAAGAGAGAAAAGATTACATTTGTTAATATCTGAAATTTTTGTATTTCAGATTGGTGGATTAGCCAGTAGTTCCTTGTAAATTGAGAAAAGAGTAAAAAGAGAAAAATGGATTAAGAATATATATATATATATATATACATATATATATATGTATATATATATTTGAAAATTGGTCACTAAGAATATATATACATACATACATATATACATATATATATATATATATATATATATGTATGTACACGCATTTGGTGCAAAAGTAGCGCTGGCCTTATTTTCCAGTTTATACATGGTTCTGGAGGAATTTGTTTAGAAAGGGGTATGACAAAGATATGTAATTTTGCACAAAGGTTTTGGGAATACGAATGTTAAAAACCATTTTATACTTAGCCTCAAAGTTATAAATTTAATGAAGGACTTGAAAAGAAAGTAAAGGTAGAAAGAGATCTCTGGAAGAGTTTTCAAGTTTCAAATGTAAAAGTTTACAATTTTGGAGATTTACTAGTTTGTAATGTTAAGACTTGCAATAAAATAATTTTTGGAAAAAAAGTTATGAAAATCTATTTAAAAAAAAGGTGCATTAGAAAATTGTGGGGTTAAGCAATATAAATGGTTAAGAGAAAGTGTGAATGAATGAATTAGCCATATGTAGTTGTGAAAACCCGTAACTTCCCCGGTTAGGAAAGCGCGGATAGTTCGAGAACAAGCCACAACAGAACACAGACGGAAGAACATTTCATTGTATATTACAACAATGCATCATATTACAAGAATATACAGAGTATAAATGAATATTACACAGAAATATTAGAGATTTAAATTACATTTAAATACATAGCAGCGGAAAATAATACGATACACAACTGAAGGAGATATACGGATACAAAGCTTTCCGGATATCGTTCCAGCTGTAAACCAGGATCCTGTGAATATAAATCTGCAAAACCAAAACTACTAGCTGCCCGTGTGGAAAATACGGGCACCCAGAGTTTAGGTTAAAACAATAAACTCCAGGTCAGTCATGTGACTGGTGTGAGAACTAAAACAGTTATTGATCTTTATTTTTAAAGTTAGGTAAATCAAGGGACCATGCCGCATAACACGGAACGGGTTTCCTCCCAAGAACACCAGTGCATAAAACAACAGCGCAATGCTAAATAAAGAAAAATGAAGCTATTATAAGACCCAGGTCCCATCACACAATGCAACGCAAGCCGGAGGATAGGGTTTTTACCTTAAAATAGCCAAGAATGCTTGATACGTTTAGAACAAATCATTTGATACTTTTATAAGTGCATATTGTATAAAATATCTTCAAATCATAATTATCAATCATAGACGGCATAAGTGCCCCATCCCACTATGTCGCCATACTAGGCTCTACAAATAAAACCGAAATACATGTATTGGAAATTGGATTTCCATCATGGTGGCTCCTGATTCGAAAGATCGATCGCGTAATGCGATTCACCACGGCTTACGTCCCAGCGAGAGAAAACACCGTCTGCATCCGCACATTTGGGACCAGAGTACCACCGCGGCTTACGTCCCAGCGAGAGAAAACACCGCCTACTCTATATATCCCTGAGCACTAGGCTCATCTCGGTCGACCGAATCCACGACACCACTAAGGTGCCCATCCACGAAAAAGCATACTGATCAAACCATCAGTTTACCACCATACCGGGGTGTGAGGCTCGCAGATCAACGCTATACACAAAGCCATGCTATATCAGCTGCGCTTTGATCATCAACCACCAAACTTTTCTTTTCAACAAAAGTCTGCATCACTGCATCTCAGCATGCCACACTATCAATCCATATCGTATTACCGATTTCTGCCAATATATAACCTCTGAGCTCATATGTCTCAGAGAAGGGCGTTAAGCAAGAGAATAAATTCTCCGCCGCCAAACAGATATATATTTAGCAGAGATCAACAAATACAATATAAAGGAATACAATGTCAGACACACCATCCATTTACAAGTCCGTTCTAGGTCTGAACGAAACCGGAGGCACTTTCCTCGCATATCCATCCATCACCAAATACGTCTGGACGAACACCAACTATTTCCATCCTCTTGGGTGTACCGCCCAATCAGGATCGTCAGTAATTATCCCAACGATATGAAGATTTCCGGTCTTCGACCACCGTCTTCATCTTCGACATATCGTCGAATCGGTTATTCAGAATGGGTGTAAACCCGGCCTTTCCGAACAACCCGCGTATATTATAAACAAATGTTACACAAACACAACATACGCCTCATTCCAATTCAGAATATTCTTTTATTCATAAAATCACATTTTTTAGGGAAAGGTTCCCATTAATTTTATCCAAGATAAATTCTTTAAAATTTATCCTTTAATCTTCCTTTGGATGTCATTTCAAACCAAATTATGGTTTTCTAAACTAGTCGAGATTAGCGAACCACACCGAAGTAATTATTTATTTTATTTCCCAATCCCAACCTATACATCCCATGAAGCAAAACTGGTAATACTCCATATCTAATACTATGGTGTTATCGGTAAAATTAATTACCATCTCACGTTCAAATCTAATTAAAGATTTAACTATCGCTTCGGAGCAAAACTGGTAATACTCCGTTCTCGCTCACTTTCTAAATTTGATAATTTAGATTATAGATTCACATTTCAATCTGATTGCAGATTCGTTAAAATTCCTTTTACTGGGTTAAAGAACTAGGTGTTATTTAAAACACAGTTCACGACAAACCCAAATCACATTCTATTTATTATCGGGTTAAAGAACTAGTGTTATTGAAAACACAGTTCACGATAAACCCATTTCAAATCCAATCAAATATATTAGAATTTTCGATTATTTAAAACCCCTTTTTAAATCTAATTTATTTATTTAAAAATAATTGGGTTTTAAATTTAGTTCGAAACTAGTTCATTTCGATAAAAATCCATTTTTATCCTTTCAAATATGGAGTTTTTCACCCCAATTTTTCCCAAATCATTTCTTATGATTTTACACAAATTATTACTATTTTTAATAATTTTATCAAGGCCCGTACAGTCGATTTCCATCAACGGCCATCGAACTGCACTTACAGCGACCTTTTTCAAATTTGATTTGGACGTATCTCCAAATCCAACCGTTAGATTTTGAATTTCAAATATTCGTTAGAAAGCTCTTTTTGATACGAACCCAACGGTTCCGGTTTTAGGAGAATCCGACGGTCAGATCTCCCGTAATGTTCGTTTGAAATAAATGGTCGAAATTCACGAACTGCCGCGGCGCGGCGCGTTCTATTCAGGCCATTATATTATATATATAATATATATAATATATATTTCGTCGATTTCTATTTAAAACGAATTTTATAAATCGTTTTAATTTCGTTTCAAAAACAATTTCAACTTCCATTTCAATTCAAATCAAAATTGAATTTTTCCTTATAAATTCGTTTTAAAATTCATTTCTATTCAATTCAAATTTCAATTAAATTTGAATTCATTTCAATTCGTTTTCAATTTGTATTCGTTTTCAATTCAATTCAATTTCAAAGTCGTTTTCTATTCGATTCAATTCAAATTGGTTTTCTATTTGATTCAATTCAAATTGGTTTTCTATTTGATTCAATTCAAATTCGTTTTCCATTCGATTCAATTCAAATGGGTTTTCTATTCAATTCATTTCGAAATCGTTTTATATTCAATTCATTTCGAAATCGTTTTATATTCATTTCGAAATCGTTTTATATTCATTCATTTCGAAATCGTTTTCTATTCAATTCATTTCGAAATCGTTTTCTATTCAATTCATTTCGAAATCGTTTTCTATTCAATTCATTTCGAAATCGTTTTCTATTCAATTCATTTCGAAATAGTTTTCTATTCAATTCATTTCGAAATCGTTTTCAATTCAATTCGAAATCGTTTTCTATTCAATTCGAAATCGTTTTCTATTCAATTCATTTCGAAATCATTTTCTATTCAATTCATTTCGAAATCGTTTTCTATTCAATTCATTTCGAAATCGTTTTCTATTCAATTCATTTCGAAATCGTTTTCTATTCAATTCATTTCGAAATCGTTTTCTATTCAATTCATTTCGAAATCGTTTTCTATTCAATTCATTTTGAAATCGTTTTCTATTCAATTCATTTCGAAATCGTTTTATATTCAATTCATTTTGAAATCGTTTTCTATTCAATTCAATTCGAATTCGATTTGTTTTCTATTCTATTCAAATTCAAATGGTTTTCTATTCGATTTAATTCAAATTTCATTTCAAAATATTCGATTTCGAAATCACTTTTCAATATTCATTTTAAAATGAATAAAATCGATATAAATATCGTTCACGTCAAAATGGCGTCAATCTAATCAACACAGCTTCATATATTTCTATTTTCAAATATTTTATTTCAAATATTTCTTTTTCAAATATTTCCTTTTCAAATATTTCTATTTCAAAGATTTCTATTATTAAAATATTTCGTTCAACACATGACTAATCTCAACGGATGAATACTGTCAACGCATGAACCTTTATTTTATATTGATAAAGATGTAAATTTTATTATTAAAATATTTCGTTCAACACATGACTAATCTCAACGGATGAGTACTGTCAACACATGAACCTTTATTTTATATTATTCTTTATTTTCTAAACTGGAAGGAGGCCCAATCAATCACCATATAATGTTAATTATATGGATTTTCATACACCACACGTATATAATAGCATTGAAAAATAATCAACCATCAACCAAAGTGCACTACACTGTATAAGCATCAAATATAGATATCTAACGCTTATAACAGCCTGTCAATCAATCGATCGACATATTTAAAAAATCAGGATGAGTGAACTTCAAATTTCATCCCAACACCCGTGTGGGGTTTCAAACAATCAAACACAGATTTTAGTTGTGCAGTTGAGCGATGTGTAAAATTTATCGACCCAATCAATATCAGTCAAATCAGTGTATATAAACAAATCGGCCGATTTGTTTATAAATATTTATTTGTTCACTTTCACGTTAAAAATTATATTTTTAACGACAAAACATTTTTTTTTAACACATGAATTTTTATTCAGTTCATTCTTTAAATAAAATGATGTTTTTATTTTTCTAACTTATTTTAGAAAATTTCGGTGGCATAACGGCACGATACTAGAAACGGGACAAGGCCTAGCCTTATCCCCGGTCTAGTGAAGGCCCACGCCATTCACACATCAATCAAATCAATTTCATTTCACCAAACCATTCAATTCAAATCGAATCATCTAACTAATTTATGCAACCAAACAAACAAGTCCACGGTCTGTGGACGATTTGTGTCGGGTGCTACTAAGCACCGTTTGCATCCTAGTATATATATATATAACTAGAAAAAGAAATTAAAGAGTGAGAAGTTCTCACCAAAAGCTATCCCAATTCCACGTCTCTTCATTGATAGAAATCTTCATCGTTCTCGCCCTTTGCTACTTTCTCTGCCCGTATTCTCTACATATGTAAAATCACATTTTTACTTTGCTATTCGATATATAAAAGTCGAATTTTTATTTTGCTATTCAATATATAAAAATCGAATTTTTACTTCGCTATTCAATATATAAAAATCGAATTTTTACTTCGCTATTCAATATATAAAAATCCTAACTTTCCTACTTTGAAAATCCGTCCTTTCTTTCTTTAAAAATCTCGTCTTTCGTTTTGTAAAATCTCATCTTTCATTTTGAAAAATTTTACCTTTCGATAATGAAAAATTATACCTTTCTAGAATGAAAAATTATACCTTTCTAGAATGAAAAATTATACCTTTCTACTATGAAAAATTATACCTTTCTACTTCAAAAATCAAATCTTTTTTCTAAACAAAAAAAAACCGTATCTCTTTCTTTTTTTTCTCATCTAATATTCATATGTAAACTAAATCTGCTAGATATATATATGTTTTCAAAACCATATATGTGAAAAATCAGTTTTTTTTATTCTATGGTATTTATATAAATTACATTTTATGAAAACAATGTTAATGAATTAAATAAGGTAATTTATAAATCAATTAACTAAATTAAACTACCTTCCATCATTGTTTCAATCAGAAACTGTTGAACCGGTCATCTTCATCTCGATTTTCGGTTCTAATGCAATTGAAATCATCCAAATCTGTTTCCATTTGGGCGAGATATAATCAATTAAACTTTAAGTACATTCACAGTGTAATTAAATATATAATTAACTTAATTAAAATACTTAACCATTCTTTAATCGTTCCTCTTGCTTCTTCTTTTTTCACGCTCCAGGTTCGGAAGAACTCGCACCGCCCCCTTGTTCACTGCGCCACCATTGGACCACCGAACGTTGATCATCCATCACCACGACACGCGCTGGAGCGCCACCTCCCATCGCCCGCCTCCAGGTCCGATTCGAACTTCCCAAATGCCTAGGAAAAGCTGGCGAACAGAAGCATCTTGAAGCACAAAATCGAGTAGAACACAACAGGGTTTTCGATCATGGCCATTGAGAAGGGGAAGCTCATCGAGTTGAAGGGAATGGCAGTTAAAAATTTCGAATAAAATCGTTTAGATTAGGAGAACGAAGGGGATTTAATCGGTTGTTTTCTGGCCCTCAATTTTTATAGTGCGGCGACCTGAACGTGATAAACAATTAGGGTTAAAAAATCCCCTTTATACCATAATTTTTTTTTATATGTTTGATCCTTATAATGCTTTGTAATGAAATTTCATGTTCTAAACACCAAACGAGACCCAATGTAACACCCCACCTCCACCAGGGTGGCTCTTGCAAGCACTCTGACTTTGGAGGGGCGTTTGAATCAGGTAAACATGCATAATGATATATCAAGGCAGAACAAGAACATATGTAAACAGAGTAAATAACATAGATAAAACAGCGGAAGATTTCAAAACATTTCAAAACAAGTCTGGTACAACATAGCTTTCCAAATAAACAAGTCTAGATAAAACAACATCAACTGAAAAACTGAAATAAATAAGTGCTATCCCCAATTAAGTGGTAACCATAGCTAGCTTCATGTCGAAACCGTACATGAGCTGAAATCCCACAAGCAAGCAATCCGAAATCCAAGCTAAGCTCCAGTATTCCCTCCCTGAGAACCTGGGGGGGAAACGGAAGAAAAGAGGCGAAAGAAAACAGGTCAGTCAAAAAGACTGAGTAAGCCCTACTACAATCAATGTAAACTGATAAAGTTAACTGGCATGAGCAGCAGGGATGAACATAAGGATAACAATATACTAGCATGATGATTAACTAACAAGGTAGATAAAGGTGTCATCGCATAATCAGGATTAAGGTTTTGCACCACAGGTGTACTAGCAAACTAACATGACTTGAATAAACAAGTATTGATCCCTTGGCCCAAGCTTTGGCCCAATAACATGAAATGACCCTAATACAAGGTCCAACCAAATGGTCTAGTCGATCGGCTCCCTAAGCCTAACTCGTCACGTGTTGGTGTCAATACGGCCCAATCATAATTGTAGTCGAACTGTGCCGGGTCCACCCTTCGGGTGTATCAAGCCCTAGGGTGTCAACCCCTGGACACCATGAACATGAGTGCACAGTCCCGATCTACTGGTACCCGTGCATGTTTTCTCCGGCTACGGACTATGTGCACGACCAGAGTCTGCCCGGAACTACACCGGCGTACCCTCTGCCGTCGCTTTTGGTCACTTACCTCCAGTCCAGTAATCGTGCCCCCACCCTAGCCTAGTCCCTAGGGTCATGATGATACTAACTTGGGATTACTGCTGGAGTGGGCCCCCATTGCTAGGATTTTTCTAGTGGGTTAAGTACGGTTTAACCCTCTTGCTAATCCTGGATTAACTTGGTTAAGTGCAACAATGAGTTCACGACTTAACCCCGATTAATCTACCAAGCCCAAATTGGTTAAGTATTAAGTGGACCATGACTTAACCCTAATCACGAGGCATTAATTAATTTAATGCGCCTTAACCTCTCACATTAGACCTTGTTGTGGTTACTAGTTAAGCCGGGCGGGTCCGGGTAGCTTTACACCACAACTTGGTCTAACCTCGGGTTCAAGGTACAACATGACCAACTTCTCACATTGGGTCCTATTGTTTGTAGCAACTAGTTAAGCCGGTCGGTTCCGGGTAGGTTTACGCTACAAACTCAACCCAATCTCGAGTTGGCCACACTTATCTTTTCTAAGTGTCATGTCCATCATGTTTCCAAAACATGTTACAAGTTTTCAAGCAATTGGGTAGACCTAACTTAATAGGTAAATTCCCAATGGGTAGACCTAACTTAATAGGTAAATTCCCAAGCTTATGTTTTATGTCTTTTAAGTTTACCCAACCCCAAACGCAATCCCATCGCTTACATATCGCAATAGCGCATAAAGGATAGAAAGAGGGAACTTGGCATAATCATGACATAAAGGTATTGAAGCCACAATCTTAACATGGTGGCATATGAAATGTTCATATGTTCATACACTTGCATATTACATTTTTAGGCCTCAAAAGCATGCATAAAACCAAACTTAGCATATTGGTGATACATGGTGCTAAATGACATGTAGAGATGGCCATAAGTTCGCATTTAGCGTCACATGCAAGTTATCATAAGAGATATGATAACTTACATGTTGCTAAAATGCAACCTTTGGCATAAAGCTTAAAGCTTTATGTTCATAAACCCAAAATAAGCTTGCATAACATGATAGCATGAACAAAATGTTCAACCCAAACTTGCATAACATAACTTGGCATACTTGCATATAAACTTGCATATCACAACATGATAAACTTGCTTATAAACTTGCATATCACAACATGATAAACTTGCATATAAACTTGCATATCACAACATGATAAACTTGCATATCATACATTTAACTTTAGAGTTTAAGTATGAAAGTAGAATAGGTCTTACAATGCTTAAGAAGTCACAAAAATATGACAAAGCCCTTATGAAATCAATTAAACCCAAAATGCAAGCAAAACCCTTGAGCCAAAATGATCAAGACTCTTTCTTTATGATGCAAATATATAAACTTGACTTGAATGCAAGCTAATGATGCTCATACAAGTTTGAAAACACTTGTATGCATGGAAAATCACTTAGGAATTTATTTAGGAATTTTATGAAGAGAGTGGAGGCCATGAGATGATTGATTTTGCCATAGTTTAGTTGTATGAATGAATAATAATGATTTAGGGTAGGTTAGGGTCTTATTTATAGATTAGGCAAGTGTTTTAGGCCATAGGATTAAACCTAGATTCAATCCAAGCCATCAAAGCATGTCTTGGGGAAGAAGTCAAGTGTAGGAACCATCTAGGGCCTTTAGATTAAAGATGAACCATGAGAACCATTCAAATGCAAAATCTGCATTTGTGCGAATCGGCCCACGGGTTGACAGCCAAACACCCTGGATTAACCCCTAGTCGACCCAGCGGGCTCGGGTCGACCTCAAAAATCGGCCAGTTCGGTTATTCCCCTCTCCCAATTCGCTGTTTTGAACATTTTTGCATATTTATTTATTTAGTTTTCAATTTTATATATATATATATATATATATATATATATATATATATATATATATATATCAATATATATATTTCTCTGCGCAACCCATTTCACTTAATTAAGTATACTTTAATTTGGGAATTTTTCGTGAAACTTCGCGAGGCCATATCTTGGTCATACGGACTCCGATTTTCGAAAACTCGGACTCTATTTCGCGTATTTTTCTGAGACGAACGCAATGGCATAGCCCGTTTCCCTTGATTCAGATTTTACAGTTTAATTCTGCCTCCATTTATGTTATAACATGTTATTCAAAAATATGGGTTGTTACATTCTTCCCTCCTTAAAGGATTTCGTCCCCGAAATCTCCAAGTTAGGAAGAACGTATCCTACCATCCATCATCCATCTACTCAAAACATCATCCACGAGCAATCATTGTCCTTAAAAGGTTCTAAATGTTGTATGATCATATGCAAAGGTGTGTGTATATGTACTTATCTAATGCGAAAATAAGGAGGTTACTGATTCAGTAAACCCCCTTAATGCAAAATATGTTAGTGAAATGAGTCCATATGTATGCAAATTCCTAACATAATTTATAATCTCTACATGAGTGCACATAACATTCATCCATATGCAACATCCACGTGATAGCATAACAAGTTTTCATCCATGAATAAGCATAAACACTCATGCATATGCGGTATGAAAGTGTGTGAGCCGATCTTAGTGCCTAACGTGTATTATGCATCCACGAGTATCCACTTGCAAACACTTGCAACCACTTGCAACCATCAAGCATTACATGTTTCAAACACATGTTTCATCCAAAGGGTTTCTACCTAAGGTTCTCATGACAAGATTAACACGATAAACTAGATAAACATGGATAGCAAAGAGAAAGATATGCTAACAAAGAAAAGAGATTGAGAGTGTACCCTCAAAAAGGAATGGATAAAGCCCACGCATCTTCTCCTCGGTTTCCCAAGTTGCGTCTTCTTCGGCTTCACCCCATTGAACCTTCACCAATTTGACCTCTCGATTCCATAGCTTCTTGGTCTCCGTCCCCAAGATACGAATCGGAGCTCTCCTCAAGGTAGCCTCTTTCTCCACTTCTACATCTTTTAGAACACTTGGCTCAACAACCTCTGCTGATTCATGTAAACACTTCCGGAGATGCGAGACATGAAAAACATCGTGTACTCCAGCAAGCTTCTCGGACAACTTCACTCTATAAGCCATCTGCCCGATCCTCTCTATAATAGGGAATGGTCCAACAAACCTCGGTGCCAACTTCCCAACAGCTCCAAATCGGACCACATTCCGCAAAGGAGAAACCTTCACGAAAACCATATCCCCAACATCAAACTCCAAATCCGTTCTTCGCTTATCAGCATAGGATTTCTGTCAGTCTTGGGCCGCTTTCATCCGTCTCTGAATCAACTCGATCTTCTCGGATGTATCTCTGATCATATCAGGCCCAAGTATAAGCTCATCTGTAGTCTCCCACCAACATGTAGGCGACTTGCACGGCCTCCCATATAAAGCTTCAAAGGGTGCCATCCCTATGCTTGCCTGATAACTGTTATTATATGCAAACTCAACAAGAGGAAGATGGTCTTCCCAAGTACCACCAAAATCCAGAATACAAAGCCTCAACAGATCCTCGAGTACCCTATTCACCCTTTCGGTTTGACCGTCCGTCTGTGGGTGATAAGCCGTACTTAGATTCAACCTTGTGCCCACAGCTTCTTGCAAGCTATTCCAGAATTGACTTGTAAAGATTGGGTCACGGTCACTGACTATACTAGAAGGGACTCCATGTAGTCTCACAATCTCACGAAGATATACAGACGCTAGCCAAGATGCGGTCCTCTTGCTCTTCACCCGAATGAAATGAGCACTCTTCGTAAGTCTATCCACAATAACCCAAATGCTCGTATTCCCTTTCCTTGACCTTGGTAGCCCATCGATAAAATCCATGGAAATACTCTCCCACTTCCATAGTGGAATGTCTAGAGGATGCAATAGCCCACCGGGCTTCTTCGACTCGGCCTTAACTTGCTGGCAAATGATACATCTAGAGACAAATTCTGCCACATCCTTCTTCATCCCAGGCCAAAAGAAAATGTGCTTCATATCTTTATACATCTTATCTCCGCCCGGATGTATAGTCAACTTAGAGCGATGCGCTTCCTCAAGAACTCTTCTTACTAGATCTTCTACCATTGGAACACATAACCTTCCGTCTCTCCTCAGCCAACCCTTGTCATCAATAGAATATCGAGCGAGATGACTAGACGTCTCTCCTCGAATTAGCTTATCCATAATCTCAACTATCTGAGGGTCTTCTCTCTACGAAGCCCCAACTTGATCAAGAAGGGTAGGTCTGAGTTCTAGAGATGCTAAAGAACCAGTCATCGACTCAATCGCCAAAGAGAAATCAAAGGTTGCCACATACTCTAAATTCTTCATCTCAACGAATAGAGGACTTAGGGTCAACCTTCTTCTACTCAATGCATCTGCTACCACATTCCCCTTGCCAGGGTTATAAGCTATCTCAAAATCGTAGGACGCCAAGAATTCCATCCATCTGTGTTGCCTCAGATTTAGATCCTTCTGAGAAAAGAGATACTTCAATGACTTGTGATCGGTATAAAGCTCAAATCTTTCTCCCAGAAGATAATGGCGCCAAGCCTTGAGTGCATATACTATTGCTGCCAACTCTAAGTCATGAGTGGGATAATTCTTCTCATGCACTTTGAGTTGTCTACCGTCAAAGCATATCACTCTTCCTTCTTGCATAAGAACAGCTCCTAACCCCGTGCCACATGCATCGGTGTATACGGTAAATAACTTCCCTCCATCGGGCAAAGCTAGAACAGGTGCTGATGTGAGGGCTCTCTTGAGCTTCTGAAAAGCAAGCTCGCATTCTATGCTCCAAGCAAAAACTAAATTCTTCTTCGTCAATTTAGTGAGAGGAGCGGATATCTTTGCAAAGTCCTTGATGAACTTCCGGTAGAAACCCGCAAGACCTAGAAAACTTCTCACTTCGGTTGCATTCCTTGGAGTCTTCCAATCCTGAACTGCCACTACCTTAGCGGGATCCACCGCTAAGCCTTGCTTAGATACTATATGCCCAAGGAATCTAACTTCCCTTCTCCAAAAGTGACACTTGGAGAACTTGGCCTTCAACTGATGCGCTCTAAGCGTATCCATCACCTCCATGAGATGCCTTGCGTGCTCTTCCTCATCCTTAGAGAAGATCAGAATATCATCTACGAAGACCACGACAAACTTGTTCAAGAACTCCCTGAACACCCTACTCATCAAGTCCACGAAATATGCGGGTGCATTAGTCAAGCCGAACGGCATGACAAGCCATTCGAAGAATCCATCTGGAGTTCTGAACGCAGTCTTGTCTATACTATCTTCAGCTACCCTGAGCTGATGGAACCCCGTAGCAAGATCAAGCTGAGAGAAAACAGAAGCACCGACAAGCTGGTCAAAGAGATCATCAATCCTCGGTAACGGGTGTCTGTTCTTCTTAGTCAGCTTATTCAACTCTCGATAGTCAACGCAAAGTCGGAGAGAACCATCCGCCTTGGTAGCAAATACCACAGGCGCTCCCCATTCAGATATACTTCGTCTAATGAAGTTCTTCTCAAGCAACTCTTTCACTTGCTTACTTAGCTCCCGCCTTTCACGCGGAGCCATGTGCCGAACGGGCAAAGAAACAGGCTTTGCATTATCCACCAGATAAATGCGGAAATCAATCTCTCGCTTAGGGGGCAACCCCCTAACTTCATCGAAAACATCCGGATACTCTCGAACCACTCTCACAGACTGAAGAGTTTCCATTGACGAGTCGAGTGATTCCAGATAGCACAACATGACGGGACCTCTCGGATCACAAGAAATCTCTAGGGTGTTTCCGAGGCGAGTCACGAGCCTCACAACCCTATGCTCACAATCAAGAATGGCTCCATATCTGGACAACCAATCCATGCCCAATATCAATCTGTATCCCCTAACACCAAGAACATAAGCACTGCACAAGAACTCTACACTCAGTATAGAGATCCTCAAATCCCCACATATCATAGACAAATGGGCGGAACCCCCAATAGGATTTGAGACACAGACGGGATCATCTACCAAGCTAGTACTAAGGTGCAAACTATCAACAAGATCAGATGAGATAAAGCTATGCGATGCACCAGAATCAAACAAGGTACGAACTGGAAAATCAGACATATATACAAGGCTCTCAACAGAAATACTACCTCGATCGGGAACTGGAGCGACATTGAGAGCATGAACTTGCCCTCCTGAAGGTCCAGCACGCTGAGTCTGACCCTGGCCTTGCCCTTGCTTCCTCGGGCAATCCTTACTGAAATGTCCAGTCTCACCGCAGAAAAAGCATTCACCATTCTTCATTTTCCTCTTCTTACAATCCTTAATAAGATGCCCAACTGAACCGCAATAATGGCACTTCCCCTTGTTGTTCTTGCCCTTGTTGTTATTGCCCTTGTTGTTGTTCCCCTTGTTGCCTTGACTCTTGTTCTTGTTCTGATTGCCTTGACTGCTCTGACCACTTGGATTACCCTGATTTCCTTTTCCCTGGGAATCAGTCTTCTTGGCTTGAGTATCATTCATCTTGGTTTCTTTCTTGACATCTCCCTGAAGTAACGCCATATCAACCAAACTCTCAAACGTGGCCCCATGGGGAATATGTGACATAGCCAATCCCTGCAACGGCTCATTCAATCCTCTAGCAAAACGAAGAGCCTTCTTCTGAGGAGTATTCACCATATCCAAGCCAAAACGAGCTAACTGATTGAACTTGTTCACATATTCTTTGACAGACATATCTCCTTGTTTCAAAGTTATGAACCTCTCCATTTGCAGATTCTCCTCAGCAGAAGATAGAAACTTAAGCATGAACCTTGCCCTGAAATCGGCCCAAGTCTCAACAGGCCTAGTACCATTGGTGACTTCCCACCAATAAGCGGCTTCATCCTTCATAAGCCAAACCGCCAACAAGAGCTTCCTCTGATCGTCTAACCCAAAGATAGCAAACAAATCCTCGGTCTCTTTCAACCAATTTCTGGCCTCTACAAAAGTCTCAGTGCCTTGAAAGTTCTTGCCACCCATTGCTTTGAAATCTTTGCAAGTCTTTGCGAAGTCCACTTGAGGATGCTGAGGGGGAGGAGGAAGAGGAACCTCAGCGACAGGAGGAGGAGGAACATTAACCACCGGAGGAGGAGGAGGAGGAACATTAACTACCGGAGGAGGAGGAGGAACATCTGCGGGGCCGGCTTCGGTCGCCCTAGCCTCCAAAAGTCTCCTATACCAAACAGGTACGTGTACTCCCTCCGGAATAGCAAAGTTATCGGCCATACTGAAAACGAAGAAAAAGACAGATTCAGAATGGAGAAAAATGAAGGAATTTTCCTAATGGATTTTTGGGGAATAGCCTTTAAAATAAACTAGACTTTTCTTTGGAAAATACTTTATACTTGGTTTTGAAAATAGTTTTCCAAAAGTTTTCTAAAAGCCTTTTTGTTCCTTCTCGTACCATATGCTCTGATACCAAATGTAACACCCCACCTCCACCAGGGTGGCTCTTGCAAGCACTCTGACTTTGGAGGGGCGTTTGAATCAGGTAAACATGCATAATGATATATCAAGGCAGAACAAGAACATATGTAAACAGAGTAAATAACATAGATAAAACAGCGGAAGATTTCAAAACATTTCAAAACAAGTCTGGTACAACATAGCTTTCCAAATAAACAAGTCTAGATAAAACAACATCAACTGAAAAACTGAAATAAATAAGTGCTATCCCCAATTAAGTGGTACCATAGCTAGCTTCATGTCGAAACCGTACATGAGCTGAAATCCCACAAGCAAGCAATCCGAAATCCAAGCTAAGCTCCAGTATTCCCTCCCTGAGAACCTGGGGGGGGGGGGGGGGAACGGAAGAAAAGAGGCGAAAGAAAACAGGTCAGTCAAAAAGACTGAGTAAGCCCTACTACAATCAATGTAAACTGATAAAGTTAACTGGCATGAGCAGCAGGGATGAACATAAGGATAACAATATACTAGCATGATGATTAACTAACAAGGTAGATAAAGGTGTCATCGCATAATCAGGATTAAGGTTTTGCACCACAGGTGTACTAGCAAACTAACATGACTTGAATAAACAAGTATTGATCCCTTGGCCCAAGCTTTGGCCCAATAACATGAAATGACCCTAATACAAGGTCCAACCAAACGGTCTAGTCGATCGGCTCCCTAAGCCTAACTCGTCACGTGTTGGTGTCAATACGGCCCAATCATAATTGTAGTCGAACTGTGCCGGGTCCACCCTTCGGGTGTATCAAGCCCTAGGGTGTCAACCCCTGGACACCATGAACATGAGTGCACAGTCCCGATCTATTGGTACCCGTGCATGTTTTCTCCGGCTACGGACTATATGCACGACCAGAGTCCGCCCGGAACTACACCGGCGTACCCTCTGCCGTCGCTTTTGGTCACTTACCTCCAGTCCAGTAATCGTGCCCCCACCCTAGCCTAGTCCCTAGGGTCATGATGATACTAACTTGGGATTACTGCTGGAGTGGGCCCCCATTGCTAGGATTTTTCTAGTGGGTTAAGTACGGTTTAACCCTCTTGCTAATCCTGGATTAACTTGGTTAAGTGTAACGATGAGTTCACGACTTAACCCCGATTAATCTACCAAGCCCAAATTGGTTAAGTATTAAGTGGACCATGACTTAACCCTAATCACGAGGCATTAATTAATTTAGTGCGCCTTAACCTCTCACATTAGACCTTGTTGTGGTTACTAGTTAAGCCTGGCGGGTCCGGGTAGCTTTACACCACAACTTGGTCTAACCTCGGGTTCAAGGTACAACATGACCAACTTCTCACATTGGGTCCTATTGTTTGTAGCAACTAGTTAAGCCGGTCGGTTCCGGGTAGGTTTACGCTACAAACTCAACCCAACCTCGAGTTGGCCACACTTATCTTTTCTAAGTGTCATGTCCATCATGTTTCCAAAACATGTTACAAGTTTTCAAGCAATTGGGTAGACCTAACTTAATAGGTAAATTCCCAATGGGTAGACCTAACTTAATAGGTAAATTCCCAAGCTTATGTTTTATGTCTTTTAAGTTTACCCAACCCCAAACGCAATCCCATCGCTTACATATCGCAATAGCGCATAAAGGATAGAAAGAGGGAACTTGGCATAATCATGACATAAAGGTATTGAAGCCACAATCTTAACATGGTGGAATATGAAATGTTCATATGTTCATACACTTGCATATTACATTTTTAGGCCTCAAAAGCATGCATAAAACCAAACTTAGCATATTGGTGATACATAGTGCTAAATGACATGTAGAGATGGCCATAAGTTCGCATTTAGCCTCACATGCAAGTTATCATAAGAGATATGATAACTTACATGTTGCTAAAATGCAACCTTTGGCATAAAGCTTAAAGCTTTATGTTCATAAACCCAAAATAAGCTTGCATAACATGATAGCATGAACAAAATGTTCAACCCAAACTTGCATAACATAACTTGGCATACTTGCATATAAACTTGCATATCACAACATGATAAACTTGCATATAAACTTGCATATCACAACATGATAAACTTGCATATAAACTTGCATATCATACATTTAACTTTAGAGTTTAAGTATGAAAGTAGAATAGGTCTTACAATGCTTAAGAAGTCACAAAAATATGACAAAGCCCTTATGAAATCAATTAAACCCAAAATGCAAGCAAAACCCTTGAGCCAAAATGATCAAGACTCTTTCTTTATGATGCAAATATATAAACTTGACTTGAATGCAAGCTAATGATGCTCATACAAGTTTGAAAACACTTGTATGCATGGAAAATCACTTAGGAATTTATTTAGGAATTTTATGAAGAGAGTGGAGGCCATGAGAGGATTGATTTTGCCATAGTTTAGTTGTATGAATGAATAATAATTATTTAGGGTAGGTTAGGGTCTTATTTATAGATTAGGCAAGTGTTTTAGGCCATAGGATTAAACCTAGATTCAATCCAAGCCATCAAAGCATGTCTTGGGGAAGAAGTCAAGTGTAAGAACCATCTAGGGCCTTTAGATTAAAGATGAACCATGAGAACCATTCAAATGCAAAATCTGCATTTGAGCGAATCGGCCCACGGGTTGACAGCCAAACACCCTGGATTAACCCCTAGTCGACCCAGCGAGCTCGGGTCGACCTCAAAAATCGGCCGGTTCGGTTATTCTCCTCTCCCAATTCGCTGTTTTGAACATTTTTGCATATTTATTTATTTAATTTTCAATTATATATATATATCAACATATATATATTTCTCTGCGCAACCCATTTCACTTAATTAAGTATACTTTAATTTGGGAATTTTTCGTGAAACTTCGTGAGGCCATATCTTGGTCATACGGACTCCGATTTTCGAAAACTCGGACTCTATTTCGCGTATTTTTCCGAGACGAACGCAATGGCATAGCCCGTTTCCCTTGATTCAGATTTTACAGTTTAATTCTGCCTCCATTTATGTTATAACATGTTATTCAAAAATACGGGTTGTTACACCCAACGAACATCGCCCCTAGCTAATTACCCTCATTCCGAACCTATTGAGATATGTATCGTAGGCCAATTCGGTCGTTACGATCAGTTTTCGTCAAAATCAAAATATAACTCTATATATTGAATTTGAACACGCATTTCAATTTACTGGGGCCATATACTAACTAGAAAAATTCCCGAAAAATATTTTCTAGCTTCGTATTGACGATACGGTCCTAACAAAACTAGTTTCGTCGAATTCTGAGACCGTTGGAAAAATGGCCATTTTCCAGTCGATTAAAATCAACTGAAACTGGTCAAACGCGTTTTCCTTTGCCACGCTCACATATTGATTCGAAAAATTATGAAATTTGAAACCTAGCAATAACTTTACATCCCGGATCCAACAAAAGTGGTTTCGTCGAAATACGAGGTCGTTTGCAAAATTTCTATTTTTAAGGGCCTGAATTCCATAGCGACTATTCTGAATTCTCAACTGGACATATCTTTTTATCCCCGCTATGAAATTTCGATTTTTCGGATTCGTTAGAAAGATATTCACAATTAGATTCTAATGTTTTTGGTTTCACTAAAATCCGGATTGTTTTGCACCCGGTACATTCAATTGAAGTTTGAAATCGAATTATCGAACTACCGCGCCATTTTCAATTCTATTTATAAATATATAGTTATTTATATTCTAACGACGAGCTATATAATATATATGTTTGAATTCCATTCAAAATAAATTTCTCGTCGATATTATTTAAAATAATTCATTTTAAATAATCAAAATTCGCTAAAATTGCCAAAATAAAAATTTTAAACTGGCCCAGATTTTCGGGTTGTTACTATCTCCTCCACTTTAAACTTTTCGTCCCCGTAAAGGAACAAAGTCGAAAGTGGTTTGATCAATCAACTCTACGTTCGATCTGGCTTGCATTCTCCAACTTTTCAATTTCTGAGAATTTTCAAAAATTCAAAAATTTGGCTAACACCCTAAATTTTCGAAAAATTTCGCCATAACCTCCCCTGCAACGGGAGCATCGGGGAATTTCAAATAGCTTCCCCGGTCCTTCTAATCTCAAAAAGAAAAAGAAAAAGCCAAGCGGCTAGCCAATCGGCTCATAAAATCATCGTCACCCAAACAAAACAGTAAATTATGTAGTAAACATGTACCTATTTGTCGGGCAAACAAATTTTATTCTCTGCTCTAGCCTCCTTGCTATGACCTGTTCAATGTAAGTACATGTATATGCAAGCAAATGTGATAAATTTTCAATAAAATTCACTATTTGGTAAAATTTGACTAAATGGTTCAAAATTATCAAACAAATAAACAAACAACACAACCATCAATCAATTAGTGAATTAACGTTTCAAATTCGTAACTTTGATACATATTCTAAAAATCATATTTTTGATGCCAAATCACAACAATAAGCCCTATCTAATTTTGGTTCTCACACCAGTCAATAGGAAATATATAGACGTCCCACCTTTGTCACTCGAACATAAATACTGATGATGCGATCGCTATCATCAGAATTATCCCCGAATGACTACAGTGCAATTCTATATCTATCTAGTATAATAAAATTTCAAATACACGTGGATCAGACGTATACGCAAAATCTTTATATACTGGACTGTCCAACTCAATATAAATAGATAATCAAATACGAATAGTTGATTTAAATCTTCAAAACAAAAATTTGTTTTCACTTTAAAAATACACTCTTCACACTCGTTTTAGGATACTACTGATCCCATCTCTAACGAGTAATTCTCATTGGATATTACAAATCCAATATCTGATGAATTCTTTCGTAAGGTTCTAATGTGTCTTGTTCTCTGAGCTTTGTAAACCAAAGCTCTGATACCAACTGTGAAAACCCGTAACTTCCCCGGTTAGGAAAGCGCGGATAGTTCGAGAACAAGCCACAACAGAACACAGACGAAAGAACATTTCATTGTATATTACAACAATGCATCAGATTACAAGAATATACAGAGTATAAATGAATATTACACAGAAATATTAGAGATTTAAATTACATTTAAATACATAGCAGCGGAAAATAATACGATACACAACTGAAGGAGATATACGGATACAAAGCTTTCCGGATATCGTTCCAGCTGTAAACCAGGATCCTGTGAATATAAATCTGCAAAACCAAAACTACTAGCTGCTCGTGTGGAAAATAGGGGCACCCAGAGTTTAGGTTAAAACAATAAACTCCAGGTCAGTCATGTGACTGGTGTGAGAACTAAAACAGTTATTGATCTTTATTTTTAAAGTTAGGTAAATCAAGGGACCACGCCGCATAACACGGAACGGGTTTCCTCCCAAGAACACCAGTGCATAAAACAACAGCGCAATGCTAAATAAAGAAAAATGAAGCTATTATAAGACCCAGGTCCCATCACATAATGCAACGCAAGCCGGAGGATAGGGTTTTTACCTTATAATAGCCAAGAATGCTTGATACGTTTAGAACAAATCATTTGATACTTTTATAAGTGCATATTGTATAAAATATCTTCAAATCATAAGTATCAATCATAGACGGCATAAGTGCCCCATCCCACTATGTCGCCATACTAGGCTCTACAAATAAAACCGACATACACGTATTGGAAATTGGATTTCCATCATGGTGGCTCCTGATTCGAAAGATCGATCGCATAATGCAATTCACCACGGCTTACGTCCCAACGAGAGAAAACACCGTCTGCATCCGCACATTTGGGACCAGAGTACCACCACGGCTTACGTCCCAGCGAGAGAAAACACCGCCTACTCTATATATCCCTGAGCACTAGGCTCATCTCGATCGACCGAATCCACGACACCACTAAGGTGCCCATCCACGAAAAAGCATACTGATCAAACCATCAGTTTACCACCATACCGGGGTGTGAGGCTCGCAGATCAACGCTATACACAAAGCCATGCTATATCAGCTGCGCTTTGATCATCAACCACCAAACTTTGCTTTTCAACAAAAGTCTGGATCACTGCATCTCAGCATGCCACACTATCAATCCATATCGTATTACCGATTTCTGCCAATATATAACCTCTGAGCTCATATGTCTCAGAGAAGGGCGTTAAGCAAGAGAATAAATTCTCCGCCGCCAAACAGATATATATTTAGCAGAGATCAACAAATACAATATAAAGGAATACAATGTCAGACACACCATCCATTTACAAGTCCGTTCTAGGTCTGAACGAAACCGGAGGCACTTTCCTCGCATATCCATCCATCTATAAATACGTCTGGACGACCACCAACTATTTCCATCCTCTTGGGTGTACAGCCCAATCAGGATCGTCAGTAATTATCCCAACGATATGAAGATTTCCGGTCTTCGACCACCGTCTTCATCTTCGATATATCGTCGAATCGGTTATTCTAAATGGGTGTAAACCCGGTCTTTCCGAACAACCCGCGTATATTATAAACAAATGTTACACAAACACAACATACGCCTCATTCCAATTCAGAATATTCTTTTATTCATAAAATCACATTTTTTAGGGAAAGGTTCCCATTAATTTTATCCAAGATAAATTCTTTAAAATTTATCCTTTAATCTTCCTTTGGATGTCATTTCAAACCAAATTATGGTTTTCTAAACTAGTCGAGATTAGCGAACCACACCGAAGTAATTATTTATTCTATTTCCCAATCCCAACCTATACATCCCATGAAGCAAAACTGGTAATACTCCATATCTAATACTATGGTGTTATCGGTAAAATTAATTACCATCTCACGTTCAAATCTAATTAAAGATTTAACTATCGCTTTGGAGCAAAACTGGTAATACTCCGTTCTCGCTCACTTTCTAAATTTGATAATTTAGATTATAGATTCACATTTCAATCTGATTGCAGATTCGTTAAAATTCCTTTTACTGGGTTAAAGAACTAGGTGTTATTTAAAACACAGTTCACGACAAACCCAAATCACATTCTATTTATTATCGGGTTAAAAAACTAGTGTTATTGAAAACACAGTTCACGATAAACCCATTTCAAATCCAATCAAATATATTAGAATTTCCGATTATTTAAAACCCCTTTTTAAATCTAATTTATTTATTTAAAAATAATTGGGTTTTAACTTTAGTTCGAAACTAGTTCATTTCGATAAAAATCCATTTTTATCCTTTCAAATATGGAGTTTTTCACCCCAATTTTTCCCAAATCATTTCTTATGATTTTACACAAATTATTACTATTTTTAATAATTTTATCAAGGCCCGTACAGTCTATTTCCATCAACGGCCATCGAACTGCACTTACAGCGACCTTTTTCAAAATTGATTTGGACGTATCTCCAAATCCAACCGTTAGATTTTGAATTTCAAATATTCGTTAGAAAGCTCTTTTTGATACGAACCCAACGGTTCCGGTTTTAGGAGAATCCGACGGTCGGATCTCCCGTAATGTCCGTTTGAAATAAATGGTCGAAATTCACGAACTGCCGCGGCGCGGCACGTTCTATTCAGGCCATTATATTATATATAATATATATAATATATATTTCGTTGATTTCTATTTAAAATGAATTTTATAAATCGTTTTAATTTCGTTTCAAAAACGATTTCAACTTCCATTTCAATTCAAATCAAAATTGAATTTTTCCTTATAAATTTGTTTTAAAATCCATTTCTATTCAATTCAAATTTCAATTAAATTTGAATTCATTTCAATTCGTTTTCAATTTGAATTCGTTTTCAATTCAATTCAATTTCAAAGTCGTTTTCTATTCGATTCAATTCAAATTGGTTTTCTATTTGATTCAATTCAAATTGGTTTTCTATTTGATTCAATTCAAATTCGTTTTCCATTCGATTCAATTCAAATGGGTTTTCTATTCAATTCATTTCGAAATCGTTTTATATTCAATTCATTTCGAAATCGTTTTATATTCATTTCGAAATCGTTTTATATTCATTCATTTCGAAATCGTTTTCTATTCAATTCATTTCGAAATCGTTTTCTATTCAATTCATTTCGAAATCGTTTTCTATTCAATTCATTTCGAAATCGTTTTCTATTCAATTCATTTCGAAATCGTTTTCTATTCAATTCATTTCGAAATTGTTTTCTATTCAATTCGAAATCGTTTTCTATTCAATTCATTTCGAAATCGTTTTCTATTCAATTCATTTCGAAATCGTTTTCTATTCAATTCATTTCGAAATCGTTTTCTATTCAATTCATTTCGAAATCGTTTTCTATTCAATTCATTTCGAAATCGTTTTCTATTCAATTCATTTCGAAATCGTTTTCTATTCAATTCATTTCGAAATCGTTTTATATTCAATTCATTTTGAAATCGTTTTCTATTCAATTCAATTCGAATTCGATTTGTTTTCTATTCTATTCAAATTCAAATTGGTTTTCTATTCGATTTAATTCAAATTTCATTTCAAAATATTCGATTTCGAAATCACTTTTCAATATTCATTTTAAAATGAATAAAATCGATATAAATATCGTTCACGTCAAAATGGCGTCAATCTAATCAACACGGCTTCATATATTTCTATTTTCAAATATTCTACTTCAAATATTTCTTTTTCAAATATTTCCTTTTCAAATATTTCTATTTCAAATATTTCTATTATTAAAATATTTCGTTCAACACATGACTAATCTCAACGGATGAATACTGTCAACACATGAACCTTTATTTTATATTGATAAAGATGTAAATTTTATTATTAAAATATTTCGTTCAACACATGACTAATCTCAACGGATGAGTACTGTCAACACATGGACCTTTATTTTATATTATTCTTTATTTTCTAAATTGGAAGGAGGCCCAATCAATCACCATATAATGTTAATTATATGGATTTTCATACACCACACGTATATAATAGCATTGAAAAATAATCAACCATCAACCAAAGTGCACTACACTGTATAAGCATCAAATATAGATATCTAACGCTTATAACAGCCTGTCAATCAATCGATCGACATATTTAAAAAATCAGGATGAGTGAACTTCAAATTTCATCCCAACACCCGTGTGGGGTTTCAAACAATCAAACACAGATTTTAGTTGTGCAGTTGAGCGATGTGTAAAATTTATCGACCAATCAATATCAGTCAAATCAGTGTATATAAACAAATCGGCCGATTTGTTTATAAATATTTATTTATTCACTTTCACATTAAAAATTATATTTTTAACGATAAAACATTTTATTTTAACACATGGATTCTTATTCAGTTCATTCTTTAAATAAAATGATGTTTTTATTTTTCTAACTTATTTTAGAAAATTTCGGCGGCATAACGGCACGATACCAGAAACGGGACAAGGCCTAGCCTTATCCCCAGTCTAGTGAAGGCCCACGCCATTCACACATCAATCAAATCAATTTCATTTCACCAAACCATTCAATTCAAATCGAATCATCTAACTAATTTATGCAACCAAACAAACAAGTCCATGGTCTGTGGACGATTTGTGTCGGGAGCTACTAAGCACCGTCTGCATCCTAGTATATATATATATAACTAGAAAAAGAAATTGAAGAGTGAGAAGTTCTCACCAAAAGCTATCCCAATTCCACGTCCTTCATTGATAGATATCTTCATCGTTCTCGCCTTTTGCTACTTTCTCTGCCCGTATTCTCTACATATGTAAAATCACATTTTTACTTTGCTATTCTATATATAAAAGACGAATTTTTATTTTGCTATTCAATATATAAAAATCGAATTTTTACTTCGCTATTCAATATATAAAAATCGAATTTTTACTTCGCTATTCAATATATAAAAATCCTAACTTTCCTACTTTAAAAATCCGTCCTTTCTTTCTTTAAAAATCCAACTTTTCTTTCTTTAAAAATCTCGTCTTTCGTTTTGTAAAATCTCATCTTTCGTTTTGAAAAATTTTACCTTTCGATAATGAAAAATTATACCTTTCTATAATGAAAAATTATACCTTTCTAGAATGAAAAATTATACCTTTCTAGAATGAAAAATTATACCTTTCTACTATGAAAAATTATATCTTTCTACTTCAAAAATCAAATCTTTTTTCTAAACAAAAAAAACCGTATCTCTTTCTTTTTTTTCTCATCTAATATTCATATGTAAACTAAATCTGCTAGATATATATATGTTTTCAAAACCATATATGTGAAAAATCAGTTTTTTTTATTCTATGGTATTTATATAAATTACATTTTATGAAAACAATGTTAATGAATTAAATAAGGTAATTTATAAATCAATTAACTAAATTAAACTACCTTCCATCATTGTTTCAATCAGAAACTGTTGAACCGGTCATCTTCATCTCGATTTTCGGTTCTAATGCAATTGAAATCATCCAAATCTGTTTCCATTTGGGCGAGATATAATCAATTAAACTTTAATTACATTCACAGTGTAATTAAATATATAATTAACTTAATTAAAACACTTAACCATTCTTTAATCGTTCCTCTTGCTTCTTCTTTTTTCACGCTCCAGGTTCGGAAGAACTCGCACCGCCCCCTTGTTCACTGCGCCACCATTGGACCACCGAACGTTGATCATCCATCACCACGACACGCGCTGGAGCGCCACCTCCCATCGCCCGCCTCCAGGTCCGATTCGAACTTCCCAAATGACTAGGAAAAGCTGGTGAACGGAAGCATCTTGAAGCACAAAATCGAGTAGAACACAACAGGGTTTTCGATCATGGCCATTGAGAAGGGGAAGCTCATCGAGTTGAAGGGAATGACAGTTAAAAATTTCGAATAAAATCGTTTAGATTAGGAGATCGAAGGGGATTTAATCGGTTGTTTTCTGGCCCTCGATTTTTATAGTGCGGCGGCCTGAACGTGATAAACAATTAGGGTTAAAAAATCCACTTTATACCATATTTTTTTTATTTTTTTTATATTTGATCCTTATAATGCTTTGTAATGAAATTTCATGTTCTAAACACTAAACGAGACCCAATGAACATCGCCACTAGCTAATTATCCTCATTCCGAACCTATTGAGATATGTATCGTAGGCCAATTCGGTCGTTACGATCAGTTTTCGTCAAAATCAAAATATAACTCTATATATTGAATTTGAACACGCATTTCAATTTACTGGGGCCATATACTAACTAGAAAAATTCCCGAAAAATATTTTCTAGCTTCGTATTGATGATACGGTCCTACCAAAACTAGTTTTGTCGAATTCTGAGACCGTTGGAAAAATGGCCATTTTCCAGTCGATTAAAATCAACTGAAACTGGTCAAACGCGTTTTCCTTTGCCACGCTCACATATTGATTCGAAAAATTATGAAATTTGAAACCTAGCAATAACTTTACATCCCGGATCCAACAAAAGTGGTTTCGTCGAAATACGAGGTCGTTTGCAAAATTTCCATTTTAAGGGCCTGAATTCCATAGCGACTATTCTGAATTCTCAACTGGACATATCTTTTTATCCCCGCTATGAAATTTTGATTTTTCGGATTCGTTAGAAAGATATTCACAATTAGATTCTAATGTTTTGGGTTTCACTAAAATTCGGATTGTTTTGCACCCGGTACATTCAATTGAAGTTTGAAATCGAATTATCGAACTACCGCGCCATTTTCAATTCTATTTATAATTATATATAATTATTTATATTCTAACGACGAACTATATAATATATATGTTTGAATTCCATTCAAAATAAATTTCTCGTCGATATTATTTAAAATAATTCATTTTAAATAATCAAAATTCGCTAAAATTGCCAAAATAAAAATTTTAAACTGGCCCAGATTTTCGGGTTGTTACAGTAGTGCACAAGCCACCTTAAGTGAAGTAAACATAAAAGGTTTTCATAAATAACGAAATGTGGCACACTTTAACTTGTTGGAATAAGAATTATTATAAGCTAAGTTTTTGTGAATATATTAATTTATAAGCAGACATGTATTGTTAAAGTGACAAGGAAATGTGTAGTGAAAGAGGTGCACAAAATTTAGGTGAAGTATTATATTTTGAGTTACATATTTCAATAAAATTTGAAGTTTCCTTGTTACTTTACACAAGATACCTCTTTGGAAAAGATTCATAGAAACTTAAGTTTATTAATTCCTATTGCAAAAAAAGTATATTACATAAATAAGAACTCCAACTAAGTTATAGGGCATAACCCTATCTTCCATATTTTTATAACTTTTGAGAAATGTTTTGAGAATGTGAAATTTTATTGAATGAAAAATGTTTCAAATGGTTATCATTTAATAGAAAGAAGTTGAAAGAAAATTTGAAACTTGCACGATTTAGAGGAAGAGGGTAAAGAGGGAATGAACATAAAAGAGCAAGTTGAGATTTTATAAGCGGATTACGACATAGTTAGTAATCAATGGAAATCCTTTTTCAAAGCACCTTTTGAGGAAATAAGGAGGTTTGACATGTTGTCTAAATTTATGATGGGGTGAGAACTAGGGATATGTGGCATAAGTTTGTAGAGAATGGTAGATAAATAGAAGGAGAGTTATGGTTTTCTAGATTCCATGATGTGGACCTTTTCATGTCAAAGGGACATAGTCGTGGGCCACCTAGTTGTGGATAGCCACATTTAGCTGTTATATCTTTTACCTAGTAGTGATTATAGTAGAGGTTGTTTCCATTTAGTGTAGAGTTGCACTCCTATGTAGTGTTCTATTTTATTATAGAAAAATAGAATAGTTAGGCTGACATTTTCTTTCTAGGTGTTTGTACTGACCGCTAGATAAGAACAAAAACTGTAGTGGCCCGAAAATCCATACTAACTGGGTTGACTAAATACCACACATGTTCAACCTAAATAATACAGAATTACTAGTCATTATGGGTTTAAAGAGAAAAGATAGGAGAACAGAAATAACAAAACAAAATATCACAGAGGAACGAATAAAATATATTATATAACATAACTTTTGAAATACAATTTTTTTTATCATATATACATACCATTATCAGAGTACACACAACATTTGATATAGTGGAAATAACTCTAAATAACTAATGGTGAAGCCTCCTGCTTCAAGCTCCTCCAATTGTATCTGTAAAAGCCTGAAACACGTGACTGCTTATACAAATTTGGGCACCCAAGAGTATAGGAAAAACAAACAAAATAAACTCTGGGTCAGTCATGGGACTAGTGTGAGTAAACTCCAACCATATTTTTTAACTTTGAAAATCCTTTTGAAAGAAAGGGTAATAGTAAGACCAGCCCACACATAACATGGACGGTTTTTACCTTACTATCACCGAAATATTTTTGATATCAAAATCAAGTGATATTATAATAATGTCTAATCAAATAAATAACCAAATAGTAGAACGCTTGCATCTCGCTCTCTACATATACAGTATAAAATTAAAAACCGTAGGGCGCTTATTGGAGATTGGATTCCAACTATGACAAGGGATGGGACTACCTCCCGATCAGTGTACTCTAGAGGGGATACACTGGGGTTCAGCAAGAACGTCTTGCAACCCAGCTACACATGACCGCCCACTCATTTAGCTTGAGTGTATAGAATATATTGTCACACTTTCGGCTTTTTTTTCGAGACCACTGAAATTACCGTGAGATACAGAAATAAAAAGAAGCAATAAATATGAATGTTCTCTAGATTGGTGACAATCTACCCTGCTTGGGAATGACCCACCTAGCCATGCTGCCTGCCCGATTTCTGTCATTTCCCGGTTGTGAGGCCTGAGACTACATCTGCCATTTTAGAACATCTGACCACCATAAACTTTGAATGTCACATCGTCAAACCCGTCAAATCACTAGTTGATCTTCCCAAAAATATTACGGGTATAAAAGCTAAGAGAAACGAATTTCTCCGCCACCAGATGTAATACCTTGAAAAGATCGTCTTATGTGATCTGTTAGGAATACTCTGTCAGACATTCGTCCATACAAGTTTTCCTGGGTCTGGACAAACAGAATAGCCCTTGCAATTTACTCCATCCTCAATTTATCTTCAGCATAATCTAATTCATAACGCCTATGCCTATACGGAGTGGTTTTCAGATATTAAATCCAATCGGTCTCTTTATATTGACGACGATGGTCAAAAAATCTTTGATAGCTGGTGATTTAACTATCAAAGGAAGACAAAACATCCATCACACAAATCACTGGCCCTTTTTAATTAATATTCATTTTAACTTTCCTTATCGAATTCTATATATATCGATATATTGATTTTTAGTTATCAAATTTTCTTAAAAATATTATAACTCCTTAAATTTTCGGAAAATTTCGCCAGCACCTCCTTTGTACCGGTCGATAGTTCAAACCCTAACTAGCCTCTCTAGGCCCTTTTCATTCAAAAAGAAAATCAAAAAGCCAAGCGGCTTGCCCAATAGGCTCATAAAATATCATATGGAAATTGAAACATATAACTTTTTTGTTGGGCACTTAAATTATAATCTTCATACTCTCTTCCTCGCATACCTGTTTATCATATATATGCTCATTTCCAATTTGTTTCGAAACAATTTCACACTTTTCACTTTAATCGCTTTTCATTCGCTAATTAGTTAATTAACTCCTTTACTTGGACCATTTTAGGTTTGAACCTATGACGTTCCAATTTACTTTTAAATCTCTTATGAATAATTTAAATTCCCTTTTTAGTTCAAGTTTCATATTCCTTTTCAAATTCACAAACTCGATTTGCATAACTAAAATAAAGTTCCACCTCAAAATTTCATTAATTAACCTTTTCTAATTAGTCAACTCCATTTAATAATTTAAAATCTGGTTTTTGTTTCTAAATCCAAATCACTTGCTCATCATGGGTTCATATTTATTTTATAACTCAAATCCAGATTTTTCTAATTGAAATTCGGATTTTTATTCACTAAAAATCCCTTAAATTAATTTATTAAATCGTTATGTTTTTTAGACGATTTTATAGCGACTTTTCTAAATTTTGATTTTGACATAACTCAAAATCTTCAAACCAAAATCCAGAATGTTCTCTTCTATTAGAAAATTATTATTCAATAGGTCCACCCGTTTTTGATTTCATCAGATTCTAACTTATATCGAGTTTTACATACTCAATTGAAGTTCGGGATGCCAAATTACGAACTATCGCGCTGCGGCGAGTTCATTTAATAAATTATAAACATTTAAAACTTCGTTTATAATAAATTCCAACTCCATTCTAAATATTAAATATAATTTAATCAGTTTTCCAAATCTAACTTAAAAATCACGATTATTCAGAATTGTCGATTATTAAATTCACAAATTATTTGTAACTTAAATTTACAACTCAATTACAATATTAAATTCCTATTTCTTATATAAATAAATTAAAAATTAGATATAATTGAATTCCAAATTTTAAAATTTTCTTTATGGAAATAATTAATTAATTCAATATCTTTTACCGATACAAACTAATATCCACTCTTGAAAATAATGAAGTCGTTCAAGTTGGGGTATTTTATTTACCTCTCAGACCTCGACCGGACAGCGTTCTTATCTTGAGATGGATAAAAGCTTGTAATACAAAAATTCGATTTGAGTCTCACCTTTTACTCCATTCTTTAATATACTGATATAAATCTATCTTTAAAATTTTAGATTATCCAACATCATCTATTTCTTTGTTTAGAATTTATAACTTATTTATGAATTCATTTTCAACTTGACCCTCTATATTAATTTCCAATTTATTTGGAACTAAGTTATTTTATGATATTCAACCAAATCAAATTCTAATTTTAAATCCTTTGAATTTATACTAATTCAATATGTATATTCCGGGTTTTAGAATAGAATCTAACGTTCTCTTTTTGAAATGATTTTTAATTCCTCTTTTTAAATTCATACTTGGATTAAAATTTCAAATTATCCAATAACAGTTATTTTTCTTTATTTAGAAACATCGTTTGTAATTTCATTTCTTGTTTTAGATATTAAAAAAAGTTTTCGGTTTCAAATTCCATTTGAAATCCATTTCCCATTTCGTGAAATAACTCTTCCTTTTTAAATTCAAACTTGAAACAAGTTAATATTTTCTTAACCTATTCGAATTTCAAATTTTATTTCAAAAAATAAAATTCCCTTTTCAAATCTAAAAATCTCTTTTTGTGATATTTTTAAATATCAACCTCTAGGGCCAGTGATATTCAAGCATTCAACATACATCGTCAATTCAATTCAACATTTCACGCATTTATAAATAGTTTTTTGAGGATCCCAGTTGGATTCCTCCAACTTGTTTTCCCTGCATTTACAAATGTTGGATAACATAATAATACCAATCCTACTTCAAGGCAGGATATCGCTGTATTGAAGGTCATCCACTCATATATCTGGGGGCGATAGGGTCATCCGCTAATGATACTACGGGAATCCGCTAATGATATTGTGGGAAATCCAATATATATATATAATAGCCATAATCACCAAGCCTAATATAACTAATATATATAATAACGAAGACTGGAAAACAATTTATAATGCAACCAAGCAGCCAACAATTTATTTTTAATGATAAAAATAAATTTTTAAGTGAGGTTTGCTTACCTTGAATTTTGTTTTATCGAATATCCAATTTAATTCCAAATCATCGCAGCTACGAATCTACTCCAATTGTCTCGAATACATTTTATTTCGTACATACGATAATTTATTTTTATTCGATGATTAAATGATTATTCATTAATATAACAACTGATTTAAATAAATAGATTAGCTTAGTAAATTTTAATCTTATAACATGTACCTCACTGTTGCATTTGGTCGAACCATGTTGTCATTAATCGCTCATTATTGCCAAACACTCCACTGCATATTTCAGTCCAAATCAGTTCAACTCCTCCCTAACCATCACCTGCGTTTTATATTTATTTATAAGTTATATGATTGTTATATATTAAATAAATTACAAAGTTATTTATTTAAATTTACCTTAACCCCTGTGATGATTTCTTATTCCTTACTCAAATAATACGTCTACTTCTAGACCAACACAGCTCATACCATCCCCAAAATTAGCATAGTTCGAACTCTAGTTGCGACTATTGCATCGTCAGCCTCTCCCAAAATGCATCTCCTCCAGTCATAGTTCTGCACTCCTCAAACTTCCACCAATAAAACAAATCGCACTCTAAATTCCCACATCCAAATCCTAAATAAAACGAATCTGAACCCTCACATTCATCACCACTTCCTCCTATCATTACAACAAAACCTCAATGCCTTGGACAACAAAAAGCTTCACTCCCTCCTCATTGCTTTTACTGCAGTACACACATAGCTCTAGATCGAGATATAATCCTAGAAATGCTACTGTCACTGCCTTAAAATGCCCAGCCCATTACTGGCTAGCCGAACACCTCCTCAAAGTCATAGATCCAAACATCCCCATTTTTTTGATTTCTGAATCTCCCCACTCCATCTACCATCATCTCACTCCTCCAAAAATGATCGACATCCTTCTGCTTTGAACTGCTGTAAAAGATCCCAGACCATCTGAAACTCGTGACATATAAATCACTCATTAAAAACAACTCGACTACTCCAGTTTTCCCTAAAACTCATCTCGTTCAACTTAGTTCGTTCATCAGAACAGCGAACACTACAGCCAGCCAAGATCAGCATCAGCCTCCTCATTCCCTCCACTATCGCAACCTAGTTCACAATCAGTAACGATGTCGGCCTTCATCTTGTTCAACTACCCGATCTCACCTCCGTGTTCAACTCAATTCCCTCGCAAATGCCACTCTGTCGTGAAAAAAAAACAATCAGCCTCTTTCCACCCAATTGCGCTGACCCTATTTCAATCGCAGACCCCCTTTCTTCCTAACTTGTAAGCGCCTCCATCGTTATCGAGTTCAGGGATCACTCGCGATTTCCCCTTTTCATTTTCATTTAATTTGGAGGATGGATTTTGACTAGAAGAAACAAATGAAGGGGGAAAGACTTGAAATGGGGTTTCGGGTTTTAAAATGAAATTAACGAATATGGTATGTTTATATAGAAGTAAACTAGGGACAGAAAGGTACGAGGCCATTAATCGATGTTTTCCTTAACTATTAAGGTGGAAGACAAAATTTTGGCTCAAGGAAGGAAATGCTGAGCGTTGTAGAAATAATATGGCGGCTTCATTTAAGTCTTAGGGTGGCTAAGTTGAAGATTAATTATATATAATATTCCAAATATCTCGTGGTCCTTAACTTAAAGTCCTGAACCGTTATTTTAATTTAATGACCAACTTTATAAGACTATAACGCTATTCTAAACGCAATGGAACTGACACGGAAATTTAATCTGACTATATAGAAGAGGTAAAATTTTAAATTGATGATTTAAATTGAATTCGATTTAAAATATAAATCAATCTAAAACAGTTAAATTCACTGATAATAAATTATTATTATCATTCTAGTTCCGCACAAAATTTATATTAATCGACTGAATTGTTTCGATTCAGTTTTAACTTCGAATTCAGTTATTATCGTTTCGTTTTACGATATCTGATACATTTGATTATAAATTCGTATATCGATTATTAAATTGATAAAATTAAATAAAGAAAATTATATTATTATCCAAAATCATTATTTAAAATAAATTTAAATATACAATATTAACTGGCTAAAAACTTGGGACATTACAAAAACATAGGATATTATAAATAAAATGAAAATGGAAACAAAATACGAGAAACTAAAAGATTTTTTTTTTTACAAAAGCAACGAAGACAACCACTGCAATAAATAGAACAGTTAAAGAAAATAAGTTCTCCTAAAGTAAGTTTGGAAAACTAAGAAAAAAAATCTTCTTATGTAAGCAGTGCTTCAAACAGAAAATATGACTTTTTGTAAGATTTGCAATTAAGTTTTCCAAATATGAGGGGAAAGTTACGTTAAAGTGGATGGAAATTATATAGTTTTCCATTTTCTATCTTTTTCTAACATAGGGAATCGAATTCAAAAAATTAGATTTTCTTAAATTCGCAAATTTAAAGTAGATTATTAGGGTTTGGATGCAAAAATTGGATGAACTACATTCTTACTTTTTAACAGTGTGAGAAAAATTAGTTGAAAACATATTTTTGATTTTCAAATATTGCATTCATATAGAATTTGCTAGTATGTTTAGGATATGTGCATCATGTTTTCAAAAGGTTTTGAAGAAAATTTGCATTCGTATAGGAGGCACCACTTAGGCATTCATTACATTCATATATTTTTATGTTGTGTTACACTTTGCACAAGTGCACAAATAGTTGCAAAATTGGATGTACACATTATGGTTACAAATTATATGAAGAATTACATAATTTTACCCTTACTAAATTTCGGGGATGAAATTTCTTAAGGGTGGGAGAATGTAACATCCTACAATCTGAATAACAAAATTTTCAAAATAATTATATTAATAATATGCATTTGAAATTCGAAAGTAAACATATGTTATAAAATGAGCAATAATTAAAAAGAAAGAAAATTAATAAATGATACGCACATAAATTGTATAAACAATTTGCATTTGAATTTTAAATAATTGACATCAATATTGCAACATTCCTCTTAAATGACGATGCATGTCATAAGTAACATTGGTAGAAAATTTATGGTAATAACGTCAAAATTTGAAATAGTGAACAACGCATGTAACACCCCGCATTTTATGACAATTATATATTTAATTGTGCATATGTGTATATGTATACATAGACATAAATTTATAAAAGAAGAATAAAATAAAGATTATATATGATTGCATGAAATAAACACATGCATTGAAAAAGAAGAAAAGAATAATGCAAATAAAAATGAAATGCATACATTAAAAGAAAGAAGAAATTGGTTGCATGTAGTGTAAATATGTTGCATGCAATGATTTACAAATATTATGCATTAATAATAAAAGAAAAAGATGCATGCAAATGATAAAGTTAGATGTAATGGTTTTAATAAAATATTGTAACAAAATATGAAAAAGAGAAATAAGAAAAGAACAATGACCACCATTGTTCTAAGCGTTGTTAACAAAAGCCTAAGTAGTCCAGTTGGTTAGAACATGTGGCTTCCAAGTGAGAGGTGCAAGGTTTGATCCTCGTCGAGAGCCATATTTTTGTTTTAAGGGAACGGCTAAAATAACACACGTTCTAAAGAGAAAATATGTATAAATGTACATATTAGGAAAAGTATACATATAAGGAAGTGTAGAAAAATATATGTATATAAGTATCTGAGAATATACATATGTATATATGTGCATATATATATATATATATATATATATATATATATATATATATATATATATATACAAGATAAAAGTTCAAGATAAGGTTGTCATCAAAGAAATATGGTAAGAATCAAATAATGGCATAACACTATTTGAATTTTGAAGTTGAAATAAAAGTTGTGCTTATATATACGCGTAAAATACGCATTGGAAGTTCTGTATGCATATAAGGAGACTATACATAAATAAATTATAGAAATTCAAATGTTCAAAAATAAAACTTCTACGCCAAAATAGCTCGCGGGACCCATAGGGGGGTCGACCCACCCATAGAGGGGTCGACCTAGGGTCGACACACATATAAGGGGTCGACACAGGGGTCGTCCCACCCCAAATCCGGCCAGATTCGTTAATGAATGTGGATTGTTTTCTTAACCATGTTTGTTGTTGACTTAGTGCTGCATGTACGATAAAATCCTGAACACCTATAAATAGGCTAGTAGAGCTTAGCCTAAATCTCACATTTTCTGAGAGGCTACATAAGCTCTGCTTGTAACGGCCCAGATTTTTAACTATTTAGTAGAATATTAAAAATTGGTTTTTAAAAGTTGATTTAGAATTTAAAATAACTTAAATGAACTAATTTTGAATATTTAAATAATATAAATAGTGAAATATTAAACTAAAATCCGAAATAGTCAGAAATAAGTTAGATTTCCAATATAATGTGAATAAGATAATTTATAATATTTAATCAAGTCTGAATTTGAAATATAATAATGAATTTATAAAGAAAACGAAGTTGGTTGTATTAATGTTAAATTAATTTGTAAACGAACCTATAACGTCGAGGTAGTTCGTAATTTGGTGATTTGAACTTTAATTGAGTGTATAGGATCCAAATAAGTCAGAGTTCTTTGAAACAAGAATAATCTTGATCTATTGGATAATAATTTTATAATGGAAAAGAAAATTCGAGTTTCCGTATAGTAGATTTTGAATTATGTCCAAATCAAATTTTTAGAAAGTCATTATGGAATCGTTTATAAATTATAATAATTTAATATAATATAATAAAATAATTTTAAATAAACTGAATATCAATTTAACTTAAAAATGAAAATATCAAGTTTAAAATTTAACTTAGATTGTTTGGGAATTAATAAACATTCCATTTAAAAATATATGATAATAATAATTTATTAACAATATATTTATTTAAATTAGGATCGATTCTACTACATCGATTAAATATGAAATTTAGTAATAACTAATTTTCAAATGATGTCGGTTTTCAACGAAACCAGTTCCATTATATTGGTAATATTAAGTTATTATAAGATTTATAATTTTATCCCGATTGAAGCTCATATTTAATATATGAATTAAAAATACTGAACGTTAATTTTGCGTTAAATAGCGAAATCAGCATTGTTTCCATTGAAAGCTAAACAGTCAATTCCAAAATCTCGCATGTCAGTTTCAAACCTAATCTAAATCTTAAACAAATCCTGCAAAATATTTGTAGATAAAATTTTCAACATGTTGTTTGTGGGTGACAGGACCGTAATAAAACAAAAAAATAAACCAAAGCTATCATGACAATCCAAGCAGCAAATCCTGACCAAATCCTATCATCTAGCGGTGTGTGGCTGAGATTTAATAGGAGAAATTTAGGGGGTAATCACAGCCCCACACCACTAACACCGTAAGTGGTGTCATGGTAACACACGTTAAATGGTGTCAACAAACTTCTAATACAAAAGCTCAATGCAAAATCTAAACCTATGTTTCAAATCTTGGCACGTGTTGTCTACGAACCAACACAGTAACAGAAAGCCTATATATATAATTAATGTCCCTGTACCAAACCTTATATCCTCGACGGCACCAATTGTTCTGTCCCCTTTTTAGCTACCCCCATGTGTGCCGAACCAATAGCAGCCCCCTAATTTCCACTTTTTGTAGTTAAACCCTCCAAATGTTGAAGGGTTTAATTGCAAAAAGTGGAAATCCGGTAAATCTCACTCGTTGGGCACATAGGGTCAGCACAAACGGGGACAGAAGAATTGGCCTCCTCCTTGACTACATGTTTTTGCAGGTTGTCAGAATCCATTTGACTAAACAAATGCTCAATGGAAAAAAAAAAGTATAAAATCGAATAACTAATTTGCTCAGATTGAGATCTCTACTTTAGGCATCTTGTTCCAATTTCATTCCAACTACACCTTCATTTCTTTTCCATTCGAAAATGGCCACTTCTTCACTTCCTTTAACTGGGATCGTATTCTGTTAAAAACTTCGATGAAATTGAAAGTGGTTTGATCCGTCATCCTCCTCCAAGCATAAGCTTACTTCTCATGTAATTTTCACTGAGTTCAAACCCGATTATTTTGCACCAAAATAGGCAGCGTGGCCACCGTGAACAAGTTCGAGGAATTGGAGCTCAAATTAATGAACGGAAGTTTGAGTTTGAGTTAAAAGTAGGATTTTATGGATTGGTTGAATATTTTGGGGCATTTCTAAGAGGGTTGTTGTCGCACTTCTTAAGTGCGCGTGCAAGAAAAGTCCGGAGAATGAAATCTGGAGAGGGGGTGCGAGTAGAGGAAGGTGGTCATTAGACGATGAAGTTTGGGCCGAGATGATCAATGGTGGTTTTGGTTGGTGAAGTAGTGAAGTGATGAAGATGGTAGTGGCGTTTTAAGAAGCGGCAATGGCATGGAATTTCTCTGGTTCGAAACTAATGTGGAAGGAGGAAGATTAATGATAAACAGGGGGTTTAGTCATTAAGGGTAATTTTAGTTAATAATTTATAGTTTTAATGACGTTAATTTTAGTTATAATTTGTAAATTGCATAATTTATTCATACATTATCGGAATTCGATCAAACAAGCGGCGTTGAGATCACAATGACGAGTACTACAGGAACATAAGGAATTGGAAAGGACCGAAGCTAGTGTAACGGCAAGGAATTCGCTCGATCTGAATCAGTCGTTAAACCGGTCTAGACCGTTCGAAACCCCTGTTCGTTTGAGAACAGGACAAATCAGAACGCAAACGGAAGAACATTTCATTGCTATTACAACAATTCCATCAGAATACAAGAATATACAGAGTATAAATGAATAAATTACATTCAACAAATATCATAGATTTAAATACAGTATTGCAGCGGAAAAATAATACAAAACACAACTGAAAGTAATACACGGATACAGAGCTTTCCGAGCATCGTTCCAGCTATAAATCAAGATCCTGTGAATATAAATCTGCAAGACCAAAACTACTAGCTGCCCGTGTCAAAATAAGGGCACCCGGAGTTTAGGTTAAAACAATAAACTCCAGGTCAGTCATGTGACTGGTGTGAGAACTAAAACAATTATTTAAAACTTTACTTTAAAAGAGAGTAATTCAAGGGACCACGCCGTATAACACGGAATGGGTTTCCTCCCAAGAATACCAGTGCATTGAATAAACAGCGCAATGCTTTTTCGGAAAATGAAGCTATTATAAGACCCAGGTCCCATCACACAATGCAACACAAGCCGGAGGATAGGGTTTTCCCTTATAATAGCTGAACATGCTTGGTACGTTTAAAACAAATCATTTGATACTATTATAGGTGTATAGTGTCAAAACAATTTCAATCATAAATATCAATCATAGACGGCATGGGTACCATATATCATGTTGCCATACTAGGCTCTACAAATAAAACCGAAATATCTCGTATTGGAAATTGGATTTCTGTCATGAGTCGAGCAAGGGGCAAGCTCCTCTCCGCTTCGAGACACTCTAGCAAATGCCTCAGGACTACGCACTCTAGGTAACCCCTGGGATCCTCCAAGACCGGTCCTCTCTTACGTTTGAGGATTAGTTATTCCTGAACACACGTTTCCCGGCCCTATAGGACCTATAATCGAGGCGCCTCGCATCCAAACCATAAAGGTGAAAAGTATATAAATGTAAGGGCTGGTAGGTCACTGACACCACCCATAGCTAGAAAGAAACGTCATGCACTCCTTGGGTCCTCATCCCGTTTTTGACTCATACCGAGGTGTGAGGCTCGCGAATCCACGCTATACACAAAGCTGCCACGTAGGCCGTGCTTTGATCATCAACCACAAGACTTTGCTTTTCAACAAAAGCCTTGATCCATGCAACTCAGCGTGCCACACAGGAAATTCATGCCATGCGATTGATATCTATCGATATATAACCTCTAAGCTCGTACGTCTCAGAGAAGGGCGTTAAGCAAGAGAATAAATTCTCCACCGCCAAACAGATATATATTTAACAGAAATCAATCAACACAGAATAAAATCCAATGTCAAACACACAATCCATTTACAAGTTCGTTCTGGGTCTGAACGAAACCGGAGGCACTTTCCTCGCATATCCATCGATTTCCATGTACGTCTGGATGACCACCAACTATTTCCATCCTCTTGGGTGTACAGCCCAATCAGGATCATCAGTAATCACCCAAACGATGTGAAGACTTACGGTCTTCAACCACCGTCTTCATTTTCGACTTATAGTCGAATCGGTTATTCAGAATGGGTATAAACCTGGACTTTCCGAACAACCCGCGTATATAGTAAACAAATGTTACACAAACACAACATACGCCTCATTCCAATTCTTTAGTCACTAACCGCAAATTAGCAAGAGAACAATTTCCCAAATATTAACCCCGAAGGCCGAAACCAACATCAGATCAATACCCAGGAAACCATTCTTCTTAACTAACCTACAACTAGTTTCTAAATTTCACATTCTTAGGGAAAGGTTCCCATTAATTTTATCCAAGATAAATTCTTTAAAATTTATCCTTTAATCTTCCTTTGGATGTCATTTCAAACCAGATTATGGTTTTCCAAACTAGTCGGGATTAGCGAACCACACCAAAGTAATTATTTATTTTATTTCCCTATCCCAACATATTCATCCTATGAAGCAAAACTGGTAATACTCCATATCTAACACCACGGTGTTATCGGTAAAATTAATTACCATTTCACGTTCAAATCTGATTAAAGATTTGACTATCGTTTTGGAGCAAAACTGGTGATACTCCATTATCGCTCACTTTCTAAATTTGATAATTTAAATTATCAATTCACATTTCAATATAATTACAGATTCATTAAAACTCCTTTTACAGGGTTAAAGAACTAGTGTCATTTAAAACACAGTTCAAGATAAACCCAAATCATATTCTATTTATTATCGGGTTAAAGAACTAGTGTTATTTAAAACACCATTCACGATAAACCCACAAATCAATTCTATTTAAAACCCATTTCAAATCCAATTTATTTATTTAAAAATAAATGGATTTTAATTTTAGTTCAAAACTAGTTCATTTCGATAAAAATCTATTTTTACCTTTTCAACTATGGAGTTTTTCATCCCAAATTTTCCCAAATCATTTCTTATGATTTTACACAAATTATTGATATTTTTAATAATTTTATCAAGGCCCGTACAGTCGATTTCCATTAACGGCCATCGAACTGCACCTACAGCGACCTTTTCTAAATTTGATTTGGACTTATCTCCAAATCCAACCGTTAGATTTCAAATTTCTAATATTCTTTAGAAAGCTCTTTTCGATACGAACCCAACGGTTCCGGTTTTAGGACAATCCGACAGTCGGATCTCCCGTAATGTCCGTTCGAAGTCAATGGTCGAAATTTACGAACTGCCGCGGCGCGACGCGTTCTATTCAGGCCATTATATATATATTTCGTCGATTTCTATTTAAAACGAATTTTATAAATAGTTTTAATTTCGTTTCAAACACATTTCAACTTCCATTTCCAATTCAAATCAAAATTGAATTTTTCCTTATAAATTCGTTTTAAAATTCATTTCAATTCAATTCAAATTTCAATTCAATTCGAATTCATTTCAAATTGATTTTACTTCTATTTCAATTCGTTTTCAATTCAATTTGAATTCAATTCGTTTTCTATTCAAATCAAATTCAGTTCGCTTTCTATTCAATTCAATTCGAATTCGTTTTATATTCAAATCAAATTCAATTCGTTTTATATTCAAATCAAATTCAATTCGTTTTATATTCAATTCAATTCGTTTTATATTCGATTACACATCAACAACACAAACAAATTCCACAACACAACAACTAAACAAACAAGCCATCCATGGTCTGTGGATGACGGGTGTCGGGTGCTACTAAACACCATCTGCATCCTAGCATATATTATAATATAACTAGAAAAAGGAATTTTTCAAGGGTGAGAAGTTCTCACCGATTGATATCCTAACTCCACGACTCTTCATTTAGAGAAATCTTCGTCGTGCTCGCCTTTTTGTCACCTTCGTTGCCCGTATTCTCTACATATGTAAAAATCGAATTTTTACTTTACTATTCAATATATAAAAATCGAATTTTTACTTTGCTATTCAATATATAAAAATCGAATTTTTACTTTGCTATTCAATATACAAAAATCGAATTTTTACTTCGCTATTCAATATATAAAAATCGAATTTTTACTTCGCTATTCAATATATAAAAATCGAATTTTTACTTCGCTATTCAATATATAAAAATCGAATTTTTACTTCGCTATTCAGTATATAAAAATCAAATTTTTACTTCGCTATTCAGTATATAAAAATCAAATTTTCACTTCGCTATTCAATATATAAAAATCGAATTTTTACTTCGCTATTAAGTATATAAAAATCTAATTTTTACTTCGCTATTCAATATATAAAAATCGAATTTTTACTTCGCTATTTAGATAAAAATTCCATTTTTACAATGCTACTATATAGATAAAAATTTATTTTTACATCACTATTTTCTATATAAAGATTTCGCCCTTTCAAATATGAAGATATCGCCTTTTCAAATATAAAGATTTCGCCTTTTCAATTGTAAAGATTTCGCCTTTTCAAATATTAAGATTTCGCCTTTCCAAATATTAAGATTTCGCCTTTTCAATTATTAAGATTTCGCCTTTTCAATTTCAAAAATCTAATCTTTTCTATTTGAAAAATCTAACCTTTTCTATTTTAAAAATCAAACCTTTTCTATTTTAAAAATCTAACCTTTTCTAATTTAAAAATCTAACATTTTCTATTTTTAAAATCTAACCTTTTCTATTTTAAAAATCTAACCTTTTCTATTTTATGACAAAAATCGCACTCCTCACTATTTATGTATTTTACAATTTTCCAAAACAATACCCATTTTATTTATAAAACAACATGCTAGTTTTATTTATATTTAAAACAATATGATTTTCCTATATAAAAACTATGATTTTCACAAACAAAACTAATTTAAACTCTGATTTAACAAATTAAAAACTGATTTAATATCATGGTTTATATATTAATAAAAATCAAATTCATAAAAACTCACTGCTCCTCGTCGATTTCCATTCTGGAGTGTTGCGGTCGGGGTCAGGTGATCATGGAGGCTCGGCTTGAGGTGCTCCGGTGGGTGGCGGTGGGCCAGTGGACGTCAGCAACGGTCGATTGGAGGGTCGGGGGTCCTGTGGCTCGATTTTGGTGCGGATGAAGAGAGGAGCGAGGAAGGAGGGAGAGGGGAGGTGGATCAATGGAAGGGGTGGCGGCAGCGGCGATGGAGGAGGCGTGCGCCCCTCTGTCCCCTTCTTTCTTTCTTTTTTCTTTTTTTGATTTTAATGAACTGACCGGGGGGGGGGGGCTGGAGGTTATAGGAGAGAGGGGAGGAAGTTTTTATTTTATTTTATTTAGTTACTTATTTTCAAAAAGGTACTTTTTTATTTCGACCTCGAAACGAGACCCACCGCATGTCGTCCATAGCTAATTATCACCATTCCGAATACAATGGGATATGTATCGCAAGCTGATTCGATCGTTTCGATCAGTTTTCGTTAAAATCAACATATAACTCTATATACTGAATATGAACGCGCATTTCGATTTACCTGTGCCACATACTAACTCTAAAAATTCCCGAAAAATATTTTCTAGCTTCGTATTGATGATAGGTGCTAACAAAACTAGTTTCGTCGAATTCTGAGACCGTTTGAAAAATGGCCATTTTCCAGTCGATTAAAATCAACTGAAACTGGTCAAATTCGTTTTCCTTTTTCACGCTCACATATTGATTCAAAAAATTATGAAATTTGGAATCTAGCAATAACTTGACATCACGGATCCAACAAAAGTGGTTTCGTCGAAATCCGAGGTCGTTTGCAAAATTTCCATTTTCAAGGGCCTGAATTCCATAGCGACTATTAAGAATTTTCAACTGGACATATCTTTTGATTCCCGCTATGAAATTTCGATTTTTCAGATTCGTTGGAAAGATATTCCCAATTAGATCCTATTATTTATGGTTTCACTAAAATCCGGATTGTTTTGCGCCCTGTACATTCGATTGAAGTTTGAAATCGAATTATCGAACTACCGCGCCATTTTCAATTCCTTTTATGATTATATATAATTATTTATATTCTAACGACGATGCGTATAATATACACGTTCTAAATATATTCAAAATGAATTTTCGTCGATATTATTTAAAATAATCTATTTTAAATATTCTAAATTCATTAAAATTGCCGAAATAAAATTTTTAAACTGGCCCAGATTTTCGGGTTGTTACAGCTAGTCAGGATTTTATTTAAACGTCAGTAATCTGGAGCGCACTGGTTCGAGTTTCGGTCTCTTTACATATGTGAGGGAAAGGCTATGCGCAATAATCGACTACCCCAGAGCCCGGAAAGACGTGAGAATAGTACTAGGACAAGAGACCGACTGGGAAGTCCTCTCGCGCTTGAGTACGTGAGTCTTTAGCACTGGGTATCACCTAGGTCAGTTTAAAATTAAATAAAACAATGTTGAACCGTCGACTAAACGTGTAACAACCCGAAAAATCAGAACTAATTAAAAAAAGGTTATTTTGGAAATTTTAATGAATTTTGAATATTTAAAATGATTTATTTTAAATAATAACGACTAGAAATTTATTTTGAATAGAATTAGAATGTATATATTTATTTAGATCAAAGTTAGAATAAAAATATTTATTTTAATTATAAAAGGAATTGGAAATGGCGCGGTAGTTTGAAAATTCGATTTCTAATTTCAAATGAATGTACAGGATTCAAAATAAACCGGATTTTAGTGAAACCAAACATATTTGAATCTATTTGAAAATATCTTTCCAAGAATCTAAAAAATTGAAATTTCATAGCGGGAATAAAAAGTTATGCCCAGTTGAAAATTCAGAATAGTCGCTATGGAATTTTAGCCCTTAAAATTAGTCATTTTGCAAACGACCTCTGTTCTCGACGAAACCACTTTTGTTGGATCGGGAATGTCAAGTTATTACTATATTCCAAAATTCAAAATTTTTGGGAGTAATATGTGGGCGTAGCAAAGGAAAACGTGTTTGGTTAATTTCAGTCAATTTGGATCAACCAGAAAATGGCCATTTTTCAAACGGTCTTCAAATTCGATGAAATTAGTTTTGTTAGGACCGTATCGTCAAAACAAAACTAGAAATAATTTTTCTGTAATTTTTAGAGTCAGTATGTGGCCCTGGTAAATTAAAATGTGCGTTTAAATTAAAATATATGATTTATATTTTAATTTTGATAAAAACCTATCGAAACAGCCGAATTGGCTTACGATACATATCCCATTATGTTCGAAATGAGGGTATTTAGCTGGGAGCGACAGTCGCTGGGTTTGAATTGGGGTTCGAAGTGTAAAACTTCATTATAAAACAATATATGAATTCAATATTATATATTATATATAGCTATTTCCAACGCAGTCAAAACCCTTGATCAAACTAAATTTTGGGGTCAACGTTTCTTTCTGCCGTCGGTCCCCAAGCGAAGGCCATAATCGCTCCCTCCTTCACCTGCATCTTTCTCCTAATCCACACAACCATTTCAGAAATATAAATATGGAAATCGAAGATCTCTTCACCATGTTTAAATCCATACGGATACGATTGTGTATCGTGTTGAGAATCAAGGGAATTCGATCCTCAAATGCCAGGAGTTCGCATGCTATTCTAGGGAAGCCAAGGACTTCGAATGGGCTGCTATTGTAACACCCAACCTCCGCTAGGGTCACTCTTTCGGGGGCACTAGCTTCTGGGGGGCGTTAGAACTGGGTAAGCATGCATAATGATATATCAAGGCAGAACAAGAACATAAATGTATATATGTAAAACAGAGTAAGTGAGAATAAAACAGCGGAATATCTCAAACCATCTCAAAACAAGTCTAGTACATCATAAAGTCATCTGCCAAAATAAACATGTCTAGTACATCATAAACAGAAATACTGAAATACATAGTGCTATCCCCAAAATAAAGATGATAAACCATAGCGAGCTCAATATCCAGACATACATGAGCTATCCAGAAAACAAGCAAGCGATCCAAGCTAAGCACCACTGTTCCCTCCCTGAGAACCTGGGGGGGGGGGAAACGGAAGAAAAGAAGCGAAAGAAAACAGGTCAGTCAAAAAGACTGGTAAGCCCTACTACGATCAGTCTATAAACTAATAAAGTTAACACCATGATGGAAACTGAGATGAACATACTGGCAATAGATAAAGGTGTCATCACATAAAGAAGATTAAGCTTTGCACCACAGTGTACTAGCAAACTAACATAACAGGTATTGATCCCTCAGCCCAAACTTTGGCCCAATAGCATGAGGTGACCTTAATACAAGGTCCAGCCCACCGGTCTAGTCGATCGGCTCCCTATAAACCTAACACGTCAAGTGTTGGTGTCCATACGGCCCACATATGGTTGTAGTCAGACTGTGCTGGGTCCACCTTCGGGTGTATCAAGCCCTCGGGTGTCAACCCCAGACACTTAAGCAATAATGCACAGTCTAAACCTACTGGTACCCGTGCCTCGAGTTTGTCCAACACCGGACTACGTGCACGTCCGTAGCCCACCTGGACCCGCACCGCTGTACCACTCAGTCGTCGCTTTGGTCGCTTACATCAGTCCAGTAATCGTGCCCCGCCCTAGCCTAGCCTCTAGGGTTGTGAATGATACCAAACTGGGATTACTGCTGGAACAGACCACGTTGCTAGGGTTTTCTAAGAGAGTTGAGTGTGGTTTAACCCCTCACTAATCATGGATTAAATTAGTTAAGTGTAACCAACAGTTCACCACTTAACCCCATTTAATCCCTCGTATCCCCAAAATTGGTTAAGTATTAGCGGGCCATGACTTAACCCTAATCATGAGGCATTAATTTAATTGTACCTTAACCTCTCACATTAGACTTTGTTGCGGTTACTAGTTAAGCCGGGCGGGTCCGGGTAGCTTTACACCACAACTTGGTCTAACCTCGGGTCCAAGGTACACATGACCAACTTCTCACATTGGGTCCTATTGTTTGTAGCAACTAGTTAAGCCGGTCGGTTCCGGGTAGGTTTACGCTACAAACTCAACCCAACCTCGAGTTGGCCACACTTATGTTTTCTAAGTGTCATGTCCACTTTATTTTCAAAACATCATTACAAGTTTAACAAATACTTGGGTAGACCTAACTTAATAGGTAAATTCCCAAGGGGTAGACCTAACTTAATAGGTAAATTCCCAATCTCATATTTTCATGTATTTTAAGTTTTACCCCAAACCCCCCCCCCCCCCCCCCAACGTCATTCTATCGCTTACATATTCGTCATAACGCATAAAGGATAGAAAGAGGGAACTTGGCACAACATACATGATAAATCTTACATATCATAATAAACATGCATAACGTGTTGGACTTGCATAACTTAGCATAGTGAACTTGCATAAACATGCATAACTTGTTAAACTTGCAAATCATGGCATAGTGAACTTGCATAAACATGCATAACTTGTTAAACTTGCAAATCATGGCATAGTGAACTTGCATAAACATGCATAACTTGTTAAACTTGCAAATCATGGCATAGTGAACTTGCATAAACATGCATAACTTATCAAACATGTGTAACATAGCATAGTGAACTCACATAAGCATGCATAACTTATTAAACATGCATAACATAGCATAGTGAACTCGCATAAGCATGCATAACTTATTAAACATGCATAAATCCCAACTTTCATCACATATTAACTTTAGAGTTTCTAAAATGAAGGTAAGAGGGCTTACAAATATTATGAAGACACAAATCTACTAATAAAGATTGAGAAGCCCTTTATGCAAGCATATAAAAACCCAAAACAAAGCTCCAATTAACAAAAATCCCAAAAACTCTAGCTTAGCAAATAAAGCTTGCAACTTGATGATGTATGCAAGCTAATGATCATTCATACAACTTAGAAATGCTTGTATCAACATCAAAATCTTCATAGGAATGATTTTTGAAGAGGGTGGAGGCTAGGGTTTTTAGGTGGAGGCCATTTGAGAATTCAATTTGACATAGTTTGGTTGCTAGAATGAATAATGAGTGATTTAGGGTAGGTTAGGGTCTTATTTATAGATTAGGCTAGTGATTTAGACCATACGATTAACCCTAGGTTGAATTAGGTCCATCAGATTTCGGAATTCTCCAGAACCAAGCCACACAACCAAGCCCAAATTAAAAATGGTGCGCCAGACAAAACTGCCCGGCCACCCCGTGTCGACAGGGCTGTCGACAGGGCAGTCGACACCCTAAGACCCCTGTCGACATGCCTGTCGACATGGGGGTCTTGGCGGGAGTTTTCCCGCCTGACGCCAGTTAGCCCTAATCCTTGTTTTTGAACTTAAAATTTAAATCTGTTTTTACTATGGAAATTTCTGAAAACTTCAATGGGCCTTAACTGGGTCATACGGACTCCGATTTTCGAAAACTCGGACTCTATTTCGCGTATTTTTCCGAGACGAACGCAATGGCATAGCCCGTTTCCCTTGATTCAGAATTTAGAATTAAATTCTGCCTCGATTTATGTTATAACAGGTTATTGAAAATACGGGTTGTTACATTCTCCCCTCCTTAAAGGATTTCGTCCCCGAAATCTTCAAGTTAGGAAGAACGTATCCTACCATCCAATCATCCATCTACTCAAAGCATCATCCACGAGCAATCATTGTCCTTAAAAGATTCTAAATGCTGTATGAACATATGCAAAAGTGTGTGTATATGTACTTATCTAATGCAAAGATCAATGCAAAATATGTTAGTGAAATGTATCCATATGTATGCAAATCCCTAACATAATGTATAATATCTACATGCGTGCTCAATCATACATCCATATGCAACATCCATGTGATTGCATACAAATTTCATCCAAGAATAAGCATAAACACTCATGCACATGCAATATGAGGAGTGTGTGAGCCGATCTAGTGCCTAATGTGTATCATGCATCCACGAGTAACCACTTGCAAACACTTGCAACCACTTGCAACCATCAAACATAACATGTCTCAAACACATGTTTCATCCAAAGGGTTTCTATCTAAGGTTCTCATGACAAGATTAGCACGATAACTAGATAAACATGGATAGCAAAGAGAAAGATATGCTAACAAAGGAAAGAGATTAAGAGTGTACCCTCAAAAAGGAATGGATAAAGCCCACGCATCTTCTCCTCGGTTTCCCAAGTTGCGTCTTCTTCGGCTTCACCCCATTGAACCTTCACCAACTTGACCTCTCGATTCCTTAGCTTCTTGGTCTCCGTCCCCAAGATACGAATCGGAGCTCTCCTCAAAGTTGCCTCTTCCTCTACTTCCACGTCTTCAAGAATGCTAGGTTCAACCACCTCAGCGGACTCATGTAGGCACTTTCGGAGATGCGAGACATGAAAGACATTATGCACTCCGGACAGCTTCTCGGGCAATTGCACTTTATAAGCCATCTTCCCAATTCTCTCTATGATAGGGAAGGGTCCAACAAATCTCGGTGCTAACTTCCCAACAGCTCCAAATCGGACCACATTCCGCAAAGGAGAAACCTTTACGAAAACCATATCCCCAACATCAAACTCCAAATCGGATCTTCGCTTATCAGCATAGGATTTCTGTCGGTCTTGGGCCGCTTTCATTCGTCTCCGAATCAACTCGATCTTCTCGGACGTATCTCTGATCATATCAGGCCCAAGTATGAGCTTCTCTGTAGTCTCTCACCAACATGTAGGCGACTTGCACGGCCTCCCATATAAAGCTTCAAATGGTGCCATCCCAATGCTCACCTGATAACTGTTATTATATGCAAACTCAACAAGAGGAAGATGGTCTTCCCAAGTACCACCAAAGTCCAGAATACAAAGCCTCAATAGATCCTCGAGTACTCTATTCACCCTCTCGGTTTGACCGTCCGTCTGTGGGTGATAAGCAGTACTTAGATTCAACCTCGTGCCCATAGCCTCTTGCAAGCTATTCCAAAACTGACTTGTAAAGATTGGGTCACGGTCACTGACAATACTAGAAGGGACTCCATGAAGTCTCACAATCTCACGAAGGTATACGGACGCTAGCCAAGATGCGGTCCTCTTGCTCTTTACTGGAATAAAATGAGCACTCTTCGTAAGTCTATCTACAATAACCCAAATGCTTGTATTCCCTTTCCTTGACCTTGGAAGCCCATCAATAAAGTCCATGGAGATACTCTCCCACTTCCATAGCAGGACCTCTAGCGGATGCAATAGCCCACCGGGCTTCTTCGACTCGGCTTTTACTCTCTGACAAACAACACATCTAGAGACAAACTCTGCCACATCCTTCTTCATTCCAGGCCAGAAGAAAATGCGCTTCATATCCTTATACATCTTATCTCCACCCGGATGTATAGTCAACTTGGAGCGATGTGCTTCATCAAGAACTTTCCTCACCAAGTCTTCCACCATCGGAACACAAAGCCTTCCGTCTCTCCTCAGCCAACCCTTATCATCTATAGAATATCGAGCAAGGTGACTAGATGTCTCCCCTCGAATCAGCTTATCCATAATCTCAATTATCTGAGGGTCTTCCTTCTGCGAAGCCCCAACTTGATCTAGAAGGGTAGGCCTGAGCTCAAGAGATGCTAAAGAACCGGTCATCGACTCAACTGCCAAAGAGAAATCAAAGGTTGCCAAGAACTCTAAATTCTTCATCTCAACAAATAGAGGACTTAGTGTCAACCTTTTTCTACTCAACGCATCCGCTACAACATTCCCCTTGCCAGGGGTATAGGCTATATCAAAATCGTAGGACGCCAAGAATTCCATCCACCTTTGCTGCCTCAAGTTCAGATCCTTCTGCGAAAAGAGATACTTCAAAGAATTATGATCAGTATACAGCTCAAATCTCTCTCCCAGAAGATAATGACGCCAAGCCTTGAGTGCATATACTATCGCTGCCAGCTCTAGATCATGAATGGGATAATTCTTCTCATGCACCTTAAGTTGCCTACCACCAAAACATATAACTCTGCCTTCTTGCATCAGAACGGCGCCCAATCCCGTGCCACAAGCATCAGTGTACACGGTAAACATCTTACCACCATCGGGTAAAGCTAGAACTGGTACTGAGGTAAGGGCTCTCTTGAGTCTCTGAAAAGCAAGCTCACAGTCCATATCCCAAGCAAAAACTAAGTTCTTTTTCGTCAACTTAGTAAGAGGAGCGGATATCTTCGCGAAGTCCTTGATGAACTTCCGGTAAAAACCTGCAAGACCTAGAAAACTTCTCACCTCGGTTGCATTCCTTGGAGTCTTCCAATCCTGAACTGCAACCACCTTAGCGGGATCCACCGCTAAGCCTTGCTTGGATACGATATGCCCAAGGAATCAAACTTCCCTTCTCCAAAGTGACACTTGGAGAACTTGGCCTTTAACTGATGCGCTCTAAGCGTATCCATCACCTCTACAAGATGCCTCGCGTGCTCTTCTTCATCCTTGGAGAAGATCAGAATATCATCCACAAAGACCACAACAAACTTGTTCAAGAACTCTCGAAACACCCTACTCATCAAGTCCACGAAATACGCGGGTGCATTCGTCAAACCGAACGGCATAACAAGCCATTCAAAGAATCCATCTGGAGTTCTGAATGCAGTCTTGTCTATACTATCTTCAGCCACTCTGAGCTGATGAAATCCAGTAGCAAGATCAAGCTGAGAGAAAACAGAAGCACCAACAAGCTAGTCAAAGAGATCATCGATCCTTGGTAACGGGTGTCTGTTCTTCTTAGTCAGCTTATTCAACTCTCGATAGTCAACACATAGTCGGAGAGAACCATCCGCCTTGGTGGCAAATACCACAGGCGCTCCCCACTCAGATATACTTCGTCTAATGAAGTTCTTTTCAAGCAACTCTTTCACTTGCTTGCTCAGCTCCCGCCTTTCACGCGGAGCCATGTGCCGAACGGGCAAAGAAACAGGCTTAGCATTATCCACCAGATAAATGCGAAAATCAATCTCTCGTTTTGGGGGAAACCCCTTAACTTCTTCAAAAACATCTGGATAATCTCGGACCACCCTTACAGACTGAAGGGCTTCCTCTGACGAGTCGAGAGATTCAAGATAGCACAACATGACGGGATCCTTCGGATTGCATGAAATCTCTAAGGTGTTGCCAAGGCGAGTCACAAGCCTCACAACCCTATGCTCACAATCAAGAATGGCTCCATGTCTAGACAGCCAATCCATGCCTAAAATCAATCCGTATCCCCTGAAACCAAGAACATACGCACTACACAAGAACTCTATACTGAGTATAGAGATCCTCAGATCCTCACATATCATAGATAGATGAGCAGAACCCCCAATGGGATTCGAAACACAAACGGGATCATCCACTAAGCTAGTACTAAGGTGCAAACTATCAACAAGATCAGATGAAATAAAGCTATGTGATGCACCAGAATCAAACAAGGTACGAACTGGATGATCGGAAACATAAACAAGGTTCTCAACAGAAACACTACCTCGGTCGGGAACTGGAGCGGTATTTGAGAGCATGAACTTGCCCTCCTGAAGGTCCAGCCTGCCCTTTCTTCTTCGGGCATTCCTTGCTGAAGTGTCCAGTCTCACCACAGGAAAAACATCCACCACTAAGCTTCCTTTTCTTCTTCCTACAATCCTTAGCAAAGTGTCCAGGCACACCACAGTAATTGCACTTTCCCTTGCCTTTGTTGTTGTTCCCCTTCTTGTTCTTGCTCTGATTCCCCTGACTGCTTTGACCACCTTGATTGCCTTTACCTTGAGAATCAGTCTTCTTTGCTTGAGTATCACTCGACTTGACCTCTTTCTTTCCATCTCCCTGAAGTAGAGCCATATCGACCAAACTCTCAAAAGTAGCCCCATGCGGAATATGTGACATCGCCAAACCCTGCAGCGGCTCATTCAATCCTCTAGCAAATCGAAGAGCCTTCTTCTCAGGAGTGTTCACCATATCCAAACCAAAACGGGCCAGCTGATTAAACTTGTTCACATACTCTTTGACAGACATATCGCCTTGCTTTAATGCAATGAACTTCTCCATCTGTAAATTCGCCTCAGCAGAAGATAGAAACTTGGCCACAAATCTAGCCCTCAAATCGGCCCAAGTCTCGACGGGCCTCGTCCCATTGGTGACCTCCCACCAATAGGCTGCTTCGTCCTTCAAAAGCCACACTGTCAATAAGATCTTCCTTTCGTCATCAATCCTAAAGATAGCAAACAAGCCCTCAGTGTCTTTCAGCTAATTCCTAGCTTCAACAAAAGATTCCGTGCCTAGGAAATTCTTGCCTCCCATCACCTTGAAGTCCTTACAAACCTTCGTGAACTCAACCTGAGGATGCTGAGGGGGAGGAGGAGGAAGAGGAGCCTCAGCAACAGGAGGAGGAGGAACATTAGCAACGGGAGGAGGAATATTAACTACTGGAGGAGGAGGAACAGGAACCACCGGAGGAGGGACATTAGGAGGAGGATTCTCAACTACAGGAGGAGGAGTGGGAGTAGGGTTTGCGGGGCCGGCTGCCGCCCTAGCTTCTAGAAGTCTCCTATACCAGAGTGGTACATTTACTCCATCCGGGATGGCAAGATCCTCAGCCATACTGAAACGAAGGATAAGATAAGATTAGGTCAAGGGAACGAAGGATAACGCTAATGGATTTTTGGGGAATAGCCTTTTAAAATACTAGACTTTTCTTTGGAAAATACTTTATACTTGTTTGAAAATAGTTTTTCAAAAGTCCTTAAAAAAACTTTTTGTTCTTTCTCGTAAACCATATGCTCTAATACCAAATTTGTAACACCCCACCTCCGCTAGGGTCACTCTTTCGGGGGCACTAGCTTCTGGGGGGCGTTAGAACTGGGTAAGCATGCATAATGATATATCAAGGCAGAACAAGAACATAAATGTATATATGTAAAACAGGGTAAGTGAGAATAAAACAGCGGAATATCTCAAACCATCTCAAAACAAGTCTAGTACATCATAAAGTCATCTGCCAAAATAAACATGTCTAGTACATCATAAACAGAAATACTGAAATACATAGTGCTATCCCCAAAATAAAGATGATAAACCATAGCAAGCTCAATATCCAGACATACATGAGCTATCCAGAAAACAAGCAAGCGATCCAAGCTAAGCACCACTGTTCCCTCCCTGAGAACCTGGGGGGGGGGGGGGAGGAAACGGAAGAAAAGAAGCGAAAGAAAACAGGTCAGTCAAAAAGACTGGTAAGCCCTATTACGATCAGTCTATAAACTAATAAAGTTAACACCATGATGGAAACTGAGATGAACATACTGGCAATAGATAAAGGTGTCATCACATAAAGAAGATTAAGCTTTGCACCACAGTGTACTAGCAAACTAACATAACAGGTATTGATCCCTCAGCCCAAACTTTGGCCCAATAGCATGAGGTGACCTTAATACAAGGTCCAGCCCAACGGTCTAGTCGATCGGCTCCCTATAAACCTAACACGTCAAGTGTTGGTGTCCATACGGCCCACATATGGTTGTAGTCAGACTGTGCTGGGTCCACCTTCGGGTGTATCAAGCCCTCGGGTGTCAACCCCAGACACTTAAGCAATAATGCACAGTCTAAACCTACTGGTACCCGTGCCTCGAGTTTGTCCAACACCGGACTACGTGCACGTCCGTAGCCCGCCTGGACCCGCACTGCTGTACCACTCAGCCGTCGCTTTGGTCGCTTACATCAGTCCAGTAATCGTGCCCCGCCCTAGCCTAGCCTCTAGGGTTGTGAATGATACCAAACTGGGATTACTACTGGAACAGACCACGTTGCTAGGGTTTTCTAAGAGAGTTAAGTGTGGTTTAACCCCTCACTAATCATGGATTAAATTAGTTAAGTGTAACCAACAGTTTACCACTTAACCCCATTTAATCCCTCGTATCCCCAAAATTGGTTAAGTATTAGTGGGCCATGACTTAACCCTAATCATGAGGCATTAATTTAATTGTACCTTAACCTCTCACATTAGACTTTGTTGCGGTTACTAGTTAAGCCGGGCGGGTCCGGGTAGCTTTACACCACAACTTGGTCTAACCTCGGGTCCAAGGTACACATGACCAACTTCTCACATTGGGTCCTATTGTTTGTAGCAACTAGTTAAACCGGTCGGTTCCGGGTAGGTTTACGCTACAAACTCAACCCAACCTCGAGTTGGCCACACTTATGTTTTCTAAGTGTCATGTCCACTTTATTTTCAAAACATAATTACAAGTTTAACAAATACTTGGGTAGACCTAACTTAATAGGTAAATTCCCAAGGGGTAGACCTAACTTAATAGGTAAATTCCCAATCTCATATTTTCATGTATTTTAAGTTTTACCCCAAACCCCCCCCCCCCAACGTCATTCTATCGCTTACATATTCATCATAACGCATAAAGGATAGAAAGAGGGAACTTGGCACAACATACATGATAAATCTTACATATCATAATAAACATGCATAACGTGTTGGACTTGCATAACTTAGCATAGTGAACTTGCATAAACATGCATAACTTGTTAAACTTGCAAATCATGGCATAGTGAACTTGCATAAAACATGCATAACTTGTTAAACTTGCAAATCATGGCATAGTGAACTTGCATAAACATGCATAACTTATCAAACATGTGTAACATAGCATAGTGAACTCACATAAGCATGCATAACTTATTAAACATGCATAACATAGCATAGTGAACTCGCATAAGCATGCATAACTTATTAAACATGCATAAATCCCAACTTTCATCACATATTAACTTTAGAGTTTCTAAAATGAAGGTAAGAGGGCTTACAAATATTATGAAGACACAAATCTACTAATAAAGATTGAGAAGCCCTTTATGCAAGCATATAAAAACCCAAAACAAAGCTCCAATTAACAAAAATCCCAAAAACTCTAGCTTAGCAAATAAAGCTTGCAACTTGATGATGTATGCAAGCTAATGATCATTCATACAACTTAGAAATGCTTGTATGAACATCAAAATCTTCATAGGAATGATTTTTGAAGAGGGTGGAGGCTAGGGTTTTTAGGTGGAGGCCATTTGAGAATTCAATTTGACATAGTTTGGTTGCTAGAATGAATAATGAGTGATTTAGGGTAGGTTAGGGTCTTATTTATAGATTAGGCTAGTGATTTAGACCATACGATTAACCCTAGGTTGAATTAGGTCCATCAGATTTCGGAATTCTCCAGAACCAAGCCACACAACCAAGCCCAAATCAAAAATGGTGCGCCAGGCAAAACTGCCCGGCCACCCCGTGTCGACAGGGCTGTCGACAGGGCAGTCGACACCCTAAGACCCCTGTCGACATGCCTGTCGACATGGGGGTCTTGGCGGGAGTTTTCCCGCCTGACGCCAGTTAGCCCTAATCCTTGTTTTTGAACTTAAAATTTAAATCTGTTTTTACTATGGAAATTTCTGAAAACTTCAATGGGCCTTAACTGGGTCATACGGACTCCGATTTTCGAAAACTCGGACTCTATTTCGCGTATTTTTCCGAGATGAACGCAATGGCATAGCCCGTTTCCCTTGATTCAGATTTTAGAATTAAATTCTGCCTCGATTTATGTTATAACAGGTTATTGAAAATACGGGTTGTTACAGCTATCGCCGGGGCGGGGAGGCGCCGCCGAGACGCATCGGCGGGAGGTGGTTTATCCCAATCTGACGCTGTGAGGTGGCGGAAATTTCAAGCCCTACGGGGGGCACGATGGGTCGCGGTTTCACAATAGAAATGAAGCTTAAACGAGGAAGAACTGTGTGGTAGTAAATTTTAAAGAAGAAACACAGTAGTAAATTTCAAAGAAGAAAGGTAACTTTAAATTAATTTATAAAGTATTCTTGAAAATGTTTTTATAAATATATATAGCAATGTTTAGAAAATAAATAACTTTGTTTTAGAAAAATATAAAAATAGCATTTGTTTTAAAATAAAATTATACATGGTTTTTAAAATATAAATATACATGGTTTTTAAAATATAAATTTGCATGGTTTTTAAAATATAAATATACTTGGCTTTGAAATAAAAATGCGATTTTTATATGAAGAGATTTGAAATAAAAATGCGATTTTTATATGAAGAGATTTGAAATAAAAATGCGATTTTTATATGAAGAGATTTGAAATAAAAATGCGATTTTTATATAGAGAGATTTGAAATTAAAATATGATTTTTATTGTATGAACATCGAAATAAAAATATTATCTTTATAATATAAACATCAGGTTAAAAATATGATTTTTCTAAAGAAAGCATTGAAATAAAAGCGTGATTTTTATTTATAAACATCATTGTTAGAAATGTGATTTTTAACATAAAACCGCGTGAAACAGATTGCGATGGAACAGACTGAAATCAAAACGGAATTCAAACGATTCAGAAATATAGAATGGAGGTTGGATACCAAAGGTGAGAACTTCTCACTTTAATTTTATTTTCTAGTTAAAATATATACTAAGATGCAGACGGTGCTTAGCAGCCCCCGACACCCGTCGTCCACAGACCATGGACGACTTGTTTGTTTGATTGTGTTATGAAAAGTGTTTGTGATGTGAAATGGACTATATGAAATATTCATGTATTGAAATACATATTTTATAGTTAAAATATAATTTTTAATGTGTATAGGAATAAAATAAATATTCGTAAACAAATCTGACGATTTGTTTATGTACACACATTTGACATACATTGATTGGGATGATAAATTTTACACATCTTCCAACTGCACAAATAAAATTCATTATTTGTTGATTGAAACCCCACATGGGTATTGGGATGGTATTGGACATACACTAATCCCAATATTTAGTTGTATGTCAATCGATTGGTTGACAAGCTGTGTAAGCATTGAATATTTATTTTTAATGCTTATACAGTGTAGAATGCACTTTGGATGATGGTTGACTGTGTTTGATTATTGTTGTATACATGTGCATATGAAATCCATATAATCAACATTATATGGTAATTGACTGTGTCTGATTCCAGTTCAGAAAGAAGGAATATTTTAAAATAACGAATATTTTAAAATAATATTCAATAAAAGATCAAAATCTGATTTTGATGTCCGATTTGGGATGGACACGAATATATTTAAATATATAAAGTCGTGTTGATTAGATTGACGCCATTTTGACATGAACGGTATTTATATCGATTTTATTCATTTCTATAATGAATATCGAAAAGGAAATGATTTCGAAATCTAATGTTTTGAAAATATTATCATTTATATATTAATGATATGGAATATTCAATTTTGTTTTGAAATTGAATATGAAGTTGAAATCGTTTTAAAAACGAATTTAGAACGATTTATAAAATACGTTTTAAATGGAAATCGATGATATATATATAATATAATGGCCTGAATAGAACGCTCGCGCTGCGGTAGTTCGTGAATTTCGACCGTTGACTTCGAATAGACATTACGGGAGATCCGACCGTCAGATTCTCCTAAAACCGGAACCGTTGGGTTCGTATCAAAAAGAGATTTCTAACAAATATTAGGGATTTGAAATTTATTGGTTGGATTTGGAATTATGTCCAAATCAAATTTGGTAAAGGTCGTTGTAAGTGCAGTTCGATGGCTGTTTATGGAAATCGACTGTATGGGCCTTAATAAAATTATTAAAAATATCAATAATTAGTGTAAAATCATAAGAAATTATTTGGAAAGAATTGGGACGAAAAAATCCATATTTGAAAAGATAAAAATAGATTTTTATCGAAATGAACTAGTTATGAACTAGAATTATGATCTAATATTTTTAAATAAATAAATTGGATTTGGAATGGTTTTAAAAATAACCAGAATTTCCAATATATGAATTGGAATTGATTTGAATCAAAATTATTCAGAATATTTCGATATGAGATTCCGTAATTATACAGACATTGTGGAGGAATTTGGAAGATATATATATATATATATATATATATATATATATCGTTGTTCCAATACGATATCTGTTGAGTTCAGAATTTTATACTGAATAGAAGCCAATATATTTTCTATTTAGAGCCTTGTATTTAATATCAAATGCGATTTTGGGTTTGTCGTGAATGGTATCTTTAATAATATTGTTCTTAAACCTAATCGAGTTAAGGAAATTATAAACTAACGGGAGATTAACTAAGTTGAATGGTTTCCTGGGTATTGATCTGATGTTGGTTTCGGCCTTCGGGATTAATCCTTAGGGAATTGTTCTCTTACTAATTTACAGTTAGAGACTAATGGGGTGGGGTCTTCAGTAACACTGTTCTAAAGCCCCGTGTGAAAAGAATAAATCTTTTAATTAAGATGTAGAGAATAATTACAAATTAATTGGATTTGAAATGGAATGTGAATTGGGTTTATTGTGAACTGTGTTTTTAACGACATTCGTTCTTTAAACCGATTAACAATGGAATGTGATTTTGGATTTATCGTGAGCTGTGTTTTACATGACATTAGTTCTTTAACCCAGTGAAAGATAAGATTAATTTCTTAACTTGGAATAATCAATAAGTAAAGATTTTTGGCGATTAAAACTAAATTAGAGTTTTAATGAAACTTTATTTAGATTGAAAGGTGAATTTGATAACCAAAATCATCAAATTCGAGAAATGGTCGAGAATGGAGTACCACCAGTTTTACTCCAGGCGACAGTTAAATCTTTAATTAGATTTGAATGAGAAATGGTAATTAACTTTACCGATAACACTGTAGTGATAGATATGGAGTACTACCAGTTTTGCTCCATGGGATGAATAGGTTGGGATTGGGAAAATTAAACAAATGATTACTTCAATAAGGATCGCTAATTTCGACTAGTTTGGATAAACTATAATTTGTTTTGGATTAATATCCAAAGGAAGATTAAAGAATAAATTTAAATAATTTATCTTTGATAAAATTAATGGGAGCCTTTCCCAAAGGATATGAATATTTAAATAAAAGGATATTCTGAACTGGAATGAGGCGTACGTTGTGTTTTTATAACACTTGTTTATTATATACGTGAGTTATTCGGAAAGACCGGGTTTATCCCATTCTGAATATTTGAATCGGCGATGAGACGACGATGAAGATGGTGGTTGAGGACCGGAGGTCTTCACAACGTTTGGATGATTACTGATGTCTTGATTGGGTTGTACACCAAGACAAGGTAAAAAGTGCTGATCGTTCCAGACGTACTTGGAGATCGACCAGATATGTGAGGAACTCTCTCCTATATTGGACATATAGTACGATGAATAAGGTGCCTCTGGTTTTGTTCAGACCCAGAAAGAACTTGTAAATGGATGTGTGTCTGACATCGGATTACATTCTCTATGATTGATAGACATCGGTTGCATAGCGTGAATTGCCTGTGTGGCATGCTGAGATGCAAATGATCAAGGTTTCTGTTGAAAAGTAGAGTCTTGCGGTTGATGATCAAAGCATGGCTTTAATATAGCATAGCTTTGTGTAGCGTTAATTCGCGAGCCTCACACCCCGGTGTGAACCAGAAACGGGAGAGGACATCAGGGAGGGCATGCGTTTCCTTCTAGCTAGGAGTGGTATTTGGGTTTTGCACGCCGAGATGTTTTACTTATGTGGATGATGGATAGCAAGGCACCTCGGTTATATTGGTCTCTGCGAAGCCGATGCATGGTCTTTATACCGACCAGATTAACGCCCCATAGGGCAGGGAAACTTAGTGTTCAAGCATTTCAATCCACATCGAGTGGACCGGCATTGACGATCCAAGGGTCGATGCGTTCTGATCCTAAGACACAGGCTATAGCGTCTCGAAGCGGTAAGAACGATCCCTTGCCTTAGTTCACAGATGGAAATCTGACTTCCAATACGTGACATTTCAGTTTTATTTGTAGAGCCTAGTATGTCGACATAGTGGGATGGGGCACTATGTCGTCTATGATTGATACATTTATATTTGAAGTTGTTTCATACACTTTACACTATAATAGTATCAAAATGATTTGTTTTGAACGTACCAAGCATGTTTGGCTATTATAAGATAAAACTCTATCCTCCGGCTTGCGTTACATTGTGTGATGGGACCTGGGTCTTATAATAGCCTTATTTTTTCAAAAAGCATTGCGTTATTTTGTTATATGCACTGGTATTCTTGGGAGTAAACCCGTTCCGTGTTATACGGCGTGGTCCCTTGATATTTCTGCTTTAAAGTAAAGTTTTAAATAATTGTTTTAGTTCTCACACCAGTCAGATGACTAACCTAGAGTTTATTGTTTTAACCTAAACTCTGGTGCTCCTATTTTCCACACAGGCAGCTAGTAGTTTTGGTTTTGCAGATTTATATTCACCGGATCCTGATTTACAACTGGAATGATATTCGGAAAGCTCTGTATCCGTATATTCCTTTCAGTTGTGTTTTGTATTATTTTTCCACTGCATTGTAACTTGTAATCTCTGATATTTAGTAAATGTGTAATATTTTTTCATACTCTGTATATTCTTGTATTCTGATGAAATTATTGTAATAAGCAATGGAATGTTCTTCTGTTTGTGTTCTAGTTTGTCGTGTTCTCAACTCAATCTGGGCTTTCCTTCACGAGGAAGTTCGGATCGCAGCAGAACGACTGATGAGTTATCAACTCACACTTTCTGGAATACTAATTTAGAATTATATCTCATTATAAATATTTGTTGTCCGATCGATATTTATTGTGCGATATAATTATTTGTGTGCTTTGGATGGTTGAAATGGTTATTGTTGGATGAACCGTTTGGTCAGTTGAATCAATGTTGATTGTTGATTATGGTTAAAACATTTCTGTTATAAACAGATTAAATCCCAACACTATCTACTTTAAGCAGAAGATTCATTTTTAAATGAGTTGGATGAATTGACTATTTTACATATAATCTGTTACTTTAACAGTGATGCATGGAAGGACAGGTTGGAGGAATCCAATTGATTCCTCAATTATTTTAAGTATTATTTCTTTCATATTGTTTATATCTATCTATTGCCTATTACATATACTAGATAGGAGAAACCACACAATTCTTTGCTTGGCACGTGTCCCTATCACCCGCTCACAAAGCAAATAGCAACTTCTAGTCTTCCATCGTCATGTTTCGTTTATTTCCTCTTCGCATCTCTTTGCACAAAACCTAAAATCATACCGGACAGAGATTAATTCATCCCCGTGTCATTTGTTTCCTCGCCTAAATATCAAAATTTTCATTCATAAATTCGACAATTTGCATAAAATTTCCATTCGTGAATATCACAGTTACTGCCCGTTTCCTCCCTCAACACCCGCATCTTCGCCAAACACCATTGTGATCAACCATGTGAAAATCCCATGCTTGCTAACATTGATTATCCACTCCTTAGATCCAACTATTATAGGCATCGATGTAATTCCTTCTCTGTGTTAAAGTCGATTCTGAAACTAGGGTTTTCCAGGTTAGTAATCTTGACTTATTTTACTAATTTTGGGTTTCCGCAAATCAACGCATGTAATTACGGGTTATGGTAGTTTTAATCCGATTGATTTTCAACTGTGATAATTAGGAAGTTGGTTTTCTATAATGATGTGATATTTTTCAATTTGATTTTTTTTATCGACAACTCTTTACCTTCTTCCATTTGCAGTTGAACACCTTGGGTGATTATAAGTCGGTAAGGAGTCTGATATTTTTCAATCAAACAATTTAAGAAACAATTTCTTCAACTGAAGACAGAGTCAGTATTCACAGGATTCTTCAATATTTATTTTCAGGCATAGTCAGTCAAAGGTATTTTGGTTAGATTTCTTACCTGGGGATGTAGATAGTACATACATTACATATATCTTATGGTGTGCTTGGGTTTCTATTTATGCTTAGGAGCCTGAAATGGGAAATAAATTAACTAATATTTATTTTTGTACATTATATCGTGTCTGTAAGTTATAATATTAATCTACACTATGTATTATAATTACTGAATTGAATTTCCTGAGCATATAAGCCTCTATGCACTTTCTAAACTCAACAGTCGCAATTATCTACCACTTTGTTATCGCTGCTCTTTCTTCCTCCTCTTCTATAACCAAAATAATAAAATCCCACACAGTTTGTGCCATTTTGGCTATGTTGTCGTCCACTAGTCCTCAAGCCTCCGTTGCAAGCTCAATTGAAAGTCATCGCAAGATTACAGCAGCCTTAGCATCTTCGTCCTTTCAGTTTTTCTCATCTGTTCTTTAATCATGGTCACCATCTTCCGCATTTGTATGAATGGAGGACAATGCTTCATCGATGGGTATCTTCAAAGTTTCCTACCCATGAGCGATTTTGGATTTGATCGGCAAGTACTTAAACCATATCACTATTTTTTCTTCTAAATGTGTTCTTTTTTTCACATACTTATAATTGAGTAAAGAAAATTAGTTGTTGTTCCTTCTAATTGTAGCAGAACCATGATGTGAACCAGAGGTGAAAAAATGGAGGTTTTCACTGAATAAACCGGCTCAGTAACGATATGCGACATAATTTGAAAGTGTTCATTCATACTTAGGTATTTTGTAAATGATTTTATTTCATTTATCGATCTCATGGAATTATTGGTCATTTTTTACCTATATATATGAATATGCATATCGAGTAAGTTCCTACAAATAAACTTATAAGGAGTTGGAGATAACCAACATGAACTTAATTTTGATATATTCAGAATTTTGTAATATCATCTGTAATTGATTTTTAAATACTTTCAATATGAATATATCTCTTTTAGCTTAACCATAACATGTAAGGCTACCTATACATTGTAAGATTGGGTCTTCATCTACGATTTGAACATCTCTCATTTTTTGTTTATTTTAGGGCTGACATGTGACAACCATCATGTAAAAGTAAATTTAGTAGTCTTGGGATAAGAGGTTACGTGACATTAATTACTTTTTAGGTTCAAGAGTTATATTCCATTTACATGTAATAAATTCGTTTTCCTAATTTATAACCTTATTTTCAAATGATATCAGCAGCTATAGAACTTTTAATATGAAGAGCGGTTTTATAAGCAGTAGAACCCTCATAATGTGAATCCAATTTGTTTAGTGTATGCTTTAATCTAGGATACTTAAATTCATGTAATTATTTTTAACAGGCTATATTTTCTTTGACTTAAGTTGAATTAACTGGAAGAACCCTAATGTTTTCCAAGATAAGATCTAACTGTTAATAAATCAAGTCTGACTCCAAATATATTTTTAGTTGTCCTAATTTTAGGTTGGTTTATCCGAGTGATAAAGGTACTTAATGAAGAAATGATTTGAATCACTAATTAAAGACAAGTTGATTACAACATATGCAGGCTAATAATGTTACAGTTTTGATTTAAGTTATTAGTGAGTAATGAAGACATAAAATACAACATGTAACGTTCTCAACATAAGATATCATCATCCAAAGATTGTAATCACTAATAAATCACCCATGCAACATTCCCAACATTCCTGCTAATTAAACATCCAGAAAAATGTCATTGCTTAAATTCAATTTTTAATTTCAATTTTAATAGCTTTGGCAGGATTTAAAGTTGACAGTCAAAACTGTGGATAAACAACCAGAGCCATTTGCTGGTCAAAATGACGATGGAATCGTCTAAAACTTGCGGGCAATTTTTCTACTTTCCTTTTTCTTTGGATTTTAGGTCATAATCAAAGACATGATCTTTTTCTAGGAAATATAAATCCATATATGTGTATTGTATTTTCGGACATGATCCTTTTGTGATTTTTATAAGTTATTATTATTTTTCATTAAACTTAGTATGAAGTATGGTATATGAATCAATTCTCTTCCTTGCACGCACATACATTACTAGACATGGTTGCAGCCAAACGTGCGTTTAAACAGGTAACCGAATCTCATGACCTAGGCACAACACATACTGAAAACCATATTTGGGTTTTTGGGGTAGATATGTTAACCAGGGTTTGTAATAATGGCAAGTATAATTTATTGTTGATAATGTATAAGTGTCAAGATCATTTATTCACTAAATCTTGGGATTTTCTTATGCCGTAAAACGTGTCACTTAAGTTTTCAATTAAGCTTGGAGTAGTTGTAGACAACGCTCAGATATGGCTTTAAAGAAATTTAGTTATTTGGTGACCATTTATGCTAACTACAATTACTATACTCATTTTAAATGGGAGGGATACAAGATGTATGCGCAAATTGAGCTTCCTAGAACAACTTATCAATCCGAAATTTCTTCCAAAACCCAGTTTTAAAAGATTGCTTTGAACCTTGATTTTATTTCTGTTTCATATTTTACTGGAATTCAAAAATTATTTTTGTTTACTACTGCCGTTGATACATCATTGAATACCTTTGATACTAGCATGTAATATTCGATGCTTTGTTGTTATAATGCTGAGAAACTAGGTTCTATATTCCAGGTATAATATAATCACTGATTCTTTTGACTTCACTTTGTTTTTTACATTTTTTTGTAAAAACTTTTGAAGTTTTGTAGTTTATTGTACTATATAAGCATGTTGGATTTTCCCGACGACAAGCAGTTTAACAATTAAAATTTTATCATCTTTTTAAATAGGATGGGTATGAAACAGTACCGCGGGATGTCCCAATTTCAATACATGGTCTACCGCAGAACCAAAAGGTTAGTAACAGATCTAAACACTAATATGGTCCAAAATTTGATGTTATTTTATTTTTATATGCCTTTCAATCTTATTTTCGTACTATTTTATTTTCTCAGTACAGATTTTTATTCGATATTGCATGGACATGTCATAGATTTGCCTTTTCATGAACCAATCAGAAGATACCAACACAATATAGTTGTAATAACAGTCTAATATAAAAGCTTAATAATATTTAATTCTTACATAATTTAGTTATTTTAAATGCATGATTTAATATTTTGACACCATATTGATTTAGTTTGTATAGAACAATATTCCTGTAGTGAGGTGCATTTAGAAAAGTGTATGGCAACAATTAAAAACATGCCATTTATATACTGTACATTTTTGTGGTGAGAGAAATACAAGATTGTGTTCAAATGGAGAGCATCCTTAGTGGTCATGGTATTTTGAAACCTCTGAATATAAGTTCTATGTTTTTTTTACAATTGCAATCCTAAAATAGTAACAACTATTTTTAGGGCGTGCATGTACTTTGAAATTGTTTTGTTATGGTAGCTCCTATGAATTTAAACACCAAATCCATTTTTTATAACTTTATTATGCATTCCTAAAGGAATGTAAATTGATCCTAATCATTAGTCCAATTCATGTCGTTCTAGCTTCGACGTTTTTACGATTTTGAATTTCAGAGCAATCAAGAGCAAAGCATATTGTGCTTATTTTTTTTCCTCCATTTAATAAAATTTGTCGATCAATGATTAAATTTTAATTTATCATAGGTTGGATAGTGTCCAATGCTTAGCCATTTGTTGGTCAGTTTGCATTCCGGTCAAATCTTCATATGATTCCTGTATGCAACTTAAAACTGTTTATAGTACATTCTTTTTTAATAATCTAATTAGAAGTTAGAATTAGGATTGTGTAATATATTTTCCTTTAATTTTATGTTTACTTTTTTATGTCGAATTCAACATGCTTGGAGCAAATTGCTTTCATAACTCTACAATATAACCATTGACATGTCATAAATTTGTGAAAAAAGTGGAGCTCATGTCAAATTATTCATTATTTATGTAAACAAGTAAGGTAAATTTTCACAAACTTTGTGAAAATTGCTTTCGCAGCTCTATATTCTAACTATTGAAATGCCACATGATTTCTTCACTAAAACAACATTTCAGTTCTTGCCATATTAAAATACAAAGTTTGTTGACCTTTATGGTATGTATTATAACTATACCAAGTATATATATATATTATATTTTTCAATACAAACATCACTTTTGATTTGATGGTGCCATGCATTCAAAGTTGCATACGAAAAGGTTTGATCAAATTGACATGTAATGATAGTATGCATTAGCTAGATAGTTCTCTTTAAACACAAACCTATACTATTGATGAATTTTTGTGCATGTAAGTTAGGATTATAGCGGTCATGTTTCACTCTTCAAGTATTCTTTTCATAATAGGATTGATTTCTCTGCTTTTTCATCTAGGATATCTTAGTTCATAATTAAACTCAATAGTTGCTTCCTTTGGATTTGCAGTTATATTTATGTTCTATCACGATGTTGTTATTTGCCACTGTAAGTTGAAAATATACACGCCGATAGGAATACAATGGTAGCTCATGATAAATTTTTAATGTGAATATACTAATTCTATAATATTAATTACAAATATATTTATATCTTATAGCATCTACATAATCATGAAGACAGAACACTATTCTGTTTAGTGGGATATAAATGTCCAATAGAACTATTAATATTATGGTGTTGTACTACCTTAAGTCCTTTTAATAAATTGAGTCCATTTGTTTATATGTGTTTCATCATTTTCGTTGTTGATCATTGTGACTCACCATAGCAGTGTACCCATTGCAGTCACTTAAAGGTTTTTGCTATTTTATGAGGGTGCCAATTTTCATGACTCTCATCATCCATTGCTCTGCACTCATTCTAAAAATTATGCACCAACCTTCATTTAACTAGAATGTAAAGTAGAATAATATTTTAGGTGTAAATAATGAAAAGTCTACAACTCCAGTTGAAAATGATTTTAATTTGTTATGCATATTGTTTACCATTCAATAATTCATATGCTTCGTTGAATTATGAAAATATATACTACTTGGTAGGATTTGGAAAATTTGATTTACCTTACTCCAAATTTTTCCATAGAGCACTATAATTCGTTTTGATCCTCTAAATTATATATTATATAGCATTAATTGATACTAACTCATACAATCTTTTCTACTCTGCAGTTGAAAGTCATGGATTAGTATGTTCATATATGGTCAGTAGTGTAATTTGGTATTGTCTTTTAACTTTGGTGTGATTATCAAATTGATCCTTTCATGTGATCGCTTTAAAAAGATTACTTATATTTTGAAGGTCTTAAATGAATTAAGTATGAATTCTAACTAAAGCTATCACCGTATAATTTAAATCTGTTGATTATAGATTATGTATTAGAGTTTTCAATAGTTTAAATTTTATCATGTATATTTTTTCCTTTGAGCTCATTATTATTATAAATATCTCAAATTTTTGTTATATGCCACCTATAATATATGTTGAAAAATTCTCTTGAATTTTTTTCCATAGAATTTAAAAATAATTGGTACAATGTTTTGTATGAAAAAACATTCTTTTGGGCCATAAACTTCATCTTAACACAATGCCTCTATTTATTTTTAATCCAAGAGGTTGATTGTCCTAAAATTACTTGTTATGATTTTTGCTCTTATCATCCAAGGTACGTTTTTCAAACAATTTTTTGCATTCCATTAATTTCTATATGTTTAATATTTGTGTGCATAATAGGCATGTGGAATTAAACTTAAGATGATTTAACTTGACCACCTAACTAAAACACTAGATATATACATGCACTTGGAGTAAGATATGTAGAGATAATTTTGTGGGGATAATGATCAAGTGGAGATGTATGATATGTCAGTGTCAAACAAATGATCCCATTAATTCAATGTCGCACGTTCAACCATTTGGAGATACATGTTTTCTTCCATTAATTCAAAATTTTCATCCATTACTCGAATTAGTTTTTTTATGAAGATAATCATGTAGTTAATTTTCGTTTAAGTTGTTTATAATGTGATTTACTGCTGAGTAAGAATTCTATAAAATAGATTTAATGCTGCTAAATAAGATATATACCTTGGAAAGATCTATCATCTTAGTTGCATTCGTGTTTGGAAAAACTATTAATACGTGTTACCTTAAACTTATTTCATTATAATTTCTTGAATTATAGGCAAATTGGCCCACTTGGGTTATAAAACTTGCTTCTCTAAACTGTATACATTTATCCACTGTCATATTTGACTAAATACATTTCATGTTCTGCTAAATTCTTGACCATCCTTTTTGAATTATGTACATTCAGTTTTGGTTTGTAGGATTAGCATTGGCTATTAGATGTCACTCATACTGATATTAGAGTTGGAATTTGTTACATATCTTTATGTTTTATTATATTTGTCTATATTTCGTCCTTTTACACTCTGCTACATTGATCTAATTTCTATAAGTCAGCCATTCAGAATGACCTGACCGTGTCTATATTCAAAGCATTTAAATGATATTTAATGATGTCCATAAAAGTATGTCTGAACGTTGCTTTATCCGTACACTAACGATATTTAAAGCACCTCAATGTTATATATCGTTACATGCTTATGTCATCTGTAAAGCATTCTCATTTTCTAACGTAGTTTTAGATACCTAAGAGACGTTAAATAGTAGTGTCATCTTTCCATTATATTATGTGGCTTATCAAAGAAGCACTAATAATTCTTACTTACGATTTCCATTTCTATACAGTTATTTATGTCAGCTTTTCCAGCTCTATATGTTTTTAGAATGCTCCTGAAGCCATAATGGTTCATCTCAAATGATGTGCAAAACTAACAATGCACTTTCCTTTGTGGTATGTACTTCTAAATTATGTTTTTATCTATCAGAATACCACATATTTATGTGCAACCATAAGTAAGAATGGTTGAAATAGTTATTTTTCTTTAGTAGAATTTGTAGTTAGCGAGGGCTGATGTTTTTTTAACCTGAACCATTATACATATTAGTTACTGGTTAAGTTTTAATTTAATTATCTTAATATACACATTAAGTTTTTATTTATACTACCGTATGTAAGTATAAGTGGCCGAATGGGAGGATATCACAGTAAAATATATTTGCGACGTTAATGACTAAAATGATTGATGATATTAGATATCTTACTAAGATACATAACACAATTTGAGGAAAATTTCCGTTGTTTCTCTTTTGTGTTTTTTTATTGGGGTAGTCTCCTTATAGATTTTGTATTTTTTTAAATGAGTAGTCTCCTTATAGCTGGACACCCATAATTTAAATAGATTCGCCCTTAAAACGCAAAACATTATCATTTTTCCTAAGCCATTGTATCCCGTTCAACTATAATTTTCATTTACAAGGCATTCATATAAAATAAAATGTAACCTTATCATTACTCTAAAAAAAGTGTGATGAAACTCACTCATTGTTTATAAACTTTAGATGCATTATATTTAATTGTTGTCATACAAAAACTTGGTCTATAAAGGCGATCAAAAGTTTAGAATGTATAGATAAGCATTATGCCTAAATTCACAAATAGTTGGCAAGTAATGGATTCATATTTTTAGTTAGACATGGTGGAAACTTTTACAGATAAAACTATAAAATCTTAAAAGAACTTTTTAACTTACCAAGTCATCACTTATTCAAAGTATGCACCTTTTTAAATTACATTTAGGTTATTTAAACAAAATAGTTAGGTTATTTTTCTTAGTAAGCAACTAAATATGAAGAGAGACATTTGACATTTGTTGTCTTCATCAGTAATAGTTTCCAGTAAAGAAAAAAGAAATGAACAAAGTGTAAGAAAAAAAAAGCCTAAATAAAAATTAGAACTTAGTAAGACAATTTGCTTCAGAAGGTAACGCTATTAATAGAAAAATCTGAGAACCCAAGGGGGTCAGTTGATTAACATCACCTTCCATAAAACGTTTGTATCTTCCACTAATTTCCTCTTGAATAATGGGACCCATTCCAAAATTTTCCCTTCAATAGATAAATTATTAAATTCAGCTTGCAAACTTCTATAAACAGTGATGCACTAATGCTATCATTTTTAATGCATGAATTTGCCAGAATAAAGCGATAGAAGTATGTGTTTATAAAGTGGACATGTCCAGGTTGAAGGATGATGTAAACGTAGAGGTGGAAGAAGGCACTGTGCTTCAGATCAATATAGAAAGTAGCATGAAACATAAAGAGATGAATAATGGATAACATAGAATTGCGTGTTGCAGTGGAAATTTCACAACCAGATATAGGTTACCATTGAAAATGTAAAAATGGATTGGGTGAAAGCTGCAGTGGAAAATGGATTTCTTAAAATTGCTTTGCTGAAAGAGCAAGTTCACAAATTCAACTTTAGGCCTGCAGATTTATGGTTGGATTTCATTATAATACCCTATGTTAAAAGTAATTATATCGTGTTGTTGGTTGCTTATTGTCATGTAATGACATAATGTATGTACATTGTCAGCACGTTCTATTTTTCCAGTCTATACCTTGATATGTACTGTGTATTTACAGCATTAATAAAATTAGGGTTTGACTTTTTATGATAATCAAGATATACTTTATTTGCGCACATAGGGAGGGTTTCTACATGTAGTCCATAACGACTTAAAATGACAAAGCTTGCATTAATTCAAATAAATCTTTGATATTTATGGAAGCCAATGTATAATGTGTTGGCTTGCTATTAATTCAAATACCCAAATGATTGCATGATAGTTCAAAAGGATCCGTACATGAGAAACATATGTACTGGTTGCATTGATCATAAAAGAGGTGCGGTAAGAATTTTGTAAAGGGTGGGTGCTACAGTTGAGAAACTTGTGGGGATTACCACATGACCATGTTCCACACCAAGGTATACAAATGTCAAGTTGGGTAAATTAAACATTATGAATATATTTCTCTATAATAATAAGTATGAAAATAAGTTGTTCTTTTTTTATATTTAAAAAACAAGTTCTTCATACATTAAATCAATTTGAAAACCAGTATCGTATCTTCATAAAATAACGTAACAACTTTTGTGTCCACGCATGCCTTATGCTACTTTATTCTTCTTCATATTTGATACATTAACATTCCCAACCTCGAACATGCTACCATCTAAAATTATTACATGATTGGAAAAATTAACTATACAACATAGTTCATAAACAACTCAATGTCCTAAATTACATCAGCAAAAATCAAGCACTAGCCATAAACTTATGACTATCTACCACTACTCAACTATCCGTTGCGTAGCACGGGTCGTGCACTAGTATATGAACTGTTTGACTTGATGATATTGAAAAGTTGTTTGGATATTGATTATTGAATTAGAAACTAAAAATTTTGTTTATTAATCAGTATAAACAATTGATTAAATGCTTGGCAGTTGATGGCCTACCGTTAGGTGAATCGACTGAATTGAAATTATAAAATTTATTTTGTAACTGAAATTAGATTCTTGAATCTATTGTATTTTAAATAAAGGTTTTATTTTAAAAAATCAATATTTATTATTTAACTTTTATACAAGTAATTATAAAATGATGTGTTTTGAGAAATGCTTGTGTTTTATTGAATTTTATAGGTAAGTCCAAGGTTAACCTAAGGGTGAATAGTTGGGATTTATTTAAATTACTTATATTATTAATTAATTTAGAAAGAAATGATTAATCGATAGTGGTTAGCAGGTTAACCATGATTTATAGTTGGCAAAGTCGACCGTATTATTGGAAGTTGAATATCAAACTTATTTGTAGTCAATTAATTTGATAAACGTAGTTGTGGCAAATAGTTATGTAAAATTAAATACGGTTTCTTAAGATAAAATAATCTTTTAATTAATTGTAAATGAAGATGCTTAGCGAGTTATTGATTATTAATCAATTTTTTTAGTAACTTCTTAAGATAAATTTAATATTATATTAATAGTTAATGATGAAATGAAACGCTCTGGTTTTAGTTAGTGACAAAGTTAATTAATCATAACGACGACCGAGTAATTAAAATTCAATTAATGGAATTGTAAGGAATCTTAAGGCCATGTTTATAGTTAATTATAAGTTAGATTTAATTTGTATTCTTTTAAAGAATTTTATTTAATTGGGTTTTATAGAAATCCAAACTGATAAAGATATACAAAACCGAGATTATAAATGAGCTAATATTGTAATTGACTCGACAGTCGAGACGATATTTCAAGGAAAAAGGATATAAAGAAATGAATTTTTGTAAATATGCTTAGTACAGATAAGTATTGGATATGTTTCCAAAGTAACGGAAATAAACGAGGTTTGTAATATATTTATTCCGTTTAAGTAAGTATATGAACTTGATTTATATGACTCAATGAAATGGTTTAATGAATGGTTTGAATTTAAAAGGACAGATGCTGCCAATGTACATAACTGTATTATTTGATTTAATAGTTAAAGAACCAACTATCAATTGAATATTTACTTTTGACTTTGATGAGTTAGTTCGAAGAGTCCGAGATGAGAACTAGACCCAAACCTCACTTCGAACCAACTTTGCGTTTGAAACTAACTTGCAGGAATGATTTGAAGACATAGATCTTCAGAGCGAGAGAGTTACTCGCTGATGTCTCTGGTTAATTACTGAGATTAAACTCGTGGCAGTAAACCTCTTATTTTGAGGTATCTTCGGTTTCATTCAGTCCCAGAATGAACATGTATTTTTTAAGATCACATATGTTGATTTATACAAATATACCAATTTTGGTGGCAGAGAAATTATTCTCTTAACACCCAAGGTATATTTGTGTAAATCAATTAGTGATGGGATGGATATGCCAATATTACATTTAAAGAAGGTGATGTTCTGAAAGACAATGTGACCTCAAGCCTTATCAACCAGGAAATGACTGAAATCGGGTAGGCAACATGGTAAAGTCGGTCATACCCATTAGGGTATCACCACTGATCTAGAGAAATCAATACCCTTTCTTTATTTTATGCTTTATAATAAGTACGGTTGGAAGGCCAACAACCATGGCGATGATATATTCGATACACTCAAGTTAAATGAGAGGTTGGCCATGTGTGGCCGAGTTGCAAGTTGTTCTTGTTCAACCCCAGTGTTTCATTTCTAGAGGACATTAACCGAAAGGTGATCCCATACCCAGTCATAGTTGGAAATCCAATATCCAATACGAGCCTGTACAGTTTTAGATTTTAAACCAAGTATTTCGTCGAAATGTGAGATGCAAGCTTTTCGACTATTTTCTTATATTATGTATGAATTAGACAATATTATAATATCATTGTATTTTATATAAAATTGATTTGGGTATCGTAAGGTAAAAACACGTGTCATGTTTATGTGTGGTCATGTCTTACAACAGTTCCTTTCCTTGTAAGGGTTTTTAAAAGTTAAACAACTAGTTTGTGATGTGAGTTATCTTACTAAAAGTAGCCCAGACTAATCCGTGTATTTAATACCCGGGTCAAACCAAGTATCTATTCCAGGTAGCACTGGATTTGGAGCTTCAGAAGAGGAGCTGGAGTCGAGACATATTCTCGTATTTTTGCATATTAATTTAATTCCGTTGTGTATGTTGTATTTATCAGCATTGCATAGGCTGATTAGGTGACGTATCTGATGTTGTATTCATATATACACACTAGTTTTCTCTTTGATTAAAGAGCATTTATATATTATATTTTATTCATTCCACTGTGAGATTCATTTTGACTTTGATTCTGTTATGTAATGTTCTTTTGCTTCTTTTATTCTACATCTTCTTTCTTTCTACTTCTTATCTTCTAACTCCTTTCTTTAACCATCTGCATTTTCTATGCATTTTGAGTTGACACGAGTAATTGAATGTCGGCTTAAAATGTATGAAAAAAGTGTGTTGTTACACTACCATTCTTCTTCCTCCTTAAATCTCTTCAGAAAAATAGAATAATTAGTTTAGGAAAATTCCGATTCAAGATCTGGAGAAAAAAGATGTAAATTAATAAAGAAGTTGTTCAGAATTCTATTCGAAGTAAGGTAATTTCTTGGATTTGGTCTATTTGAATTTCTCCTCTTTCTTCCCTTCTTCTTTTAGTTAAGAATTGTGGATCCATGGTTGTTTAGGTTCTATAATCCAGTTAGGGGAACCATAGAATGCTAGATCCGGGCCAGATTCAGGATTTGGAAAGCAAATTAGGTGAGTGGATTTAAGTTATATCATTTTTGATAACGGTATATTTATCGTTTGACATTCCCCGTTAATATGCAATGTAAATCTACCATAATGTTAATATAATATTTTTCAATGTTAATTTGATGCGTTGAAATGTTAATATGTTGAAAAGGATAAACCTGCTAGATTATGTGGAAACGATTACTGATGTATACATGCATGTTTCAATAACTCGTTAATTGGATACTGTAAATTAAGTTACAGTGAAATTGGAATAATTACATGTTAATTTGTGGCATATTATATACTTGAACCCTTAACTGTAAGAATTGTTACAATTACATGTTAAATTGTTAGATGAGAATAATTACATGATTGATAGTTACATGTTATTATTTTGAAATTAAGTTAACTACATGTTAGGAAGAATATGCGACATGATAATTAGAAACAAACTTAATATGATATTAAGTGTGACATGTAAAAATATATTACATTAAAATTTAGAAAGAATGAATAAGCCTATACTTCCAGTAAATAGAAAACTATAACCGCACTTGGACACAAGGTTAAATTCAACTTGTGGTAAAAGTCTGCCCGGAACTACCCAGCATATCCAGCATCCACAAGTTGAAAATTTAATGTGAGGGTTAAAGTACATAAATATATATATGTAACGGTGCTAAGACACGAGGTTAAGTCCAATTTGTGGTAGAAGTATGCCCAGAACCGCCCGACAAATCCAACATCCATAAGTGGTCGGCTTAATGTGAGAGGTCTAGCGAATATATATATATGTATGTATGTATGTGTGTGTGTATAAGGATAGAAATAAAAGGCACTAATTGTGACTAATGGAAATGAATAAGGAAATGAATGAGAGTTACAACAGTAAAAAAAGTGGAATGAACAAGGAATGATAACAACCTATTATAAATAAATTACATTAACGAGAATGTTATATAATAGGTAGGCTTGTCCTAGGGACAAGTGGAAATTATAACTTAGGTTATAATAAATGATAAAGAAAATGGAGTAACTTATGTAATGAGATAAGTTTTACTTAATTGTGAATTAAGTTATCTATAAGAACAAGAATTTGAAATCTACTAATAAGGAAAACATAAGTTATATTAATGGAAAGGAAACTTATTAGTAAACCTTAGTTAAGAGAAATAAGTTAATAAGTAAACAACGACAAGTTGCAGTGATAGTATAAGATGAAATTATGATTAAAAATAATAATGAGGCAAACTTATGAAATGAAATAAGTTACATTTAATCATAAATAATAAGTGACATGTTAAACATGAAACATGTGAATTGAGATATACTTAATTACATATTAAGTAGAACATGTTATTATAACAATGAAATTGGACAATGAATAATATAAAGAGATTATAGATTACAAACCTTGAATTAAAATATAGAGAATAAGATGTTACTGGCTTATTAATAAACATAAATGGGTTACGTTATATGACTGAAATTAATAAGCAAGAGGGGTCCATTCCTTAGAGATATAAGGGGCTTAGAAAGAACTTGGTAACCTGGATAAGAAGTTGATATGATTTGAGATAAGCAAGTTAATTTGTAAACCTGATGAGGTAGAGCAAGCGCATAATTGAATGTTTAAATATAAGGTCTAATAACACATTAAACTGAGGCAGTTGGACCAGTCTGTACGTTTGAAGGTGAATAAGCCAACGGGGTAGATCATCATGGTGTCATGAGGCACGAGGGGAGCGCACATCCATCTTATTATTCTGCTGGCTCCAAAGGACTGGAAGGGGAAGCACGTGGCTTCTTGGGACGTGGAGGGTAGTCATGTGTATTGTGACAGCGTTCTACTGTGCTCATAGAGGTTAGGTCTGCGTGTTTCTACCCGATGAGTATGCCTTGATTGCCACGACAGTGGGCAATCAAAAGACTGTAAGGTGGCATAGATGATTTGATGATCCCGTTGCCTGACTTAGCTAGGTTACGACCACTCTTGTGTACTAACAGGTATAACCATTAGACAGTAGAGTCGTCGGGCACCTACCATCGATAGTCAGCATGATGCGTGATGCGAAAAGGCGGAGAGCTAAACTAACACACCATAGACCTTTTTCTATCAAAGCTATAGGTGAGGGACATGCCAATTAGGATTTATTGTTTGTTGTTTTCTAGGTGGCCAAGTCATTAGTTCTCAATCTTGTTCATCTTTCATTAGTTGAGGGAGGAGTCAGGTGGGACCATAGACACTGAAAATGCAGACCTTCGCATCTATGCAAACAGATATCTGAAAAGCTCCTGACCGAGTTTCGTTTTTCTTGTACAGCCCTGCTATGGGACTCGGTGCACAATAGAGGATATATGTAGTTAAGGCATCGAGTACGATTGACGATACGTACGTGGGAATGTCTAAATACATGTATGTATGCTCGGGGTGGTGTATCATAGACTTTAGGGCATTACTTTGTGATCTAATTCGATCAAAGGTGGCAGTTTGTACGCTTGCATAGCATTGCGAAGGCGGTTCTATGCGGAGTGTAGCGTTTTTATATAGAGATCCATACGTCACTCCGACATAGGAAGAGGGACCGCGTATATATCTACGGCGTTACAACGAAGGCCGTGCTAGTGGGATACCATGGGTGGACCTTAATTTGGGGGTAGCTACATATGTACTGTATTTGGTTAATCCACTGGGAAGTAGAAGGGTGCGACGTGTGTGCATGCCTTAAGCATTGTTAACCTAAGTAACCTAATAAACAGGAATATGTAACTGAATGGTATATGCAGGATTATCCGAAAATGTGTAGTCCAAATCTAGTCACCAAAACTTGTGTTTTGACCTCCTCCTCATAACATACTCGCAGGTTAGATTTGTGGCAGAAATATGATAGCTTTAGATACTAGTTAGGCAATATTATTACTACGGTAGGTTATATTTTGATTACGTTATATTTTATCCATTCCTCTGTGAGTTGTTTTTCTGAGCTCTGATATATTTTATATCTCTATCTTTTCTGCAGGATACCAGAGAAAACCAACACGAGTTTCGATAGATTAGAATTTTGAAAAAAAATCGGTCTGTCGGAATTCATGTTGTTACAACGCACAAATATATATATATATAGTTAATATATATATATATATATATATATATATATATATGGCAAGGGATCGGCAGCACCCCAAAAATGGAGCACCCCAAATGCCCCCTGATATCCACCACCGATTTATATTAAAGAAAGTGAGTGGGAAGTGAGAGAATTAGTGGAAGGAGAGAGAAGGAGAAATGCTTGGTGGAAAATGAGGGGCATTTGGGGTGCTGCACTGTTACGGGTGCCCTCGAACCTGCCTTTATATATATATATATATATATATATATATATATATATAAGTTATATAAATAATGTGTGTCATACATGACATGAAATCAAGAAATAAAAGGAAGTTCAAATGGCACTAATTAAGCAACGTATCTTAATTTGGATATGTGCATATTAATAGTGCGCATTTGAAATGGGAATTAAATTCATATTAAAATGGTAAAGGACTGAATAAAAATGGGAATAGAAATAAATGTCAAAAATAACGTCTGTGGCAATAAAAAGGAATGAATGTGCAAGAATTTGAAAATAGAAGAATCATTAATGCATGCATTGATTACGCGTTTAAAATTTGGGCGTGTATTAAAAACTGAAAACCAAGGAATAACATTGAAGGCAACATTCAATGAAAAATTATATGCATATTAAATATGCATTGAATTTGAAACTGATGGGCTGAGAAATAAAAAGGAATAAATTTAAAATGTTTTTAAGAGAATAATAACGTTTGCAAGATTAGAGGAATTAAAAAAATTCATGAATTTTAAAGCAAAGGAACACATTTATTTATGTATTTGAACGCGCATTAAAAGCTGGAAATAATAACAAAATAGTTAAGTAATATAAAAATTAATAACAATGTGTAAAATATAACAAAAATCACGTAGCAAGACCTGAAATATACGATTTAAAATCGTATACATGGGTCGACCAATGCCTGATGTGGGTCAAGCCAGGGGTCAACACACTTCAAAGATGGGTTGACCCAGGGGTACCCATTTGAAGCATGGGTCGACCCCTTTCGGGCCAGGGAAGCATGATTTATTTCGTGTTTCCAGCTCAGATCTAACTCGTTTCATCGGATAAATGTGGTTCTTTTGAGCAGCTATAAATAAATCAGCAAGGCCTAGCCTCCAGCTTCATATTTTCTGAGAAAGCACCAGACTTTACCCTTTACGTCTTCTCCAAACTCTTCAGAAAGTGTATATGTTAGTTTTAGGATTTCTGATTCAAGATTTGAAGATGAAAGGTTGTAGATTATGCTATAGGTGCTCAAATTTCCCATCCGTGTGGGATTTGAATTAAACAAACCATGAATGTCAGATCTAAATCAGATTTAGAATTGGGAAGCAATTGGTGAGTAAATTTAAATTATATTTTCGGATAATGGTATATTATATCGTTTGGTTCTGATAGGAATTTATAATATGTTTTCTTCTTCTTCTTTTCCCTCTTTCTACGTCGGAATATATAGCTTATGTTGAATTTTAGTTATGTGCAAAAATATACAAGATCTTGAAATGTTGGCATATACAATTGAATTCTGCGCTTAATTTATACAACTGATTATAATCCCTTTGGTTTACACGTGTTGAAAATATAGTTTAAGTGGAATTATGAACAAAAAGGGAAAATTTAATGATTTGGACTCAATGAATGTATAATGCCAAAAATTGCAATGAAAGAGATATTTGAGTTGAATGCAAGCAAATTTGACACAATTAACATTATGCACAACAAATTTTGTGGTTAAATAGTAAATCCGAGAATTTCCACGCATGTCTATGAATTGAAAAGTTAGGAATATCTTATGGTGATTGATTAAAAAATAAGAAATATATTTACATCGTTTGGTAAATAAAGAAAAATAGGAAACATGGTTGCAAACACAAAAATAAGAAAAGGTAGGGATTCGTGCGAAATAGAGAATTAACCATATTGCACACTAATTAAATAACCCATAAATAAGAAAAAAGAGGTGTCTTGCAATCATGAATTCCTATTACTTACTTGGAATTATGGAAATAGATTTTGTACAGTAGACCAATCAATTGGTAATAAGCCTAACTCCCTAAAAGGGTAAATTGTAAAGATAGAAAAAGAGAAGATAACATAACATAAAGTGGTTATGTAAAGAAAAAATGATTATGGTAAACTTATGATTGAAATATAGTAAGCACAGTTCTATAGCAATAATGGGTTAGAAAGGTTATAACATAAAGATTATGAAATGGAATATGACAGAAAATTTTACTGTAACCTATATTTGCACAAATATGATAATTGAGAAATAATAATAAGCAGACATATTTTATTTGGAAATATGGAATTGATAGAGATTGGTTGAAATGATAGTTAAAGCCTTAATATATACATATTAATTTACAGTGTTTGGGTAAATTACGAGCCTAGTTGTTAATCCCTAAAAATTCCATACGCACATTGAGCAAAGGATGCGGAACGGGCGCCATCAGGGTCGGTCGTGCATGATGTTACTTAAGGCGCTTAAACGACTCACAACAGACAGGATGCAACCGCACAGAGCCAGATCCAAATGTCTAACCTAAGTCAAGTCAACCAGTACGACCAAAGATAACGGCATGATATGCTACAAGAAGTGCAGCCCGATTAAGATCAAGGTCGTATGTCCTGTAAGCCGCTCAAACACAAAAGCAAAGCAAATCGTCCATTCAATATAGGTGGCAGAGACCGAATGGCACAACCACAGGGACAAACAACACCACACAAAGGCGACAAAAGGTCGAGTGCCCTGGAACCAAGAAGGTCGGTCGCACAAGGAACGAAGAAGAATTGATCCCAGTCCCACGTTCCGCTCTTATAAGATGTCTCAAAGAAATCATTCTCACATGGACGCCCGCTCCTAGGGACTCGCACAACTACTCAAGACGCTCGCTCCATTGAATCTCTCGTACGTGGTAACTAAATACAACCACGGACAGCTGGCTCCAGCTAACCAATGGCATGGTTGTAATTAATACAGTGAGTGATCCGTAGCTGGCATCAACAGATTTCAGGTCATTTCCCAAGAGGAGCTCACCTATAAATACACCATGATGATCAACATAAAGGGGATTGAATCTTCGAGACCACAGAGTGCTGCCAAATTCTATCCTCAAACACTGATTCGGTCATGGCGTCAAGAATAATTTTATAATCATAGAAGACGGCGTCATCCTCTTCCTCAATCATCCATCCATTCTCCTTCTCCTCAAATTTTACCATTCTCTTGTGTAATCCCAAGATTGAAGCACAAAAACGAGGGTATATTGAGTGAATGTAAAGATGCATGAAAAGAGAGAATTGATGTATTTTGTAATCCTCGTTATAAGATTGAAACTCACCTTCACAGTGGACGTAGGCCTAGTTAACGGATGAACCACTCTAAATCTCGCCTCTACTTTACTTTTCTTGCATTTTTCATTTTTAATTGCTAATTAAACACGATTACATTTAGATCTTACCAAATTGGTGAAGTACAGCTTAGTACCTTGGGTGTTTAGACCATTTTTTGTGCAAACATCCGTGTTTTTCCTTTTCCTCATTTCAGGTCCGATGAGATTTTCTGAGAGGCACTTTGCTTGAAGTCATAAGCACGCCAAGGAGAATCACTAACGAAGTCAACAACCCCAACAACGGCGTCAACATCGTCACGCCATCAGACAGCGATTCCGGTGAAGAAGGATTTCCAGAAGTTAAAGAAGTTGTATCCAAGAAGGAATTATCGGAGGCGATGACAGGATTAATGAGTCAAATAACTATTGCAAGTGACACAATGATGAAGAAGCTCGAGTCGATACTCGCCATTCAGGACACCACCGCAAAAGCCACTTTAAACGCAACATGTTCCTCGCTAGCTCGCACGAATTATGAATCTGAAACAGAGCTCCCTGCTTCGAGCTCAAGACAGCAGGAGCCCATCCAAAGAATTGTAGGTCGCGCGAATCCAAACTATGAAGGCGGCAAAGCACCTGTGCGTGATCACTCTAAAGATACAATCGCGGAGTGGGAAAATAGTCCTGTTATCATTGGGATGTCCTTCCCAAGGGGAAGCCCAAATTCCATGCCCCCAGTTCATGAGGACACATCTAGATTAGAGATCGATAATAAAAAGGGTGGTCGATCCGTGGAGCAACTGAGCAAGGAACGGAAGTACATCTTGAGAATGGCACGAGAAATTGTGAAGGAAAGCCTAGAGAAGAGGGATGATCGAAGTGAATGGGAGTCCTTCCCAACTAAAACACCGCTCACTGAAAGGATTAAGAAAATTGTATACCTACAAAGATTCGAACCTCCATAATTACAGTCCTATGATGGGACAAGCGACCCTGATGTATTTTCATGCAAACATGACCAGTACATGAATGGGGCTTGCGCTACTGATGAAATTAAATGCTTATATTTCCGAACTTATTTAGAAGGAGTGGCTTATCTATGGTTCACAAAGCTATCATCGCATTCCGTGGATAATTTCGTAACCTTGGCTAGGCTGTTCAATAAGCAGTTTAAATCCCAGGTACTCAAAACTTGGGATGCTACGGAGCTAAGTGGACTTCAACAAAGACTAGGAGAGCCCATCAAAGCTTTTCTCACTCGCTTTGATTAGCAGTGGCTAAAGCCAAGAATCTCGAACCCGGCCTAATCTTAATGGCTCTATAGGGGGGCATACATAAAGAAACCAAGCTGGGGCGGTGGATAAAGAAAAAGAAACCAAGTACACTCGAATGGTTGCTCAACAAAGCTCAGAAATATGCAAGTATCGAAGGAAAAACGCACAGGTAGAGAAGAGTGGAAATGCACAAAGCAACCTAGACAAACAAAAAAAGGAGCAACGAAGAAGAAGATAGTCAAGCAAAAAAGAAGCTGCGTTTCTTCAAGAACTCTGAGTTTACTCCCCTTAACGATACCGTGGGAAATATCTTCATGGCAACTAAAAACACCGAGAGATATCCGGTTTTGAAACAGCGACAAGTCAAAATGCCGCTATGAAGTCAGGAAGATTCTGTCAGTTCCACAAATAGCCAGGGCACGATACCGATGAATGCAGGCACATGAAGTCAGTAAACGAGGGTTAATCCAAAAAAACCATTTGCAATAGTATGTACAAGATCATAAGAGTTGCACCGACTCTCCGCAAGCGAGGGGTAATGCGCCCTAAAGAGGAAGCATCTTAAACCAATCCAAAGACGACGCTCATTTGGGGAACTAGCCACTAATATCTCAATAATGGGGCATTGAACTAGAGCTCTCATTACTTTTCTTCATTCCCTTGATTTTATCTTGTTATTAAGATTGTTTTAACTTGCTTTGCTATTCAGTAGGTTCGTATCAAGCTGCGGTTTACTTGCAAGAACTATGTGCATCAAAAAATAATTATGTGTCTATCTGAATAACATACTTATTGGTCCATGCTAAAAGAAGAACAATCTCTTGGAATGTAGGCATGGTAAAAGCAAATCCGCTATATGTAGCAAGACTTTGATGAAAAAATCCCAGGGCACACACTAAACGAAGCAGTTTGGGAATCATGAACATCAAGCAAGATCAAACGGGAGGAATAGACACATCACCTCAAAAAGAGCAAGCTATTTTAAGACAGGCAACAAGGTTGCACCTCTCATTATGGAGTATACTGAATGCTTAGCAGACACCATTCAAAGGACCATCGCCAAACCTCATTGAAAGTACATGAATATTGCCAAATCTGTCCCCCAGATAAAATTGCTAATCCAAAAGAGGCGTTCTCTTAGGTACGGGACATGAACTCCTTAAAACCGGAGTTAAATTCAGTAGCAAGGATTGATGTCCACCTCCTAGGAATCAATGCCGAAGTGGAAGCAATTCAAAAAGTCCCATGGATAAAATTGCCAAGCCTACTAAAGAAACACCTTCTTAGGTGCTGGACATGGGTTCTCCAACTTGAAAAAAAAAATCAGTGAGGCGGACCAGGGTCTGTTTCCTAGGGCAAAGGCACAAAGTCGGAAAAACAGACATGTCCCAAAACGGAAAAATTGCCGATTCACGATGGGCACCTTGTTAGGTGAAGGATACGAATTTTATCCCTTCTGAGTTAAGGCTCGACGAGATGAATTAGTGTCCGCTCCTCGGGATGAAGCATAAAAATGGAAACGGATTAAACATGCTGGAAGGATCAGCGCAAAACAGAAATCTAGCCGAAAGGGGGTGTAAAAATCCTAGCCGTAAGGGGGTGTCAGAAATCCTAGCCGTAAGGGGGTATCCATTCTAGAACCTTTTTGAATATCTAAAATAATCAAATAGGGTCTAGAATGGATCGAAAACGTATAACCCAAGACCTCCCCATGGGGAACGTATTCAAAACCAACCTCCAAAGGGCTCAGATTACCAGTCAGTCAGGCGTGGGGTTGAATACTACTAAATAAAAGATACCAAGCGCTCTTATAATAATACAAATGCGTAATAATCCTCGATAAGCGATGAACTTCAAAAGCTAACTAAATCCCAACAATAATGATAATAATAGAAAATCGGGCGCAATTGAACAATCAATAAAGCACTAGAACGAATGTGTAAATCATAAAATAAAGGTGCAGCGTGCGACGCACCCACTTGAAAATAAATGAGTTGCATAATAAGAATTAAACCCCTCAAAAGAAAGGGCAAAGGAAGAAATACGCTATCCTAAAACTAAAAGCAAGCTAGCGTTGTTGACGATGAATGACGTAGAAATGTAACCATCGCACAAACCATAAAAGTTACAAACCCAAGTGTACAAGGATAAGCGAGGCTGGCTCCCGCATACACAGGCCAGACTAAAAGTACCACTCAAAATCAAAACCAAAATAATAGAACAGGTAAAGCATTAGCAAGCCACGGTGTTTAGATGAGGTAAGAGATGATCCTTTTCCTAGATTCAAGGGCCTCGACAAGTTTGTATCTATCTTTTTCAAGGCATGAAGTCGTTCAAGATTCTCTTTATTTGACTGCTAAAGATCTTCAACAAGAAAATGCCAGGCACCCATTTGCTCTACAATGTAATCCCTAACAGTGGTAATAAAGCCTTCGACCAAATGCGGGCGTGCTTCCAATTGGTCAAACTCAACCAATATGCAATCCTTCATGACGTCTATCTTACCTGCAATAATCTATCTGTCAAACGGATCTATGTACACGCCGGAACATGAGCCAGCCAGACATTCAGCCACAAAGTCCTCAGCAAGTGCAAGACGACAAGGGTTAGGAATAGGAAGGGGCCCTTGCATTGCTGTAGGATCCAAAGTAATGGACGAGGAAGCCATATGACTAAGAGTAGTCTGAGTATCTGAGCCAGGAAATCTATTTAGCAAACAAGGACTTTGAGTGTCAGTTGCACCCAAGATCCCCTTTCCTTGGGCCATCTTTTGGTTACCGGCCCTCCTTGTCGATTTTTTCCTTAGTCTCCTGGACATGAAAAATTCCATCCTCGGACGACCTATTTCAAAGGAAATCAGCATGGACTCGAAAAACAACTATGAAAATGGAAACAGCTCAGCCAGACTCAGGCAATAGGAATAAACATCTCAATTGAAGAAACCCGGGGCATTTCACCAAATAATTTTTGAACAAATACCAAGCATCAGGGTTTCAAAGAAAGCCACCGGATGATTCATATTCTCCAAAGATGATTACAGAAACGATATCTACATTACACAAGAATCTGGCCGTTGCCCAAATCCCATAGCCTGGCTAGGTCGTTTTGAAACATCCTAACTTGGAAATGCAAGAGTACTCAAATAAAACAAAGTAAAGGAAAAACTCACCCAGGAATATCATGGTATCTCGAAGCTGAAAGAAAGTTGCGCAAGGAAAAAACAGGTGTCGCTGCAAGTACCAGGCAAGATGATAGAATAAGAAAGCCAGAACCTTTTAAAGAAAAATCAAGGAAGAAATATCAAACACAGATTACCTGGTTAAGCTCTCGAGGAAGCATAACTATGACCGTAAAACTTCTTGAAAAATATAAAAGTGGAATGAAGCAGGCTAAGAGTGAATAAGGAAGATTAAAAGGCATACATACAGAGAATTTTCACCAAGTCAGCTTAGTGCCCGAAAGGTGTCTCGTCATATCACACCTGGCATCCTGAAATTCAACTAATCGCACAATGACCGAAAAGGATGCATCAAGCATTTTGCTTATGGAAAAGACAATATCAATCAGCTTAATGAAGCAATATTTACCTTTTGCACGAACGACCCCTCGACAAGTCAGGATAAATCTACAAAACAATGTGCGATTGAATATGTCGAAGCCCGTAATCCCTTACTAAAAGAAAGAAATCATGGACTTCGAGGGGCAAGTTTTAATCCCTAAAAAGTCCATACGCACATTGAGCAAAGGATGCGGAATGGGCGCCATCAGGGTTGGTCGTGCATGATGTTATTTAAGGCACTTAAATGACTTACAACAGACAGGATGCAACCGCACAGAGCCAGATCCAAATATCTAACCTAAGTCAAGTCAACCACTACGACTAAAGATAACGGCACGATATGCTATAAGAAGTGCAACTTGATAAAGATCAAGGTCGTATGTCCTGTAAGTCGCTCAAACACAAAAGCAAAGCAAATCGCCCATTCAATATAGGCGGGAGCGACGGAATGGCACAGCCATAGGGACAAACAGCCACACAAAGGCGGCAAAAGGTCGAGCGCCCTGGAACCAAGAAGGTTGGTCGCACAAGGAACGAAGAAGAATTGATCCCAGTCCCACGTTCTGCTCTTATAAGATGTCTTAAAGAAGTGATTCTCACATGGATGCCCGCTCCTAGGGACTGACACAACTACTCAAGACGCTCGCTCCATTGAATCGCTCGTACGTGGTAACTAAATACAACCACGGAAAGTTGGCTACATCTAGCCAATGGCATGGTTGTAATTAATAAAGTGAGAAATTTGTAGCTGGCATCAACAGATTTCAGGTCATTTCCCAAAAGGAGCTCACCTATAAATACATCATGATAATCAACATAAAGGGGATCGGATCTTCGAGACCATAAAGTGCTGCCAAATTCTATCCTCAACCACTGATTCGGTCATGGTGTCAAGAAGAATTTTATGATCATAGAAGATGGCGTCATCCTCTTCCTCAATCATCCATCCATTCTCCTTCTCCTCAAATTTTACCATTCTCTTGTGTAATCCCAAGATTGAAGCATATAAATGAGGGTATATTGAGTGAATGCAAAGATGTATGAAAAGAGAGAATTGATGTATTTTGTAATCCTCGTTATAAGATTAAAACTCACCTTCACAGTGGACGTAGGCCTAGTTAACGGTTGAACCACTCTAAATCTCGCCTCTACTTTACTTTTCTTGCATTTTTCATATTTAATTACTAATTAAACATGATTCCATTTAGATCTTACCAAGTTGGTGAAGTACAGCTTAGTACCTTGGGTGTTTAGACCATTTTTGGTGTAAACACTAGTAGTACTCCTCATTATCAGGATTTAATGTAACGACCTAGATTTTAGTAAAAAAATATTTAATGGATATTAAATATTTAAAATAATTTATTTGAAGGATTTAGGACCTGAAATTTATTTAAAATAAGGTTTGAACGTAAAATTTATAATATAATTAAAAACGAGCTCGTAACGTCGTCGTAGTTTGTAATATTAAATTTTGGATTTAAACGATTGTACATAATTCAATATAAGTTAGAATTTGTTGAAACAAGAAACATTAGGATCTATTTTACTATAATTTCTAATGAATGTGAAAAATCAAGATTTCGTCGTATAGATTGTAAGTTATGTCCAAATCAAATTTCCAAATAGTCGCTATGGAATTAATTGATATTTTATCAATTTATTAAATATATAAGTAGGGTTTTTATATATAATATGGATGCCATTTAACTCAAAATTAATGAATATTGAACTAGAAGTTATATACAATCCTATTAGGATATATCTATATAATAAAATTTCTTGGTACACAAACAAGGAGACAAAGAAGGGTGGGGATTTATTGTTGAGAAAGACATCAGATGGCTGCGAAGGAAATGCATTTATAAAACTGAGGATTGCAACCCTATCCTTGACCTTCCCACTACTTCTACCCATCCCGTCTTAGCACACGTTCCCCACCTTCTATTATTCCACACGTCTCTCCCCTTCTATTTATAAATTTATTTAGTTTGTAACTTCGCAAGCACTGACAAATTAAGAGGTTTGTAATATTTCTCCTTCCCTGCTCCCCATTCCTCCTCCCTTCTTCTGTGATAATATGTTTTCACTTCTTCCTACGTATTCTCTTTTTTCACAATATAATCATATAATTTAATTCCTTTTTGTTTTTAACTATCTTGCACGTAAGTTGTTTGTCTAAACTTCCTGTATTGTTCCATGCTAATAAGATTTGGTTTCTTACTTTCAGCATTTACTTCAGGTTACCTATTACACATAACTGTTAGGATAAAAAGGGAGCATATTTTCTTATTTTCTTACTTTTTTCTTAATACAAAATGACCACATATATATAGTGGACCTCATGACCTTACAAATAGATACAATTCTAATAGACACAACACTTCACCGAATAGACATGACATTTCACCTTAACAGACATGACTCTTGAACTTCAATAGATGTGACCTTTTAGCTGAATAGACATGCTTCATTATTTCTAACATCCCCCCTTAAACTTGATATGCTAATAGCAAGTTTACAAAGCATCGAACTGTGGTTTTTTTTTCGTTTTTTTCCATCATCTTCCGTAGAAAAACTTGCTCACAACATTTATCTTTATCTGGTTGGGCATGCTCAACTGTTTCAATTGATTGGTTCTTCTGACCATCAACAACTACACTTGGTTCCTTCATCGACCTCTCCACTCGGGTCGTCTCTCGATACTTCTGTATCTTTTTCTTTTGCTTGTTGGATAAAACCAAGTATGTTTCACTGACACCTACTTCACTTGTAGGCAATCACCTATTTTCTAATAGGTATTTCAACAAACAATTCTCGAGCATTAACAAATATCCAACCACATTACCGTCATCGTCCGCAGCTAATGTTCTACGGAACATCTTCTTTTATTCAACGTCATTTTCACTAAAGCACTTCACTGCAAGCTGTCCAATATAATCCTCAAATAAAATATTATGGATTGATCTGTTCACTATAAATACCAAGTGGTTCCACTGATGTCCTTGAAAACTCCAAGTGCAACCGCCACCTTGCAGCAAGAACATGTGTTCCCATGTGTAACGATCCGTGTTTTTCCACCTATTTAATTGGATTATTTTAATTATTTAAAATATTGGTTTGAATTTAAATAATCGAATTTAACGATTTTATTTGGAATATATTATTTACATAAATAATAAAATAATATTTTAATTTCCAAAGTATTTGGGAAAATAAAGAAATTGCCATATACTGGGTTCGGGCAGTTTAAATTTGTCAAATATTGGTTATGTTGGAAATATATCGACGATTTCGTTTATTTAACGACGGTCGAGCAATATGGTTTATAATTTAATCAAATAACGAGCTGCAGCGGTGCGGCAGTTCGCGATTTAGCGTTTTGAACTTCAATTGGTCGTACCGGTTCAAAATAAGTCGGATTTCCTCGAAACAAGAAACGTTGGGATCGGTTTGACAATATCTTTCCAATGGCAGAGAAAAATCCAATTTTCATCGTGTAGATTTTATTGTATGTCCAAATCAAATTTTGAAAAAAAAAATGCTATGGAATTTCCTTTATATATATAGCGCTATATTTGTATAGAATAAAGGGTTTTTAAATATTTTAAATATCATTTTGGCTTGGAATTCAACCCGGGATATTTTATTGTGGTAATATACGATATTCTGGTCGTGTATGGCCGATTTCAATATTTTATTATTATTATACTAAGATATTTTGAAATTGGTTTATTTTATTTAAATTGGCCAGTTATAAAAGGGCCATTTTTCAAACAACCTCAGTTTTCGATGAAACAAATTTTATTGGGACTGTAACAGTAAATTATTGCTAGATTTTCAAACTACACGCAAAACGGTGTTATTCTGTGAGCGTGGCAAAATAAAATGTAAAATAAATCGATCAATTTGGACGTGTATGAACGCTATTTGAGCAAACGAACACGGAATTCGACGAAACAAGTTTCATTTGGACCGTATCGTCAAAATATACTATGTCGTCTAGTCGCGTCTCGAACGGGGTTCGTATGTGAGCGCAGCAGCGAATAAACGACGTTCGAAAACGCGATAGGTACGAAATAAAAATCGTTAGTCAATATCGTTCGACACATCGACTTAAAATAATATTATTTCGATTATAAATAACCTATATTTTCAGCCAAGATCAGCCCAACCATTTTTCCAGCGAACATTTTAAATAAAAGCCCTCGTTTACAAAATCAATTATTTCTCTCGATCCATGAAGATTTACCTATGGGATCCTGAAGCAAAGTGATAGATCGGGACGAGGGCTACCTACAGCCAAAAGCTCAGGAGGTATCGACGCTTGTGGTGGCCGGAATTCGCGATGAACAGCGAAGAACAACTTTCGTTTTTGGCTAAAATTCGAGAAAATGGTTTGATTTGGGAGGCCGGGACCTTGGGGCTTTTGTAGATGGGAGATCAGGCTTTCGTTTGGCTGTGGTCTCGGGTTCTCTGGTGGTGTATGGTGGTCGGAGGAAAGACATGAACGGAGAGGTTGGTATTTGGTTCGGTTTTGGAGGTGGTGACCGGATTTTATTGTTTTCCGGTGGCTATAAGCCTTGATGCTGGTTCGTGTCTGGATCAAGGGGAGGAGTGGAGGCAGCAGCATCAATGGGTGGTGGTCCGGCGATCTGAAGTGGAGCGAGGCGGCGGCGGTTTGGGTTTGAACGGAGGTGGTTTGAAGGGGATTTCTGGCATGGTGGTATACTGTTTGGGGTCGAGACCACCAGTGGAGGAAGCTGGTGGTGCGGAGGTTTTGGCGACGTTAACCGGGAGGTCTCTGGTGGTCGGAATAAGGGATGGAGGCGGTTGAAGTTTCAGGGCAGGTTTGGTTTTCACGGTGAGAAGAGGAGGATCGGGTTTTGAGTTTACAAAAGAAGAAAACGCGTTTTTTGTTTTACCAGATGATGACGTGGCCAAGTCTGACTGTAATTAAGGTAAGTTGATTATAATTTAATTATTTAATTAAATTATTAATTAGCTCATTTTAAATCGATAGATATATGAAAACTTTAAAACAACGTTATTTTCACATACGTTAACGAAATCTGACGAAACTGGATCCGTTGGGATCGCAGGGACGAGACCTAGGCGATGGCACTGACTAGGAGTCGATCTGACGCAGTTAAAATTTCAGCAAATTTTGAGCGTCCATTCAAGATTAAAAGCGACAAACGCGTTAACCGTTGACCAGAACAAACTCTGGTGAGTTAATTCTCACACCTTCTGGAATCCTGTGATGTGGTACATTCACAGTAAAATATATTTTACAGTTAACAGTTTGAATTGGTTGATTGGATGCGATGGATGCAAATTGGTTGTTGGTTGTTAATTTGTTGCGGTTATTTATATTTCAACCATTTATTTATTCGTATATTTTCATCAACTGATATTTGTGATACAAAGAAGGACAGGTTGGAGGGATCCAACCGGATTCCTCAAATAAACTATATTTTTGTTTGTTGTGTATACATATGATTTGTTCACCCTGATTGACATCAAAACTTGTTTGAATGTTGATAGTTGGAAATATATTCACCTGTGTTGTGGTTAAAAATCAACCGACTGTGTTGGCCGAGTAATTGGCAGTAAATGGCCTAAATGTGTGGTTTTAACGTCGTTCGGCCGTCAGGTGAATTGACGAAATTTTAAAGTAATAAATTTATTTATAACTGGATTAAAGTTGTTAAATTATTTTATATAAGGATTTAAAATTGGGAATTTGCAAATAAATATATTAAATCAAGTTTATAGAGGAAATTACTTAGATGGGTTAGACAGTTTTTAAAAGTTGAAATCCAAGGGATTTACCTACGGGTTTGGTAAAACAGGATAATTTTTTTCAAACAATTAAAAGTGATTTTAAATTAATTTAGCTATTTAATTAATTTAAAAGGGGGAAATGAAAATGGAATTCAGTTAACTACTAACTAACATGTACTATGACAAACCAACTGTTTTGGCTGAAACCAATATGAATTAAATTGTTTTAAATTTTCTGAATATTAGTTAAACATGACAAAGGGTTTTGAAATGTTAATTAATCTTCGATTAATTAAAATCAAAAGGAATTATCAAATTTGTTAGTGTTAATGAAGTAAATCGTTATTTAATCAGCTTTTACAGGTAATAATTATTCTTGGTTTAATAAAGTTAACTATTTTAGTATGGTTAATATTAAAGTTAAATATTAATTTTAATTAATAATAATTAAAGCAAATGATCTTTAATTGGAATTCAATGGAAAGGGGGTTAGTTGGAGTTCAGATTTGGTCAAGGAAGGCAGTAAGAATTTAAAGGGGATGTATAATCAAAATATTCAAACAAATTTGGAAAATGTAATTAGTCGGTGAACATAGAGTTTAAAAAAGATTTTTCTTAATAGTTAAATTGGGTAAAGGTAGATTCGGTTGAAAGAAATGTTTGAGAGAGATGAAATAAGTGAAAAAAATGTTTTGAGTACGGGTTAGGGTTAGTGAATATTTACTTAATTCAAGGAGTTATGTAAAAGGATTTTGAACGAGAATTCCAAATAAGAGTAACGGGGTTTTAAAACCAGATCTGAAACCAAGGAGGGAAATGGGACTTTGATGTTAATGGTTAAACTAATATTTTTTGAGGTAAGAACGGGTCGATCAAGGTCTGAGAGGTAACTAAAATACCCAACTTGATTGGCTTCACTATTATCGAGGAATGGAAATAGTTTGGAGTGAGTGGAAGTGTTAAGATTGGGTTTTACCCTATACGAGGAATATCAAACTCTAACGCAAGGTTTTAGGAAATAAATAATATTGCCATATTAGTTTCAAAAGAAATAAGAATATCGATTTCAAATTTTATTGAACATTTGTTACTCATTTAGAGTTGATCGAATATAGTATTTGAAACAGAGTTAGTCAAACATAGTTATTCAGGAAGAGTCGCCGTTGCGTACGACTGCTAGCGTAATTCGTAGGGATGCAGATAGCCTACAGTGGTCGGATGTTTCCTGAGGGAATCAGGCGTAACCATTGTGATCGTTGCGATCTAGAGTCAAGCGAATGGAGTAGTCGAATATTAGTTAGTCGATAAGAGTGATCAAGTTAAGTTAGGCAACTTAAATAAATCCAGTTAGTCAAGTTAGAGTTGATCGTTCAGAGAAAATTAGTCAGAGTTAATCAGAGGAAATTTGGTTAAATATATTTTTAAGGGGTCAAATTGTGTCAAGTACTGAATCAGCATACTCATTGTATTCACACATTTGTTATTTGATAGTTAAAACACCGACTATCAAACCAGACCAATACGATTGTTGGTACGGAAAGACCGGGATCGAATTATATTCGAAAACCATTCCGACCAGCAAATACGTGAAGACGTCAATTGAAGACGGAGCAAGCGAAGACCGCGGATCTTCATAAGCGGAAGGACTACTGGTCAAATTTCTCTGGCTTGCAACTGGGGTTATTTTGATTTGTGATTCTGTCGTGGTTGAAATCCACGGGTTGCAAGGACTACTTGTTACTGATCCTTGGGGTGATTCCTATATAAGGATGCAGTAGGAGAGTGCCTTCAGTTCATCCTGTTCCTGGATGACTTGTATGGACGAGTGTCTGACAGAGTATTTCCAAAGGAATTACGTACGTTGATTTCTTCGAACGTACCTTAGTTGGTGGCGGAGGACGACGATTCTTTTAGCTTAACCGCTAGAGTATTTTTGTGGATGTCATTAGTGATATATGGCGGATCTGACGATGTGGAATTCAAAGTGTATGATGATCAGATATGTTCTGATCTCAAGCCTCATCAACCGGGAAATGACAAAAATCGGGCAGGCAACATGGCTATGTGGGTCGCTCCCATTAGGGTATATGATCACCTATCTAGAGAAATTCCATTTGCTTCGTAATCTATACTTCGATGTTGTTCCTTTACGGGAGCAGTTGCTGATCCCAACCGTCGGTGATATACATTCGATACACTCAAGCGAAATGAGTGGTCGGTCATGTGAGGGCCGGGTTGCAAGATGTTCTTGTTGAACCCAGTGTATTCGCCTCTAGAGATACACGTGCGGAAGGTGGTCCCATACCTTCTCATGGTTGGAAACCCAATATCCAATAAGCGCCCGCAGTTTTGGTTTGTATACTATATATGGGGAGAGTGAGATGCAAGTGTTCCTCTAGATCGATATTTACTTGTATTTAGACATTACGATAATATCAGAGAAAGATACTGATTTCAAAAACGTTTTGGGTTATAGTAAGGTAAAAACCATCTGTGTTTATGTGTGGACTGGTCTTACTATTATCCTTTGATTTCATAAAGGATTTCAAAAGTTAAACAAGTTGTGTGTTATGTGAATTTATCACTTATAGTATTCCAGACTGACCCGGTGTATTTTGTTTTAAATCAAATGTGCTCGGGTCAGACCGAGTATGTTCCAGGTTAGGTTTCGCTTGGAGTGTCAGGAGCTAGAAGCAGGTGGCTTCACCACTAGTTATATATAAAGTTATTTACGCTGTGCAGTTATATGTTGTACTCTGATGATTGGTATGTATATACAATTCTTTTATATACGTGATATTATATTTTGTTCGTTCCGCTGTGAGATTCTGATGTGTTCTTCTTCTTTCTTATATTCTAATATTTCTTTCTTTCTATTCTCACCTTCTAATTTCTTTCTCATGACAATCCAGTGTTTTCGATGCTTGATTAGTCGACATGGTGGTTTTATGTCGATTTTCGGGGTCGAAAATCCGCTGGGTTGTTACAGTGGTACCAGAGCTGTTGGTTTAGAGATAACCTTGGCTCTGTGGTGTGACTCAATAGAGATGGGTTAGCAATAACCTAGATTGAGTTGTGTATATATAATCGAGAGCGCGTATTTGTAAACTTGATTATAAAGTTATTTTTGAAATTATTTTCGCCCAATATATTTTATAAATAATGGAAGTAATGATTTTTCAAATTATTATAATATGAGCAAATTATTTGGATTTGTTAGTGCTGATTGTGTGATAGGTTTGGATGGCGTGCTCGATTTCATGGAGATAAACCTGGACATGAATCGAGTTGGTTTAAAACCAATATGAAATAAAGAAGTGGGACAACCAATCAGATAAATAATTTTGAATAGATAATTAAGGATATAAATGGAGTGATTATAAATAATTATCATCCCGGGTAGATTAAACTGTGTGTTGGGTTGGTTGATATGGATGATATGGATGTTTTGAATATGATTAACATTTGTTTGATGACTAATGGAATCCATTTGAGTTGAGAAACAGGTGCAGAAATGCCAATTCAGTTTAAAATCCATCAAAGACGAAATTCTGGAGTTAATCATATACAGTCCGAATCGAGCTGCAGAATAATTAAGCAAGCTTGAATATAAATTATCGCTTATCGCATAATAACGCTCGCAAAAAGGTACGCTTACGCAAATATGAATTTCTGGATTTTCGTTTGGATTTTTGAAATTGATTTTGATTTTTCCGACCATGAGAGTCGATGTATACTTATTTCTTGAACCTGCGATTTTGCAGATATCCTCCGTACAGGGGAGACTCTGCCGAAATTTTTCCAAAATTTATGGTGTTAGAAAATTTTTGGAAATTTTTGGGAAATTATTTTATTTGAAATAAATTAGTTTAAAACCAATTGGGTCAGTTTGGAAATAAATTCAAATTTTAAAATTAATTATTTTTGGAAAGATAAAGGAATTTAACGTTCTTTCTACCTTAGCAATTTCAAGGACAAAATTATTTTAAGGGGAAGGAATGTAACGACCCGTGTTCTTCCGCCTATTTAATTGGATTATTTTAATTATTTAAAATATTGGTTTGAATTTAAATAATCGAATTTAACGATTTTATTTGGAATATATTATTTACATAAATAATAAAATAATTTTTTTAATTTCCAAAATATTAGGGAAAATATAGAAATTGCCATATATTGGGTTGGGCAGTTTAAATTTGTCAAATATTGGTTTTGTTGGAAATATATCGACGATTTCATTTATTTAACGACGGTCAAGCGATATGGTTTATAATTTAATTAAATAATGAGCTGCAGCGACGCGGTAGTTCGCGATTTAGCGTTTTGAACTTCAATTGGTTGTACCGGGTTCAAAATAAGTCGGATTTCCTCGAAATAAGAAACGTCGGGACCGGTTTGACGATATCTTTCCTGGCAGAGAAAAATCCAATTTTCATCGTGTATATTTTATTTTATGTCCAAATCAAATTTTGAAAAAAAATGCTATGGAATTTCCTTTATATATATAGCCCAATATTTATATAGAATAAAGGGTTTTTAAATATTTTAAATGACGCTTTGGCTTGGAATTCAACCCGGGATATTTTATTGTGGTAATATACGATATTCTGGTCGTGTATGGACGATTTCAATATTTTATTATTATTATATTGATATATTTTAAAATTGGTTTATTTTATTTGAATTGGTCAGTTATAAAAGAGCCATTTTTCAAACGACCTCAGTTTTCGACGAAACAAATTTTATTGGGACCGTAACAGTAAATTATTGCTAGATTTTCAAACTGCACGCAAAACGGTGTTATTCTGTGAGCGTGGCAAAATAAAATGTAAAAAAATCGACCAATTTGGATGTGTATGAACGCTATTTGAGCAAACGAACTCGGAATTCGATGAAACAAGTTTCAATTGGACTGTATCGTCAAAATATACTATGCTGTCCAGTCGCGTCTCGAATGGGGTTCGTATGTGAGCGCAGCAGTGTTGGCTAGCTTTTTGACCAAGCCACCCAGGTTCATTCACAAGAAGAAAGTATGAAACTACATTCCCTAAGTATATGAAGGAACGGCTCGCCCCTTACCGGATCACCCCTTATCGGATCGCACCTCACCGGATCGCACCTCATCGGATCGCCCCCATTTCATCAGTGAAACGACACCTCTATGCGATTCGATCCGTACATACATTACTGCCCAGTATAGACCGATCCGATCCCCTGATGCACGGCGAAGCCTCTGACTCGTTCAAGCACGAGCTAGTCTTCAGCGATCCGAGATGCATGGATCCAGCGACACGTGTCCCCAACCGTCATTTTGACCGATTCTCCCCATTTGCTCGATCTGATCTTCAAGGGGATCACGACACCTGTCCACAACGGCTAATTTTACTATTTCTTCATCGGCTGCGATGCGATCCGATGTTCTCGGGATTCGTGCCATGTGTTACCACGATCCGCCTGACAAAATCAGTTATAAATAGCCCGGAGCTTGGCATTTTTTGGGAGCTTTTTGGCAATATTGAGAACTGATTCCGCCATTATTGTCATACTACCATTTCTTATCAGTTTTATTACTAGATTACTGAGAGAAATCACAATTGTAAAAGTGATCTAGAGAGAAATCATTGATTGTACTAGCATTCAAAGTATAGTCAGTAACATATAAAGTGGACGTAGGCTCGTTAACGCCGAATCACTATAAATTCTGTGTGTTATTTTCTTTTTCTTCAGTCTTCAGTTAAAACTCTATAAGAATCAGAACGATTTGGGTGTTAGGTCCAAATTTTGATCTAACATTTTGGTGCTTTCACTGAGAAAACAGTCCTAAAGCTTCACTATTCAGTTCTTTGAAGATTCCAGCGACTCGGATATCATGGCTGGAAAGAGATCTAAGGAAGTACGAGCTTCGCGAACCAATGAAACCGCGAATGAAGCAGTCGAAGAAAGTGTGCACGAGCTAGGCAATGAGGGAACTTTGGATCGCGGAGCGCCGGGGGCGAACCGATCCGATGAAGATGCCACGCTACGAGTCGACGAGAACGAGGCGATCCGGACTGCTGAAGGGGTTGTTACTCGATCCCGAGATAACGCCTCGAATCCTCCGCGTACCGTGACCACGAACCGATCCCAGGGGGCGCTGCGAGCCACCATCCTCGATCCACAGCGATCTGAATTGATGATCGGACACAACTCGACCTGGAAAGGAGCCTATGGCTTGCTCCTACCGTCCTGGCCCCTCCGCTCGACCTGGCTCAAGCTCTTTGCGCATAAGAGAAAGTGATGATGACCAATATGACCCTACTGCTCCCATTACTGAGGGGGATCTCTCTCATTTTTCCGAAATGTGGGAGAGACTGTTTGATGAATTGGCTGCCTAAAGGCAGGAAAGCTCCGTCCTGCGACAAAATTTGACTGCTATGGATAGAAGGCTTAATGACCTCGCAAGGCAAAGGACGCCACCAGCTCGCCCGCTCACCCCGGAATATTCTTATTCGTCAGAGGAATCGCCCAGGCCTCCGCGGCGACCATATGAGAGACCCGAAAACATAGAGCACCTTCGGTTTGGTACCCTGCCGTCACGAGAAGAAGAGGCACTGGGTGCAGGGCCCTCAAACCATAATGTGAACGATCACGCCGCAACTCCCAGAGCTCGAGCTGCGGACGGTCCTGTACAGAACAGACTACCTTAGCCCCGTCGCCGTGCAAATGCTCATGGTAACAGGGGGCAACGAAGCCCCATCCGAGCCCCGGATTTTGTGACTTCTCCCGGAAGAGAGAAAAGAGAACCCCGCCGAGCAAGAAGCACTAACCCTGAACCTCCGCTGACCAGTGCAAATGTTGCAGCTATGATCCATCAAATTCTGGCGGATAGCCGTGGACAACGGAATGAAGATTGGGGAATCGACCGCAGTCACACCCCTTTCACTGATGATATTTTGGATGCGACTTTCCCGAGGCGTTTCAACATGCCACAGATGAACCGATACGCGGGTAGGTCTGATCCCGTCCAGCATCTGATGAGATGTTCTTGGTCAATGACCGCTGCCGCAGCTTCTGACGCTATCAAGTGCAAAGCATTTCCCATATTCTTGGAGGATGTAGCATTGTTATGGTTTACTCGCATACTTGCAAGATCGATTTCTAGCTTCAGGGAGTTGAGTGAAAAGTTCATAGAACAATTCCGCATCTATGCACAAAAGACAAAGAGTGTGATTGATTTGTTCCTTGTCAAGCAGCGACCAGGCGAGAGTTTGAGGGTGTACCTAGACCGTTTCAACTTGGCCGCTACTGAAGTTAAAGATCCCCATGAGCCAACCGTTGTCGCAGCTCTGATTGATGGAGTAGATAAAGACACTGAATTTGGGAGATACCTGGCAGGCAAGCCACCCCATACTAGAGAATTATTCTACGAAAAAACTAACGTACATTTATGTCGGGAAGAAGTATATGCTAACCGAAAGGCAAAAACGACCGATAAGGAGGAAATCTAGAGCAATGTCGCCATTAAGAAGACAGGAGACAGCTCGGGAAAGGTCGAGGTTAATGTCGGAAATCGGAATCAGGGTGGTCGTCAGTCAGGGAACAATGATAATAATAGTAATGGCAACAACCGGAAGAGGAACGGAGGGAATGACCCCCAGAGAAGGACTCGTCCCAGGGCCTTTGAGAGTTATACGCCAATAAATGATACTCTGGAAAATATCTTCATGGATTCGTACAACGTCCTCCAGAATAAGAGGCCACCTCCCAGAGAGTCGACGGAGAAAGAACGTGAAACGGGGAAGTTTTGTCTCTTTCATCAGATTCATGGCCATTCGACAAATGAGTGCTGTCACCTAAGAGATGCAGTTGAGAGGCTTCTTCGAGAAGGAAAATTAGATGAATACAGAGTAACGCCCAGAGATAGGGGCAAGCCGTACAGGCCCCGAATCAGAACCAGAATCAACTTGCTGCCAGGCCAACTGCCCAGCAAAAGGGAAAGGACATCGTTATCAATACCATAATCGGAGGGCTTTATCTCGCCGGACACAGTTCCAAGGCATTGGATCAATATGTCAATGCAGCCAAGCAACACCTCGAGGTAGGGGAGTGTAGTAACCCCGAGGACAATATCCCAGTAAAGCAACAAAAGATGATGTCCGACGATGTCGTTTTCCGCGAACGAGAAAGCATTGGAGTTCATTCTCCAACTGATGATCCATTTGTAATCACAGTACCTATTGGACTAGCCATTGTTCATAAGATCTTGGTGGATAACAGGAGTTCCGTCAATATTCTTTTCAAAAGGACATTCGACCAGATGAACCTTCAAATAAAATACTTGAAGCCCTGTCAGGGATGGATCCGTGGATTTAACGGAGCATCCACCGCTCCAATGGATTATGTAGAGTTACCAGTTACGCTTGGGGAAGGAGAACGCCAGAGAGTGAGAATCCTTCCCTTCGTGGTTTTGGATGTTGAATCACCCTACAATGCCTTCTTGGGCCGACCGACCCTCGCAAAGTTTAGAGCCTGTATAGCCCCCTGGTGCTTATTATTGAAATTCCCCACAGAAGCTGGCGTTGGTATTGTCAGAGGGGATCAGGTCACCGCACGAGCATGTTATGTTGCCGAGCTAAAGTTACTTCGCAATGGAGGGGACATAGAAACCAAGGGCGCTTCTCCCCCTACAAGGGCGGAGACCTTATAGCAACTAAAGAGGATAACCGTTGGAGAGTCGCCCAGAGGGTTGCCCGAGGATATAGATCCCAGAAAGGACCAAGAACCTGGGGGCAGAATGGAAACTCCCAACGAGACAACTGTGGATGTACCGATCGATGATAGTGACCCAGAGAAGGTCCTTAAGATTGGATCCCCGTTAAATCCGAATCTTGCTAAAGAACTGACAAATTTCTTGAAAAATAACTTGGATGTATTTTCTTGGACCCACGCAGACATGTGCGGGATATCTACATCAATCATGAGCCATTCATTAAGCATTAACCCTAAACATCCTCCGGTAAAACAAAAAACGCGAATGCTGGGCCCAGAGAGGTCCGCTGCCTTGAAAGAAGAGGTTGGAAAGCTAAAGAGTAATGGATTATCAGAGACTCAATCTACCCAGACTGGATTTCAAATCCAGTCCTGGTAAAGAAGGCCAACGGGAAATGGCGAACGTGTATCGACTTCTCGGATTTGAACAAAGCCTGCCCAAAAGACAGTTTTCCGTTACCCCGGATCGACCAGTTGGTGGACTCGACGGCTGGTCATGAACTTCGCTCATTTATGGATGCTTACTCAGGATATAACCAGATTCCAATGCATGTTCCAGATCAAGAACACACTAGTTTTATCACGGATCTGGGATTATATTGCTATGTAGTGATGCCCTTTGGCTTGAAGAATGCAGGCGCTACATATCAACGTTTAGTCAACAGAATGTTCTATAACCAGATCGGGAAAACAATGGAAGTATACGTCGACGACATGTTGGTTAAGTCTAAGCAATCCTCCCATTATACTACGGACTTGGCAGAGATGTTCGACATTCTTCGAAAGTACGGAATGAAACTTAACCCAACAAAATGTTCATTCGGTGTCGCCTCCGGAAAATTCTTGGGGTTCATCGTCAGTTCCCGTGGGATTGAGATTAATCCAGACCAGATCGCGGCAATCAGAGATACTCAAGAACCTACGCAAATTAAGGATGTGCAAAGCCTTGCAGGAAAAGTAGCCGCACTAAGCAGATTTATCTCCAGGGCTACAGGCAAATGCATCCCATTCTTCGAACTAATAAAGTGGGGAAAACGCCACTTCAAATGGACGCCTGACTGCGTAGAAGCATTTCAGAACTTACTGAGGCACCTGGAGAAACCTCCGATATTATCTAAGCCGATGGATCACGAGGACTTATTCGTGTACTTGGCAGTGTCATCCCACGCGATCAGCTCAGCGTTGGTAAGAGAAGAAGATAAGGTCCAAAGACCTGTGTATTACGTGAGCAAAAAATTGACGGCAGCAGAGCGTAATTATCTAAGGATAGAAAAGTTGGCGTATAGTTTGCTGATCGCCTCTAGAAAGCTTCGACATTATTTTCAGGCGCATCCCATTACCGTATACACCGATCATCCACTCAAGCAAGTTCTACAGAGACCAGAGGCGTCTGGAAGATTACTCAAATGGAACATTGAGTTAAGTCAATTTGATCTGAACTTTCAGCCCCGACGGTCAATTCGAGGGCAAGTAATAGCCGACTTCATAGCAGAGTTTACCGTCCCGGAGGAGGATATAGCAAACGAAGAAGTTGATCCTTCAAAATTACTTTTCGATCCCAATGCTTGGAGATTGTATACTGATGGCGCTAGGAACGACGAGAGATCCAGCGCTGGAATAGTACTTGAAACTCCCGAGAAACGATTGATATCCTATGCTATCCGGATGGAGTTTCACGCCACTAACAACGACTCTGAATATGAAGCCCTGATAGCCGGACTAAGGATCGCAAAGGAGTTAGAAGTCACAAAGCTGAACATCTTTTGCGACTCCAAATTAGTTATGAACCAGGTTACTGGAAAATTCCAAGCCAAAAGTGCAAGATTGATTCTATATTTGAAGAAAGTGAAGGAGTTCCTGAACGACTTTGATTACTACAGCATATCTCATATTCCGCGGTCAGAGAATCAGCAGGCGGATAAGTTGGCAAAGATGGCTAGTTCCGACAATCCCGAAGAGACCGGGCTAGCCCCCGTTGAAGTGCTTTCGTCCCCTAGTATAGATCAAATGGAAATCGATCCAATACAAGAGACAGAACCTGAAAGGGAGTCGTGGATGACCCCTCTAAAGAATTTCTTGATGAATGAAGCGCTTCCGACCAAGAAAAGCGAGAGGCATAAAGTAATTCGTAAAGCTGCCCGATACGTTCTGCAAGGCGGAGTTCTTTACAGACAAGGATTTTCGATGCCCCTTCTTCGGTGTATAGCTCATGATGACATTAAGCGTGTGCTGCAAGAGGTACACGAAGGTGAATGCGGCGATCACACTGGAGGGCAAACATTGGCGAACAAGGTGTTGCGGCATGGTTATTTCTGGCCTACCATAAACAAGGATGCGGTGAGATACGCACGACGGTGTGATGCGTGCCAGAGATTTTCAAAGATACCTAGAGCACCTCCTAATCAGTTGAAAACAATGACGAGCCCATGGCCTTTCGCTATGTGGGGAATTGATATTATCGGAAGTCTCCCCATAACTAGGGGCGGAGCAAAGTTCGCTATTGTAGCCGTAGATTATTTCACTAAGTGGGTCGAGGCTGAACCACTGACTACAATCACAAGCAAACGAGTGATCAATTTTATCGTTAGAAACATCATCTATTGATTTGGGATTCCAAAGATTGTGATAACAGATAACGGAACTCAGTTCGATAGCACTGAATTCAGAAATTTCTGCTAGAAATACCATATTGAGAAACGATACACCTCTGTGGCGCACCCGCAATCGAACGGACAAGTCGAAGCGGCGAATAAAGTGATTAAGTCCATTCTGAAAAAAAAACTGAAGCGGGCCAGAGCCATGTGGGCTGATGAATTGCCCTTGGCACTATGGGCCTACAGGACAACATATAAATTGGCAATAGGACATACCCCCTTCTCCCTTGCTTTTGGAGCGGAAGCGGCCATCCCGGTTGAGATAAAGGTACCTTCTCACCGAGTGACTTATTACGATCCGATGACTAATAACGAATTGCTCCTTCAATCCCTGGATATGATCGAAGAAAAAAGGGATGAAGCAGACCTGCGTGCCTTGAGATGCAAACAACAGGTCGCTCGATACTACAACAAAAAGGTTCGAGCCCGAACCTTGGAACCCAGAGACTTGGTTCTGAAACGTGTCTTTCCACCCCCAACTCATATGGGTGAGAAATGGGAAGGACCGTACTCTATTCTGAGCAAACTTGATAATGGAACCTTCAAGCTGGCAACCGTAGATGGAAAGGAAATCCCCAGAGTGTGGAATGCCCAACATTTACGGCCATACTTAACATGAAAATTTCAAATCTGTTCTTTTGCTTTATTGAGAACCATGTACAAGGCACGACTTGCCTAGAATAGTCTGATTTCTTAAAGCAGAAAATTATGAAGTGGACGTAGGTCATGATTCGACCGAACCACTATAAAATTATTGTGTGTCGTTTACCTTTATTGCATTATTTATCTATCTTTCTATTTTTATGAAAATCATTGTGAATCATGCAACGATCACAGAAGCATATAATTATAGATGCCTTCCATCAGAATGGAATGTAATCACAAGTCAAAATTCTGAGGATGCAATAAAGTAAATTATATCGTTGATAGCGCTCTAACTCTCCAGAGCCGAGAGAAAGCATAACGGACATGAAGCCGATGTCCATAAGTCATGGCGGTGTACCATGATCGGAACCGCCTTGATCGAACTCTAACTCTCCAGAGAGAGAGAGAGTATAAAAGCATCTCCGATTGAGCGCTGAGAAAGAGCTCCTTCCCCGCTGAAGCATCGGGGAGCGGTTGAATTGCTGAGCTCGAACTCTAACTCTCCAGAGAGAGAGAGTATAAAAGCGTCTCCGATTGAGCACTGAGAAAGAGCTCCTTCCCCGCTGAAGGATCGGGGAGCGGTTGAATTGCTGAGCTCGAACTCTAACTCTCCAGAGAGAGAGAGAGAGAGAGTATAAAAGCGTCTCCGATTGAGCGCTGAGAAAGAGCTCCTTCCCCGCTGAAGGATCGGGGAGCGGTTGAATTGCTAAGCTCGAACTCTAACTCTCCAGAGAGAGAGAGTATAAAAGCATCTCCGATTGAGCGCTGAGAAAGAGCTCCTTCCCCGCTGAAGGATCGGGGAGCGGTTGAATTTCTGAGCTCGAACTCTAACTCTCTAGAGAGAGAGAGTATAAAAGCGTCTCAGAGTAAGCACTGAGAAAGAACTCCTTCCCTGTCGAAGGAACAAAGACCGACTGGACTATTGAATTTGAACTCTAACCTCGGCGACCGCCAGGAGAGTATAAAGGAGTCTATGATTTAGTACTGAGAAAGGTGCCGGAAGTTCAGTACCACAAGAACAGTTATCTTATGAAATTTTCTAAGTCCCCCATATTCAGAAATAGGGGGCAACATGCGAATAATGCTAATCAATCTTTAATAAGCCCTAGTTAAGCGCCATATTGACGATTGGTTGGGGGCCATATGCATATACACATGAACTTGTACGCAGCAACGCAGCACGGAAATTTTTAATTTTTCTTTCTGTTGTTTGACTGATTTGTAGTTATAATTAGATGGTCTATGACTAAACATGGAAAGTTTATTTGAATACAGGTACACGATGATGCAAAAAGAGATAAACTTTCCTTTATATACGGCAAGCCTACAAAGTGAAAAACAACCTAGAAAACAAAAGTGAGGGCCAGTCTCATAATTACACTTTTTGGCCAGTGGAAAACCTAAAGAAAAAATATAAACCAGCGACAATATCCTATTTACGCTTTGACCTCTTCTCCTGCTTCTGTTTCTCCAGCTTCGCCTTGTCAACGTCGGATTGATCTCCTTTCTTCCTCTTCCTTTTGTCTATGAGAGGAACATCTGACTCTTCGGAAGATTCCTCTTCCGCCTCCTTTCTTTTCCTTTTATCAGAAAGGGAAGCCGGGAAATCATCAGGATTCGCAAAATGAAGTTGTCTGCTGATGGATTTGGGCTGGATTTTCAAAATCATCCCAGTTTTGGGATCAAGTTCCGCGATAGGGACTATGTTCAGAGGCTCTTGTCCCATCATCTTCAAAGCCATCTCCTTTTCCTGCCTAGCTTTTTTGCTGGCCAACGTTTCGTCTTCATCGTCTTCGGTCTCTTTGGCGCCAATGATATCCTCCTCATCCTCTACATGGCTCCCATCCATGTCTTCCAAGGCCTCGATGGTCTCAGCATCCTTGGGGACGTCAGCACTAGGTGCCAGGACGCTTTTTTCTGCTGTTGTATCCTCAGTCTGCATCGATATATCAACACCGGCACCTGGCGAGACAGCCTCCTTCTCCGCCTCTCTTCCTTTTTCAACACCCTTGTCGACGGGCTCACCACGTGTATTATGGGGAACATACGTTACTAATTCAATTGGTTGTTCTACCAGAAGTCGACAATTCAAAATTGCTTTGACAAATTGTGGGGAAAAAAGGGAGATACCTTCCGCAGATCCTCCTTCTTGAGTAGCTGCTGGAGCTCCAACAACAATAGGAGTTAGGCCTAAAGGGATTAGTGGATCATCAGGATGTTATTCCTCAACTCCGGAGGTCTTGGGCTCCACGGCTGAACTCGAACCTTCGTCGACTTTGCCTTTACCCTTAGCCAGGGCCCTCTCCTTTTCTATTTCCGCTTGAATCAAACGACGACCCTCTGCCAGGTCCTCAGGCTCGTTATCCCTCAAGATGTTCTTCATCAACTCGTCTTCATCAGTCTCTTCGACTCCCAATCTCTGCTTCTCACCCTCAACGATGGCATCCCATAAATTGGCTAAGGTAACGTGGTAATCTGGGATCCACGAGATGCTGCGGGTTTTGAGGACTTGGCCCAGGAAGTCAAAAATCATCTCTTCAAACCCCTCGATATTCTTCTCTCTCTCGAGGAGCTTGTGGTTAGAAGCAGTAGCCATTTCGATGGCACTTTCAACATTCTTTTCGGCGAGAGCCGCCCGTCTCTCCGCATCCTCGACTTGATCTTGTAAAATCACCTTTTCTGCTTCAGGCAAAGCTAAACTTTCTTTCAAACTTGCTTTTTCTGCCTCCCAAGTAGCTCTCTCAGCTTCAAAATGGCCTTGTGCTGTTTTCAACTCAATGTTGGCCATTTTGAGATCTTTTACTTCCTTCTTCAAAGCCATCTTCTCTTGGCTATTGGAGTCAAGTTCCGAATGAAAGCGCTTCTTAGCATTCTCCAATTCAATCTTATAATTTTCAACATCTCTCCGCGCTAAGGCAAGTTGGGATTGAGCATCTTCCAGGTCCTTCTCCATCTTTGTCCTTGCCCTTTCGTTGTTATCAAGTTTCGCCTTAGATTTATGTGCTTCTATTTCAAGCGTTCGAATGACTTCTGAAAGGTTAACTGCATGTTTCTTCATCATCTCATACTGTCTGGCTACATGGCGGATGTGCCCGACAACTTCATTATCACGGTTCTTAGGGACCGGTTCCAAGGCTGGAACAAACGTCATCCTATCGAAGAAAATGTCTGGGAATTGTTCCAGCAGCTTTTCCAGCCTACCTTGAATCTCGGGACCATGGATGTAATCCCGTGACCCGGTGGCAGCCAACTCTGGCTGGTTGGAAGGGACGATGTCACTCCTCTCCTTTTCAGACTCTTTGATTGGATCCTTGCCTTTATCCTTAGACTCGTGATGCCTTTTTGACGACCTACTGTGAGAGGGTGCACTTTTCGAAGGAGTTAACTCTTTAGGAAGTTTCTTTCCCTCTGTAGGAACTACTGGATAACTAGGAAGCTTGGCGGATGTCGATTTCGGTGGAGACAGGGGTTGCGAGGAAGTCGGCTTGTGAGAAGGACCGCGAGGGCGCTCAGTACCTGGATGAAGACTATGTGTGCCCTCACGGAGAGAACGATAAGAATAAGATCGCCTGCGGGACATCTTTCCTGCAAAAGAGAAAAGAGCATATTAAAACTTTGAATACTGATGATGTAAGAGTGCGGGGTCAGGCAGTGTGTTTGATTTGTGCATCCCATATAATTCCCCCTAACAGACCCGGGCCTGAAGACAGGCTCATCTGAGTAGTTTCTTGCTCTCTAGTTGGAGCGATGATCTCCTCAGAAGCAAGGAAGAATGGCTCCCCTTCAAAGTCCCTCTCTGTATATACATCATCGGGCAGAGGAATTTTGGTCAGCTCGTGGAATAACTGTTCTTCTGTCAAATCATCGGGAGCAGCGGTTTCGATTTGAGTAGAAACATGGATTTCCTTGGAATTGTCACGGTGGGCCTCATCCCCTCTGTATATGTTCCAGTCCTCATCATCTTGGATGATTATCGGGGAAGGACTCTTGCGAAATTTAGTTGTTTCTACTGCCTGCGAGATGTTCCCTCTCCCTCCGCTGGGGGCACGTATCTATAAGGTTTGCCGCCAGCGCCAAGTCCAAATCTTATATCTAGAAGACGATGCTTATGAAGATTCTCGTCAGTGATGCACTTCTTGATCCTTAGAAAGTCGGATCTGCTTTGTAGAAGAATACACAATCGATTATTGTATAACGGACCCTCCGTTTTCGGGAAGACGTGGTCTGTTTAAAACAAAGAAAAAGGGGGGAGAATGTTAATGCTTTGGCTTCTTGAACAAGATATTCAGTCAAAAGATTAAAGTTTACTTGATTTAAGCCATCTTCTTGAGCATCCGGCCTGTTTCTTTATATAGAACCAATCAGACTTAGGATCCCCTATATTGTTGTATCAATCGTACAGAACCTTCCTATTGGCCGCCGATTCAAATAAAGAGAAATTTGGGGTTGCCTAGGAGCGATGCTTGAAAAGAAAGAAGAATGTTAAATCTCTAAATGTGAGTTCAGTATGTAGGATCTCCGCGTATGCAATATATATGGTGTATAGAGACGCGTAGGCATTAGGATGAAGTTGCATCGGAGCGATACCCAGTCGTTTTAAGGTCTCGATGACGATTGGGGGAAACGGAGGAATAGCTCCTACCAAGCACATGGTTCGACTGACTGCCATATACCCTTCTGGAGCTAAGTGGGGTCTATCCTCACTACCGGGTGTCATCACATCATCCCAAGGGATCCCATGTCTCAGGCAGATTCTTTTAAGCTTCATATCATCGAGTTTAGATGCTAAAGAATCGAAAAATTTCTCTATCCCGAGCGCGCCAGGAATCTCGTCGGGAGCTCGCCTGTCTATCTCGGACTCTTCACTAGATGAAGTACTTTCAGACGGATCCGATTCTGTTGCCTCGTATTCAGAGCCAGAACCTTTACCTCCTGGGTTAATTGGAGGGACCTCGGGGTTGTATTGCTCAGGAACCTCGACTCCGTTTCTGTAACGGATCTTGAAGAATATTGATTATCCGACATTACTGTTAGGCGAGAAAACATGAAAAATGAGATTAAAACTACCCGTCCCCCGTGTGTGCAAGTGCCGGTGTGTGTGCTTGTGCATGCATTAAAGAAAAGTACAAGGATCAATAAAATCATCCAGACATTGGACATCGTTCGATTAATAGATTATGCAGTTGTTCGATCTGGAATGTTCGTATCAAAGGCTCTAACCTAACTGTTCAGAATTTTATGGTGACAAGGCATCGTCTAAAGTTCAAAATTTGTTTGGATCATGAACTACGAGTCGGATCGCGGTGTGTATAACAGTTCGCCCTCCTTCGGATCGCAGGGCAGAGGGATCGCCCTCCTCTCGGATCGTGAGACAGTAGGGGTCGACCCTCTCGCGGATCGTGAAATTGCGTGGTCGGGGTCTTTGCAGCCCCCAACGATACACGCCTCTGCCATCACCACGACCCTCCATCTCGCCACTGGCCTTCATCTTATCCCTCTCCTCTCCTTGCCCACGATCCAAACCGGCCTTCTCTCTTCTATTTCCTCCTCCATTTCTCTCCTCTCTTTCTCATTTCCGAACTCCAACCTCTAAACCCATCAGCCATGGCGCCTCGCTGGTCCCCCCAAAAATCAGAAAATTCCATCGTTTCTTCCCTCAAACCAGTCGAAAAAACTCATAAAAACGAGAGCGATATCGAATAAGGATGCTTTCAGTAGAATTACCTTTCTAAAAGTTGGGAAAACAATCGGATTTTTGGAGGTTTGAAAAACTAGGGTTCTTCCTTAATGGAGCTGGCGGCGCGATGAAGAAGCTAGAAGAAAGGGGAAAGTGAAGAGGGAGTGCGGTTTATATAGGTCACGAGGCAACCGTTAATATTCCAATTTTTGTTTTACTCGAACCGTGAAAGAAGATGGGCCGTGGACCAAAGCCCGTCGCGTCTCGAAGAGAAGTCCGTCCCGTTCCGTGAAGAAGCCCGAACGCTCACCAAAGGATGAGACAAACGACTCGCCACACGGACCATGATTTGCGTACACGAACCGAACCGATAAATGACAAACAAGAGTGGAAACTCGAAAAGTACCTACGAAAGTTCGGAAATTTACCCGGCGAATTTGATAGCGAGGTCTTCAAAGATTCCAGAAATGAGCTACCTGATAAACAGAGAAGAAATTGGAATTGAACGAATAACTGGGTATTTATAAAAATCGAGGGATGCAACTTTTCAGAAATAGTGCGACATTTAAGACAGATACGACTGTTGGTTTGTGTCTCGTTGTGAAAAGGCGATTCTATAGCTTCGAAGCATGCTCCATCATCGATAAAACATACTTCGAGGGGGCAAAATGTTGGCTAGCTTTTTGACCAAGCCACCCAGGTTCATTCACAAGAAGAAAGTAAGAAACTACATTCCCTAAGTATATGAAGGAACGACTCGCCCCTTATCGGATCGCCCCTCACCGGATCGCACCTCATCGGATCGCCCCCATTTCATCAGCGAAACGACACCTCTATGCGATTCGATCCGTACATACATTACTGCCCAGTATAGACCGATCCGATCCCCTGATGCTCGGCGAAGCCTCTGACCCGTTCAAGCACGAGCTAGTCTTCAACGATCCGAGATGCATGGATCCAGTGACACGTGTCCCCAACCATCATTTTGACCGATTGTCCCCATTTGCTCGATCCGATCTTCAAGGGGATCGCGACACCTGTCCATAACGGCTAATTTGACTATTTCTTCATCAGCTGCGATGCAATCCGATGTTCTCGGGATTCGTGCCACGTGTTACCACGATCCGCCTGACAAAATCAGCTATAAATAGCCCGGAGCTTGGCATTTTTTGGGAGCTTTTTGGAAATATTGAGGACTGATTCCGCCATTATTGTCATACTACCATTTCTTATCAGTTTTATTACTAGATTACTGAGAGAAATCACAATTGTAAAAGTGATCTAGAGAGAAATCATTGATTGTACTAGCATTCAAAGTATAGTCAGTAACATATAAAGTGGACGTAGGCTCGTTAACGCCGAACCACTATAAATTCTGTTTGTTATTTTCTTTTTCTTCATTCTTCAGTTAAAACTCTATAACAATCAGAACGATTTGGGTGTTAGGTCCAAATTTTGATCTAACAAGCAGCGAATAAACGAGGTTCGAAAATGCGATAGGTACGAAATAAAAATCGTTAGTCAATATCGTTCGTCATATCGACTTAAAATAATATTATTTCGATTATAAATAACCTATATTTTCAGCTACGATCAGCCCAACCATTTTTCCAGCGAACATTTTACATAAAAGCCCTCGTTTACAAAATCATTTATTCCTCTCGATCTGTGAAGATTTTCCTATGGGATCCTGGAGCAAAGTGATAGATCGGGACGAGGGCTACCTGCAGCCAAAAGTTAGGGAGGTATCGACACTTGTGGTGGACGGAATTCGCGATGAACAGCGAAGAACAACTTTCGTTTTTGGCTAAAATTCGAGCAAATGGTTTGATTTGGGTGGCCCAGAACTTGGGGCTTTTGTAGAGGGAAGATCAGGCTTTCGTTTGGCTGTGGTCTTGGGTTCTCTGGTGGTGTATGGTGGTCGGAGGAAAGAGATGAATGGAGTGGTTGGTTTTTGGTTTGGTTTTGGAGGTGGTGACCGGATTTTATTGTTTTCCGGCGGCTATAAGCCTTGATGGTGGTTCGTGCCTGGACCAAGGGAAGGAGCGGAGGCAGCAGCGTCGATGGGTCGTGGTCTGGCGATCTGAATTGGAGCGAGGCGGCGGCAGTTTGGATTTGAACGGAGGTGGTTTGAAGGGGATTTCTAGCACGGTGGTATACTGTTTGGGGTCGAGACCATCAGTGGAGGAAGCTGGTGGTGCGGGGGTTTTGGCGACGTTAACCGGGAGGTCTCTGGTGGTCGGAATAAGGGATGGCGGCGGTTGAAGTTTCGGGGCAGGTTGGGTTTTCACGGTGAGAAGAGGAGGATCGGGTTTTGAGTTTACAAAAGAAGCAAACGCGTTTTTTTGTTTTACCAGATGATGACGTGACCAAGTTTAATTGTAATTAAGGTAAGTTGATTATAATTTAATTATTTAATTAAATTATTAATTAGCTCATTTTAAATCGATAGATATAAGACAACTTTAAAACAACGTATTTTTCACATACGTTAACGAAATCTGATGAAACTGGATCCGTTGGGATCGCAGGGACGAGACCTAGGCGATGGCACTGACTAGGAGTCGATCTGACGCAGTTAAAATTTCAGCAAATTTTGAACGTCCGTTCAAGATTAAAAGCGACAAACGCGTCAACCGTTGACCAGAACAAACTCTGGTGAGTTAATTCTCACACCTTCTGAAATCTTGTGATGTGGTACATTCGCAGTAAAATATATTTTACAGTTAATAGTTTGAATGGGTTGATTGGATGCGATGGATGCAAATTGGTTGTTGGTTGTTAATTGGTTGCGGTTATTTATATTTCAACCATTTATTTATTCGTATATTTTCATCAACTGATATCTGTGATACAGAGAAGGACAGGTTGGAGGGATCCAACCGGATTCCTCAAATAAACTATATTTTAGTTTGTTGTGTATACATATGATTTGTTCACCCTGATTGACAACAAAACTTGTTCGAATGTAGATAGTTGGAAATATATTCACCTGTGTTGTGGTTAAAAATCAACCGACTGTGTTGGCCGAGTAATTGGTAGTAAATGGCCTAAATATGTGGTTTTAACGTCGTTCAACCGTCAGGTGAATTGACGAAATTTTAAAGTCATAAATTTATTTATAACTGGATTAAAGTTGTTAAATTATTTTATATAAGGATTTAAAATTGGGAATTTGCAAATAAATATATTAAATCAAGTTTATAGAGGAAATTACTTAGATGGATTAGACAGTTTTTAAAAATAGAAATCCAAGGGATTTACCTACGGGTTGGTAAAATAGGATAATTGTTTTCAAACAATTAAACAGTGATTTTAAATTAATTTAGTTATTTAATTAATTTAAAAGGGGGAAATGACAAAGGGAAATCAGTTAACTGCTAACTGATATGTACTATGACAAACCAACTGTTTTGGTTGAAACCAATATGAATTAAATTGATTTAAATTTTCAGAATATTAGTTAAACATGACAAAGGGTTTTGAAATGTTAATTAATCTTCGATTAATTATAATCAAAAGGAATTGTCAAATTTGTTAGTGTTAATGAAGTAAATCGTTATTTAATCAGCTTTTACGGGTAATAATTGTTCTTGGTTTAATAAAGTTAACTATTTTAGTATGGTTAATATTAAAGCTAAATATTATTTTTAATTAATAATAATTAAAGCAAATGATCTTTAATTGGAATTCAATGGAAAGGGGGTTAGTTGGAGTTAAGATTTGGTCAAGGAAGGAAGTAAGAATTTAAAGGGGATGTATAATCGAAATATTCAAACAAATCTGGAAAATGTAATTAGTCGGTGAACATAGAGTTTAAACAAGATTTTTCTTAATAGTTAAATTGGGTAAAGGTAGATTCGGTTGAAAGAAATGTTTGAGAGAGATGAAATAAGTGAAAAAATGTTTTGAGTAAGGGTTAGGGTTAGTGAATATTTACTTAATTCAAGGAGTTATGTAAAAGGATTTTGAACGAGAATTCCAAATAAGAGAAACGGGGTTTTAAAACCAAATCTCAAACCAAGGAGGGAAATGGGGCTTTGATGTTAATGGTTAAACTAATATTTTTCTGAGGCAAGAACGGGTCGATCAAGGTCTGAGAGGTAACTAAAATACCTCAACTTGATTGGCTTCACTATTATCGAGGAATGGTATTAGTTTAGAGTGAGTGGAAGTGTTAAGATTGGGTTTTACCCTATACGAGGAATATCGAACTCTAATGCAAGGTTTTGGGAAATAAATAATATTGCCATATTAGTTTCAAAAGAAATAAGAATATCGATTTCAAATTTTATTGAACATTTGTTACTCATTTAGAGTTGATTGAATATAGTATTTGAAATAGAGTTAGTCAAACATAGTTATTCAGGAAGAGTCGCCATTGCGTTCGACTGCTAGCGTAATTCGCAAGGCTGCAGATAGCCTACGGTGGTCGGATGTTTCCTGAGGGAATCAGGCGTAACCATTGTGATCGCTGCGATCTAGAGTCAAGCGAATGGAGTAGTCGAATATTAGTTAGTAGATAGGAGTGATCAAGTTAAGTTAGTCAAGTTAAATAAATTGAGTTAGTCAAGTTAGAGTTAATCGTTCAGAGAAAATTAGTCAGAGTTAATCAGAGGGAATTTGGTTAAATATATTTTTAAGGGGTCAAATTGTGTTAAGTACTGAATCAACATACTCATTGTATTCACACATTTGTTATTTGATAGTTAAAACACCGACTATCAAACCAGACCAATACGATTGTTGGTATGGAAAGACCGGGATCGAATTATATTCAAAAACCATTCCGACCAGCAAATACGTGAAGACGTCAATTGAAGAGGGAGCAAGCGAAGACCGTGGATCTTCATAAGCGGAAGGACTACTGGTCAAATTTCCCTGGCTTGCAACTGGAGTTATTTTGATTTGTGATTCTGTCGTGGTTGAAATCCACGGGTTGCAAGGACTACTCGCTACTGATCCTTGGGGTGATTCCTATATAAGGATGCAGTAGGAGAGTGCCTTCGGTTCATCCTGTTCCTGGATGACTTGTATGGACGAGTGTCTGATAGAGTATTTCCAAAGGAATTACGTACATTGATTTCTTCAAACGTACCTTAGTTGGTGGCGGAGGACGACGGTTCTTTTAGCTTAACCGCTAGAGTATTTTTGTGGATGTCAGTTAGTGATATCTGGCGGATCTGACGATGTGGCATTCAAAGTGTATGATGATCAGATATGTTCTGACCTCAAGCCTCATCAACCGGGAAATGACAAAAATCGGGCAGGCAGCATGGCTATGTGGGTCGCTCCCATTAGGGTTTATGATCATCTATCTAGAGAAATCTCATTTGCTTCTTAATCTATACTTCGATGATGTTCCTTTACCGGAGGCGGTTGCTGATCCCAACCGTCGGTGATATACCTTCAATACACTCAAGCGAAATGAGTGGTCGGTCATGTGAGGGCCGGGTTGCAAGATGTTCTTGTTGAACCCAGTGTATTCGCCTCTAGAGATACACGTGCGGAAGGTGGTCCCATACCTTGTCATGGTTGGAAACCCAATATCCAATAAGCGCCCGCGGTTTTGGTTAGTATACTATATATGGGGAGCGTGAGATGCAAGCGTTCCTCTAGATCGATATTTACTTGTATTTAGACATTATGATAATATCAGAGAAAGATATTAATTTCAAAAACGTTTTGGGTTATAGTAAGGTAAAAACCGTCCGTGTTTATGTGTGGACTGGTTTTACTATTATCCTTTGATTTCATAAAGGATTTCAAAAGTTAAACAAGTTGTGTGTTATGTGAATTTATCACTGATAGTATTCCAGACTGACCCGGTATATTTTGTTTTAAATCAAATGTGCTCGGGTCAAACCGAGTATGTTCCAGGTTAGGTTTCGCTTGGAGTGTCAAGAGCTAGAAGCAGGTGGCTTCACCACTAGTTATATATAAAGTTATTTCCCCTGTGCAGTTATATGTTGTACTCTGATTATTGGTATGTATATACAATTCTTTTGTATACGTGATATTATATTTTGTTCGTTCTGCTGTGAGATTCTGATGTGTTCTTCTTCTTTCTTCTATTCTAATATTTCTTTCTTTCTATTCTCACCCTCTAATTTCTTTCTCATGACAATCCAATGTTTTCGATCCTTGATTAGTCGACACGGTGGTTTTATGTCGATTTTCGGGGTCAAAAATCCGCTGGGTCGTTACACCATGGCCATCTCCCTAAGCTTCACCTCCAAATTCCTTGCTTCCCCGGCGAACACAATCAGAGAGAAACTCATTATCACCATCAGGATTACATCCAACACTTTGTTTGGATACTCCGGCAACTGCACTGCCTTCATCAATCACCAGCAGTCGACAGACCACTACACTGGAAGAGTGGTTGCTGCAGGTCGCTACTTTCTTTCATAGCTCCACTTCATCACTTTACAGTGAACAGCCAAATTATCTCAATAAAACACCATATTTTCTTGATCTGAAAAGGTCACCAGAGTTGTGTTAATTGACTTCTCCTATTTTAAGCAACCCGGCGGACGGCAACTGTGTTTCGGTGGCTACCGCCGCCGGTAGATAACACCCCAGATCAGAAAACTTTTATGAGTATTACGGCTCTGATACCACTTGTTAGGAGAAAAAATGAGAATATTTTCTTACTTTTTCTTAATGCAAAATGACCACATATATATAATGGACTTCATGACCTTACAAATAGATACAATTTTAATAGACACAACACTTCACCGAATAGACATAACATTTCACCTTAACAGACATGACTCTTGAACTTCAATAGATGTGACCTTTCAGCTAAATAGACATGCTTCATTATAATTAACAAGAATAACCACCAACACGAAGCGGGTATACTTATATGCTTAACTTTCTTCACTAACAGTATGACGAGCTAAGAAATGTTTCTAATGGGTTTTAATATTTTTGCATTTTCAGATTGAATGGATGGAACAACATGGCTACTGATAGTATTTGATATTCACACATTTATTTTAGGATTTGTTCCCATTTTTGTTTCCACAAATTAGTCTCTGTTGTTTTTTGCTTCTCTTATTTTCTTCTTCCATGCCGTAACTTTCGTTCTTAGGTATCTCCATCCATGTAGTATTTATGTTTAATACATATTATTTATGTTAATGAAGTTCTTCCTTTACTGTTTAATGCCTCAATGTTACGAACACATGAATTCTCTACATACTAACATATTATCAAGTATCGATGATTTTCTTCCCTGTTTGTTATGTGAGTTACTTAGATACATATGACTGTCAAATACTTGAGTCTTTTAACCATGTTTGAAAAATGCAGATTTAACTCTCTGTTTCTACTTGCATACCAGATTATTGACAACATAAATATGTTCTTGTACTAATAATATTAATATTATAAGCATTGGTTTGCTTTTATACCGAGCTAATATTTAGCTGCATTAATGAGATCTATGTAGCAAGTTTATACTGGTGCAAAATATTTATTAAACACTTAGGTATATAGCAAGTTTATACTGGTGCAAAAATATGCATATTGCATGAGGCCAATTTGCATGTCACATGAACTCAGGCTATGCGAATAGAGACCAATTCTTCTATGTCCAAGCCCACTGTCCCATGTGTGCCCATCAGAGCCGGATCTGAGATTTATCATGCCCAGTGCGATTTATTAAACTATGCCCAATTGTAAAAATTTTAAACGTCGATATCTAATAAAAAAATTGTTGGTAAGGCATAACTATGTTTTGAAAACTCAGTATTGTTATGATAAACAGATAACTCAAAAAAACAAATGAAAGTAACATAGTTATATTACAAAAAATTATCAATAATATGAAGAAATTTTACATACAAGACTTAAAAATTATTAAAAAACTAAAAACTGAAATGAGTACTGTTGGTAATAATACTATGTGGTGAAATTTGAACCGACACTTTCTTCATCAAAATTGTAAATAAAATGTGCTACTATTCGTACTTCGGTTTCCACTTCCGACCACCAGCCTCATTCGACCGTTCACCATCAAACGGCATTGTAACACAATTTTACATTGTACGGTGGTCATTCACCGCCGAATAGAATTGCGTAGTGGTTGAAAGTGTTTTTCGGAGATACCAATAGTAGCACACAAAATTAAAAAAAAAAACATTTTTTGTTAACATAACACGCGAAAATCAGAAATAAACACTAACATCAGACTAAGAAAATAAAGGTAAAAGCCAACATCAAAATCAAAATTAAGAGTGGCCTAAATAATCTGGTTGATACATATATTGGTTCTTTTATAAAATATTCTTGGTTCAATATAATTTGGCCTTTTTTGCTTTCTAATTAATTTTTTCGTCCGGCATGCTTTTTGTCAAATAGTGAGTTGTTGTTTCTATACAATGCTAGAATTAGTGATGATGACTGTTAGCAAAGATTAGGATACTTACGCAGGAGTCATCAAATTTCACAATTAAAAAAAGCGAAGTACATCGCAAAACCATTCACGGAATAATTTAGATAGGATTACTTACTTGAAACCCTAAATTTCATTTCTTCTTCACAATCCTAACAAGATTTACAGATTTCTTCAATTCCTTTCTTTCCTTCATGCGCCTCTGCCTTCCTTTCTGGCATTATTCCTTTAGCAACTTTTTTGCGGTAGAGATCCTGGATCGCTTTGGGATACCGATACTGAATCACAACTTCGTAAGTCTCCTTTCTTCCCCTTAAACGATAGTTATCTCTTTCCTGATGAGCGAAGATTTTGATGCCCTAAGCAAAATAATGCCCCATGCAATGGCCCAGTTAGCACTGGGCCAGGGCCGGCTTTGGTGTCCAGCAATCAAATCTCTCCATTTCCTTTTTTTGTATTTAGGTCATCGGACAATTAAAGGATTTAACTGCAAAAAGTGGAAATCAGGGGGCTGTGATTGGTTGGAGACACCGGACACATAGAATTTCGGTACAGAACAATTGGTGCGATGTGAATATTAAAAATATGTCATGGGTTTTTGTTTTCTTCTCATTATTTTATTGTAAAAGCTGCCATGTAATTCTATATATTGACTAACTGTCACTCCAGTATGATTGATGTGTTTGAACTAGCATTGCATATATAATTCAAAATTTCCTTTTGTAGTCAGTACTGATGAATAAATAGTCAATAATGGAAGGAAGAAGCCATTGCATCAACAAATAATTCAGCTGAAAACTGTTATGCTAACCAAATGCCATGTATATAGATTAAAAAAGCAATCACTGCGAACATAATATTCTTGAGCGCTATATAACCAAAATCTAATGCAAACGAATAAAACATAATGCATTGCAATAGAAGTAGTAACAACTTCAGTACCTTATCCAAAATCTAATATGTTATTGATGAAAAATGTAATGCTTCATTACTAGGGAAATTGATTGTGTGAATTATATTGTTAGCTCAATTACAGTGCACTAACTTTAGAAATCATGAAATATCAGGAAGACTAATAACATTTATTTTTCTATTGATAAACAATCAAACCTAAATTTTCTGTAATCTCTTCTTCTTCCCAAAAATGTAGATGAAGGCATGCATGCAATTACAAAGAAGAAAATGGTATTAAATGTAGGCATGCTAATGGTATCTACAAGATGGGATACATTAAATTTACGTATTTCTAATTCGTATTAAATGGCGTTAATGCAAATTAGAATGTAACGCAAAAGGCATGCATGTAATTACAAAGAAGAAAATGGTATTAAATGCAGCTATCCACAAGATGGAATACGTAACCTCAACGTATTATTTGCTTACATGGCTGAAAAATATCATTACGCATGTATTAAATGCATGCATGCTGCATGTGTTAAATGCAGTTTACGTCGTCGTTTAAGTGGTATTAAATGCATGCACGTAATTAAGCAAAATAATTTTTTTTATACCACTCAGGGACGTACGCATAAATCTCATCCAGTGGGGGCAGAAAATTAAAAAGATAATTTTTTTTATAATGTAAACAGATTCTCGTGTTCACAAATATTGCATCTTCGATTCAAAATATGTGTGTCAATATCCTATGTAACCATAGAAAATATTACAAAATGACTTATTTGTTACATACAAGCTTAATACAATAGAAAAGAAAACAAAGAAATAATTTTTGAAATATTTCATATGATGAATTCAAACAAAAAGTGTCCCCTGTCTCATCATACAACAAATTATTATTAAGGCTTTCATATGCTCCAGAGTATATGCTCCGACACATCGAGGAAGGGACATAAAAAAAAAAGAGAAGTATCTTGGTTTGGTATTCATGATTTCCGGCTGATTATACGCAATGGGATGGGAAAGTTTGAGTTTTGCTCAACTGGTTTCTTAGAGGTATTATCACAAACACTTTGCTTGCTATTAGTGACATGAGAGGGGATTGGGTTTGAACTAGCATTGGGTGGCACTACAACACATTCTACACTTTCATTTGCTGCATCTCTATTTCCAGCTGTTTTGAAAGTCTCAGTTTTTTCACTACTGTCATCATCAGCCCAACATTCTCAGAATCAAAATAGGTCTATCAAAGGTAATACCTGTGTAATTCGATCATGGACGTCTTCATTGTTTGCTGTAATGTTTAAATTCATCCATCTTTCATCCAATTATGTTCCAGCTTTCATGTTTGTAACCAATGACGGATGCACATCAGGCCTAGTGGGGTCTTTCGCCCCCACTGGGATTTTGCAATTGTTTTAATACTTGGACTTATTTGCATAAGCTTCTACCTAAACAGCTAAACACAACATTTTCTACCCTTACATTAAGAAACAAAAAGATTCAAAAATGGCGTACAACAAATCATTTCTTCCATTCATCTCCACTACGTCTAACCTCAACTTAATCAGCGCCTTCTTCTTCTTCTTGACCGCACCCTAAAGCTCCTTACCCACTCTCTCCTATGTCGAACAATAAAAAGCTAAAGCCTCGATTCTCCAAAAGCGTAACAAGATCTGGACACAGCTATCGAGATCCCTTAGAGTCAACTGCAAATCCAAAAAGCTCAACACCAATTCAAGATATAGGAAGAAAACTAGCGACGTCCTGTAGATTCAGGAATAACATCAATGCTTGCCTCGCCTATGTGGTTGTTGGATTAGGTGCCTCGATTTTAGGTCAATAAGGACCGGGAAACGTGTGTTCAGGAATTGCCAATCCTCAAACGTAAGAGAGGACCGGCCCAACCGATCCAAGTGGTTGCCCAGAGTGCGTAGTCCTGAGCATTTGCTAGAGTGTCTCGAAGCGGAGAGGAGCTTGCCCCTTGCCTCGACTCATGACGGAAATCCAATTTCCAATACGAGATATTTGCGGTTTTAATTGTAGAACTAGTATGGCGACATAGTGGTATGTGGCACTTATGCCGTCTATGATTTATATTTATGATTGAAATTGTTTTGACACTATACACTTATTATAGTATCAAATGATTTGTTTTAAATGTACCAAGCATGTTTGGCCATTATAAGGGAAAACCCTATCCTCCGGCTTGCGTTGCATTGTGTGATGGGACCTGGGTCTTATAATAGCTTCATTTTTCGAAAAAGCATTGCATTATTTATTGATATGCACTGGTATCCTTGGGAGGAAACCCGTTCCGTGTTATATGGCGTGGTCCCTTGAATTACTCTCTTTTAAAGTAAAGTTTTAAATAACTATTTTAGTTCTCACACCAGTCACATGACTGACCTGGGGTTTATTGTTTTAACCTAAACTCTGGGTACCCCTATTTTCGACACGGGCAGCTAGTAGTTTTGGTTTTGCAGATTTATATTCACAGGATCCTGGTTTACAACTGGAATGATATCCGGAAAGCTCTGTATCCGTATATCACCTTCAGTTGTGCTTTGTATTATTTTCCGCTGTTATGTAATTTATTGTAATCTCTGATATTTGTCGAATGTAATTTATTCAATTATACTCTGTTTACTCTTGTATTCTGATGGAATTGTTGTAATAGCAATGAAATGTTCTTCCGTCTGCGTTCTGTTTGTCTTGTCCTCACAGTAATTCGTTCTTTCTCATCTCTTCGGAGACCGGGGAAGTTCGGGTCCCTTCATTTGGTATCAGAGCCTTGGTTTACAGAGCTCGAGAACAAGACACATTATAACCATACGAAAGGATTCATCAGATATTGGATTAGTAATATCCAATTAGAATGACTCGTTAGAGATAGGATCAGTAATATCCTAGAACGAGTGTGAAGAGTATATTTTTCAAATGAAAACAATTTTGTTTTGAAATTTAAACCATTTCATACGTATTTGAATATTTATTTATTTCGAATTTGGACAATCGGGTATATAAAGATTTTGCATATACGCTTCATGAACGTATATTCAAAGTTTTAATATACCGGACAGATATAGAACCGAACTCTAGTAGCCCGGAGATGTTCTGATGGTAGTTCGAAAGATCATCAGTATTTATTTTCGAGTGACGAAAGTGTGATATCTATATATTTCCATTAGACTGGTGTGAGAACCAAAACTTATATAGCTAGATTTATTTGTTGTGATTTGGCATCAAAAACATGATTTCTGTATATATATCAAATTATGAATTTGAAACTCTAATTCACTAATTGATTGATGTTTATGTTGTTTGTTTATTTGTTTGATAATTTTGAACCATTTAGCCTAATTGAACCAAATATTGAACTATATTGAAATTTGGTCACATTTGCTTGCATATACAAGTACTTACATTGAACAGGTCATAGTAAGGAGGCTAGAGCAGAGAATAAAATTTGTTTGCTCGACAAATAGGTACATGTTTACTACATAATTTACTGTTTTGTTTAGGTGATGATGATTTTATGAGCCGATTGGCTAGCCGCTTGGCTTTTTCTTTTTGAGATCAGAAGGCCTGTACGGCAATTTCGGGATTTTCCCGTGGCTCCCGGTGCAGGGGAGGTTATGGCAAAAAAATTCGAAAATTAAGGGTGTTAGCCAAATTTTTGAAAATTTGAAAATTCTCAGAAACTGAAAAGTTGGAGAAGGGAAGCCAGATCGAACGTAGAGTTGATTAATCAAACCACTTTCGACTTTGTTCCTTTTCGGGGACGAAAAGTTTTAAGTAGGGGAGATTGTAATAACCCGGAAATCTGGGCCAGTTTAAAATTTTTATTCTGGCAATCTCAGCGAATTTTGATTATTTAAAATAGATTATTTTAAATAATATCGACGAGAAATTTATTTTGAATATAATTCGAACGTATATATTTATACGCGCCGTCGTTAGAATATAAATAATTATATATAATTATAAAAAGAAATTGAAAATGGCGCGGTAGTTCGATAATTCAATTTCAAACTTCAATTGAATGTACCGGGTGCAAAACAAACCGGATTTTAGTGAAACCAAAAACATTAGGATCTAATTGATGATATCTTTCCAACGAATCTGAAAAATCAAGATTTCATGGCGGGAATCAAAAGATATGTCTAGTTGAAAATTCTGAATAGTCGCTATGGAATTCAGGCCCTTAAAAATGGGAATTTCGCAAACGACCTCGGATTTCGACGAAACCACTTTTGTTGGATCCGTGATGTCAAATTATTGCCAGATTCCAAATTTCATAATTTTTCGAATCAATATATGGGCGATAAAAGGAAAACGTGTTTGACCAGTTTCAGTTGATTTTAATCGACTGGAAAATGGCCATTTTTCCAGCGGTCTCAGAATTCGACGAAACTAGTTTTGTTAGGACCGTATCGTCAATAAGAAGTTAGAAAATATTTTTCAGGAATTTTTCTTGTTAGTATGTGACCCCGGTAAATTGAAATGCGCGTTCAAATTCAATATATAGAGTATATGTTGATTTTAACGGAAACTGATTGTAACAGCCAAATCAGCTTATGGTACATATCCCATTGTGTTCGGAATGGGGGTGAAACGCTATGGAAGACAGGCGGTGGGCCTCGTTTAGAGGTCGTATGTAAAAGTCAACTTTATCTCGAATTTAAAATTAATAAAAAAATATAATAACCTACCTCTCTCTCTCTCCTCCTATAACTTCTAGGCCCCCTGTTCATTTTAATAAAAAAAAGGGAAATCAAATCGCGCCCTAGCCCTATCGATCTCGAGCGCCGCCGCTTGGGGCTTACCGTCGTCGCCGGAGAGGCGCGCCCCACCTCACCTGACGTCGAGACCCTTTTCCCCCGATGTCTCCCTCTCTATCGAAGAAAACCCGTACCCCCTAACCCAACCACCGAAAAACCGCATCGCACCTCCCCTAGGCCCACCGCCGGCCTGTAGCACCTCCCTGACACCACCCTCCGTACAACCCAGCGCCACCCCGAGCACCTTTGCCTCTATCGAACGCTGTAAGTCCCTCCTTTTTATTTTTATTATTTTATTGGTTAATGTAATTAGTTTTAGGGATTTTTATACATAATATTAGGGTTTATAATTTAAAATTAGCATAGGTAAAAACTGATTTTATTATATAGAGATTTAGGATTTTTAAAAACTGATTTTGTATGATTTTTCCACAACTTTAAAACTGAAAATTATTTGACTTTATAATTGTAAAAGACGTGATTTTTATATAAGGCAGGTAATAAAAATGTGATTTTTATATTATAGAAGAAATAAAAATAGAAATCTTTATAGTTGAAAAGGCGAAATCTTTATAATTGAAAAGGCGAAGTCTTTATAATTGAAAAGGCGAAATCTTTATAATTGAAAAGGAGAAGTCTTTATAATTGAAAAAGGAAAATCTTTAAAATTGAAAAGGGGAAATCTTTAAAATTGAAAAGGCGAAATCTTTATAGTTGAAAAGGCGAAATCTTTATAGTTGAAAAGACGTGATTTTTATGTATTGAATAGCGAAGTAAAAATTCGATTTTTATATATTGAATAGCGAAGTAAAAATTCGATTTTTATATATTGAATAGCGAAGTAAAAATTCGATTTTTATATATTGAATAGCGAAGTAAAAATTCGATTTTTATATATTGAATAGCGAAGTAAAAATTCGATTTTTATATATTGAATAGCGAAGAAAAAATTCGATTTTTATATATTGAATAGCGAAGTGAAAATTCGATTTTTATATATTGAATAGTGAAGTAAAAATTCGATTTTTATATATGTAGTGGTTACGTGCAACGAAAGTGACGAAAGGCGAGAACGACGAAGATTTCTATAAATGAAGAGTCGTGGTATTGGATAGCTATTGGTGAGAACTTCTCACTCTAAATTTCTTTTTCTAGTTATATATATACTAGGATGCAGACGGTGTTTAGTAGCACCCGACACAATCGTCCACAGACCATGGACTTGTTTGTTTGATTGCAAAAATTAGTTAGATTATTTGATTGAAATTTGATTGTTTGGTGAAATGGAATGGATTTGATTGATGTGTGAATGGCGTGGGCCTTCACTAGACCGGGGATAAGGCTAGGCCTTGTCCCGTTTCTAGTATCATGCCGTTACGCCGCCGAAATTTTCTAAAATAAGTTAGAAAAATAAAGATATCATTTTTATTGTGTAAATGAACTGAATAGAAATTCATGTGTTGAAATAAAATATTTTATCGCTAAAAATATAATTTTTAACGTGGAAGTGAATAAAATAAGATATTCGTTTACAAATCGACCGATTTGTTTATATACACTGATTTGACTGACATTGATTGGGACGATAAATTTTACACATCGCCCAACTGCACAAATAAAAATATGTGTTTGTTGATTTGAAACCCCACACGGGTATTCGGATAATATACGGCGTACACTAATCCTAATAATTAGTTGTATGTCGATCGATTGATTGACAGGCTGTTATAAGCGTTAGATATCTATATTTGATGCTTATACAGTGTAGTGCACTTTGGATGATGGTTGATTATTTATCGTTGCTATTATATACCTGTGTTTTGTGGAATCCATGTAATTAACTTTATATGGTAATTGATTGGGCCTCATTCCAATTTAGAAGATAAAGAATATTATAAAATAAAGGTTCATGTGTTGACTGTACTCATCCGTTGAGATTAGTCATGTGTTGAACGAAATATTTTAACAATAAACTTTATATCTTTATCATATATTAAATAACAAAAATAGTCACGTGTGGACAGTACTCATTCGTTGAGATTAGTCGTGTGTTGACAAAAATAAATATTCATTTGTTGAATAGAACAACGGAATTATTGAAATATATAAAGCCGTACTGATAGAGATGCGCTATTTTGACGCGAACGATATTTATATCGATTATATACGTTTTTATGCAATCTGAATTGAATCGAATAGAAAACCAATTTGAATTGAATCGAATCGAATAGAAAACCAATTTGAATTGAATCGAATAGAAAACCAATTTGAATTGAATCGAATAGAAAACCAATTTGAATTGAATCGAATGGAAAACCAATTTGAATTGAATCGAATAGAAAACCAATTTGAATTGAATCGAGTAGAAAACCAATTTGAATTGAATCGAGTAAAAAACCAATTTGAATTGAATCGAGTAGAAAACCAATTTGAATTGAATCGAATAGAAAACCAATTTGAATTGAATCGAATAGAAAACCAATTTGAATTGAATCGAATAGAAAACCAATTTGAATTGAATCGAATAGAAAACCAATTTGAATTGAATCGAATAGAAAACCAATTTGAATTGAATCGAATAGAAAACCAATTTGAATTGAATCGAATAGAAAACCAATTTGAATTGAATCGAATAGAAAACCAATTTGAATTGAATCGAATAGAAAACCAATTTGAATTGAATCGAATAGAAAACCAATTTGAATTGAATCGAATAGAAAACCAATTTGAACTGAATCGAATAGAAAACCAATTTGAACTGAATCGAATAGAAAACCAATTTGAAGTGAATCGAATAGAAAACCAATTTGAATTGAATTGAATAGAAAACGAATCTGAATTGAATTGAAAAGAAAACGAATTCGAATCAAATCGAATTGAAAAGAAAATGAATTCGAATCGAATTAAAATCGATTTGAATCGAAATCAAATAGAAATGAAAATAAAAAGGATTTATAATAGAAAATTCAATTTTGATTTGAATTTGAAATAAAGGTTGAAATTGTTTTTGAAACGAATATAAAACTATTTATAAAATTTGTTTTTAATGGTAATCGACGAAATATATATTATATATATAATATAATGGCCTGAATAGAACGCGCCGCGCCGCGGCAGTTCGCTAATTTCGACCATTAACTTCGAACGGATATTACGGGAGATCCGACCGTCGGATTCTCCTAAAACTAGAACCGTTGGGTTCGTATCGAAAAGAGCTTTCTAACGAATATTAGAAATTTGAAATCTAACGGTTGGATTTGGAGATATGTCCAAATCAAATTTGAAAAAGGTCGCTGTAAGTGCAGTTCGATGGCTGTTGATGGAAATCGACTGTACGGGCCTTGATAAAATTATTAAAAATATCAATAATTTGCGTAAAATCATAAGAAATGATTTGGGGAAAAATTGGGATGAAAAACTCCATATTTGAAAAGATAAAAATAGATTTTTATCGAAATGAACTAGTTTTGAATTAAAAATAAAACCCATTTATTTTTAAATAAATAAATAGTATTTGAAATGGGTTTTAAATAGAATTGATTAATGGGTTTATCGTGAACTGTGGTTTAAATAACATTAGTTCTATAACCCAATAAAAGGAGTTTTAATGAATCTGCAATTAGATTGAAATATGCATTGATAATCTAAATTATCAAATTTGGAAAATGAGCGAGAATGGAGTATCACCAGTTTTGCTCCAAAACGATAGTCAAATCTTTAATTAGATTTGAACGTGAAATGGTAATAAATTTTACCAATAACACCGTGGTGTTAGATATGGAGTATCACCAGTTTTGCTTCATGGGATGAATAGATTGGGATTGGGAAATAAAATAAATAACTACTTCGGTGTGGTTCGCTAATCTCGACTAGTTTGGAAAAACCATAATTTGGTTTGATACGACATCAAAAGGAAGATTAAAGGATAAATTTTAAAGAATTTATCTTGGATAAAATTAATGGGAACCTTTCCCTAAGAATATGAAATTTAGAAACTAGCTGTAGGTTAGTTAAGAAGAATGGTTTCCTGGATATTGATCTGATGTTGGTTTCGGCCTTCGGGGTTAATATTTGGGAAATTGCTCTCTTACTGATTTACGGTAGTGACTAATGAATTGGAATGAGGCGTATGTTGTGTTTGTGTAACATTAGTTTTTAACATACGCGGGTTGTTCGGAAAGGCCGGGTTTATACCCATTCTGAATAACCGATTCGACGATATGTCGAAGATGAAGACGGTGGTTGAAGACCGGAAGTCTTCACATCGTTTGGGTGATTACTGATGATCTTGATTGGGCTGTACATCCAAGATGAGGGAATCAGTTAGTGGTCGTCCAGACGTACTTGGAGATCGATGGATATGCGAGGAAAGTGCCCCGGTTTCGTTCAGACCCAGAACGAACTTGTAAATGGATTGTGTGTCCGACATTGGATTTTATTCTGTGTTGATTGATTTCTGTTAAATATATATCTGTTTGGCGGCGGAGAATTTATTCTCTTGCTTAACGCCCTTCTCTGAGACGTACGAGCTTAGAGGTTATATATCGATAGATATCAATCGCATGGCATGAATTGCCTTTGTGGCACGCTGAGTTGCATGGATCAAGGCTTCTGTTGAAAAGCAAGGTCTTGTGTTTGATGATCAAAGCACGGCCTACGTGGCATAGCTTTGTGTATAGCGTGGATTCGCGAGCCTCACACCTCGGTATGAGTTAAAAACGGGATACGGACCGTTGGGAGAACACGACGTTTCTTTCTAGCTTTGGTGGTGTAAGTGACTTACCTGCCCTGACATTTATATACTTTTCACCTTTGTGGTTGTTGGAATGAGGCACCTCGATATTAGGTCTGTAAGGACCGGGAAACGTGTGTTCGGGAATTGCCAATCCTCAAACGTAAGAGAGGACCGGCCCAACCGATCCAAGTGGCTGCCTAGAGTGTGTAGTCCTGAGCATTTGCTAGAGTGTCTCGAAGCGGAGAGGAGCTTGCCCCATGCCTCGACTCATGACGGAAATCCAATTTCCAATACGAGATATTTGTGGTTTTAATTGTAGAACTAGTATGGCGACATAGTGGTATGGGGCACTTGTGCCGTCTATGATTTATATTTATGATTGAGATTGTTTTGACACTATACACTTATTATACTATCAAATGATTTGTTTTAAATGTACCAAGCATGTTTGGCTATTATAAGGGAAAACCCTATCCTCCGGCTTGCGTTGCATTGTGTGATGGGACCTGGGTCTTATAATAGCTTCATTTTTCGAAAAAACATTGCGTTGTTTATTGATATGCACTGGTATCCTTGGGAGGAAACCCATTCCGTGTTATACGGCGTGGTCCCCTGAATTACTCTCTTTTAAAGTAAAGTTTTAAATGACTGTTTTAGTTCTCACACCAGTCACATGACCGACCTGGTGTTTATTGTTTTAACCTAAACTCTGGGTGCCCCTATTTTCGACACGGGCAGCTAGTAGTTTTGGTTTTGCAGATTTATATTCACAGGATCCTGGTTTACAGCTGTAATGATATCCGGAAAGCTCTGTATCCGTATATCACCATCAGTTGTGCTTTGTATTATTTTCCGCTGCTATGTAATTTATTGTAATCTCTGATATTTGTCGAATGTAATTTATTCAATTATACTCTGTTTATTCTTGTATTCTGATGGAATTGTTGTAATAGCAATGAAATGTTCTTCCGTCTGCGTTCTGTTTGTCATGTCCTCACAGTAATTCTTTCTTTCTCATCTCTTCGGAGACCGGGGAAGTTCGGGTCGCTTCAATGGAGGCACCATAGAATAGGGTTATGAGGTTAGGGTTAAGTTTAGATATGTATTTATAGATGTGTTAGACAAACTATGGCCTTTAGATTAGCATAGGAGTCATCAGAGCCATCAAAACCAATGAGATATGTCACCCAACCAACCACAGCGCGACACATAAGCCCTAATCCTTCAGAATTCATCACCCAGATCTGGGAAGATAGGGGTCGACACCCCTATAGGGGGTTCGACACCTATATCGACACCCCTTGGGGGAGTCGACACCCTCGGACGGGATGTTTCCCGCTCATCTTTTATTGGCTGATTTTCAAAATTTGAATTTGTTTTCTAATTTCTAATTATTATTTAATTTAACTCTTCTTTGAATTGAAATCTTCTAAGCTTCATAACTTCCTCATACAGACTCTGATTTACGCAAACTCGGACTCTATTCCAACCAAAATTCCGACGAACGCAATGGCGCTACCCATTTTACTTAATTCCCAATTTTTAAATTAAGTATTCTTTAATTCGTTATTATAATATTCATAGAAAATACGGGGTGTTACAGGCTGCTTCGTGGATGATGGACGTTTATTTACAGTTTTACAAATATTGTTTATTGTACATTTAATCTTTGAAAATTACAATGCTTACCTTACGACTGTCGATTGATGGTTATTGAACTGTTATGAGTGTTTTTATTATTATTCACACAATTGATAGCAAAAACATGAAATAATTTTGCAGTTCCATTGGAATGTTAAATGAACGATACATTCGTTTAATTGAAATAAGACGTTAAAATGGAAAGTGGATTTTTAAATCCGAAATGATTTGAAAATAAATTTAAAATGATTTCGAACAACTTTTGAGAAGATTGAAATGGATTTGAAAGAAAAGTGGATTTAAAATGACTTGTTTAATTCGAATTAGAATTTGAATAGTAAAATTAAAAAGTAATTTCAAGTTAAGTATACAAATGACATTTTTAACTCGAACGGATTGTTCCAGTGTTCTTATTTATTTATATATAAGTTACAGAAAAGTTTGGATTTAAAAATATTACATTTTGAAAAATATTATTATTATTGTAATATTATAATAATACAAAATATTCAGTTTTGACATATAATTCAATTTGAAGTTTAAATCGTTTTTAAACAAATTTATTAACGTTTTATAAAACATATTCGAACTAAAACGATGAAATTTTTTATAAGCAATAATATGGTTTGAATCAGACGAGTCATGCAGTGACCATTCGCGAATTTCGACCATTAGCTTCAAATTGATGCACCGGAAGATCCGACCGTCGGATTCCCCAAAATGAAAAACGTTATATTCATAATGAAAAGTGCTTTCCAATGATATGTAAAGTTTCAAAATCCAATGGTTAGATGTTGAAACAAGTTCAAATCAATTATGAATAAAAATAGCCCAGTGTCGTTGCTGACCCAAAAAAGGATTTTCATAAAACAATATTTTTTAAATTATTAAATATATGGAAAGATTATGATAAATCATAGTAAATGATTTTAAACAGATTTGGAAAAGAAATGAGAAGTTTCAATCCATATTTTGGAATTCGTGTTTTCAGCCTAACTGGCTGAAAATAATAAAAAGACGTTTTGTGAAATTAGTTAAATAAACTAACGATTTCCAATTTATTGACTAATTCGATTTGAAAGGTCAATTTTGAGAAATCTTTTTATTAAGATTGATTGTAATAGAGATTTGGATAGAAATAATCTTCAGATAGTTGGTATTAATTACAGTTGTGTAGACATTTGTCATTCGGTGGAATTTGGAAGATGTTTTACATCGTTATTCCACTTACAGTATTCGTTGATTACGAGAATTGGTGTTGAATATAAGTTGATACATTCTATTTGAATTGTTATATATAATATCAATTGGTTTAGGTTATGTGGTGAATGATGTCTTAAATAATTTTGTTCTTTAACCCAATTAAAAAAATGAAAAGTATAGAATAATTTTTTAATTAAGATTAACGAAGTTTTCTAATGATAAGTTAAATTGAAATTGGATGGGAATCGATTTAGTGATAATCGAGATAAAATCCCTATAGATGAAAACCTTTACTATTTGAGGAATTAAAAAGGCTTTGCCCTTATTCCTTTTATAATATTATATGGGAAATTTATATAAATTATAAACTAATATGATTTCCGTGAAGATTCCATTTCAAATGGAAGTATGATTTTTGGGTTTGTCGCGAACGACGTTTTGAATAACGCTTGATCTTTAAGCCATGTAAAGAAAAAAAATGATTTTTTCAAGATTAGTTGAAGTGTAATCTTTAATTTGATTCAAAATGAAAAAAGGGTAAGTAAACTTACCAAAAAACAAAGGGTGTTAGATATGGAGTACTAGCTTTACTCCGTGGGATGAATAGGATAGTATGAGATGACGATTTGAGAAACTACCTTTATAAGGTTTGATAATCCTGATAAGACTTAGAAACCTTTATTAGAGTTAAATATGTGAAATAAGATTTTTATAATTTATTGAAATGATTTCTAAGGAAATATTTGAACAAGAGTTTAAATGATGTAAATCTTTGATAGGATTTGGACGGGAATAATTCCCAGTGTAAAGAAAATTTTGAGTAAATGAATATTACGAAACGGAATGAGACTTATATAATTTTTATATATCAATTATGGTTTAAAAGATGAACTAGTTATATAAAAAAAACCGGGTTTCGACTCATTCTGAATAACTATACGATGAGTATTAAAAATACTTGAAGACCAGAGATCTTCACATTTTTTGGATTATTGTTGATGTCTCAATTGGGGTGTACACCCAAGATGAGGCTATTAGCGGCTATTGTCCAAACATACTTGGAGATCGACCAGATGTGCAAGGGCCCCTTGTGACACCCCACATTCGTTAGTGTCACTCATTAAGAGAATGCATTAAGTTTGTGAAGTGTTATAGGTAAACAAAAACATAAACATTACAAGACAGATATAAAATAGCAGTGGAATTAAAAACTTTTATTAATCATATAGCATCGTAGTTCAAAACATGGTTACATCATAAGTCTGAAAATACATAAACCCAATACATCATTAAAACTTCTTCCTTGTACTTAAAATATTAGAGTACAATATTAAAGAAAGCATAATCCCCAAATACATAAGCTATAGCCAAGAAAGACATGAATCCAGCAGTACATCTAAGCAACTCCAAGCAAGATGAAAATAGAATCCTGATCAAGCTTGAGTATTCCCACCCTAAAAAACCGGGGGGGGGGGGGGGGGGAGGGGAGGCGGAACGGAAAAGAAAGAAGAGGAAACAAAACGGGTCAAACATAAAGTCAGTCTAGTCCAGTTACTTTTAGCATATAAATAAGTAAAAGCATCATGGTAGGCATATAAAATGAAGAGTGAGATAACAATGTCCTAAGGAAGGTATAACAGGATAAGAAAACTGGATATGTTGCGCTTCTTAAGTACTTTTCTCTGGACCAATACTAGTATAAGAGATATGTAACATGATTACATACTCCCTAATTACTTAACAGAAACATGATGATCCTAACGAAAACATAATGGTAGTTTTAGGTGTACTCTAGTAACAGGTTTTAACCCAAACAGAATTAGCCTGTACGTAAACAGAAATAAGAGGTGTTTACCCAAACATAAATACAGGTACCCCACAGAAGCAGACATGCCTAGATGTACCCTAATTACTACCCTAATTGATCGGCTCCCTACTCCGTAGATACCCCGTGAGTATCACTTCCCTAAAGTGGCAAACCTTCGTGTTGAGTGCACAACCATATCTACTGATGTCACAGCGTCTTATTTTCTTAGGCAGGCGGAGCCATGCACGCACATAACCCCAATGGAACGCGTTGTCATGACACCTTCCCCCACATTTGGATCTCTTACAATTAGCCCAGTAAGTGTGCCCCACTCTGACCTAGGATTTCCTCACTAGGATACAAGCTCTCCCCCTTTTCTTGTATCCCCACTAGGATTTCCTCAGGTTATGTATGTCTATTTGTGCCTTTAATTACATAACCCCCTCATGTTAAGTTTGTGGGCCTATATATAAATATTACCCACCCCCCTTCAGTTTACTTAACCATCCACTAATTCAAACATGTTTATTAACGGTTAAGTTTTGTGGGCCTATATGTAAATATTACCTACCCAAACCAAATATTCTTAAACCTCACACTGTTTTCAACCAAGTTTACTTAACACCTACTCAAGCTAACATGTCCATACAATCCCTATGGATTTAACTAGGTTGAGTATTACAGACTAACATGTTATCCCCATTCACATTGACTTCTTTTCACTTGCCAAAATTCCACTTGCTTATTAATTATATATAATTATAACTTAATTCATTTAAGTTTATTAATAAACTCATCACATGTTATTCTTTGTATTGTAATTAATGAAACTAATCCCTCATTATCTGATTCCATAGTAATAATAACATGTTTTACTTAATATGTAACTAAGTATACTTCATCTCAATTCACCTGTTTTCTGTTCAACGTATTACTACAACTTGACATTGTTTACTTATTAACTTAGTTTTCATAACTAAGGTTTACTAGTAAGTTTTCTTTCCTTTTATTATAACTTATATTATAATTTCCACTTGTCCCTAGGACAAGCCTACTTATTATATACAACATTTTCCTTAAAGTAGTTGATGGTAGTAGGTTACTATCATTACTTGCTTACTCCAATTCATTATCATTTATCCATTTATGGTTATAATGCACTAGACCTCCCACACTGAGTCTACAACTTGTGGATCCTAGTTGTGTCGAGCGGTTCAGGTAGATGTATTCCACAAATCGGGCTTAACCTCGTGTCTTAGCACGTCTCGTATTTGTGCACTTAGACCTCTCACTTTAGATTCACCACTTGTGGTTGCTAGATATGTCGGGCAGCTCCAAGAAGACTTATAGCACAAGCGCAATCTAACCTCATGTCTAAGCGGTAATACCATCCCAAATTTTTGGGCATATTCATATTAATAATTATCCTATTTCAATTATAGGTTTTCCCATGCCCCTTTTCAATTCACATATCATTATGCCCAATAAGCCCATTTTTCCTAAGTCATAAATCAATATATACAATTTATGCATAATTTCGATATTCACATATGTTCCAATTTATGCCCTAATTCAATATTCACATATATTCCAATTCATGCCCTAATTTAATATTCGCATATGTTCCAATTTATGCCCTAATTCAACATTCACATATGTTTCAATTTACGCCCCAATTCAATATTCACATATGTTCCAATTTATGCCCCAATTCAATATTCATATATGTTCCAATTTATGCCCCAATTCAATATTCACATTTTTCCAATATAATTTATGCCCCAAATTAATCTTTCCCAATGATTCCCAATTTCGCGCATTTGCATATTTCAGCGTTAGGCCAAGGCTTGAAGGTAGCCGGCCTATATAAAATAAGAACGGAAAAGAGGTAGAGAAGCGAGTCAAAAGTAGGCATAATAATGAAACAATAATTAACTGACATAAACATGCAGAAAAACTGAATAAGCATATTATGACAAGATTTGGCATGGTGGCAATATAAACAAATAAGAACATATCTGGTGAATATTTCATAATAGAACTAATTTAGTTAATGATTCAAGATCCAATTTTATACACAAATCAAGATTCTCAATTAAATATCTAGATCTAAAAATAACATAAAATCACAGAGAATAGATCTAAGAAAATGGATCCAAATAACTGAGAAGGACACGTTGATTTTGTTGTAGCAATCTTTGAATATGTATAGTCTTCTTTGAATTGATTTTAGAGAAGAATAGGCAATTTAATTGTAGTTACAGTAGAGCCTCGCCATCACCATTATTTTTCAGATGAATAAAACTAGGTTTTGAGGTCCTATTTATAGCCCAGGGTCAATAAACTAAGCGAAGAAACAAGTCCAGGTTTGGAATTGAGAATCTTCCATATCTGTATGGGGGTCGACCCCCCCTTTTGGTGTCGACCCCTGGCTCGACCCAAGGGTCGACCCCAAAAAGCCTGGGTCGACCTCTTGGTCGACCCAGCAGGGTCTCAGGTCGACCTCCAAAATGGGTCGGACCCGTTGTTTGGCCTTCCCGCCCACTGTTTTTTATTTTTATTTTTATTTTTACAGTCAGTTTCCCTTAATTCTAAATATTAAATTAATTACTCTTTAATTTATCATTTTAATGTGTTGTTAAAATTACGGGGTGTTACATTCTCTCTACTTAAAAGATTTCATCCCCGAAATCTCCCAAGTTAAGAAGAATGTATATCCTACCATCCACATCCATCTACTCATCCACCAATCACAGGCATCTATTGTCCTTAAAAGATTTCTAATGCTTATATGAACATATGCAAAGGTGTGTATATGTCCCAATACTAATTCAAAGATCAGGCGGTCTAATGATTCAGTCGACCTCCTTAATGGAATGTATATTATTGCCATGAATCCAACATGTATGCAACAATCCTATTATAACATGTAAGTTAGATATGTGTGCACAATCATCCATCCAAATGCAATGTCCATATGATGATACGTTCAATTTCATCCATAAAGAAAAAGAAAAATGCACACACATCCATATGCAGTATGAGAGTGATTGAGCCGATCTAGTGCCTAATGTGTGTGTATATGCATCCATAAGCAACCACTAGCAAAAACTTGCATCCACTTACATCCATCAAACGTAACATATCTCAAACACATGTTTACATCCATGGGTTCCCTACCTAAAGGTCGAAGATTTGATCAATAGGATACAGACGAATGATAGAAACAAGTACGATTAAATAGATTTTGGAAAAGAAGTTAAGAACGCACCCTTGAAAATAAAAGGGTACAAATTGAAAATCTTATCTTCAGTCTCCCAAGCAGCATCCTCATGGTCATCTCCACACTGAACTTTCTTCAACTTGGCCTCTCGGTTGCATAGCTTCTTAACCTCTGATGCATGAATACGTGTAGGAACTCGTCTAACTGTCGCTTCCCGTTTCACCTCTACTTCCTCAAGCGTACTCGGCTCAACTACTTCTGCTGTATTTTTGCAAATGAACATCCGCTAACCTCTCTGGTAGTTTTACCTTATAATCCATTTGACTTATTCCTTCCATTATGGGAAATGGTCCTACTAATCTTGGCGCTAGTTTCACTGCAGATCCAAAATGAACCACATTCCTCAAAGGAGATACTTTGATGAAAAACCATGCCTCCCACCTTAAACACAATATCAGTACTTCTCTTATTTGCATATGACTTCTGCCTGTCCCAAGCTGTATTCATGTGCCTGTGGATAAGATCAATCTTTTCTAAAGTTTCTCTAATCGTCTAACGTTCAAGTAGAAGCCTAAATCTAATGTATCAATTTTAGATCCTTCTATGAGAACATATACTTGTGTGACTTATGGTCCAAGTATAACTCGAACCTCTCTCCCAGAAGATACTATCGCCAAGTCTTAAGCATGAATACTATATCAGCTAATTCCAAAACATGGGTAGGGTAGTTATTCTTATGAACTCTCAACTGTCTACTCCCATAACGTACTACCCTTCCCTTTTGCATCAGAACCGCACCAAGCCCTGTACCACATGCGTCAATGTATACTGTGAACACTTTGTTTCCGTCGGGCAAGGTCAAGACTGAGGCTGTTGTCAGAGTCCTCTTCAATCGCTGAAAAAACATCCTCTCAGTCTATACCCCAAGAAAATGTTAGATTCTTCTTTGTGAGTTTATTCAACTCCCTATTATCTATGCATAAGCGAAGCGAACTATCCACCTTAGTTGCACCCCATTTAAATATGCTTCGCTTAATAAATCCTTTATTAAGTAGCCCCCCTACTTGCTTGCTCAGCTCCCTTTTTTCCCTTGGATCCATGTGGCGCACCGGTAATGCAACTGGCTTTGCATTGTCCACCAAGTATACACGAAAGTCAGCCTCGCGCCTCGCAGGTAAGTCCCGAACCTCCTCAAAACATCAAGATACTCACAGACTACCGATATAGTTAGTAGATCATCGATAGATGCATCAAGTAACTCTAGGAAACTAAGCATGACAGACCCCTTAGGGTCACAAGAAATCTCGAGGGTCCTCCAATGGAAAATAAAAAATCTAACGACCTTCCTCTCACAATCTCAAATGTCACCATACATGGCTAGCAAATCAATCCCTAGAATCAAACCATAGCCTGTAAAACTGAGCACATATGCATCGCACTCAAACTCGACGCCTAACACAGATATTCTCGAACCCCGACAAATCAAGGAAAAATGAGTCGAACCACCAATGGGGCTTGAGACAACAACGGGATCCACTACTATACTAAGGTACAAAGATTCAACTACAGAATCAGATGTAAATGAATATGAAGCGCCCAAATCAAAAAGAGTCCCTATGGGATGATTGGAAAGAGAAATAAAAACTTTCCTACCTCTATCCGGTACAACGGATATGCGAGCATACACTTGCCCTCCCAAAGATCCTACCCTTTGGTCCTGTCCTTGCTTCTTCAGGCACTACCTATTGTAGTGTACGACTTTGCAAGCATTATTCCTTTTATTGCTTGACCAAATGACCCAAGTGCTCACAAAATTTCTTCTTGCCTTTATTTGAACTTTATCAGGCTTGCCTTCTTTCATCTATGTTCCCTTCTAAAGCCGCCATTTCTTTTTTCATCCTTGGGCTGTGCTCCCTAGCCTTAACTCACTTATTCTCCTTTTTACCATCCTTGTTCAACATGCTAACAAGTCTCTCGAAAGCTGCCTCCATTGCACGGAAATCCTTACTAAGTTTGAGCGAAAATTAGTCGTAGGTGAAACCACTGTGGCTATAGATGGAGGATAGGCACTTCACTGCCCTTCGACATGTACCTTAGCCTTATCATGCCTACACAACCATGCCCCAATAGGGACTCGGTTCCCCAATCAAAATGAAAAGGAATCAAGCGGAGAATCGAGAGATATTACACATGGCTTTGAGGAATATGTTTTTCAAAACAGACTTTTCTTTCGAAAATGCTTTCTTTTAAAACCTTTTTGAAAATAATTTTCAAAAACTTTTATCTAATCTGGTAACCTTCAGCTCTGGTACCAAGTGTGACACCCCACGTCCGTTAATGTCACTCATTAAGAGAATGCATTAAGTTTAGTGAAGCGTTGTAGGTAAACAGAAATAGAAACATTTACAAGACAAATATAAAATAATAGTGGAATTAAAAACTTTTATTAATCATATAGCATCGTAGTTCAAAACATGGTTACATCATAAGTCTGAAAATACATAAACCCAATACATCATTAAAACTTCTGTCTTGTACTTAAAATATCAGAGTGCAATAATAAAGAATGCAAAATCCCCAAAAACATAAGCCATAGCAAAGAAAGACATGAAACCAGTAGTACATCTAAGCAGCTCCAAGCAAGATGAAAGTAGAATCCTGATCAAGCTTGAGTATTCCCACCCTGAGAACCTGGGTAGGGGCAACAGAAGAGAAAGAAGAGGAAACAAAATAGGTTAGACATAAAGTTTGGTGAGTCCAGTTACTTTTAGCATATAAATAAATAAAAGCATCATGACAGGCATATAAACTGGAGAGTGAGATGACAGTGTTATAAGGCAGGTATAACAGGATAAACAGTATAACAAAACGGGATATGTTGCGCTTCTTAAGTACTTTTCCCTGCACCAATACTAGTATAATAAATATGTAACAGGATTACATACTCCCTAATTACTTAATATAAACATGATGATCCCAACAGAAACAGGATGATCCCAACAAAAGCATAATGGTAGTTTAAGGTGTACTCTAGTAATGGGTTTTAACCCAAATAGAATTAGCTGGTACCTAAATAGAAATAAGGGGTGTTAACCCAAACAGAAATACAGGTACCCCACAGAAACAAATAGGACTAGATACACCCTAATTACTACCCTAATCGATTGGCTCCCTACTCCGAAGATACCCCGTGCTATCCCCACAGTAGGGGGTATCACTTTCCTAAAGTGGCAACCCTTCGTGTTGAGTGCACAATCATATCTACTGATGTCACATCATCTTATTTTCACGGTCAGGCAGAGCCATGCATGCACATGACCCTGATGGAACACGCCATCATGACACCATCCCCCATGTTTGGATCTCTTATAATCAACCCAGTAAGCATGCCCCACTCTGACCTAGGATGGAGTACTCGTTTGATACTGTTATATGGGTTACTGACTGAAATGGGTCCCCACACAAAATGGTACAAGCTCTGCCCCTTGTCTTGTATCCCCACTAGGATTTCCTCAGGTTATGTATTCCTATTAGTGCTTTTAATTACATAACCCCCTCAGGTTAATTTTGTGGGCGTATATATAAATATTACCCACCCACCTCCCTTTAGTTTTACTTAACCCATCCGCCAATTCAAGCATGACGGTTAAGTTTTGTGGGCCTATATGTAAATACTACCCACCCAACCCAGATATTCTTAACCCTCACGCTGTTTTCAACCAAGTTTACTTAACCCCTACTCAAGTTAACATGTTCATACAATCCCTATAGATTCAACTAGGTTAAGTATTGCAGACTAACAGGTTATTCCCATTCACATTGACTTCTTTTCACTTGCCAAAATTCCACTTTCTTATTAATTTCATACAAGTATAACTTAATCCGTTTAAGTTTATTAATAATCCCATCATATGTTATTCTTTAGATTGTAATTAACGGAAGTAATCTTACAATCCCTTTTGGTATTATTCATTATCTGATTCCATAGTTACAATAACATGTTTTATTTAATATGTAATTAAGTAACTTCATCTCAATTCACCTATTTTTTGTTCAACGTATCACTATAACTTGACATTGTTTACTTATTAACTTAGTTTTCTCAACTAAAGGTTACTAATAAATATTCTTTCCTTTTATTATAACTTATATTGTAATTTCCACTTGTCCCTAGGACAAGTCTACTTATTATAAACAACATTTTCATTAAAGTAATTAATGATAGTAGGTTACTATCATTCCTTGCTTACTCCAATTCATTACCATTTATCCATTTATGGTTATAATGTGTTAGACCTCCCACATTAAGCCTACAACTTGTGGATGCTCGATGTGCCGGGTGGGTCTGGGCAGAGTTATTCCACAAATCGGGCTTTACATCGCGTCTTAGCACGTCTCGTATTTGTGCACTTAGACCTCTCACATTAGATTCACCACTTTTGGTTGCTGGATATGCCGGGCGGCTCCGGGCAGACTTATACCACAAGCGCAATCTAACCTCGTGTCTAAGCGTTAGTACCATCCCAAATTTTTAGGCATATTCATATTAACAATTATCCTATTTCAATTATAGGTTTTCCCATGCCCCTTTTCAATTCACATATCATTATGCCCAATATGCCCTTTTTTTCGTAAGTCATAAATCAATATACAACTTATGCATACTTTCGATATTCACATATGTTCCAATTTTGCCTCAATTCAATATTCACATATGTTCCAATTTATGCCCTAATTCAATATTCACATATGTTCCAATTTATGCCCCAATTCAACATTCATATATAATTCCAAATTATGCCCCAATACAATATTCGCATATGTTCCAATTTATGCCCCAATTCAATATTCGCATATGTTCCAATTTATGCCCCAATTAAACATTCATATTTGTTCCAATTTGTGAACCAATTCACATATGTTCCAATTTATGCCCCAATTTATTATTCACATTTTTCCATTATAATTTATGCTGACGATTCCCAATTTCGCGTGTTCGCATATTTCAGCGTTAGGCCAAGGCTCGAATGTAGCCCTGCTATATAAAATAAAAAGGGAATAAAGGGAGAGAAGAGAGTAAAAAGTAGGCAAAATAACGAAACAATAATAAAATGACAGAAACAGGCGTAAAAAACTGAATAAGCATATTATGAAAAGATTTGGCATGGTGGCGATATAAACATATAAGAACAGGTCGGGTGAATATGTCATAATAGAACTAATTTAGGTGATGATTCAAGATCCAATTTTATACACATATCAGGATTTCCAATTAAATATTTAGATCTAAAAATAACGTAAACTCACAGTGAATAGATCTAAGAAAATGGATCTAAATAACTGAGAAGGACACGTTGATTTTCTTATAGCAATCTTTGAATATGTATAATCTTCTTTGAATTGATCTTGGAGAAGAATAGGCAATTAATTATAGTTGCAACATAGCCTCGCCATCACCATTATTTTTCATATGAATAAAACTAGGTTTTGAGGTCCTATTTATAGCCTAGGGTCAATGAACTAAGCAAAGAAACAAGTCCAGGTTCAGAATTGAGAATCTGCCCAAATCTGTATGGGGGTCGACCCCCCTCTTTGGGTGTTGACCCCTAGGTCGACCCAGGGGTCAAACCCAAAGAGCCTGGGTCGACCCCCAGAATGGGTCGGACCCGTCGTTTGGCCTTCCCGCCCACTATTTTGATTTTTTTTTTGAATATTTGACTTGTTTGTATATATATAATTCTCTTGCGCATACACAAACTTCAAACCTTCATATCTTCTTCATATGGTGTCCGTTTTACGTAAATCAAATGTCTATCTTAACCAGAATTTTGAGACGGACGCAATGGCGCAGTATGTTTCCCTTAATTCTAAATATTAAATTAATTACTCTTTAAGTTATCACTTTAATGTGTTGTTAAAATTACCGGGTGTTACACCTCTCTCCTTAATTAGATAAGGAACAAGGTGCCTTCGGTTTTGTTCAAACCCAGAATGGAGTTGTAAATGGAAGTGTGTCTAACGTTGTGCTTTATAACGTAATCGATTGGTTTCTATTGATGTTATATCGGTTGGACGCGGAGAACTTATTCTTTTGCCCAACACCCTTCTCTGATACTTCTGGTTTTTAGAGGGTTATATATTAGTAGACACCGATTATGTGTTGTAAATTGAAAATGTGGTGTGCTGAGTGCTGCAGGTAAATAGACCAAAGTTGTTGTTGAAAATCAAAGCTTTGTGGACTTTGACTCCAGAGCCTCACACCCCGGAATGAGCCAAAAACAGGATGATGGATGGAAAAGATATGGGCGAACGTTTCCATCTAGCTGAAAAGTGATGCCATGGTATGGAGCCCAGATATGTTTACTTATGTGGATGATTGAAGCACCTCGGTTGCGGTCTGTGATGATCGGAGAACGTTATGTTCAGGAAAGATTCCAATTAATTGGATAGTGCTGACAGGCTCTGTCACTCCGAAGGATGAGCTGCGGTGAACCCTGGACATCTTGCTAGGGGTGGTCCTAACAGTTAAGGATGATCCTTTGCTTTGGTTCATAGTCGAAACCAATTTCCAATATGAGACTCCGTGTTTTGTATACAATATAGCCAATATAATGGGATGGAGCATTATGCGAGCTAAGATTGATACATTTATTCATGAAAGTGATTTCCACACTATGCACTAGTAATAATTCAAAAATATTTGTTTTTGGGGGGTATCAAGCATGTTTAGCTATTACAAGGTAAAACTCTTTCCTCCAGTTTGCGATGCATTGTGCGATGGGACTTGAGTCCTATAAAAGCTTCATTTTCAAAAAGCATTGCGAGTTGTTTATGATTGGTATTCATATGGGGAAAACCCATTCTGTGTACGGCATAATCCTGGGATTTACCCTTCTTTTAAATAAAAGATTTATAACTCTTTTATTTCTCACACTAGTCCTATGATTGATCCAGATATTATTGTTTCCCACCTAAACTCTGGGTGCCTATATTTTCCATATGGGAAGCTTGTAGTTTTGGTTTGCAGATATTTTATAGTAGGTGCTAGATTGAAGCTAAAGCTATGTCCAGATCATTATATTTCTGCTTGTACTTATATTTGTTATACTCTGATATTATTATTTCCACTAAGCATTGTATTAATTAATGTACTCTGATATTTTTGTACTATGATGTAAAGTTATTATAATAAAAATGTTGTTTCAATTCAGTTCTTATCAGTTGTAATCCCAAGCGACTCGAGGATTGTTGCCATTCAGATCGAACTTGTGTGGTTTATAGTCGATTCGAAAGGTAGGAATTTTCGGTCCATCTCATTTAATATGACATATTGATAAATTACGAGTTTAAAACAAAAATTGTATGGTAAATAATAAAGTTGATTAATGAAAGGAATAACATTCATATTAAATGGATTAATATATATTATAAATTAGAATAGTAAGTGAAACGCATAATGATTAATTGGTCATAGGATCTAATTAATATAACGAAATGCATTTGGTCCAGTCTGTAAAGGTGAAGAGCTCATCGGGGCAAATCATCAAAGTTGTCGGCAGACATGGCGGAAGCATGTCCAAGTTATTTGACGGGACAGAAAGGAAGTGTGGGGCTTATACGTGATGTGAGGATACTCCATGATGGTCCCCTGTGGTAGGCTTGGGGCTGTACCCACAGAGGCATGATCTCTACGGTAGTATCTGGTGAGTATGCCTCAGTTCATTTGTCGTCATGTGCAACCTAAAGACCAATTGAGATGATTTTAGGATGATTTGACGGCTATCTCAGCTCAGGAGAGAAGGCTTCGTGGTCAGGACCTAACAAAGGATTGTAAGTCATCAAACATCTGCCATCATCAGTCGGAGCGTGTGTAGAAATGACTGGAGCTAAACCAAGGGGCCAATGATCTTCACTATCAGGTCATTTGATGAGGAACCACATGTTTGTTTAGATTATTTGTTAAGTTCGGTCGCCTAGGTCTTTTTGAATGGTTTTCATTTGTTAAGGGCTAAGCTAGTAGGGCCTTGGAAAGCAACAGAAGAGACAAACCAAATTTTTATATTTATATTCTGGGCCTAACGAAGCCGTTAGTTTTGGGCTATCCCGAGGCAATCCTTGATAGATATAGTAAAGCCACTGACTGAGTTCTATGAAGAACTCAGGTATTTGGGTGCTCTTATAGCACAACAATAGAAGCCTATTTTCTTTCATAACTGGGCTTAGTACGCTTTCGTAGCGTCGTGATGAAGACATAGTGTGTTTTCTTAGCATGGTCTAGTACGCTTTCGTAGTGTGGCGATGGAGGTCTCGTATGTTTTTGTGGTATGGTGACGGAGACCGCTCGAAGAGGGTACTACGGGGAGTACCTTGATATATTGGGCATATAACTATATATATGGTTTATTAGGTTAATCTACTTAGGAGTAGATGAGCACAATTTATGCATGGAATCGAAAGTGTAATGTTTAATAAACCCAAATTAACTCAATAAAGATAATCCAGTGATAAACAATATGTATATATATAATGTTATTTATAAAAAGTATAATTTGTTCATTTATCAGAAATTGTTCTGACCCCTTCCTCACAACAAACCCGCAGGTTAGGTAGGTGACAGAGATTACAAATTACAGACAGTTGGTATATAGTGTTGCTATTAGGATAAATATTTACTTAGTATTATATTTTATTCACTCCGCTATCCGATATTTTATTGCGAGCTCTGACGTATTTTATCTTCGCTTTCTACACATTACCAGACAAACAACTTAGGTTTCGGTGGACTTGGATTTTAGCATTTTTGCGAAATTTCGGACCCACCGAAATTTGGGTTATTACACCTTTTCTCTTATTTTGATTTCATTTTGGAAGCTTTCAATTTGAGTTTGAGTAGGATTCAGTGGAGCTATGCAGTTAAAGCCCCGCAAAATCCCCTCTATAGCCCTCAACACCCTTCTACTGCGATGCTATTTCTATTTAGCGCTGACGGATAGTAGATCTGCTTTAAGCCACGCTATTTTCTGCTCCACCCGCTAAATCGACGCTTTATAGCACCTTCTTTAGCAATATCAATATACAAAGCTTGATTTGACTAGTTCTCTTTTAAAACAAATTGATAAAATTGATGTAGAAAGATATTGTTTAACACATAAGTTTTTAATATATGGTAGAAATCTATGTTAGTCATCAATTCTAATGTGAGTAACATGATATTCTTTGATTTTACTATACAAGATTAATAGATATTAGTTTCTTCGTAAATGATGTGAGAATTATAATTAAATAGTTTTAAATTACTTATTTTTACATTTAATGCAACTTTTTGCACCTCCGCTATTTCTTCGCTTTCTCCTCGCTACACCTTTTCGCACTTCCACCGCTACAGAACTGCTATGTGCTTTAGCTGCACAGCGATGGAGTTTCTATTTTGCTGTTAATTAACATAAAGAAGAAGTTGATGTTTAAATGAAAATTTCATGTATTCTTACTTTGCCCCTTTTTTCTAGAAAACTCTGTGGTTAATTAGGAGGTTAAGGTGTATTGAAGCCTAATTAGCCTATTAACCCAAAACTTAGGCTTAATTGATGAGATTAGCGCATTCAAGCCCTTTACTTTTATATTTTTACATGTTTAGCATGCACAAAATAAAGTTAAACACAAATCAATTTGTTTAAATCTTTTTTTAAATTTTAACGCATTTGTATAAATTCTAATTATGTTTCAAGTCAATTAAAACAACATTTGAAATTTACACGCATCAAAAAAACAATGATTTCACTATATTTAAATAAAATTTGAAATTTCTACATTTCATATTCTTCGAAAGATCTATACAACTTATTTGAAATATTTGTAGTCTCGATTTTTTCTAACTTACTCACGTTGTACAAAAATTACATTTTCCAAACAATTTATGTATTTTACACTTTATTTGCAAATTTTACATTTTTAAGTTTAAGAATTACATAAATTACAATCCTTTGTAGAATTTAACACCAATTCTTACTTAAATTATTTTTAACATAATTAAATATTGGTTTTTAACCAAATATCAACCTTCTTATAAATCATTAAGATCTCAATGAGCTAAAAATGTAAATTCACACTAAAAGTTCATTATTTGCTAGAAATTTGAGATTTAAGGCACAAGTACATGTAAATCAATCAAATACTTGAAATTTTTACTTTTTATAACTGTAACAACCCGGAAATCCGAGCCAATTCAAAAAAATTATTTTGGCGATTTTAGCAAATTTTGAATATTTAAAATGAATTATTTTAAATAATAACGACGAGCAATTTATTTTGAATGGAATTAGAACATATATATATTTATATGAATTTCCGTCAAAATATAAATAATTATTTATAATTATAAAAGGAATTGAAAATGGCGCGGTAGTTTGAAATTTCGATTTCAAAGTTGAAATAAATGTGTAGGATTCAAAATAAACCGGATTTTAGCAAAACCAAAAATATTAGAATCTATTTGAGAATATCTTTCCAACAAATCCGAAAAATTGAAATTTCATAGAGGGGACAAAAAGTTATGCCCAGTTGAAAATTCAGAATAGTCGCTATGGAATTCTGGCCCTTAAAAATGGAAATTTTGCAAACGACCTCGGTTTTCGACAAAACCACTTTTGTTGGATCCGTGATGTAAATTTATTACTAGGTTTCAAAATTCGTAATTTTCTAAATCAATATGTGAGCGTGGAAAAGGAAAATGCGTTTGACCAGTTTTAGTTGATTTTAATCGACTGGAAAATGGCCATTTTTCAAACGGTCTCGGAATTTGATGAAATTAGTTTTGTTAGGACCATATCGTCAATACTAAGCTAGAAAATATTTTTCGGGAATTTTTAGGGTCCGTATGTGACCCCAGTAAATTGAAATGTGCGTTCAAATTCAATATACAGATTTATATTTTGATTTTGGCGGAAACTGATCGTAACGGCCGAATTGGCTTACGAAACCTATCCCATTGTGTTCGTAATGGGGGTAATTAGCTATGGATGACAGTCGGTGGGCTCGATTTCGACATCGAAATAAAAACTTACTTTTTGGTGGAAATAAAATAATAATTAAATATATTATGTATAAACCTAAACCCCCACATCCCTTTTCTCATTTGCTGAACATCGATAAAACCTCTTCGACCTAGCTAAACCCGCTTCCATCCACGCTCCGGCGATCCGCCACTCTTCGCGCCGTCAACGCCCTCGCCGCACCAACCCCTCTCCTTCCCTCCCTCGCTTCTCTCTCCTCTGCCCCGCGCATTCCTCGATAGCCGAAACCCCCCATCAGCGAACCCTAGCTCCACAATCTGCTGCCAACTAGCCCTCTAAGACCACCGCGCCGACCTGAAGAAAACCCCTTCCGCCGTTAACAGCTCCGACGCCGATCCTCCGGCCTAGCATCCCTCCTCCAACCGATTTACTGTGAGTTCTCCCCTTTTCCTTTTCTTTCTTTATTTATTTATTTAAAACTAAAATTTATTTAAATTAAAACTGAATTAAATATGAATAGCTAGAGAAAAGAAAAACAGGATTTTATTGCTTATGATTTTTACTTAAGAAGGGTAATGAATTTTACTTAAGAAAGGTAATGAATTTTACTTAAGAAAATTAATGCTTTTTATTTTAAGTAGGGTAATGATTTTTATTTAATAAAGAGGTTTGGTTTTTATTTAACAAAAAGGTTTGATTTTTGATTATATAAAGATATGATCTTTGATGAAGAAAAATATGATTCTACATAGAAGAAAATACGATTTCTCATTATACAAACGGTATGATTTTTCCTTTATGAGAAGATTATATTTTTAATGAACGAAAGGTCGGATTTTTTATGTAGGAAAGATTGGATTTTTGATGTAGAAATGTGATTTTTATATGAATTCTCTAAAGATACAAATTCAATTTTTATATATATGAAGTGAAGATAAAAAAATTCGATTTTTATATTATGAAGTTAGCGAAGTAAAGATATGATTTTTATATACTAGAGAATTTAATAATATGATTTTTATATATGTAGCGAATACGGGCGACGAAAGTGGCGAAGGGCGAGCATGGCGAAGATTTCCTACATATGAAGAGTCGCGGCATTTGGTCTAGCCTATTGGTGACAACTCCTCACTTTTATTTTATTTTCTAGTTGAAATATATTCTAGGATGCAGACGGTGCTTAGCAGCACCCGACACCCGTCGTCCAAAGACCATGGATGACTTGTTTGTTTGGTTGCTGTGTTGTGAAATTTGATTGTGTGTCGTAGAATGAAATAAAATATTTTATAGTGGAAAATATTTTATAGTTAAAATTATGATTTTTAACGTGTATATAAAATAAATATTTATAAACAAATCGAACGATTTGTTTATATACACTGATTTGACTGATATTGATTGGGACGATAAATTTTACACATCGCCCAACTGCACAAATAAAAATCTGTGTTTGTTGATTTGAAACCCCACACGGGTATTGGGATGATACTTAACGTACACTAATCCCGATTGTTTAGTTGTATGTCAATCGATGGGTTGACAGACTGTGTAAGCGTTTATTATTGATATTTAATGCTTATGCAGTGGTGTGGTGCACTCTGGATGATGGTTGATGATATATCGTTGCTGTTATATTCATGTGTCGTAGGGAATCCATATAATTAACGTTATATGGTAATTGATTGGGCCTCATTCTAAATTGAAAATAAGAAATATAATTTCATGTGTTGAAATAAAATAATTTCATGTGTTAAAATAAAAAATATTCATGTGTTGAATAAAATATATATTCATGTGTTTAATAAAATATATATTCATGTGTTGATTAAAAGCAAATATCTTGTGTTGAAGAAAATATTCATTTGTTGAATAGAATAAGTTATTGAAATATATAAAGCCGTGTTGATTAGATTGACGCTATTTCGACGTGAACGATATTTGTATCGGTTTTATTCATTTTTATAATGAATATAGAAAAGAAAGTGATTTCAAAATATAACGTTTTGAAAATATTATCATTTGTATATCGATGATGTGGAATATTCAATTTTGATTCGAAATTGAATATGAAGTTGAAATCGTTTCGAAAACGAATTTCAATCGATTTATATTATACGTTTTGAAAGGAAATCGATGAAATATATATAATATATGTTATATATATAATGGCCTGAATAGAACATGCCGCGCCGTGGTAGTTCGCGAATTTCGACCATTGACTTCGAATGGATATTACGGGAGATCTGACCGTCGGATTCTCCTAAAACTGGAACCGTTGGGTTCGTATCGAAAAGAGATTTCGAACAAATATTAGAAATTTGAAATCTAACGGTTGGATTTGGAATTATGTCCAAATCAAATTTGGAAAAGGTCATTGTAAGTGCAGTTCGATGGCCGTTGATGGAATTCGACTATACGGGCCTTGATAAAATTATTAAAAATAGTATTAATTTGTGTAAAATCATAAGAAATGATTTGTGAAGAATTGGGATGAAAAATTCCATATTTGAAAAGATAAAAATAGATTTTTATCAAAATGAACTAGTTTTGAACTAGAATAATAATCTATTTATTTTTAAATAAATAAATTGGATTTGAAATGGTTTTAAAAGTAACCAGAATTTTCAATAATTGAATTGGAATGGATTTGAATCGAAATTGTCTTTAGAATATTTCGATGTTGGATTTCGTGATGATACAGATATTGTTATGGGAATTTGAAAGATATATTTATATCATTATTTCCAATACGATATTTGTTGGTCGTAGAATTCGATATTGAATATAAGCCGATATAATTTCTATTCAGAGCCTTGTATTTAATATCAAATGGGATTTGGGTTTTTTTTGAATGGTGTCTTCATTAACACTGTTCTTAAACCCAGTTGAGAAAAAGATTAATTTTTTTATTTAGATTTAATGAAATGTACCAATTAAATGGTATTTAATTGGAATTGAATTTGAATTGATTTTTGGGTTTATCATTAATGGTGTTTTAAATAACACTTGTTCTTTAACCCGATAATTAATGAATATGATTTTGGGTTTATCGTGAACCGTGTTTTAAAGGACATTGGTTCTTTAACCCAGTTAAAGACAGGATGTGATTTCCTAAGTTGAATAATCATTAATATTGATTTTTGGGAAGATTAAAACCAAGTGGAGTTTTAATGAATCTTTAATTATATTGAAATGATCGAGAATGAAGTATCACCAGTTTTGCTCCAGGCGATAGTTAAATCTTTAATTAGATTTGAACGTGAAATGGTAATTGAATTTACCGACAACATCGTGGTGTTAGATATGAAGTATTACCAGTTTTACTTCATGGGATGAATAGGTTGGGATTGAGAAATTAAAACAAATGATTACTTCGGTAATGTTCGTTAATCCCGGCCAGTTTGGATAAACCATAATTTGGTTTGAATTGATGTTCAAAAGAAGATTAAAGAATAAATTTGAGGAATTTATCTATAATAAAATTAATGGGAACCTATCCCTAAGAATGTGAAATTTAGAAACTAACAGGGGATCAGTTAAGTTGAACGGTTTCTTGGATATTGATTTGATGCTGCTTTTGGCCTTCGGGGTTGATATTTGGGGAATTATTCTCTTACTAATTTACGATTAGTGACTGATGAATTAGAATGAGGCATATGTTGTGTTTGTGTAACACTTGTTTATTAAATACGCGAGTTATTTAGAAAGACCAGGTTTATCCCATTCTAAATAACTGATACGACGATAAGTCGAAGAGGAAGACGGTGGTCGAAGACCGGAGGTCTTCACATCATTTGGATGATTCCTAATGATCTTGATTGGGGTGTACACCCAAGATGAGGGAATAAGTTGGTGATCGTCCAGACGTACTTGGAGATCGATGGATATGCGAGGTACAAGGTGCCTCTGGTTTCGTTCGTGCCCAAAACGAACTTGTAAATGGACTGTGTGTTTGACACTGGATTTTATTCTGTGTGATTTATTTCTATTAAATATGTATCTATTTGGCGGCAGAGAATTTATTCTCTTGCTTAATGCTCTTCTCTGAGACGTACGAGCTCAGAGGTTATATATTGATTGATATCAAACGCATTGAGTGAATTGCCTGTGTGGCATGCCTAAGTGGCAATATGATCGAGGCTTCTGTTGAAAAGCAGTGTCTTGTGGTTGATGATCAAAGCACGGCCTGTGTGGCATAGCTTTGTGTAGCGTTGATTCGCGAGCCTCACACCCCGGTTGTGAACCAGAAACGGGAGAAGGATCCAGGGAGGGCATGTGTCTCTTTCTAGCTAGAAGTGGCGTCTGTGGTTTTACACGCCCTGACGAGTTTGACTTATGTTGTTATTGCTGTTGCAAGGCGCCTCAGATATATCAGTCATTCTCGAACCGATGGAGTCATTCGTTGGCTCATTTACGCCCCATAGGGCGGGGAGACATAGTGTTCAGGGTTTCGTCTAATCCAATCGAGTGGACCAACCCTGTATCTCTAAGGGACGATGCGTTTTGTTCCTGAGACATGGGCTAGATTGTCTCGAATTTGGTAAGGACGATCCCATGCCTTGGTTCATAGACGGAAATCCAACTTCCAATACGTGACTTTGTGGTTTTGATTGTAGAGCCTAGTATGGCGACATAATGGGATGGGGCACTTATGCCGTCTATGATTGATACTTATGATTTGAAGTTGTTTTATGCACTATACACTTATAGTAATAATAAAACATGGAATTACACGTACCAAGCATTCTTGGCTATTATAAGGTAAAAACCCTATCCTCCGGTTTGCGTTGCATTGTGTGATGGGACCTGGGTCTTATAATAGCTTCATTGTTCTTTATTTAGCATTGCGCTGTTGTTTTATGAACTGGTATTCTTGGGAGGAAACCCATTCCGTTTTATATGGCGTGGTCCCTTGATTTATCTTACTTTAAAATAACGATTAATAACTGTTTTAGTTCTCACACTAGTCACATGACTGACCTGGAGTTTATTGTTTTAACCTAAACTCTGGGTGCCCCTATTTTCCGCACGGGCAGCTAGTAGTTTTTGTTTTGCAGATTTATATTCACAGGAACCTGGTATATAGCTGGAATGATATCCGGAAAGCTCTTTATCCGTACATCTCTTTCAGTTGTGTTTTGTATTATTTTTCCGCTGCGATGTATTTAAATGTAATTTAAATCCTGATATTTTCTGTTGTATAATATTTGGTTATACTTTGTATATTCTTGTATTCTGATTATATTGTTGTAATATACAATGAAATATTCTTCTGCTTGCGTTCCAATTTGTCATGTTCTCAAAACAATCAGGGGTTTCGAACGGTCTTGATCGGTAGCGACTGATTCAGATCGAGCGAAATTCCCGATCGTTACATTTGGTATCAAAGCTTTGGTTCACAAAGCTCGAGAAAAAGACATGTTAGAACTAAACAAAAGAATTCATCAGAGATTGGATTAGTAATATCCAATGAGAATGACTCGTTAGAGATAGGATCAGTAGTATCCTAGAATGAGTGTGAAGAGTGATGTTTTAAAAATAAAAGTAAAAACAATTTTTGTTTTGAAAATTTAAATGAATTATTCAACATATTTGAATATTTATTTGTATTTAATTTGGAAAATCCATTATATAAAGATTTTGCATATACGCCTTGCAAACGTGTATTCGAAGTTTTAATATACTGAATGGATGTAGAATCACACTCTAGCCGCCCGGGGATGAAACTATTGATGACTATATAGCATCATTAACTTGTGTTCGAGTTTCGAAAGTGGGATTTCTATATATTTCCAATTGACTGGTGTGAGAACCAAAACTAGATAGGGCTTATTGTTGTGATTTGGCATCAAAAATCTGATTTTTTGACTATATATCAAAATTATGAATTTAAAACGTTAATCAACTAATTGATTGCTGATTGTGTTGTCTGATTATTGTTTGATTAATTAAATGTTGAACCTTTAGTCAAATTGAACCAAATAGTGAATTGTATTGAAAATTTTGTTGCATTTGCATGCATATACATGTACTTACATTGAATAGGTCATAGCAAGGAGGCTAGAGCAGAAGAATAAAATTGTTTGCCCGACAAATAGGTACATGATTATTGTATTTCTTTGGGTTTGGATGATTGTATGAGCCGATTGGCTGTTTCTTTTTCTTTGTCGACTGCTGAGGGCCATGGGAGGCTATTTGAAATATCCCGAAGTCCCCGATGCAGGGGAGGTTATGGCGAATTTTTTTTAAAATTTAGGGCATTAGCCAAATTTTTGAAAAATTTGAAAAGTTCTTAGAAACTGAAAAGTTGAAGAACTTAAGCCGTAATGGAAGTAATGAAAGTTGAGTTGGTTTGTGGAAAAACTTTCGACTTCGTTCCTTTTCGGGGACGAAAAGTTTTAAGTGGGGGATATTGTAATAACCTGGAAATCCGAGCCAATTCAAAATTTTTATTGGCAATTTTAGAAAATTTTGAATATTTAAAATGAATTATTTTAAATAATAACAACGAGAAATTTATTTTGAATGGAATTAGAATGTACATATTTACATGAATCGTCGTTAGAATATAAATAATTATTTATAACTATAAAAGGAATTGAAAATGGCGCAGTAGTTTGAAATTTCGATTTCAAAGTTCAAATGAATGTAAAGGATTCAAAATAAACCGGATATTAGTGAACCCAAAAATATTAGAATCTATTTGAGAATATCTTTCCAACAAATCCGAAAAATTGAAATTTCATATCGGGGATAAAAAGTTATGCCCAGTTGAAAAATCTAGAATAGTCGTTATGGAATTTTGGCCCTTAAAAATGGAAATTTTGCAAATGACCTCGGTTTTCGACGAAACCAATTTTGTTGGATCCGTGATGTCAAGTTATTACTAGATTTCAAAATTCGTAATTTTCTAAATCAATATGTGAGCGTGGCAAAGGAAAATACGTTTGACCAGTTTCAGTTGATTTTAATCGACTGGAAAATGGCCATTTTTCAAATGGTCTCAGAATTTGACGAAATTAGTTTTGTTAGGACCGTATCGTCAAAACGAAGCTAGAAAAGATTTTTTCGGAATTTTTAGGGTCCGTATGTGACCCCAGTAAATTGAAATGTGCGTTCAAATTCAATACATAGATTTATATTTTGATTTTGATAGAAACTGACTGTAACGGACGAATTGGCTTGCGAAACATATCCCATTGTGTTCTAAATGGGGGTAATTAGCTATGAACGACAGTCGGTGGGCTCGATTTCGACTTCAAAATAAAAAGTTACTTTTTGGTGGAAATAAAATAATAATTAAATATATTATATATAAACCTAAACCCCTCATCCCATTTCTCATTTGCTGAACATCGAGCCCCCCCCAAAATAAGACCTCGTCGGCCTAGCTAAACCCGCTGCCATCCACGCTCCGGCAATCCACCACTCCCCGCGCCGCCAGCGGCCTCGCCGCACCACCCCCATCTCCTTCCCTCCCTCGCTTCTCTCTCCTCTGCCCCGCGCGTTCCTCAATAGCCCAAACCCCCCATCAGCGAACGCTAGCTCCACAACCCGCCGCCACCTATCCCTCTGAGACCACCGCGCCGACTTGAAGACACCCCCTTCCGCCGTTAACAGCTCCGACGCCGATCCTCCGGCCTAGCATCCCTCCTCCAACCGATTTGCTGTGAGTTCTCGCCCTTCCCTTTTCTTTCTTTATTTATTCAAAACTGAAATTTATTTAAATTAAAACTGAATTAAATATGAATAGCTAGAGAAAAGAAAAATAGGATTTTATTGCTTATGATTTTTACTTAAGAAAGGTAATGAATTTTACTTAAGAAAGGTAATGAATTTTGCTTAGGAAAAGTAATGCTTTTTATTTTAAGTAGAGTAATGATTTTTATTTAACAAAGAGGTTTGGTTTTTATTTAACAAAAAGGTTTGATTTTTGATTATATAAAGATATGATCTTTGATGAAGAAAAATATGATTCTGCATAGAAGAAAATACGATTTCTCATTATACAAATGGTAGGATTTTTTCCTTTATGAGAAGATTATATTTTTAATTAACGAAAGGTCAAATTTTTTATGTAGGAAAGATCGGATTTTTGATGTAGAAATGTGATTTTTATATGAATTCTCTAAAGATAAAAATTCGATTTTTATATATATGAAGTGAAGATAAAAAAATTCGATTTTTATATTATGAAGTTAGCGAAGTAAAGATATGATTTTTATATACTAGAGAATTTAAAAATGTGATTTTTATATATGTAGCGAATACAGACGACGAAAGTGGCGAAGGGCGAGCACGGCGAAGATTTCCTACATATGAAGAGTCGCGGCGTTTGGTTTAGCTTATTGGTGACAACTCCTCACTCTTATTTTATTTTCTAGTTGAAATATATACTAGGATGCAGACGGTGGTTAGCAGCACTCGACACCCGTCGTCCACAGACCATGGATGACTTGTTTGTTTGGTTGCTGTGTTGTGAAATTTGATTGTGTGTCGTAGAATGAAATAAAATATTTTATGGTGGAAAATATTTTATAGTTAAAAATATGATTTTTAACGTGTATATAAAATAAATATTTATAAACAAATCGGACGATTTGTTTATATATACTGATTTGACTGATATTGATTGGGACGATAAATTTTACACATCGGCTAACTGCACAAATAAAAATCTGTGTTTGTTGATTTGAAACCCCATACGGGTATTGGTATGATATTTAATGTACACTAATCCCGATTGTTTAGTTGTATGTCAATTGATGGGTTGACGGACTGTGCAAGCGTTAATTACTAATATTTAATGTTTATGCAGTTGTATGGTGCACTCTGGATGATGGTTGATGATATATCGTTGCTGTTATATACATGTGTTGTAGGGAATCCATATAATTAATGTTATATGGTAATTGATTGGGCCTCATTCCAATTTGGAAAATAAGAAATATAATTTCATGTGTTGAAATAAAATAATTTCATGTGTTGAAATAAAAAATATTCATGTGTTGAATAAAATATATATTCATGTATTGAATAAAATATATATTCATGTGTTAAATAAAAGCAAATTTCATGTGTTGAAGAAAATATTCATTTGTTGAATAGAATAACGAAGTTATTGAAATATATAAACCGTGTTGATTAGATTGACGCTATTTCGACGTGAACGATATTTGTATCGGATTTATTCATTTTTATAATGAATATATAGAAAAGAAAGTGATTTCAAAATATAATGTTTTGAAAATATTATCATTTGTATATCGATGATGTGGAATATTCAATTTTGATTCGAAATTGAATATGAAGTTGAAATCGTTTCGAAAACGAATTTAAAACGTTTTATAAAATATGTTTAGAAAGGAAATCGACGAAACATATATATATATATATATATATATATATATATATATATATATATAATGGCCTGAATAGAACGCGCCACGCCGCGGCAGTTCGCGAATTTCGACCATTGACTTCGAATGGATGTTACGGGAGATCCGACTGTCGGATTCTCCTAAAACCGGAACCGTTGGGTTCGTATCGAAAAGTGCTTTCAAAGGAATATTAAAATTTTGAAATGTAACGGTTGGATTCGGAATTATGTCAAAATCAAATTTGGAAAAGGTCGTTGTAAATGCAGTTCGATGGCCGTTGATGGAATTCGATTGTACGGGCCTTGATATAATTATTAACAATAGTATTAATTTGTGTAAAATCATAAGAAATGATTTGTGAAGAATTGGGATGAAAAATTCCATATTTGAAACAATAAAAATAGTTTTTTATCAAAATGAACTAGTTTTGAACTAGAGTAATAATCTATTTATTTTTAAATAAATAAATTGGATTTGAAATGGTTTTAAAAGTAACCAGAATTTCCAATAACTGAATTGGAATGAATTTGAATCGAAATTGTCTTTCGAATATTTCGATGTTGGATTTCGTGATGATACAGATATTGTTGTGGGAATTTGAAAGATATATTTATATCGTTATTTCCAATACGATATTTGTTTGTCGTAAAATTTGATATTGAATATAAGCCGATATAATTTCTATTCAGAGCCTTGTATTTAATATCAAACGGGATTTGGGTTTGTCGTGAATGGTGTATTCATTAACACTGTTCTTAAACCCAGTTGAGAAAAAGATTAAACTTTTTATTTAGATTTAATGAAGTGTACCAATTAAATGGTATTTAATTGGAATTGAATTTGAATTGATTTTTGGGTTTATCGTGAATGGTGTTTTAAATAACACTTGTTCATTAACCCGATAATTAATGAATGTGATTTTGGGTTTATCGTGAACTGTGTTTTAAAGGACATTGGTTCTTTAACCCAGTTAAAGACAAGATGTGATTTCCCAAGTTGAATAATCATTAATATTGATTTTTGGGAAGATTAAAACCAAGTGGAGTTTTAATGAATCTTTAATTAGATTGAAATGATCGAGAATGGAGCATCACCGGTTTTGCTCCAGGCGATATCTAAATTTTTAATTAGATTTGAATGTGAAATGGTAATTGATTTACCGATAACATCATGGTGTTAAATATGAAGTATTACCAATTTTACTTCATGGGATGAATAGGTTGGGATTGGGAAATTAAAACAAATGATTACTTCGGTAAGGTTCGTTAATCCCGGCTAGTTTGGATAAACCATAATTTGGTTTGAATTGATATTCAAAAGAAGATTAAAGAATAAATTTGAGGAATTTATCTTTGATAAAATTAATGGGAACCTATCCCTAAGAATGTGAAATTTAGAAACTAACTGGGGATCAGTTAAGTTGAATGGTTTTTTAGATATTGATCCGATGTTGGTTTCGGCCTTCGGGGTTGATATTTCGGGAATTATTCTCTTACTAATTTACGGTTAGTGACTGATGAATTGGAATGAGGCGTATGTTGTGTTTGTGTAACACTTGTATATTAAATACGCGAGTTATTCAGAAAGACTAGGTTTATCTCATTCTGAATAACTGATACGACGATAAGTCGAAGAGGAAGATGGTGGTCGTAGACCGGAGGCTTCACATCATTTGGATGATTCCTAATGATCTTGATTGGGCTGTACACCCAAGATGAGGGAATAAGTTGGTGATCGTCCAGACGTACTTGGAGATCGATGGATATGTGAGGTACAAGGTGCCTCCGGTTTCGTTCAGACCCAGAACGAACTTGTAAATGGACTGTGAGTCTGACATTGGATTTTATTCTGTGTGATTGATTTCTATTAAATATGTATCTGTTTGGCGGCGGAGAATTTATTCTCTTGCTTAACACCCTTCTCTGAGACGTACGAGCTCAGAGGTTATATATTGATAGATATCAAACACATGGAGTGAATTGCCTGTGTGGCATGCCTAAGTGGCAACATGATCAAGGCTTCTGTTGAAAAGTAGAGTCTTGTGGTTGATGATCAAAGCACGGCCTGTGTGTCATAGCTTTGTGTAGCGTTGATTCGCGAGCCTCACACCCCGATTGTAAACCAGAAACAGGAGAAGTATTTAGGAAGGGCATGGGTCTCTTTCTAGCTAGAAGCGGCGTCAGTGGTTTTACACGCCTTGACGAGTTTGACTTATGTGGTTGTTGCTGTTGCGAGGTGCCTCGGATATATCGGTCGTTCTCGAACCGATGGAGTCATTCGTTGGCTCATTTATGCCCCCATAGGGTTGGGAGACGTAGTGTTCATGGTTTCGTCTAATCCATATCGAGTGGACCGGCCTTGTGGCTCCAAGAGACGATGCGTTCTGTTCCTGAGACATGGGCTATATTGTCTCGAATTCGGTAAGGATGATCCCTTGCCTTGGTTCATAGATGGAAATCCAACTTCCAATACGTGACTTGCGGTTTTGATTGTAGAGCCTAGTATGGCGACATAGTAGGATGGAGCACTTATGCCGTCTATGATTGATACTTATGATTTGAAGTTGTTTTATACACTATACACTTATAGTAATAATAAAACATGAAATTTCACGTACCAAGCATTCTTGGCTATTATAAGGTAAAAACCCTATCCTCGGGTTTGCGTTGCATTGTGTTATGGGACCTGGGTCTTATAATAGCTTCATTGTTCTTTATTTAGCATTGCGCTGTTGTTTTATGCACTGGTATTCTTGGGAGGAAACTCGTTCCGTGTTATACGGCGTGGTCCCTTGATTTACCTCACTTTAAAATTAAGATTAATAACTGTTTTAGTTCTCACACCAGTCACATGACTGACTTGGAGTTTATTGTTTTAACCTAAACTCTGGGTGCCTCTATTTTCCGCATGGGCAGCTAGTAGTTTTGGTTTTGCAGATTTATATTCACAGGAACCTGGTATACAGCTGGAATGATATCCGGAAAGCTCTATATCCGTATATCTCTTTCAGTTGTGTTTTGTATTATTTTTCCGCTGCGATGTATTTAAATGTAATTTAAATCTCTGATATTTTCTGTTGTATAATATTTTGTTATACTCTGTATATTCTTGTATTCTAATGATATTGTTGTAATATACAATGAAATGTTCTTCTGTTTGCGTTCTAATTTGTCATGTTCTCAAAACAATCAGGGGTTTCGAACGGTCTTGATCGGTTTAGCGACTGATTCAGATCGAGCGAAATTCCCGATCGTTACATTAACTCATAAATTTCCCTTTTTGTTGATTTATTAAGTGTTTCCCAACTTAATATATTTCAATTATCCAAGCTTTCAACAAAATATTTTCCATACTTATTAAATTGGCAAAACAATGGAATTTCTAACTAATTTACACATATTGTTATTTACTAATATTGGATTGTATTGTCGCACACATATTATTATTTACTAATATTGGATTGTATTGTCGGTTAACTCAATTAATTTACAATCCAACTCAATTTTCTCTTTTAGCTCCCAGAAATCCTTGACCTATACCAAGTTAAACTACTCAAATCAAGATTAATCCAATTAATTGCCATTAAGTTATCTTATTTGTAATCATACAAAAATTACGGTTGTTACGGGAAATCTTTATGAATTCATGATAAATAATCATTTAATCATTAATGATGTGTAATCACTTGAATATGATAGGGAATCACATATGCTTAAATATAAGTGCGTAACTTGTGAACAAATGGACAACTTGTTTTCCTTATCAGAAATGTAGGGATGGGGAATCCACCCTATGTTGCACATTATTGCTAGTATCATTATTATTGATGTTATTATAACCATTAAGAGAGCATGAGCATAGTCTTTGCTACTTTATATCAAGGTACTACTATGAGGGAACCTGTTCTACTAAGTGGCATGGGCTCACTAGATTCCTTGGTTTCGAGAAGTAATTATTATTCACACCAGATCGTTGACTGATTCAGAGTTTTTATTTTACCCTTTAACTCTTGGGTAGTCATTTTAGTAGATCGATGGTTAAGGTTTTTAGGTTCTTTTTCAATGAATAAGGTTTTAGGGAGGTGAGGAAGACAATTAGCTATTTAGGAGCCTTTTTAACTGTGTGTTTTATCTTTTGGATGTATGTAATGGCAAAGATGCTTATTGCCAATATTTACACTCTAATCAACCAATGGCGCCTCATCAGTTGTCGCGAAATTTCACTCTCCTCTGTCTCACTCAAGTGAATTGTTTTCGAAAGCATTCCGCTAGGTTTTAGCGACTTTCACTTTCAACCCGATTCACCATCTACGTGCCACTTACGCCCAGTCAAATAGTTAATGGTATTTCATAGCTGATAGATTGAGCAACTTCCCTTAGAGTTATATTTTTTAATTTATATTTCCATGTTCACATATTGATGTTATGATTCATTAACATATCTACTTTAAATAATCGAAATTCAATACTACAGATGACTACAACATCTTTAGAACTTAGCTCTAGGCCTTAGAGAATAGGGTGTTTCATCTTTTCCCATTAGGTTTTAGCTGTCGACTAGCATATGCAATAACTTTATCCCTCTGCATCAAGATCCAGCCCAGTATGGTAACATAAACATCGACATAGACAGTCATCTCTTCGTTCCAACAAGAAATAAGCAATACAAGTGCAACTATTAACCTCCCAATCCAACATGCAAACGTACGTTCACATCTCGCATCCCAACAAAATCTAATCTTTGTAACACCCTATGAATTATATAACATTAAGCTTCACAAATTAAAGTGTAATTAATCCTAAATGAAAGAATTAAGGGAAATGGGTTACGCCATTGCATTTGTCTTGAAATTCTGCTTGAGATAGAGCCCAGAGACCAGGTCGACCATAGGGTCGACCATGGTGTCGAGCTGGCCTACCCAAGTCGACAATAGTGTCGAGCTGGCCACACCAGGTCGACAATAGTGTCGACCTAGGTGTCGACCTGCCAGTCGACCTGCCTGGTCGACCTCGCTGGCTAGGTCTGGTTCTGGCTCGAATTTCTGTGGCTCTGTGTGTCACTAGGGCTGACGTGTCACCTCTTGATTGGCTCTTTGAACTTTGTATGGCCTAGATTCCTCCTGTCTTCATTTGACGGTTCAAAACAATTTAAAAATCTATAAATACATCCTAAGTCTCAACTGAAAATTCACACAAAAAAATAAGAAAGGAGTCGTTGTGCTGCAAGGGAGGGATTGAACATAGCCGTCAAGTGAGAAAAGCCTAGAGACGAATTAAATTAAGAAGAAGATTAAAGTTTAATCAAATTAATCAATGCAACATTAGTCTACCCAAAGGAGCGCATCTCAATTTCAGAATTCAGAATCCAGATTTCAAGATTCTGCATTCGTTATAAGTGTAGTGACCTTTCAGAATATGAATAAAAACTGTGGTGTGATTCGATGTAAATGAAAATAGAATTGTGTTATTGTATAAATTCTGTGTATTGTAATGGTTCTATCATGACTTGTGTATTGATGTTTGTGGCATAAATTAATTGATGCAAGCCTATTGAACATTTGTATATGAAAACAATAGCACTTGCAAGTTTGTGGCAAAAACTAGAAATTTATCCCTTTATGTTTATGTCGATGGCATGGACTATATACAATCCCTTAGTCTAAGTTAGAATTTATGTAAACATGTTACAGACCTTTTATGCCTACATGACCCAAAATCTATGATATCATTCTTATGTTTATTTGCAAGTATAATTGGATCTTTGTTAAGTATAGTTTGGGTTACATAAACTATGCAAGTTCATGTTGAAATAGGCTATATGATTAGATGTTAAAATTGGACATTTTGGTGAATATACAACATGCTAGTTTTGTGGTTGACATTATGCCAAGTTAAACATGTTTTAATACAAGTTTGTATAAGCCTAACTATGCCATTTCATATGTCATCTACTTAGTTATAGATTGATTTGAATGCAAGTTCACATGACCCATATTATATGTTAGTTGAATCGCTAAATTGCAAGTTCATGCGCCACACACCTTTATGTATTACATGTTCTTGATTTCCTATTTTTCTCACATTTATAAAGTTGGGCTAAAGTGTGACAAGCCGAACACATGTTATAAAGTTGCGAACAAACGGGGGTAATAACGTTTGGTGTAAAACATTGAAAATATATGTTGGCATGTTTGGCACATGCCAACGACAATGACATTTAAAGAAGTGTGAATTGTTATACCCAAGAATAAATGACATGACATTTACATATGTAATTGAGAGGTAATAAAATATGTAAATTTAGAAAACACGATATGCTTAACCCGAGGTTGGATTGAGTTGTGATGTAAACCTGCCCGAAACCGCCCGGCTGTCCAGTAGTCACAACAATACCTATCCAATGTGGGTGGTTAAGCATTGAGCCCAATAAGGACCCGAGGTTAGACTGAGCTATGGTGTAAACCTGCCCGGAACCGACCGGCATATCTAGTAACCGTAACAATACCTGTCTAATGTGAGTGGTCAGGTGCTCCTAAGAGGCTAAGGACAGATGGTAGGGTTAAGTCAACAATAACACTTAACCAAATTGAACATGTTAACAAGAATTGATGGGTGGGGTTAGGTAAATACAAACACTTAACCACTTAACATGTTTGACTAGAAAATCCTGGTAACGAGGGACCCGCTTCAGCAGTAACCCAAGTTAGGTATCAACGGTACCCTAAAACTAGGCAGGGTGGGGCACGATTACTGGGCTGATTGTAAGCGGTCAAAACGACGGCAGTGGGTGCACAGTGTAGGTCTAACGGGGTGCGGGCATGCACACACTCCGGAGAAGACAACGAGGGCACTGGGACACCAGTATTATAACCTATGCCTTCAAGAATTTGTGTCAGGGCCACCACCATGGGCCTTGATACACCCCATGGTGGGACCAGCATAGTATCTACAATTCTTGGGGACCGTATGACACATGTAAACGCGAGTAGGAGCCGATCTTTAGAAAACGGGGATCACTTCACCCTCAGCGTGGGGTTCCAGTTAGACCAAACTCAGGTAGATGTAGAGATATAATATTGGTGCGATAGTACATTTGACACTTCCTTAGCTTGTGACACTTTCCTATTTTCAGTATATATATATCATGCCTTTTTCTTATTCATATACTTAAGAGTTACTAGATTTACTCAGGCTTTATGTCTAACTCTATTTTCTTTTTGTCTTCTTTTCTTTTGTTTCCCCCCAGGTCCACAGGGAGGAAACAACTCAGCTGAGTCAGATTCCTTACAAGCTCCAAGACCGTAGATGTATGATTTGGATCTCTTTTGCTCGGATTATGGCTTTGGATATCACTATGGGGATTTTTGTCACTTTATTTATGTTTTATGCTTCTTTAATAATCAAGACAGTAATGAGGTTGTAATGTTGGAAGTATTTTGAGACAATTATGGAATGTTTTGTTTTGAACACGTATTGATGAAATAACAGTCTGTTTGGTTTCCGCTGTTTAAAATATGTGTATTTATATCTGTCTTGAGTTTATCTGTGGCTTTTACTTATAAACCTCCTCCAAAATTAAGGCATTCCCTTTGTGAGTGACCTTAACGGAGGTGGGGTGTTTCACTTGGTATCAGAGCATAGGTTTACTAGATAAGATAAAAGTTTTTGAAATTATTTTCAAAAAAAAATTTTAAAGAAGCATTTTTCAAGAAAAAAGTGTTATGTTTATAAAAAGACAAAATCACCCAAAGCCATGTGCCCTATCTATCTCTCTCTATCCTTCGTTTTGATTTTTTCCTTTCTGTTTCAGCATGTCTGGAGACCTTAACCTCCCGGAAGGAGTGCCGATTCCCGGCTGGTTTAGGAGGTACTTAGAAGCAAGGGACAATGGCGCGGGCCCAACAGACATCCCTCCTCCAGTGGCCGCAGTTCCTCCTCCTCCTCCTCCTCGTGGAAATGCCTTCGAAAAAACATGTAGAAACTTTGTAACAACCCGAATTTTTACAACACGTTAAATCAAGAATCAAGACAGAGTTAAATTATAAATTCTGAATCAAGTGAAACGGGCTATGCCATTGCGTTCGTCTCGGAAAAATACGCGAAATAGAGTCCGAGTTTTCGAGAATCGGAGTCCGTATGACCCGTAAAAGGCCCAAAGAAGGTTTCTGGGAATTTGAATTTCGGAAACAGTTTTGGGAATCAGATCTGGGGGCTAGGCGGGAAGTTTCCCGCCTAGGCCATGTCGACAGGGCTGTCGACAGGCCTGTCGACTTAGGCCCAGACCAAGTCGACAGCCCTGTCGACTTGCCTGTCGACAGGAGGTGGCCGGGGCAAGTTGCCTGGCGCACCTGTTTGTCTCACCTGGTCTTGTTCTTGGGCTGGTTCTGGAAGCTTCCGAGATCTGATGGTCCTGATCTATCCTAGGGTTAATATAAGGGCCTAAAACTATCCTAATCTCTATAAAAAGACCCTAAACCTAACCTAAATCCCTAAAAGTCAAACCTAGCAACTGTAACACCCCGAATTTTCTATTAACACTAAAGTTGCTAAAATAATAATAAGTGTGTAGAAGAGGGGATGTATCTAATATGAATATAAAAATGTTAATAAGTGTGTAAGAGAGGGGATGTATCTAATATGAATATAAAAATATTAATAAGTGTGTAAGAGAGGGGATGTATCTAATATGAATATAAAAATATTAATAAGTGTGTGAGAGAGGGGATGTATCTAATATGTATATAAAAACAATAATAAGTAAAGGGGGATGTATCTAATATGTACATTGTAGAAAAAATATATATATTTATGACATGAATAGAAGTTTATTAATATGCTGAGTGTTTGCTGAGTCACTTCTGACTCATTGCTGAGTCAACAAGATAAACCCCATCTTGTCTGAACGGCTGCGGTTACTTCTAGGTTAAATCTAATGGCCTAAATGAATTCTAAAATCTATAAATAAGTGGGTAGACCCTAGACCTAAATCACTTGTAAAATTAGAGAAGCTACCGTCATGCTGCTGCCATGGAGTTCAGCATAGCCGTCACAAACTAAGAAGAGGAATCCTAATCATCTACAACTAAATCTACACAAATCAAATCAAAAGATCTCTCTTTCTCTAATTCTTTTCTTTTGTTGGTGAGTATGATGATTCTCACAAGACTATTACAAACTAATTTGACTCAGTTATGAATGGATCACAAGAAAGTGATGTGATTTGTAATTGTAAATTCTATATATTATGGATCTATTATTATGTTATTATGTTGTCGTATGATGTAAATTATATATGCTATGTCATGCTATGTTGTAAATTCTCTTATGCTATGTCGTGCTATGTTGAGAATCATGTCAAGCTATGTTATACTATCATACTATGCCATGTTATAAATCATGCTATATTATGTTGAAAAATCATGATGTTGTTGGATCATGCTTAAAGTTATGTTTTTTTTCCTCTTAATTTAAATGGATCTTGTTTATGGGAATTTGCCTATTAGGTTAGGTGTACCCATAAACTTGAAACTATAATTAAATAAAACTTGGTTATGGGAATTTGCCTATTGAGTTAGGTGTACCCATATAAAACCATGTTGTTAAAAAATTAGATGATGTTGATTCACACATGTTCATATGTAAGTTTATGAAAATTGATTGAGATTATATTAGGTGAATTTTGAACAAGTTGACACCTTTAGGTCCATGACATGTATAATCTATGCAAGTTGGACATATGCAAGTTTCACCCCTTATTATGATTCATTTGGTCACATATACATGTTGTTATTATGATAATCTCTTTTATCCTATGAGTTAGGCTATTCGAGTCTAACATATATTTTGCGAATAAACGTTCAAACATGGGGTAGGGGTAATATTAGGAATTAATAAATTGGGTGCAATTTCGTAAGATTTTGCATACCATAAATGGATGTCCATAATTGAGTCAATTATGGACATTGTTAAAAATTGGAAGTAATTAATAATTCAAGTAGGGAATTATTAAAATTGGGGGAAAGTGGATTATTATTAAATCAATGCTTAGGACACGAGGTTGGACCCGTTTGTGATGTAAACCTGCCCGGACCCGCCCGGCAAATCCAGTAGTCACAAATGTCGGCCCAATGTGAGAGGTCCTAGGCCCAAACTAAAGCATAACAGTTGTAAAGACACGAGGTTAGACTCTTTTATGGTGTAAGACTGCCCGGACCCGCCCGGCAAATCCAGCTGCCATAAATGCCAGTCTAATGTGAGAGGTCTTTATGAGGTTATGGCCTTAATGAACTAAGAAATACTTAACCAGATAATCATGTAAGGTGGAACATGGGGGTTAAGTAGGTGCCTTGGGTGGCATGAGGAATCTGGTGGTTGCCTTTAGAAGCATTTGAAATACGATTAGACTTAACCAAACACACATGTAAATGAACATGACTAAGTGGGTTAAGTGGGATGGACTAATGGGGACAAGCTTAGGTGGAATGCTTGTGGTAAATAGTGGGGGCCCATTTCAACCAGTATCCCAAAACGTATCTTTGTGGGCTCGACCCAAGTCGAGGACGGGACACGCATACTGGGTTTGACTATAAGAGGCCAAAACAGGGAGCGGTGGCAACGCAAGTCCAACGGGTTTCATATGCGTGTGTGGACCCGGGCTGGTAGGTAAGACGTTGTTGCATCGTGTAGGTATAAGCCGTGCATGTCCGTTGTATCAGGTTGCCACTTTAGGGGAGTGATACACCCCACTGTGGGGCCAGCACGGGTATCTACGAGTTAGGGAGCCGATCGAATAATGGGAAGTAGGGTACACCTAGTGGAGATAGGGGCAGGCGGCACCTATGTAGTCAGCTAGGGGTACGTAAAGCCATTGGGAAAGTTTCTAAGTGAAGCTAAGTGGGATGAATCTTTAGGGTGACTGGTGTGGTGCAGTATAGTGTTTATCCTTTAGTATTTAGGAGCGCCTATAACGTTGCCTTTCGCGAGTGTCTATGTCCTTAATCTGCTCTTCATAGACATTTTCTTGTTTTCCAGCTTATGCCTTAGTCCAGTTATTTTGGTAATAGTATTGTAGAATTATCATAGTCACCAGACTTTATGTCTGACCCCCTCTTTTCCATCCTTTTTCTCCCTTCAGGTCCGCAGGTTGGGCCAAGTTCTAGTGGAGTCTAGTTGGATCGCTTATCTTCTGGAAAGCTTGGACTGCTGAAGTAAAGTCCAGCTTGTTATCTTTCTTTTTAATGGCTATTCATGTAATGGGATCATGTACTTGTTTTATCAAGATAGATATTGTACTTGACATTGAATATGGTGTTATGATGTAATCAAACATGTTTTGACTTCTGCTACAATGAAATAAAGTTTTTGAATTTCCAAGTACTATTTTATATCTGTCTTGTTGTAATTTTATTGTTCTATATTCACTTAAAACCTCCATGGAAGTTAATGCATTCCCTTTGTGAGTGACATTAATGGACGTGGGGTGTTACACGTGGTATCAGAGCATAAGGTTACCAGAACAGATAAAAAAATTTTTTTAAAAAAAATATTTTTTTTCTAAAGTATTTTTGGAAGAAGTGCTTTCAAAAAAAAAAAAAAAACATGTTATTTAAAGAGAGTTTTTATGAAAAACATAATCCCAAATAGCCACATCCTTATCTTTATCTTTCGAATTCTCCATTTTGAATCTTTCCTTTTTCGTTTCAGCATGGCTGAAGATCTTAATCTCCCAGAAGGTGTGACGATTCCAGGGTGGTTTAGGAGATACTTGGAGGCTAGGGCCACCACTGCAGGCCCAGCGGATACTCCTCCACCCCTAGTTGCACCCATTCCTCCTCCTCCTCCTCCTCCTCGTGTTGACACTTTTGCAAAGACGTGCAAGGAATTCAAGGCTATGGGAGGAAAAACTTTTCAAGGGACTGAGACGTTTGTGGAGGCCAGAGATTGGCTTAAGGAGACTGAGGAATTGTTGGATATCTTTGAAGTGGAAGATGGGAGGAAAGTCCGTTTAGCTGCTTGGTTAATGAAGGGAGAGGCCTCGTTTTGGTGGGAGGTCACTAACGGGGAACGTCCAGTTGATTCATGGGCGGATTTCAGACGAAGGTTTGAGGCAAAGTTTCCTTCAAGGGCAGAGGAGAACTTAAATATGGAAAAATTCCTGGCACTAAAGCAAGGGAGCTCATCAGTAAAGGAATATGTCAATAAATTTAATCAGTTAGCAAGGTTTGGCTTGGAGTTGGTGAACACGCCAGAGAAGAAAGCTTTGAGGTTTGTTAGAGGCTTGAATGAACCGTTGCAAGGGTTGGCTATGACCCACATCCCTATGGGAGCCACCTTTGAAAAGCTAGTAGAAATGGCACTTATGCATGAGGATAAGGCAGTTGAAAAGAAAGGGGATCAGAAGAAACCCCAATAGCAAAATAAGAAGGGTGGTAAAAACAATAATGGCAAAGGGAAGAAGAAATGCTTCAATTGTGGGACGCCTGGCCATCTCAGCAGAGATTGTAGAAAGAAAAAGAAGACTGGTTATTTTCATTGTGGAGATGCGGGACATTTAGTGAAGGACTGTCCAAAGAAGGGGCAGAGGGCAGGGTCTACCTCGGGAGGACAGGTGCAGGCTCTTATGGCACCAGGGCAGGCAAGGGGGCAAGTTCAGGCTATTGCGGCCCCACCGCTGCAAGAAAGAGGTAGAACAATTTCTGTTGAAAGCTTAGTTTTTCTGTTTGATCATCCTGTCCGTACCTTATTCGATTCTGGCGCATCTCATTTGTTTATCTCTGCATCATTAGTTGAATCACTGCACTTGAACACCAGTTTAGTAGAGGATCCCTTGGTCGTTTCAAATCCAATTGGGGGTTCGGCTCATTTGACCATGATATGTTTGGATTTGAAAATATCTATACTTAGCGTTGAATTTAGATGTGATGCTTATGTATTGGACTTCACGGGCTATGGGCTAATTTTAGGAATGGATTGGTTGTCTAGAAATAGGGCCATTCTTGATTGTGAAAGGAGAGTAGTTAGGCTTGTGACTCGCCTTGGTAATGCTCTCGACATCTTTTGTAATCCCATAAATTCCGTTATGCTAAGTTATCTTGAATCGCTTGACGCGTCTGTAGAGAACCTGCGATCGGTAGAAGTGGTCCGGGAATATCCGGATGTGTTTGAGGAGGTGAAGGGCTTACCTCCAAAGCGGGAGATAGACTTTCGAATTTATCTTGTGGATAATGCTAAACCCGTATCTTTGCCAGTGCGCCACATGGCTCCTCGTGAAAGGAGGGAACTCAATAAGCAAGTAAAGGAGTTGCTTGAGAAGGGGTTCATAAGACGTAGTATATCGGAGTGGGGTGCTCCAGTAGTTTTTGCCACAAAGGCGGATGGGTCTCTTAGACTTTGTATGGACTATAGAGAACTAAACAAGCTTACTAAAAAGAACCGACACCCACTGCCGAGGATTGACGATCTCTTTGATCAGTTAGTTGGCGCCTCAGTGTTTTCGCAGTTGGACTTAGCCACTGGCTTTCATCAACTGAGAGTGGCTGAGGATAGTATAGATAAGATTGCTTTTAGGACTCCTGACGGATTCTATGAATGGCTAGTGATGCCCTTTGGTTTGACAAACGCCCCTGCATATTTTGTTGATTTGATGAGTAGGGTGTTTAGGGAATACCTTAACAAATTCGTGGTAGTCTTTGTGGATGACATCTTAGTCTTTTCTAAGAATAAAGAAGAGCACTCCCTACATCTTAGGGAAGTGTTGGAAACCCTTCGAGCGCATAACCTTAAGGCAAAATTTTCTAAGTGTCACTTCTGGAGGAAGGAAGTACGGTTCTTAGGGCACGTGGTTTCCAAAGAAGGGATAGCAGTGGATCCCGCAAAGGTGGTGGCCATCCAAGATTGGAAGGTCCCTAAAAATGCAACCGAAGTAAGAAGTTTCTTGGGGTTGGCTGGCTATTATAGGAAGTTTATCAAAGACTTCGCAAAAATATCAGCTCCATTAACACGGTTAACGAAGAAGAACCTGGTTTTTACGTGGGACAAAGATTGCGATGATGCGTTCCAACGTTTAAAGAGAGCCTTAACTTCAGCCCCAGTCTTAGTGCTGCCAGACGGGAATAAACCGTTTACCATCTATACTGATGCTTGTGGGACGGGACTTGGCGCGGTCCTCATGCAAGAGGGAAGAGTAATAGCCTATGGTGGAAGGCAGTTGAGGGTTCATGAAAAGAATTACCCCACGCATGACTTAGAGCTAGCCGCAATTGTTTTCGCGCTTAAGTCTTGGCGTCACTATCTTCTTGGTGAGAAATTCGAACTGTTCACTGACCACAAATCATTAAAATACTTATTCTCTCAGAAGGATTTGAATTTAAGGCAGCAACGGTGGATGGAATTCTTAGCCTCCTACGAATTTGAAATAGCATATACCCCGGGCAAGGGTAATGTGGTGGCAGACGCCTTAAGTAGGAAAAGGTTGTCCTTGAGTCCGTTGTTTGTTGAACGACAAAGCTTAGAATTCATCTCTATGTTTGACTTTAGACCCTCCGTTGACTTAGTACCCGGTCTGTTAGCATCCTTGGAGGTTAGACCTACACTTCTAGGACGGGTTGGTGAGGCACAGCGAGACGACCCACAGTTGGTTGAGATAGTAGAAAAGCTCAAAGGGGGGGAGTCGTCAAGCCATCTTCGTAGGTATACCCTAGACGATAAGGGTTGGTTACGAAGGGATAATAGACTTTGTGTACCACAAGACGAAGACTTAAGGAAGGCCATTCTTGATGATGCTCATCGCTCAAAAATGACCATTCATCCCGGCGGGGATAAGATGTACAAAGATATGAAGCGGGTTTTCTTTTGGGCCGGTATGAAAAAGGATGTGGCCGAGTACGTCGCTAGATGCTTGGTGTGCCAACGAGTTAAAGAAGAACAAAAGAAACCCGGTGGGTTGCTTCACACATTAGAAGTTCCACTATGGAAATGGGAAAGCATCTCAATGGATTTTGTGGATGGATTACCAAGATCAAGGAAAGGTAACACGGGGATTTGGGTTATAGTAGATAGACTTACTAAAAGCGCCCATTTTATTCCCGTGAAAAGTAAGAGGACTGTTCCGTGGTTGGCTTCTGTATACATTAAGGAGATAGTTCGTTTGCACGGTATTCCTTCTAGTATAGTAAGCGACCGTGACCCCATCTTTACTAGCGAATTTTGGAAGAGTTTACAAGAGGCGGTAGGGACTCAGCTATGTTTGAGCACCGCATATCATCCTCAGACAGACGGCCAGACCGAGAGGGTGAATCGCATTCTAGAGGATCTTTTAAGGCTTTGTATCCTAGACTTTGGGGGTACATGGGAAGAGCACCTTCCGTTAGTAGAATTCGCATATAATAATAGCTTTCAGTCTAGTATTGGCATGGCACCTTTCGAAGCTCTTTATGGAAGGCCTTGCCGTTCGCCTACATGTTGGTGGGAATCTACCGATAAAATCCTACTTGGGCCTGATATGGTTAGGGAAACCTCGGAGAAGATTGAGTTGATTCGAAGGAGGATGAAAGCAGCACAAGATAGGCAAAAATCGTATGCTGATAAGAGGAGAACAGATCTTGAGTTTTACATTGGGGACATGGTTTTTATCAAAGTGTCTCCGTTACAGAATGTTGTTCGCTTTGGGTCCGTGGGGAAATTAGCACCAAGGTTTGTAGGGCCGTTTCCTGTAAAAAAACAGGATTGGGAAGATGGCATATAGGGTGGAGTTGCCTGAGAAACTTAGTGGAGTACACGACGTATTCCATGTATCACATTTGAGGAAGTGTTTGCACAAGACCGCGGAGGTGGTAGAGCCGAGCTTGCTTAAAGAGGTGGAAATAGAGCGTGATGCAACAATTAGACGAGCTCCTACATGCATTCTTGGGTCGGAGATCAAAAAGTTGAGGAATCGAGAGGTCAGACTGGTTAAAGTGCAATGGGGAGATGATGAGAGCAACGCAACTTGGGAGACAGAAGAGAAGATGCGTTCGTTGTACCCTTTTCTTTTTGAGGGTATGTCTTTTAATTTCTCCTTTATCGCTTAGCTTATCTTATCTTATCTTTAGTATGTCCTCTCATTAGTATCTTTGACCTTTAGTTAGGATAATCCTATGGTTGAAACATGTGTTTGAGACATGTTATGTATGATGGATGCAAAATGGATGCAAGTGTTTGCTAGTGGTTGCTCGTGGATGCATATATACACACACTTTAGGCACTAGATCGGCTCAGTCACTACATATTGCATATTGCATATATATATGGATGTATTTAGTAAAATGGATGAACGATGGTTGTATTATCATGTGGATGCTGCATTCAGATGATGGTTGTGCACGCATATAGAAGTATTATGTAGCATTAAGAATCTTTTGCATACATAATGGATGCATGGCACGATCATAGTTGCATTAAGGAGGTCAACTGAATCAGTGGACCGCCTGATTTTGCATTAGATACGGACATATACACACACTGTGCATTTAAGCATGAAAGCATTAGAAGTCTGTAAGGACAATGGATGCCTGTGTATGATGGATGAGTAGATGGACGTTTGGATGTTAGGATATACATTCTTCCAGACTTGAAGATTTCGGGGACGAAATCCTAAAAGGAGGGGAGAATGTAACACCCCGAATTTTCTATTAACACTAAAGTTGCTAAAATAATAATAAGTGTGTAGAAGAGGGGATGTATCTAATATGAATATAAAAATGTTAATAAGTGTGTAAGAGAGGGGATGTATCTAATATGAATATAAAAATATTAATAAGTGTGTAAGAGAGGGGATGTATCTAATATGAATATAAAAATATTAATAAGTGTGTGAGAGAGGGGATGCATCTAATATGTATATAAAAACAATAATAAGTAAAGGGGGATGTATCTAATATGTACATTGTAGAAAATATATATATATTTATGACATGAATAGAAGTTTATTAATATGCTGAGTGTTTGCTGAGTCACTTCTGACTCATTGCTGAGTCAACAAGATAAACCCCATCTTGTCTGAACGGCTGCGGTTATTTCTAGGTTAAATCTAATGGCCTAAATGAATTCTAAAATCTATAAATAAGTGGGTAGACCCTAGACCTAAATCACTTGTAAAATTAGAGAAGCTACCGTCATGCTGCTGCCATGGAGTTCAGCATAGCCGTCACAAACTAAGAAGAGGAATCCTAATCATCTACAACTAAATCTACACAAATCAAATCAAAAGATCTCTCTTTCTCTAATTCTTTTCTTTTGTTGGTGAGTATGATGATTCTCACAAGACTATTACAAACTAATTTGACTCAGTTATGAATGGATCACAAGAAAGTGATGTGATTTGTAATTGTAAATTCTATATATTATGGATCTCTTATTATGTTATTATGTTGTCGTATGATGTAAATTATATATGCTATGTCATACTATGTTGTAAATTCTCTTATGCTATGTCGTGCTATGTTGAGAATCATGTCAAGCTATGTTATACTATCATACTATGCCATGTTATAAATCATGCTATATTATGTTGAAAAATCATGATGTTGTTGGATCATGCTTAAAGTTATGTTTTTTTTCCTCTTAATTTAAATGGATCTTGTTTATGGGAATTTGCCTATTAGGTTAGGTGTACCCATAAACTTGAAACTATAATTAAATAAAACTTGATTATGGGAATTTGCCTATTGAGTTAGGTGTACCCATATAAAACCATGTTGTTAAAAAATTAGATGATGTTGATTCACACATGTTCATATGTAAGTTTATGAAAATTGATTGAGATTATATTAGGTGAATTTTGAACAAGTTGACACCTTTAGGTCCATGACATGTATAATCTATGCAAGTTGGACATATGCAAGTTTCACCCCTTATTATGATTCATTTGGTCACATATACATGTTGTTATTATGATAATCTCTTTTATGCTATGAGTTAGGCTATTCGAGTCTAACATATATTTTGCGAATAAACGTTCAAACATGGGGTAGGGGTAATATTAGGAATTAATAAATTGGGTGCAATTTTGTAAGATTTTGCATACCATGAATGGATGTCCATAATTGAGTCAATTATGGACATTGTTAAAAATTGGAAGTAATTAATAATTCAAGTAGGGAATTATTAAAATTGGGGGAAAGTGGATTATTATTAATAATCAATGCTTAGGACACGAGGTTGGACTCGTTTGTGATGTAAACCTGCCCGGACCCGGCCGGCAAATCTAGTAGTCACAAATGTCGGCCCAATGTGAGAGGTCCTAGGCCCAAACTAAAGCATAACAGTTGTAAAGACACGAGGTTAGACTCTTTTATGGTGTAAGACTGCCCGGACCCGCCCGGCAAATCCAGCTGCCATAAATGCCAGTCTAATGTGAGAGGTCTTTATGAGGTTATGGCCTTAATGAACTAAGAAATACTTAACCAGATAATCATGTAAGGTGGGACATGGGGGTTAAGTAGGTGCCTTGGGTGGCATGAGGAATCTGGTGGTTGCCTTTAGAGGCATTTGAAATACGATTAGACTTAACCAAACACACATGTAAATGAACATGACTAAGTGGGTTAAGTGGGATGGACTAATGGGGACAAGCTTAGGTGGAATGCTTGTGGTAAATAGTGGGGGCCCATTTCAGCCAGTATCCCAAAACGTATCTTTGTGGGCTCGACCCAAGTCGAGGACGGGACACGCATACTGGGTTTGACTATAAGAGGCCAAAACAGGGAGCGGTGGCAACGCAAGTCCAACGGGTTTCATATGCGTGTGTGGACCCGGGCTGGTAGGTAAGACGTTGTTGCATCGTGTAGGTATAAGCCGTGCATGTCCGTTGTATCAGGTTGCCACTTTAGGGGAGTGATACACCCCACTGTGGGGCCAGCACGGGTATCTACGAGTTAGGGAGCCGATCGAATAATGGGAAGTAGGGTACACCTAGTGGAGATAGGGGCAGGCGGCACCTATGTAGTCAGCTAGGGGTACGTAAAGTCATTGGGAAAGTTTCTAAGTGAAGCTAAGTGGGATGAATCTTTAGGGTGACTGGTGTGGTGCAGTATAGTGTTTATCCTTTAGTATTTAGGAGCGCCTATAACGTTTCCTTTAGCGAGTGTCTATGTCCTTAATCTGCTCTTCATAGACATTTTCTTGTTTTCCAGCTTATGCCTTAGTCCAGTTATTTTGGTAATAGTATTGTAGAATTATCATAGTCACCAGACTTTATGTCTGACCCCCTCTTTTCCATCCTTTTTCTCCCTTCAGGTCCACAGGTTGGGCCAAGTTCTAGTGGAGTCTAGTTGGATCGCTTATCTTCTGGAAAGCTTGGACTGCTGAAGTAAAGTCCAGCTTGTTATCTTTCTTTTTAATGGCTATTCATGTAATGGGATTATGTACTTGTTTTATCAAGATAGATATTGTACTTGACATTGAATATGGTGTTATGATGTAATCAAACATGTTTTGACTTCTGCTACAATGAAATAAAGTTTTTGAATTTCCAAGTACTATTTTATATCTGTCTTGTTGTAATTTTACTGTTCTATATTCACTTAAAACCTCCATGGAAGTTAATGCATTCCCTTTGTGAGTGACATTAATGGACGTGGGGTGTTACAGCAACTAAGTGCTGCCAAAATCAATTTTGATCATGGCCTCCATCTCCAATCCCTAGAGCCTATGCATTCAAATCGGGTTCAAATCAAAAGGTGCAAGCTTGCTACACCAAATAGAGGCAAAATCAACGTTGCTATGCGAGTTTCATGACGGATCTTCATCAAAGGAGCCACCTTTCTTCGTCAAAACGATTCATGCTCCTAGTCCTCTTGCCACGCTATGTAAGTTCTAGCTACTTTTGGATCAAAACGGTATTTTAATGTTGACATGGGATAAAATGAGATAAAGCATAAGTATGCATGTATGTGAACCTAACTTTGTCCCTTTTCTATGATCTATGACCTTAGACTAAGATGTAGCAACTTAATCATGTCACTCATGTTATGTTTAGCCTAGTTTATCTTGCAAGTTTGGATCTTTGTCTATGGAAGATTTGCATGAACCTTTGGGAACCATTTGACTTGTGAAACATAGGCAAATACTTGACCTTGGGGCTTATGCATGCATATGAACACAAACCCCTTATGTTTCATGCATGTTTGTGGCAAAACCTCCTTATGATATTATGCAAGTTTGTGACCAAATCCTATATGATAGTATGCATGCTTATGGTCAATCTCTATATGACTCTATCATGCATGTTTTAAGGCCAAACCCCCTTATGACGCCATGCATGTTTGGAGCCAATCCCTTTTGTGGCATCGTGCATGTTTTGGGGTCTACATGTAGCCATAGTATACCTACTATGTTGACTCGCTTTACTTGCGTTGGGAAAACACGATTTTGGGTAGTTAGATAAACATGAACATGTCGCGAAATCTTAACTTGAATATGACATGTGTTTATACTTGAAAATATGACTTGAAAGATAACATGGAAGTTGACATGTAAGTATGCATAAAAACATGAGCTTGGGAATTTACCTATTAAGTTAGGTCTACCCTTTGGGAATTTACCTACTAAGTTAGGTCTACCCAAATGCTTGAAAAACTTGTAACATGTTTTGGAAACATGATGAACTTAGATAATATACGTGTGGCCAACTCGAGGTTGGGTTGAGTTTGCAACGTAAAACTACCCGGAACCGACCGGCCTAACTAGTAGTTGCAAACAATAGGACCCAATGTGAGAAGTTGGTCATGTCGCGCTTAAGACCCGAGGTTGGACTAGGTTGTGGTGTAAATCTACCCGGACCCGCCCGGCTTAACTAGTAACCACAACAAGGTCTAATGTGAGAGGTTAAGAGTGCATTAATTAAATTAACGCCACATGATAAGGTTAAGCAAATTTGACTAATGACACTTAACCGATATGACACGAATGGGTAGGTTAAGTAGGACCGGGCTTGATTTCCTTAATGACACTTAACCAATTCAGACTTGGTAATTAGATGAGGTTAAGTAATTAAGACTTAACTAACCTAAACGGTAATTAGACGGGGTTAGGTAATTGATACTTAACTAACCTAACCACGGTAATTAGATGGGGTTAAGTAATCCACACTTAACTAATCTAAACACGGTAATTCGATGGGGTTACGTTAAACACTTAACCAATTTAAACTTGGTAATTCAATGAGGTTAAGTAACCAAATACTTAACCAACTTAATGTGATAATTTAATGGGGTTAAGCAACTTATACTTAACCAATTATACATGATGATTTGATGTGGTTAAGCGACCTAAACTTAACCAATCTAACTCGTTAATTTGATGTGGTTAAGTGACCTAAACTTAACCAATCTAACTCGTTAATTGGATGTGGTTAAGTGACCTATACTTAGCCAATCTAACTCGTGAATTTATGGAGGTTAAGTTAACCCATACTTAACCAATATAACGTGAAAACATGACAAGGCTAAGTCACGAATCACTTGAATACGCTTGACCGATTTGACTCGGTAATTTGACAAGGTCAAGTTAATTTATATAATTAACCAATCTAAAATGATAATTAGACGAGGTTAAGTTATGGATTGCTTAATATACTTAGCCAACTTGACACATGGTTTGTAGGGTTAAGTCTTGGACTTGGATACTTAGCCAATTTTGACATGGTTGTAGACGGGCTAAGTTATGAACTTAAGTGACACTTAACCCATTAGATAAACCCTAATTCGGAGGATTAGGTAAATAATCATAGTTAACAAGGATTATGGAAATAAGGCTAAGTGGGAAACCTTAGTTAAGGGAAACTAAGTAATAATTCTTAGTCAAGGAAATTTGGACCATTTCTTAGATAGATTAGTAACCCGATACGTTAGGTCAATGTTTAAGTATGCGTGTAGGAGCAGGCTATCTAATTTAGATAAAGGCTCCAACGAACTGGGTAACGAAGCAGCGGCTTCGGGGAACGTGAGGATATTCTTGGGATCCCTCTGTGAGCTGCCAGGTCATTATACTAGGCTCACGAGAGGTTGAGGTCTGCGGTAGAAGAACCAAGAATATGCCTTGGTTGCTATGCGAGCGACCTAAAGACTGGGGTGGATAGCAGTGAGTCGACGAATACATAAGGTGCCCGAGATAGCAAGTTCGTCGATCATCTACCATCTTGAGTCAAGCGTGTATGTACGGAAAGGCAGGGAACACCCAATAGACCATAATTGCTATCTAATTATGGGTGAGGTAGGCCGTAGGATGTGGGCTGGCCGGAGTGTAGTTCTCATGCAAGATTTTCTCTTGTGTTGCCTTTCACTAGTTGAGGGAGGGGTCTCGTGGGACCATAGCCACGTGTAGAAAAGCAGACCTTAGTATCTGCATCGGCAGATAAATCTAAAGCTCCCGACCGAGTCCTGTATTTCTTGTTTTGCCCTGTGACAGGACTCGGATGGCACGATGTGACACATGTGCATACAGTTATAGAAAAACGATTCACGATGAATGCGTGGGAAAAAGGGCGCGGTTGAGGGTTAGCGTAATCCCTAGTGGCCTAGGTGGTTTAACCCAAACCGAAATACGAAAGCGTGCAATAGGTAAGCGTAATCCCTAGTGGTGCTAGGTGGCGTAAGTCCTAGTAGTTCAAACGATGATTCATATGGAAGAGCCTAGCTAGAACAAGGGTGACAGTCCAAACGATTTCAAGGATAATACGACATGAGGAAGCCCGTACGAGGTACGGCAAAGGACTGAACTTATATACATGGAAAGAAACATATGATTTGAGTAACCTATATATGCGATATATTAGGTTGACATGGACCATTACACGACTTTGAGCAAGGGACATTCATGGTTAACACATGACGCGGGTAGGGACACTAGTACGAGAGGTGCAGAGCAAATATACATGTTAGAACTAGGAAGAATATACATAATAGATACCGTGGGATGTTAGACGGGGTAGATACCTTGGGATAATGTACTCGATAGAAATCTGACGATGTGATACCTTGACTTATCATAACACCGTAGTTTATCATGATACCTTAGTTTACTTTGCCACAGTAGTTCAACCGGCTACCCTGGTTTATCTATCTTGTAGTTATCCTTATGTTTACTTTCAGTTTATGCATGTCATGTTACCTTTACCTGTTTTTATACTGGAAGTAGATAGGACTTACTCAGTCTTTTTGACTGACCCGTTTTGTTTCACCTCTTTTCTTCCGTTTCCCCCCCCCCCCAGGTTTCAGGGAGGAAACAATGCTGTTTAGTTCGGACTTCTTCTGCTTGAAGGTCATCATGGATGGCTTGGACTTCTCTTGGCTATGGCTACTTTACTGTTTTTACTTGGGGAATAATTTATTAAAAAGTCTTTATGCTTCTTTACTATTGCAAGACAGGTTTTGATGTACTCTGATGTAAAAGGCTTTAGACCTTAATTATTGAATTTATGAAAGTTCGATTTTACTTCCGCTATTTTATATGTTCTGTCTTGTGATATTTCTGTGCATGTTTACCAATAATGCCCCTCTAAAGCTAGTGCATTCCTTTGCGAGTGACCCTAGCGGAGGCGGGGTGTTACATTTGGTATCAGAGCAGAAGGTTACTAGACTGGGCAAAAGTTTTTAAAGACCTTCTGAAAATTAGTTGAAAAACCGTTTACAAAGAAGCATTTTTCAAGAAAATTTTCTTTTAAAAAGAAAAAGGCTATTCCCCAAAGGCCATCAGCATTACCTTGTTTCCTTGATTGAATCTCTTTTCCTTTCTTTCCTCCATCTGTAGTCACAGTGGTTTTGACTGCGACTAGTCTTTCTAGCTGCGTAAGTGTTTCCCGTACGATGGAGGTGGTTCTCGAGAGACCATTGCAGAGTTATGCATGAAAGGATAGTAAGAACAAGGATAAAGGATACGAGCTCAGGGATAAGCAACATGTTGGTATGGCTGAGTCCTAAAAGGAGGGAGAAAGATGAACAATGAAACCGATGACGAGAGAGTACCTTTGGCATGGTGAAACGGGACGGATAGTTAAGTATCATGGAACAGGGACAAGATCATTCGGAGGGCAATAGTATGCTCTCATTTCTAGGGTACCTCAGAAGGAGGGTAACGATCTTGTTAAAGGTTTAGCTTTTCTTCTCTATCATCCTGTCGGGACTTTGTTTTGATCACCGCATCTTTTAAGTCCGCTTCGATAGTTGAGTCTCTGCACCTTAGTACTAGCGTAGTAGAGGATCCCGTTTTTGTCTCAAGTCCTATTGGAAGATCGGTCCATTTACTCATGGCTTGTTTGGATTTGAGAATGTCTATATCAAGTGTTGAGCTTGGAAATAATGCTTATGTTTATAAGTTGTGGATGGATTCTAGGGATGAAGTGGTTATCCAGTAAGGGGTGCCACTCTCGGTTTTAGAAGGAGGGTAGTTAGACTCTTGGCTTGCTTTGGTAATACCCTTGAAGTATCGCGTAACCTTTTGGGTTCTGTCATGATTAGTTACTTAGAATCCCTAGATACCTTTGTTGGAAATTAGAAACCCGATCGAATGGTGTTCGCTAATAAGACGGATGGTTTACTTCGATTATGTATGGGTTATGGGAATTACCCTAGTAAGTGCGCACGGTAACTTGTTTACTTTCAAGAGAAAGTTTTTCTACGTGGAATACCTTATGGTACAAGGTCCAGGATTCACTAGTGAATTTTGAGGGCTCGCATGGAATAATGTGTACGCAGTCCTGTTTGCGCCAAGTATTCTAGAAGGAGAATAAGTGCAAGTGGAACGAGAGGCGACGAGGAAATGAGTCCCAACTCATGTTATGGAAACAGGAAATAAGAAGCTGCGAAATCGTGAAGTAAAAGGGGCGGTCAAGGCACGATGGAACTAAGCTCAAGGTAATGCGACTCAGGAGACTGAAGACTAAATAAGTGCATGATATCTCTTTTGGGAATATATCCTCGATCCCTGTTTTTCTGTTGAGCCTGCTCGTAGGCTATCTTTTATGGATATCCTCTCGGTCTTGTCTCTGTTACAAACCCCGTACGGAGTTTGTTTTGTTTATCTTCTCGACCCTGTTTCAGGGAATCTTAGGTAGAACCCTATGGATGTAAACATGTGTTTGAAACATGTTATGGTTGATATGGTTGCAAATGGTTGCAAGTGGTTGCTCGTGGATGCGCGAATTTACATTAGATATTAGCTCGACTCGGTCACATTTCATATTGCATATGCACGAGTATTTATACTTGTTTATGGATGAAATTGAATGTGTTATCATGCGGATGTTGCATATGGTTGAATGTTTGTGCACGCATATAGTGTATATGACTAGGACTATTTGCATACATGATGGATTCATAGCACTAAACATATTTTTGCATTCAAAAGATTTTTCAGGCCTGATCATTAGCATTAGCTAAGGAACATGTACACACACGTTTTGCATACATTCATAAAGCATTAGGAGTCGTCTAAGGACAATGGTTGCTTGTGCATGATGGTTTGAGTAGATGGATGATGGATGGTAGGATATGTTCTTCCTAACTTTGAGATTTCGGGGACGAAATCCTTTAAGAAGGGGAGAATGTAACAACCCGAATTTTTACAACACGTTAAATCAAGAATCAAGACAGAATTAAATTATAAATTCTGAATCAAGTGAAACGGTCTATGCCATTGCGTTCGTCTCGGAAAAATACGCGAAATAGAGTCCGAGTTTTCGAGAATCGGAGTCCGTATGACCCGTAAAAGGCCCAAAGAAGGTTTCTGGGAATTTGAATTTCGGAAACAGTTTTGGGAATCAGATCTGGGGGCTAGGCGGGAAGTTTCCCGCCTAGGCCATGTCGACAGGGCTGTCGACAGGCCTGTCGACTTGGGCCCAGACCAAGTCGACAGCCCTGTCGACAGGGGGTGGCCGGGGCAAGTTGCCTGGCGCACCTGTTTGTCTCACCTGGTCTTGTTCTTGGGCTGGTTCTGGAAGCTTCCGAGATCTGATGGTCCTGATCTATCCTAGGGTTAATCTAAGGGCCTAAAACTATCCTAATCTCTATAAAAAGACCCTAAACCTAACCTAAATCCCTAAAAATCAAACCTAGCAACTAAGTGCTGCCAAAATCAATTTTGATCATGGCCTCCATCTCCAATCCCTAGAGCCTATGCATTCAAATCGCGTTCAAATCAAAAGGTGCAAGCTTGCTACACCAAATAGAGGCAAAATCAACGTTGCTATGCGAGTTTCATGACGGATCTTCATCAAAGAAGCCACCTTTCTTCGTCAAAACGATTCATGCTCCTAGTCCTCTTGCCACGCTATGTAAGTTCTAGCTACTTTTGGATCAAAACGGTATTTTAATGTTGACATGGGATAAAATGAGATAAAGCATAAGTATGCATGTATGTGAACCTAACTTTGTCCCTTTTCTATGATCTATGACCTTAGACTAAGATGTAGCAACTTAATCATGTCACTCATGTTATGTTTAGCCTAGTTTATCTTGCAAGTTTGGATCTTTGTCTATGGATGATTTGCATGAACCTTTGGGAACCATTTGACTTGTGAAACATAGGCAAATACTTGACCTTGGGGCTTATGCATGCATATGAACACAAACCCCTTATGTTTCATGCATGTTTGTGGCAAAACCTCCTTATGATATTATGCAAGTTTGTGGCCAAATCCTATATGATAGTATGCATGCTTATGGTCAATCCCTATATGACTCTATCATGCATGTTTTAAGGCCAAACCCCCTTATGACGCCATGCATGTTTGGAGCCAATCCCTTTTGTGGCATCGTGCATGTTTTGGGGTCTACATGTAGCCATAGTATACCTACTATGTTGACTCGCTTTACTTGCGTTGGGAAAACACAATTTTGGGTAGTTAGATAAACATGAACATGTCGCGAAATCTTAACTTGAATATGACATGTGTTTATACTTGAAAATATGACTTGAAAGATAACATGGAAGTTGACATGTAAGTATGCATAAAAACATGAGCTTGGGAATTTACCTATTAAGTTAGGTCTACCCTTTGGGAATTTACCTATTAAGTTAGGTCTACCCAAATGCTTGAAAAACTTGTAACATGTTTTGGAAACATGATGAACTTAGATAATATAAGTGTGGCCAACTCGAGGTTGGGTTGAGTTTGCAACGTAAAACTACCCGGAACCGACCGGCCTAACTAGTAGTTGCAAACAATAGGACCCAATGTGAGAAGTTGGTCATGTCGCGCTTAAGACCCGAGGTTAGACTAGGTTGTGGTGTAAATCTACCCGGACCCGCCCGGCTTAACTAGTAACCACAACAAGGACTAATGTGAGAGGTTAAGAGTGCATTAATTAAATTAACGCCACATGATAAGGTTAAGCAAATTTGACTAATGACACTTAACTGATATGACACGAATGGGTAGGTTAAGTGGGACCGGGCTTGATTTCCTTAATGACACTTAACCAATTCAGACTTGGTAATTAGATGAGGTTAAGTAATTAAGACTTAACTAACCTAAACACGGTAATTAGACGGGGTTAGGTAATTGATACTTAACTAACCTAACCACGGTAATTAGATGGGGTTAAGTAATCCACACTTAACTAATCTAAACACGGTAATTCGATGGGGTTACGTTAAACACTTAACCAATTTAAACTTGGTAATTCAATGAGGTTAAGTAACCAAATACTTAACCAACTTAATGTGATAATTTAATGGGGTTAAGCAACTTATACTTAACCAATTATACATGATGATTTGATGTGGTTAAGCGACCTAAACTTAACCAATCTAACTCGTTAATTTGATGTGGTTAAGTAACCTAAACTTAACCAATCTAACTCGTTAATTGGATGTGGTTAAGTGACCTATACTTAGCCAACCTAACTCGTGAATTTATGGAGGTTAAGTTAACCCATACTTAACCAATATAACGTGAAAACATGACAAGGCTAAGTCACGAATCACTTGAATACGCTTGACCGATTTGACTCGGTAATTAGACAAGGTCAAGTTAATTTATATAATTAACCAATCTAAAATGATAATTAGACGAGGTTAAGTTATGGATTGCTTAATATACTTAGCCAACTTGACACATGGTTTGTAGGGTTAAGTCTTGGACTTGGATACTTAGCCAATTTTGACATGGTTTGTAGACGGGCTAAGTTATGAACTTAAGTGTCACTTAACCCATTAGATAAACCCTAATTCGGAGGATTAGGTAAATAACCATAGTTAACAAGGATTATGGAAATAAGGCTAAGTGGTAAACCTTAGTTAAGGGAAACTAAGTAATAATTCTTAGTCAAGGAAATTTGGACCATTTCTTAGATAGATTAGTAACCAGATACGTTAGGTCAACGTTTAAGTATGCGTGTAGGAGCAGGCTATCTAATTTAGATAAAGGCTCCAACGAACTGGGTAACGAAGCAGCGGCTTCGGGGAACGTGAGGATATTCTTGGGATCCCTCTGTGAGCTGCCAGGTCATTATACTAGGCTCACGAGAGGTTGAGTTCTGCGGTAGAAGAACCAAGAATATGCCTTGGTTGCTATGCGAGCGACCTAAAGACTGGGGTGGATAGCAGTAAGTCGACGAATACATAAGGTGCCCGAGATAGCAAGTTCGTCGATCATCTACCATCTTGAGTCAAGCGTGTACGTACGGAAAGGCAGGGAACACCCAACAGACCATAATTGCTATATAATTATGGGTGAGGTAGGCCGTAGGATGTGGGCTGGCCGGAGTGTAGTTCTCATGCAAGATTTTCTCTTGTGTTGCCTTTCACTAGTTGAGGGAGGGGTCTCGTGGGACCATAGCCACGTGTAGAAAAGCAGACCTTAGTATCTGCATCGGCAGATAAATCTAAAGCTCCCGACCGAGTCCTGTATTTCTTGTTTTGCCCTGTGACAGGACTCGGATGGCACGATGTGATACATGTGCATACAGTTATAGAAAAACGATTCACGATGAATGCGTGGGAAAAAGGGCGCGGTTGAGGGTTAGCGTAATCCCTAGTGGCCTAGGTGGTTTAACCCAAACCGAAATACGAAAGCGTGCAATAAGTAAGCGTAATCCCTAGTGGTGCTAGGTGGCGTAAGTCCTAGTAGTTCAAACGATGATTCATATGGAAGAGCCTAGCTAGAACAAGGGTGACAGTCCAAACGATTTCAAGGATAATACGACATGAGGAAGCCCGTACGAGGTACGGCAAAGGACTGAACTTATATACATGGAAAGAAACATATGATTTGAGTAACCTATATATGCGATATATTAGGTTGACATGGACCATTACACGACTTTGAGCAAGGGACATTCATGGTTAACACATGACGCGGGTAGGGATACTAGTACGAGAGGTGCAGAGCAAATATACATGTTAGAACTAGGAAGAATATACATAATAGATACCGTGGGATGTTAGACGGGGTAGATACCTTGGGATAATGTACTCGATAGAAATCTGACGATGTGATACCTTGACTTATCATAACACCGTAGTTTATCATGATACCTTAGTTTACTTTGCCACAGTAGTTCAACCGGCTACCCTGGTTTATCTATCTTGTAGTTATCCTTATGTTTACTTTCAGTTTATGCATGTCATGTTACCTTTACCTGTTTTTATACTGTAAGTAGATAGGACTTACTCAGTCTTTTTGACTGACCCGTTTTGTTTCGCCTCTTTTCTTCCGTTTCCCCCCCCCCCAGGTTTTAGGGAGGAAACAATGCTGTTTAGTTCGGACTTCTTCTGCTTGAAGGTCATCATGGATGGCTTGGACTTCTCTTGGCTATGGCTACTTTACTGTTTTTACTTGGGGAATAATTTATTAAAAAGTCTTTATGCTTCTTTACTATTGCAAGACAGGTTTTGATGTACTCTGATGTAAAAGGCTTTAGACCTTAATTATTGAATTTATGAAAGTTCGATTTTACTTCCGCTATTTTATATGTTCTGTCTTGTGATATTTCTGTGCATGTTTACCAATAATGCCCCTCTAAAGCTAGTGCATTCCTTTGCGAGTGACCCTAGCGGAGGCGGGGTGTTACAAACTTTGAGGCTATTGGTGGAAAAGACTTTTATGGAAAAGAGTACTTTGTAGGAGCAAGAAACTGGCTAAAGGAGACTGAGGATCTGTTTGTCATCTTTGGAGTTGATAACAGGAAAAATATACAACTAGCGGTATGGTTGCTTAAGGATGAAGCTTCCTACTGGTGGGAAATTACCAATGCTCAGCCAGCGGTGGAAACATGGGAAGACTTTAGGAAAAGGTTTGATATGAAATTTCTCTCCTAAGCTGAAAGAAGCCTGCAAATGGAGAAGTTCGTAACTCTGAAACAGGGGAGCATGATGATCAGGGAATATGTTAATCAGTTTAATCAGCTGGCCAGATTTGGCTAGACTTAGTAAACACCCAACACAAGAAGGCGCTTCGCTTCGTCAAAGGTTTGAATGAGCCTCTACACAGCCTTGCTATGACCCATGTATCCACGGGAGCGACTTATGAAAGCTTGGTGGATATGGCGTTGCTACACGAGGAAGACCACGGTAAGAAAGAAACTAAGGTGGAAGAGAAGAAAGAGAGGCTATAAGCAAAGAAAACAGACTTCAAGAAAGGAGGGAAGAACAATAAGCCCCGTGAGAGGAGAAGGTGCAATTTCTGTGGCATTGTGGGACATATATCAAAAGACTGCCGAAAAAGGAAGGCGAAGATGGGTGGTTGCTTCCATTGTGGAGAGACTGGGCACCAAGCTAAGGACTGCCCAAAGAAGAAAGGGCAGGGACAGAAAGCCGGATCCACTTCAGGGGGTCAGGTTCATGCGCTAGTGGCACCTCAGCAGGAACGAGGTAGTAATATTTCTGTAGAAAGTGTAGTCTATCTTTATGATCATCCAGTTCATACACTTTTTGACTCTGGCGCATCACACTCTTTTATTTCATCTGCCTTAGCAGAATCTCTACATCTAGACACTAGTATGGTAGAAGATCCCTTAGTAGTTTCAAATCCAATTGGGGGCTCCGATTACTTGTCAATGGTTTGTTCGGGTTTGAAAATCTATATTCTCAGCGTTGAGTTTAGTTGTAATGCCTTTGTCTTGGGCTTCTCGGGATATGGTTTGGTCTTAGGCATGGACTAGTTACCCAGTAATAGTGCCATTCTTGATTGTGAGAAAAGAGTAGTTAGACTCTTAACTCGGCTTGGTAACACTCTAGAAATTTCTTGTAATCCCTTGAATGCTGTTATGCTTAGTTATCTAGAGTCGCTTGATGCTTCTGATGATAATTTGCAATCAGTAAGAGTAGTCCGGGAATATCCGGATGTCTTTGAGGAGGTGAAAGGCTTACCTCCGAGGCGGGAAATAGACTTCCGCATATATCTTGTGGATAACGCAAAGCCTATAGCTTTACCTATCAGACACAGCTCCAAGGGAGAGAAAGGAGCTCAGTAAGCAGGTTAAAGAACTTCTCGAAAAAGGGTTCATTAGACGGAGCATTTCAGAATGGGGTGCTCCAGTGGTGTTCGCAACCAAAGCGGACTGTTCGCTTCGCCTTTGCGTCGACTATAGGGAGTTAAACAAATTGACCAAGAAAAATAGGCACCGTCTTCCCCGAATCGACGATTTGTTTGATCAGCTTGTAGGTGCGACGGTCTTCTCCCAACTTGATCTGGCAACTGGGTTCCATCAGCTAAGAGTAGCTGAAGATAGCATTGATAAAACGGCGTTCAGAACCCCAGACGGTTTCTTCGAGTGGCTTGTCATGCCTTTCGGCCTGACAAACGCACCTGCTTATTTCGTAGACCTAATGAGTAGCATGTTCAGAGAATTCCTCAACAAATTTGTGGTTGTCTTCACAGATGATATCTTAATCTTCTCAAAGAGTGAGGAAGAGCATGCTCAACATTTGAAAGAAATCATGGAATCTCTCCGTACACATCAGCTAAAAGCCAAATTCTCCAAGTGCCACTTTTGGAGAAAGGAGGTAAGATTTCTGGGGCATATAGTGTCCAAAGAGGGGTTGGCTGTGGACCTCGCGAAAGTGGTGGCAGTGCAAGATTGGAAGACACCAAGAAATGCAACCGAAGTTCGAAGCTTTCTTGGGCTAGCCGATTTTTACTGAAAGTTTATTAGGGATTTCGCGAAAATCTCAGCCCCACAAACAAGGCTAACAAAAAAGAATCTGGCGTTCACTTGGGATTTGGATTGCGAGTTTGCTTTCCAACGATTAAAAAGGGCTCTCACAACAGCCCCAGTTCTGACTTTGCCAGATGTAAGCAAAATGTTCACAATATACACAGATGCATGTGGAACGGGACTAGGCGATGTTCTAATGCAAGAAGGAAGGGTAGTAGCGTATGGTGGAAGACAATTGAAGGTTCATGAAAAGAACTACCCAATGCATTATCTTGAGTTAGCCGCCATCATCTTTGCGCTTAAGTCTTGGCGCCATTATCTCCTAGGTGAGAAGTTTGAATTATACACTGACCATAAATCGTTGAAATATCTCTTCTCGCAGAAGGATCTTAACTTGAGGCAGCAAAGGTGGATGGAGTTTCTTGCCTCGTATGACTTTGTAATTTCCTATACTCCCGGAAAAGGCAACGTAGTAGCAGATGCGTTGAGACGAAAGAAACTAACCTTAAACCCGCTCTTTGTGGAAAGGCAAAGCTTGGAGTATATAGCCAGTTTTAACTTTAGTCCCTCCTCCGATTTTGTACCAGGTTTGCTAGCATCTCTCGGAGTACGCCCTACTCTCTTAGACTAAATAAGGGCTGCACAACGTGAAGACCCTCAGCTTGTGGATGTGATTGATAAACTTATTAGGGGTGAGACTTCTAGTCTCCTCAGTAGATACGCCATCGATGGTAAGGGTTGGCTGAGGCGAGATGGAAGATTATGCGTCCCACAAGCAAGGGAGTTGACAAAGAAGGTTCTCGAGGAACCACATCATTCCAAGATGACTATACACCCTGGCGGTGATAAGATGTACAAGGATATAAAAAGGACTTTCTTTTGGAACGGCATGAAGCAAGACGTGGCGGATTTTGTTTCTAAGTGCATGACCTGCCAACGGGTCAAGGTGGAACAGAAGAAACCTGGAGGATTACTTCACCCTTTAGAGGTCCCACAGTGGAAGTGGGATAGCATTTCAATGGACTTCATTGATGGACTACCTAGGTCGAGAAGAGGCAATACTAGCATTTGGGTAATAGTGGATAGGCTTACTAAGAGCGCCCACATCATACCTATCAAGAGTAGAAGGACTACCTCATCTCTAGCATTTCTTTGTCTCAAGGAAATAGTTAGACTCCATGGGATACCCTCCGGCATTGTTAGTGACCGAGACCCTATCTTCACAAGCGAGTTTTGGCGGAGTCTGCAAGAAGCTGTAGGCACACAGTTATGTTTGAGCATGGCCTATCATCCCCAAACTGACGGCCAGACGGAAAGGGTGAATAGAGTTTTACAGGATCTTTTAAGACTTTGCGTTCTTGACTTTGGAGGGACTTGGGAGGATCACCTTCCTTTAGTGGAATTTTCCTACAACAACAGCTACCAAGCTACCATTGATATGGCACCCTTCGAAGCCTTGTATGGAAGACCGTGCAAATCACCATCTTGTTGGTGGGAGTCTACAGATAAGCTTATACTTGGGCCAGACATGATTCAAGAGACTTCGGAGAAAGTGGACTTGATACGTAGGAGAATGAAGACTGCCCAAGACAAACAAAAATCCTACGCCGACAAAAGAAGGACCGACCTTGAATTTGAGGTTGGGGACATGGTTTTCCTTAAGGTATCTCCTTTAAGGAACGTCGTTTGTTTTGGATCTGCAAGAAAGCTAGCACCAAAATTTGTAGGACCGTTTCCTATCATCGAGAAGGTTGGGAAGATGGCCTATAGATTAGAGCTGCCCGAGAGACTGGCCGGATTTCACAACGTCTTTCATGTTTCTCACCTCCGGAAGTTTTTGCATGAGTCTGCGGAAGTGGTGGAACCTAACATTCTAGAAGAAGCCGAAGTGGAACGTGAAGCAACTATGAGGAGAGTTCCAACCCGCATCTTAGGAACTGAAGTGGAAAAGCTACGCAACCGCGAAGTCAAACTCGTTAAAGTTCAGTGGAGCGATGCCGAGGAAGACGCGACTTGGGAAACTGAGGATAGAATACGCGCTACCTACCCTCTTCTTTTTGAGGGTACATCTTCGATCTCTCTTTTTTCCCTTAAGTTATGCTTTATCTATCTTTTTAGGTATGTCTCCTCGGTCCTTTTCCTAACTCCTTAGGTAGAAAACAAATGGATGCAAACATGTATTTGAAATCATGTTATGGATGATGGCTGCAAATGGTTGCTAGTGGTTGCTCGTGGATGCATATACACATACACCCTAGGTTATAGATCGGCTCAGTCACTTCATATTGCATATGCATATATATGTATTCTCATTTGTATGTGGTTAAAAATTGATATGCTATCATATGGTTGTCACATTTGTATGAATAAGTTGTGCACTCATGTAGAATTATGAGTATGAAAATTTTGCATACATAATGGATTCATGACACTTACATGATTCGCATTAAGGAGGTCAACTGAATCAGTAGACCGCCAGATTTCTGCATTAGATATGGACATATACACACACTATGCATGTGATCACGAAGCATTAGAAGTTTTCTAAGGACAGTGGATGCCTGTGTTTGTTGGTTGAGTAGATGGACTGTTGGATGGTAGGATATACATTCTTCCTAACTTGAAGATTTCGGGGACGAAATCCTTTTAAGGGGGGGGGGGGGGAGAATGTAACACCCCATGAATTATATAATGTTAAGCTTCCCAAATTAAAGTGTAATTAATTCTACATGAAAGAATTAAGGGAAATGGGTTACGCCATTGCATTCGTCTCGGAGTCCGAGTTTGCACGAATCAGACTCCGTATGAAGGAGTTATGACCTTCGGAAGTTTCAGTATAAAATTTAAATTCAAACAGCTCAGTTTAAAATTCAAAATTCAAATTTCAGGTTCAAACTGAGCTGGGCGGGAAAACTCCCGCCCAGAGACCAGGTCGACCATAGGGTCGACCATGGTGTCGACCTGGCCTCCCCAGGTCGACCATAGTGTCGACCTAGCCACATCAGGTCGACCATAGTGTTGACCTGGGTGTCGACCTGCCAGTCGACCTGCCTGGTCGACCTCGCTGGCTAGGTCTAGTTCTAGCTCGAATTTCTGTGGCTCTGTGTGTCACTAGGGCTAACGTGTCACCTCTTGATTGGCTCTTTGAAGTTTTTATGGCCTAGATTCCTCTTGTCTTCATCTGACGGCTCAAAACAATTTAAAAATCTATAAATACACCCTAAGTCTCAACTAAAAATTCACAAAAAAATAAGAAAGGAGTCGTCATGCTGCCAGGGAGGGATTGAACATAGCTGTCAAGAGAGAAAAGCCTAGAGACGAATAAAATTAAGAAGAAGATTAAAGTTTAATCAAATTAATCAACGCAACGTTAGTCTACCCAAAGGAGCGCATCTCAATTTCAGAATTCAGAATCCAGAATTCAAGATTCTGCATTCGTTGTAAGTGTAGTGACCATTGAGAATATGAATAAAAACTGTGATGTGATTCGATGTAAATGAAAATAGAATTGTGTTATTGTATAAATTCTGTGTATTGTAATGGTTCTATCGTGACTTGTGTATTGATGTTTGTGGCATAAATTGATTGATGCAAGCCTATTGAACAATTGTATATGAAAATAATGGCACTTGCAAGTTTGTGGCAAAAACTAGAAATTTATCCCTTTATGTTTATGTCGATGGCATTGACTATATACAATCCCTTAGTCTAAGTTAGAATTTATGTAAACATGTTATAGACCTTTTATGGCTACATGACCCAAAATCTATGATATCATTCTTATGTTTATTTGCAAGTATAATTGGATCTTTGTTAAGTATCATTTGGGTTACATAAACTATGCAAGTTCATGTTGAAATAGGCTATATGATTAGATGTTAAAATTGGACATTTTGGTGAATATACAACATGCTAGTTTTGTGGTTGACATTATGCCAAGTTAAACATGTTTTAATACAAGTTTGTATAAGCCTAAACTATGCCATTTTATATGTCACCTACTTAGTTATACATTGATTTGAATGCCAGTTCACATGACCCATATTATATGTTAGTTGAATCGCTAAATTTCAAGTTCATGTGCCACACACCTTATGTATTACATGTTCTTGATTTCCCCCTTTTCTCACGTTTATAAAGTTGGGTTGAAGTGTGACAAGCCCAACACATGTTATAAAGTTGCGAACAAACGGGGGTAGTAACGTTGGGTGTAAAACATTGAAAAAAATATTTTGGCATGTTTGGCACATGCCAACGACAATGACATTTATAGCGGTGTGAATTGTTATACCCAAAAATAAAAGATATGACATTTACATATATAATTGAGAAGTAATAAAATATGTAAATTTAGAAAATACGATATGCTTAACCCGAGTTTGGATTGAGTTCTGATGTGAACCTGCCCCGAACCGTCCGGCTGTCCAGTAGTCACAACAATACCTATCCATTGTGGGTGGTTAAGCATTGAACCCAATAAGGACCCGAGGTTAGACTGAGCTACGGTGTAAACCTGCCCGGAACCGACCGGCATGTCCAGTAACCGTAGCAATACCTGTCTAATGTGAGTGGTCAGGTGCTCCGAAGAGGCTGAGGACAGATGGTAGGATTAAGTCAACTATAACACTTAACCAAATTCAACATGTTAACAAGAATTGATGGGTGGGGTTAGGTAAATATAGACACTTAACCACTTAACATGTTTGACTAGAAAATCCTGGTAACGAGGGACCCGCTTCAGCAGTAACCCAAGTTAGGTATCAACGGTACCCTGAAACTAGGCAGGGTGGGGCACGATTACTGGGCTGATTGTAAGCGGTCAAAACGACGACGGTGGGTGCACAGTGTAGGTCTAACGGGGTGCAGGCGTGCACACACTCCGAAACAGACAACCAGGGCACTGGGGACATCAGTAGTATAACCTATGCCTTTTAGAATTTGTGTCGGGGCCGCCACCATGGGTCTTGATACACCCCATGGTGGGACCAACATAGGTATCTATAATTCTTGGGGGCCGTATGACACATGTAAACGAGAGTAGGAGCCGATCTTTAGAAAATGGGGATTACTTCACCCTCAGCGTGGTGTTCCAGTTAGAATAAACTCAGGTAGATGCAGAGATATAGTATGGGTGCGATAGTACATTCGACACTTCCTTAGCTTGTGACAATTTCCTATTTTCAGTATATATCTATCATGCCCTTTTCTTATTCATATACTGAAGAGTTACTAGATTTACTTAGGCTTTATGTCTGACTCTATTTTCTTTTCGTCTTCTTTTCTTTCGTCCCCCCAGGTCCACAGGGAGGAAACAACTCAGCTCAGTCAGATTCCTTACAAGCTCTAAGACCGTAGATGTATGATTTGGATCTCTTTTGCTCGGATTATGGCTTTGGATATCACTATGGGGATTTTTGTCACTTTATTTATGTTTTATGCTTCTTTAATAATCAAGACAGTAATGAGGTTGTAATGTTGGAAGTATTTTGAGACAATTGTGGAATGTTTTGTTTTGAACACGTATTGATGAAATAAAAGTCTATTTGGTTTCTACTGCTTAAAATATCTGTATTTATATCTGTCTTGAGTTTATTTGTGGCTTTTACTTATAAACCTCCACCAAAATTAAGGCATTCCCTTTGTGAGTGACCTTAACGGAGGTGGGGTGTTTCAATCTTTCTTTATTAATTGTGTCAATGGTGCTGCTACGTTGGAGAAATTCGAGATGAATCTTCGATAATATCTAGCCAATCCCAAGAACTCCTTACATCTGTACATTTAAGGCGTAGTCCTATCTTGAACTATTGGACATTCGTAGGATCAACAATAATACTATACTCGAATACAACATGCCCAAGTACCTCACTTCCATCCGCTAGAAGATGCACTTAGAAAACTTAGTTTTTAACCGGTGCCCTCTCAGCACCTTAATTGCAATCCTCAGATAGATTTTGTGTTCATCTTTGTCTGTGAGTAGAAAATAATATCATCGATGAACGTTAGCCAAAAAAACATTAAGTTGATATCTGAAAACATGGTTCATGAGATCCATAAAGTATTTTAGTTCGTTGGTCTGCTCAAACGGCATAACTAACCACTCATATAAAAAAAATTGCATTTGAAATGCCATAATAGAAACACTTTCCTTTGCCACTCGAAGTTAATGAAGCCCCATTTTGAGATCTAACGAAGAAAATATCTTTGCACCGTGAAGCTTATTGAACAAGTCATTAATACATGGAAACCAATACTTGTTCTTTTTATTGCATTATTCAACTCATGGTAATCAACACATAATCTAAGGGAACCATCCTCCTTTATAGTGATTACAACAAGTGCTCCCAACTTGGATATATTCCTATAAATGAATCCTTTTTGCAAAAGATCATTTATTTGCATCTCAAGCACTTTTCGTTCCCTAGGTTCCATCCTCCTAAGATGCATAGTGGATCCATCATGCTTCATTAAGTCGATTTGAACTCAATCTATCTGTGTAGCAGAAGTCCAATCACTTCCTTGAAGATGTCTAGATACTCCCTAGCAATAGGTACACTCGACAACTCATCATGCGTAACATCCAGTGAAAATAGAAGTCCAACCATTACCTCATATTTAGGTAGGTAGCCTAACACTACCTTTACCCATCATTCACCCTCGTGGTCTCCTAAGACCACTCACAATCGAGAGGTTCTCCTATCTCTAAAGCCAATCGAATTGCAGAATAATACCAAATTGGAAAATCCCAAAACATAGCAAACACAATCATAAAGCATACATGACTCTATAAGACCAACCCAAGACCAATCATACAAAGGCTAGTGGATCCACCAATAGATTTGTCATGATAAATGGTCGATCAACATTTTTGGGATCCAATCCTAGTTAAACTACCAAGTCACTTGGCACGAATAAATGCAAAGCGCTATAGTCAAATAAAAATCGGATAGAAACATCATAAATCGAATAGAAACATCATAAATAGAAAGCATACCTTTAATAACAACACCCTTACCTTTTTTCGCTGTCGATGGGTCATTTGAAGAAGTTAGAATGCCATTGATAGCATATGAATTCACCGTTCGTTTTTCCTTCAAAGGCTCTGGACAATCCCTGTGAAGGTGCCCTGGTTTATTATAATTATAGAAATTCTTGATCTTAGATAACATTCCTTGATATAACGACCCTCCTTCCCACATCCATTACAACCGAATTCAAATTTGGATTTCTTTTTGGTTCATCCTTGGCTTTAAAAGATTTCCTTTTATTTCTCTACTCTCCCTTCCTCACATTCTCTTGCAACTTTGCCTCCTTTAAAACAGTAACACCAACAGTCTTTGGCCTAAAGTAAAGGCATTCCTACCTCAAAGATTTTTCAACTATCAAATCAAAGGTCTCATCAATATGATTTATGAACTTTCTCTAAGTACTCATCCAAGCTATTAACGAGCTTCTCATTCTTCTTTTTTGAGGTGTCAATGACAGAAATATCACGCTTTGATTGTGTGTCAAATTCTACAACATACACAAAATGGTCCTATCTCCTTACTTTAGCTCGATAAATCTTTGGAAAAATTCTGACTAATGATAGTTGAAATAAACTTGTCATTAAAATGAATCTTGAACTGATCCTGAGTAATCTAATCCTTAGGAATAGAGACATTCATGGCATTCCACTAGTTCATAGCCCTTCCTTAAAGCTAATGTTAGGCTAACGTCCTTTCATAGCATTGTTAAGTTCAATATCCTAAAATACACACAAGCATGTACTGAGCCAATCCTTAAATTCTACTACTGACTTTGTTCCTAGGAACGATTTACCATCTAAACTGGTATAATCTTTGATAAGTTTAGCAAAGTATGCTCTGGGTTCCTATACTGGTTCACATCCCTCAACAATAATCGAAGCGACTCCTTGAGCAATTTTCATCATGCCCTTAATAAAACAGTGAACGTGGTTTAAACATTGGGATTATTAGCTTCAAAGGGACGACTATTTTATCAAATCCAAAACAGAGTTTGTAGTGTCTCGAAATTCCAGTCCAATTTGAGCTGACTAAATAACACAAGTCCAACCCACATTACACTGGAAATTAGAAAACTAATAGAAAGAAATTAGAGGGTGAGAATAGATAAGTTAGAAACTTAGAATATAAGAAGAAGAAGATACAACATCAGAGTAACACGAATCTTACAGCGTAACGAACAACATATAATAGATAACATATCCTTGAAATAAAATCAGTATATGTACACAACAACATTATCAGAGTACAACACTTACAAAACAGCGGAAATAACTATAGCTATATAACCATGAAGCCTTCTGCTCCAAGCTCTTCCAGTGTATCTGTAAATCCCGAATACTTGACTTCCCGTACAAAATTGGGCACCCAAGAGTTTAGGGAAAACAAACAAGATAAACTCTGGGTCAGTCATGGGACTGGTATGAGTAAAACAGTTTAAAACAGTTTGAGTCATTAAACGATATCTCATAAGACCACGCCGTATAATGGAACGGGTTTTTCCTTATGAGAATCCAAAATATCTTTATATCAAAACCCTTTTGATATTATAATAATGTCTATCAACCACAATATAATAATCATCTAGCAGAAACCCTTTCATCTCATGTTCTACATATATAGTATACAATCAAAACTGCAAGCACGTATTGGATAATGGATTTCCAACTATGACAAGGTATGGAACCAGCTTTCGCTAGTGTACCTATAGATAGGAATACATTGGGTTCAACAAGAACATCTTGCAAACCGACCACACAAGACTGACCACTCATTTCGCTTGAGTGTATCGAATGTATATCACCAACGGTTGGGATCAGCAACTGTTTCCCGAATGGGACAACATCGACAATAGATTAGACGTAAATGAAACTCTAAATCATGTGATTATACAACCTAATAGGTGCGGCCTACATAGCCATGCTGCCTACCCGATTTTTGTCATTTCCCGATTGTGAGGCTAGAGGCCACGCTTATCTCTGACAGATCACACGTTTATTCACTTTGAATGTCACATCGTCATACCCGCTAAATCACAAATTGATTTCCCCAAAAATACCATGGGTATACAGCTAAGAGAAACGAATTCCTCCGCCACCAAACATAAATACGTTTGAAGAGATCAACTTACGCGATCTATTAAATATACTCTATCAGACAGTCTTCCATACAGGTCGTCCTGGGACTGGACAAACCGAAGGCACTGTTCAGAACAACCATCTTAGGAAATCTTTACCTAAGATTTATACAACAGCCCTTGCACTTTACTCCATCTTCAATTATCTTTGGCATATATGATTCGCAACGCTTATGCCAATACGGAGTGGTTCTTTGGATAATAATCCAACCGGTCTCTGCATATTAACAACGTTAAAATGGTCAAAAACTTCGATAGTCGGTGAGTTAACTATCAAAAAAAAACACGTGTGCAAACAAAGATATTATTCCCAAATGGAAATTATATCGATCAATCATCATTGAACATTTATCTCTTTAGTTCATTAATTTATTTATCTCCTGTTTCCGTATATTCTAAATTCTTATTTTCTATTATCAGAAAACATTTCCGATTCTTATTTGGAAAACATTTCCAAAACTCCTTCACTGGATTTAAACTGATGTTTAAATAAAACATCGCTATGCCAACTCAAACCATTTACTAAATTCACCTAACCATCATTCACTATCAAACCTTACCATTTCTTAGTTCAGAAGGAAGTCAACCAAGTTAGGGTATAATTACCTCTCAGACCTTAACTGAACAACGTTTTAACTTCGAAATAGTCAAAGTTTATCTTTTAAACCTTTAACAAATTTCCTTACATAACTCTCGGATTCTATTTACGTATCCACTTCTTTATTTAAAACATTGATTATAACTATAACATTATAATCCCTACTTTCGAAGTATGTAACTTTATTATAACTTTTATTCTTTAATGTGAAGAAATAAATAAACACCTGATTTATAAATAAATAAATAGATAAATCTTGATTTAAACATCGTAAAGTATAAGTACTTTCCCGAATTTGATATAATCGAATTCGCCGATCAACTCTCTTCGAGTAATCTATATTTGATTAACTCTTCTTTGAATAACCTATATTCGATTATCTCTCTTCGATTAACTTATATTCGATTAACTCACTCTTTCGAATAAACTATATTCGATCTCTTTCTTTTGAATACACTATATTCGAATTAACTCCTTTCGAATAAATTATATTCGATAATCTCACTTTCGAATAACTAAATGATTAACTCCTTTCGATTAACTAATAATCGATAACTCCTTCCGATTAACTAAAATCGATAACTTTTTTCGATTAACTAATAATCGAAAACTCCTCTCAAATAACTAATATTCAATCATCTCTCTTCTAATAACTTATTCGATAACTCCTTTCGATTAAACTAATCAATAACTCCTCTCGAATAAGCTATATTCGATAACTCTACTTCGAATAAGTGATATTTGATAACTCTACTTTGAATAAACTATAACTCGATTATCTTAACTCGATAATCTTAACTCGATTACTTAACTCGATAATCTAACTCGATAACTTAACTCGATTACTTAACTCGATAATCTAACTCGATTATCTTAACTTGATAACTTAACTCGATTATCTTAATTCAATAATCTAACTCGACTATCTTAACTTGATAACTTAACTCAATTATCTTAGCTTGATAATCTAACTCGATAACTTAACTTGATAACTTAACTCCATTATCTTAACTCAAATTGATTAACTTAATTTTGATTAACTCTGATTGATTAACCCTAACTTGTTAACTCTAACCGATTAACTCTATCTGAACTCTAACTGATTAACTCTAACTGATTAACTCTAACTGTTTAACTCTAAGTGATAAACTCTAACTGGTTAACTCTAAGTGATTAACTCTAACTGATTAACTCTAACTGGTAAACTCTAAGTGATTAACTCTAACTGGTTAACTCTAACTCTAATTCTAACTGGTTAACTCTAAGTGACTAACTCTAACTGGTTAGCTCTAACTCTAACCGGTTAACTCTAACTGATTAACTCTGATCGACTAACTAATATTCGATAAACTTATATTCGAATAACTATGTCTGTTTTAACTCTATCTCGAATAACTATATTCGATCTCTTTCTTTTCGAATGACTAGATTCGATTTTCTCCTTTAACTCTATTCGAATAAATTATATTCGATTCACTCTTCGTCCATATTCAGTTTCAAATATCGATGTTGAAATAGATTATTACTTCTCTATATAAGTCCTGACTTATATATTCCATTTATGCAATGATAAATATTTTTCTTAATTTATAAAATATTATTTATAAATTAATCTTCCCAATTTATCTGTTAAAAGAGATTTCTATTTAATTCCACTTTAAATATATCTTTTCCATTTATTTGTTAAAAACATATTTCCATTTCCTATTCATTTTCTAAATATTCCTTTGATATAATTCTATTTATTTACCAAATAAATAGTCCTCTTTATAACTCTATTTGTATAATGTTTTACAAATATTTCCTTTTTACCTTTGTTTATTCCCTAAATAAATATTTCTTTATTCTTTTTGTTTATTTTCCTAATAAATATTCCCTTTACATTTCTATTTATTTAACAAATAAACATTTCTTTTTATAAAATCCTTTGATTTTATAAATATTTCATTTTCAATATAACATTGAAAATTTCCTTTTATAATTTTTCTATTTATTTTACAAATAAATATTCCTTTTATAATTCTGTTTACTTTCTAAGTAAATTATCCTTTTTATACCTTTATTTACTTTCTAAGTAGATAATCCTTTTTATAAAATTCTTTGATTTTATAAATATTTTCTTTATTAAATTCCTTTTTATAAAATCCGTTGATTTTATGAATATTCTATTTCAATACTACACAGTTTGAAATTTCCCTTTTCAATTCTAATATTTCTTTTGGTATTCTACAGTACCAAATAACAGGATTCCTTACCCATCGACCCGTTTTAGCCTTCATCTTTCTCAACGTGGATGGCTCCATACCTGTATATCCAAACCCAACTTTGACCAATGTTTGACCACCCTCACATCCACCTCGGTCACCTCTCAGGGCCACCACCACAACCACCGAACTCGCCATCCAAAACTCCACCTGATTGTCACCGTCACACCAAGTTCGACTCCATTGTGCGAACCTCGACATGCAACCCTCCATTGTGAGTCATGACGTCGCATTTCACCAAGGAGCGTTGGCCATCGCCAAACCCCCACTGTTCTACTCCTCGGACCACCCCGAGTTCAACGGTTCCATCGATTCCACCTCCACTTCCCTCATCGTGAAACCAACCTCTGCCTAAGCATCGACTGTCACAACTTCGAGCATCCCCAAACTCTTCCACACCCAACGTGAAGATCATTGGCTCGAAGCCCTTCAACTCATGAGCACAACGGATCCGAAGTTGCCCTATTTCATCGAATAATTTGTTTTATTTAATTTCTGTAAGTGGAGATATCATTGTTTGAAGTGTTCAAAGAAGTGGTGGCCTCTTTTGATTTACAGAAGAACGAAAATAGCTCTTTGGTTTAGAATGGTTTGTTTTTTTTCTTTTTATTTGTAGGAGTTTCTTTGAATGAAGGATGCCCTTCCACGTTTTTGAAAGAAGGCCACAGAGAAATGGTGGCTGAAACAAGGCAATGTGTGGCCTTTTTTATGTTCACAAATTTTGTTACATATTTATTTTATAAATTTATATAGTTACATGCCGCTACGGACTGAAATAAAAACACCATCGTGATGAGCAAGGTATCCCGACTCCAGAAATAAAATAATATCGGTAGGTTAACCTATATTGTGAAATCCCAAAATCGCTGATTAAGGGTGCAAAATACTCCAAATAAAAAGTTGCATATTTAATTAATTAAAAATTACAGTAAAATTTTAAAAATTAAATTATCACTATTTCTCAAAAGAACCTTGTCTAAATTCGAAATCAGTATTTAGTTATATCGAATAAACCGTTACGGTCGATAAACGATTCTATAACGACTATTTTAAAATTTGATTTGGACATAACTCACAATCTACACGAAAAAATCCTGATTTTTCTCTTCCATCAGAAAAATATACTTCACCAGCTCCTAACGTTTCTTGTTTCACAGAAATCCGATTTAAAATGGCTTCTGTATATTCGTTTAAAGTTCGAATCGCCAAATTACGAACTATAGTGCCATTTTGAGCTCGATTTTAATTATAATATAATTATACGTTCAAACATCGTTTATATAATATATTCATTATTCTAATTCAATTATAAACTGAATTATATAATTTGAATTTCCCAGTTCACCTTATTTTGCCAATTCACTAATTCTGATTATTTCAAAATTAAATATAATATTTAATTATTATATTAATTATGTATTCACCATTATTTACTTTAATAACCATTAACCTCTCTGAATCGATATTTAAATAATTTATTAAACTAATTATTACCCGTAAAAATACGGTCGTTACAGAGTTCCTAGTAGTATTCCTTGTTTGGTGATTTATCATTCATTTTGTAATGAAGACAATCGACCTCCTTTATAAGGAATCCTACTTAATGGCGGTCAAGTGCAGTGTGCCTTCATTTATAAGTATACAATATATAGTCTTAAAATCAAAATATATAATAAATACACACTAATGTATAACTATAACCCTTCCAATTATTCCAAATAAAAAAACACAACTTAAGCTCTGATTTTAACGACTCGGCGGAATTCGACGCTCGAATTTCAACAATAATACTTAAAACCCATATTACTTTCCCAAACCCAAGAACAGAAAACCCAAACAGTTAATAGAAAGAAATTAGAGGGCGCGTAAGAAAGAACGAAATAATAGAATAGAATTGGAAGAAGAAGTACAACAACTTAAAATCAGAGTCGAATAAAACCTCATAGTGGAATGAACAAAATATAATATATCAAAATTATTTACCCAAAAGGAAATTGTATATATATAATTATACAACATCAGAGTACACAACAGATCCATACAACTCACATAGCAGAAATATTTTACTACCAGAAAATGTGGACATACATCTTGACTCGGAAGCTCCAAGCAAAACCTAACCTAGAAATATATTCGGCCAGACCTGAGTACATTTGAAGCAAATCACAGTGATATATTCATATTGCATACAACTTGTTTAACTTTAGAAAATCCTTTGAAAGAATGGAACTCTTCTAAGACACGAGTACACATAAACATGGAATGTGTTTTTACCTTATGATAACCAAAATCACTCTTTATATCAAAATACATTGATATTATAATAATGTATATTAACTTACAAATAAATAAGAATATAGCTGGAAAGATTGCATCTCATTTTCCAACATAGTGTTTATACATCTAAAAATGTATAACTCATGTTGGAGTTTGGATTTTCAACATGAAAATATATGAGACCACCTCCCAATCAGTGTACTCTAGAGAGGATCAGTGGGGTCCAACAAGAACATCTTGCAACCTGGCCACACATGACTAACCACCCATTCGACTTGAGTGTATAAAATATATTATCACCAAAGGTTAGGCTTAAACTACCGTTATCAGTAAGCATACGGAAGTGACAGAAGACGGAACAAATGAAATTTCTCTAGAAAGTGACAATGCACCCTAATGGGAATGAGCTGCATAGCCAGCCTTCCCTATTTTTATCATCTTCTCAGTTGATGAGGTTTGAGGTCACGATTATATCTCAGAGAACATTACATTACTTTGAATGTCATATTGTCATATCTATTAAATCATTAAATGACGTACACAAATATACTATGGGTGCTAAGCTAAAAGAAGTTTCCCTCTTCGCCACCTAACTTGGTATATTTATAAAAATCAACGATCATGATCCTCAAGAAATACTATCAGACATTCATCCATACAAGTCATTAAGGAAAAAGGTGATCCGAAGGCGCCCTCCTACTGCATCCAATATAGAAATCAACCAAGGATCAGTAGGGAGAAGTCCTTGCATTCCGTAGATTCCAAACACGATAGAATCGCAGTGTATCTCAGGTTACAAGCGAGAGATTATAATTGGTTCTTCCGTTTTATGAAAATTTATGGTCTTCAATTACTACATCTTTACTTCTTGTAAGTTAGTTTCGAATGCGACGTTGGTTCGAAGTAGTTTTGGGTCTAGTTCTGATCCTGGCCTCTTCGAACTAACACATCAAAGGTCCAATAAGATATTTCATTAATAGTCGGGGTTTTTGACGAAAAATCACAGTAATATTGTCTAGTGTTTTAGCAGCTCAGACCCTTTTATTTATAACCATTCATTTAAACTATTTCATTAATTATATATACTTACCTCAATCTTATTTCTTTTGTCACATGGAAAACAATAACCATATTTGTGTTGACGTCAAAAGTTGGTCTAGCGATAGTCAACACCAAAGTGCAAAATCCATATACAATCACAATCACAGAGTGCAATAAAAAATAAGTAATTAGAGGGGACACATAACAATTTTATAGTGGTTCAGATTCAACCAAGCCTATGTCCACTTTGTAATCTTTGTTTATACTATCGATTACAGGTTACAGTTGCTTTGATTGAAAGAAAGTAAAGAAAGAAGTGGTTTATACACAAAATCCTTGTGTTACAATGTTGTTTACTTAGAGTGTACGGTGGGCTATTTTTAGAATTCCAATCATGAATTTTCAGAAAAGAGAATCCTCCCCTTTCCATTTGTAGAAAGGTGTATTTATTAGAAAAAACCTTGATCGATCGGTGTGTCACATGGCAACCATCCGATCGCTCGATCTGGATTATCAGCTGCATGCGGTGGGATCTGGTCTCCTGCTCGGTAATAGTTCTACTCACTAATTTCAGTGCAGGTGGAGCTCGAGAGTTTGTGCATGAAATTAGAGTAGGTATCTATTGACCGATTCTGTAGCATTGGGAATAGGACTTCGTCTTGTAGCGCAAGGTTTACACCCATATTTAAGGATTGATCTGTTTGATAGACCAACTTTGTATAGTAGTATTTCCCTCCATCATGAAAAGAGATGGTGTGGTATTATGGTCTTGGAGAGATGGAGGGTTGTTGCCCCAAGCTGTGCTTGGATCCCATACTGGCAAGGTTGAGTGGAAGGGGGCATAAGGCCAGTTTGCGGTAAGATGTCGGACAGAAGCAAAGGTTGCATCGAACTAGATTCTAGACAATCCAGAGGTCGCATTGATCGAACTGACCCAAGATTCGATTGGGAAATTGAGTCGATCCAGACGGAGGCAGAGCGGTAGACCGATTTGGGACTTGGATTTCATCGACCTGAGCATGAGTTGTTTTCCAAGTTTCGCCTACTACAGGGAGTGATGCTTATTTTCTCGACCTTCCATCCATCCGAGCGAAGAAATTGTTCATCATTTCCTATTGCTGTTTGAGGAGTACATCCTGGTGTGCCATCTGTGCTTTGATTTTAGTTAGAACTCTATCCATCTCGTCCCTAGTTAAGTATTAGGATGGTTCCTCATAAAAGGAGGCCTCTATGCTTGCTTCCGCTGCATCACATCATTCTTCCACTTTACAGTATTTCTTAAATGTGTAGCTATCCAAATCCTCAAGCTTATAAATTGCTGGAGGTGGTTGCATGTGCCCCCTTCCTGACGTGCCAATGTGTTGACGTTAAAAGTTGGTCTAGTGACAGTCAAGCCCAAAAGTGTATAATCCGCACACAATCACAATCACAGAGTGTGATTAAAAACAAGTAAATATTGAGGACACACAACAATTTTATAGTTGCTTAGCTTCAACCAAGCCTACGTCCACTTTATAATCTTTGTTTATAATGTCTATTACAAGTTAAAGTTACTTTGATTGAAAGAAAGTAAAGAAAGATGTGGTTTATACACAAAATCCTTGTGTTACAATGTTGTTTACTTAGAGTGTATGGTAGGTTATTTTAAGAATGCTAACCATGAATTTTCGGAAAAGAGAATCCTCCCCCTTTCCATTTCTGGAAAGGTGTATTTATAGGCAGAAACCTGGATCGATCGGTGTATCACATGACAACCATTCGATCTTGGATCAGCCATGTGTCTCTCGATCCTGATTGCAGTTGCATGCTATGGGATCTGGTCTCCTGCTCGTGAATAGTTCTCCTTGGTAATTGCAGCGTACGTAGAGCTCGAGACTTGGTGCATGAGAAGTAGAGTAGGCCTCTATTGACCGATTATGTAGCCTTTGGAATAGGAGTTTGTCTTGTAGCGCAAGGTTCAGTCCGATATTTAAGGATCGATATATTCGATGGACCAACTTGATTCTGGAAGTCCAGACCAGGCTTGAAGAAGGACATCTATATCTTTGGCTAGGTTTGTCCAGGTCGAACCATCATTAATCGAACCAGATAAGGGTCGATCCTGGATAGAAAAAGCCAGTTCTCTAATCTTCGAGAGAAAGTCTTGACCCATTTGAGTTGTGATGGCTTTTGCCAAAAAAGTTAGTCAACACTTTATATATTTAGAATAAACATATTCACCAAATTCCTCTCTTTTTCCCTTACTTCAAAAACATTACTATATATTCATCAAATCTTTTTCATTTCCTTACTTTGGAAAAATCACTATATATTCTTAGCTTAATGGTATAAATCCAGTCACAAATGCTTGTATGACAAAATATGTCAATTGACATATTCTTTATTACAAACCCAATGTCCTTTATCTTACTTCAATTTTGAATATTTTAATTCAATAAAGACACTTATGGAAATAAATTTAAATTCCAAATATTAACTTTCATTTCGAAATCAATATAACCTATTTTCCATTTCTTTGGAAAAACCATTGCTATTTACTTATTACTTAGAACAAGTGTATTTCAAATCATATTATATCCACTTTTTAGAAAGTAGTACTATATACTTAACCAAATGGTATAAACAAAATCACACTTCAAATTTGGGCCAAACAATGTTAGATTGCACATTGTTTACTTTAAACCCAACAGTTTTACTTACATTTTAAAATCTTGCAAATATTGTTGCAATATTTCTCTTATGGAAATAATAGACTAATTTCAACATCCTTTACCATTACAAGCTAATACCATCCCCTGATAATAGAAAGGTCGTTCAAGTTGGGGTATTTTAATTACCTCTTAGACCTTAACCGATAACGTTCATATCTTAAGATGGATAAAAGTTTGTAATTCAAAATCAATATTAATTCTAACAAATCACATTTAACTATACCATTTAAATACGGTTCATAATCCTTTTCTTTAACTGAAATATGTACCCCAATCTCAATAATCTTTTACTTACGCAAATCCAAACCTTGGTTTAAAATCTCTTTTTATAATCCTTTTGATTTATTACGAAAACCATTTATCCATTCTTTTATCCCAACTCATTAACTATTTTAAAATAAAACAAAATTTTGAACTTTTATTACTAAAATCTGTAAACAAAACTCAATTACTCAGCCTAGTTATCGTTTCTTTCCATTGTGACATTTTTCTTCTAGTTCTTATCAATTTACTCAATTCAATGATTAATTGGACTCCTCTTTTAAAATTTGTACATTAGCTTTAAAACTCCTTTATAAATTCTTTTCATAACGTTAGATTTTTATCAAAAAACCCTTTACAAAACCTTTACGAATATCCAACTAAAACTTATTACAAACTTGGTTTCTTCTTAAATGAATTCCATTTAAGAAGTAATTATTATTACTTACAATTAACTTTGTCACTTACCGATACCGAAGTAAAAGCAATTTACTTCATCATTAATTAAAATAGAATATCTAGTTACTTTTCAAATTAAAATCATTAAACGATAATTGACTACATTAATGATTATCATTAATCTTTAAACCCCGTTAATAAAAGGTAAAACATTTAAATGACGTTAATATAAATAACGCTAATTAATAACAAACAAATAACATCCAAGACATCCGAAACATCCAATTTATGCTATCTACGATTAATGTTTAATTATATGAGTTTAACTACATCATAGAATTCCAGAAAGCGTGAGAGCTAAGACACCATTTTATTTTTTGATTCGGTGTTGTCTTGTTGTTTCTTTAATTTTAAACAAGCGTTTAAAATTAAATGAAATTCTGATTGCTTCTGACTCCAACCCCGATCAGCTCGATTGCATAGTATTCTTCGTTGTGATACCAACGTGGCTTGTTTCTCTTGATTCTGTTTACATGCGAGCTTTTTTTTTTTATGAATTATAATAATTTAATTAACTAACTAAAATATAAATTCTTAGTTAATTACGTTTATTATTTTAATTACCTCGTTAATCTATCTCTTAAGTCACACATTATCGTGATTCAATTGTTCTCCAGGCTTCGAATAACGCTCATCACCTAAATCCCATCAGTGATGTCGCCTCGTTCACCTGGAGGCCAACTATCCCCCACCGGCGGAACCATTGTCCTGAGCTTTCCTCAACGCCGAACCCCAACCCTCGATTCGAACCCAGGCGCAATAATTTCAATTACTAACGGAATCTGATCGATACCTAAATTCAATCTCATCTGGCCACTAGACACACCGAAACTCCGACAACACCCTCATCTCACTCTCCTATACATTTTTCAAGTTAACGCCATCGGCCTACGATAACCCATGGGCCTAAAATTGCTTACCTTCGATGGAAAACCCAAAAATACAACTGCTTCTATCATCTAACTGCCACGGCCACCTCCGACCACCATAAGTCATCAGACCGGTGCCAATCAAAAGCCTTACCACTTCTCTCCATCTTCCCTTCAGACTCCATCACCTGAATTCGACTCCATCTCTTCAAACAAATCAAAAAATGTAACAGTAATATTTACTATCCCAGGCGATTTCCAGCCACCATAGGCATCTATAAATTACCAAATTTTACCAATATGTCCTCCTCAACCTCCTCTCCAACTACCTAGTTGATGACCTCCTCCAATTCTCGAACGTTTGAGAAATATAAATTAAAATGGAAAAATTAATTAAATTGCAAAAATGAAGTGGCTGTCGATTTGGGGATTAGGTTTAGGGTGAAATTGGGGTGTTTATGTAGAGGAAATTCATATTATTTTATCTTGAAGTGACTAATGGAAATTTTATTGAAAACTACAAATGATAGTAACACATGCCTAACGCTATTTTCGTATGACGTTTATTCATTCACATGATTACATACAAACTTCATTCACGACGAAAATGGACGTCATGCTATGGTTTGATATTCGGGCCTAATGAAACTTATTTCGTCGAAATCCGAGTCTGTTTGCTAAAATAGTGCTTGTTTGGGTTCAAATTATTGGTTTATTTACATTTCAATTTGTGTACGCTCACAAAGTAACTCCGATTGGCATGAAACTTGAAATATAGAAATAATTAGCCATTACAGATTTAATAAAATTTGTTTCGTTGAAATCCAAGGCCGTTTGAAGAATGTCTCTTTTTAAAAGTCCAACATGAATAGAAATAAATCGATCTTAAAATACTTCAATGTAATAATAATAAATTAATATTATCGAATATATTCGAATAGAATGTTATATACACTACAACAAAAACACCATATTACAACTTTAATTTTACAACTGTGCGAAAAGCACAGTTGAAATAAATTCTTTTTTACAACTGTGCAAAAAGCACAGTTGTAATAAATGTTTTTTACAACTGTCATCTCTTTAAAGTTGTAATAAACATATATATCACAACTTTTCATTTTATTAGTTGTAATAGATGCCAATTACAAATATCTATATTTAATAACTAATTATATTAATATTTAATAATAATAATTAATAATAAACTTGGGAATCAATAATATTTATCAATTATTGTTAAATAATTAATAGTTAATAAGTAGTAATTTATTTTTAATAGTTAATGTATGTTAACTACTTAATAAATATTAGTTATTATTAATAACAACTAATATTTAATAGTTAGTAATATTAACATTTAAGAATAATAAATAATTAATATTCAATAATAATTTTACAAATAAATACTAATTATTTATTATTAATTACTATTAGATAATTAATAAATAGTAGTTTTTTTTAAGAATTACTATTAAATATTTAATAGTAAATAATCAAGAATACGCACATGATAACTAACTTTTAAAAGTTAAAATTCAATTATAACTAAGAAGAAATTTGTGATAATAATAACTATTATTAATATGTAATATTTAATATTTTTGTAAAATTTAATTCTAAGAAATTCATATTATATTTAATTCTCAAGTAATATTTTAACTATTTTTTTAATAAATTTGTTCTTTAAGCTAAAAACCTCATAATTCTAACTTATAATTTTTACTTCTTTAAATTTTGGTACTGGTAGTTCAATTTTCATGAAAAAAAACTAGATTGCATAGACAATTGAATACGCATCCTAGGACAAATCTTAGGTGGAAGCCTGAGAGAAAACAAGGATATCGTTTACTCAAGATTCTAAAGTTGTAATAGTTAGTAATATTCTTGTTGTTTATGATAGAAAAAGAAAAACGTTTTTATGTAGAACGGTAGAAAAGTGACGGTCTATCAAAATGATGAAACTAAAGGCGGTAAAACTGACATTTTGGCTCCGAAACAATTCGCGTGCGTTGTATTTCTGGAGCCTTCTGTGGGCTGACCTCATGTGTTCTCTTCAAAAAACTTGTGCCTCCTCAAGAAATCGATCCCCAATTCCTTCTCCTAAGAAAAACTTACGCTTGCTCTCTTTAATTCAAAGGGCAACATCAACAACGGTGCAACCGAAAATTGAAAAAAGGAAATCGCGTTTCTTGGATTCGCCTGCTCTCACTTCCTAGATCTTATGCGAAATGCGCCAATGACTTTGGAGTATAACCAGTTTTATTTGGAGCAGACGACTGAGTTTCTTTCTGAGTATGGTTACTACTTTCTTTTCTTAGCTTCTATTGATTGTTTGCTAAATTTTGATGTGTAAGCGCGTGCATGAAGCTAAAAGTTCTGATTTTTAGGGCATGTCGCCACTCGAGTCGCTTCTATTGATTTCTGTTGTTGCATTACGATTTTAATCGGTACACGAATGTAATGTCTTTGTTGAATTTGGACTTGTCCATTAATGAATAGAAGAGTTTGAATCTTATGTCTAGTTCAACATAAGCTGATTTATCCCACTATTCATTTACTAAGTAGTCTCATTTGATGCTGCTGTTGGATAGTGTTTATTAAGAAAGGAGTCACTTTTTATTTCCACAATTTACTATGAATTTTGGTTGGCTAACCTATTTATGGTTTTTAAAGTACGATCTTCGAATATTAACATTATTATGCTATAAATATGAATTGCTTATGCATGTTTCTGCCGGAAGTTTAGACTGTCAGGACATATAAGCAAACCATTGGAATGCACAAACTGAACCAAAAATGAAAGGTAGCATTAACCGTAATTGAATATGAATAACTTGTATTTTGGTAGAGGCCTAGTTTGTTGACTATCTGATTCAACTTCTAAGTTTTATTTCCCAAAAGGAAACAGAGGATTGGAATAAAGACTATTATGCAGCATCAAACTTGAACTAAACATGGATTAGCAGACTACCACTTACTGGAGGGAACACACATGCACATACAACACACAACGATCCGTATACACTATTTTTAGCGTTGTACAGGCCCTCCATAGGACCACTGGGTATAATGAATTAGTGAATTGAGTTTGATTTGAATATTTAATACACTCTCATACCAACCATTTTTCTCTTTCTTACAACACCCTCAGATCAATGCATTCATTTACTGAATCCCTTATCCACTGAATTCTGTTAGTCAAGATTATCTTCCTATAATTTAGCTGTGTTCGTGTTGTAGATTCATATTCCTTTTGTCAGATTCAGGAGTTTTTGTTGTGGCAAGCAACTGCTAAAGACACGGGCACATGTAAAAGCTTGAAATTTGTTTCATGGTACGTTAAATTTGTTTTCAATATATCCCAGTTTTTTTTTCATTCTCACATGTTGGTAAGTCCGTCTTCAGTTTTTTTTAAATCTTTTCCTTGGTTATACATTGTCAAAACTAAAACTGAAACTGGGTGCTGACTTATTTTCCGTTTCGAAACATAAACCGAATGTGGTACTCATTTTCAATTTTGAAATGAGCCTGATATATATTTTTCTACATTTTTTCCTTATAGTGTCAACCTAAACCAAAGTTTAGATCAGGAAAATTTTATCTTACAGTCATAGTAAACTAGATCTTCAACAGTTTGAGCATGATATAGATTTTGATCAGATTTATTGTTTCATTCTCTCGTAATCTATACTTTTTCTTACATTTTTTCAACAAGCTCATAAAATATGTATAGATTTTGATTATATATGTATAGTTAATTCAAATGTTGGACCTTAGAATGCCAGTATGCACTTGTGCAAGGACCGTCAAATCATTTAAAGTTGTTATTCAACAAGCTTATAAATCTAAAACAATGAATTAGTTTATAGCCAAAGACTATAAACATGCAGAAATATTTAGCTTCTGCATAAATATTTTTGTATTGATCAGATTCCCACACGGACCCATTAATTTGAGCAAGGTTGAAACAAAAGATAAGGCTTTTACCAACATCATTCAAGAGAGGTATGCTTATTTTATACGTTTTGTAGTACTACTTGTTGTTCTTTATTTTCCATAATAATTCCTTTCAATTATGCCTGGGCTTGGTATTTCATCGTGAGATATAGTGCAATACTTAGAGAAATTTCTCTTGTTTTAACCTAAATTGTCTGTTTGTGCATCGTCTGTAGTGTCATGCGTTAAATTATGATCATTTATTTCTTTAATGCCTCTAAAACTTATCATATGTGTCTTTTTTCTAACAACAGACGTATTCCTATGCAACAGGTTTCAGATCACTGCAGTGAACATGCACCAAAAAGATAAATGGCCAAAGATTTTGTTGTCTTCGACTAGTGTACTATTGTAGGATATGTAATTTTTTGTAGATAACTTGTGCTTGTACTTAGTTGCTTTGTAACGTTCTACTATGTAATAATGCTCGAAATGTTTTCTAAAACTTATTGTTTCTAATATTGAAAATTTGAGTATTTTAATAAATTAGTTTGCAAATAACTGTAATATCTGTTTTGCTTATGGAGTATTGCTATATTTAGTGTATTGTTCATTTTAGTTGCAAAAGATGTCTATTTTTTTTAAGAAATGCAACTGTCAATCACAACGGTGCATAAAAGTTGTTGTTGATATTATTACAACTGTGCATAATTGTTGTAATAAAGTTTATTACAACGGTGGAAAACAGTTGTAAAATATACATATCACAACGGTGTCGCAACGGTGCAGAAACGTTGTAAAAGATATAAGCATATTACAACTTCTTAATACACGACGGTTGGCTCCACCGTTGTATAAACTTTTTACAACTTTTTTGCACCGTTGTAATATGGTATATTTTTTGTAGTGATAGCTTCAAAATAAATTACTCCAGATTCCAAACATTTAAATTCCAATTTAAAATCATATTAAATTTAAAAAAACTTCTTTTTATTTTATTAAATAAATCGTTATTGTTTATAAACTATTTTATAACGACATTTTGAAATTTGATTTGGACATAACTTTAAATATACAAGATAAAATCTCCATTTTTCTCTTTCATTAGAAAATTATTATCCAATAGATCTGGACATTTCTTGTTTCAAAGAATTCCGACTTATATTGGATTATATATATTCATTTAAAGTTCAAAACGTAAAACTACGAACTACCTCAGTGCTGCAGCTCATTTTATAATTAAATTATAAACTACGTTCAAACATCGTTTAATAAATGAAATCATTATTATAATTCAAATCAAAGCTTAATTTAATATACTATATTATCGAATTCATAATATATTGCAAATTCAACTAATTCCAACTATTTTAGAACTAAATTTATTATTATATTATTAATATTAATAAAATGATCCAAACCATTGAATTCAAGTTGTTTAAATTCCAAATCATCATTTAAAACCATTTTTTAATATTCAATTAAACGATTAATAATATGGGCCGTTACACTAACACCAAGTGTGATGACCACCCTAAAACCTGACAATCAAATAGTGTGTTGCGGTGGTGGAAGGCTAGTGTAAAGTGATAATCACGGCTAAGTAAAAGAAAAAGAAACCCTAAAATAGTCTTATACCTCAAAGCATACCTATCAAAATACAATAACATCATGTGATTCATAGAAAACAGATGAGGCAATAAGTAGATGATAACGAACTATAACATCAAAGTAAAAATCTATACAGCATAAGAAATAAAAGTTATACAAGTGACAACAACTAAAACAAATCGTCTCCAAATAGAAAGTACTACTAAGCCTCAAGTATGTCAGATAGCCTCCTGCTCGCCTCTTGAACAACTACACGTGCTCACCCTAACATATCCCTGGTCTACTCATTTCAATGCAATAAGAAGCGGTACATAAAACTTCATGTCATACAAAGTCTAGTGTGAGTGGTAGTAATTTTAAGTAGTAAAGTAAAATAGTACAATAGGTACAGGAACCATACCTGATCAGTCCCCGCATCTAGAGAGTTAGCACATATGATAAAGTATTCTACTCTACGATTATCATGTGCATAGGTGAAATAGATATGTATGTGATAAGGTAGCATGATAAGAAAATATAACAACCAGCATCCATCTTCACATCAACCTATATGAGTCCACTGGATAGACCTTGCTCATTACCCTCAAATTATGTAATGGATAAAGGTGCATGCATTTCCTACACTCTTTGGACTTTACCATCCTAACCTTATCAATGTGCAACTCTTACACTGTAAATGTATCTATGCTTCCAAGAACATACAATGCCCTTTCACAAACATGCTTTCCTAATAGAGTTCGTCACTGATTTATTGACATAACTTGCCTCATAGGTCATTCGATATGTATGCTATCCCCAACCGACATCATTTATCATGGGACCTCATCAACTGACTTCTATATTGAAACAGTCATGAGCTATCACTAACAGTTATCAACTGCCATAAGATCTCACCAACTACCTACCAAAATACTCCTTAAGTAATCATATCAATTGCCCCACGCAACTTGCAACGCCTCTAGGAATATGACTAGTCAATAATAGAGGCGTTATTCACAAAGTAGAGTCATTGTCGAAGAATAACCATGCTTTAGTTCTCAAGATAAACCACGTAGTTGTGCTCCTCTTGATTACATTATCACCACTAGATGTTGTGTCGCCACATACCAAACCTTATTAGGGATCACTACAAGAGGGAAAACGGGGAAGTCCTGGGATCGATACCAATCTCTCCCTTTGGCCCATTCCAGCCTTTTCTTTAAATATCCTACCAACCATAAACTCATCTCATGCTGATCTAAAATATATTTTCCTTCTGATCTGATTCTGTGCATAGTGAGTCAACCCCATACTTAATATCTCCACTGTAACACCCTATACCTTTTTAAGCATGAATTTCAACAAAAATCGAAACTGAAAGTCGTCCAAGCACAGAAAGTAGAAATCTGATACTTGCAAATAATGATCAATGTAATCAGAGTACAATAAATTTAACTCACGGCGGAAACAAGATAGATAACTAGTACTGACTCAGGAAACTACCTTAGCAGCAAATCGCCACATTAGTATCGAGCATGATAGGACAAGAACAGAAAAACAAAACTTGAACACTTGCAAAGACCTGTATTCCCTAAGATAAACCTGAGAATTGTTATGAGAAGGAGTCAGAACAACAAGTAATGGTGACTAGAAAATGTATAACACTGTCTACAATACATAAATGTATCCGATTTGGCTTTATCGAAAATCATATGTCTAACAATGCTAGTAATTCTGACATGACCTTGTAAAGATTTACCTCGACGATTAACTATAATACCCACGGTAGCACTTCCCAAGGATAACGTTATCATAGTACCGAGATAAAATTTTACGCACAAGTATGAAGCCTTAAACCACCATTCGAATAACAACCAATACTAAGAGTTAAACTGTAACTATAGCATCGCAAAAATTTCGACACTCGAATCTTGACACTAATACATCCTGTGTCCAAAACTCAAGTATCGAAAACCCAGAAAGCTATAAGAATGAAATAACAGGGTGGGATAAGAAAGTGAAGAATAGAAGAATAAGAAGAACTAACACCGAATCAGAGTCTCACATCGCAGCGGAACAAAACATAATATAGAAAAAATCTTTATTGCGAGCTTGGAAATAATAGATACAATCATCAGAGTACATCAATACATCTGAATAGTTATAATAATCTATCCTCATATACAACACATAGTGGAATAAATGCTAGATAATATTATACATATGAACTCTTCCATCTCATCTCATCACAGCATCAGATAACTTATACCTGTAAAACCCAGGCTAACAAGAGCATTACAAATGATGGATCAGTCTGGTGAACCAGAGTGAGAAAAAATCGCTAAGATTATAATATCATGAAACTTGATTTTAAAGTTAAAGCAATTATTTTTGAAAAAAAAGGATAATCGTAAGTCCAAATCCATACATAAATACGGACGGTTTTTACCTTATGATAACCCAAAACATTTCGAAATCGATATCTTATTCTGATATTATAATAGTGTCTAAATACAAATAAATAACAATCTAGAGGAATGCTTGCATCTCACGCTCCACATACATAATATACAGTCAAAACTGCTGGCGCTTATTGGAGATTATATTCCGAATATGAAAAGGTATGGAACCACCTGATGATAGTATATCTCTAGAGGGGAATACACTGGGTTCAACAAGAACATCTGGCAACCTAGCCACACATGACCGACCACTCATTTTGCTTGAGTGTATCGAATGTATATCACCAACGGTTGGGCTCAAACCACTGTTTCCCGAAAGGGACAACAACAAGTATAATAAAGAAGGAAGTTAATTTTATCTAGATAGGTGATTATACACCCTAATGGGAGCAACCCTCTTAGCCATTTTGCTTGCCTAATTTTTGTCATTTCCTGGTTGATGAGGCTTGAGGTTAAAAATTTTCTTTTAGAACATCTGGCCACCATTCACCTTCGAATCCCAAATTGTCCATACAAGTCACCCCAGGAATAGGATGAACCAAAGGCACCCTACTACCACTTTCTACAAATCACCCTATAGACTAGTAGCGAGTAGTCCTTGCAATCCATAGATTTCAATCACGACAGAATCACTATGAAAATATCTCTAGGGATCAGCTATAGATTCCAACAAGTATTTCTCCTGCTCATGAAGATTTAGGGTCTTCAATTGCTCCATCTTGATCAGCATCAAATATCTTCTTTTTTTATGTAGTTGCCAACTCAGAATGGTTTTCAAATATAAATTCGATCCCGGTCTTTCCGTACCACAACGCGTCAGGTATGATTTTTATAGTCGGTTATTTAACTATCAAAATAAATAATTATAAAAATAAATAAATCCGTTGGTTCATTACAGCGTCACTTGTCCATTAAAAATAATATTTAAGTTTTAATATATTATATTCTTAAATAATTTTATTTATATAGTTGGAAAATATCTTAAAATCATATCCAGTTCTCATGTTAACTATCATTTCAAAACACTGTTACAACCTCACTTATTATCTATAAATGGGAAACCGACTCAACTTATCCTTTTAAATAATCGTTACGATATCCCCTTTGTTTCGTTATTTGAACACCAAAATCGTCATTTTCCTTTTTAGGATAAACTTATTTCAAATCTCATCTCCTTATTATGAAAATATCTTTATGTTTCCACAAATCTCCTTTTATTTCTTTTATTATGGAAATAACTCTTCATATTCTCAAGCCCCCTTTTACTTCCTTTAATTTAGAATTACATCATATATATTCCCAAAATATTCGAATAACATTACATTATTATTTCTCCAAATAAACTACTTATAATACATCCACCATTACAGCTAATGCTATCCTCCGATAATCCTGAAGTCACTCAAGTTGGGGTATTATAATTACCTCTCAGACCTTGATCAACCACATTCTTATCTTAAGATAAATATCAGTTGTAATACAAAAACTGATATACCAAACAAACCCTATTTCAGTTACACCCTCATCTTTTATTTAATATAGGGAATCTAGATCACATCTTTATAACTCAACTCGCCTAACCATTTTAATTTAGACTTGGTTTCTATTCAATTTCCATTTCATACTTCATCATTTTCTAACCATAAATTAGTAAGAGAATAATTCCCTAATTATCAACCTCGAAGGCCGAAACCAGCATCAGATTAATTCCTAGATAATTATTTATCTCAACCGATCTCCAGTTAAGTTCTAATTCTTTAATTTCATATCATGGCTTTTATTTCATTCGAATGCCATTTCTAATAACCCTATTTCAATAATATACTCAAGTAAACTTGGGTATTATAACCCCATCCAACTTGGATTTAAAAGAATCCAATTAAATATAATTCAATAAGAATTAAATTAAAACTTTGGTTTAACCATAACTAATATTATTATAAATCTTATGTCGATTAAATATTCATTAATACTATAACATGGCTTTTAACTTCAAAAACTTCCGTTACTAGGTTTTACATCTCCAAATTCTCACTTTGATTAATATTAGATAACCAATAATCAAGTTTCAACTTTCAAAAAATAAAAATCAGTTTACCTCAACCTTCATTAAATTAATAAACAAATTTCATTTAACGCCGTTATCTTGTTCAACTATAAACACGATTAACTCGTTAATCAATTGTTATTGCTATTTTCATTTAAATTAATCATCAACTAATTTAAATAATTCTATTTACTTGGATTATTATTAAATAAATAATAATCAGTTCTAACACAAACCTATTTATAATTGTTTCTTAAAAACAATAAATCTCGGTTATTAATTGTCACGTTAATTCCTACTCACTTGAATATCAATCTTATTAATATAAGAATCAACTTTATAAAATCATTTAATAATCACTTATAAACTTAAATAAATAAATAATATTTAATTCCTTTTATAAACTCTATTTAAAACAATAGATTTTTAAAATTGATCTTTAGTTATAAAATAAATTTTATAACTTCATTTCTATCGATTTAACTGACGGTAAATCAGTTTTGTAAAATAGTGTATATTTGGCCATCTGCTGTTAATTACTCAACTAATACTACACATTGGTTAATATTACAACAACATGGAATTTGAATTCAACAATCGGTAACCAAATCAACAATCCGATCATATGGTTAGACAGTTCATATGAAAATAAATATTAAATTTGAGGAATCCAATTGGATTCCTCCAACTGGTTTTTCCCTACATCCAAATATGTTACCTCAAATAAAAAAATCATTAAATTCAATAATAAACATGAATAATTACGTCAAATGATAACAGTCAATTAATAATAACAAATCAAGCACCCCATTTAATTTAATACATTTATATTGTTATAAACGTAACCAACAAGGTAAGTTACCTTGTTTGGAAATAATCGTTAAAAATAACGATATTATTTCATTTAAATTAAACAAATGTTTAATTTAAATAATAGATATAAAATATTTAACAAACATCCAAACAATCATCAAATTGTCCAACAATTAGCAAGCAAAGCAAACAAATATTAAACCCGACTTATAATAATTATAAGTGGGAGAACTGAGTGAGTTTAACTCACCTTGATTTTATTCGTTGTCAAACGGTTCATTTTAATTAAATTAAACATGCATTTATTTTAATAAAATTCTCCAACTGCTTCCGGCTCCGTCCGTTCCAACATCTAAATGTAGTGCTCGTTTATATGGGTCCAACGCTTCTAGTTTGGTTTGATTCTAGGTTGTACCATTGTTGCTACCAATTCACTCCCTACAAACAGTACGCCACTATGCCCTTTTCTTCTTTCTTTCTTTTATTTGAGAAAGGCCCAAAGCCCATCAATTCGCTACAACCCACTTGTCCCCGTTTAACGCAAATACATAGTAGCCTTTTACCCAATATAGGATTGCCTTCCCACGATATTTCCTTTTCCTCCTGTAAAACATTTTCCCATGCCTACATTGCCATTTCTGTCCCACTTCATATTTTTTTCTAAGTTGGGCTCAACCATCGTTCTCGGCCCACTCCCACGCACCAAAACCCACAAGCTACAAGACCTTTCTTCTCCAAAAGATGCTTTCCCTGAACCCATTTCTTACGCACACATCCTAATATAACACCGAAAATGTCTCCATAAACCACCGCCTCACTTGTTTCTTATTACGCCACTATAACACCGCGCCTTTACCATATCAACTGCAATTACACCATCGTTTCTCCACTTCAACCAGTGCACCTCCAGCCAACATGTCGATGTTAATTTTCACACAATTCCACAATAGCTTACACAGCTAAAAGCAAGTACAGATCTCAGCCCTTAACCCGAATAAATTGCGTAAAACATGAACTAACGTGAGTACACCAACCCTAAGCTGCTCTGTGATTTTCCAGTGGATGGGTGATGTGTGCGCACCACCATAGGATTGAAGGGAGGGATCAATTGAGTTCAAAACAATTGATTTTTGGATTTCCAGTAGCGTATACAGTTTGATTTAATTTTTTTGATGCCATTGAAGAAGTCAATTTGAAATTTGTTGAAACTACGGGGATGTAGATTATATATATATATATATATATATATATATATATATATATATATATATATATATGTAGGCGCGGAGCAGTTAGGATAAGAACAGTGTGTTGTTTGTGCAGTACAAGGTATGAATAATAGCTGTGCGGGTTTTGTAGGTTTGCATTCAGTTGTAATTTCACTTGAAAGAAAGAAAAGATGGGTGGTAGCTAAAGCAAATACGGTAGGTCTGCGTGACTACTTCTCTTTAGTAGCTAAGTGATTTATTTTTATTTTAGGATTGGTAGTTGTGTTCTTGCGTGGTTATCCACCAATAGGTTAGTTGTACACTACATGGTTTAATTTAGTGTTCTTGTTCAAAATGCATTGGCGGTTTTAATCTCCAGGCTGTGTTGATGTGAAAGTACATGTTATGTTGGTTTTTCTTGGTTGTGAAGATTTGTATATTTGAATTAAAAGATAGCTACTGAGGTACACCATGGAGATAACTAACGCATGTGGGTTTTGATGGGATAGGCTTGTTTTCAAATTGAAGCTGTATGTACACATCTTAGGGTAGAATGTTCACTATACTTAGAACTTAATTATGAGTATTTTATTTGTTTATTTCTTTATTTCTCAAGGTAGAAGCTTTAAATTATCTACGATTAATTTACTTTTGTGTAACGACCCGGAAAATCTGAACCAATTAAAATTTTTTAAATTGGCTGAAATAGTGGATTTTAAATATTTAAAATAAATATCTTAAATAATAGCAATGAAAAGTGAGCTTGAATCGACGTTTGAAAACGAATATAATTAATTATAATTATAAACAAGGCCTGAAAAGGCGCTGTAGTTTCAAAAATTAAATTCAAACTTTGTCGGACAGTACCGGGTGCAAAACAAAACGGATTTGAGTGAAACCAAAAATATTTAAATCTGTTACTGAATACCTTTCTAACGAATCTGAAAAATTAAAGTTTCATAGCGGAAAGCAAAAGTTATGGCCAAATGAATTTTCAGAATGGTCGCTATGGAATTTATATAGCCCGTGAAATTGGCCATTTTACAAACGACCTCGGAATTCGACGAAACCACTTTTGTTCGATCCGGGATGTGAAGTTATTGCTAAGTTTCAAATTTCATAATTTTTGAAGCTAGTATGTGAGCGTGGCAAAGGAAAACGTGTTTTGGTCAATTACAGTTAAATTGGATCGACCAGAAATGGGCCTTTTTGCAAACGGTCTCAGAATTCGACGAAACTAGTTTTGTTGGGACTGTATCGTCAAAACATAGCAAGATTTAGTTTTCTGGAATTTTTCGAATCAGTTTATGGCCCTGGAAACTGAAATGTACGTTCAAATCAAATATTGAATGTTCTATATTTTAATTTGAAGGAAAACTGACTGAAACAGTCGAATGGGCCTACGAAACATATCCCGTTTTGTTCGGAATGGGGGTAAAACGCTAGGGACGACAGTCGTTGGGTTTGGATTGGAGGTCGTGTCAGAAAACCCCTAATAAAACCTCCCGGACAATCAGAATTTAATAAAAAAAAGGATTTTCTCTCTCCCCGACAGTCGATCGAAGGCGGAAAACCCTTCAAACCTTCCCCCTCATTTTCCGATCAATCCACGTCGAATTAGCTCGTGCCACAGTTGAACTTTTTGAAGATCTTCTCGAGATCTTCAAATCCATATAAAGTTTGGATTTTTTCATTGAGTGGTTTGGGAGAATCGAGCCTCTGAACATCCGCCGTTCAAACCGCCACCGCCGCGCCATCCGACCACCGAGCTGGACCTCACCACGTCGCGCCAGCGCGCCTCTCCTCCCCCTTCGACGCTGCGAAGCCTGATCGATGAATAGCTACACGGATTTCGAGATAAATCCAAACCTAGTTTTGAACCTTTTAGCTGAGGTACGACTATATATATTTTCAACAGTTTTAACACCTTTAAACCGTTGCAAACTTTGAAAAATCATATCTTTTTCGTTTCTTGTCGAAATTCAGTGAAACAGGAGACAGTGGACTCGTGTGGACGTCTTCTACCTTCTAGAAGAGACCACATATTTTTCTGAGCCTTCTGCTATTTTTGGTGGAGTGGAACCCAATGTGAGATTTCTAATTTATAAACGATATGGAAAACGACGATGTATAAATTATATAGTCGATGTATGAGTTATATAAGCGTTGTACACTCTTGTATAAGCATTGTATAAGTTGTACGTTCGATGTATAAGTTATATATGCGTTGTAAAAATTATATATGTGTTGAAATAAAAGTGAATTGCTATATATATATATATATATATATATATATATATATATATATATATATATATATATATATATATATATATACACGCCCCTCGTCCACAAACCATGGACGATATTTATTGGTTGTGATTGGTGTGAAAATTGATTGATAGAGAATGGTTGATTGGGATTGTTTGTGGTTGATATTGATTGATTGTAGTTGAAAAATACCCGTTTGTGGTTGAGAAATATTGGGTTGAAACCACATAGGATTAGTTTGTGGAAATGAAATAAATATACATGCCGCCTGCGTGCGAACTAGATGCATGATTCCTCATTGTCAAAAACCACGAGGTTTTAAGGTAGAGCGAGGAGCCGTACTAGGGACGGTCCCGGTTTTAACTACCCTGCAGTTATGCTGCCGAAATTTTGAATAATATTCATGTGTTTGAATTATTTTCATTTGTTGAAACTATATTTATTCATTGAATAGAAAACATTCATGTTTTGAATCGATATTCATTCGTTGAATTAAAATTCATGTGTTGAATGGTGTTCATGTTTTAAATATAAAAATCACATTTTTATCATCTATATGAACTATATAAAATAATATCCTTTTGAAAGAAATTGTTTTATAATAAAAATCCTATTTTTGTTACCTATATGAACTGTATAAAATAATAGTGTTTTGAAATGAATTGTTTTACAATAAAAATTACATTTTTATTATATACATGAATTGTTAAATATAGTGAAGTGTTGAAATAGAAGACAGTTAGATAAAAATATCATTTTTCTCAAATGTATGAAAAGAATATAGCTTTGAAATCGGAGAATCGATATATATATATATATAAATAGAATTGAAATATATCGAATAACGACGCTGCAGTTCGTATTTTGAAACCGTGATTTCAAACGATTATACCGGGAGATCCGACCATCGGATTTTCCTGAAATCGCAACGGTTGGGTTCGCTTTGGAAATATCTTTCAAATGGCACCAACTTTGTAAAAATTCAACGGTTGGATTGTCTGGAACGTTTAATTCAAATCTGAAGAAAAACAGCACCAGAATCGATTATATTTTTATATATATATATATAAATATAATTATATTTAATCGAATAACGACGCAGCAGTTTGTAATTTGAAATCGAAACTTCAAACAATTATACCGGGAGATGCGACCGTCGGATTTTCCCGAAACTGGAACCGTTGGATTCGTTTTGAAAAGATCTTTCTAATGATGTAAATTTTGTGAAGATCCAACGATTAGATTTTCAGATATGTGTAAATCAAATCTGAAGAAAAACAGCGCCACGGCCGCGTTATGGCCCGAAGCGTCGTTTTGAATAAATTGGCTATTTTCAAATAAATAAAAATAGCAATAAATCATTATAAAATATTATAAATGATATGGCTGTGAAATTTAGAAATTAGCTGAAGGTTGGCTAAGTCAAATGGTTTCCTGGGTGTTGATCTGATGTTGGTTTCGGCCTTCGGGGTTAGTATTTGGGAAATCGTTCTCTTACTGATTGACGGTTAGTCACTAATGAATCGAAATGATGTGTGTGTATGTTAGTGTTGCACTTGGTTATTATATACGCGAGTTGTTCAGAAAGACCGGGTTTATCCCATTCTGAATAACTGAATCGACGATAAGAAATCGAAGATGAAGACGGTGGTCGAAGACCGGAGATCTTCACCTCGTTTGGATGGTAACCGAGGTCCTGATTGGGAGGCATCTCGAAATATGGATAATGAGTGGTGATCGTCCAGACGTACGTGGTGATCGATGGGTTTGCGAGGTATATAGTGCCTCCGGTTTCGTTCAGACCCAGAACGGATTTGCCAATGGACAGTGTGTCTGACATTGAAATTTATTCTGTGTGATTGATAGCCATCAGTTGCACGGTGTGAATTGCCTGTGTGGCATGCTAAGATGCTGTGATTTGGGCTTCTGTTGGAAAGCAAAGTCTTGTGGTGATGATCAAAGCATCGCCTGTGTGGCGTTGCTTTGTGTATAACGTGAAATCGCGAGCCTCACACCCCGGTATGAACCAGAAACGGGATAAGGACCTCAGGGGAGGCATGCTTTTCCTTCTAGCTAGGAGTTGTGTCAGTGTTTTTACACGGCCTGACATTTTACTTATGTGGTTGATATTGTTGCGAGGCGCCTCGGTTAGATCGGACGATCCGGGTCCGATGGAGTCATTCGTTTGCTCATTTACGCCCCATAGGGTGGGGAAACGTAGTTTTCAGGAATTTTAATCCACATCGGTGGACCGGCCCTGACGATCTAAGGGTCGATGCGCTCTGACCCTGAGACATGGGCTAGATTGCCTCGAAGTCGGTAAGGACTATCTTTTGCCTTGGTTCATGACGGAAATCCAATTTCCAAATACGTGACTGTGCGATTTTGATTGCATACCTATATTTGGCGACATAGTGGCATGGGACGCTCATGTCGTCTATGATTGATAGTTATGATTTGAACTTGTTTTTGAAACATATAAACACTAGTAATAATATCAAATGCTTTTGTTTTATTCGTATCAATCATATTTTGGCCATTATAAGGTAAAAACTCTATCCTCCGGTTTGCGTTGCATTGTGTGATGGGAACTGAGTCTTATAATGGCTTCATTTTTATAAAAAGCATTGCGTGGTTTAAAAGAAAGATTCATTTTTAAAGCACTGGCAATCCAATGGAGTAAACCCGTTCCATGAAAGTGGCGTGGTCCTGTGATTAGCCATATTATAAATGTGTTGAGTAGATTTCTCATACCAGTCCCATGACTGACTCGTAGTTTGTTTCACTTTCAAACTCGGGTGCCCCTTTTTCTACACGGGCAACCTTGTATTCAGGTTTAGATGGCTCTTTCTCTGGATAGCTGGAGCTGAAGATGGATTCCATCATTTATCTCTTTTTATGCTGTTCAGCTCCTATTGTACATTATGTTTGTTTTTATGTTGTAGACATATATGTATAGAAGAACTGTATTTGTACTAAGTATGATCCTGTATACTGTGTAACTCTGATGATTACTTTTATCCAGTATATTCTATTGTTCATTATCTGGTGTATTTATTTAATTCTGTTCTGCTATTATCTGTTTCTGTGTTATATTCCAAAGATTACCCTTGTCTCCGTCCGTACGGGGTTTGCGGTCGTCTCATTTTGCCGCTATTTAACGCTGCACGTTAAAATATGCACCATTACACGTAATGTCCAAATGCCTCAAAAATGGACGCACTGCTATGTCCTGACGTTACGGTTCCAATGAAATTAATTTCGTTGAAAACAGACTCTGTTTGCACAAAAATGATATTTTAATTTAAATTTATTTATTGGTTCACCTTTATATTTCACACATTGATAAAACAACTTTGATTGGCTCCAAATCGAAAATTTAGCAATAACTAGCTATACACATTCCATTAAAATTTGTTTTGCTGAAAACGGAGGTCATTTAGAAAAATCGTTATTTCTATGGCTTATATAATATCGATATAATATAAATAATTCCAAAACAATTAAATAAAAACAAATATTTATCGTCGAATATATCTAAATAATATAATATAATATACATCTCTTCAAATTCAACCAATAGGAATTTATAACTTAACGTTACCATTTCGGAGTTAAACGATATTCGAATTATATAAAATCCCCCTTTTAATTTATTAAATAAATGTTATTGTTTATAAATGATTTCCATAGCGACTATTTAAAATTTGATTTGGACATAACTAACAATATATAAACTGAAATCTCGGTTTTTCTCTTTCATTAGAAAATTATAAATTAATAGATTCAAACGTTTCTTACTTCACAAAATTCCGACTTAAAACAGATTCTGTATATTTAGTTGAAGTTCAAAACTAAATATTACGTACTACTGCGACGTTACAAGCTCGTTTATAATTAAATATAAATATAAACGTTCAATCAATGTTTAATAAATGAATTCAATATTAAACTCCATTAATATTCCAAATATAATATTTAAAACTAATCAAATATTTAAATTCTAATGATCAAAAAATCTGGATCGTTACATTCTTCCGCTCTTTAATAGAATTTCGTCCCAGAAATTACTAAGTTAAAAAGAATGCTCCATATCCAATTGTTTTAAAAATAATTATACTAAAATATTTCTAAGCCTTAAAAATTTTACGAAAAAATCGGTTGTACCTCCTTTGTACTGTTTGATTCAAACAACTACAACTTGCTACTCCGAGCCTTACATCGATCAAAAGAAAATAAAATCCAAGCGGCTACCCAACTAAGGGGTATAAAATCAGACACCAAAATTAATATAATTAAGGTTTACCAATTTGTCGGGCAACCCATACTCTAGTCATGAGGAAAATCAATAAACAGCTCTTCCTCTTTCCAACTTGCATTTAACTCAATATATTGCAAATAACCATTACATGGTTAAACTTTCTAGTTTCATTTCATATTCGATTTTATCAAAATTTATTATATTGGAATTTATTTCTTCTTAGTTTCCAATTCATACAATTATTGTTGAAATATATTAACCTAACATCCAACAAAAAAGTCACAATCAACATAACAAAGTAATTCCATATTTAACTTAATTTTATGTTAAATTCTAAGTCATTTAATTCCATACTACAATCTCCTTTCATAATTTCTGGTTATATTAAACTTATTCAAGTTCAAATCAAGTTTGACTTACCATATAAATAAACTAAACACACCAATATTTTGATAATTTAATAAAATTAATTCTTTATTATACAAAAATATAGTTTTGGGTAAAATTATTTCATTTACCCTCTTTACAAAATAATATTGTATCAATTGTCAGTTCAACTTGAACCAATCAAACAATACAACACAAAATATTTGTATATAAAATTTACAAATACGCTTTCATATATACACACACACAACTCAATCTAGGGTACTACTAACCCAATTTCTATTGAGTTGTACCACAAAGCCAAGGTTATTACTAAACCATTGCTCTGATACCAACTACAGCATCCCGAAAATTTCGACACTCAAATCTTCACACTAATACATCCCGTGTCCAAAACTCAAGTATCGAAAACCCAGAAAACTATAAGAAGGAAATAAGAGGGTGATATAAGAAAGAAAGAAAGTTAAGAATATAATAATAAGAAAAACTAACACAGAATCGGAATCTCACATCGCAGCGGAGAAAAATATTATATAGAAATAAAATATATGGAACGCTTTGAAATAATACTTATGATCATCAGAGTACATCAATACATCTAAGCAGTTATATTAATTTGTCCTAATATACAATACATAGCGGAATAAATGCTAGAAAATATTATATGTTTGAACTCTTTCATGTCATCTCAACACAGCATCCGATGACCTGAACCTGTAAAACCCGGGCTAACCCGAGCTTTACAAACGTCGGATCAGTCAGGTGAACCAGGGTGAGAAAAACTCGCTAAGTTTATAATATCATACAACTTGATTTTCAAGTTAAAACATTTCTTTTTGAAAGAAAAGGATAATCGTAACACAAATCCACTCATAAATACAGACGATTTTTACCTTACGATAACCCAAAATATTTTGAAATCAATATCTTATCCTGATATTAAAATTGTGTGTAAATACAAATAAATAACAACCTACCGGAACACTTACATCTCACGCTCCACATATATAATATATAATCAAAATCGCAGGCGCTTATTGCAGATTGTATTTCGACTATTAAAAGGTAAGGAACGACCTGCTCATAGTGTATCTCTAGAGGGGAATACACTGGGTTCAACAAATACATCTAGCAAACTGGCCACACATGACCGACCACTCATTTTGTTTGAGTGTATCGAATGTATATCACCAACGGTTGTGCTCAAACCACTGTTTCCCGATAGGGACAACATCATATAGAATAAAGAAGGAAATTAATTTTCCCTAGATAGGTGATTATATACCCTAATGGGAGCTAACCACTTAGCTATGTTGCCTTCCCGATTATTTTCATTTGTCGACTGATGAGGCTGAGGTTAAAATTCTTCTTTTAGAACATCTGGCCACCATTCACCTTTCAATCCTACATCAACTGTAACGATCCGAATTCCCCCAATCTCCGAAGAGACGGGAAAACAGCGGATTATTTTGAGAACAACACTCATCAGAACACATATAATAGAACATTTCATTGCTATTACAACAATTACATCAGAGTATGAACAAATAATATTACTCAGTGGAAAAATAATATCAGAGAATACATAACATAGCAACGAAAATAAAATGTATAAATACAATGCACAGCAGAAAATACATCGACTAACACAATTAAAAGAGATACACGGATACAAAGCTTTCTGAATATAGCTTCAGCTGTAAACCAGGATCCTGTGAAAAGAAAATCTGCAAAACCAAAATTACTATCTCCCCGTGTGGAAAATATGGGCACCTAGAGTTTAGGTAGAAACAATAAACTCCAAGTCAGTCATGGGACTAGTGTGAGAACTAAAACGGTTATTAAATCTTTACTTAAAAGTTAGGAAATCAAGGGACCACACCATATAACACGGAACGGGTTTGCTCCACGTGAATCTCAGTTTAAAATAAAACAATGCAATGCTTTTTGGAAAAATGAAGATATTATAAGATGCAGGTCCCATCACACAATGCAACGCAAGCCGGAGGATAGAGTTTTCCCTTATAATAGCCAAACATGCTTAGTACGTTTAAAACAAATCATTTTTATACTACTATAAGTGCATAGTGTCAAAACAACTTCAAATATAAATGTACCAATCATAGACGACATGTGCGTCCCATGCCACTATGCCGCCATATAAGTTTACAACTAAAACCGAAAAGCCATGTATTGGAAATTGGATTTCCATCATGAGTCAAGGCAAGGGATGGTTTCCTTACCGATTCAGATCACCTCTGGAAGTATGACCCAGGGCTCGGACGTTGGCGAGCCCCTGAATCCTTCAAGGCCAGTCCACACTGACTTTAGTGGATTGGTTATTCCTGAACACACGTGTTCCGGTCCTATATGACCTCTCAAATGGTCAGTACGTCGGCCATTCATATCCAAGGTGCCTCGCAATCCATCATCCACAGAAGTAAAAATGTCTGGGCTCCATACCATGACACCACTTCTAGCTAGAAAGGAACGCATGCACTCCTTGGGTCCCATATCCCGTTTCTGACTCATACCGAGGTGTGAGGCTCGCGAATCAACGCTATACACAAAGTTATGCTAATTAAAGCTATGCTTTGATCATCAACCACAAGACTTTGCTTTTCTACAAAAGCCTTGATCATTTGCATCTTAGCATTCCACGTTGACAATTCACGCCATACAACTGATGTTTATCAATATATAACCTCTAAGCTCGTACGTCTCCGAGAAGGGTGCTAAGCAAGAGAATAAATTCTCCGCCACCAAACAAATATATATTTAACAGAAATCAATCAACACAGAACGAAATCCAATGTCAGATACACATCCATTTACAAGTTCGTTTTGGATTTGAACGAAAACGGAGGCACCTTATTCCTCATGCCATATGTCCATTACAGGAGAGAAGTCCTCGCATATCCGGTCGATCTCCAAGTACGTCTAGACGATCACCACTTATTACCTTTTCTTGGGTGTACAACCCAATCAAGGTATCAGTAATCATCCAAACGATGTGAAGATCTCTGGTCTTCAACCACCGTTTTCGTCGTCGACTTTTAGTCGACATATCAGTTATTCAGAATGGGATAAGCCCTGTCTTTATGAATAACTCGCGTATTTCATAATCAATAATCCAGTGCTATAAAAACACATCATACACCTCATGCAATTTAGAATATTCTTTTATTCAAATATTCACATCTTGTAGGAAAAGTTCCCATTAATTTTATCAAACATAAGCCTATTTAAACTATTTCTTTAATCTTCCTTTGGATATCAATTTCAAAAGATTTTATTATATCCTTTCAAAATTCTAAAACAGATTAAGGTTTATCAACAACTCGGGATTATCGCCTTACCGAAGTAATCATTTGTTTATTAATCCCAATCCCAAATTATTCAATCCATGGAGCAAAATTGGTAGTACTCCATATTTAACACCCACAATATTATTGGTAAAATTAATTACCATTTCCCATTTAAATCTAATTAAAGATTTAACAATTGCCTGTAGTTAAACTGGTGGTACTCCATTCTCGATCATTACATGAATTCGATAAATTTAATTATCTCATTTTCATTCTAATCTAATTAAAGATTATTAAAACTCCAATTGGTTTTATTCTTCCAAAAAATCATTATTTAATGATTATTCAACTTTAGGAAATCAATCCTACCTTTAATTGGGTTAAAGAACCAATGTCATTTAAAACACAGTTCGCTATAAACCCAAATCATCTTCCATTAATTATGGAATCTCCATGGAAAATAGATCAATATGTACGTTCGATATAAATTTTCGTATCAGACTAATAATATAAATGGAATAACAGCAAAGCCTTTTAAATTCCATATATAGTAACAGTCTTCCTTAGCAGAAGATCATCTCGATTATTACCAAATCAAATTCCATTCAATTCCAATTCAATATATTAAACTGGAAAACTATACTTCAAAAAATTTCCATCAAATCTTAGAACAAAGATTAATAAATTCCAAATCATATCTTCACTGTTAATCGGGCTAAAGAACAAATGTCATTTAAAATATCGTTCACAATGAAACCAAATCATCTTTTATTTAATTCCAATTAATAAATATAATTGGAAAACTTCATTAATCTTAATTAAAAGATTTATTCCTTTCTCAACAGGGTTTAAGAACAGTGTTATTTAAGACACCTTTCATGACAAACCCAAAATCCAATTCGATATTAAATACGAGGCTCTAAATAGAAATTATATCGGCTTATATTCAATATCAAATTCTGAAATCAACAAATATCCTATTGGGAATAACGATATATGTATATATATATGTATATATATCTTCCAATTTCCTGAACAATATCTTCATAATCACGGAATTCAATATCGAAATATACGAAGATAATTTCCATTCCAAATCCATTCCAATTCATACTTTGGAAAATTTTGGTTATATTAAAGCCATTTATAGATCCAATTTATTAATTTAAAAACATTGGATTATTATTCTAGTTAATAACTAGTTCATTTCGATAAAAATATCATTTATCTTTACAAATGTGGAATTTTTCTTCCAAACTTTTTCCAAATCAGTTATTATGATTTTACATAATTTATTCATATTTTTATTGATTTCAATATCGCTATTTCCGTCGATTTCCATATACGATTATCGAACTGCATTTACAGCGACCTTTTACAAAACTGATTTGGACATATTTTAAAATCCGGCAGTTAGATTTCAAATCTCTTATTATTATTTGAAATCTCTTTTCGATACGAACCCAACGGTTCCGTTTTAGGAGAATCCGACGGTTGGATCTCTCGTCTCATCAATTTGAAGTCAATGGTCGAAATTTGCCAATGGTCGCTGTGCGTCGCGTTCTATTCAGGCCATTAATATACATATATATATATATGTATAATATTTATCATTGATTTCCATTTAAAAAATATTTTATAAATTCATTTTAAAACGATTTCAACTTCATTTTCTATTTTTAAACAAAATTGAATATTCCATATTTTTATAATATTAAAATAATAATATTTTCTAACTGGATCTTATTATTGCTATAATATTAAAATAATAAGTATTTCCGCTAGGGAAGTGTGAAAACATCTCAATAGATTATGAGGATAGATTACCTAGATCAAAGAAAGGGAATACGGGTATGAGGGTCATAATAGGTAGACTCACGAAGAGTGCTCATTTCAGTTCGGTGAAGAGCGAGAGGACTGCATCATGGTTAGCAACGGTTTACCCTCAAGAATTTGGCCAGTTTTGAAATAGCCTATAGGAAGCCATGGGTAGGCAACTGAATCTAGGTATGGCCTATCACTCATAGGCGGATGGTTCATTTCGATTAAGCATGAGGGCAATTGGCAACGTGGATTGGTATTTTCAAGTTGATACCACGTGTAAAGACCCGCAACTTCCCCGTAAAGGAAAGCGTCGGATAGTTCGAGAACAAACCACAACAGAACGCATATAAAAGAACATTTCATTGTATATTACAACAATGCACCAGATTACAAGAATATACAGAGTATAAACAAATAAATATTGCACAGAAATATCAGAGATTTAAATTACATTACACAGCAGCGGAAAATAATACAATACACAACTAGAAGGAGATATACGGATACAAAGCTTTCCGGATATCGTTCCAGCTGTAAACCAGGATCCTGTGAATATAAATCTGCAAAACCAAAACTACTAGCTGCCCGTGTCAAAATAGGGGCACCCAGAGTTTAGGTTAAAACAATAAACTCCAGGTCCAAATGTGACGGCAAGGAATTTCGCTCGGTCCGAACCAGTCGCTAAACCGACCCAGACCGTTCGAAACGCCCTATCGTTTGAGAACAGGACAAAACAGAACGCATACAGAAGAACGTTTCACTGTATATTACAACAATGCATCAGATTACAAGAATATACAGAGTATAATTGAATATTACACAGAAATATCAGAGATTTAAATTATATTTAAATACATCGCAGCGGAAAATAATACAATACACAACTAGAAAAATTAAATTGAAAGGTGAGAAATTCTCACATATAGCTATCCAATCATCTTGACTCTTCTTTGATAGAATCTTCATCGTTTTCGCATCTTCGTCAGCTTCGTCGCCCGTAGCCACTACATATATAAAAATCGAAATTTTACTTCTTTATTCAATATATAAAAATCGAATTTTTAGTATGCTATTCAATATATAAAAATCGAATTTTTAGTATGCTATTCAATATATAAAAATCGAATTTTGAGCAACTTTTCAGTTTCCGAGAATTTTCAAAATTTCAAAAATTTGGCTAACACCCTAAATTTTTGAAAAATTTCGCCATAACCTCCCCTGTACCGGGAGCATCGGGGAATTTCAAATAGCTTCCCCGGTCCTTCAGATCTCAAAAAGAAAAAGAAAAAGCCAAGCGGCTAGCCAATAGGCTCACAAAATCATCATCACCCAAACAAAACAGGAAATTATGTAGTAAACATGTACCTATTTGTCGGGCAAACAAATTTTTTTTTTTTTTAAAAAAAACTGAATTGGGGAGAAAGAAGACGGGGGAGGGTGTTTTAAATAAAGAAATATATAATATATACTTAATATAATGGCCTGAATAGAACGCGCCACGCCGCGGCAGTTCGTGAATTTCGACCATTTATTTCAAACGGACATTACGGGAGATCCGACCGTCGGATTCTCCTAAAACCGGAACCGTTGGGTTCGTATCGAAAAGAGCTTTCTAACGAATGTTAGAAATTTGAAATCTAACGGTTGGATTTGGAGATACGTCCAAATCAAATTCGAAAAAGGTCGCTGTAAGTGCAGTTCGATGGCCATTGATGGAAATCGACTGTACGGGCCTTGATAAAATACCGCCGCCCTCCTTTATCACCCCCGCGCCTCCTCCTGCTGCTGCCGCCTGTGCTGCTTCTTCTTCCACCTCGTACGCCGCCCTCCTCTTCTTCTCCCAATCCCAACTAGAAAGAAACGCATGTCCTCCCTGAGGTCCGTCTCCCGTTTTTGATTCATACCGGGTGTGATACTCGCGAATCAACGTTACACAAAGCTACGCCACACAAGGACGTGCTTCGATCATCAACCACAAGACTTTTCTTTTCAACAGAAGCCTTGATCATTTTCATCTTAGCATGCCACACAGGCAATTCACTCCATGCGATTGATATCCATCAATATATAACCCCTGAGCTCGTACGTCTCAGAGAAGGGCGTTAAGCAAGAGAATAAATTCTCCGCCGCCAAACAGATATATACTTAATAGAGATCAATCACACGGACTAAAATCCAATGTCAGACACACAGTCCATTTACAAGTCCGTTCTGGGTCTGAACGAAACCGGAGGCACTTTCCTCGCATATCCATCCATCTCCAAGTACGTCTGGACGATCACCAACTGTTTCCATCTTCTTGGGTGTACAGCCCAATCAAGATCATCAGTAATCACCCAAACGACGTGAAGACTTCCGGTCTTCGACCATCGTCTTCATCTTCGACTTATCGTCGTATCAGTTATTCAGAATGGGATAAACCCGGTCTTTCCGAATAACTCGCGTATATTTTAAATAAGTGTTACACAAACACAACATACGCCTCATTCCAATTCATTAGTCACTAACCGTAAATTAATCAAGAGAATAATTCCCCAAATATTAACCCCGAAGGCCGAAACCAACATCAGATCAATATTCAGAAAACCATTCTGCTTGGCTAACCGACAGTTAGTTTCTAAATTTCACATTCATAGGGAAAGGTTCCCATTAATTTTATCCAAGATAAATTCCTTGAATTTATTCTTTATTCTATTTTTGAATCTAAATTCAAACTAGTCGGGATTAGCGAACCTTACCGAAGTAATTATTTATTTTAATTTCCCCATCCCAACCTATTCATCACATGAAGTAAAACTGGTAATACTTCATATCTAACACCACAGTGTTATCGGTAAATTCAATTACCATTTCACGTTCAAATCTAATTAAAGATTTGACTATCGCCTGGAGCAAAACTGGTGATACTCCATTTTCGATCATTTCAATCTAATTAAAGATTCATTAAAACTCCGCTTAGTTTTAATCTTCGACTGGGTTAAAGAATCAGTGTCATTTAAAACACGGTTCACGATAAACCCAAAATCACCTTCATTAATTATCGAGTTAAAGAACGAGTGTTATTTAAAACACTGTTCACGATAAACCCAAAAATCAATATCGATTTAATTCCAATTAAATATTATTTAATTGGTACACTTCATTAAATCTAAATAAAAAGATTTAATCTTTTCTCAACTGGGTTCAAGAACAGTGTTAGTGAAGACACCATTCACGACAAACCCAAATCACATTTGATATTCAATACAAGGCTCTGAATAGAAAATATATCGGCTTATATTCAATATCAAATTCTACGACTAACAAATGTCGTATTGGAAATAACGATATAAATATATATCTTTCAAATTTCCATAACAACACCTGTATAATCACGAATTCCAACATCGAAATATTCCGAAGACAATTTTGATTCAAATCCACTCCAATGCAATCATTGGATATTCTGGTTATTTTCAAAACCCTTTTCAAATTCAATTTATTTATTTAAAAAAAATAAATAGAATTATATTTCTAGTTCAAAACTAGTTCAATTCGATAAAAATCTATTTTTATTCTTTCAAATATGGAGTTTTTCATCCCAATCCTTTCTAAATCATTTCTTATGATTTTACACAAATTATTACTATTTTTAATAATTTTATCAAGGCCCGTATAGTCGATTTCCATCAATGGCCATCGAACTGCACTTACAGCGACCTTTTTCGAATTTGATTTCGACGTATCTCCAAATCCAACCGTTAGATTTCAAATTTCTAACATTCGTTAGAAAGCTCTTTTCGAAACGAACCCAACGGTTCCGGCTTTAGGAGAATCCGACGGTCGGATCTCCCGTAATGTCCGTTTGAAATAAATGGTCGAAATTCACGAACTGCCGCGGCGCGTTCTATTCAGGCCATTATATTATATATATAATATATATAATATATACTTCGTCGATTTCTATTTAAAACGAATTATATAAATAGTTTTAAAATCGTTTCAGAAGCAATTTCAACTTCCATTTCAATTCAAATCAAAATTGAATTCATCTTTATAAATTCGTTTTAAAATTCATTTCTATTCAATTCAAATTTCAATTCAATTTGAATTCATTTCAATTCGCTTTCAATTCAATTCGAATTCATTTTCAATTCATTTCGAAATCGTTTTCAATTCAATTCATTTCGAAATCGTTTTCAATTCAATTCATTTCGAAATCGTTTTCAATTCAATTCATTTCGAAATCGTTTTCAATTCAATTCATTTCGAAATCGTTTTCAATTCAATTCATTTCGAAATCGTTTTCAATTCATTTCATTTCGAAATCGTTTTCAATTCAATTCATTTCGAAATCGTTTTCAATTCAATTCATTTCGAAATCGTTTTCAATTCTATTCATTTCGAAATCGATATAAATATCGTTCACGTCAAAATGGCGTCAATCTAATCAACACGGCTTCATAAAGTTCTATTTTTCAAACCCGTAACTTCCCCGTAAAGGAAAGCGTCGGATAGTTCGAGAACAAACCACAACAGAACACATACAGAAGAACATTTCATTGTATATTACAACAATGCATCAGATTACAAGAATATACAGAGTAAAAATGAATATTACACAGAGATATCAGAGATTTAAATTACATTTAAATACAACGCAGCGGAAAATAATACAATACACAACTAGAAAGAGATATACGGATACAAAGCTTTCCGGATATCGTTCCAGCTGTAAACCAGGATCCTGTGAATATAAATCTGCAAAACCAAAACTACTAGCTGCCCGTGTCAAAATAAGGGCACCCAGAGTTTAGGTTAAAACAATAAACTCCAGGTCAGTCATGTGACTGGTGTGAGAACTAAAATAGTTATTAATGTTTATTTTCAAAGCTAGGTAAATCGAGGGACCACGCCGTATAACACGGAACGGGTTTCCTCCCAAGAATACCAGTGCATAAAACCAACAGCGCCATGCTAAATAAAGAAAAATGAAGCTGTTATAAGACCCAGGTCCCATCACACAATGCAACGCAGCCGAGGATAGGGTTTTCCCTTATAACAGCCAAAGAATGCTTGATACGTTTTAAAACAAATCATTTGATACTATTATAAGTGAATAGTTCATAAAACAACTTCAAATCATAAGTATCAATCATAGGCGGCATGGGTACCATATATCATGTCGCCATACTAGTTTTACAATTAAAACCGCAAAGTCACGTATTCGGAAATTGGATTTCCATCTATGAACCGAGGCAAAAGATAGTCCTCACCGACTTCGAGACAATCTAGCCCATGTCTCAGGCAAGTACTCAGTCAAGCCTTGGAGCGACAGGGTCGGTCCACCGATGTGGATTAAACTTAAACCCTGAACACTACGTTTCCCCACCCTATGGGGTGTAAGTCTGGTCCGTCTGCCGACCAGAATGCATCGGCCGAAACCGATATAACCGAGGCGCCTCGCAACAACAACAACCACATAAGTCAAACTCGTCAGGGCGTGTAAAACCACTGACGCCACTTCTAGCTAGAAAGAAACGCATGCCCTCCCTGAGGTCCGTCTCCCGTTTTTGGTTCATACCGGGTGTGAAACACGCGAAGCAAACGTTACACAAAGCTACGCCACAAAGGCCGTGCTTTGATCATCACCACAAGACTTTGCTTTTCAACAGAAGCCTCGATCAATTGCCACTTAGGCATGCCACACAGGAAATTCACTCCATACGTTTGATATCCATCAATATATAACCCCTGAGCTCGTATGTCTCAGAGAAGGGCGTTAAGCAAGAGAATAAATTCTCCGCCGCCAAACAGATATATATTTAATAGAGATCAATCACACGGACTAAAATCCAATGTCAGACACACAGTCCATTTACAAGTCCGTTCTGGGTCTGAACGAAACCGGAGGCACCTAGTACCCCGCATATCCATCGATCTCCAAGTACGTCTGGACGATCACCAACTGTTTCCATCTTCTTGGGTGTACAGCCCAATCAAGATCATCAGTTATCACCCAAACGACGTGAAGACTTCCGGTCTTCGACCACCGTCTTCATCTTCGACACCACGTCGAATCAGTTATTCAGAATGGGATAAACCCGGTCTTTCTGAATAACTCGCGTATATATTATAAAAGTGTTACACAAACACAACATACGCCTCATTCCAATTCATTAGTCACTAACCGTAAACTAATCAAGAGAATAATTCCCCAAATATTAGCCCCGAAGGCCGAAACCAACATCAGATCAATATTCAGAAAACCATTCTGCTTGGCTAACCGACAGTTAGTTTCTAAATTTCACATTCATAGGGAAAGGTTCCCATTAATTTTATCCAAGATAAATTCCTTGAATTTATTCTTTATTCTATTTTTGAATCTCAATTCAAACTAGTCGGGATTAGCGAACCTTACCGAAGTAATTATTTATTTTAATTTCCCCATCCGAACCTATTCATCCCATGAAGTAAAACTGGTAATACTTCATATCTAACACCACAGTGTTATCGGTAAATTCAATTACCATTTCACGTTCAAATCTAGTTAAAGATTTAACTATCGCCTGGAGCAAAACTGGTGATACTCCATTTTCGATCATTTCAATCTAATTAAAGATTCATTAAAACTCCACTTAGTTTTAATCTTCGACTGGGTTAAAGAATCAGTGTCATTTAAAACACGGTTCACGATAAACCCAAAATCACATTCATTAATTATCGGGTTAAAGAACGAGTGTTATTTAAAACACTGTTCACGATAAACCCAAAAATCAATATCGATTCAATTCCAATTAAATATCATTTAATTGGTACACTTCGTTAAATCTAAACAAAAAGATTTAATCTTTTCTCAACTGGGTTCAAAAACAGTGTTAGTGAAGACACCATTCACGACAAACCCAAATCACATTTGATATTCAATACAAGGCTCTGAATAGAAAATATACCGGCTTATATTCAATATCAAATTCTACGACTAACAAATATCGCATTGGAAATAACGATATATATATCTATCTTTTAAATTTCCATAACAACATCTGTATAGTCACGAAATCCAACATCGAAATATTCCGAAGACAATTTCGATTCAAATCCATTCCAATGCAATCATTGGAAATTTTGGTTATTTTTAAAACCCTTTTCGAATTCAATTTATTTATTTAAAAATAAATAGAATTATAATTCTAGTTCAAAACTAGTTCATTTCGATAAAAATCTATTTTTATCTTTTCAAATATGGAGTTTTTCATCCCAATTCTCCACAAATCATTTCTTATGATTTTACACAAATTATTACTATTTTTAATAATTTTATCAAGGCCCGTACAGTCGATTTCCACCAATGGCCATCGAACTGCACTTACAGCGACCTTTTTCCAATTTGATTTGGACATAATTCCAAATCCAACCGTTAGATTTCTAATTTATCACATTCGTTAGAAAGCTCTTTTCGATACGAACCCAACGGTTCCGGTTTTAGGAGAATCCGACGGTCGGATCTCCCGTAATGTCCGTTTGAAATGAATGGTCGAAATTCACGAACTGCCGCGGCGCGTTCTATTCAGGCCATTATATTATATATATAATATATATAATATATATATCGTCGATTTCTATTTAAAACGAATTATATAAATAGTTTTAAATTCGTTTCAAAGGCAATTTCAACTTCCATTTCAATTCAAATCGAAATTGAATTCTTCTTTATAAATTCGTTTCAAAGGCAATTTCAACTTCCATTTCAATTCAAATCGAAATTGAATTCTTCTTTATAAATTCGTTTCAAAATTCATTTCTATTCAATTCAAATTTCAATTCAATTTGAATTCGTTTTCAATTCAATTCATTTCGAAATCGTTTCCAATTCAATTCATTTCGAAATCGTTTTCAATTCAATTCATTTCGAAATCGTTTTCAATTCAATTCATTTCGAAATCGTTTTCAATTCAATTCATTTCGAAATCGTTTTCAATTCAATTCATTTCGAAATCGTTTTCAATTCAATTCATTTCGAAATCGTTTTCAATTCAATTCATTTCGAAATCGTTTTCAATTCAATTCATTTCGAAATCGTTTTCAATTCAATTCATTTCGAAATCGTTTTCAATTCAATTCATTTCGAAATCGTTTTCAATTCATTTCATTTCGAAATCGTTTTCAATTCAATTCATTTCGAAATCACTTTCAATATTCATTTTAAAATGAATAAAATCGATATAAATATCGTTCACGTCAAAATGGCGTCAACCTAATCAACACGGCTTCATATATTGATATTTTCAAATATTCCATTTCGAATATTTCTATTTCAAATATTTCTATTTCGAATATTTCTATTTTAAAACTGGAATGAGGCCCAATCAATTACCATATAAAGTTATTATATGGATTTTCATACAACACATGTATAATAGCATTGAAAAATAATCAACCATCAACCAAAGTGCACTACACTGTATAAGCATCAAATATAGATATCTAACGCTTATAACAGCCTGTCAATCAATCGATCGACATATTTAATCAATCAGGATGAGTGAACTTCAAATTTCATCCCAACACCCGTGTGGGGTTTCAAACAATCAAACACAGATTTTATTTGTGCAGTTGGGCGATGTGTAAAATTTATCGTCCCAATCAATGTCCTTCAAATAGGTGTACATAAACAAACCGTCCGGTTTGTAAATGAATATTTATTTATTCACATTCACGTTAAAAATTATATTTTTAACGATAAAACATTTTATTTCAACATATGAATTTCTATTTAATTCATTTCTTCGATAAAATGATATTTTTATTTTTCTAACTTATTTTAGAAAATTTCGGCGGCATAACGGCACGATACTAGAAACGGGACGAGGCCTAGCCTTATCCCCGGTCTAGTGAAGGCCCACGCCATTCACACATCAATCATATTCACCAAACAACCAAATTCAAATCAAATCATCAAACTAATCTATGCAACCAAACAAACAAGTCCATGGTCTGTGGACGATTGTGTCGGGTGCTACTAAGCACCGTCTGCATCCTAGTATATATATATAACTAGAAAAAGAGAATTTAGAGTGAGAAGTTCTCACCGAAAGCTATCCAACTTCACGACACTTCTTTTATAGAAATCTTCTTCATCCTCGCCTTTTTATCGTCTTCTTGTGCCCGTAGTCACTATATACATAAAAATCACATTTTTATATTTTGATGTCTTTAAAATAAAAATCACATTTTTATTTGTTCGTTTTCAATTTAAAAATCATATTTTTATAATCACTTCATATATTTAAAAATCGAATTTTTTTACAATGCTATTCAATATATAAAAATCATATTTCCTTCCCGCTAATATATAGATAAAAATTCTATTTCAAAAATATAGATTTCGGCCCTATAAAAATATAGATTTCGCCTTTTCTAATATGAAGTTTTCGCCTTTATAAAAATAAAGTTTTCTCCTTTATAAAAATAAAGTTTTCGCCTTTATAAAAACTACCACTTTATCTCAACGTATATAAAATAAAAATCAGATTTTTATTCTGCTACATACACAAAGATGATATTTTTAACTTCTCTATCCTATAAAGATCATATTTTTAATACTTTAAAAATATAAAAATCATATTTTGACATCACCTATATAGTAAAGACTATATTTTTAATACTTTAAAAATATAAAAGATTACCTTTTTAAAACTTTACCACCTACATAAAATTCAGTTTATATAACAAATTTCAGTTTATAAAATAAATCAAATCAGTTTATATAATAAATAAATTTCAGTTAAAAAAAAAATCAAATCAGTTTATATAATAAATAAATTTCAGTTAAAAAAAAATCAAATCAGTTTATATAATAAATAAATTCCAGTTAAAAAAAAAATCAAATCAGTTTATATAATAAATAAATTCCAGTTAAAAAAAAAATCAAATCAGTTTATATAATAAATAAATTTCAGTTAAAAACTTACAGGGGGGGCTTCTCCGTTCGTCAGTGAGGGGGGGCTCGTGGCGGAGGCGCCGGAGGTGCGGAGGTGGGGGTTCAGAGGGCGGCGTCGGCGAATGGGAGAGGCGGGGGTTTTGCGGCTGTCGATTAGGGCAGGGGGGGGTCGAAGCATCGAGGTGGCGGAGGAGGAGAAGGGGAGGGCGGCGAGCTGAGGGAGGGGGTCGCGGGGTCCATCGGGGAGGGGCGACGGCGACGATGGCTACGGGGGGGGGGGGGGGGAGGCGGGGGGCGATCGCGATTTCGATTTTCCTTTTTTTTTTTTTTCTGTTAAACGAAAACGGGGGGGCAAAGGTTATAGGGAGAGATTTAATTTTTTTATTAATTTAATTATTTAATTATTTTATTTTAATTCAAAAAGTCAACTTTTTCAAACGACCTCTAAACGAGGTCCACCGCCTATCGTCCATAGCGTTTCACCCCCATTCCGAACACAATGGGATATGTATCATAAGCTGGTTTGATCGTTACAATCAGTTTCTGTTGAATTTTCATTTAAATCCTTATTTTGAATTTTAAACGTACATTTCAAATTACCGGGGTCACATACTAACTAGAAAAATTACAGAAAAATATTTTCTAGCTTCGCATTGACGATACGGTCCTAACAAAACTAGTTTCGTCGAATTCTGAGACCGTTAGAAAAATGGCCAATTTCCAGTCGATTAAAATCAACTGAAACTGGTCAAACGCGTTTTCCTTTGCCACGCTCACATATTGATTCGAAAAATTATGAAATTTGAAACCTAGCAATAACTTGATACTGCGGATCCAACAAAACTGGTTTCGTCGAAATCCGAGGTCGTTTGCAAAATGTCCATTTTTAAGGGCCTGAATTCCATAGCGACTATTCAGAATTTTCAACTGGACATATCTTTTGATTCCCGATATGAAATCTTGATTTTTCGGATTCGTTGGAAAGATATTCACAATTAGATCCCATTATTTTTGGTTTCACTAAAATCCGGATTGTTTTGCACCCGGTACATTCAATTGAAGTTTGAAATCGAATTATCGAACTACCGCGCCATTTTCAATTCTATTTATAATAATATATAAATATTTATATTCTAACGATGACGCGTATAATATATACGTCGAATTCCATTCAAAATAAATTTCTCATCGATATTATTTAAAATAATTCATTTTAAATAATCAAAATTCGCTAAAATCGCCAAAATAAAAAATTTCAAAGTGGCCCAGATTTTCGGGTTATTACAAAAGTTCTGCTGCGTGGAATACTTTATAGTAAGTAGACGAGATCCAGGATTCACTAGTGAATTTTGGAGAGCTTACATGAAATCATGAGGTTACAGTTATGTTTAAGCCAAGTATACAGAAAGAAGAATAAGTGGAAAAGGAAGACGAGAGGCGATAATGAAATGAGTTCCAACTCGAATTTGGTAAATAGAAGTTAGGAAGCCAAGAAATCATGAAGTAAAAGGCGGTCAAAGCACAGTGGAGTTAAGCTCAAGGAAACGTGACTAAGAAGAGTGAAGACTAGATACGCGCGTCATATCTCTTGTTAAGAGTGCATCCTTGATCCTTGTTCTCCTGTGGAGCTTGCTTGCTAGTTATCTTTTGTATACATCCTCTCGGTCCCATTCTCGATCTTATTTCTGTTGTAAACTCCATAAGGGGGTTATGACTCATCAGTTAGTACTATATGTCAGAGTTTGAATGGATTTCTTGTAATCCAAAAAGGAGTTTATCTAGTTTATCTAGTTTATCGTGTTTATCTTGTCATGAGAACCTTAGGTAGAAACCCTTTGGATGAAACATGTATTTGAAACATGTTATGTTTGATGGTTGCAAGTGGTTGCAAGTGTTTGCAAGTGGTTGCTCGTGGATGCATTATACACAATTAGGCACTAGATCGGCTCGCACACTCCTCATATTGCATATGCATGAGTGCTTACACTTATTCATGGTTGAAACTTGTTGTGCTACCACATGGATGTTGCATATGGATGAATGTTATGTGCACTCATATAGATACTATGAATTATGTTAGGAATTTGCATACATATGGATTCATTTCACTGACATACATATGCATTAAGGAGGTTTACTGTATCAGTAACCGCCTGATCTTTGCATTAGATAAGTACATATACACACACTTTTGCATAGGTTCATACCACATTTAGAATCTTGTAAGGACAATGATTGCTCGTGGATGATGTTTTGAGTAGATGGATGTTGGATGGTAGGATATGTTCTTCCTAACTTGAAGATTTCGGGGACGAAATCCTTTAAGGAGGGGAGAATGTAACAACCCGTATTTTCAATAACCTATTATAACATAAATGGAGGCAGAATTTAATTCTAAAATCTGAATCAAGGGAAACGGGCTATGCCATTGCGATCGTCTCAGAAAAATACGCGAAATAGAGTCCGAGTTTTCGAAAATCGGAGTCCGTATGACCCGATTAAGGCCCAACGAAGTTTTCAGAAAATTCCTAAGTAAAAACAGGTTTGAATTTCAAGTTGAAAGTTGGGAATTAGGGCAAACTGGCGCAGGCGGGAAAACTCCCGCCAGGACCCCCATGTCGACAGGGTCCCCAGGGTGTCGACAGCCCTGTCGACACGGGGTGGCCGGGCAGTTTTGCCTGGCGCACCATTTCTGATCTGGGCTTGGTTATGTTGAGCTTGGGGGCCAGATTCGGTTTAGAGGGCTGAGATTGGAACTAGGGTTTAATCCTATGGTCTAAATCACTAGCCTAATCTATAAATAAGACCCTAACCTACCCTAAATCACTCATTATTCATTCTAGCAACTAAACTATGTCAAAATCAAAACTCTCATGGCCTCCACCCTCTTCATACAATTCCTAAACAAATTCCTAAGAGATTTCCATGCATACAAGTGTATTTAGGCTTGTATGATCCTCTTTAGCTTGCATTAAAGTCTTGTTTCTCTATTGTCATCATAAAGGAGGAGTCTTGATCAAGTTTGCTTGCATTTTTGGGGTTTTATTTTGTTGCATAAGGGGTTTCTTACATTTGCTATACTCATTTGAGTTCGCATAAGCATTGTAAGCCCTCTTACCTTCATTTTAGAAACTCTAAAGTTAATATGTGATGAAAGTTGGGATTTATGCATGTTTAATAAGTTATGCATACTTATGCGAGTTCACTATGCTATGTTATGCATGTTTAATAAGTTATGCATGCTTATGCGAGTTCACTATGCTATGTTATGCATGTTTAATAAGTTATGCATGCTTATGCGAGTTCACTATGCTATGTTATGCATGTTTAATAAGTTATGCATGCTTATGCGAGTTCAATATGCCATGTTACACATGTTTGATAAGTTATGCATGTTTATGCAAGTTCACTATGCCATGATTTGCAAGTTTAACAAGTTATGCATGTTTATGCAAGTTCACTATGCCATGATTTGCAAGTTTATTGAGTTATGCATGTTTATGCAAGACCAACAAGCCATGATTTGCAAGTTTATTGAGTTAGGCATGTTTATGCAAGTTCACTATGCCATGATTTGCAAGTTTATTGAGTTATGCATGTAAGTCCACTATGCCATGTTATGCATGTTTAATAAGTTATGCATGCTTATGCAAGTTCACTATGCCATGTTAGTTAAGTTTAACATGTTATGCATGTTTATGGTAATATGCAAGTTCACTATGCTAAGTTATGCAAGTCTAACATGTTATGCATGTTTGTTGTGATATGCAAGTTCATCATGTATGATATGCCAAGTTCCCTCTTCCTATCCTCTATGCTTTGTTACGAATATGTAAGCGATAGAATGACGTTGGGGGGGTTTGGGTAAACTTAAAATACATGAAAATATAAGATTGGGAATTTACCTATTAAGTTAGGTCTACCCCTTGGGAATTTACCTATTAAGTTAGGTCTACCCAAGTATTTGTTGACTTGTAATTATGTTTTGAAATAAAGTGGACATGACACTTAGAAAACATAAGTGTGGCCAACTCGAGGTTGGGTTGAGTTTGTAGCGTAATTCTACCCGGAACCGACCGGCTTAACTAGTGGCTACAAACAATAGGACCCAATGTGGGAAGTTGGTCATGTGGTGCCAAGACCCGAGGTTAGACCAAGTTGTGGTGTAAATCTACCCGGAACCCACCGGCTTAACTAGGTAACCACAACAAAGTCTAATGTGAGAGGTTAAGGTGCATTAAATTAATTAATGCCTCATGATTAGGGTTAAGTCAGTGTCCACTAATACTTAACCAATTTGGGGATTCGAGGGATTGAAATGGGGTTAAGTTGTGAACTGTCGGTTACACTTAACCAATTTAATCCATTTGGGGGTTTGAGGGAATGAAATGGGGTTAAGTTGTGAACTGTCGGTTACACTTAACCAATTTAATCCATGATTAGTGAAGGGTTAAATCGCACTTAACCCTCTTAGGAAACCCTAGCAACGTGGTCTGTTCCAGCAGTAATCCCAGTTTGGTATCATCACAACCCTAGAGGCTAGGCTAGGGCGGGGCACGATTACTGGACTGATGTAAGCGATCAAAGCGACGGCTGAGTGGTACAGCGGTGCGGGTCCAGGTGGGCTACGGACGTGCACGTAATCCGGTATTGGACAAACTCGAGGCACGGGTACCAGTAGGTTTAGACTGTGCATTATTGCTTCAGTGTCTGCGGTTGACACCCGAGGGCTTGATACACCCGAAGGTGGACCCAGCACAGTCTGACTACATCCATATGTGGGTCGTATGGACACCAACACTTGACGTGTTAGGCTTATAGGGAGCCGATCGACTAGACCGTTTGGTTTGACCTTATATTAAGGTCACTTCATGTTATTGGGTCAAAGCTTGGGCCAAGGGATCAATACCTGTTATGTTGGTTTGCTAGTACACCGTGGTGCAAAACTTAACCTTGTTTATGCGATGACACCTCTATCTATCTTTTAGTTAATTTATCATGCCAGTATGTTGTTATCTATGATCATCTCAGTTTCCATCATGCTGTTAACTTTATTAGTTTATAGACTGATCGTAGCAGGGCTTGCTCAGTCTTTTTGACTGACCTGTTTTCTTTCGCCTCTTTTCTTCCGTTTCCCCCCCCCCCCAGGTTCTCAGGGAGGGAATACAGGAGCCTAGCTTGGATCTTAGATGCTTTCTTGGATAGCTCATGTATGCTTTGGACTTGAGCTCGCTATGGTTTTTCCACTTTGGGGATAGCTACTTTTATGTTTTCCTTTTCAGTTTCAGATGATGTTATTTTATGTACTAGACTTGTTTATTTGGGAAATTGACATTATGATGTAGCAGACTTGTTTTTGAAATGGTTTAAAATTCTTCCGCTGTTTTATCTATCTACTTACTCTGTTTATTTACATATATATATGTCATGTCCTGCCTTGCTATATCATTATGCATATTTACCTTGTTTTAAAACGCCCCACCAAAGTCAGAGTTGCTTGCAAGAGCCACCCTGGCGGAGGTGGGGTGTTACATTTGTTTTAATATTTTTATAATATTAAAATAATAATATTTGCTATAATATCCAGTTAGGTGGACTAACTGGATCTTATTATTGCTTAAGTCTGGATGTTCTAACATCGTTGTGAATGGGGTAGTGGGTAAGAAGATACAATCCAAGAGGGGACTTAGACAAGGCGACCCATTATCGCCTTTTTTATTTAACTTAGCGGTTGATGTCTTCTCTAGAATAATTAAGAGGGCGGGGAGATTAGGTATTCTAGGTAATGTTGGGAATGAAGATTTTAATAATGTATTATCGATTCTTCAATTTGCAGATGATACATTATTATTTTCTTCCTATTTACCTGAGCATATCATTGCTCTTAAATTTATTCTTTACTGTTTTGAGATGTTATCTGGTCTTAGAATAAATTTTGATAAAAGTGCTGTGTTGGTTCTTAATGATTTTAACAATGTTGAGTCTTTGGTAGCCAACACTTTGAACTGTTCGATTATGAAATTTCCTTTTGATTATTTAGGTTTTAAAATAAGACCGTCGAAGCTTAAGAAGGAAGATTGGATAGTCATCATTGATAAGATTAGTAATAGATTATCTAGCTGGAATAATAGATTTCTGTCTAGAGCAGGTAGATTAGTCCTAGTCAATTCGGTTCTAACGGCTATTCCCTCTTATTGGATGGCTGTTCATCAATTTCCTAATTGGGTCATTGAGAAGATTGATAGGATTAGGCATAATTACCTTTGGAATGGGGATTCTAACTGTAGAGTTTATAAATGCCTAGTTAATTGGGACATGTGCTGTAAACCTAAGATAGAGGGGGGACTGGGGATCATAAATCTACATAATTTTAACTCTGCTTTGCTAGCTAAATGGTTATGGAAATTTAAATGTCCAGATGTGAAGGCTTATTGGAAGTCTATCGTTTCCAAATCCTACTACTCAAGTGGAGAGTTCATTATCGGAAATAGTGGGGGGTGGGACAATAGATTATCTCATTTTTGGAAGTCTGTTTTGAATTGTTTTGTCTTTTTTAATTTAGGTTGAAAAGTTTTAGTTCATTCAGGAAACCTTACTTTTTTTTGGCATGATGCTTGGATATCTAGAGTGCCGTTAAAAATTGAATTTAGTAAGCTTTTTAACATTTGTAGATTTAAGAATGCTTTAATTAAGGATGTTTACAAACCAGATTTGGATCCGCCGTGGGATTTCTCATTCGATAATATTTTGGAAGAAGATTTATTAAGACAATTGGCCTTACTTAAAACTAAGCTAGCTTTGTACCAATTGGACAAGAATGGAGATGCTATTAGCTGGGGTTTAGATAAGAGTTGTGTTTACACTGTTAAATCTATGTATAGTTTTATTAATTTTTCTGGTATTTCATTATATCCCTTTAAATTTTTATGGAAATCTAATTCTACACCTAAAGCAAAGTTCCTAATGTGGTTAATCACCCATAAAAAGCTCAATACGATTGTGTTATTAAAAAAGAAAAATGTTAATTTTGATGTAAAATGTTGTTTTTGTAATTCTGGAGAGGAGGATGTAGATCATTTATTTTTCTCTTGTCATTTGACCTTTTCAATTTTTAATATGATTATTAGGATTTTTACCTTTGACTGTTTTAATTCCTTTAGTAACTGTTTTGATTATTGGTATTGTTATAGATTACGTTACAATTCTAGACAGAAATACATATTGGATTCTTTAATAATTTTCATTAGTTGGTTCATTTGGGTGGAAAGGAACCAGAGAATCTTCCATTCAATCTCTGTATCTAAGGATAATTTAATTATTAACATTGTAAATTTCTGTCTATTTTGGTTGTCTAATTCGAATTATAAACCATTTAGTGAATTGCAATTTGGGCGTTTTCTGATCAAAGTCAGATATAACTTGAGTTTATTCATTCGTATTAATAGATATTTTAGATGTTATAGTCCTCGACTGGGTTGGTGATTCCTTTTTGCTTGTGTGGACACTTTACTATTTGTTTGTTGTTTCTTATGTCCTTCTCTATATACATGTATATATGGATTTATGTCTATATATGTTTAAGTATAGACATATATTCATATATATATGTGTAAGGTACTGATGATTTTGTTTCAGTTTTTCAGATTACAGGTGGTAGATTTAACTGTGGAGCTTTTGGAGTTGCTGTTTGGATTGTTCATTTTAGACTTGCTTTGGATATATTGGTGTAGGAGGAGTAGGGGTGTTTGTATTTTTTGGTGATTTGTTACACCACTTGCTTTAGCTCTTAGATTGATATATGTATGGGAATAGATATACTTCTTATCGGGTGGTGGCCTTGCCGGAATTCGATAAGGAAGTATGATGGGTGGTGGCCTTGCCGGAACTCATCTATCTATTTTCCCTTACATTTCTATCTTAGTCTTTTGTCTTGGGTCTGTTTTTGGAAATTTGTATCACCTTATTTGTTTTATATATGTGTGCTCCCTTCCTTTTGGAAGATCACACATTTTTGCTCAAAAAAAAATAATAATAATAATATTTTCAAAATATCTGATTTTAAAAATCCATTTCCTTTTCTTTATTCATTGTAAAATGAATAAAATCGATCGATAAACCCATTCGGGTTAAAATAGTGTCCAACTACTTAACTTGGCTTTATATATTTCAATATTTTCGTTTCCATCCAAAATCGGACATCAAAATCATGATTTAATTCTTCATTGAATATTATTTTAAAATATTTGTTCCTATTTCTGAATCGGAATGTAACTCAATCAATTACCATATAATTTCAGTTATATGGATTTCATACATCGCATGTATTCAACAATAATGATAAATAATCATTAAGCATTCAAACATCATCTAGAGTGCATTCTACAATTGTATAAGCATTAAATTAAATAAATAATGCTCATCACAGTCTGTCAACCCATCAATTGACATACAACTAAATATTGGGATTAGTGTATGTTAAATACCATCTCAATACCCGTGTGGGGTTGTCAAACAACAGTCAATTTAAATAAATCATTGGTTAATAAATTTAACCAGTTCTAATTCGGTTTGAATTATTTTTCCAATTAGCCAAATTTTACTATTTAAATTATAAATAGATATTTATAATTTAATTTCACTACCACATTAATATTAACATTATTTTTATTATATTAGTCATCAAAATCACTACAGAAATCACCTAATCACCCATAAAATAAATACTCAACAACCCAATGCCATTTACAGCACCATTAGTGGCCATTCACGGCGTATGAAATCCGAGTGTCGGTAATATCCATACATCGCTTCCAATTTATGTGATTTGTGTGAATTCAAGTGTTTAACTCCAAAAATAAATATCATAACAAATATGATAAAAATATTGAGTGAGAAGGAGTTCTCACCTTGATTTCCACTCCGTCAGCCTTTAATTGGTGATTTTGGTACCGTTTGGGTTTGAATTTGTCGTTATGATTCCAGAATTTGCATACAAGCTCCAGTCTTCACCAAACCTTCTTTATTAGCACAAGCGCGCCATTCCGAAAAGCTTTTTCCTAGTGGGCTTTTTTCCAAAAATGCGCCAATTCGCCGGAAATTGCTAAAAGACACCATTCGTTCTGCTGACTTTGGACATGTTTTCTGAATAGCTCCGAACTCCAAACTCCAAACTTCAAGTGTCATATACTCAAATTGAAGAGAAAATCGTGCTCTTCGATTTTGGCATTATGGAGTTTTGGCTAGAAGTGAACGGTTTGGGTGTTATTGGCTAAAGAGGGATAGAGCCTTATTTGCAAAAACTTGATTTTTGTGGAGATTGGATTTTTGGTTGAGGAGTGGCCCACGGCTGGCGCTAGTGGTCAGAGGGCGGCGTAGGGGGCTGTTGGTGGTGGCAGGGGGTTGCGGCGGTGGGGCCTATAACTACTGCAATGGTAGTTTGGAGGTTTGGGGATTTAAGAAGGAGGCGCGAGAAGGAGAAAGGGGTGGCGCAGGCAGCTGGGGGGCCCAGCGGTCGGCACGACAGCCTAGAAGGGGCAGCGACGACAGGGCACGGTGGGGGTTGGAATGGGTTTGGGGAACGACGGGTTTTGGTTTTTTTCTTTTTTTAATGAAACTAGGGTTAGGTTAGGGAATATATATATAATATATAATATATATATATTATTTTCTATATATTATTTTCCATAAAAAGCAACTTTTCCATTCGAACTCCAAATCGAACCCAACGAATGATGTCCTTAGCTAATTATCCCCATTCTAAACATAATGGGATATGTTCCGTAAGCTAATTCGACTGTTTCGATCAGTTTTATCTAAATTAAAATATAAATCAATGTATATTGAATTTAAATGTTCATTTTAATTTACTGGGGCCACATACTGACTTCAAAAATTACAAAAAAAATTATATCTAGCTATGTTTTGACAATACGATCTTAACAAAACTAATTTCGTCATATATTTGGAGACCGTTTGAAAAATGGTCATTTTCCCGTCGATTAAATTCAAGCTGAAATTACCAAACACATTTAAATTCACCATGCCCACATATTAATTCCAAAAATTAAGAAATTAGGAACCTGACAATTATTTGACATTCCGGATCCAACAAAAGCAGTTTCGTCGAAAATTGAGGTCGTTTGCAAAATGGTTATTTTTAAGGGCTATAAATTATATTAAAAATATATATAAATTCCATAGTGACTATTTTAAATTTTAAACTGGTCGTACCTTACAATTTATATAATGAAATCTGAATTTTCATATTCAATAGAAAGATATAATTAAACAGTTTCTAACGTTTCTTGTTTTACTGAAATCTGATTTATATTGAATCCTATACTTTCAATTAAAGTTTAAAATCGAATTTCAAACTACCGCGACATTTCAAGCTCGTTTAATAAGTAAAATAAATTTTGTACATTCAAATTTCGATTTAAATAAATTTTTAGTCACTATTATTTAAAATTAATCATTTTAAATATTCAAAACCCATTAAAATAGCTAAAATAAAAATTATAAATTGGTTCAGAAATTCTGGTTTGTTACACCGTCCATATAAGTCACCCAGGAACAGGATGAACCGAAGGCACCCTCCTACCACATCCTAGGAATCACCCTACAGACTAGTAGCAAGGAGTCCTTGAAATCTGTAGATTTCAATCACGACAGAATCACTGTCAAAATATCTCTAGGGGTCAGCTATAGAATCCAACAAGTATTTCTCATACTCATGAAGATTTATGGATTTCAATTTCTCCATCTTGATCAGCATCAGATATCTTCTTCATTTACGTAGTTGCTAATTCAGAATGGTTTTCGAATATAAATTCGATCTCGTTCTTTCCATACCACAATGCGTTAGGTACGATTTTTATAGTCGGTTATTTAAGTATCAAAATAAACAATCATAAAAATAAATAAATCCATTGGTTCATTATACAACGTCACTTGGCCATTGAAAATAATATTTAAGTTTTAATATATTATATTCTCATATCATTTTATTTATGTACGTGGAAAAATATCTTGAAATCTTATCCAGTTCCCCGGTTATATATCATTTCAAAACATTGTTACAACCTCACTTGTTATCTATCATTGGGAAACCGATTCAACTTATCCTTTCCAATAATCATTACGATTTCCCCTTTGTTTCGTTATTTGAATACCATAATCGTCATTTTCCTTTTCAGGATAAACTTATTTCAGATCTCGTCTCCTTACTATGAAAGTATCTTTATATTTCCACATATCTCCTTTTATATATTTTATTATGGAAACAACTCTTCATATTCTCAAGCCCCTCTTTACTTCCTTTTAATCTAGAATTCCATCATATATATTCCTAAATTTTCAAATAACGTTACATTATTATTTCTCTAAATAAATTACTTTAGCGCATCCACCATTGTAGCTAATGTTATCCTCCCATAATCCTGAAATCGCTCCAAATGGGGTATTATAATTACCTCTCAAACCTTGATCAACCACATTCATATCTTAGGATAAATATCAGTTGTAATACAAGAAACGATATATCAAACAAAGCCCATTTCAGTTATATCCTCATCTTTTATTTAACATAGTGAATCTAGATCACATATTTATAACTCAACTCACCTAACCATTTTAATTTAGACTTGGTTTCTCTTCTAATTTCCATTTCATACCTTCATCGGTTCCTAATCGTAAATCAATAAGAAAATAATTCCCTAAATATCAACCTCGAAGGCCAAAACCAACATCAGATTAATACTCAGTTAATTAATTATCTCAACCGATCTCTAGTTAAGTTCTAGGTCTTTAATTTCATGTCCTGACTTTTATTTCATTCAAGAGCCATTTCTACTAACCTTGTTTCAATAATATACTCATATAAACTTGGTTTTTATAACCCATCCAACTTGGATTTAATAGAATCGAATTAAATATAATTCAATAAGAATTAAATTAGAAATTCGTTTAAACATAACTAATATTATTATAATCTTAAGTCGGTTAAATATTCATTAATACTATTACATGGCTTTTAAACATCACAAACTTCCACTACTAGGTTTTACATCTCCATATTCTCACTTAGATCGTTATTAGATAACCAATGATCAAGTTTGAACATTCAAAAAATATAACTCGATTTACCTCAACCTTCATTAAATTAATAAATTAATTTAATAAACAAATTTCAGTTAACTCCGTTAACTTGTTCAACTCTGAACATGGTTAACTTGTTAATCAATCGTTATTGATCTTTTCATTTAAATTAATAATTAATTATTTTAAATAATTCTATTTAATTAGATTATTATTAAATAAATACTAATTAATTCTAACACAAACCCATTTATAATTGTTTCTTAAAAACAATAAATCTCGGTTATTAATCGTCATGTTAATTTTCCACTCACTTGCATATCAGTCTTATTAATATAAGAATCAACTTTATAAAATCATTTAATAATAACTTATAAACATAAATAAATAAATAATATTTAATTCCTTTTATAAACCTTATTTAAAATAGGAGATTTTTAAAATTGATCTTTAGTTACAAAATAAATTTTGTAACTTCATTTCTATCGATTTACCTAACGGTAAATTAGTCTTTGTAAAACAGTGTATATTTGGCCATCTGCTATTAATTACTCAACCAATACTACCCAGTGGTTAGTATTACAACAACATCGAATTTGAATTCAACAATTGGTAACCAGATCAATAATCCAATCATATAGTTAAACAATTCGTATGAAAATAAATAATAAATTTGAGGAATCCAGTTGGATCCTCCAACCTGTTTTTCCCTACATTCAAATAGGTTACCTCAAATAAAACAATTTATTCAATACAATAATAAACATAAATATTTACATCAACTGATAATGGTCAATTAATAATAACAATTCAAGCACGCCATTTAATTTACTACGTTTATATTGTTATAAACGTAACCAATAAGGTAAGTTACCTTGTTTGGAAATAATCAATAAAAATAACAATATTATTTCATTCAAATTAAACAAACGTTTAATTCAAATAATAGATGTAAAATATTTAATAAAAATCCACACAATCATCAAATTATCCAATAATTTACAAACAGTGCAAACAAACATTAAACCCGACTTATAATAATCATAAGTGGAAGAACTGAGTGAGTTTAACTCACCTTGGTTTGATTCATCATCAAACGGTTCATTTTAATTAAATTAAACATGCATTTAATTTAATTAAAATCCTCGAATGCTTTTGACTCCGTCCGTTCCAACCTTAGAATGTAGTACTCTTTAAAATGGTTCCAACGCTTCTGGTTTGGTTTGATTCCAAACTGTACCGTTCTTGCTACCTCTTATTTTAATCTGTACCCTCTTCACTCCCCACAAACACTTTGCCACCATGCCCTTTTCTTGTTTCTTTCTTTTTTATTTTTTTTATTTGAGAAAGGCCCAAAGCCCATCAATTCGCTACATCCCACTTGTCCCCTTTTAACGCAAATACATAGTAGTCTTCTTCCCAATACAGGATTGCCTTCCTACGATATTTCCTTTTCCTCCTGTAACACATTTTTGCATGCCTGCATTTCTATTTCTATCCCACTTCGTATATTTTCTTAAAAAAAGTTGGGCTCAACCATTTTTCTCGACCTATGCCCAAGCACCAAACCCACACGCTACATGGCCTTTCCTCTCCAAAAGATGTTCTCCCTGAAACCAATTCTTGCGCACACGTCCTAATATGACACTGCAAATGTCTCCACATACCACTGCCTCACTAGTTTCTTGTGACGCCCCTATAACACCATGCCTCTACCGTGTCACATTGCAATCACCCCATCGTTTCTGCACTTCAACTAGCGCGTCTCCAGTCAACATGTCGACGTTTATTTCACACAATTCCACAGTAGATTACGCAGTCACATGCAAGTACTCCAACCCTAGGCCGCTCTATGATTTTCCAATGGATGGGAGATGAGTGCGCACTACCATTGGATTGAAGGAAGGGATCATTTGATCTCAAAACAATTAATTTTAGCATTTCCAGTAGCGTATATACAGTTTGATTTAATTTTTTTGAAGCCATTGAAGAAGTCAGTTTGAAATTTGCTGAAACGATGGGGACATGGTTTCTCGTATATATATATATATATATATATATATATATATATATATATATATATATATATAGGTGCAGAGCAGTTAGGATAAGAATAATGTCTTGTTTGTGCAGTACAAGGTAGGAACGATAGCCGTGCCAGTTTTGTATGTTTGCATTCAGTTGAAATTTCACTTGAAAGAAAGAAAAGATGGGTGGTAGCTAAAGCAAATACGGTAGGTCTACGTGACTACTTTTTTTCAGTAGCTGAGTGATTTATTTTTATTTTAGGATAGGTAGCTGTGTTTTTGCGTGGTTGTGCACCATAGGCTAGTTTTAAACTACATAGTTTAGTTTAAGGTCTTTGCTTGAGAACGAATGGGCAGTTTAAATCACCAGGATGTGTTGATGTGAAAGTACATGCTGTGTTGGTTTTTCTTAGGTGTGAAGCTTTGTATATTTGCATTAAAAGATTGCTACTGCGGTACACCATGGAGATAACTAACGCATGTGGGTTTTGATGGGTAGGATAGGCTTGTTTTCAAATTGAAATTGTATGTACACATCTTAGGGTAGACTGTTCAGTGTACTTATAACTTAATTATGAGTATTTTATTTATTTATTTATTTATTTCTCAAAATAGAAGTTTTAAATTATCTACGGTTAATTTACTTTTACCGTTATTTAACACTGCACGTTAAACATCCCCACCATCACATGCAATCTCCAAATTCCACGAAAATGGAAGCACTTCTATTACTTGACGTTATGGTTCCAACGAAATTAATTTCGTTGAAAACGGACTCTGTGTGCAAAACAAGATTATTTTGATTTCAATTTATGTATCGGTTCACCTTTAAATTTCACATACTGATAAAACAAATCTTATTGGCTCCAAATCGGAAATCTAGCAATAACTAGCTATATACATTTCATTAAAATTCGTTTTCTTGAAAACGAAGATCATTTGGAAAAATAGCTATTTTATGGCTTATATTACATCAATATAATTTAAATAATGCCAAAACAATTAAATAAAAATAAATTATTATCGTTGAATATATCCAAATAATATAATATACATCACTTCAAATTCAACCAATATGAATTTATAACTTAACGTTACAATTTCTGAGTTAAACGATATTCAAATCATATAAAACCCCCTTTTTAATTTATTAAATAAACATTATCGTTTATAAGCGATTTCATTAGCAACTATTTTAAAATTTGATTTGGAAATAACTAACAAATATATAAACTAAAATCTAATTTTTTCTCTTTCATTAGAAAGTTATAAACAAATAGATTCAAACGTTTCTTATTTCCCAGAATTTCGACTTAAAATGGATGCTATATATATTTAGTTGAAGTTCAAAACTAAATATTGCGAACTACTACAACGTTACAAGCTTGTTTATAATTAAATATAAATATATGCGTTCAATCTTCATTTACTACATGAATTCAATATTAAACTACATTAATATTTCAAATATAATATTTAAAACCAATTAAATATTCAAATTCAAATGATCGAAAAATCTGGGTCGTTACTGTAACGACCCGCATTTTTCGTATCGGGGGATCGTAAAATATTTTTTTTAATTCCTCGATGGTTGGATCATTCTCATATTTTGATATGTTGGTTATGGGGATGTGAGACATGTCGATAATTTTTATCAGTTTTATTTGTGACCATTCCCCCCCCCCCTCAGTTTGGTACAGGGAATAACTCTTGACTATGACTGAATCAGGTACTGAGATTGATTTCATTGGAAAGAAAATGTTGTTGCCAATTTCGTAGGGTGGTAACATTAAAGATTTGGTTTAGCAGTTTGGGAGAAATCGTTGTTTTTCTACTAAACAATTTCTGGACATGTTAACTAGTCATTAGTGGGCTGGTTAGATGGCTATAAATATGGGGTAGAGGCAAGGAGAATGGTTTACTTCATTTCTTATTTCGTATGGGTTTGAGATTCTCCCTACTCCAATCGAATACATCTCTCCTCCATTAAAATCTTAGATCTATGTTAGAAGATTAAATATCTACATTAAGGAAGGCTAGATCTACATCAAGAGAGAGTAGACCTAATCAAATTTGGTGATTTGAAGATCGATCTTCACTGTCCAGTTTAGCAGATAATTGGTTTCAACCTAATTTGAAGATTTTATGAGTGATAAGCCTCTCTCATACGGATTCAATCGAGTGTATGGGTTAATTGATCTTATTTTCATCGTTTCAAGTTATTTTCACCTAGATCTACATCTAGGTATGTATATTTTAATTCGAATCACTATAGGATCTAATCTAGTAACTTGAATCAGTAAATATTCATATGTTATTATAAGTTGGATCCATTTGTTTAATTCGTTTATTGTTTATCCTCAATTCAGTGAATTTCTAATGTTTGAATGGTGAATAATCATTGTGTTAATGCTTATTGATTATTTTGTTTGATTCGTTGGTGAAATTGAATGTTTTGCACGACTTTTGGATCGAATAGGGGTTTGATCGGGTGAGTTCTTGTAATGGATAGGATCGAATCGGGGATTCTTAGCATGGATCGGTTGGCTTGCTCCCTAAGAAATGGAGTGGATTTGGCGTAAAAATGGTGATGGATCAGTCGTTTTTTGATGGATTAGGCAAGTTCTGTAGCATGGATCGAGCGAGTTCTGGATTGGGTCGGGCGAGTTTTTGACAATGATGGCGCACAATTCTCGTATGGATCGGGCACAAATGCTCAAGTGGATCGGGCAGGTTTTCGAAGTACAGACCGAACATGTTTTTCTGGATTGACCGGACATGTTTTCTGGATGGACTAGACATGTTTTCTGGATGGACCGGACATGTTTTTTCTTGATGGACCGGACATGTTTTCTGGATGGATTGGAAATGTTTTTTCTGGATGTACCAGACGTGTTTTTCTGGATGGACCGGACATGTTTTCCGGATGCACCAGATATGTTTTTTCTGGATGGACTGGACATGTTTTCTGGATGGACTGGACATTTTTTTCCTAGATGGACCGGACATGTTTTCTAGATGGAGAAGACATGTTTTCACCATGGATCGGGCAAGTATATTTAGTGGACTGATTATCGATTAAACAATGTATGTTTTTGGGTCGACGATGATAATGGCTTCGATGTGAATTCAAGGAGGAATGTTCGAAGTGTTTTAAAGAGTTTGTTGATCGTCGTAATGCACATATGAAGATGACTCAAGGTTGTTGAGTTCGTAGATAATGATTTCCCAAGAAGGCGCTTGAGCTATGGATAGTCGTCGATGATGAAGACTAGAGATAATGAAGGCTGATGGATTATCATTGTCAAAGGTTCTAGCGGGCTCAAAACAGGGGTACAGTAGGGATGCTAAATGTCTTGGAGGGATCCGACCGAGTACCCGGGGCAATTATGACGGGCCTAGAGATAAGAATTACGATGGCATATGAAGTTTTTCTAGAACCGTGGTTACCTTTACCCCTTGATGGAGGGCATGATGTTGAGTCGGTCATACGATTAACGATGGCTTCATAACAGGATAGGCGGTAATAGCCAGAATCATGGATGTTTATTGTTTTGCTTGTATCATCTTGTGTAGATTTTTTGACGTTGAAGGAGACATCTCTTGGGTGCCTATCTTGATTAGGATGACCTACGCTGGATAATTAATTGTTATGTCCACTACTGTTTGTTCTTTCTTGTTGTTAAACATTATCACTGTCGGATGCAGAGGAGACATGTTGGGTTGGGTTCTTCTTTTATATGATGCTAGATTAGTTGATTGATCTACCTATTTCTCATATACTTCATTGATGATGTCAGATAGCTATTTTATCGCTCATTAAGACTGTTGTCTGACTCAAGGTTTTATGTCTCCCTCTTATTACCTTGGGTTGTTCATTCATGTGATGAATGGGCAGACTGAGTAGCAGGTGACAGGTAGTAGATCTTGATGAGGACGATGCTGCTGAGTGATGACGAGTAGGAGGCTGGCGTATTATTTCCTACAATCTACTATATAATGTTTTTCGCTGTTTGATGCATTCTTTGAGTGATCTACAACGAGGCGTTTTGTACAAACTCTTATGATGTTTTTCCATGTTGTGTGGATAATTACGATGATACGAAAAGTTTAAGATTCTGCAATTCTGCTTCACTGTTACTACATGATGTATGCTCTATTCTATTTTATCCTTGCATTGTAATTTATAATACAGGTTTTGCGTTTGTTATTCTACCCAGATGATCTTCCATAGCTTTCTGGAACATCTTCCAATGCGTTATCCCTCTTGTTAAGTGCATGAGTTATGGTTGGTCATCATGTTTGGTATCAGAACTTTGGCTAATCGATTTTAGCCAAAGTTCGAAGACGTAATAACGTATTAGAGACATATTTGTAGATTTCTGATGGATGTATACTATATTATAGTGAGTAGTATAATAGCGATTGAAGTTCATATGCAGTTTTCTCATATGTGGACTAAACATTCTATTTTTCAGATTTAGAATGAGTCATAGAACGTTGAGACAAACTACTAGGGAGGAGACTGTTCATGGAGGGGGTGATGGCTGTACACCAAATTACCTAGCTATGTTCAAGACCATGATGGCAGCGATCTTGAGGAGGATGCCCTCTCTAGAGACAGCCGCTGTAGATGTAGGGGTTCATATGCAAGTGCCTAGGGTTGTGGACTTCGCGAAGTTGTGCAAAGACTTCACTACTCTAGGAGGAAAGATGTATAAAGAGACAGAGCTGATTTAGGGAATCAAGGGTGGCTTGATACTTGCATTCAGATATTCAGATACTTGGGTATTTACAATGCAACGAAGAGGAAGATTGCATCGAGATAATTATAATGAAGAGCTATAGAATGGTGGAGCTTTTTCACATTAGAGACCCTAGAGGATGAGATCTGTAATGACCCACATTCGCAGAGGTTATTATAATTAATTTATTTAATTATATAAATAGTGATATAGTGAATTAAATGGTCATGGAATTAAATAATGATGAATATTTAATTAAAATAATAAATTAAATAATATATTTAATTCTGAAATGATCAGAATTGGAGGAAATGGCGATATGGTGTGAACTGGATCATCTGTGATATTTAATTCAGCTTGGAATTGAATTTGAATAACGAATATATTATATAAACGACAGTTTGAACATATAATTATATTATAATTAAAATCGAGCTCGAAATGGCGGTGCAGTTCGTAAATTGACGATTCGAATGTATCCTTATTTCAGTCCGTACCAGCTCGGACATGAAGTGATTTTACTTAACGAAATTCACTAGACCTAATAATATATATGTATTTATACTACTAATTCCTCAGTCCCCAGTTCAACCACGTTGCATATTTCCTTTACCACAAGACCATGATTGGTGTTCACGGGGACACATCTTCAACTTTAAACCCTTTAAAAGAAAACCTTAAGACCTATAAACCTTTTTCCATCTTCTTAGGAAATAAATCACGCCGCCACTTATAATTCTTCAAACATGAGAAACCGATTGCTTCAAAAATCAAAATCAAAGAGTATATAATCCTATAAATCATAATACTAATATACATGTGTTCCTTCAGTGATTCTCTCCATCATCATATTTTTTTTGAAGAACTCGACGTCGGTTTGGGGTACGGGGTGTTGCTCAGCGAGCTCTAGGATTAGGTATTTTGTGGGTTTGGGTACATCGAATCAAGTTTGAGGGTCATATTTGGATTTATAAGGACATTTAACACCTCTTGGAGGAGTGGGATGAATTCCGGTGCTCGTTTTGACCATGGGTTCATCTACAGCGTGGTTCGATATTGTTTATCGCGATAAGAGGATGAGGTCCGAGCTCTGCAAGTTTGGGTGGTAATCGGAGAGGAGATGATGTAGAGTATAATGGTGTATTTAGTTTAGTTGGTATTGTTGTGGAGAGGGAGCAGTTTGGAGATTGAAGGTTTGGGAAATGGTCGGCTTCAATGCTACTGAGTAGCGATTATTCATTTTAGGGAGAAAGGGTAGCGGGCCTTATAATAGAAGTGTGGTGATGGGCCTCGTTACAAAGTAAAGCCCATTAATTTTAAACTAAATCATGTTTATTTTAGTTTAAAATTTTATTAACTTGTAATTGTTATAACATGAGCATACGATATCAGAATCACAAATGGTCGGATCCGTCGGGATCGTATGGACGGGAGCAAAACAATTGAACTGACCGGGAGTGGATTGATGCTCGTTTAAATTTATGGCGAAATAAACCGTTTGATTCAAATCAAACAACATTTTATCGTTCTTTAACAATGAACTGCAAAAGTGAGTAAAACTCACCAACTCTGAACAGTTCTATTTCTATAATGTATATTTAGAACTGATAAATGATGATTGATTGCTGTGTGTTAACTGTTTGGTCGAATTGCTTCTGTGTTGGTTGAAATTATAGATAACGATATTTATATAAATCGTTAATCAAATATTAATTCTGTTTATCAGAATATTTCATATTGAAATGAAACCGATGTTAATGATATTGTTTAACATCTATGATGCAGGGAAACAGGTTTGAGGAATCCGACTAGATTCCTCAACATTTATTTTACAGTTTTTCATGTATTGTAATATATGATGTGATATATAATTTGTTATGGATTATGTGTGTTAGAATGATATTGATCCTTGTTATTCGATATTTTAAATATCATAAAGAGACCCTGGGATGTAAAAAGAATTATTTCAATGTATATTGAAATAAAGGGATTTTATAATATCAACAGATTTTATAAAAGGAAATATTTCGAAAGTAAATAAATGGGAAAATGTTGATAAAACGAATAGAATAGAATAAAGGATTTATTTATTTAGAAAATAAATAGAATAAAGGATTATTTATTGGGAAAATAAATAGAGGAGTTAATCGAATGTAGTTTATTGAAAGGTGTAAATCAAACATAGTAAATCAGAATGGAGTTAAACAAGATTAGAAACTGCCTAGAGATTAGTTAAGTTGAATAGTTTTCCAAGTATCGATCTGATATTGGTTTCGGCCTTCAGGGTTTATACTTAGAGAATTGTTCTCCTACTAGTTTACGGTTAGGGACTGATAGTTGTGAAATGATAGTGATATGTAAATAAATAAATGGAAATATTTTCCACTGTTAATAACATATATTTTCTAAACGTAGGAAATAAGGAAATATGAATATATATATATATATGATAGATTTTCCATCTGGAAATAATATCGTTGTTGGCACACGTGTTTTTCTTTGATAGTTAACTCACCGACTATCGAAGTTTTTGACCATTTTAACGTTGTTAATATGGAGAGACCGGTTGGATTACTATCCAAAGAACAACTCTGTATTGGCATAAGCATTGCGAATCATATATGCCAAAGATAATTTAAGATGGAGTAAAAGGCAAGGGCTATTGTATAAGTCTTAGATAACAGTGCCTAAGATGGATGTACTGAATAGTGCCTTTGGTTCATCCTGTTCCTGGATGACTTGTAGGGATGGATGTCTGACAGAGTATTTCCAAAAAGGTCACGTACATTATTTCTTCAACTGTACCTAGAGTGGAAGCGGAGAAGGAAACTTCTTTAGCTAACACGTAATGTACTGTTGTAGACGTTAATTAGTGATTTTCGATGGCTCTGACAATGTGGCCTTCAAAGAGAATCTGATGTGATGATGAAGCGTTACCTCAAGCCTCATCAACCGGTAAATAACAGAAATCGGGCAGGCAGCAAGGCTAAGTCGGTCGCTCCGAAGTAGGGTGTATAATCACCTGATCTAGAGTTTCATTTACTTCTAAAAATCTATTGTTGATGCTGTCCCATTCGGGAAACGGTAGCTGATCCCAACCGTTGGTGATATACATTCGATACACTCAAGTGAAATGAGTGGTCGGTCATGTGTGACCGAGTTGCAAGATGTTCTTGTTGAACCCAGTGTATTCCTTTCTAGAGGTACACTAGCAAAAGGTGGTTCCATACCTTGTCATAGTTGGAAATCCATTACCCAATACGTGTTTGCGGTTTTGATTGTATACTGTATATGTTGAACGTGAGATGAAAGCGTTCTGCTAGATGATTATTATGTTGTGGTTGATAGACATTATTATAATATCAAAAGGTTTTTGATATAAAGATATTTTGGATTCTCATAAGGGAAAAACCCGTTCCGTTATATGGCGTGGTCTTATGAAATATCGTTTACTTGTTCAAACTATTTTAAAATGTTTTACTCATACTAGTCCCATGACTGACCCGGAGTTTATTTTGTTGTTTTCCCTAAATTCTTGGGTGCCCAATTTTGTACGGGCAGTCAAGTAGTCAGGATTTACAGATATACTGGAAGAGTTTGGAGTAGGAGGCTTCAGGATCATATAGCTACAGTTATTTCCGCTGTGTTGTAAGTGTTGTACTTTGATAATGATGTATATTCAAGTACAGATGTATATTTCAAGTTATGTTATATATATATATTATATGTTATTCGTTCCGCTATGAGATTCATGTTACTATGATGATGTCTTCTTCTTCTTCTATTCTAAGTTTCTATCTTATCTATTCTCACCCTCTAATTTCTTTCATTAATGACCGGTATTTTCGATCCTTGGTTGTTCGATATGTGTTGTATATCAGATAACCAAGATCGTCATTTTTTCCGGGTTGTTATAGTTGGTATCAGAGCTTAAGTTAAGTGAATTACCTTGGCTCTATGGCGTGACTCAGTAGAGATGGGGTTAGAAATACCCTAGATTGAGTTTGAGTGTATATATACGAGTGAACGTATTTGTAGATGATATAAAAATAATTTTTTATTGTGGAGATTTATTGGTTGAGTAGTTTATGAGTTCTGGTCGATCAGTTTGATTCACTTTATCGGTAGGGATTTTGTAAACACTCGAATACGATGAACCGTCATGGTATGTTTTGAAAAGAGGGTAAAGAAATAATTTTGCCCCAAATTATATTTTGATATAAAGGATTTATATTGGAATGATTATAATATATTGGATATATTGGTTGTTTATAATCGAGTAAGGTTATAAATTAAATGGTTATGTAAATAACTAGTCAAAATTCATATAAGTGAAATACGTGAAATCAGATGAGTTAAATATGAAATTTAAGCCAAAAATTGAATTAAAATTCTAGAAAATTGGATAAGTGTTTGTAAATGGATTTGGATTAAAAATAAGGAAAATTTAAGATCCTGGGAGATTTAAATTGTTTTACAAGCAGTGTGAATTATATTTTGAAATGAATTTCAAGGTGGAAATGTTTAGCAATGGTTTTATAGTATTGAATTCACTTCGATTGCTGGAAAATAGATTCTGATGATGACAGCTGCATCATTGGTTTTCATTTTCGAGTTGTAAGTGACGAATTACTACCAGAGATACTGTTTTGAAATTGTTTTGGGAAAGACAAGTTGTGTTGAATTTCAAAATAGAATTGGATATATAGAATTTGATATATAGAATTTGAATATAGAAATTCAAATGAGATTTATAATATAGAATTTGAATAGAATTTGATCAATAGATTTTGAATAGAAATTGAATAGAATTAACTAAGTCGTACAGGAATTAGTTAATCGAGTTTTGAATTTGAAGTTGAACTTTGAAAGATGAATTGGATTTGTAAATGGATATTCGAAATCGAATATAGAACTTAAATTTGAAATTTGGATTCAAATTAGTTAATAAGCAAGTTAAAATATATTTGAACATGTCTTGTTCAAATATAAAAGTGAAATAGACTAAAGAGTTAATTAACAAATTAATTAATGAATTGAGTTTAAACGATCGGGTATAGTTAAAATAGATTGGCAGGTATAAATATACATGTGATAGGTATGGATAAGGTATGAAGGTATATAAATAGAATGCTCGACGAAAAGGTATGTATTTAATTCATATATGAGATTTTATGCACCGTATCGGCTAGCTACTTGGCTTTTTCTTTTTCTTTTGGATTGGTGAGGGCCATAGGTGGCTATTTGAAATATCCCGATGCTCCTGATACAAAGGAGATTATGGCGAATTTTTCTGGGAATTGAAGGAGTTAGAATATTTTTAAGATAATTTGATAGTTAGAAATTAATGTATCGATATATATATATATATATATATATATATATATATATATATATATAGAAGTCGATAAGGAAATGAACTTAGAAATAGAATAGTAAAATCAAAAAGGTAGACTAAGAATAAAATCTAGTAAGAATAGAAAGAGGAAGCGTATACATGTTTAAAAGTGAATAAGTAGTTGTATGGTATTGATTATTCTAGTAAGTAGTCATATCTGTTTTGACGTTATAAATGTTATTCAGTCAAGGTCTAAGATGTAGTTATACCCCAACTTGATTGATTTCATTATTAACAAATAAATAGTAAGATTTCAGGCTCGAAGATCAATGTTGAATAAGTAGTTGAATATAGTATTTGGGTTGTCATAACGATGTTTTACACAACATCCGTTTTAACCCAAATAAGTGTAAGCTTGGAAATATAATAAAGAATATTTCCTAAGTATAGAAATAAACGAGATCGGAAAAGAGATAAGTAATTGGAATATTTTCCAATTATAAATAGCATATATTTTCTAAAGTTTAGAAAATAAAGGAAGGCGATATTCAGAAATGTTTTCCAAATAACATAAAAGGCCAATATGGTTATTGAAAATATTTGGTTAACAAATATTGATAAAGAAATAGAGAAGTGATTTAACAAATGGAATATTAATTAAGGGCTCAGTGACATGTTCAAAAGGAAAATTTGATTTTTGAAAAGAGTAAACTGTTTTATAAAAAAACTCCCAAGGAAAGACTGTTTGAATTAAAAACAAATTTAACAGAAATTTGTGAAAGCAAATTTGAATTAAAGTAAAGCCAGTAAAGTGGTAACGGAGATTGAATTAGAATGATATCAAGAAATAATTGGATTGTGAGATTCAAATTTGAAGTGTAATGCGATAATCAAGTTAAGAGTTGGGAATCGAGAAGAAATTCGAGTTGAAATGATATTTGGCTCGGATATAAGCGAATGGTTGTGTTGTGGATAAAAGCAGATTGGAATTCGATTGGGATGACCCTTGTATCTACTGCATTGATAACAGATGTAGAGGATATATTGATATGCCGACAAAAGGTACAAGTTATATTTCTATTGGATATAAGATTTATGAGCCGAATGGCAAGCCGCTTGGCTGTTTGATTTTCTTTTGGGATGGAGATGGCCCAGAGAGGCGAGTTGGAGTTTGATCGATTGACCAGTACAAAGGAGGTGCTGGCAAAAAATTTTGAAGAGTTAAGGCATTAGAAAAAATTTAGGATTTTTGAAAATTTTCGTTGATAAGAATAAATTTTTAATTAAAATTTAATTAGTTCACTTGAAACTGAAGTTAAGAAGTGAACAAATATGTTCTAACCAGTCGACAGGGTCGTTCTCTACCTTAGCAATTTCGAGGAAGAAATTATTTTAAGTAGGGAAGATTGTAATGACCGCATTCGCATAGGGTATTATAATTAACTTATTTAATTATATAAATAGTGATATAGTGAATTAAATGGTCGTGGAATTAAATAATGATGAATATTTAATTAAAATAATAAATTAAATAATATATTTAATTCTCAAATAATCAGATTTAGCGGAAATGGCGATATGGTGTGAACTGGATCATCTGTGATATTTAATTCAACTTGGAATTGAATTTGAATAACGAACATATTATATAAACGACATTTTGAACGTATAATTATATTATAATTAAAATCGAGCTCGAAACGGCGCTGCAGTTCGTAAATTGGCAATTCGAACTTCAACTGAATGTACAGGATTCGTTTTAAGCTGGATTTCTGTGAAACAAGAAACGTATGGAGCTGGTGGTGTATATCTTTCTAGTGGAAGAGAAAAATCGGGATTTCGTCGTGTAGATTTTGATTTACGTCCAAATCAAATTTTAAAATAGTCGCTATAGAATCGTTTATCGACCGTAACAGTTTATTCGATATAACTAAATATCGCGTTTGAATTTAGACAAGGTTCTTTTGGGAAATAGTGATAATTTAATTTATAGAATTATACTGTAATTTTTAATTAATTTAACAAGCCACTTTTTATTTGAAGAATTTCGCACCCTGTAATCAACATTTTGAAGTTTCAAAATATGAGTCAACCTACCGATATTATTATATTTTTGGGATCGTGGCTTATCACTGGACACGACTGTATCCTTATTTCAGTCCGTACTAGCTCGAACGTGAAGTGATTTTACTTAACAAAATTCACTAGACTTAATAATATATATGTATTTGTACAACTAATTCCTCAGTCCCCAGTTCAACCACGTTGCATATTTCCTTTACCACAAGACCATGATTGGTGTTCACGGGGACACATCTTCAACTTTAAACCCTTTAAAAGAAAACCTTAAGACCTATAAACCTTTTTCCATCTTCTGTAGGAAATAAATCACGCCGCCACTTATACTTCTTCAAACATGAGAAACCGATTGCTTCAAAAATCAAAATCAAAGAGTATAAAATCCTATAAATCATAATACTAATATACATATGTTCCTTCAGTGATTCTCTCCATCATCATATTTTTTTGAAGAACTCAACGTCAGTTTGGGGTATTGGGTGTTACTCAGCGAGCTCTAGTGTTAGGTATTTTGTGGGTTTGGGTACATCGAATCAAGTTTGGGGGTCATATTTCGATTTAGAAGGAAGTTTAACACCTTATGGAGGAGTATGGTGAATTCTGGTACTCGTTTTGACCATGGGTTCATCTACAGCGTGGTTCGATATTGTTCATCGTGATAGGAGGATGAGGTCCGAGCTTTGCAAGTTTGGGTGGTAATCGGAGAGGAGATGATGTAGAGTATAATAGTGCATTTAGTTTGGTTGGTATTATTGTGGAGAGGGAGCAGTTTGGAGACCGAAGGTTTGGGAAATGGTTGGCTTCAATGTTACTGAGTCGCGATAATTCATTTTGGGGAGAAAGTGTAGCGGGCCTGATAATAGAAGTGTGGTATGGGCCTCGTTACAAAGTAAAGCCCATTAATTTTAAACTAAATCATGTTTATTTTAGTTTAAAATTTTATTAACTTGTAATTGTTATAATATGAGCATACGATATCAGAATCACAAACGGTCGGATCTGTTGGGATCGTATGGACGGGAGCAAAACATTGGAACTGACTGGGAGTGGACTGGTGCTCGTTTAAATTTATGGCGAAATAAACTGTTTGATTCAAATCAAACAACAGTTTATCGTTCTTTAACAATGAACTGCCAAAGTGAGTAAAACTCACCAACTTTGAACAGTTCTATTTCTATAATGTATATTTAGAACTGATAAATGATGACTGATTGCTGTGTGTTAAATGTTTGGTTGAATTGCTTCTGTGTTGGTTGAAATTATAGATAACGATATTTATATAAATCGTTAATCAAATATTGATTCTGTTTATCAGAATATTTCATATTGAAATGAAACCAATGTTAATGATATTGTTTAACATCTGTGTTGCAGGGAAACAGGTTGGAGGAATCCGACTGGATTCCTCAACATTTATTTTACTGTTTTTCATGTATTGTAATATATGATGTGATATATAATCTGTTATGGATTATGTGTGTTAGATTGATATTGATCCTTGTTATTCGATATTTTAAATATCATAAAGAGACCCTGGGATGTAAAAAGAATTATTTCGATGTATATTGAAATAAAGGAGAGACCGGTTGGATTATTATCCAAAGAACCACTCTGAATTGGCATAAGCGTTGTGAATCATATATGCCAAAGATAATTGAAGATGGAGTAAAATGCAAGGGCTATTGTATAAGTCTTAGATAACAGTGCCTAAGATGGATGTACTGAATAGTGCCTTCGGTACATCCTGTTCCTGGATGACTTGTAGGGATGGATGTCTGACAGAGTATTTCCAGAAAGGTCACGTACATTGATTTCTTCAACCGTACCAAGAGTGAAAGCGGAGAAGGAAACTTCTTTAGCTAACACGTAATGTAATGTTTTAGACGTTAATTAGTGATTTTCGATGGATCTGACAATGTGGCATTCGAAGTGAATCTGATGTCATGATGAAGCGTAACCTCAAGCCTCATCAACCGGTAAATGACAGAAATCGGGCAGGCAACATGGCTAAGTCGGTCGCTCCGAAGTAGGGTGTATAATCACCTCATCTAGAGTTTCATTTACTTCTAAAAATCTATTGTTGATGCTGTCCCATTCGGGAAACGGTTGCTGATCCCAACCGTTGGTGATATACATTTGATAAACTCATGCGAAATGAGTGGTCGGTCATGCGTGACCGGGTTGCAAGATGTTCTTGTTGAACCCAGTGTATACCTTTCTAGAGGTACACTAGCGAAAGGTGTACCTTGTCATAGTTGGAAATCCATTACCCATTACGTGTTTGCGGTTCTGATTGTATACTATATATGTAGAACGTGAGATGAAAGCGTTCTGCTAGATGATTATTATATTGTGGTTGATAGACATTATTATAATATCAAAAGGTTTTTGAAATAAAGATATTTTGGATTCTCATAAGGGAAAAACCCGTTCCATTATACGGTGTGGTCTTATGAGATATCGTTTAGTTGTTCAATTTGTTCTAAAATGTTTTACTCATCCCAGTCCCATGACTGACCCAGAGTTTATTTTGTTGTTTTCCCTAAAATCTTGGGTACCCAATTTTGTACGGGCAGTCTAGTAGTCAGGATTTACAGATACATTGGAAGACCTTGGAGCAGGAGGCTTCAGGATCATATAGCTATAGTTATTTCCGCTGTGTTGTAAGTGTTGTACTTTGATAATGATGTATATTCAAGTACGGATGTATATTTCAAGTTATGTTATATATATTATATGTTATTCGTTCCACTTTGAGATTCATGTTACTCTGATGATGTCTTCTTCTTCTATTATATGTTTCAATCTTATCTATTCTCACCCTCTAATTTCTTTCATTAATGACCGGTATTTTGGATCCTTGGATGTTCGATATGTGTTGTATATCGGATAACCAACATCGTCATTTTTTCTGGGTCGTTACAAGATCATATAAGATAAGTCCCAAGTCAAGTTTGAGATGAACTTCATTTCTACCATTCCGAAATGTATTTTGTTCAAAAGGTTTGTTGAGATGAAGCAAAATGGTAGGCCAATACTGGAGCATGCTTCAGATTTTGAAGCTTTGTCCAAGCATGCTCATTTGTATATTGAGACTCCCTACCGGAAGAAGGAGAAGTTTGTCATAGGCTCGGACAAGTATCTTGGGAATCAGCTAGTTGATCATCTCGATGATACTTATGAGAAGATCGTGGAGAAAGCTTTGAGGCATGAGAGTTTATTTCCCAACGAAGAGACTATTGTTGCAGTTGAAGGGGAACTGAAATCACAGCAAGGTGGTAATAACAAAAAGAGGAAGCAGCAACAATAGAAAGGAAAAGATGGTCAAAAAAAGAAGAAAGGCAAAGTGACTTGCTACAACTGTCAGCAGAAGAGCCATTATTCTAAGGATTGCAAGAATCTGAAAGCTGAGAGGAAGTGCTACAACTATGGCAAGCCCGGGCATAACAAGAAGGATTGTCTAGAACAAGTTAAGGGAAAGAAGATTGTAAAGGCATATGCTTTGGAAACTGTTCCATCTTCTTTGATGGCTCCTACGACGGAGGAGAAAGGGAAGAGTGTCATCATTGAAGGTATTCTTTATGTTATAGATTTTTCAGTTTGAATGTTTTTTGATACCGGAGCATCCCATTCTTTCATTTTTAATGAGCTTGTATGCCGCTTTGGTTTGGAACCCGAGATTTGTGAAAGACCATTGATTGTGACAGATGATATTCTTGTTTATTCCGGAAAAGTGGAAGAGCATAAAACGCATTAGCGAGTTATTCTGGGAATCTTGCAAAAGCATCAACTGAGAACTAAATTTTTGAAGTGTCACTTCTGGAAGAGCGAAGTGAGGATCGTAGGCCATGTTGTTTTTGGAAATAGATTAGCGGTGGGTCCCGCTAAGGTGGCAGCAGTCCAAGACTAGAATAGGCCCAAGAATGCAACAGATGTTTGGAGTTTCCTCGGATTGGAGGAGTATTATCATCATTTCATCAAGGATTTCTCCAAGTTAGTTGCACCATTAACAAGATTTGACTTCAGACCACAGTGTGAGTTGGAACCTGAAATGTTGGCAAGCTTATCGATAAGACCAACTCTCATCGAAAGGATTGGAGAAAGCCAAAAGCATGATGGAAAGGTTGTCGAGATTATCCAGAAGTTGGAACCATAGGATAAGAATTTCAAGTCGATCGAAATGGTTGGCTTAGTAAGGAAGAATGGCTGGTTGTTCCCGATATTGTTGGATTGAGAAATGAGGTTCTGAGGGAATATCATCACTCGAATTTGATAATTCATCCTGGTGGTGACAAGATGTATCGGGACATGAAGCGATCTTAGTACTAGGAAGGGATGAAAAGGGATGTGGGAAAGTTTATTTCCAAATGTGTGAACAGTCAGTTAGTGAAAGTTGAGCAGAAAAAGCCAAGTGGATTTCTTAAGCCTTTCGAAGTTCCTAATTGGAAGTGGGAGCAAATATCGATGGACTACCTAGAACCAGGGAAAGAAATAAAGGGATTTGGGTCATAGTAGATAGCTTGACCAAAAGGAAGAGGTTTATTCCTGTCAAATCGGCTAGGACAACATCGAAGTTGGCTGGGTTATATATTAAATGGATGGTTCGATTCCATGGTATCCTGAAGAGTATAGTATGAGATTGAGACCCATTGTTTACAAATGCATATTGGAAGATTTTGCAGGAGAATTTGGGAACTAAGTTGTGTTTGAGTACGGCCTATCATCCCTAGACTAATGGTCAAACCGAGAGGGTTATTCGAGTTTTGGAAGATCTCCTAAGAGCTTGTGTATTGGACTTCGGACGATTGTGGGAAAGCCATCTACATCTAGTTGAGTTTGCGTATAACACCAGCTACTAGTCGAGCTTTGGGATGGCACCATACGAGGCATTGTGTAGTAGACTGTGCAATTCTCCGGCATGTTGGTTGGAGAGTAGAGAAAAGTTTATACTTGGGCCTGAGATGATAAGGGAAACATCGAATTGTATCGAGATCGCTCGACAACTAATGAAGGCATCCCAGGATCGTTAGAAGAGTTACGTTGATAAATGTCGAAAAGATTCGGAGTTTGATGTTGGTGAGATGGTTTTCGTGAAGATTTCATCATTAAACAATGTTGTTCGTTTTGGAAGTAAAGAAAAATTAGCTCCAAGGTTCGTTGGACTGTTTCCGATAGTAAGCGGATTGGAAAGCTCGCATATGGATTGGAATTACCTGAGAAGATATTGAGTGTGCACAATTTTTTCCATGTGTCATTTTTATGGAAGTGAGTGTATAATTCGAATGTGGTGGCATATCTGAAATAGTACAAAGACCTAGAAGTGAGTCCATAGTTACAAAACCTCGTAAGCCGCTTCGCGTTGTGGGGAATGACATGAAACAGCTATGGAGGAAGACGATTAAGCTAGTCAAGGTGTAATGGAGTGAGGATGATGATGATTGTACGTGGGAAACGAAAGATAGAATGAAGACGATCCATCCATAACACTTCATTGATATGACCCATTAATGTCATGTCACCTTACACCATTGTAGCTTGTACTATTATTCCTTAGAATTCTGCATGTTGGGTTAAGGCTACAGATGCATGGCTTGATGGATGCTAGTTTGGATGATGTATTAATTGTTCATGGATGATAAGCATGCGGAATCCTTTTTGGTTCTTAGGATTTCAAGGGCGAATATCCTAAAGGGGGAAGAATGTAACAACCCACATTTTTCGTATCCGAGGATCATAAAATATTTTTATTTAATTCCATGAGTGTTGGATCATTCTCATATTTAGATATGTTGGTTATGGGGATGTGAGACATGTTGATAATTTTTATCAATTTTATTTGTGACCATTTTGCACATGTCCGTTTTTCACAGGATACAACTTTTGACCGGGATCAAATCAGCTACTTAAATTGATTTAGTTGGAAAGGAAATGGTGTAGCCAATTCCATAGAGTGGTCACATTAAAGATTTGGTTAAGCGGTTTGGGAGGAATCGATGTTTTTGTGTTACACAATTTGCGGATAGGTTAACCAGTCATTAGTGGGCTGATTTGGTGAGGCCCATTAGTGGACTGGTTAGATGGATATAAATAGGGGGTAGAGGCTAGGAGAATGGTTTACTTTCTTCATTTCTTAATCGGTTGGGGTTTGAGATTCTCCATACTCCAATCGAATGCATTTCTCCTTAATTAAAATTTTTGATCTACGTTAGCAGATTGAAGATCTACATTAAGGAAGACTAGATCTACATCAAGAGAGAGTAGTTCTCATCAAATTGGGTGACTTGATGATCTTTCTTCGCTGTCTGGATTAGTAGATCATTGATTTCATGCTAATTTTAAGATTTGGTGAGTGATAAGCATCTCTCACACGGATTCAACAGAGTATATGGGTTGTTTGATCTTAATTTCATCATTTCCAGTTGTTTTCACCTAGATCTACATCATGGTATGTGCATTTTCATTCAAATCACCATAGGATCTAATTTAGCAACTTAAATCAGTAAATATTCATGTGTTATTACAAGTTAGATCCATTTGTTTGATTCATTTATTGTTTATAACGAATTAGTTAATTTCTTATGTTTGAATGATGAATAATCATTGTATTAATGCTTGTTGATGGTTTGGTTTGATTGGTTGGTGGAATTGAATGTTTTGCATGAGTTTTGGATCGAACTGGAGTTAGATCGGGAGAGTTTCTATAATGGACCGGATCGGATATTCTGAGCATGGATCATTTGGCTTGTTCCCTAAGAAATGGAGTGGATCGGGCATGAAAATGGTGATCGATGGATCAGACAAATTCTGGAGCATGGATCGGGCGAGTTTTCGCATGTATTAGGCGAATTTTGGCATGGACCGGGCACAAATTCTTGTATGGATCGGCTACAAATGCTCTAGTGGATCGAGCACGTTTTCAAAGTATAGACCAGACATATTTTTTCTGGATGGACCGGACATGTTTTTCTGGATGGACCGGACATGTTTTTTCTAGATGGACCGGACATGTTTTTCTAGATGGAACGGACGTGTTTTCTTGATGGACCAGACATGTTTTTCTAGATGGATTGGACATGTTTTCTTGACGGACTGAACATGTTTTTTATAGATGGACCGAACATGTTTTTCTGGATGGATCGGACATGTTTTGTAGATGGATCGGATATGTTTTTTCTGGATGGACCAGACATTTTATTTTGGATGGACCGGACATGTTTTTTGGGTGGACCGGACATGTTTTCTGGATGGACCGGACATGATTTTTCTAGATGGACCAGACATGTTTTTCTTGATGGACCGAACATGTTTTTTGGATGAACCGGACATTTTTTTGCTTGATGGATCGGACATGTTTTCTAGATGGACCGGACGTGTTTTCTGGATGGATCAGACATGTTTATCACCATGGATCGGGCATGATCTGGACACTGGATCGAACAAGTATATTTGATGGATTGAATATTGATGAAACGATGTATGTTTTTGGATTGACGATGGTAATACCTTCGAAGTGAATTCAAGGAGAAATGTTCGAAGTGTTAGTTGATCGTCGTAATGCAACGAATGTGAAGAGGATTCAAGGGTGGATAGTTTGTAGATAATGGTCACCCGAGAAGGCACTTGAGTTATGGATAGTAGTATGCGATGGCAACTAGAGATAATGAAGGCTGAGTGATTATCATTGTTGTAGGTTTTAATGGGCTCAAAACATTGGTACAATAGGGACACCTAAAATACCGGGAGGGGGGATCTGGTCGAGTACCCTGGGCAGTCATGATGGGCCTAGAGATATGAGCCATGATGGCGTATGGAGTTTTGCTAGAACCGGGGTTACTTTTAGCCCTTGACGGCTGACATGAAGTTGAGCCGACCATATGATTAACGATGGTTTTACAACATGATAGGTGGGGATAGCCAGAGTCATGGATTTTGATTGTTTTGCTTGTATAGTCTTGCGTAGATTGTTCGACATTGAAGGAGACATCTCTTGGGTGCCTATCTAATGTTGGTTTAGGCCATCCAGGCTTGTGCTTGGGGGATGTTGATCTCGATTAGGATGATCTATGCAGGATAATTAGTTGCTATGTCTGCTACTGCTTGTTCTTTCTGGTTGTTGTAATGGCTATCACTGTCGGATGTTGAGGAGACGGGTTGGGTTGGATTCATCTCTGATATTTGGTAGATTAGTTGATTGATCTACCTATTTCTCACATACTTTATTGATGATGTTAGATAGTTATTTTATCTCTCATTAGACTATTGTCTGACTCAAGGTTTTATGTCTCCCTCTATTACCTTGGGATGTTCAATCATGTGATGAATGCGCAGATTAAGTACCAGGTGACAGGTAGTAAATCTTCATGAGGACGATGCTGCTTAGTGACAACGAGCAGGTGGCTAGCGTACTATTTCCTCCTATCTACTGTTTGTTGTTTTCCGCTATTTGATGCATTCTCTGGGTGACCTATAGTGAGGCATTTTGTACAGGGTCTTATGATGGTTTTCCAGTGTTGTTTGGATAATTCATGATGATATGGAAAGTTTAAGATTCTGCTTCTCTATTATTACTTGTTTTATATGTTCAGTTATATTTTATCCTTGCGCTGTGAGATACACGACAGGTTCCGCATGTGTTATTATACCCAGATGATCATCCATAGCTGCTTGACACATCTTTCAGCGGATTATTCCTCTTGGTTAGTGCTGGAGTTATGGGCGGTCATCACATGGACTCCCCAACTGTTTAATAACCTATTAAATAAAGAAGTGGGTCATATCTTTATAGTAACTTATGGCCTCCCTAATACTATAACATAAAGATGGATCCCTATGATCGCTTAAGGTCCAAGGTGGATCCATTGGTCACTTAGTACCTTATTTGGTGGTTTACTAGAAACTAATAAAAATTAGAGGACTCTAGCTTCTAAATCCTACTAATTTAATTTTTTTTGTCATTGCCTATAGGTTAGGTAGACGATTAATCATCATTTGTAACCTTTCCTCTATAAGACCCTTGTGTTACTATCTAGCTAACCTTGTTGGATAATTAACTAATCACTTAATACTTTCCACATGATAGGCAGTCCTATGGATATTTAATACCTTATCCTAAGGCAGACTTCAATACATTCACTTACTACCTAAAGGAAGTAGACTACCATGAGATCATCGATCTCTTACTCAATTAGCCTTTTTATATTTCTTATTTGTGGGTAGGTGAGCTATCCGATCACTTAATACCTTTATAAGGGCAGACCCTATGACTCTACCCTTATGGAGAAGGGTGGATCTAATCACTTAATACCCAATAGGTTGATCCTACTACTTAATACCTCTAATCCCAAAGTAGGTTATGTTGTAATTTATTTCCTTTTGGTTTCTTCTTTGGGATGTGAGGCCTGCCCTACAGCCAGTTAAAGCCACAACCTTTGAAGTAAACCTTTTAGGAATAATTCTTGCTACGCAATAAACTATCGTCATAGATTACTATGTTTAATTGTATATCACATGAGTTGTACATATATCTGACTACTGGAAAGTGCAAACTTCTGCTAAAAAGGCAACTGACCTCGCATAATTAACATACTAAGTCTGATCTTCATTTCTAATTAAAGAAATTCTCGAATTAAACTAGAATAAATAGGGATAATTCTCTATAACTTCCTATCCTAGGACACTTAGTTATTTTTTTCCTTATTGGACTTAGTATTTACTATGATAATTAATACCCATTAATTCACCTTTAATTCCATTTACTATTGTAATGGTTATATTACATTGTTGACCCTAGCTGTCATATTTCCTAAGGCATCAATAACCTATTATATGTCATTTGTATCGTTCATCCCATTTAATTACACTAATCTAATTGTTGTGACCCCCAAATATTACTATATTTATTTAATTTTGTTAGGTCTTATATGAATGTGTGTGTGTGTGTGTGTTTATTACTATTATTAGTTTTCCTAATTAGAGTCACAACACTTATTCCTAATCACATTCAAATTGGAACCAATTTGACATTTATTTCCTGTTCAATTCGTTTCCCCAAAACATTCATGGTTGCAATATTTATTCCCTTATTTGTTACCTTTTAATCATAACAACCAGTTCCACATTTATTACTATAACGGTCACAAATATTCATTTCAATTTTATTATGAGAAACATGATCATATATATATATTCGCATCAAAATGGAAATCATTCAAATTCAATCACACAACAAACATTTATTTAGTAATTAGCGTTGTTTACATAGGTTTGGATGGCTAAGATTACAATAATTATATATTTATATTTTAAGCACTTTATTAACGTAGTTACTAATTATATTTTATTATTATTGTTTTTTTATATTCCAGTATAAACTAACAACTAGAACAATCCTTTTTGTGTTCAATCTTGTTTTAGATTCAAAATCTCACAAAACGATAATTTGCTATAATCATTGTAAATTTTTCCCAAACTATTTTAAAGCGGAATGCTGGCATATTCCAAATTACAAGGAAATTGGTAATATTTTCATTTGGAATGGATAATGCAATCTACGTACATAATCCGTGAATTTATGCATCCCTTCCTATCTAATTTATTTATGTTTCTTGTAGATCTCAAATAATGCCTTTTTGTTTAAAAAGTGCAAAAAAGGCTAATTTACAACAATCAGGTAAAAACCCAAAACAATACCAGACATAACCAGGTTTATAACTTTAAAACCATAATTGCACAGATCATATATTTACACTTAAATCATATGAATCTGAATATCAGCGCTAAACACCTGACAATATTTTCAGGCTGATTTCCAGATTCAAGTTGTTTAAAATAACCATAAACTATCCAAAGAATTGCAGGCAATATAAGAATATTAACTAAAAAGCCTACAAATCCATATTAGATTTTATATATATTATTTCAAATTTTACGTAAATAAACAAATCTGATATTTTAAGGCAAACTATTTAGATCTGTTGTATATAACAATATGGTTTTTGTTTGATGATAACAAGTATATATATATATATATATTATAATATAAATGTGTTTGTAATTGTACTATTTTATACTACATTACATACAGAAATAAATATTTATTGAATAGAATACTATTGCACTAGAATTTAAATATTCAAACAGTGTTTTATACAAATCAAATATTTTATTTCAACATTTGTAATAGCACATATTTCTAACTCGACTATTGTACATCTCACTGATATAATACATGCAATTCCACTTGTACATTTGGTTCCACACTACACCACTCAGCCACTCAATTTCTTGTACAGTCTCAGTTTACTCTATTACATACACTACGTCACTCATTTCACTCAGTTTAATGTACAGTTTCTTATATACTCACCGAGTCTTTAGTCTGCTACAGAGTCAGTTCGGTCACCTGTATACCTGTCACAGAAACGCATAGTAAATTGAAAAAAATAATTGATTTAGATTCTTGTAGATATAAACCTATTTTAAATTTTATTTGCCTCAGAATTTTAGTGTATTTCTCACCATATTTCTTGACTTGGTCTTATATGTATATACATTTATTTGAGTGTAGTCTGCTTGTGATATTCATAGTTATTCACCGTGAATAGCACAAGGTAGAATATATATCTTGTTCCCGCAGATCAGTCTTAACATAGCTATAATGGTCGGTTGATCAAGACTAGCCTTAACTCACATTTGTGGTCCGCTAATCTTGACCAGCCACGACTCATCGTATAGTGGTCTGCAGATGTAAATAAAAAATATAATTGTACATTCACAATATATGTATACACATACAAGTGTATACACACACACACACACACACACATATATATATATATATATATATATATATATATATATATTAGGGTCAATATGGTGAAACATTGGTGAATGCATAGTTCAAGCACATGTAGAAATGCCAACACACAAGTGGACAAAGAAAGTAGGTACATGAAGCACCAAATAACTCAAGCAACAACTCAAGCAAATAAGATAATGACACGGCAACAAAATGTACAGAGAGGGACAAAGTGCAAGACCATACCAGGCAACATGGTGTACACAAGTAAACCAAACGAAAACAGTCTGGTCAAGTGGATAGCATCAACAAAGGAGCATCATGCAAATTGATCAGGCCAGTGGCACATGAACAAAATAGTTAAGGCACAAAAACATGGAAAGCCAGGAAAGCACCAGGCAAGTACAAGAGTAAGTGCATGAACAAGACATCCTAACACAATAAAAGGATTGGTCAAAAAGGTTCAGGCTCAAGAGAATAAGTGGAAAGCACCACAAGAAATTATGCGGCAGCATATACATAGAGCTCAAGACACAAATACAAAGATGCATATAAAATGGAACAGAGTACATATGTGCACACTTCATGGCACATGTTCATACACAAGTTGTTTTTCAAAAATGAGTGCACAAAAAATGTAGACTCACATAAAGTGGTGAAGCAGTGGTTCAATACAGATGCATGGGTTAACATGGTGCAAATGCACAGGAGAGCTACAAGTGCATGAACCAGCAGAGACAAGAAATAATAATATGCATAGAACAATTTCAAGAATGGTAACAAATACAAGCACAAGGCACCATGTATGAAAACATGCACAAGAGCATGCAGCAAGGCCAAATATGGCATAATTCTTATACAAAGTGGGGCGCAAGGAAAATCTGGAAAGCATGAAGTTCGTGTGTACATAGGACACTACACCATATACACTGATTAGGCTGTGTTTTTAGCCACACCTAAAGCATGTAGGCACGACAAAAAGCCGTATCAAAAAACGACATGTTAAATTTTTAGATACGGCTCATAACTTTATCCAAATATGATAACATACGGCTATTGGTCGTACCTAAAGTATAAGTAGATTCGACTATAAACTATATCTCGTATATATATAAGCAGAAACTGCAACACATATTATTTGTAACACGAAGCATATATAACACAGGATACACTAATTCACAATTATAGCAGTAAATGTAACAAATGTATGAAATATTTCATTACATTACAATATATAATGATACATGCTATTTGATTACATTACAATAAATAAGATACATGTTGTTTCATTACATTAAAGAAGATACATTAAAATGCAGCCACATGTTGAATCAATGCTTCCTTCAAGATGAACATCCTCTAAAATAGGCAAAAGATCATAAACCAACCAAGCAACATTGCATTCTATCAGAAAAAATACCAAGGTAATCTCAAACCAAACAAGGACCACTGGTAGAACCAAGCTTATTAGCTTCATCCAAAAGCCAGCAACTAAAACTCAAAGCAGAGAAAACCGACAATTAAATACATGCTTATTTGCTTCATCCAAATCCATGCTTATTAGATTCATCCAAATGACGGAGGCTGCTGCATGCACACACATGTTATAATAGTCAGGGGCGAATACAGGAATATATATGAGAGGGGGCAACAACAATCATCCATAAAAAAGATATATATTGATATACAAAAATTCATCACCCGAACGCATATCCATAATATAAGTTTCAGGTTGATTCTGATGTACCACAATATCACACATAGAAAAATATTTTGGATAAAATCGAGAAAATTTAATTAACTTTGCAATGTTGAAAGCAGAAAATCAATCAATTGGATTAAGGCTTCTCATACACAAAAGCAACTCGCTATTTTGTTCTGTAAACCAATTGTTTAGTTCTGAAATTTACAAGTCTATGACGGTGTTGCAAACTCGACTCGTATGTGATGTAAATTTGAAATTTTTTCAGCGCTCCATCTTGAACTTTTACAAGCTACATACTCATCATCCATGTTAGGTACAACAATTCCATTCAAAGAACAAAATAATAGCACTTCCTCTAACAAAGATTCCCACTTCACACCAATACATCTCATGTCTTGTAGGCACATTTTTGATATTTTTACTAAATTCAATGCATTTTCCATCTCTTGATCTTTTTTTTTTTGCAATGTCAATGAAAAGTCATTAGTTATTCCTAAGACAGTTTTCATCAAGTGCATGGCAAACCCAAAGTCATATGAGTGCATTATGTCTAGCAAAACTTTTGCATCGACCTTTTGTTCTGAACTAATACCGTCATCCACAATAATTTCTAACACCTCACGCACATAAGTGAACATAGTATAAGTCTAATAAGTGTACCATAATGTGATCACCATCGAGTTTCACCAGGTCATTATAAACTTATTTCTTGATTCAATCCTTTCCCAGTAAGAATCTCTCCTTTAGTCAAAGCTTCAACTTCAGATCAGTAAGGATCAGTGTATATGGTCCAATAATGCACACAAATTAGCAGGGAAACACAAGTAAAAGTGTTCGAATTCAAGGTAGACAAATACAACACAAGTAAATGATAGCAAATAAACTGCCACACTATAAAACTTGGGATAATACCCAATTTAAACACAATTGCAGCATGAATTCTAGGTAGACAAGCACATGCAACTATCAGTCATTCATATTTTCGAACTAAGGCATGGAAATTCAAATTAAACCCAATTTGAATTCAAATTAAACCCAAATTAAACCCAATTCATATTTAAATTTAACCGTGATCTAGTACTCACCTCTAGTGGCAATGAGAAGAATGAACATCGGTGGATTGAGGCTTCGCCGATCAGCTGAAGGCAGCAAGAGATGACGATAACTCACGGGCTGCTGTGGATGGCTTATTGACAAAGGAAGTTATGACGACCCATTTCCCGTACAGACGGAGACAAGGGTAATCTTTGGAATATAACACAGAAACAAATAATAGCAGAACAGAATTAAATAAATACACCAGATAATGTACAATAGAATACACTGGATAAATGTAATCATCAGAGTTACACAGTATACAGGATCATACTTAGTACAAATACAGTTCAGCTATACATAAATGTCTACAGCGGAAAACAAACAAAATATGTACAATAGGAGCTGAACAACATAAAATAGATAAATGATAGAATCAATCTTCAGCTCCAGCTATCCAGAAAGGGCCAGCTAAACTTGAATACAAGGCTGCCCGTGTAGAAAAAGGGGCACCCGAGTTTGAAAGTGAAACAAATGACGAGTCAGTCATGGGACTGGTATGAGAAATCTACTCAACACATTTCAAATATGGCTAATCACAGGACCACGCCACTTTCGTGGAACGGGTTTACTCCATTGGATTGCCAGTGCTTTAAAACAAATCATTCTTTCAAACATCGCAATGCTTTTTATAAAAATGAAGCCACTATAAAACTCAGTTCCCATCACACAATGCAACGCAAACCGGAGGATAAAGTTTTACCTTATAATAGCCAAAATATGCTTGATTCGAATAAGACAAAAGCATTTGATATTATTACTAGTGTTTATATATTTCAAAAGCATTTTAAAATCATAAGTATCAATCATAGACGACATTAATGCCCCATACAACTATGTCGCCATATATAGGTATACAATCAAAATCGCGCAGTCACGTATTTGGAAATTGGATTTCCATCATGAACCAAGGCAAAAGATAGTCCTTATCGAATTCGAGACTGCCTAGCCCGAGCCTCAGGATCAGAACGCATCAACCCTTTGGATCGTCAGGGCCGATCCCTCGATGTAGATTATTATGCCTGAACACTACATTTCCCCGCCCTATGGGGCATAAATGAGCCAACGAATGGCTCCATCGAACCCGGATCGTCCGATCTAACCGAGGCGCCTTGCAACAGCAACAACCACATAAGTCAAACTCGACAGGGCGTGTAAAACCACTGACGCCACTTCTAGCTAGGAAGAAACGCAGGTCCTCCCTGAGGTCCTCTCCCGTTTCTGGTTCATACTGGGATGTGAGGCTCGCGAATTCACGTTATACACAAAGCGACGCCACACAGGCGGTACTTTGATCATCACCACAAGACTTTCCTTTTCAACAAAAGCCCTGATCACTGCATGTTAGCATGCCACACGGACAATTCATACCATGCAACTGATAGATATCAATCACACAGAATAAATTCCAATGTCAGACACACTATCCATTTGCAAGTCCGTTCTAGGTCTGAACGAAACCGGAGGCACTATATACCTCGTAAACCCATCGATCACCACGTACGTCTGGACGATCACCACTCATTATCCATATTTCGGGATGCCTCCCAATCAGGACCTCGATTACCATCCAAACGAGGTGAAGATCTCCGGTCTTCGACCACTGTCTTTATCTTTGATTTCTTATCATCGATTCAGTTATTCAGAATGGGATAAACCCGGTCTTTCTGAGCAACTCGCGTATATGATAAACAAGTGCAACACAAATACACATACGCATCATTTCAATTCATTAGTCACTAATCGTCAATCAGTAAGAGAACGATTTCCCAAATATTAACCCCGAAGGCCGAAACCAATATCAAATCAACACCCAGGAAACCATTCGGCTTAGCCAACCTTCAGTTAATTTCTAAATTTCACATCTATATCGTTTATAATATTTTATAACGATTTATCGCTATTTTTATTTATTTTAAAATAGCCAATTTATTCAAAACGACGCTTCGGGCCATAACGCGGTCGTGGCGCTGTTTTTTTTCAGACTTGATTTACACATATCTGAAAATATAACCATTGGATCTTCACAAAATTTACATCATTAGAAAGATCTTTTCAAAACGAATCCAACGGTTCCAGTTTCGGGAAAATCCGACGGTCGGAGCTCCCGGTATAATCATTTGAAGTTTCGATTTCAAAATACGAACTGCAGCGTCGTTATTCGATTAAATATAATTATATATATATATATATATATATAATCGATTCTGGCACTGTTTTTCTTCAGATTTGAATTAAATATTCCAGACAATCCAACCGTTGGATTTTTACAAAGTTGGTGCCGTTGGAAAGATATTTCCAAAGCGAACCCAATGGTTGCGATTTCAGGAAAATCCGATGGTCGGATCTCCCGGTATAATCGTTTGAAATCATGGTTTCAAAATACGAACTGCAGCTTCGTTATTCAATATATTTTAATTCTATTTATATATATATATATATATATATATCGATTCTTCGATTTCAAAGCTATATTCTTTTCATACATTTGATAAAATGATGTTTTTATCTAATTGTCTTCTATTTCAACACTTCACTATATTTAACAATTCATGTATATAATAAAAATGTGATTTTTATTGTAAAACAATTCATTTCAAAACACTATTATTTTATATAGTTCATATAGGAAATAAAAATAGGATTTTTATTATAAAACAATTTCTTTCAAAACAAGATTATTTTATATAGTTCATATAGATGATAAAAATGTGATTTTTATTATAAAACAATTTATTTCAAAAAATGAAAAACATTCAACACATGAATTTCAATTCAACGAATGAATATCGATTCAATACATGAAGGCTTTCTATAGTTTATATATATAGATGAAAATGTGATTTTTATATTTAAAACACGAACACCATTCAACACATGAATTTCAATTCAACGAATGAACATCGATTCAACACATGAAGGTTTTCTATAGTTTATATATATAGATAAAAATGTGATTTTTATATTTAAAACACGAATACCATTCAACACATGAATTTCAATTCAACGAATGAATATCGATTCAACACATAAAGGTTTTCTATAGTTTATATATATAGATAAAAATGTGATTTTTATATTTAAAACACGAATACCATTCAACACATGAATTTCTGTCCAACGAATGAATATCGACTCAACACATGAAGGTTTTCTGTTCAACGAATAAATATAGTTTCAACAAATGAAAATAATTCAAATACACGAATATTATTCAAAATTTCAGCAGCATAACGGCAGGGTAGTTAAAACCGGGACCGTCCCTAGTACGGCTCCTCGCTCTACCTTAAAACCTCGCGGTTTTTGACAATGGGGATTCATGCATCTAGTTCGCACGCAGGCGTCATGTATATTTCCACAAACTAATCGTATGTCATTTCAACCAAATATTTCTCAACCACAAATGGGTATTTTTCAACCACAATCAATCAATATCAACCACAAACAATTCCAATCAACCATTCGCTATCAATCAATTTTCACACCAATCACAACCAATAAATATCGTCCATGGTTTTTGGACGAGGGATGTATATATATTTAATATAGCATTTCACTTCTATTTCAACACATATATAATTTTTACAACGCATATACAACTTATATACCGAACGTACAACTTATACAACGCTTATACATGAGGTGTACAACGCTTATATAACTCATACATCGATTATATAATTTATACATCATCGTTTTCCATATCGTTTATAAATTAGAAATCTCACATTGGGTTCCACTCCACCAAAAATAGTAGAAGGCTCAGAAAAATTGCGGTCTCTTCTAAAATGTAGAAGACGTCCACACGGTCACGATGTTTCTTGTTTCATCAAATTTCGTCAACACAAGAAAAAGATGTGATTTTTAGAAGTTTGCAACGCTTTTATTTGTCGAAATCAGTTAAAAATAAATAAACCCGTACCTCTCAGCAAAAGGTTCCAAACTAGGTTTGGATTTTTCGTGCAAACGGTGAAGCGGTTCGACGATCGGCGTTCGCAGCGATGAAGAGTGGGGAGAGGCACGCTGGCGCCAGGGAGGGGGGCCACTTCGGTGGTCCCTATAGGCGGCGGCGAATTGAAGTCGTCGACTTCAGAGAGGTGATTCTCTCAATTCAGGCAACGAAAAAATACCACCCTTGTATGGATTTGAAGCTCTCGCCGAGCTCTTCAAAAAGCTCCAAAGAACCTATACCTAATTTTGCGTGTTGGAGGAGGAACGGAGGAGAGAAGGTGGGAAACAATATCCGCCATGCGCCTGGTTTAGTCGGGGAGAGAGAAAAGGGGTAGTGGCCAATTAGATTTATTTATTTACTTTTAAATTTCGAAAATACCCCCTTTCAGACATGAACCTCAATCCAAACCCAACGACTATCATCACTAGTGTTTTACCCCCATTCCGAACACAATGGGATATGTTTCGTAGGCCCATTCGACTGTTTCAGTCAGTTTTCATTCAATTTAAAATATATAACATTCAATATTTGATTCGAACGTACATTTCAATTTGCCAGGGCCACAAAATGATTCGAAAAATTCCAGAAAAATAAATCTAGCTATGTTTTGACGATACGGTCCCAACAAAACTAGTTTCGTCGAATTCTGAGACCGTTTGCAAAAAGGCCCATTTTTGGTCAATCTAATTTAACTATAATTGACCAAAACACGTTTTCCTTTGAGCGTCTTCAAAAATTATGAAATTTGAAACCAAGCAATTAATTCACATCCCGGATCCAACAAAAGTGGTTTCGTCGAATTCCGAGGTCGTATGCAAAATGGCCATTTTCACGGGCTATATAAATTCCATAGCGACCTTTCTGAAAATTCATTTGGCCATAACTTTTGCATCCCGCTATGAAACTTCGATTTTTCAGATTTGTTAGAAAGGTATTCACTAACAGATATAAATATTTTTGGTTTCACTCAAATCCGTTTTGTTTTGTACCCGGTATAGTCCGGCAAAGTTTGAATTCAAGTTTTGAAACTGCAGCGCCATTTCAGGCCTTGTTTATAATTAGAATTAATTATATTCGTTTTCAAACATCGATTCAAACTCACTTTTCATTGCTATTATTTAAAATATTTATTTTAAATATTTAAAATTCATTATTTTAGCCAATTTAAAATTTTTTTAAATTGGTTCAGATTTTCTGGGTAGTTACAGAAGTCGGTCGATTACAAAACCCCTAATTTGGGTATTTGGTGTTCGCCATTGCAAAATAAAAAGAGGACAATTTGGCCAAAAGTTTTGATGTGGCAAAAATTGATTATGCCTGAGAGGAGGTATGGAGGTGTAATGACCCGAAAATCCGGTCCAATTTGAGCTGAGCAAAACACAAGTCCAACCCCAAATTAAACTGAAAATCATGAAATTAATAGAAAGAAAACAGAGGGTGAGAATAGATCAGATAGAAACTTAGAATAGAAGAAGAAGAACACAACATCAGAGTAACACGAACCTCACAGCGGAACGAATAACATATAATATATATATAACATAACTTGAAATGTACATCTGTACTTGAATATACATCATTATCAAAGTACAACACTTACAACACAGCAGAAATAACTATAGCTATATGATCCTGAAGCCTCCTGCTCCAGCTCTTCAAGTGTATCTATAAAATTCCTGACTACTTGACTACCCGTACAAATTTAGGCACACAAGAGTTTAGGGGAAAAAAACAAAATAAACTCCGGCTCAGTCATGGGACTGGTGTGAGTAAAACAGTTTAAAACAGTTCAAGCAGGTAATCGATATCACATAAGACCAAGCCGTATAACGGAACGGGTTTTTCCCTTATGAGAATCCAAATTATCTTTATATCAAAAACCTTTTGATATTATAATAATGTCTATCAACCAAAATAATAATAATCATCTAGCAGAACGCTTTCATCTCACGTTCTACATATATAATATACAATCAAAACTGCAAACACGTATTGGGTAATAGATTTCCAACTATGATAAGGTATGGAACCACCTTTCGCTAGTGTACCTCTTGAAAGGAATACACTGGGTTCAACAGGAACATCTTGCAACCCGACCACACATGACCGACCACTCATTACGCTTGAGTGTATCGAATATATATCACCAACGGTTGGGATCAGCAACCGTTTCCCGAATCGGACAGCATCAACAAACGATTTTTAGAAGTAAATGAAACTCTAGATCAGGTGATTATACACCGTACTTCGTTGCGACCGACTTAGCCATGCTGCCTGCCCGATTTCTATCATTTACCGGATGTGAGGCTAGAAGCTACGCTTTATCATCACACCAGATTCACTTTGAATGCCACATCGTCAAATCCATCAAATTACCGTTTGACGTCCTCAACCATGCATTATGTGTTAGCTAAAAGAAGTTTCCTTCTCCGCTTCCACTCTTGGTACGGTTAGAGAAATCAATATACGTGATCGTCTGGAAATACTCTGTCAGACATCCGTCCATACAAGTCATCCAGGAACAGGATGAACCGAAGGCACTATTCTGTAAACCGGATAGCCCTTGCATAACTCCGTCATCAATTTCCTTTGGCATATATGATTCGCAATGCTTATGCCAATACAGAGTGGTTCTTTGGATAATAATCCAACCAGTCTCTCCATATTAAAAATGTTAAAATGGTCAAAACTTCGATAGTCTGTGATTTAACTATCGAAGAAAAATAGGTGTGCAAACAACGATATTATTTCCAAACGGAAATTTATATCGATCAAACATCATTCAACATTTATCCCTTTATTTCATTAATTTACTTATCTCCTATTTCCTTATATTCAATATTTCTTATTTTCTAAATTTGGAAAATATATGTTATTAACAATGGAAAACATTTCCATTTCTTATTTTCTTTATTAGAAAACATTTCTGGTTTCTTATCTGGAAAACATTTCCAAAGCTTCTTCATTGGACTTAGACAGATGTTTAAACAAACCACCGCGATGCCAACTCAAACCATTTCCTTTAATTACTAAATTCACTTAACCATCCTTTACTGCCGAACCTTAACCATTCCTTAGTTAAATACGAAACCAATCAAGTTGGGGTAGAACTACCTCCCGGACCTTAACTGAACAACATTTCTAACTTTGAAATAAGCAAAGTTGACTTTATATTTCTTTAACTAACTTCCTTACTTAACTCTCCTTCGAATAATCTCTTATTTGATAATTCTTTCCTTCGAATAAGGTATATTCGATACTCTATTCAATTTACTCTATTCGATTAACCCTTATCAATTAACTCTATTGGACTAACGTTATTGGATTAACTCTATTGGACTAATGCTATTGATTTACTCATTTCATTAACTCCTTTCGAATAAACTATATTCGATACCTCCTTCAACTCTATTCGAATAAACTATATTCGATTAACTCAATTGATTCTATTCGAATAAACTATATTTGATTAACTCCTTTTACTTTCTATTCGAATAAACTATATTCGATAACTCCTTTTACTTTATTCGAATAAACTATATTCGATTACTCCATTTACTTTATTCAAATCACTAATATTCGATAACTCCATTTGAATAACTCTATTTCGATTTACTCTAACTGTTTAACTCTAACTGGTTTAACTCTAACTGGTTTAAGTCTAACTGGTTAACTCTAATTGATTAACTCTAGCTGGTTTAACTCTAACCGGTTTAACTCTAACTGGTTAACTCTAACTGGTTAACTCTAATTCGAATAACTCTAACGGTTTAACTCTAACTAGTTAACTCTAACTGGTTTAACACTAACTGTTCAACTCTAACTGGTTAACTCTAATTCAAATAACTCTAACTGGTTTAACTCTAACTGGTCTAACTCTAACTAGTTAACTCTAATTCGAATAACTCTAACTGGTTTAACTCTAACTGGTTTAACTCTAACTGGTTAACTCTAATTCGAATAACAAATATTCGATTAACTCTATTCAACTAACTCGACTCGACTAACCCCTTTCGAATAACTAATTTGATTTACTAACTTTCGAATACCATATTCGATTTAACTCCTTTATTCGCTTTTTAAAGATTTCCCTTTTAACAATGTTTATTCATTTTAAAGATTTACTTTTAGCAACAGTTCTCCACTTTAAAAATGATTTCCTCCTTATAATAGTTCCCTTTTTATAACGTTTATTCATTTTCTAAATATCTCCTATTTATAAATATTCCAATTTATAAATATTTCTTATTTATAAATATTCCATTTTTAAATATTTTATTTTCAAATATCACTTTGAAAATATTCCCTTATTAACATTTCGGTATGTTTTGGTATTCAACATATCAAATCACGATGATCCGTATCGTTCAAACACATATAATCGATAATAGATTATATCACATCGTATATCACAATATATGAAAAAGAGTAAAATAAATATTGAGGAATCCAGTCGGATCCCTCCAACTTGTTTCCCTGCATCACAGATGTTAAACAATATAGATAATATCACTTTTCAGTTCCATATGATCTATTATGTTAAACAGAATCAATATAGAAATTCAACTAACTGACTAGCAGTTCAATCAAACAGTCAACACAAAGTCAATCAACCAATATTTAACAGTTCCAAAAATACAACATGAAATTATGAACTGTTCAGAGTTGGTGAGATTTACTCACATTGGACTATCATCGTTAATTAACGATAATTGTCGTTGATTCAAATTGGACAATTTATTTTGCTATAAATTGTAACGAGCTCCGATGAACTTCCAGTCAGTTCCATGACATAGTCACCGTCCATACGATCCCATCGAATCCAGTTTTGTCCAATTCCGATCATGTATGAAGAAGTTATGATTTGTTAAGTAAATACACTATTTTTCTTTTACATAAAACTTGAATATATTATACCGGGCTTTACCATCATTCACTAGCCCATTACCCGAAATCCCCTTTTGTATTTTCTGGCCCATCCTTTTCTTCAAAGCCCAAACCTTCTTGGCCTTTCCCTTTTCTTTCCCGTAATACTTCTCAGCCCAACAAAACAACTCGTTTCCCTTTCTTCCCCAACTCCACTATGAACTCCTGTAAAAATCCCACCTTTACACTGACTTCTCCAATCCAAATCTCCATCTCGTTTTGCCGAATGGAAACCAAAAGTGACTCCCCCTTCGCAACCTCCTTCCGCTTACCACCACCAATAGAAGCTCGCTCCCCTGATTCCCTCCCCGTTGCTCAGCCTCACCCTCCAGCTACAGAAATCAATCGAACGCTACCTTCACAGATTCCTCCAAAACCTTCAATACAACCTCCAATCAACCTCCTAAACCCCATAATCACCACCAATTCGTGGATTAAAGCCCCAAAGTACGGAACGATTTAACCCTAGTCCGCGTACGACTCAGGGCAACGAACGATAGGAGGTTCGAATGCCTCAAAAATGTTGTTGAATCAATGAGAATCACTGAGGGAATTCGAATATACACTTGATTGGATTTATTGATTTTGTTATGAATTGATGTGGATTTTTCAATACCCGATTTGGGTTTTCAAAAGAATATGGTGGCGGCCAAGAACGCGTTGACCAACAGAAGAACGTTTTAGGGTTAATGGGTGAGTGAGGGTATTATATAGAGAAGTTATAATAATTTTATATTTATTTATTACCATACGCTCTTGTATTTATCCTTCTAAAAATTCCTACGGTCACGTATTATACCCAAAAATCATGAAAATTGACATACACCTTCAGTTCGACATTACGGTCCCATCGAAACTGGTTTCGTCGAATTCAGACTCCGTATGCTCACATAGCGTATTTTTAACTGTCAAAATACCGACTGTTTTTCACTCTAAAAATCCGTACGGCCACACAGTGACTCTAAAAATCACGGAAATGGAAATCTAACAATAATTCAACACTGCAGATCCAATAAAACTAGTTTCGTCTAATTCCGACTTCGTTTGCAAATGTGGCTATTTTTAAAGCTCTGGATGACCAATTTAAATATTTAAATATATTTAAATATAATTAAATTAATATAAATAAATTTATATTATTGTATATATTCACAGTGGAATACCATACAGCTTTAGAAAAACCTTATATGGATTCTAACTCGATATTTCAACTCTGGGTCAACCCGATATTCGATTTATATTGAAATTCCTTTTTAAAATATAAATAATTCCTTTATAAATTATAAAGGAATTCCATAACGACTTTTCTAAAATTTGATTTGGACATAAATCAAAATCTACATGAAGAAATCCCGATTTTTCTCTTCCATTAGAAAGATATAATCCAACAGCTCCACACGTTTCTTGTTTCACAGAAATCCGGCTTAAAACGAATCCTGTATATTCAATTGAAGTTCAAATTGCCAAATTACGAACTGCAGTGCCATTTCAAGCTCGATTTTATTATATTATAACTCTACGTTCAAACTGTCATTTATATGATATATTCGTTATTCAAATTCAATTCTAAACTGAATTAAATATCACAAATGATCCAGTTCACACCATATCGCCATTTCAGCCAATTCTAATTATTTCAGAATTTAAATATATTATTAAATTATAATTTTAAATTAAATACTCACCATTATTTAATTAAACCACCATTTAATTCACTATATTACTATTTATATAATCAAATAAATTAATTATAATACCTCTGCCAATGCGGGTCATTACAATCTTCCCCACTTAAAATAATTTCGTCCTCGAAATTGCTAAAAGGTAGAGGACGACCCTATCGAATGGTTAGGACATATTTGTTCACTTCTTAACTTCAGTTTTAACTGAACCAATTTAATTTCAATTAAATTATTAATTACTTCTTATCAACGAAAATTTTCAAAAATCCTGAAAATTTTCTAATGCCTTAACTCTTCAAAATTTTTTGCCAGCACCACCTTTGTACTGGTCAATAGGTCAAACTCCAACTCGCCTCTCCGGGCCTGTAATGACCTGTATTTTAGAGATAGAATAATTAAGTTATTTAATTGTTAAAAATATCGATTTAGGAAAATGTCGATAACTTGAATTAAATAATATTGAATATTTAATTAATAATTTTAATATAATAATATATTATAATGTCGAAATAGTCAGAAATAGTTGAATTGTCAGTATTGTCTGAATTGGATAGTGTAAGAGATTTGGTAGCATTTAGATTTGAAATATAATAACGAATATATTCCGTTTACAGCGTTTGAATGTATAAATTATATTATAATTAAAATCGAGCTCGAAATGGCGCTGCAGTTCGCGATTTGGCGATTCAAACTTTAAACGAATATACAGAAGCCGTTTTAAGCTGGATTTCTGTGAAACAAGAAACGTTCGGAGCTGGTGAAGTATATCTTTCTGATGGAAGAGATAAATCGGGATTTCGTCGTGTAGATTTTGATTTATGTCCAAATCAAATTTTTGAAAAGTTGCTGTGGAATTCCTTTATAATTTAATTATATTTTATAAAAGAAATTTCATTATAAATCGAATATCGATTTAATCGGGATTTGAAATACCAAGCTAGAAATTCATATAGGAATATTCTAGAGCTGTATGGTATTCTGGTGTGAATATATACGATAATATAAATTTATTTATATTTAATTTAGTAATATAAATATATTTATATATTTAAATGGGTCATTCAGAGCTGTAAAAATAAGACACTTTTGCAAACGGAGTCGAAATTCGACGAAACCAGTTTCGTTGGGACCATAATGTCAAACTCTAGAAGTATGTCCAGTTTGGTATTTTTGGGTATCGTGTGTGATCACACGAAATTTTGGAAGACAAATACAGATAGGAATTCGCAAAGTAAAATATTAAAATATTAATAAAAAAATATCTAGATATTTTGTTGTCCTATAAATAAGCCCTCCCAACCTAAACCTAATTCCTTTCATTCACAAGTCAAAGAGAAAAAAACCGCCGTATGTTTTTCTTACCAGAAAAATATCTCGAGCAAACCAAAAATCAAAACAAAACCATACAAAATCTATAAATCAAAAAGAAGGTATATTTGTGTTCGTATGAACTTGCTCTTCGCACGCGTGTAAGTATTACTGGGGTCGACAGCTTTTTTCTGTTGATGGAAAAACCACAGCGAGACCTAGGGTATTGGATTTGGGGTTATAGGGACGTTGATTGGAGAATTCAAGGTCGGAGTGGAGTTCGTTGGAGTGAGGCGAGCCTGCTGCCGAAATTTGGTGGATTTCTGGCACAAGAGTGTTCGATCTTTGTACTAAGCAGTGCGTCGAGGGCCTGAAGACGCGATGTATACGGTGGCCGACGAGTTGAGAGTTAAGGGTATGTGTTGATTGAGTATTCGAAGAAGAGGAAGATGGTGGTGGCAGTCCATTGTTCGGCGGTGTATAAGAAGAGTGGTGGAGGAGTGAAGATTCGGTCATGGTGATTTTGCCTGGAGCGTGACATTTAGATTGGAGGAAGAAGAAGTAAAAGGGGGTCTGGGCTTTTAGAATTAGGGATGGGCCGGTTATGATAAAAGGGGTGAGGCCTAATTCATATAAATTCAAGTTTTATATAGATTAAAATGTGTGTATATCTTTATCATACGATATCATATTGACGAACCGTAAGTTGCGTTGGGATCGTATGGACGGGAGCTACACCATGGAACTGACTGGAAGTGGATTCGGGCTCGTTTGAATTTATGGCGAAATAAACTGTTAGATGTGAATCAAATAACAGTTATCGTTCTTTAACGATGAACTGCCAAAGTGAGTAAAACTCACCAACTCTGAACAGTTATATTTTTATAACGTATTTTTAGAACTATTAATTATCTGCTGATTGCTGTGTGTTGATTTGGTTGATTGAACTACTAGTCAGTTAGATGAAATTATATATATATATATATATATATATACAAATATATATATATATATATAAGCCGTTAAATATATGTTGATGTTGTTTATCAGAACATTTCATATTGAAATGAAATTGATGTATATTATACTGTGTAACATCTGTGGATACAGGGATTCAGGTTGGAGGGATCCGACTGGATTCCTCAACATTTATTTTACTATTTTTCATATATTGTGATATATGATGTGATGTATATCTATTATGGGTTATGTGTGTTAGAATGGTATTTATCATTTGTTATTCGATATTTTAAATATCATAAGAAACCCTGGGATCTAAAAAGGAATATTTCAATGTATATTGAAATAAAGGAATTTTATAAAATCAACCGATTTTATAAAAAGGAAATAAATTTGAAAATAAAGCATTTATAAAATCATAGGATATTATAAAGGAGGATATTTGTTTAGAAACTAAATAGGATATTATAAAGGAGGATATTTGTTAGAAAACAAATAGGATTGAAAAGGAATATTTATTTAGGGGAAATAAATAGAATTATAAAAAGGAAATTATTAATAACGGAATAAGATGTTATAAATGAATAAACGCTGTAAAAAAAGTAGATGTTATAAATGAATAGACGCTATAAAAAAGTGGATGTTATAAATGAATAAACATTGTTAAAAAGGAAATCTTTTTAAATGGATAAACGTTGTAAAAAGGGAAAATCTTTGTAAATCAATAAAGAAATCGAATATTAGTAATCGAAAGGAGTTAATCAATTAGAGTTAACCAGTAGAGTTAATCAGTTAGAGTAAACCGAATATTAGTTATTCGAATAAGAGTTAATCAAATAGAGTTAAAACAATATTAGAAACTGACTAGAGATTAGTTAAGTCGAATGGTTTTCTGAGTGTGGATCTGATGTTGGTTTCGGCCTTCGGGGTTTATACTAAGAGAATTGTTATTTTACTAGTTTACGGTTAGGGACAAATAGTTGTGGAATGGTAGTGATGTGTGAATGAGAATTGGAAATGTTTTCAAATGTTAATAACGTATATTTTCTAATCATAGAAGTTAAGGATATATATATACATATATATATATATATATATATGTTTGATGATTGGATCGATAATTCCATTTGGAATTAAGATCGTTGTGTGAACACCTACATGTTTTCATTTGATAGTTAAATCACAGACTATTAAAGTTTTGACCATTTTAACGTTGTTAATATGGAGAGACCGGTTGGATTAATATCCAAAGAACCACTATGTATTGGCATAAGCGTTGCGAATATGCCAAAGAAAATGGAAGACGGAGTAAAGTGCAAGGGCTGTTGTATAAATCCTAGATAACAATGGACTAAGATGGATGTACTGAATAGTGCCTTCGGTTTCGTTCAATCCCAGAACGAACGCAAATGGACGAATGTCTGACAATGTATTTCCAATGATCGAATGGATTGGTCTGTATAAATATATATGGTTGCAACGGATTTATTCCCTTAGCATAACATCCAGAATATTTGTGTAAACCAATTAATGATTAACGGATTTGATAATGTGGCATTCAAAGTGATCGTGTTATCAATGAATGGAAAGTAATCATAACCTTTGGCCTCAACATCCGGTAAATGACAAAAATCGGGCAGGCAGCATGACTAAGTCGGTCGCACCGAAGTAGGGTGTATAATCACCTATCTAGAGAATATTCATTTGCTTCTTTAATCTATTAATGCTATCCCCTATATATATGGGAAACGGTTGCTGATCCCAACCGTTGGTGATTTACATTCGATACACTCAAGCGAAATGAGTGGTCGGTCATGTGTGGCTGAGTTGCAAGATGTTCTTGTTGAACTCCAGTGTATCGTTCCTAGAGTACACTGATCGGAAGGTGGTTCCATACCTTGTCATAGTTGGAAATCCAATCATCCAATACGTGCTTGCGGTTTCGATTGTATATTATATATGTAGAACGTGAGATGAAAGCGTTTCTGCTAGATGATTATTATAGTTGTGGTTGATAGACATTATTATAATATCAAAAGGTTTTTGATATAAAGATATTTTGGATTCTCATAAGGGAAAAACCCGTTCCGTTATACGGCGTGGTCTTATGAGATATCGTTACTTGTTCGAACTGTTTAAAATATTTTACTCATACCAGTCCTATGACTGACCCGGAGTTTATTTGTTCGTTTTCCCTAAACTCTTGGGTGCCTAAATTTGTACGGGCAATCAAGTAGTCGGGATTTTACAGACACACTTGGAGAGCTTGGAGCAGGAGGCTTCAAGATTCTAGCTATTATTATTTCCGCTGTGTTGTAAGTGTTGTTGTAATAACCCGGAAAATCTGGGCCAGTTTAAAATTTTTATTTTGGCAATTTTAGCGAATTTTGATTATTTAAAATGAATTATTTAAAATAATATCGACGAGAAATTTATTTTGAATATAATTCGAACGTATATATTCGTTTGAATCGTCGTTAGAATATAAATAATTATATATAATTATAAATAGAATTGAAAATGGCGCGGTAGTTCGATAATTCGATTTCAAACTTCAAATGAATGTACCGGGTGCAAAACAATCAGGATTTTAGTGAAACCAAAAATGATAGGATCTAATTGATAATATCTTTCTATCGAATCCGAAGAATCGAAATTTCACAGCGGGAATCAAAAGATATGTCTAGTTGAAAATTCTGAATAGTCGCTATGGAATTCAGGCCCTTAAAAATGGACATTTTGCAAATGACCTCGGATCTCGACGAAACCAGTTTTGTTGGGTCCGCAGTGTCAAATTATTGCTAGATTCCAAATTTCATAATTTTCTGAATCAATATGTGAGCGTGGCACAGTTAAACGCGTTTGACCAGTTTCAGTTGATTTTAATCGACTGGAAAATGGCCATTTTTCTAACGGTCTCAGAATTCGACGAAACTAGTTTTATTAGGACCGTATCGTCAATACGAAGCTAGAAAATATTTTTCTAGAATTTTTCTAGTTAGTATGTGACCCCGGTAAATTGAAATGTACGTTTAAAGTTCAATATAGTGATTTAAATGTAAATTTAACGGAAACTGATTGTAACGATCGAATCAGCTTGCGATACGTATCCCATTGTGTTCGGAATGGGGGCGAAACGCTATGGACGGCAGGCGGTGGGCCTCGTTTCGAAATCGAAGTAAAAAGTTACCTTTTTGAAATAATAAAAATAAATATATAATTAAATAAAAACCTAAATTCTCCCTTATACTCCCCCCCCCCCCGATTCAGTTCAGAAATTTAAAAAATATAAGAAAAGAAAAAAAACCGTCACTCCTATGAATCTCGAGCCGCCTCCCTCATGAACCCTCCTCCGCCACCGCAGTCGAAGCGGCCCACCTCGCCTGACCGTCGCACCCCTCCAATCGCCCTCCATCCTCGCTAGCCCCTTCTGAAAACGCGAACCCTCCTTGAACCGCGAGTCGAACCCGCGCCGCAACCAATGGCCTGGCCTACCACCACCACTCATTCGAACCACCACCAGTACGTGACAACACCATGCCTGCGCCACCCCCAGAGCGACATTTCCCCCTCTGACGCTGTGAGTTTTTTTATTTTGTTATTATTATTTTTGGTTTTTTTTTCTTTGATGATTTTATAGTAAGTAAATTATAAATATAAATTTAGTTTTTACTTATAAAGTATAGGTAAAGAGATGATTTTTAATTTAGAAAAGTTTTGATTTTTAGAAGTATAAAGATACAATTTTTGTTGAACAAAAATGTGATTTCTTTTGTAAATATAAAAATGTGATTTTCAGGTATGAAGAACCGTTATAAAAACATAATCTTTATATATGTTGTAGTGTTAGAAGGATACGATTGTTATTTATAATAGAAATGTAATTTTATATTATAGAGATAATAAAAATATGATTTTTATATATATAACTTCGAAATAAAATTATGATTTTTATATATAGAACTTCGAAATAAAAATAGAATTTTTATATATAGAACTTCGAAATAAAAATAGAATTTTTATATAATGAACTTCGAAATAAAAATAGAATTTTTATATAATGAACTTCGAAATAAAAATAGAATTTTTATATAATGAACATCGAAATAAAAATAGAATTTTTATATATTAAACATCGAGGTAAAAATATGATTTTTATATATTGAATAACATAGTAAAAATTCGATTTTTACATATGTAGAGAATACGGGCAACAAAGCGACAAAGGAGAGATTGGCGAAGATTTTATGCAAGGAAGTGCCGTGGAGCTTGGATAGCTATAGGTGAGAATTTCTCACCTTTCAATTTATTTTTCTAGTTATATATATATATATATACTAGGATGCAGACGGTGCTTAGTAGCACCCGACACAATCGTCCACAGACCATGGACTTGTTTGTTTGGCTGTGTTGTTAGTTAGATTGTTTGAGTTGATTTGAATTGTTTGGTGAAATGAAATTGATATGATTGATGTGTGAATGGCGTGGGCCTTCACTAGACCGGGGATAAGGCTAGGCCTCGTCCCGTTTCTAGTATCGTGCCGTTATGCCGCCGAAATTTTCTAAAATGTGTTAGAAAAATAAAAATATCATTTTATTTAAAGAATGAACTTAATAGAAATTCATATGTTGGAATAAAATGTTTTATCGTTTAAAATATAATTTTTAACGTGAATGTGAATAAATAAATATTCATTTACAAACCAGACGTTTTGTTTATGTACACCTATTTGAAGGACATTGATTGGGACGATAAATTTTACACATCGCCCAACTGCACGAATAAAATATTTGTTTGATTGTTTGAAACCCCACACGGGTGTTGGGATGAAACTTGAAGTTCACTCATCCTGATTGATTAAATATGTCGATCGATTGATTGACAAGCTGCTATAAGCGTTAAATGTCTATATTTGATGCTTATACAGGGTAGTGCACTTTGGTTGATGGTTGATTATTTTTCAATGCTATTATATACATGTGTTGTATGAAAATCCATATAATTAACATTATATGGTGATTGATTGGGCCTCATTCCAATTTAGAAAATTAAGAATATTATAAAATAACGGTTCATGTGTTGACAGTACTCATCCATTGAGATTGGTCATGTGTTGAACGAAATATTTTAATAATAAAATTTACATCTTTATCAATATAAAATAACGGTTCATGTGTTGACAGTACTCATCCATTGAGATTGGTCATGTGTTGAACGAAATATTTTGATAATAACAACTATTTTGAAAAAGAAATATTTGAAATAAAATATTTGAAATAGAAATTTATGAAGCCGTGTTGATTAGATTGACGCCATTTTGACGTAAACGATATTTATATCGATTTTATTCATTTTGAAATGAATTGAATATTAAACGATTTCAAAATGAATTGAATATATAACGATTTCGAAATGAATTGAATATATAACGATTTCGAAATGAATTGAATATATAACGATTTCGAAATGAATTGAATATATAACGATGTCGAAATGAATTGAATATATAACAATTTCGAAATGAATTGAATTGAAAACGAATTCAAATTGAATTGAAAGCGAATTGAAATGAATTCAAATTGATTTGAAATTTGAATTGAATAGAAATGAATTTTAAAACGAATTTATAAAGAAGAATTCAATTTTGCTTTGAATTGAAATGGAAGTTGAAATTGCTTTTGAAACGAATTTAAAACTATTTATATAATTCGTTTTAAATAGAAATCGACGAAATATATATTATATATATTATATATAATATAATGGCCTGAATAGAACGCGCCGCGCCGCGGCAGTTCGTAAATTTTGACCATTTATTTCAAACGGACATTACGGGAGATCCGACCGTCGGATTCTCCTAAAACCGGAACCGTTGGGTTCGTATCGAAAAGAACTTTCTAACGAATATTAGAAATTTGAAATCTAACGGTTGGATTTGGAGTTATGTCCAAATCAAATTCGAAAAAGGTCGCTGTAAGTGCAGTTCGATGGCCATTGATGGAAATCGACTGTACGGGCCTTGATAAAATTATTAAAAATAGTAATAATTTATGTAAAATCATAAGAAATGATTTAGCAAGAATTGGGATGAAAAACTCCATATTTGAAAAGATAAAAATAGATTTTTATCGAAATGAACTAGTTTTGAACTAGAAACATAATTCTATTTATTTTTAAATAAATAAATTGAATTTGAAAAGGGTTCTAAAAATAACCAGAATTTCCAATGATTGCATTGGAGTGGATTTGAATCGAAATTGTCTTCGGAATATTTCGATGTTGGAATTCGTGATTATACGGATGTTGTTATGGAAATTTGAAAGATATATATTTATATCGTTATTTCCAATACGACATTTGTTAATCGTAGAATTTGATATTGAATATGAGCCGATATATTTTCTATTCAGAACCTTATATTGAATATCAAATGTGATTTGGGTTTGTCGTGAATGGTGTCTTCACTAACACTGTTCTTGAACCCAGTTGAGAAAAGATTAAACCTTTTTATTTAGATTTAATGAAGTGTACCAATTAAACAATATTTAATTGGAATAGAATTGATATTGATTTTTGGGTTTATCGTGGATAGTGTTTTAAATAACACTTGTTCTTTAACCCGATAATTAATGGAATGATATTTTGGGTTTACCATGAACCGTGTTTTAAATGACACTGATTCTTTAACCCAGCTAACGATTAAAACTAAGTGGAGTTTTAATGAATCTTTAATTAGATGGAAATGATCGAAAATGGAGTATCACCAGTTTTGCTCCAGGCGATAGTTAAATCTTTAATTAGATTTGAACGTGAAATGGTAATTGAATTTACCGATAACACTGTGGTGTTAGATATGAAGTATTACCAGTTTTACTTCATGGGATAAATAGGTTGGGATTGGGAAATTAAAACAAATGATTACTTCGGTAAGTTTCGTTAATCCCGACTAGTTGAATCGAAATTCAAAAGAAGATTAGAGAATAAATTCAAGAAATTTATCTTGGATAAAATTAATGGGAACCTTTCCCTATGAATGTGAAATTTAGAAACTAACTGTCGGTTGGCCAAGCAGAATGGTTTTCTGGGTATTGATCTGATGTTGGTTTCGGCCTTCGGGGTTAATATTTGGGGAATTATTCTCTTGATTAATTTACGGTTAGTGACTAATGAATTGGAATGAGGCGTATGTTGTGTTTGTGTAACACTTATTTAAAATATACGCGAGTTATTCGGAAAGACCGGGTTTATCCCATTCTGAATAACTGATACGACGATAAGTCGAAGATGAAGACGGTGGTCGAAGACCAGAAGTCTTCACGTCGTTTGGGTGATTACTGATGATCTTGATTGGGCTGTACACCCAAGAAGATGGAAACAGTTGGTGATCGTCCAGACGTACTTGGAGATCGATGGATATGCGGGGTACTAGGTGCCTCCGGTTTCGTTCAGACCCAGAACGGACTTGTAAATGGATTGTGTGTCTGACATTGGATTTTAGTCCGTGTGATTGATCTCTATTAAATATATATCTGTTTGGCAGCGGAGAATTTATTCTCTTGCTTAACGCCCTTCTCTGAGACGTACGAGCTCAGGGGTTATATATTGATGGATATCAATCGCATGGAGTGAATTGCCTGTGTGGCATGCCTAAGTGGCAATTGATCGAGGCTTCTGTTGAAAAGCAAAGTCTTGTGGTGATGATCAAAGCACGGCCTTTGTGGCGTAGCTTTGTGTAACGTTTACTTCGCGAGTTTCACACCCGGTATGAACCAAAAACGGGAGACGGACCTCAGGGAGGGCCTGCGTTTCCTCCTAGCTAGAAGTGGCGTCAGTGGTTTTACACGCCCTGACGAGTTTGACTTATGTGGTTGTTGCTGTTGCGAGGCGCCTCGGTTAGATCGGACGATCCGGGTCCGATGGAGTCATTCGTTGGCTCGCTTACGCCCCAAAGGGCGGCGAAACGCAGTGTTCAGGATTTAAGTTTAATCCACATCGGTGGACCGGCCCTGTCGCTCCAAGGGTCGATGCGTTCTGATCCTGAGACTCGGGCTAGGCAGTCTCGAATCGGTAGAGGACTATCTTTTGCCTCGGTTCATAGACGGAAATCCAATTTCCAAATACGTGACATTTGCGGTTTTATTTGTAGAGCCTAGTATGGCGACATAGTGGGATGGGGCGCTCATGCCGCCTATGATTGATACTTATGATTTGAAGTTGTTTTATACACTATGCACTTATAATAGTATCAAACGATTTGTTTTAACCGTATCAAGCATTCTTTGGCTGTTATAAGGGAAAACCCTATCCTCGGCTGCGTTGCATTGTGTGATGGGACCTGGGTCTTATAACAGCTTCATTTTTCTTTATTTAGCATTGCGCTGTTTGTTTTATGCACTGGTATTCTTGGGAGGAAACCCGTTCCGTGTTATACGGCGTGGTCCCTTGATTTACCTATCTTTAAAATAAAGATTAATAACTGTTTTAGTTCTCACACCAGTCCCATGACTGACCTGGAGTTTATTGTTTTAACCTAAACTCTGGGTGCCCTTATTTTGACACGGGCAGCTAGTAGTTTTGGTTTTGCAGATTTATATTCACAGGATCCTGGTTTACAGCTGGAACGATATCCGGAAAGCTTTGTATCCGTATATCTCTTCTAGTTGTGTATTTTATTATTTTCCGCTGCAATGTATTTAAATGTAATTTAAATCTCTGATATTTCTGTGTAATATTTATTTGTTTGTACTCTGTATATTCTTGTAATCTGATGCATTGTTGTAATATACAATGAAATGTTCTTCTGTATGCGTTCTACTTTGTCGTGTTCTCAACGATAGGGCGTTTCGAACGGCCTGGATCGGTTTAGCGACTGGTTCAGACCGAGCGAAATTCCTTGCCGTCACAGTTGGTATCAGAGCTTTGGTTTACAGAGCTCGAGAACAAGACACATTAGAACCTTACGAAAGAATTCATCAGATATTGGATTAGTAATATCCAATGGGAATGACTCGTTAGAGATGGGATCAGTAGTATCCTAGAACGAGTGTGAAGAGTAAATTTTCAAAGTGAAAACAATTTTGTTTTGAAAATTTAAATCAATTATTCGTATTTGATTATTTATTTATATGAATTTGGGCAATCCAGTATATAAAGATTTTGCATATATGTCTTGCAAACGTGTGTTCGAAGTTTTAATATATTGGGTAGATATAGAATCCCTCTAGTGCCCGGGAATAATTCTAGTGACGGGGCACCATCGCCAGTATTTATTTTCGAGCAACGAAAGTGAGATTTCTATATATTTCCTATTGACTGGTGTGAGAACCGAAATTAGATAGGGCTTATTGTTGTGATTTGGCATCAAAAATCTGATTTTTTGACTATATATCAAAGTTATGCATTTGAAAAGCTAATCAACTAATTGATTGATGTTTGTGTTGTTTGTTCATTTGTTTGCTAATTTTGAACCATTTAGCCTAATTGAATCAAATATTGAATTGTATTGAAAATTGGTCGCATTTGCTTGCATATACTTGCACTTACATTGAACAGGTCATAGCAAGGAGGCTAGAGCAGAGAATAAAATTTGTTTGCCCGACAAATAGGTACATGTTTACTACATAATTTACTGCTTTGTTTGGGTGATGATGATTTTATGAGCCTATTGGCTAGCCGCTTGGCTTTTTCTTTTTCTTTTTGAGATCTGAAGGACCGGGGAAGCTATTTGAAATTCCCCGATGCTCCCGGTGCAGGGGAGGTTATGGCGAAATTTTTCGAAAATTTAGGGTGTTAGCCAAATTTTTTGAAATTTTGAAAATTCTCAGAAACTGAAAAGTTGGAGGATGAAAGCCAGATCGAACATAGAGTTGATTAATCAAACCACTTTCGACTTTGTTCCTTTTTGGGGACGAAAAGTTTTAAGTGGGGGAGATTGTAATAACCCGGAAAATCTGGGCCAGTTTAAAATTTTTATTTTGGCAATTTTAGCGAATTTTGATTATTTAAAATGAATTATTTAAAATAATATCGACGAGAAATTTATTTTGAATATAATTCGAACGTATATATTCGTTTGAATCGTCGTTAGAATATAAATAATTATATATAATTATAAATAGAATTGAAAATGGCGTGGTAGTTCGATAATTCAATTTCAAACTTCAAATGAATGTACCGGGTGCAAAACAATCCGGATTTTAGTGAAACCAAAAATGATAGGATCTAATTGATAATATCTTTCTATCGAATCCGAAGAATCGAAATTTCATAGCGGGAATCAAAAGATATGTCCAGTTGAAAATTCTGAATAGTCGCTATGGAATTCAGGCACTTAAAAATGGACATTTTGCAAATGACCTCGGATCTCGACGAAACCAGTTTTGTTGGGTCTGCTGTGTCAAATTATTGCTAGATTCCAAATTTCATAATTTTCTGAATCAATATGTGAGCGTGGCACAGTTAAACGCGTTTGACCAGTTTCAGTTGATTTTAATCGACTGGAAAATGGCCATTTTTCTAACGGTCTCAGAATTCGACGAAACTAGTTTTATTAGGACCGTATCGTCAATACGAAGCTAGAAAATATTTTTCTAGAATTTTTCTAGTTAGTATGTGACCCCGGTAAATTGAAATGTACGTTTAAAGTTCAATATAGTGATTTAAATGTAAATTTAACGGAAACTGATTGTAACGATCGAATCAGCTTGCGATACGTATCCCATTGTGTTCGGAATGGGGGCGAAACGCTATGGACGGTAGGCGGTGGGCCTCGTTTCGAAATCGAAGTAAAAAGTTACCTTTTTGAAATAATAAAAATAAATATATAATTAAATAAAAACCTAAATTCTCCCTTATACCCCCCCCCCCCCGATTCAGTTCAGAAATTAAAAAAAAAAAAAACCATCACTCCTATGAATCTCGAGCCGCCACCCTCATGAACCCTCCTCCGCCACCGCAGTCGAAGCGGCCCACCTCGCCTGACCGTCGCACCCCTCCAATCGCCCTCCATCCTCGCTAGCCCCTTCTGAAAACGCGAACCCTCCTTGAACCGCGAGTCGAACCCGCGCCGCAACCAATGGCCTGGCCTACCACCACCACTCATTCGAACCACCACCAGTACGTGACAACACCATGCCTGCGCCACCCCCAGAGCGACATTTCCCCCTCTGACACTGTGAGTTTTTTTATTTTGTTATTATTATTTTTGGTTTTTTTTTTCTTTGATGATTTTATAGTAAGTAAATTAAAAATATAAATTTAGTTTTTACTTACAAAGTATAGGTAAAGAGATGATTTTTAATTTAGAAAAGTTTTGATTTTTAGAAGTATAAAGATACAATTTTTGTTGAACAAAAATGTGATTTCTTTTGTAAATATAAAAATGTGATTTTTAGGTATGAAGAACCGTTATAAAAACATAATCTTTATATATGTTGTAGTGTTAGAAGGATACGATTGTTATTTATAATAGAAATGTAATTTTATATTATAGAGATAATAAAAATATGATTTTTATATATAGAACTTCGAAATAAAATTATGATTTTTATATATAGAACTTCAAAATAAAATAGAATTTTTATATATAGAACTTCGAAATAAAAATAGAATTTTTATATAATGAACTTCGAAATAAAAATAGAATTTTTATATAATGAACTTCGAAATAAAAATAGAATTTTTATATAATGAACTTCGAAATAAAAATAGAATTTTTATATATTAAACATCGAGGTAAAAATATGATTTTTATATACTGAATAACATAGTAAAAATTCGATTTTTACATATGTAGAGAATACGGGCAACAAAGCGACAAAGGAGAGATTGGCGAAGATTTTATGCAAGGAAGTGCCGTGGAGCTTGGATAGCTATAGGTGAGAATTTCTCACCTTTCAATTTATTTTTCTAGTTATATATATATATACTAGGATGCAGACGGTGCTTAGTAGCACCCGACACAATCGTCCACAGACCATGGACTTGTTTGTTTGGCTGTGTTGTTAGTTAGATTGTTTGAGTTGATTTGAATTGTTTGGTGAAATGAAATTGATATGATTGATGTGTGAATGGCGTGGGCCTTCACTAGACCGGGGATAAGGCTAGGCCTCGTCCCGTTTCTAGTATCGTTCCGTTATGCCGCCGAAATTTTCTAAAATGTGTTAGAAAAATAAAAATATCATTTTATTTAAAGAATGAACTTAATAGAAATTCATATGTTGGAATAAAAATTTTTATTGTTAAAAATATAATTTTTAACGTGAATGTGAATAAATAAATATTCATTTACAAACCAGACGGTTTGTTTATGTACACCTATTTGAAGGACATTGATTGGGACGATAAATTTTACACATCGCCCAACTGCACGAATAAAATATTTGTTTGATTGTTTGAAACCCCACACGGGTGTTGGGATGAAACTTGAAGTTCACTCATCCTGATTGATTAAATATGTCGATCGATTGATTGACAAGCTGCTATAAGCGTTAAATGTCTATATTTGATGCTTATACAGGGTAGTGCACTTTGGTTGATGGTTGATTATTTTTCAATGCTATTATATACATGTGTTGTATGAAAATCCATATAATTAACATTATATGGTGATTGATTGGGCCTCATTCCAATTTAGAAAATTAAGAATATTATAAAATAACGGTTCATGTGTTGACAGTACTCATCCATTGAGATTGGTCATGTGTTGAACGAAATATTTTAATAATAAAATTTACATCTTTATCAATATAAAATAACGGTTCATGTGTTGACAGTACTCATCCATTGAGATTGGTCATGTGTTGAACGAAATATTTTGATAATAACAACTATTTTGAAAAAGAAATATTTGAAATAAAATATTTGAAATAGAAATTTATGAAGCCGTGTTGATTAGATTGACGCCATTTTGACGTAAACGATATTTATATCGATTTTATTCATTTTGAAAAGAATTGAATATAAAACGATTTCGAAATGAATTGAATATATAACGATTTCGAAATGAATTGAATATATAACGATTTCGAAATGAATTGAATATATAACGATTTCGAAATGAATTGAATATATAACGATGTCGAAATGAATTGAATATATAACGATTTCGAAATGAATTGAATTGAAAACGAATTCAAATTGAATTGAAAGCGAATTGAAATGAATTCAAATTGAATTGAAATTTGAATTGAATAGAAATGAATTTTAAAACGAATTTATAAAGAAGAATTCAATTTTGCTTTGAATTGAAATGGAAGTTGAAATTGCTTTTGAAACGAATTTAAAACTATTTATATAATTCGTTTTAAATAGAAATCGACGAAATATATATTATATATATTATATATATAATATAATGGCCTGAATAGAACGCGCCGCGCCGCGGCAGTTCGTAAATTTTAACCATTTATTTCAAACGGACATTACGGGAGATCCGACCGTTGGATTCTTCTAAAACCTGAACCGTTGGGTTCGTATCGAAAAGAGCTTTCTAACGAATATTAGAAATTTGAAATCTAACGGTTGGATTTGGAGTTATGTCCAAATCAAATTCGAAAAAGGTCGCTGTAAGTGCAGTTCGATGGCCATTGATGGAAATCGACTGTACGGGCCTTGATAAAATTATTAAAAATAGTAATAATTTACGTAAAATCATAAGAAATGATTTAGAAAGAATTGGGATGAAAAACTCCATATTTGAAAAGATAAAAATAGATTTTTATTGAAATGAACTAGTTTTGAACTAGAAACATAATTCTATTTATTTTTAAATAAATAAATTGAATTTGAAAAGGGTTCTAAAAATAACCAGAATTTCCAATGATTGCATTGGAGTGGATTTGAATCGAAATTGTCTTCGGAATATTTCGATGTTGGAATTCGTGATTATACGGATGTTGTTATGGAAATTTGAAAGATATATATTTATATCGTTATTTCCAATACGACATTAGTTAATCGTAGAATTTGATATTGAATATGAGCCGATATATTTTCTATTCAGAACCTTATATTGAATATCAAATGTGATTTGGGTTTGTCGTGAATGGTGTCTTCACTAACACTGTTCTTGAACCCAGTTGAGAAAAGATTAAACCTTTTTATTTAGATTTAATGAAGTGTACCAATTAAACAATATTTAATTGGAATAGAATTGATATTGATTTTTGGGTTTATCGTGGACAGTGTTTTAAATAACACTTGTTCTTTAACCCGATAATTAATGGAATGATATTTTGGGTTTACCGTGAACCGTGTTTTAAATGACACTGATTCTTTAACCCAGCTAACGATTAAAACTAAGTGGAGTTTTAATGAATCTTTAATTAGATGGAAATGATCGAAAATGGAGTATCACCAGTTTTGCTCCAGGCGATAGTTAAATCTTTAATTAGATTTGAACGTGAAATGGTAATTGAATTTACCGATAACACTGTGGTGTTAGATATGAAGTATTACCAGTTTTACTTCATGGGATAAATAGGTTGGGATTGGGAAATTAAAACAAATGATTACTTCGGTAAGTTTCGTTAATCCCGACTAGTTGAATCGAAATTCAAAAGAAGATTAGAGAATAAATTCAAGAAATTTATCTTGGATAAAATTAATGGGAACCTTTCCCTTTGAATGTGAAATTTAGAAACTAACTGTCGGTTGGCCAAGCAGAATGGTTTTCTGGGTATTGATCTGATGTTGGTTTCGGCCTTCGGGGTTAATATTTGGGGAATTATTCTCTTGATTAATTTACGGTTAGTGACTAATGAATTGGAATGAGGCGTATGTTGTTTTTGTGTAACACTTATTTAAAATATACGCGAGTTATTCGGAAAAACCGGGTTTATCCCATTCTGAATAACTGATACGACGATAAGTCGAAGATGAAGACGGTGGTCGAAGACCAGAAGTCTTCACGTCGTTTGGGTGATTACTGATGATCTTGATTGGGCTGTACACCCAAGAAGATGGAAACAGTTGGTGATCGTCCAGACGTACTTGGAGATCGATGGATATGCGGGGTACTAGGTGCCTCCGGTTTCGTTCAGACCCAGAACGGACTTGTAAATGGATTGTGTGTCTGACATTGGATTTTAGTCCGTGTGATTGATCTCTATTAAATATATATCTGTTTGGCGGCGGAGAATTTATTCTCTTGCTTAACGCCCTTCTCTGAGACGTACGAGCTCAGGGGTTATATATTGATGGATATCAATCGCATGGAGTGAATTGCCTGTGTGGCATGCCTAAGTGGCAATTGATCGAGGCTTCTGTTGAAAAGCAAAGTCTTGTGGTGATGATCAAAGCACGGCCTTTGTGGCGTAGCTTTGTGTAACGTTTACTTCGCGAGTTTCACACCCGGTATGAACCAAAAACGGGAGACGGACCTCAGGGAGGGCCTGCGTTTCCTCCTAGCTGGAAGTGGCGTCAGTGGTTTTACACGCCCTGACGAGTTTGACTTATGTGGTTGTTGCTGTTGCGAGGCGCCTCGGTTAGATCGGACGATCCGGGTCCGATGGAGTCATTCGTTGGCTCGCTTACGCCCCAAAGGGCGGCGAAACGCAGTGTTCAGGATTTAAGTTTAATCCACATCGGTGGACCGGCCCTGTCGCTCCAAGGGTCGATGCGTTCTGATCCTGAGACTCGGGCTAGGCAGTCTCGAATCGGTAGAGGACTATCTTTTGCCTCGGTTCATAGACGGAAATCCAATTTCCAAATACGTGACATTTGCGGTTTTATTTGTAGAGCCTAGTATGGCGACATAGTGGGATGGGGCGCTCATGCCGCCTATGATTGATACTTATGATTTGAAGTTGTTTTATACACTATGCACTTATAATAGTATCAAACGATTTGTTTTAACCGTATCAAGCATTCTTTGGCTGTTATAAGGGAAAACCCTATCCTCGGCTGCGTTGCATTGTGTGATGGGACCTGGGTCTTATAACAGCTTCATTTTTCTTTATTTAGCATTGCGCTGTTTGTTTTATGCACTGGTATTCTTGGGAGGAAACCCGTTCCGTGTTATACGGCGTGGTCCCTTGATTTACCTATCTTTAAAATAAAGATTAATAACTGTTTTAGTTCTCACACTAGTCCCACGACTGACCTGGAGTTTATTGTTTTAACCTAAACTCTGGGTGCCCTTATTTTGACACGGGCAGCTAGTAGTTTTGGTTTTGCAGATTTATATTCACAGGATCCTGGTTTACAGCTGGAACGATATCCGGAAAGCTTTGTATCCGTATATCTCTTCTAGTTGTGTATTTTATTATTTTCCGCTGCAATGTATTTAAATGTAATTTAAATCTCTGATATTTCTGTGTAATATTTATTTGTTTGTACTCTATATATTCTTGTAATCTGATGCATTGTTGTAATATACAATGAAATGTTCTTCTGTATGCGTTCTATTTTGTCGTGTTCTCAACGATAGGGCGTTTCGAACGGCCTGGATCGGTTTAGCGACTGGTTCAGACCGAGCGAAATTCCTTGCCGTCACAGTTGGTATCAGAGCTTTGGTTTACAGAGCTCGAGAACAAGACACATTAGAACCTTACGAAAGAATTCATCAGATATTGGATTAGTAATATCCAATGGGAATGACTCGTTAGAGATGGGATCAGTAGTATCCTAGAACGAGTGTGAAGAGTAAATTTTCAAAGTGAAAACAATTTTGTTTTGAAAATTTAAATCAATTATTCGTATTTGATTATTTATTTATATGAATTTGGGCAATCCAGTATATAAAGATTTTGCATATATGTCTTGCAAACGTGTGTTCGAAGTTTTAATATATTGGGTAGATATAGAATCCCTCTAGTGCCCGGGAATAATTCTAGTGACGGGGCACCATCGCCAGTATTTATTTTCGAGCAACGAAAGTGAGATTTCTATATATTTCCTATTGACTGGTGTGAGAACCGAAATTAGATAGGGCTTATTGTTGTGATTTGGCATCAAAAATCTGATTTTTTGACTATATATCAAAGTTATGCATTTGAAAAGCTAATCAACTAATTGATTGATGTTTGTGTTGTTTGTTCATTTGTTTGCTAATTTTGAACCATTTAGCCTAATTGAATCAAATATTGAATTGTATTGAAAATTGGTCGCATTTGCTTGCATATACTTGCACTTACATTGAACAGGTCATAGCAAGGAGGCTAGAGCAGAGAATAAAATTTGTTTGCCCGACAAATAGGTACATGTTTACTACATAATTTACTGCTTTGTTTGGGTGATGATGATTTTATGAGCCTATTGGCTAGCCGCTTGGCTTTTTCTTTTTCTTTTTGAGATCTGAAGGACCGGGGAAGCTATTTGAAATTCCCCGATGCTCCCGGTGCAGGGGAGGTTATGGCGAAATTTTTCGAAAATTTAGGGTGTTAGCCAAATTTTTTGAAATTTTGAAAATTCTCAGAAACTGAAAAGTTGGAGGATGAAAGCCAGATCGAACATAGAGTTGATTAATCAAACCACTTTCGACTTTGTTCCTTTTTGGGGACGAAAAGTTTTAAGTGGGGGAGATTGTAATAACCCGGAAAATCTGGGCCAGTTTAAAATTTTTATTTTGGCAATTTTAGCGAATTTTGATTATTTAAAATGAATTATTTAAAATAATATCGACGAGAAATTTATTTTGAATATAATTCGAACGTATATATTCGTTTGAATCGTCGTTAGAATATAAATAATTATATATAATTATAAATAGAATTGAAAATGGCGTGGTAGTTCGATAATTCAATTTCAAACTTCAAATGAATGTACCGGGTGCAAAACAATCCGGATTTTAGTGAAACCAAAAATGATAGGATCTAATTGATAATATCTTTCTATCGAATCCGAAGAATCGAAATTTCATAGCGGGAATCAAAAGATATGTCCTGTTGAAAATTCTGAATAGTCGCTATGGAATTCAGGCCCTTAAAAATGGACATTTTGCAAATGACCTCGGATCTCGACGAAACCAGTTTTGTTGGGTCCGCAGTGTCAAATTATTGCTAGATTCCAAATTTCATAATTTTCTGAATCAATATGTGAGCGTGGCACAGTTAAACGCGTTTGACCAGTTTTAGTTGATTTTAATCGACTGGAAAATGGCCATTTTTCTAACGGTCTCAGAATTCGACGAAACTAGTTTTATTAGGACCGTATCGTCAATACGAAGCTAGAAAATATTTTTCTAGAATTTTTCTAGTTAGTATGTGACCCCGGTAAATTGAAATGTACGTTTAAAGTTCAATATAGTGATTTAAATGTAAATTTAACGGAAACTGATTGTAACGATCGAATCAGCTTGCGATACGTATCCCATTGTGTTCGGAATGGGGGCGAAACGCTATGGACGGCAGGCGGTGGGCCTCGTTTCGAAATCGAAGTAAAAAGTTACCTTTTTGAAATAATAAAAATAAATATATAATTAAATAAAAACCTAAATTCTCCCTTATACCCCCCCCCCCCCGATTCAGTTCAGAAATTAAAAAAAAGAAAAGAAAAGAAAAAAAACCGTCACTCCTATGAATCTCGAGCCGCCACCCTCATGAACCCTCCTCCGCCACCGCAGTCGAAGCGGCCCACCTCGCCTGACCGTCGCACCCCTCCAATCGCCCTCCATCCTCGCTAGCCCCTTCTGAAAACGCGAACCCTCCTTGAACCGCGAGTCGAACCCGTGCCGCAACCAATGGCCTGGCCTACCACCACCACTCATTCGAACCACCACCAGTACGTGACAACACCATGCCTGCGCCACCCCCAGAGCGACATTTCCCCCTCTGACGCTGTGAGTTTTTTTATTTTATTATTATTATTTTTGGTTTTTTTTTCTTTGATGATTTTATAGTAAGTAAATTATAAATATAAATTTAGTTTTTACTTATAAAGTATAGGTAAAGAGATGATTTTTAATTTAGAAAAGTTTTGATTTTTAGAAGTATAAAGATACAATTTTTGTTGAACAAAAATGTGATTTCTTTTGTAAATATAAAAATGTGATTTTTAGGTATGAAGAACCGTTATAAAAACATAATCTTTATATATGTTGTAGTGCTAGAAGGATACAATTGTTATTAATAATAGAAATGTAATTTTATATTATAGAGATAATAAAAATATGATTTTTATATATATAACTTCGAAATAAAATTATGATTTTTATATATAGAACTTCGAAATAAAAATAGAATTTTTATATATAGAACTTCGAAATAAAAATAGAATTTTTATATAATGAACTTCGAAATAAAAATAGAATTTTTATATAATGAACTTCGAAATAAAAATAGAATTTTTATATAATGAACTTCGAAATAAAAATAGAATTTTTATATATTAAACATCGAGGTAAAAATATGATTTTTATATATTGAATAACATAGTAAAAATTCGATTTTTACATATGTAGAGAATACGGGCAACAAAGCGACAAAGGAGAGATTGGCGAAGATTTTATGCAAGGAAGTGCCGTGGAGCTTGGATAGCTATAGGTGAGAATTTCTCACCTTTCAATTTATTTTTCTAGTTATATATATATACTAGGATGCAGACGGTGCTTAGTAGCACCCGACACAATCGTCCACAGACCATGGACTTGTTTGTTTGGCTGTGTTGTTAGTTAGATTGTTTGAGTTGATTTGAATTGTTTGGTGAAATGAAATTGATATGATTGATGTGTGAATGGCGTGGGCCTTCACTAGACCGGGGATAAGGCTAGGCCTCGTCCCGTTTCTAGTATCGTGCCGTTATGCCGCCAAAATTTTCTAAAATGTGTTAGAAAAATAAAAATATCATTTTATTTAAAGAATGAACTTAATAGAAATTCATATGTTGGAATAAAATGTTTTATCGTTAAAAATATAATTTTTAACGTGAATGTGAATAAATAAATATTCATTTACAAACCAGACGGTTTGTTTATGTACACCTATTTGAAGGACATTGATTGGGACGATAAATTTTACACATCGCCCAACTGCACGAATAAAATATTTGTTTGATTGTTTGAAACCCCACACGGGTGTTGGGATGAAACTTGAAGTTCACTCATCCTGATTGATTAAATATGTCGATCGATTGATTGACAAGCTGCTATAAGCGTTAAATGTCTATATTTGATGCTTATACAGGGTAGTGCACTTTGGTTGATGGTTGATTATTTTTCAATGCTATTATATACATGTGTTGTATGATAATCCATATAATTAACATTATATGGTGATTGATTGGGCCTCATTCCAATTTAGAAAATTAAGAATATTATAAAATAACGGTTCATGTGTTGACAGTACTCATCCATTGAGATTGGTCATGTGTTGAACGAAATATTTTAATAATAAAATTTACATCTTTATCAATATAAAATAACGGTTCATGTGTTGACAGTACTCATCCATTGAGATTGGTCATGTGTTGAACGAAATATTTTGATAATAACAACTATTTTGAAAAAGAAATATTTGAAATAAAATATTTGAAATAGAAATTTATGAAGCCGTGTTGATTAGATTGACGCCATTTTGACGTAAACGATATTTATGTCGATTTTATTCATTTTGAAATGAATTGAATATAAAACGATTTCGAAATGAATTGAATATATAACGACTTCGAAATGAATTGAATATATAACGATTTCGAAATGAATTGAATATATAACGATTTCGAAATGAATTGAATATATAACGATGTCGAAATGAATTGAATATATAACGATTTCGAAATGAATTGAATTGAAAACGAATTCAAATTGAATTGAAAGCGAATTGAAATGAATTCAAATTGAATTGAAATTTGAATTGAATAGAAATGAATTTTAAAACGAATTTATAAAGAAGAATTCAATTTTGCTTTGAATTGAAATGGAAGTTGAAATTGCTTTTGAAACGAATTTAAAACTATTTATATAATTCGTTTTAAATAGAAATCGACGAAATATATATTATATATATTATATATATAATATAATGGCCTGAATAGAACGCGCCGCGCCACGGCAGTTCGTAAATTTTGACCATTTATTTCAAACGGACATTACGGGAGATCCGACCGTCGGATTCTCCTAAAACCGGAACCGTTGGGTTCGTATCGAAAAGAGCTTTCTAACGAATATTAGAAATTTGAAATCTAACGGTTGGATTTGGAGTTATGTCCAAATCAAATTCGAAAAAGGTCGCTGTAAGTGCAGTTCGATGGCCATTGATGGAAATCGACTGTACGGGCCTTGATAAAATTATTAAAAATAGTAATAATTTATGTAAAATCATAAGAAATGATTTAGAAAAAATTGGGATGAAAAACTCCATATTTGAAAAGATAAAAATAGATTTTTATCGAAATGAACTAGTTTTGAACTAGAAACATAATTCTATTTATTTTTAAATAAATAAATTGAATTTGAAAAGGGTTCTAAAAATAACCAGAATTTCCAATGATTGCATTGGAGTGGATTTGAATCGAAATTGTCTTCGGAATATTTTGATGTTGGAATTCGTGATTATACGGATGTTGTTATGGAAATTTGAAAGATATATATTTATATCGTTATTTCCAATACGACATTTGTTAATCGTAGAATTTGATATTGAATATGAGCCGATATATTTTCTATTCAGAACCTTATATTGAATATCAAATGTGATTTGGGTTTGTCGTGAATGGTGTCTTCACTAACACTGTTCTTGAACCCAGTTGAGAAAAGATTAAACCTTTTTATTTAGATTTAATGAAGTGTACCAATTAAACAATATTTAATTGGAATAGAATTGATATTGATTTTTGGGTTTATCGTGGACAGTGTTTTAAATAACACTTGTTCTTTAACCCGATAATTAATGGAATGATATTTTGGGTTTACCGTGAACCGTGTTTTAAATGACACTGATTCTTTAACCCAGCTAACGATTAAAACTAAGTGGAGTTTTAATGAATCTTTAATTAGATGGAAATGATCGAAAATGGAGTATCACCAGTTTTGCTCCAGGCGATAGTTAAATCTTTAATTAGATTTGAACGTGAAATGGTAATTGAATTTACCGATAACACTGTGGTGTTAGATATGAAGTATTACCAGTTTTACTTCATGGGATAAATAGGTTGGGATTGGGAAATTAAAACAAATGATTACTTCGGTAAGTTTCGTTAATCCCGACTAGTTGAATCGAAATTCAAAAGAAGATTAGAGAATAAATTCAAGAAATTTATCTTGGATAAAATTAATGGGAACCTTTCCCTATGAATGTGAAATTTAGAAACTAACTGTCGGTTGGCCAAGCAGAATGGTTTTCTGGGTATTGATCTGATGTTGGTTTCGGCCTTCGGGGTTAATATTTGGGGAATTATTCTCTTGATTAATTTACGGTTAGTGACTAATGAATTGGAATGAGGCGTATGTTGTGTTTGTGTAACACTTATTTAAAATATACGCGAGTTATTCGGAAAGACCGGGTTTATCCCATTCTGAATAACTGATACGACGATAAGTCGAAGATGAAGACGGTGGTCGAAGACCAGAAGTCTTCACGTCGTTTGGGTGATTACTGATGATCTTGATTGGGCTGTACACCCAAGAAGATGGAAACAGTTGGTGATCGTCCAGACGTACTTGGAGATCGATGGATATGCGGGGTACTAGGTGCCTCCGGTTTCGTTCAGACCCAGAACGGACTTGTAAATGGATTGTGTGTCTGACATTGGATTTTAGTCCGTGTGATTGATCTCTATTAAATATATATCTGTTTGGCGGCGGAGAATTTATTCTCTTGCTTAACGCCCTTCTCTGAGACGTACGAGCTCAGGGGTTATATATTGATGGATATCAATCGCATGGAGTGAATTGCCTGTGTGGCATGCCTAAGTGGCAATTGATCGAGGCTTCTGTTGAAAAGCAAAGTCTTGTGGTGATGATCAAAGCACGGCCTTTGTGGCGTAGCTTTATGTAACGTTTACTTCGCGAGTTTCACACCCGGTATGAACCAAAAACGGGAGACGGACCTCAGGGAGGGCCTGCGTTTCCTCCTAGCTAGAAGTGGCGTCAGTGGTTTTACACGCCCTGACGAGTTTGACTTATGTGGTTGTTGCTGTTGCGAGGCGCCTCGGTTAGATCGGACGATCCGGGTCCGATGGAGTCATTCGTTGGCTCGCTTACGCCCCAAAGGGCGGCGAAACGCAGTGTTCAGGATTTAAGTTTAATCCACATCGGTGGACCGGCCCTGTCGCTCCAAGGGACGATGCGTTCTGATCCTGAGACTCGGGCTAGGCAGTCTCGAATCGGTAGAGGACTATCTTTTGCCTCGGTTCATAAACGGAAATCCAATTTCCAAATACGTGACATTTGCGGTTTTATTTGTAGAGCCTAGTATGGCGACATAGTGGGATGGGGCGCTCATGCCGCCTATGATTGATACTTATGATTTGAAGTTGTTTTATACACTATGCACTTATAATAGTATCAAACGATTTGTTTTAACCGTATCAAGCATTCTTTGGCTGTTATAAGGGAAAACCCTATCCTCGGCTGCGTTGCATTGTGTGATGGGACCTGGGTCTTATAACAGCTTCATTTTTCTTTATTTAGCATTGCGCTGTTTGTTTTATGCACTGATATTCTTGGGAGGAAACCCGTTCCGTGTTATATGGCGTGGTCCCTTGATTTACCTATCTTTAAAATAAAGATTAATAACTGTTTTAGTTCTCACACCAGTCCCATGACTGACCTGGAGTTTATTGTTTTAACCTAAACTCTGGGTGCCCTTATTTTGACACGGGCAGCTAGTAGTTTTGGTTTTACAGATTTATATTCACAGGATCCTGGTTTACAGCTGGAACGATATTCAGAAAGCTTTGTATCCGTATATCTCTTCTAGTTGTGTATTTTATTATTTTCCGCTGCAATGTATTTAAATGTAATTTAAATCTTTGATATTTCTGTGTAATATTTATTTGTTTGTACTCTGTATATTCTTGTAATCTGATGCATTGTTGTAATATACAATGAAATGTTCTTCTGTATGCGTTCTATTTTGTCGTGTTCTCAATGATAGGGCGTTTCGAACAGCCTGGATCGGTTTAGCGACTGGTTCAGACCAAGCGAAATTCCTTGCCGTCACAGTTGTACTCTGCGATGTTATTGTATTCATACTGTTTGTATTTCAAAGGTTATGTTATATTTTGTTCGTTCCACTGTGAGATTCGTGTTTATTCTGATGATGATGTTCTTCTTCTTCTTCTATTCTAATAGTTCTATCTTATCTATCCTCACCCTCTATCTTCTTTCTATTAATTTCTTGAATTTCCAGTGCAATTTAGGGTTGGACTTGGGTTATTTGGTCAGCTCAAATTGGACCGGATTTTCGGGTCATTACAGGGCCATCTCCATCCCAAAAGAAAATCAAACAGCCAAGCAGCTTGCCAATCCGGCTCATAAATCTTATATCCAATAGAAATATAAACTTATACCTTTTATCGACATATCATTATATCCTTTCCACCTGTTATCAATTCAGTGGATACAAGGGTCATCCCAATCAAATTCCAATCTGCTTTTTTCCACAACACAACCATTCGCTTATATCCGAGCCAAATATCATTTCAACTCGTGTTTCTTCTCGATTCTTGACTCTTAACTTGATTATCCCATTACACTTCAAATTTGAATCTCACAATCCAATTTGTCTTGATATCATTCTAATTCAATCTCGGTTACCACTTTACTGGCTTTACTTTAATTCAATTTTGCTTTCACAAATTTCTGTTAAATTTGTTTTTAATTCAAACAGCCTTTCCCTAGGAGTTTTTAAACAGTTTACTCTTTTCAAAAATCAAATTTTCCTTTTGAACATGTCATTGAGCCCTTAATTAGTATTCCATTTGTTAAATCACTTCTCTATTTCTTTATCAATATTTGTTAAATAAATATTTTCAATAATCATATTGGCCTTTTATGTTATTTGGAAAACAATTCCGAATATCGCCTTCCTTTATTTTCTATACTTTAGAAAATATATGCTATTTATAATTGGAAAATATTCCAATTACTTATCTCTTTTCCGAACTCAATTATTTCTATACTTAGGAAATATTATTTATTATATTTCCAAGCTTACACTTATTTGGGTTAAAACGGATGTTGTGTAAAACATCGTTACGACAACCCAAATACTATGTTCAACTAACTCTTATTCAACATTGATCTTCGAGCCTGAAATCTTACTATTTATTTGTTAATAATGAAATCAATCAAGGTGGGGTATAACTACCTCTCAGACCTTGACTGAATAACATTTATAATGTCAAAATAGATATGACTACTTACTCGAATAATCAATACCATACAACTACTTATTCACTTTTAAACACGTATACGCTCCCTCTTTCTATTCTTACTAGATTTTATTCTTAGTCTTCCTTTTCGATTTTACTATTCTATTTCTAAGTTCGTTTTCTTATCGACTTCTATATATATATATCGATATGTTGATTTCTAACTATCAAATTATCTTAAAAATATTCTAACTCCATAAATTTCCGGAAAAATTCGCCATAACCTCCTTTGTACCAGGAGCATCGGAATATTTCAAATAGCCTCCCATGTATATTTATACGACGCATAAAATCTCATATATGAATTAAATACATACCTTTTCGTCGAGCATTCTATTTATATACCTTCATACCTTATCCATACCTATCTCATGTATATTTATACCTGCGCAATCTATTTTAACTATACCTGAACGTTTTAACTCAATTCGTTAATTAATTTGTTAATTAACACTTTAGTCTATTTCACTTTTATATTTGAACATGACATGTTCAAATATTTTTAACTTGCTTATTAACTAATTTGAATCCAAATTTCAAATTTTAGTTCTATGTTCGATTTTGAATATTCATTTACAAATCCATTTCACCTTTCAAAGTTAAACTTTAAATTCAAAACTCGATTAACTAATTCCTCTTCGACTTAGTTAGTTCTATTCAATTTCTATTCAAATTTTATATCACTTCTATTATTCAAGTCTATATATCAAATTCTATTCAAATTCTATAGTTTAAATTCCATTTGAATTCTATATTCAAATTCTATATATTCGAATTCTATATTTTAATTCCATTTGAATTCTATATTCAAATTCCATTTGAATTTCTATATTCAATTTCTATTTCAGTTCCATTGAATTTCATATATTCAAACTCCCTTTGAATTTCTATATTCAATTTCTGTTTCATTTCTCTTTATTCAAATTCTATATTCAAAACTATTCGAAAACTCTTTGTTCAAATTCTATATTCAAATCTATTCGAATTCTCTTTATTCAAATTCTATATTCAAATCTATATTATAAATCCCATTTTGAAATTCAACACAACTTGTCTTTCCCAAAACAAATTCAAAACAGTATCTCTGGTAGTAATTCGTCACTTACAACTTGAAAAAGAATACTGATGATGCAACTGTCATCATCAGAATCTATTTTCCAGCGATCGAAGTGAGTTCAATACTATAAAACCATATCTAAACATTTCCACTTTGAAATTCATTTCAAAAATATAATTCACACTGCTTGTAAAACAATTTAAAATCTCCCAGGATCTTAAATTTTCCTTACTTTTAATCCAAATCCATTTACAAACACTTATCCAATTTTCCCAAATTTTAATTCAATTTCTGGTTTAAATTCCAGATTTAACTCATCTGATTTCACGTATTTCACTTATATGAATTCTGATTGGTTATTTACATAACCATTTAATTTATAATCTTACTCGATTATAATAACAACCAATATATCCAATAAATTATAAATTTTTATGTATATATCTTCTCTATATCAAGATATACCTTGGGTAAACTTATTTTAATTTACCCTCTTTTCAAAACATATCGTGTCGACCCATCATATTCGAGTGTTTAGTAACTCCTACTGATACAGTGGATCAAACTGATCGACCAGAACTCATAAACAACTCAACCAATAAATCTTCACAATATAAAACAATTTTTTTATATCAATAACAAATACGTTCACTCGTATATATACACTCAACTCAATCTAGGATATTACTAACCCTATCTCTACTGAGTCACGCCATAGAGCCAAGGTAATTCTTAACTTGACCTTATGATCTGATACCAACTGTAATGACCCGAAAATCCGGTCCAATTTGAGCTGACCAAAACACAAGTCCAACCCCAAATTAAACTGAAAATCAGGAAATTAATAGAAAGAAAATAGAGGGTGAGAATAGAAAAGATAGAAACTTAGAATAGAAGAAGAAGAACACAACATCAGAGTAACACGAACCTCACAGCGGAACGAATAACATATAATATATATAACATAACTTGAAATATACATTTGTACTTAAATATACATCATTATCAAAGTACAACACTTACAATACAACGGAAATAACTATAGCTATATGATCCTGAAGCCTCCTGCTCCAGCTCTTCAAGTGTATCTGTAAAATTCCTGACTACTTGACTGCCCGTACAAATTTAGGCACCCAAGAGTTTAGGGAAAACAAAAACAAAATAAACTCTGGGTCAATCATGGGACTGGTGTGAGTAAAACAGTTTAAAACAGTTCAAGCAGGTGATCGATATCTCATAAGACCACACCGTATAACGGAACGAGTTTTTCCCTTATGAGAATCCAAATTATCTTTATATCAAAAACCTTTTGATATTATAATAATGTCAATCAACCACAATAATAATAATAATCTAGTAGAACGCTTTCATCTCACGTTCTACATATATAATATAGAATCAAAACTGCAAGCATGTATTGGGTAACGGATTTACAACTATGACAAGGTATGGAACCACCTTTCGCTAGTGTACCTCTAGAAAGGAATACACTAGGTTCAACAAGAACATCTTGCAACCCGGCCACACATGACCGACCACTCATTTCGCTTGAGTGTATCGAATGTATATCACCAACGGTTGGGATCAACAACTATTTCCCGAATAGGACAACATCAACAATAGATTTTTAGAAGTAAATGAAACTCTAGATCAGGTGATTATACACCCTACTTCGGTGCGACCGACTTAGCCATGCTGCCTGCCAGATTTCTGTCATTTACCGGATGTGAGGCTAGAAGCTACGCTTTATCATCACACCAGATTCACTTTGAATGCCACATCGTCAAATCCATCTAATCACCGATTGACGTCCTCAACCATGCATTATGTGTTAGCTAAAAGAAGTTTCCTTCTCCGCTTCCACTCTTGGTACGGTTAGAGAAATCAATATACGTGATCGTCTGGAAATACTCTGTCAGACATCCGTCCATACAAGTCATCCAGGAACAGGATGAACCGAAGGCACTATTCTGTAAATAGGATAGCCCTTGCATAACTCCGTCTTCAATTTCCTTTGGCATATATGATTCGCAACGCTTATGCCAATACAGAGTGGTTCTTTGGATAATAATCCAACCGGTCTCTCCATATTAAAAACGTTAAAATGGTCAAAACTTCGATAGTCTGTTATTTAAATATCGAAGAAGAATAGGTGTGCGAACAACGATATTATTTCCAAATGGAAATTTATATCGATCAAACATCATTCAACATTTATCCCTTTATTTCATTAATTTACTTATCTCCTGTTTCCTTATATTCAATATTTCTTATTTTCTAAATTTGGAAAATATACGTTATTAACAATGGAAAACATTTCCATTTCTTGTTTTCCTTATTAGAAAACATTTCTTGTTTCTTATTTGGAAAACATTTCCAAAGCTTCTTCATTGGACTTAGACAGATGTTTAAACAAACCACTGTGATGCCAACTCAAACCATTTCCTTTCATTACTAAATTCACTTTACCATCCTTTACTACCGAACCTTAACCGTTCCTTAGTTAAATACGAAGCCAATCAAGTTGGGGTAGAACTACCTCTCAGACCTTAACTGAACAACATTTCTAACTTTGAAATAGGCAAAGTTCACTTTATATTTCTTTAACTAATTCCTTACTTAACCCTCCTTCGAATCATCTCTTATTCGATAATTCTTTCCTTCGAATAAGGTATATTCGATACTCTATTCAATTTACTCTATTCGATTGACCCTTATCAATTAACTCTATTGGACTAACGCAATTGGATTAACTCTATTGGACTAACGCTATTGATTTACTCATTTCACTTAACTCCTTTCGAATAAACTATATTCGATAAAACCTTCAACTCTATTCGAATAAACTATATTTGATTAACTCAATTAATTCTATTCGAATAAACTATATTCGATTAACTCCTTTTACTTTCTATTCGAATAAACTATATTCGATAAGTCCTTTTACTTTATTCGAATAAACTATATTCGATAACTATTTTACTTTATTCAAATCACTAATATTCGATAACTCCACTTGAATAACTCTAGTTCGATTTACTCTAACTAATTAACTCTAAATGGTTTAACTCTAACTGGTTTAACTCTAACTGGTTTAACCCTAACTAGTTAACTCTAATTGATTAACTCTAACTAGTTTAACTCTAATTGGTTTAACTCTAATTGGTTAACTCTAACTGGTTAACTCTAATTCGAATAACTCTAACTAGTTTAACTCTAACTGATTAACTCTAACCGGTTTAACTCTAACTGGTTAACTCTAATTCGAATAACTCTAACTGGTTTAACTCTAACTGGTTAACTCTAATTCGAATAACTCTAACTGGTTTAACTCTAACTGGTTTAACTTTAACTGGTTAACTCTATTTCGAATAACAAATATTCGATTAACTCTATTCAACTAACTCGACTCGACTAACCCTTTTCGAATAACTAATTCGATTTACTAACTTTCGAATACCATATTCTATTTAACTCCTTTATTCGCTTTATAAAGATTTCCCTTTTAACAACGTTTATTCATTTTAAAGATTTACTTTTAGTAATGGTTCTCCACTTTAAAAATGTTTTCCTCTTTATAACAGTTTCCTTTTTATAACGTTTATTCATTTTCTAAATATCTCCTATTTATAAATATTCCAATTTATAAATATTTCTTATTTATAAATATTCCATTTATAAATATTTTATTTTCAAATATCACTTTGAAAATATTCCCTTATTAACATTTCGGTATGTTATGGTATTCAACATATCAAATCACGATGATCAGTATCGTTCAAACACATATAATCGACAACAGATTATATATCACATCATATATCACAATATATGAAAAAAAGTAGAATAAATGTTGAGGAATCTAGTCGGATCCCTCCAACCTGTTTCCCTGCATCACAGATGTTAATCAATATAGATAACATCACTTTTCAGTTCCATATGATATATTATGTTTAATAGAATCAATATAGAAATTCAACTAACTGACTAGCAGTTCAATCAAACAGTCAACACACAGTCAATCAACCAATATTTAACAGTTCTAAAAATACAACATGAAATTATGAACTGTTCAGAGTTGGTGAGATTTACTCACATTGGACTATCATCGTTAATTAACGATAATTGTCGTTGATTCAGATTGGACAATTTATTTTGCTATAAATTGTAACGAGCTCCGATGGACTTCCAGTCAGTTCCGTGACGTAGTCACCGTCCATACGATCTTATTGGATCCAGTTTTGTCCAATTCCGATCATGTATGAAGAAGTTATGATTTGTTAAGTTAATACACTATTTTTCTTTTATGTAAAACTTGAATATATTATACCGGGCTTTACCATCATTCATTGGCCCATTACCCGAAATCCCATTTTGTATTTTCTGGCCCATCCTTTTCTTCAATGCTCAAACCTTCTTGGCCTTTCCCTTTTCTTTCCCGTAATACTTCTCAGCCTAACAAAACAACCCGCTTCCCTTTCTTCCCTAACTCCACCGTAAACTCCTGTTACAATCCCACCTTTACACCGACTTCTCCAAACCAAATCTCCACCTCGTTTTGCCGAACGGAAACCAACCGTGACTCCCCCTTCGTGACCTCCTTCCGCCTACCACCACCAACAGAAGCTCGCTCCCCTGATTCCCTCCACGTTGCTCAGCCTCACCCTCCAGCTACAGAAATCAATCGAACGCTACTTTCATCGATTCCTCCAAAACCTTCAATACAACCTCCAATCAACCTCTAAACCCCATAATCAACACCAATTCGTGGATTAAAGCCTCAAAGCTCAGAACGATTTAACCCTAGTCCGCGTATGACTCAGGGCAGCGAACGATAGGTGATTCGAATGCCCCAAAAATGCTATTGAATCGATGAGAATCACTGAGGGAATTTGAATATACACTTGATTGGATTTATTGATTTTGTTATGAATTGATGTGGATTTTTCAATACCCGATTTGGGTTTTCAAAAGAATATGGTGGCGGCCAAGAACGCGTTGACAAACAGAAGAACGTTTTAGGGTTAAGGGGTGAGTGAGGGTACTATATAGAGAAGTTATAATAATTTTATATTTATTTATTACCATACGCTCTTGTATTTATCCTTCTAAAAATTCCTACGGTCACGTATTATACCCAAAAATCATGAAAATTGACATACACCTTCAGTTCGACATTACGGTCCCAACGAAACTGGTTTCATCGAATTCAGACTCTGTATGCTCACACAGCGTATTTTTAGCTGTCAAAATACCAACTCTTTTTCACTCTAAAAATCTGTACGGCCATACAGTGACTCTAAAAATCACGGAAATGGAAATCTAACAATAATTCAACACTGCGGATCCAACAAAACTAGTTTCGTCTAATTCCGACTTCGTTTGCAAAAATGGCTATTTTTAAAGCTCTGGATGACCCATTTAAATGTATAAATATATTTAAATATAATTAAATTAAATAAAAATAAATTTATATTATTGTATATATTCACAGTGGAATACCATACAACTTCAGAAAAACTTTATATGGATTCTAACTCGATATTACAAATCTGGGTCAACCTGATATTCAATTTATATTGAAATTCCTTTTTAAAATATAAATAATTCCTTTATAAATTATAAAGGAATTCCATAGGGACTTTTCTAAAATTTGATTTGGACATAAATCAAAATCTACAGAACGAAATCCCGATTTTTCTCTTCCATTAGAAAGATATACTCCACCAGCTCCACACGTTTCTTGCTTCACAGAAATCCAGCTTAAAACGAATCTTGTACATTCAATTAATGTTCATATCGCCAAATTATGAACTGCAGCGCCATTTCAAGCTCGATTTTAATTATATTATAACTCTACGTTCAAACTGTCGTTTATATAATATATTTGTTATTCAAATTCAATTCTAAACTGAATTAAATATCATAGATGATCCAGTTCACACCATATCGCCATTTCAGCCAATTCTACTTATTTCAGAATTTAAATATATTATTAAATTTTTATTTTAAATTAAATATTCACCATTATTTAATTAAACCACCATTTAATTCACTATATCACTATTTTTATAATTAAATAAATTAATTATAATACCTCTGTCAATGCGGGTCATTACAGGAGGGGAAAATTTGATACGCATTTCATACAGTCCAAAGCCGTATCAAATTAATTGATCCAGGGCTTCGTCGATGGATGGTCAGATTAAGGGTCTTTGGGGGTGGTGAAGATCGCAAAATGTAGTTTGAGATGGCTTTAAGCACTATCAAATTTGATATGACTTATAGCCAAATTGTATATTTGCATCCCTATGTGCCAAATTCGCTGATATGGTGTAGTGGGATCTGAAAATGTGAATACAAAAATAACATACAACAACAATTCATGATTTATCATTTCAAAATGATACCAAGTAGAAGTAAGTGGAAAAAGTCAAACTGGACACACAAGTGCATAGCCCAAAACAGCAAAGTACAACAATAAAAAGGAGGCAAGAACGGGTAAATGTGGGTCAGCACACACAGGTGCAACATAAGATGCAGTATACATGGGTGCATAAGAAAGCAGGAAAAACAAACCAAAAGCTCAAGTACTGTATACATTTCGATTTGTACAAATATAGCACCAACTCTTATTAAATGGGTCAAAAACATATGGATAATAGCGCATGCATCGGTTATGGTTTAAAGGCCATCTTATTTATGTACAGGGTCACTGCATCAAGATCAAGTAAACAAGCACACAAGACAGTGGCCAATACATGTGTAACAATTGGCTGTAACATTTCAGTTTAGCACACAGTAGAGCAACATATGTACAATAGAGTATCTAGCAGGCAAAGCAACAAGGCAATATACATGCTCAAGAGAAAAGGCAACCTAAGTGTGCACTACAATGACACATACATATATACACACACACTTGTGTATGTGTGTCTATATATATGCATTCATGCATATACAGTCATGAAATGTCATGGCAGAGTAAGATTTAAGTGCCAAAACAATGCGCGAATAATTTCATGAAAATTCTAAATTCACTCAATCAAAAAGTATTGAAAGAAATAAATGTGCATTTCTTGGAAAATGATGTAATCGGCAAGAATGAAATGTGATTTCCAGAAATGATCAAATATCAAATCTGCTGCATTTGGCAAGCTTAGAATTCTTCTAGAAATCATCAAGTTAATACTCAGAAAACATTCACGGAATGGACAATGGGAAACTACAAGATATACAAAGCAATTCAATGCCATAAAAGTCAAGAAAATTAATCACACAATAATCAAAAGCCAAGTCATTATGAAATCAGAGGAAATCTAGGTTTCTTAACTCTATAAATATACATGCAATTCATTGTAGGCATTATCAAAACAAAGCAACAAATTTGAGAGCATGAGAAAATCAAATCAGCGTACTCATAACATTTATAGGAGTTTCGATCTACAACCAAGACCAAATCGGTGGACTAGAGACCAATAAGGAATGCAAGCCATCAGAGAATATTCTCCAAATTATCAAGAGTCGCAATTTGGGAAACACAACCCTAAATTCAATTTCGGCTACCATTATTTTGAAGCCAATAATATTTCAAGAGAAATAAGAGGAGGCCGACTACTTTAATTTACAAAAGGGTTTTGTTGTTTTTTATTTTAAGTGATTTTATTTTTACCAACATAATATAGGTTTTCTAGTCTTCTTTAAACTAGGGTTTACAACTTTGTAATTCGGGGAAAATTTGATCTTGAGGATAAAGATCAGTGCAGGGATTTGAGCGTAGGATTAGAAGAATTGAGAGTGGGTGTCGCAAGTTTACAGGGTATTTATAAGCGTAGAGATTGTTTTAATTCTAGTAGAAACCTTAGGCAATGCAACAGTAGGTAGAGGTTTGCGGAAACTAGGTATGTCATTTACTTTCTGTATTTATTTACTCTATTGTTATTTGTGTTGTGTTAATTTTTATATTCCTCAAAACTGCAATAAACCATATTCACCCCACCCCTCCTCTAGGGTCAATCTAGATCCTACAAGTGGTATCAGAGCAGGTATTTTATTAACTCTAGAGTCATTGTTTTCCCTAGTTGTCAGTTTAGCGAGAGTCAATCCAGTAATATTCCAATTACTTTCAACGGAACAGATTTTTTAAATTGAAATAAAAAATTGAATTCTATTTAAAATCTATTAATACTAAATATTGAAGTATTATTGAAAATATGGGAGATATGATAGATAAGAGAAACAAAGTTATCAATGCTCGTGCTATGCATATTATTGGTTGTTATCTTAGTATTTGTCTCCCATTTTTTAACAGCGCAGGATATCTGGAAAACTCTCAATGCAAAGTATGGATGAAAAGACAACAAAAGCTCAAAACCCTCAAAGGCAAACCTAAACTAAGAACTATGCTTAATAGGTTTACAGATGAAAATTCAGTAAGATTAGATGATGGAGACTCAACGGATGATGATACAGACAATGAAGACTTTTCATATGAAGATTTAATTCATCTTTATAATGATTTAACAAATGCATTGATAGTTTCAAATCTAAAAATAAAACAATGAAACCTGAAAAACTTTAATTGATCACCAAAAACAATATTTTGGAATTAAAGATTGAAAACATCAAGAAATTTTCACACTTCGATTGCAAGAATTGTTTCAATCTAAAAAATGATTTATCTCATCTCAATGAAAATATTCAAAAGCTTGAAAAGGAAGTTCTGATTTTAAAAGAAAACAATATTGTGCTAAAAAGTAAAAAACAACATTTTGCTGAAGGAGTTGGAAAATTTTAAGGTGAATAAAATTTCCAGAAATAAAATTGTTAAGAAACAAAAGTTGCTGTAAACCGAATCGATTTTGAATTAGCTTGAGAAACAAATTGAAAAATTCAAGAAATTTGAAAAGAAATGAATCTGGAAAACAGAAATGTTTTGAAAATGAAATTTCTGAGTCTAAGGCCAAAATTGAAAAACATGAAAATGAAAATTTAGCCTTAAAACAAAAAGATGCCGAGAAAGATTTTTTTTACATGGATCGATAATCGAAGCTTGTAAATGAGAATAACTTGTTGAAATTCAAAGTCAATGATTTTGAATTGAAATTTAGAAAAGTTTCAAATAGTCAAAATTCTCTGAATTCATTATTGAATGGTAATCCCAGATTTGAAAATAAGAAAGGACTAGGGTTTGAAAGTTCATTTGAAAAACAAAATTCTCGAATTCCTGAAGTTGTTCAATTCAAGGAAAATCTAGTCAAATTAAAGTCAAATTAAACATTGGTTCAATAACAATCCATGTACACAAATGAGGTTCCCAAAATTTACAAATTCAGTTGTGACTAAAACTAAACAAGTTTGTATTCCTAAGAGCACAATGGTTAATTCAGATGGGTTGTTATTTAAATAGGTTTGGGTACCAAAAGTCACATACATAGTCAAGAGTGGTTTTACAAATTTTATTAGACCACTCGATCCCTTAAATACTTTGGTACCCGAGGTTGGATGAGGAACGACTTTCAAGAAGAATCTAATATTGTTCCATATTTGAATTAAATCTATCTGATATATGTTCGTTAGCCAATAGCGATGAGTTAGGGACCCATAACGCCAATGGTAATTCAGGTATGATCTCTAAACTCATTTTTTGTTTATATACTAATTTTTTATTCTTCCTTTCTATTCCTCCTTCTTTTTTTTCTTTTTTCATACTTCTGTTTATGCTTATTTGTATTGACACTGCCACAATATTTTCTTACACTTCTTGCGCTTTCTAACTTCAAATTGCAATATTCATGATTTTTGAAAATTAGATTTATTTATTTAAAACTCTCATGTTTTGATGATTTCTATATTGTGAATTCAAATTTGTAAATATTTGCAATTATTTTGAAGTTTAATTTTTTGATTGATTCCTGAATTCCTAATAGTGCTAAAGCATTCCTATCATATTCTGAACACTATTGCTTAGAATTCTAAATTTGTTTTGATGATCTGAAAAGGTATTGAAATTACTCAAAACTTTGTTGTTTTTGAGTTGCTTCTAATTAAACTTTGAAAGTCTTGAAAATATGCACTGAATACAGCACACTACTTGAAAACTATCTTGTAGCTGAAATTTTTTATAGTTTCTTTTGGATTGACTTGATTTATGAATTTTGGAATCATTTTTGATTGATTGTATATAATCTTATGGATACCATACTTGGCTTGTCCTTTGAAAATAAATTTTATCAAGTGATTTCAAAGAACATGCCTTTGATCATTGACTATCTCTTCGACTTGATGTAAATATTATGAAAAATTCTCTTGTATACCTTGTTCTGAAATTGAAAGATTACTGCTTCGATAAATGGAATTAACCGATAGATTTTTTGGCATAGGATTGATTTTTTTTTTTGAAAAATCAGTATATAGTTTTTCATTGACTTCTATGGGTAATTAGGAGCTCCATGTGGTATCAGTTCTAGAAGTGTTGAAAAAATTTCATATTCAACTATTTGATTTTTTGAAACTGGTTTTAAACTTGTACAGTTCTTTCAGCATCCCCCATGAGATTGATATTCTCAAATTTAAAATAATTTTTGGTTATTTATTCAAAAATTTAAATTATTGACTAAATCGAACTATATTTGGAACTCATCTAAATTATTATTAGATTTATGAAATTTTGATGAGTTGTAACTATTGTATATTTCATAACAGGAGAATATTTTATTATTATCCTCATGATGATTGAACAGATTCTATAATATCTTTAAATAAGTGCTTATTTCACAAATATCTTCTTTTCCTATCACCTTTCTATCATCCATCGTGGTTCTATTTAATGTGGAGGGTTTATTTTTTCATCATGAAAGAATATACAGTTTCAAATTTTATGTCGGAAATATGGCTATATTATTTTTCAGAAAAAGAGATAATTGAAAAGTTTCAAAAATCCCAGTATAATTGAGCATATTTCATAAATAATTCATTTATAAATTTATTTTACGACCATTTTCATTTCTGTCATATTTCTATCATTCATTTTGGTTTTCTAAAATGAGGAGATTTTTATACAATAAGTGTTTCTCTAATTTCATTTAAAAAACCTATATATGGTCATGCGTGGTTCGAGATTACTTATAATTTAAGTTGCAATTTATCCCATTTAAAAGACCTTATAGGCTATGCGTGGTTAGTGTGCTCTTAATATAAAACCAAAAATAAAGAAAAGAAAAGGAAAAGAAAACAAATTTATGTATATGAAATCCTCTTTGTTATGTAAAAACCAACCTATCAATCCATTTTCTGAATTGTGATATGTGTCACTATTTTATGTTATATTATGATTTTTTTATTGATAGTTTTTGGGATTTGCGATATTTGATTTTTTTTCTTGATTTGAATATATATTTATAGTCCAAATCCATTGCTATTTTGGAATTAGTTTTAAAATTTGTTCGAAAATAATTGGAATTCATACTATTTTATAACTTTATCCATTTTATAAAATTCATCGTAAATCCATCATTCTTAAATGTGAAATTTGCCTCTAGTTTTTAAGAATATTATGATTTTGTTTGACTATATGAGTTTCACGATATACGTTCTCTCTCTTGATTTTGAATTTATATTTCTAGTCTATATTGATCACCATTTTGATTTCTATATCCTTTTGATGATAACAAAAGGGGGAGAATGGTTAAGTTTTTACTGATGAGTGAATATTTCACAAATATTTTAATAGTGGAAATTCAATTGTTTTCAAATACACTCATATGCACATATATAGGAGGAGTTCTATTGTGGGAGATCGTACATTTAGGGGGCGTACTACACTTAACTATCAAACACATTTATTACATTCAAAATCTTAATTATATATTTGTCATCATCAAAAGGGAGAGATTGTTATATGTAACAAAATGATTTTTATTTGATGATAACAAACATATAAATTATAATATAAATGTGTTTGTACTTGTACTATTTTATACTACATCACATACATAAATAAATATTTATAGAATAGAAATCTATTGCAGAAGAATTTAAATATTCAAACAATGTTTTATTCAAATAAAATATGTTATTTCAACATTTGTAATAGTACATATTTCTAACTCCACTATTGTACATCTCATTGATATAATACATTCAATTCCACTTGTACATTTGGTTCCACACTACAACACTAAGACACTCAGTTTCATATACAGTCTCAATTCACTCTGTTACATACACTTAGTCACTCATTTCACTCAGTTTCATATACAGTTTCTTGAACACTCGCCGAGTCTTCAGTCTGCTTCAGAGTCAGTCCAGTCACTTGTATACCTATCATAGAAACACTCACAATAAACTGGAACAAAATATAATTACATTCTTGCAGATATAAATTTATTTTAAATTTTATTTGCCTCAGAATTTTAATATGTTTCTCATCGTATTTCTTGACTTGGTCTGATATATATAGACACACACACACACATTTATTTGAGTGTAGACTGCTTGTGATATTCATAGTGATTCACTGTAAATACCACAAGGTAGACTATATATTTTGTGCTCCAGATCAGCCTTAGCACAACTATAGTGGTCTGCTGATCAAGACCATCCTCAACTCACATTTGAGGCCAATTGATCTTGACCAGCCACGACTCATCGAATGGTCGTCTGCTAATGTAAATAAAAATTATAATTGCACAATAAATGTATACACATACAGGTGTATGTACAACGTAAATACATACATACATATATTATGCGGGGGAGATATGGTTAAACATCAGTGAATGCACAATTCAAGCACATGTAGAAATGGCAGCACATAAGTGGACAAAGGAAGTAAGCACACGAAGCACCAAATAGCTGAAGCAGCAACTCAAGTAAACAAGACAATGACATGGCAACACAAATTACAGAGAAGTAGAAAAGTGCAAGGCTACACCAGGCATCATGGCGTACACAAGTAAACCAAATGTAAATAGCCTGGTCAAGTGGATAGCATCAACAAAGGAGCATCATGCAAATCGATCAGGCCAGTGACGCATAAACAAAATGGTCAAGTCACAAAAACATGGAAAGCCAAGCAAGCACCATGCAAGTACAAGAGTATCTGCATGAACATGACATGTTAACACAAGAAAAGGACTGGTAAAAAAGGTTCAAGCTCAAGAGAATAAGTGGCAAGCACCACAAGAAGTTGTGCAACAACATGTACATAAAGCTCAAGACATAAATACAAATATGCATATCATATGGAACAGGGTGACAAGACTGAGCACACATGCGTACATTTCATGGCACATGTTCATACACAAGTTGTTTTTCAGTAATAAGTGCACATAGCAAATGCAGATTCACATAAAATGGTGAAGCAGTGTTTCAATGCAGATGCAAGGGTTAACATGGTGCAAATTCACAGGTAAGCTACATGTGCCTGACCATCCGAGACAAGAAACAACAATAAGCATTGAACAAATTCACGAATGGAAGCAAATACAAGCACAAGGCACCAGGCTTGAAAACATGCACGAGAGCATGTAGCAAGGCCAAGTATGGCATAGCTCTTATACAAAGTGGTGCATATGGCAAAATTGGAAAGCATGAATGTGACATGTATATAGGAGGTGAAAATGTGAATGGCAAAATAGCGTACAACAACATTTCATGATTCAACATTTCAAAATGATGCCATGTACAAGTAGTGATGAAAGTCAATCTGGACAGTTAAGTGCATATCCCAAAATATCAAAGTACAACAATAAAAAGGAGGCAATAGCAGGTAAATGTAGGCCAGCACACAGGTGCAACATAAGTTGCAGTATAAATAGGTGCATAAGCATTGTATACATTTAGATGTGTACAAATATAGCAACAGTGTTGGAGAATGGAATTTTGATGATAATAACCTTGTTTCTAATATTAATTATTATTATAAAATATATATATACTAACATCTTTACGCAAAATATATATATATATATATATGTGTGCAGGAATTATATACATTTGATATAGAAGGCTGTACAGTTTAAGAGATTCATAATTCAAAGGAGATACAAGATTTAAATGACATCCAAGACTCATGAGAATCAAGATTTTAAGAGTTCAAGAATATCAAAGTAATAGAGTCTAGTTAGTATGTAAAACTCCGGTTAGCACTTTCAAATTATGTTTTCAAGTTATTTCAAATTCTGTTTTCAAATCACCTTTTCAAAATATTTTCCAACTCCTTTCAAAATGATTTCAAATTATATATACATTTTTGACTCATGATTTCAAATATATAAGTTTCTTATATAGTTTATAAAGTTTTATAGTTATATTTTATAAGTGTTTATATAATTTTATATCATTTATATATAAAGTGTTTTAATCATATGTTCAAATTATAAATTACTATGTTTTTATACTTAAGAAAATATATTTTAAATAGCTAGTTTTGATTCAAGAATTTCCAGAATATATATTGGTTTAAACACTTGAAAAAATGATTTAAAAAATTCAAAAGTACAAGTATATGTCGACATATTAATTTATACATGTCGACATATAACCGTCATATTTTTAAATTTCAAAGGAAGTGTCTTTTCATTATTTGAAATGTTTCAGAACTATTGTTGTGACGAGAAGGGATTTCGCTCGGTCCGAACCAGTCGCTAAACCGACCCAGACCGTTCGAGACGCCCTATCGTTTGAGAACACGACAAAATAGAACGCATACAAAAGAACATTTCATTGTATATTACAACAATGCACCAGAATACAAGAATATACAGAGTATAAATGAATATTATACAGAAATATCAGAGATTTAAATTACAATTAAATACATCGCAGCGGAAAATAATACAATACACAACTAGAAGGAGATATACGGATACAAAGCTTTTCGGATATCGTTCCAGCTGTAAACCAGGATCCTGTGAATATAAATCTGCAAAACCAAAACTACTAGCTGCCCGTGTCAAAATAGGGGCACCCAGAGTTTAGGTTAAAACAATAAACTCCAGGGCAGTCATGGGACTGGTGTGAGAACTAAAACAGTTATTTAAACTTTACTTTAAAAAAAGAGTAATTCAAGGGACCACGCCGTATAACACGGAACGGGTTTCCTCCCAAGAATACCAGTGCATAGAATAAACAGCGCAATGCTTTTTCGAAAAATGAAGCTGTTATAAGACCCAGGTCCCATCACACAATGCAACGCAAGCCGGAGGATAGGGTTTTACCTTATAACAGCCAAACATGCTTGGTACGTTTAAAACAAATCATTTGATACTATTATAAGTGTATAGTGTATAAAACAACTTCAAATCATAAGTATCAATCATAGGCGGCATGGGTACCATATATCATGTCGCCATACTAGGCTCTACAAATAAAACCGCAAATGTCACGTATTTGGAAATTGGGTTTCCATCTATGAACCAAGGCAAAAGATAGTCCTCAACCGATTCGAGACTCTCTAGCCCGAGCCTCAGGATCAGAACTCATCAACCCTTTAGATCGTCAGGGCCGGTCCACCGATGTGGATTATTATGCCTGAACACTACGTTTCCCCGCCCTTTGGGGCGTAAATGAGCCAACGAATGACTCCATCGGACCCGGATCGTCCGATCAAACCGAGGCGCCTCGCAACAGCAACAACCACATAAGTCAAACTCGTCAGGGCATGTAAAACCACTGACGCCACTTCTAACTAGAAAGAAACGCATGCCCTCCCTGAGGTCCGTCTCCCGTTTTTGGTTCATACCGGGTGTGAAACTCACGAAGTAAAGGTTACACAAAGATACGCCACAAAGGGTCGTGCTTCGATCATCAACCACAAGACTTTGCTTTTCAACAGAAGCCTTGATCATTCGCCACTTAGGCATGCCACACCGACAATTCACTCTATGCGTTTGATATCCATCAGTATATAACCTCTGAGCTCGTACGTCTCAGAGAAGGGCGTTAAGCAAGAGAATAAATTCTCCGCCGCCAAACAGATATATATTTAATAGAAATCAATCACACAGACTAAAATCCAATGTCAGACACACAGTCCATTTACAAGTCCGTTCTGGGTCTTAACGAAACCGGAGGCACCTAGTACCTCGCATATCCATCGATCTCCAAGTACGTCTGGGCGATCACAAACTGTTTCCATCTTCTTAGGTGTACAGCCCAATCAAGATCATCAGTAATTACCCTAACGACGTGAAGACCTCCGGTCTTCGACCATCGTCATCATCTTCGAATTATCGTCGTATCAGTTATTCAGAATGGGATAAACCCGGTCTTCCCGAATAACTCGCGTATATTTTAAATAAGTGTTACACAAACACAACATACGCCTCATTCCAATTCATCAGTCACTAACCGTAAATTAATCAAGAGAATAATTCCCCAAATATTAACCCCGAAGGCCGAAACCAACATCAGATCAGTATCCAGAAAACCATTCTGCTTGGCTAACCGACAGTTAGTTTCTAAATTTCACATTCATAGGGAGAAGTTCCCATTAATTTTATCAAAGATAAATTCTTTGAATTTATTCTTTAATCTTCTTTTGAATTTTGATTCAACTAGTCGGGATTAACGAGCCTTACCGAAGTAATCATTTGTTTTAATTTCCCAAGCCCAACCTATTCATCCCATGAAGTAAAACTGGTGGTACTTCATATCTAACACCACGGTGTTATCGATAAATTCAATTACTATTTCACATTCAAATCTAATTAAAGATTTAACTATCGCCTGGAGTAAAACTGGTGATACTCCATTCTCGATTATTTCAATCTAATTAAAGATTCATTAAAACTCCACTTAGTTTTAATCGTTAACTGGGTTAAAGAATCCGTGTCATTTAAAACACGGTTCACGATAAACCCAAAGTCACATTCCATTAATTATCGGGTTAAAGAACGAGTGTTATTTAAAACACTGTCCACGATAAACCCAAAAATCAATATCAATTCAATTTCAATTAAATATTATTTAATTGGTACATTTCATTAAATCTAAATAAAAAGATTTAATCTTTTCTCAACTGGGTTCAAGAACAGTGTTAGTGAAGACACCATTCACGACAAACCCAAATCACATTTGATATTCAATACAAGGCTCTGAATAGAAAATATATCGGGTTATATTCAATATAAAATTCCACGATTAACAAATGCCGTATTGGAAATAACGATATAAATATATATCTTTCAAATTTCCATAACAACATCAGTATAATCACGAATTCCAACATCGAAATATTCCGAAGACAATTTTGATTCAAATCCACTCCAAAACAATCATTGGAAATTCTGGTTATTTTTCAAACCCTTTTTCAAATTCAATTTATTTATTTAAAAATAAATAGAATTATAATTCTAGTTCAAAACTAGTTCATTTCGATAAAAATCTATTTTTATCTTTTCAAGTATGGAGTTTTTCATCCCAATTCTTTCTAAATCATTTCTTATGATTTTACACAAACTATTGATATTTTTAATGATTTTATCAAGGCCCGTACAGTCGATTTCCATCAATGGCCATCGAACTGCACTTACAACGACCTTTTTCAAATTTGATTTGGACATAATTCCAAATCCAACCGTTAGATTTCTAATTTCTAATATTCGTTAGAAAGTTCTTTTCGATACAAACCCAACGGTTCCGGTTTTAGGAGAATCCGACGGTCGAATCTCCCGTAATATTCGTTCAAAGTTAATGGTCGAAATTCGCGAACTGCCGCGGCGCGGCGCGTTCTATTCAGGCCATTATATTATATATATAATATATATAATATATATAATATATATTTCGTCGATTACTATTTAAAACGAATTTTATAAATAGTTTTGAATTCGTTTCAAAAACAATTTCAACTTCCATCTCAATTCGAATCAAAATTGAATCTTTCCTTATAAATTCATTTTAAAATTCATTTCTATTCAATTCAAGTTTCAATTCAATTTGAATTCATTTCAATTCGTTTTAAATTCAATTTGAATTCGTTCTATATTCAATTCATTTCGAAATCGTTTTATATTCAATTCATTTCGAAATCGTTTTCAATTCATTTCATTTCGAAATCGTTTTCAATTCATTTCATTTCGAAATATTCGATTCATTTCATTTCGAAATCGTTTTCAATTCATTTCATTTCAAAATCGTTCTCAATTCATTTCATTTCGAAATCGTTTTCAATTCATTTCATTTCGAAATCGTTTTCAATTCATTTCATTTCGAAATATTCGATTCATTTCATTTCGAAATATTTGATTTCAAAATTACTTTTCAATATTCATTTTAAAATGAATAAAATCGATATAAATATCGTTCCCGTCAAAATAGCGTCGATCTAATCAACACGGCTTCATATATTCCTTTATTCTATTCAAAAAATGAATATTTATTTTTGTCAACACACGACTAATCTCAACGAATGAGTACTGTCCACGTTTGACTATTTCTGTTAAATTATTTCGTTCAACACATGACTAATCTCAACGGATGAGTACAGTCAACACATGAACCTTTATTTTATATTGATAAAGATGTAAATTTTATTATTAAAATATTTCGTTCAACACATGACTAATCTCAACGGATGAGTACAGTCAACACATGAACCTTTATTTTATATTGATAAAGATGTAAATTTTATTATTAAAATATTTCGTTCAACACATGACTAATCTCAACGGATGAGTACAGTAAACACATGAACCTTTATTTTATATTGTTCTTTATTCTCTAAATTGGAATGAGGCCCAATCAATCACCATATAAAATTAATTATATGGATTTTCATACAACACATGTATATAATAGCATTGAAAAATAATCAACCATCACCCAAAGTGCACTACACTGTATAAGCATCAAATATAGATATCTAACGCTTATAACAACCTGTCAATCAATCGATCGACATATTTCATCAATCAGGATGAGTGAACTTCATATTTCATCCCAACACCCGTGTGGGGTTTCAAACAATCAAATACAAATTTTATTCGTGTAGTTGGGCGATGTGTAAAATTTATCGTCCCAATCAATGTCAGTCAAATTGGTGTACATCAACAAACCGTCCGGTTTGTAAACGAATATTTATTTATTCACATTCACTATATTCATATTCATGTTAAAAATTATATTTTTAACGATAAAACATTTTATTTTAACATATGAATTTCTATTCAGTTCATTCTTTAAATAAAATGATATTTTTATTTTTTTAACTTATTTTAGAAAATTTCGGCGGCATAACGGCACGATACTAGAAACGGGACAAGGCCTAGCCTTATCCCCGGTCTAGTGAAGGCCCACGCCATTCACACATCAATTTCATTTCACCAAACAATTCAATTCAAACCAAATAATCTAACCAACTACACAACCAAACAATTAAACAAACAAGCCATCCATGGTCTGTGGATGACGGGTGTCGGGTGCTACTAAACACCGCCTGCATCCTAGTGTATATACATATAACTAGAAAAATAAAATTAAAGAGTGAGAAATTCTCACCGATAGCTATCCAACTTCATGACACTTCATTTAGAGAAATCATCGCCAATCTCGCCTTTTGTCGCTTTCGTTGCCCGTATTCACTACATAGGTAAAAATCACATTTTTACTTCGCTATTCAATATATAAAAATCGAATTTTTACTATGCTATTCAATATATAAAAATCGAATTTTTACTATGCTATTCAATATATAAAAATCGAATTTTTACTATGCTATTCAATATATAAAAATCGAATTTTTACTATGCTTTATGAATTAAAGTTTATATTTTTATATCAAAGAAAAATTAGCTTTTTCAATCAAAGACTTCATATTTTTATTACTTAAGAAATCATATTCTCACAACGTAAGAAATCCATTTAAAAATCCTATCTTTATAACGATAAAATCATATCTTTATACTATAAAAAATCTTACTTTTACCTAACTTAAAAACCTAGTTTTTATTAACATAAAAAGATAAAATTTCATTAACATTAAAATGAAACCTTCGTATAAGTAAAACTGATTTTATAAATTGAAAATCACCTGAGGGGAGCTTGGGGGGGGGGGGGGTAGCCGGAGGTTGGTTCGACGGCGGCGAGGTACTGGGTTCGGATCCAGAAGAGGGGCGCATTCTTAGTGCGGTGGAGCTCCGGTGCGGCGGCGCTGGTTTACTTGGTGGAGGAGGAGAAGTCGAAGGAGGAGCGGAGGATAGAGGCGGTGGGTACAAGAAGGTGGCGGCGGCGGAATCAGGGCTTGGGGGCTTCGCGTATCGGACCGGGGAAGTATGAGGAGAGATGAAGGATGGGGGAAGGCGGCGACTATCGGAGGAGGTAGCGATGAGAAGAAGGGGGAGGAGTGGCGGTCGTGAGGAGGAAAGGGGCGTCGTTTTTTCTGAAAAGGGGGAACTGGTTGGGTCGGGAAAAAGAAAAAAAGGGGGGTGTTAAGGAAAGAGTTGACTTTAATTAATAATATATAAATTTATTTAATTTATTTCCATAAAGTACCCTTTTATTTTCAACTCGAAATCGAACCCACCGACTGTCATCCTTAGGGTAATACCCTCATTCCGAACGCAATGGGATACGTCTCGAAGGCCAATTCGATCGTTTCCATCAGTTTTCGTCAAAATCAACATATAACTATATATATTGAATTTGAACGCACATTTGAATTTAATGGGGTCACATACTAACTCGAAAAATTCCAGAAAAAATATTTTCTAGCTTCGTATTGATGATACGGTCCTAACAAAACTAATTTCGTCGAATTCTGAAACCGTTTGAAAAATGGCCAATTTCCAGTCGATTAAAATCAACTGAAACTGGTCAAACGCGTTTTCCTTTGCCAAGCTCACATATTGATTCGAAAAATTATGAAATTTGGAATCTAGCAATAATTTGACACTGCGGATCCAACATAACTGGTTTCGTCGAAATCCGAGGTCGTTTGCAAAATTCCCATTTTTAAGGGCCTGAATTCCATAGCGACTATTCAGAATTTTCAACTGGACATATCTTTTGATTCCCGCTATGAAATTTCGATTTTTCGGATTCGTTGGAAAGATATTATCAAATAGATCCCATTATTTTTGGTTTCACTAAAATCCGGTTTGTTTTACACCCGGTACATTCAATTGAAGTTTGAAATCGAATTATCAAACTACTGCGCCATTACCAATTCCTTTTATAAATATATATAATTATTTATATTCTAACGACGAACTATATAATATATACGTTCGATTTATATTCAAAATAAATTTCTCGTCGAAATTATTTAACATAATCTATTTTAAATGTTCGAAATTCGCTAAAATTGCCAAAATAAAAATGTTAAACTGGCCCAGATTTTCGGGTTGTTACAGTTGTAACCTTTGGAACTCTATATAAAGGGCTCATTTTCAAATTTTTAACTAACTTATCTTCTCCTTCTGTATCCCTACTCTTACCACCATTATTCTACTTTACTTTTTTTATTTCTACACTTATACTCTGTTGTTTTCAATACAAACCATATCATTCTCTTTATCTTCTCAATGTCTATCAAATACTCCCTATTAGGAAGTGCTATTCAAGAGTTCTAAAGCTGCTTGTAATTGTTAATTAAAGGGTGTATTCCTTATTGCCTATAAATCAAGGAAAGGGAGCGGTGTTAACCTTGCAACTGTGAAATTAAGGGTGTTGAATCAGTGTGAACCTTGTAGCCGTGAAAATAGCGGTGTGGAATAGGTGTTAACCTTGTAGCCATGAAATCAAGGGGTTGTAAAGTTGATACTAGTATTAATAAAAAAATCTGTGAAATCCAGTATTGCAAGGGACTAGATGTAGGAGTAATTCGAACAAGTATAAAATTTGGTGCATTCTTTCCTTTTCTGCATTGTATTCCTTTTTATATCTGAATCTTTGATTGTTTCTGTTATGATATTCATTCTGTGGTTCATATAGTTGTTTGAGTAATCATTAATTGTTTAGATTTTCTAATCTCTTTAAAACACTACTCGCCTCTCCCTTTAGTGTTAGTTTTGCCTTAAGATCCGTGATTCTCATCTCTAACAACCAGTTCTTATCAAATGGTTCAGAAATACATGGATACTGGCACATGCATCAATTATGGTTTAAATGAAAGCTCATGTATAATTCAATTGTATAAGGTCACTGCATCAAAGTCAAGTAAACGGGCACACTAGACAATTGCTCGCAAGTGTGCAACAATTGACAATTGCATTTTAGGTTAACATACAGTGGAGCAATATATGTACAAGAGAGTGTCAAGCAGGCAAAGCAACAAGCCAGCATACATGCTCAAGAGAAAAGGAAAAATAAATGTGCACTGCAATGACATACATAAATACAGACACTTTTTGTGTGTGCGTATGCATTCATGCATTATGCATATACAGTCATGAAAATGTCAAGCCAGAGTAAGACTTAAGTGCCGAAGCAATGCTCAAATAATTTTGGAAAATTCTTGTCTAAATTCAGTGAATCAAAAAAAATGGAAAGAAATAAATGTGCATTTCTTAGCAAATGATATAGTCTACAAAAATGAAATGTGATTTCCAGAGATGATCAAATACCAAATCTAATATATTTGGCAAGCTTCGAATTCTTCCAGAAATTATCAAATTAATACACATAAGCATTCATCGAATGGACAATGTGAAGTTACCAAATATGAAAAGCAATTCAATGCCATAGAATTCAAGCAAATAAATCACAAAACAATCAGGAGCCAAATCATTATGAAATTAGAGCAAATCAGGGTTTCCTAACCCTATAAATGTACACGCAATTCATCATAGGCATCATCGAAACAAAGTAACAAGTTTGAGAGCACGAGAAAATAAAATCAGAATTTATACAATATCTAGATTTAAACCCTCGCATCTTTGTTTTTTTCATTTGAATATGTTTATAATTTAGAATTTTAGAAGATACTAGAGAATTGGAAATGGCAAAGCTTTGTTGTTGCCTCTAGAAAATATGAGCAAAGGAGTGAGGGTCTAGCCCTTTGTTTATAGGTGCAGAAATGGCCCTGAACTATTAGAATTCAGTCAAGAAAAATTCGTCCATTTTAATATAACTTAACCCTAGCTGCCACAAGGAGACATCGACCTGGAGTTAATGGGCGGTCGATTGCTTGGTCGACCTATCTCCTGTGTAAGGTAGGGTAATATTTATTACCTTATACATATTATTCTGTCTATTTATTTTCTGCCCGTTTTTGTATTACGTCTGTGACCTTTTCATATGTACTCCATTCGCGATGTTCCAAACATGAAAGTTGACTAGAATTCCATTACGAAGCAAAGGGGCAAGTATCGTGGAAAAATTCTATCAATTGCAAAAATTCATTTTTTGGGATATAACTAAGTAACTAATTTGGTTATTATCAAATTCCAGAATGTTACATTCTTCCCTCCTTAAAAGAAATTTCACCCCAAAATTTTACTAATGACTAAACCATGGTGTTGGTCACCTAATTATCCTAAACTACACAACCAAATAATCTACACCCAATTACGCAACCAAATGTGTGCATGTGCATAGTGTACATAATGAATTACAACTACAAAATAAGTATTGACTCTAAATCAGATCCTTCTATATGTATTTCATTTCACTTTTGCAAATACCTTTGAAAAAATGATTCAAACATCTTAAATATACTCGCAATTCTACATAAATGCATCTTTTGAAAACACTTTTTTCATCCAAAACCCCCCACATGATTATGGAGAAAAGTGCGAAGCAACCATTTTTTCATCCAAACCTTAACATCCAATTCATTAACGTACCTGCATCGCTTCCTATTAATTTCTCCTATGTCAGAAAAAGGAAGTTAAAGCAGAGAATTTAACGTTCTTGCCGCATACAACATTTTTAATTCTCATCCTATAGTGGAATTTTATCTCAATTGCCCCAAAAATACTACAAATATTTCCATCTATAGTTTGCAAAGAGAATTAAAACAAGCTCTAAATACGAGTAAATAACACCTCGCGCACGTCGTCGATAGGATATGGAAACAATGTTTTCATAGTCAAAACATCATTTTCCTTCTTACCGTTAACTTTTTGACACATCGTTGCTCTAAGTGCACCGTTAGAATGCACGAACGAATCATCCAAAATCTTCCTTACGCATCACACATGACCATAAAATCGAAGTTTTCATAAAAATGGATATCCGGTTCTTTAAAATTCATTTAAATTTTGGAATTTCTTTTTGGTGTTGCTTTACTTTTCATATGGGATGTTGTACAAAAACAAGGATTTTGATAATATGTGTTTCATATACAAAACAAATGTTTAAATATATGCAATTTACCATATCCAAATCTGTGTTTTTGCACAAACAGAATTTAAAATAAAATAGAAAGAAAGTAAAATAGACCAAATATTTAGAAGACTTTTTTTAAACAACATTTGCAAAATGTCAAAAAAAATTGCGGAAACTCAAACGACGTCGACCATATTTTAGGCGGAAAAAAGGAAGTCTGTCATGCAGAAAGTTCTGAAACTGAAACCAAACAAAAACTCAAAAATAAATTTTATCTCAAAAGAAATGGGCAAATAATAATAATAATAATAATACCCATGATGAAACAATGGAAAAACCTGTGCTTTGCTAAAATTTACCTACCACAAAAATCTATTCTTTCGAGCTTTAAATTAACTATTAGTGAGATAATGAAAAATGAGATTTTATTCCAATTTCAAATTATAAATAAGCATGAATGACATACAAGATTTCACCAAAAGATAAAAATCTTATAGCATCATCGTGCGATTTAATAAGGACAAAAAACACTAATTATTATATGCATGAACTACCACAAAGCCCAGGAACAAATGCTGGAAAGAGAAAGGAACAAAGACAACAACACTGAAACTCCAAAATATTTCCTATAGAGATGTTTTACTCCACGGCTGGAGCTCAAACTATCCCCACAATCTTTGACTAGTCACGCCATGATAGAAAAGAGCTAAATTCCACATTGCAGACTCTACTGGTGTTGTTGGAGGTTTCCATTTCTCTATCTCTTCTAAGAGAGAATTAGCGATGACAAAAGAAACCTACCACAAAACTGTTTTTCATAAAGATTCACCTAACATTTTCAAAAGACAAAAGTGGATAGGTGAAAATACGAAAAGTTACTCTGCAAAACAACACACAAGAACGAGTTGAATCAAAGATTATGCAGTGCAAATTGATGGTTAAACCATCGATCAAAGAAAAGATTGATTTCCGCATCCTGAGACAAATCAATCGTAACTTCCCATTTTCATAATAATGTTCTAAATGAGTCACATATCTACATGGGCAGTTCGGACACAGATTACCCGACTTAAAAACCGACATTAAGAAAAATAGATCCACTGCAAAATCTTCGAAGCCAATCGAACCTAAGATCATTCAAGTTCATGTAAAACACGGATACCTCAAAAATATCATCAAGATTCTCCTCAGAAAAACCATCCAAAAATAGCTTCATCTTCATCTCTGGAAAAAAAATTTGCCTTCATCAAAAACTATTCTAACAAGATATGGCAAAGGCGGATCCAACACAGACAACAATTCAAATTTATTAATCTTTTCGATCATTTAAACTTAAGCTCTGATACCAAATGCAACACCCCACACTTTCTTTAGTGTGAATTTAGACAAAAATCAAAAATTATACCCATCCAAGCATAAAAAGTATAAATCTGGCACCTGCAAATAATGAGCATGACTATAATTAGAGTATAATAAAACTAACTCATAGCAAAAACATGATAGGATAACAAGAATCGACTTAGGCAACAAACTTGAAAGTGAATCGCCACATCAGTACCGAGCATGAGAGAACAAGAATAGAAAAACCAAACTTGTGCACTTGTAAAGACATATCTTCCGTGAGACAAACCTAAATTTTTTATGAGGAGGAGGGGTCTATACAACGAGTCCTAGTGGGTAGAAAATGTACAACATTGTCTACAATACACAAATGTATCCCGTTTGGTTTCACCAAAAATCATATATCTAACAAGGCTGGCACTTCTAACCTGACCTTATAAATATTTACGCACGATGAACAACTACCATACCCAAGATAGCACTTCCCAAAGATAACGTTATTGCAATATTGAGATAGAACTTTCACGCATAAGTGTGAAGCCTTTAAACCATTGTTTGAACAACTACCAGTACTAAGAGGCGGTCTTTCCAACTATTTAATACCCTATTAAATAAAGAAGTGGTTCATATCTATGTATCCACTTATGGCCTCACCGATACTATAACATAAAGGCAGATCCCTACGATCATTTAAGGCCTAAAGAGGACCATTGATCACTTAATACCTTACTTGGTGGTTTACTCAAATCTAATATAAATTAAAGAACACTATCTACTAAGTCCTACTAACTTAAGGTTCCCGTCATTCACGCATATACTTAAACCACGCATAAGGTGGCAGATAGTAAGCAGTCACTTATTACCTACAGGCTAGATAGAGGATTAATCATTATTTATAACCTTTCCTGTAACAACCCGTATTTTGATAATGTGTTATAACTATAAATCAAGGATGAATTAATTTTTAAAATGAGAATCTGAGACGACCCCAAACCTCGTACTGACGACGGCAAGGGTAATCCTTGGAATATAACACATAAACAGATAATAGCAGAGCAGAAATAAATAAATACACTAGATAATGAACAATAGAATATACTGGATAAACATAATCATCAGAGTTACACAGTATACAGGATCATATTTGTACAAATACAGTTCAGCTATACATAAATGTCTACAGCGGAAAAACAAACATAATGTACAATAAGAGCTGAACAGCATAAAAAGAGATAAATAATAGAATCCATCTTCAGCTCCAGCTATCCAGAGAAAGCCAGCTAAACCTGAATATAAGGCTGCCCGTGGAGAAAAAGGGGCACTCGAGTTCGAAAGTGAAACAAGCTACGAGTCGGTCATGGGACTGGTATGATAAATCTACTCAACACATTTAAAATATGGCTAATCACAGGACCACGCCACTTTCGTGGAACGGGTTTACTCCATTGGATTGCCAGTGCTTTAAAAACAAATCATTCTTTTAAAATCGCAATGCTTTTTATAAAAATGAAGCCATTATAAGACTCAGTTCCAATCACACAATGCAACTCAAACCGGAGGATAGAGTTTTACCTTATAATGGCCAAAATATGATTGATACGAATAAAACAAAAGCATTTGATATTATTACTAGTGTTTATATGTTTCGAAAACAATTTCAATCATAACTATTAATCATAGACGGCATGGGTACCATATATCATGTCGCCATATATATATATATATATATATATATATATATATATATATATATATATATATATATATATATATACAATCAAAACCGCACAGTCACGTATTTGGAAATTGGATTTCCGTCATGAACCAAGGCAAAAGATAGTCCTTACCGAATTCGAGACTGCCTAGCCCGAGTCTAAGGATCAGAATGCATCGACCCTTGGATCGTCAGGGCCGGTCCACACGGAGTGGATTAAAATGCCTGAACTCTATGTTTCTCCGCCCTTTGGGGCGCAAGTGAGACAATGAATGACTCCATCGGTCCCGGATCGACCGATATACCCGAGGCACCTCGCAACAGTAACAACCACATAAGTCAAACTCTTCAGGGCATGTAAAACCACTGACGCCACTTCTAACTAGGAAGAAACGCAGGCCCCCCTGAGGTCCTCTCCCGTTTCTGGTTCATACCGGGTGTGAGGTTCGTGAATTCACGTTATACACAATGCTACGCCACACAGGCGGTGCTTTGATCATCACCACAAGACTTTGCTATTCAACAGAAGCCCAGATCACTGCATCTTAGCATGCCACACAGGCAATGCACACCGTGCAACTGATGGCTATCAATCACATAGAATAAATTCCAATGTCACACAGTGTCCATTTGCAAGTCCGTTCAGGGTCTGAACGAAACCGGAGGCACTATATACCTCGCCAACCCATCGATCACCACGTACGTCTGGACGATCACCACTCATTATCCATATTTCGAGATGCCTCCCAATCAGGACCTCGGTTACCATCCAAACGTGGTGAAGATCTCCAATCTTCGACCGCCGTCTTCATCTTCGATTTCTTATCGTCGATTCAGTTATTCAGAATGGGATAAACCCGGTCTTTCTTAGCAACTCGCGTATATAATAAAAAAGTGCTACACAAACACTACTATGCATCATTTCAATTCATTAGTCACTAATCGTGAATCAGTAAGAGAACGATTTCCCAAATATTAACCCTGAAGGCCGAAACCAACATCAGATCAATATCCAGGAAACCATTCGACTTAGCCAACCTTCAGTTAGTCTCTAAATTTCACATCCATATCATTTATAATATTTTATAACGATTTATTGCTATTTTTATTTATTTTAAAATAGCCAATTTATTCAAAACGACGCTTCGGGCCATAACACAGCCGTGGCGCTGTTTTTCTTCAGATTTGAATTAAACATTCCAGACAATCCAACCATTGGATCTTTACAAAGTTGGTGCCGATGGAAAGATATTTCCAAAGCGGACACAACGGTTGCGGTTTTGGGAAAATCCGATGGTCGGATCTCCCGCACTAATCGTTTCAAATCACGATTTCAAAATACGAACTGCAGCTTCGTTATTCGATATATTTCAATTTTATTTATATTTATATATATCGATTCTTCGATTTCAAAACCATATGAATTTCATATATTTGATAAAAATGATATTTTTATCTAACTGTTTTCTATTTCAACACTTCACTATTTTTAACAATTCATGTATATAATAAAAATACGATTTTTTTTGAAAAATAATTTATTTCAAAACTCGACTATTTTATATAGTTAATATAGGTGATAAAAATTGGATTTTTATTATAAAACAATTTATTACAAAACAAGATTATTTTATATAGTTCATATCGATGATAAAAATTGGATTTTTATTATAAAACAATTTCTTACAAAATATGAATACCATTCAACACATGAATTTCAATTCAGCGAATGAATTTCGATTCAACACATGAAGGCTTTCTGTAGTTTATATATATCGATAAAAAGGTGATTTTTATATTTAAAACACGAATACCATTCAACACATGAATTTCTATCCAACGAATGAATATCGATTCAACACATGAAGGTTTTCTATATTTTATATATATATAGAGTAAAAATGTGATTTTTATATTTAAAACACGAATACCATTCAACACATGAATTTCTATCCAATGAATGAATATCGATTCAACACATGAACGTTTTCTATAGTATATATATATCGATAAAAAGGTGATTTTTATATTTAAAACACGAATACCATTCAACATATGAATTTCTATCCAACGAATGAATATCGATTCAACACATGAAGGTTTTCTATAGTTTATATATATATATATATATATAGATTAAAAATGTGGTTTTTATATTTAAAACACGAATACCATTCAACACATGAATTTCTATCCAACGAATGAATATCGATTAAACACATGAAGGTTTTCTATAGTTTATATATATAGAGTAAAAATGTGATTTTTATACTTAAAACATGAATACCATTCAACACATGAATTTCTATCCAACGAATGAATATCGATTCAACACATGAAGGTTTTCTATAGTTTATATATAGAGAGTAAAAATGTGATTTTTATATTTAAAACACGAATACCATTCAACACATGAATTTCTATTCAACGAGTGAGTTTTAATTCAACACATGAAGGTTTTCTATTCAACGAATAAATATAGTTTCAACAAATGAAAATAATTCTAACACATGAATATTATTCAAAATTTCGGCAGCATATCGGCAGGGTAGTTAAAACTGGGACCGTCCCTAGTACGGCTTCTCACTCTACCTTAAAACCTCGCGGTTTTTGACAATGGGGATTCATGCATCTAGTTCGCATGCAGGCGGCATGTATATTTATTTCATTTCCACAAACTAATCCTATGTGGTTTCAACCAAATATTTCTCAACCACAAACGGGTATTTTTCAACCACAATCAATCAATATCGACCACAAACAATTCCAATCAACCATTCGCTATCAATCCATTTTCACACCAATCACAACCAATATATATCGTCCATGGTTTGTGGACGAGGGGAGTGTATATATATATATATATATTTATATATAGCATTTCACTTCTATTTCAACACATAAATAATTTTTACAACGCATATATAACTTATACATCGAATGTACAACTTATACAACGCTTATACAAGAGGTGTACAACGCTTATGTAACTCATACATCGACTATATAATTTATACACCGTCGTTTTCCATATCGTTTATAAATTAGAAATCTCACATTGGGTTCCACTCCACCAAAAATAGCAGAAGGCTCAGAAAAATATATAGTCTCTTCTAGAAGGTAGTAGAAGACGTCCGCACAAGTCCACTGTCTCTTGTTTCATTGAATTTCATCAACACACGAAAAAGATATGATTTTTACAAGTTTGCAACGGTTTAAAGGTGTTAAAACAGTGGAAAATAAACAAAGCCGTATGATTTTAAACCTGTTCAAAACTAGGTTTTAGTTTTTCGCGAGAACCGAGCAGCGTGGAGACGATCGGAGGGTACCATGGCCTAGAGCTACGAGAGGGCTTCCTGGCGATGGGGGTCTCGTGCAGTTCGGTGGAGGATCTGAGTCGTGGCGGCGATGGGAAGTGGCGAACTTTGGAGAGGGGGTTCTCGTCGATGCAGCGACGAGGAGGGTCGAGGCTGGTCGGATTGGATGAGGGGAGGAAGGGCTCTCGATTCGAGGTGGTGGCGGCGATGGAAGGTGGATGAGGCGGCGGGATTTTGGTTGGGAAGTTGGAGTAAGCGGCGCCGTCAGTCGAGAAAAGGAACGAGTTTTTTTTATTTTTAGTTAGAAATTAAAAAATGAATTGAATTTAATGATTGGTCGATATTTATTCGAAAATTAGGGTTTTCTCCCACGAACTCGAAATCAAACCCAACGACTATCGTCCCTAGCATTTCACCCCCATTCCAAACACAATGGGATATGTTTCGTAGGCCTATTCGACTGTTTCAGTCAGTTTTCCATCAAATTAAAACATAAAACATTCAATATTCGATTTGAACGTACATTTCAATTTGCCGGGGCCACAAACTGATTCTAAAAATTCCAGAAAAATAAATCTAGCTATGTTTTGACGATACGGTCCCAACAAAACTAGTTTCGTCGAATTCTGAGACCGTTTGCAAAAAGGCCCATTTCTGGTCGATCTAATTTAACTGTAATTGACCAAAACACTTTTTCTTTGCCACGCTCACATACTAGCTTCAAAAATTATGAAATTTGAAACCTAGCAATAACTTCTCATCCCGGATCCAACAAAAGTGGTTTCGTCGAATTCCGAGGTCGTTTGCAAAATGGCCAATTTCAGGAGCTATATAAATTCCGTAGTGACCTTTATGAAAATTCATTTGGCCATAACTTTTGCTTTCCGCTATGAAACTTCGATTTTTCAGATTCGTTAGAAAGGTATTCACTAACAGATTTAAATATTTTTGGTTTCACTCAAATCCGTTTTGTTTTGCACCCGGTACAGTCAGTCGAAGTTTGAATTCAAATTTTGAAACTACCGCGACATTTCAGGCCTTGTTTTTAATTCAAAGTAATTATATTTATTTTCAACTACGATTCAAACTTACTTTTCATCATTATTATTTAAAATATTTATTTTAAATATTTAAAATCCACTATTTTAGCCAATTTAAATTTTTTAAATTGGTTCAGATTTTTCGGGTCGTTACAGAATCAAGGGAAACGGGTTACGCCATTGCGTTCGTCTCAAAATTCTGATTGGAAACGAGTCCGAGTTTTCGAAAATTGGAGTCCGTATGATTAAGTTATGACCCTTCGAAGTTTTCAGAAAATTTCAAGTTGAAAACAGCTCAGAATTCGAATTCGAATTTCGAATTCAAACCACAGAACAGACTGGGCGGGAACTTTCCCGCCCAGGACCAGGTCGACCTGGGGGTCGACCATAGAGTCGACCTGCCTAGGACCAGGTCGACCATAGTGTCGTCGTGGGTGTCGACCTGGTGGCCGAGCCCACTTTTGAAGCTGGATTCACTTTGATGTTTTTGGCCTCGTTTCTGTCTACATTCGTTGGCCTGACCCTATATAAACAGCCCTTAACACTAGTCTCTCTACACAAAATTCTCTCTGACCTTATGCTGCTTTAATTCTGGTTAAAAAGTTAGAGAAGGGGACTACTTCTTCTACGTCAAAACTATGTTAAGAGAATTGCTGATTTGGGGATTTCTGTTAGGACTTGCCTAAGCATATAAAGATTCAACATCGACTTTCTTTTTCTAATTCTCGAACCACGATCTGTAAGCCCCAATTACTTTTAAATTTAAACTGTAAATGCAATATGAATATGTTGTAAATTTAAATTGGACCTGTGTATGATGACTATTTTACATCCATTCTTGTTCATCTTGGATCTCGACTTTTGTGTATATTACTATGACATTTGGGGCCTATTCATGTTGTAAATCAAAAAGAAAACCCCCTCATATTATAATGCCTGCAATGTTGAATCTGCTATTAGTCACAAGTTTATGACTATCACCTTATGTCAACCATTACCATGACTATCACCTTATGTCACTGTTATCTTGACTAGTACCTTATTTTGCTAGATTTGGAATCTTTATGTTTGAGGCCGATATTCCATATGCCGGTATTGTTATAATCATTTATCTTAAGTCATACCATGCTATGCTAGTAATCACTTTTGCCACCTTATACCCGTCCCTTTTTATGTTATTCCCTAATTAGATTCATTTGTATCGATTCAAGTTTATGTGCGATGAGCATACGATTTGGGTAAATTCGGTAAAACATGAATTGGCTTTGAACATGAATGTTATTATAACTTGAACCTGGATATGGACATGAACTTGACATGATTTTACATGAAACATGACCTGAAAACTTGACATGAATTTAGACTCGAAACTTGAATCTAGGCATGACACTTAGATAAACTTGAAAATGGCCAAGTCAAGGTTGGGTTGAGTTTGCAGTGTAAATCTGCCCGGAACCGCCCGACGAATCCAGTAACTGCAAACAATAGGATCCAATGTGGGTAGTTGGTCATATCGCATGTAAAACCTGAGGTTAGACTATGTTGTGGTGTAAATCTGCCCAGAACTGCCTAGCAAGTCCAGTGACCACAACAATTAGTCTAATGTGAGCGGTTGGGGTGCATTAATGAATTAATGCCACATGATAGGGTTAAGTCATGAACCACTTGAATATACTTAACCAACTTGACACGATGATTTGATAGGGTTAAGTCATGAACCGCTTGAACACACTTAACCAACTTGATACATGATTTGGATAGGGTTAAGTCATGAATTTGAATGACAACACTTAACCCATTAGAAACCCTAGTTACGCGGTTCTTTTCAGCAGTAACCCACTTAGATGTATCACGATACCCTGGGACTAGGCAGGGTGGGGCACGATTACTGGGCTGATTGTAAGCGACCAGAACGACGGCTGAGTAGGTGTGCCATTGTAGGTTCAGGCGGACTATGGTTGTGCACGTAGTCCGGAGTTGAAAAAGCAGGCATTGGGCACCCGTAGGTTTACCTGTGCGTGCTTGATTCGTGTCGGTGGTTGGCACCATAGGGTTTGATATACCCTATGGTGGACCTAGCACATGTAACTACATTTTAGGATAGGGCCGTATGACACAGACACATGACGAGCTAGAACTTGTAGGGAGCCGATCGATTAGTAGATCATACTGTAGGACCCCGTAATGAGTCACTTCATGATACTGGGCCAAAGGATCATTTCATGATTAATACTTGACATGGGTTAGAACACTAGTACAGTTGGTGCAGCGAATCTTGAATATGCGATGCTAGACTTGATTTATCTTGTTTATCATATCAGTCCTGTTATCACCCTTATGTCTAATTCCAGTTTTCACATGTCACATTACCTTTACTAGTTTTTATACGGAAAGCCACTAGGGCTTGCCAGTCTTATGACTAACCCTTTTTCTTTCGCTTATTTTTCTTTCGTTCCCCCCCTCCCAGGTTCTCAGGGAGGAAACACTAGCTCTTAGCTTGGATTTAGCTTGCTTTCTGATAGCTCATGTACGGTTTGGTCTTGAGCTATGCTATGGATGCTTCTGCTATTTATGGGGAATAATTTACTTTTGTTATCTTAAGTTTATGCTTCTTTATTTTGAACTTGATGTAATGGAATAATTTGTACCTTGGATATATGGGGTTTTGACTCTTTTCTTGAAAGTAATAAAAATTTGGTTTTTAATTTTTACCGCTGCTTTATTTATGTTCTGCCTTGTGATATCTCTGTGTATGTTTACCTAGATAATACTCCACCAAAACTAGTGCTTTCCCTTTGTGAGTGACCCTAGCGAAGGTGGGGTGTACATTTGGTATCAGAGCAGAAGGATACCAGGCTGGGCAAAAGTTTTAAAAACCTTCTGAAATTATTTTCAAAACCATTTATAAAGAAGCATTTTTCAAGAAAAGTTTTATGTTTAAAAAGGCTATTCCCCAAAAGCCATTAGCACTTTCCTTTGTTTCCTCGTTTGAATCTTTTTCTTTTCGTTTTTCAGCATGGCTGATCTTAACCTGCCTGAGGGAATACCCGTACCTGGATGGTTCCGAAGGTACTTAGAAGCCAGGGCCAACGGCGCGGGCCCGGCAGACATCGCTCCTCCTCCTCCCCCAGTGGCCATGGTTCCTCCCCTTCCTGGCACCTCCTTTGACAAAATATGCAAAGACTTTAAAGTAATGGGCGGCAAGAACTTCATTAGAACTGAAACCTTTGTTGAGACACGAAACTGGCTGAAGGAGACTGAAGACTTGTTTATTATCTTTGATGTGGAGGACCATAGGAAAGTTCAGTTGGCAGCATGGTTGTTGAAAGAGGAAGCTGCATTATGGTGGGAAGTCACCAACGCTACCAGGCCAGTTGAGACTTGGGCAGACTTTAGAGAGAGGTTTGGGCTTAAATACTTATCGTCAGAAGAAGAGAACCTTTAGATGGAGAGGTTCCTAGAACTCAAGCAAGGGGACATGTCTGTTAGGGAGTACATGAATAAGTTTAATCAGCTTGCTCGGTTCGGTTTGGATTTGGTCAACACAGCCTAGAAAAAGGCTGTACGCTTTGTTGGAGGATTGAACGAGCCACTACACAGTTTAGCCGTAACTCATATACCCATGGGGGTGACCTTTGAAAGCTTGGTAGATATGGCTCTACTTCATGAGGAAGACAAGAATAGAAAGAAGGAGGTTAAGCCTAATGAGACTCAGAATAAGAAAGTTGACTTCAAGAAGGGGGGAAACAAGAATAACAAGAATAACAAGAGCAACAACAAACCACGTGAGACGAGGAAGTGCAACTTTTGTGGTATTACGGGACATCTAGCTAAAGACTGTAGAAAGAAGAAGAGGAATTTGGGTGAATGCTTTCATTGTGGAGATACTGGACACATCAGGAAGGATTGCCCTAAGAAGCAAGGACAGGGGCAAGGGCAGACCCAGCGAGAAGGACCTTCTGGAGGGCAGTTGCATGCTCTCAACACCACTCCAACTCTTGACCGAGGTAGTAATATTTCTGTAGAAAACCTTGTTTACATTTCTGACATTCCTGTTCGAACCTTATTTGACTTTGGCGCATTGCATACTTTTATTTCTTCTGATATTGTTGAAAATCTGCACCTAAGTACTAGTCTGGTTGAGGATCCCGTTATAGTTTCAAATCCAATTGGGGGCTACGCCCATTTATCTATGATGTGTGTGGATTTGAGGATCTCTATCTTAAGCGTAGAATTCGCGTGTAATGCATATGTTCTCAGATTTATGGGATACGGTTTGATCCTAGGTATGGATTGTCTGTCCGATTATGGAGCCATTCTTGATTGTGAACAAAGGGCAGTGAGGCTCATGACTCGCCTCGGTAATACCCTTGAAATTTCTTGTAACCCTAAGGGTCCGGTCATGTTGTGTTATCTTGAATCTCTTGACTCGTCCGTCGATAAATTGCAATCTGTAAGAGTGGTCCGAGAATATACCGATGTCTTTGATGAGGTGAGGGGGTTACCTCCTAAACGCGAGATAGACTTCCGAATTTATCTTGTTGATAATGCCAAGCCAGTTTCATTTCCCGTTAGGCACATGGCCTCGCGAGAAAGAAGGGAGCTCAGTAAACAAGTTAACGAGTTGCTTGACAAAAATTTCATAAGACGAAGCATTTCTGAATGGGGTGCTCCAGTGGTATTCGCTACTAAGGCGGATGGATCGCTTCGTCTGTGCGTAGACTATCGTGAGTTAAACAAGCTGACAAAGAAGAATAGGCACCCACTACCAAGAATCGATGATTTGTTTGACCAGCTTGTGGGAGCATCTGTTTTCTCTCAACTCGATCTAGCCACAGGATTCCATCAGTTTAGAGTGGCTGAGGATAGCATTGTCAAAACTATGTTTAGGACTCCAGATGGGTTCTTCGAATGGCTCGTCATGCCGTTTGGGTTAATGAATGCACCCGCATACTTTGTAGATTTGATGAGTAGGGTGTTTCGGGAGTTCCTTAACAAGTTTGTGGTAGTTTTCGTGGATGATATTTTGATCTTCTCAAAAGATGAAGAAGAGCATGCTAGACATCTCAAGGAAGTCATGGAAACACTTAGAGCACACCAGTTAAAGGCTAAGTTCTCCAAATGCCATTTTTGGAGGAAGGAAGTTCGGTTCCATGGACATGTAGTTTCTAAGCAAGGCATAGCCGTGGACCCCGCAAAGGTAGTCGCGGTACAAGACTGGAAAATTCCTAAGAATGCAACGGAGATGAGGAGCTTTCTTGGTTTGGCGGGCTACTACAGGAAGTTCATTAAGGACTTCACTAAGATTTTATCCCCTCTTACTAAGTTAACAAAGAAGAACCTAGCATTTGCATGGGACACAGAGTGTAACGTTGCTTTTCAGAGACTTAAGAGAGCCCTCACCATAGCTCCAGTTTTGGCATTACCCGATGGAGGTAAGATGTTTACCGTGTACACAGATGCGTCCGCCACCACGTTACCCTTACCAGGGGTATAAGCTATATCGAAGTCATATGACGCCAAGAATTCCATCCATCTCTATTGTCTTAGATTCAAAAATTTCCGTTGGAAGAGGTTCTCAGGGAGGAAACACTGGCTCTTAGCTTGGATTTAACTTGCTTTCTGACAGCTCATGTACGGTTTGGTCTTGAGCTATGCTATGGCTGCTTCTGCTATTTATGGGGAATAATTTACTTTTGTTATCTTAAGTTTATGCTTCTTTATTTTGAACTTGATGTAATGGAATAATTTGTACCTTGGATATATGGGGTTTTGACTCTTTTCTTGAAAGTAATAAAAATTTGGTTTTTAATTTCTACTGCTGCTTTATTTATGTTCTGCCTTGTGATATCTCTGTGTATGTTTACCTAGATAATACTCCACCAAAACTAGTGCATTCCCTTTGTGGGTGACCCTAGCGGAGGTGGGGTGTTACATTTCCCTTGACAGATCTCTATGTTACTATCTAGCTAACCTTATTGGATAATCCCTCAGTCACTTAATACTTTATATAGGATAGACAGTCCTATGGACATTTAATACACTATCCTTAGGCAGACTTCAACCCAATCCCTTACTTCTTAAAGGGATCAGACATCATGGAGATTATCGATCTCGCACCAACTAGCCTTTTAATATTTCTTATTTATAGGGATGTGAGTTATCCGGTCACTCAAAACCTTTTTACGGGTGGACCCTATCACTTTACGCTTATGAAGAAGGGTGAATCTAATAACTTAATATCCAGCAGGTGGATTGCACTACTTAATACCTCTAATCACGAAGTAGGCTATATTATGAATTATTTCCTTTTTAGTATCCTCTTTTTGAAGGAATCATGCCCTACAATCACTTAAGGCCTCAACCTTTGAAGTGAACCTTGTAAGAATAATCTCGCTATGCATTAAACTATTGTCATGAGTTTCTATGATTAATGATATCTCATATAAGTTGAGCATATATCAAATTGTTGAAAGTGCAGACTTATGTCAAATAAAGCAACTGACCTCGCATCATTAACCTACTAAGTCCAATCCTAATTTCTAATTAAAGAAATTATATAATTAAACTAGAATAAATAAGGATAATTCTCAATAACTTCCTATCGTAGAACATTTAATTATTTATTTCCTCATTATACTTAGTATTTACTATGAAAATTGATACCCATTAAATCCCCTTTAATTCAATTTATTATTATAACTGATATACGCCATTAATGAACATAACGGTCATATTTATTAAGGCATAATAACCTATTAAATGCCATTTATATTAGTCCTATTTAATTACACTAATTCTAATTGTTGTAACTTCTATATATTACTATATTTATTTAACTTCATTAGTTCTTATATGAATATGTATATATATATAGGTTTATTACTACTATTAGTTTTCCAGAGTCACAACACCTATTCCTAATCACATTTAAATTATAACCAATTTGGCATTTATTTCCTATCCGATTCATTTCCCCAAAACATTCATGGTTACAATATTTAATCTCTTATTTGTAACCTTTTAATAATAGCAATCAATTCTACATTTATTGCTATAATGGTCAAGAATATTCATTTTCATTTACTATGGGAAAAATTACCATACATACATATATATATATATTTACATTAAAATGGAAATCTTTCAAATTCGAACAGATAACCAATATTTATTTGTTAGTTTGTGTTATTTACGTAGGTTTGGACAGATAAGTTTACAATGATTATCTATTTATATTTTAAGCGCGATATTAATGTAGTTACTAATTATATTTTATTATTATTTTAAATTTCAGTCTAAACTAACAATCAGAACAACCCTTTTGCGTTTAATCTTGATTGAGATTCAAAATCTTAAAAAATATTATCTACTATAGTTATTGTAATTTTTGCCCAAACTATTTAAAAGAGGAATGTTGACATATTTCAAATCATAAGGAAATAAGTAATATTTTATTTGGAATGGATGATGTAAACTACCTATAAAATACATGAATCTACACATCCCTTCCCATCTAATTTGTTTATGTTTTTTTGTAGATTTCAAAAAAATGCCTAGTTGTTTAAAAGGAGCAAAAATGGCTAATTTACAACAATCAAATAAATTCCCTAAATAATACAAAATACAAACAGGTTTACAATTTCAAAACCATAACTGTACAAATCATATATTTACACCTGAATTTTATGAATCTTGAATAATAACACTACACATCTGACAATATGTTAGGACTGATTTCCAGATTTATGTTGTTTACAATAACCAAAAACTATCCAAAAGAATTGTACGCAATATAAAAATATTAAACTAAAAGGTCTACAGATCCATATCAGATTTCATAAACATTATTTTAGATTTGACATAAACAAAGAAATCTAATATTTTTAGGCATACTATCCAGATTCAACACGAACAAAGTGTATAAGATATTCTAAATAATGAATATACTTCACTCTCACTGAAAGCTATCCAAATTCAAATCCGAACACAACTTTTAGGCCTACAATTTCCAAATCTTACATATCTACATTTTATATATAAAAGGGACATATATATTGATTAAGGTTTGTAGATCTGAAAGAAAATTTGGAAAATAAGAAGGGAAAACTAGAAATAGGGATACATATTCGTAGAACCAACTCTTTTGCATAAATCTAGATTAAGTCACCCCAATCTTTATTTATTTTATTTGAATACGTTTATAATTTAGAATTTTAGAAGAGACTGGATAATTGGAAATGACAGAGCTTCGCTGCTGGCATCAGAAAATATAAGCAAAAGAGTGGAGTTCTAGCCTTATATTTATAGGCATAGAAATGACTTTGAACCATTATATTTAATTCAAGAAAAATCCTCTGCTTATTTTTTTTTTAAATAACTTAACTCTAGACGCCACAGGGAGACATCGACCTGAAGTCGATGAGTGGTCACTGCTAGTCTGTCCCCTAGATCGACCTGCCTCCTGTGGGAGGTAAGGTAATATGTAATTACCTTATATATATATGTATTATTTTTTTAATTTATTTTTTGCCTGTATTCGTATTTCATCCGTAACTTTTTCGTATAGACTATGTTCGTTCCAAACATGAAACTTTATCAGAATTTCTTTACGAATGCAATGGTGCACATTTTATGGTTGAATTCCATCATTTGAAGAAAAAAGTATGTTTTTGGAATATAATTAAACAACTAATTTAATTATCGCCAAATTTCGACTGTTACATCCACTCAAATATAACACCAACCGCCCCGGTCTAAAACCAATTTTTTCATGTCGACCCATAGAGATCTGTTTAGACTGATCCCATACTTAGTCCAATTCCATTATATTTACAACACCAATAACTCTTATTTCTATCCAGAATAATCTGAGTAGAAAGACCAGAAGCAAGTTTAACAATAGGTCTGATGCAACAGATTTATACTGATTTGAGATAAAGTACATACCAATCCGGACATCATTGCACTATAGGTTGAGCATACTCACTCAATTGAATTGAAACTTGGTAAGATACTAAATTAGGCCTTTCTTGATTGTTGTGCAGGAAATGCACCGCCATATAAGCGAAAAGCCCGGGTCGGTACTGATCCGATCCTACAGCCTACCATTTTTGCTTCCTATCATTATTTCACTATTTTATTGGTATTTGCACTTGCACCCATTTAAGCATGTTTACAACAAAGTACAAACATCAAACATATAACATATCCTTAAATAAGCATTTAACCAAGCTAAGGTGAATCAAAGCATAGACAAGGAGAAATAAAATAATATTCATATGATTAGTGGGGGTACCCTATAATCTTAATTTCATAAATGTGATTCAAAACAATTCAAACTTATGTGTGTAATAACATATTAAAACATGTTTTATTAATAATTTTATACGATTTTAAGAAGTGTTGGAAGCTAATATGACTTAGCTAGTTAGGAAACCACTATTTACTCACCTTAATCACAAAAGCCTCTTTAGAACCAAACGAATAGTGATTGACACAGATTTCCAAAGGTCGTAGCAACTCTTCTTAAAATGTTTATTTGATTAGCACTAATCTCTTCTTAATGATGTAATTAGCTAATTGAAGCACGATTGAATTTTTTCTAGAGTGGCAACATACACACTCATAAGCTGTTCCCTTGCTCTTTGATCTTTTCATGCGCTTCAAACCGAAAGGCGTGTTTGGCATCTATGCCTTGGAATGTGGAATGTGGAAGCTTACGGTAACCATTTACATGCTTTAATATCCAAAAAAGAAAGTCTTTGGGTTGAATGCTCATAATAGTATTTCTCCTCTACATTAAGCATACCTTATCAAGTTCTTGTTTCATTTGGTTTTGGGATGACCCATGGATCATGGAGGGTGTATGAGCAACCAGTGTATGAGGCAATTGTGGAATGGTTTTCATTTGTGTTTTCCACCTTTTGATGTTCTACTGTATTACAGGGGGTGAGGAGCACTTAGCAAAAAAGCATCTATGTTTTTTTTATATTTAAGGCAATTGTGGAATGCTTTTAATTCATCAACTACGTGATAATTTAATGATGTGGAAAGTGATTAACAAGGCTGTATTGACAAAGGATAGGTTACTTAGATTCAGAATGCAAGTAGAGCACCTATATGCTTTCTGCAAATCACAAAGCAAATTGTCAATCGTCTTTTTATAATGTTGTTCACTCAACCGTATTTGGCGGAAACTGTTGAATAAGGTTGGCAGTGTGGCATATAGCATTGACTCGTAGGAACAATAAGGTTGGCAGTCTGAGTAATGAATCTAATAGCCATTTTCCAAAATTATAGAATCATACGATCTCATTTAAAAAATAATTTAAATATTTTACACTTCTCTAACACGTAGAATACGAGTCGTTATATGTACGCTTTAAGGTTTTCGACCAAAATGCTAAGCTTAGAAAATTGGGCTATTTTTATAAATTCACTAAAGCATACGTTTAATTGGATTGATTGGAAAATTTGATAATATGTTTATTGTTTAGCTGTCAGTTGTTAAAATGAATATACTTATTATTATTTTTGTTTGTTATTGTTCGTAAATTTAATTGCAATTGAATGAATATGTTGATTAGTGATAATTAATTCATTTAATTAGCATCATATATAACTGATTTGATAATAAATACATAATTAATCCTCTAACTAAAACTAGAAATAAGAATTAAATATATTAGAATCATAGTAAATAGTATTATAATCTACAAACTTCAATGAGTTTTACATAATTATTTAGCTCTTTTTATTATCTTAGTATAGATAGAATATAATACAATATTTTTGAAATTAAATTTTTAAAAGAATTAATTAATTATGCTTTAGGTTTAAGAATAATGTTATGTTTTCTAATGACCCGCATCTTCAGGTGTATTATAATTAATTTATTTAATTATATAAATAGTGATTTAGAGAATATAATGGTCGTTGAACTAAATAAGAGTGAATATTTAATTTAAATAATAATTAAATAATATATTTAATTCTGAAATAATCGAAAATAGTGAATTGACAATATAATGTGAACTGGACAATTCAAAGTATATAATTCAGTTTAGAGTTGAATTAAAATAACGAATATATTATATAAACGACAGTTGAACGTATAAATTATAATATAATTATGATCGAGCCCGTAGTGGCGCGGTAGTTCGCTATTTGGCGATTTGAACTTCAACTGAATGTACAAAGTTCGTTTTAAATCGGATTTCTGTGAAACAAGAAACGTGTGCAGCTGGTGGAGTATATCTTTCTAGTGAAGAGAAAAATCAGGATTTCGTCGTGTATATTTTGAGATATGTCCAAATCAAATTTTAAAAAAGTCGCTATAAAATCGTTTATTGACCGTGACGGTTTATTCGATATAACTAGAGATCGGGTTTGAATTTAGACAAGGTTCTTTTGGGACGTAGTGATAATTTAATTTTTAGAATTTTATTGAAATTTTTAATTAATTAAATAAGTAACTTTTTATTTGGGGTATTTTACACCATTAATCAGCGATTTTGGGGTTTCACAATAAGAGTCAACCTATCGATATTATTGAGACGACCCCGAACCCCTTACTGACGGCGGCAAGGGTAATCCTTGGAATATAACACAGAAACAGATAATAGAAGAACAGAATTAAATAAATACACCAGATAATGAACAATAGAATATACTGGATAAACGTAATCATCAGAGTTACACAGTATACAGGATCATACTTAGTACAAATACAATTCAGCTATACATAAATGTCTACAGCGGAAAACAAACAAAATATGTACAATAGGAGCTGAACAGCATAAAATAGATAAATGATAGAATCCATCTTCAGCGCCAGCGATTTAGAAAGAGCCAGCTAAACCTGAATACAAGGCTGCCTATGTAGGAAAAGGGGGCACCCGAGTTTGAAAGTGAAACAAACTACGAGTCAGTCATGGGACTGGTATGAGAAATCTACTCAACACATTTATAATATGGCTAATCACAGGACCATGCCACTTTCGTGGAACGAGTTTACTCCATTGGATTGCCAGTGGTTTAAAACAAATAATTCTTTTAAACATCGCAATGCTTTTTATAAAAATGAAGCCATTATAAGACTCAGTTCCCATCACACAATGCAACGCAAACCGGAGGATAGAGTTTTACCTTATAATAGCCAAAATATGCTTGATACAAATAAAACAAAAGCATTTGATATTATTACTAGTGTTTAGATGTTTCAAAAGCAATTTCAAATCATAAGTATCAATCATAGACGACATTAATGCCCCATACCACTATGTCGCCATATATAAGTATACAATCAAAACCGCACAGTCACGTATTTGGAAATTGGATTTCCATCATGAACCAAGGCAAAAGATAGTCCTTACCGCCTTCGAGACTCTCTAGCCCGAGCCTCAGGCACAGCCGCAACCGTACCTTGGATCGTCGGGGCCGGTCCACACGAAGTAGATTATAATGCCTGAACAATGCGTCCCTCCGCCCTTTGGGGCGTAAATGAGCCAAAGAATGACTCCATCGGTCCCGGATCGACCGATATTCCCGAGACGCCTCGCAACAGTAACAACCACATAAGTCAAACTCGTCAGGGCGTGTTAAACTACTGACGCCACTTCTAGCTAGAAAGAAAACGCACGCCCCCCCCTGATATCCTCTCCCGTTTCTGGTTCATACCGGGGTGTGAGGCTCGCGATTTCACATTATACACAAAGCTACGCCACACGGGCGGTGCTTTGATCATCACCACAAGACTTTGCTTTTCAACAGAAGCCCTGATCATTGCATCTTAGCATGCCACATAGGTAATTCACACCGTGCAACTGATAGCTATCAATCACACAGAATAAATTCCAATGTCAGACACAATGTCCATTTGCAAGTCCGTTCTGGGTCATAACGAAACCGGAGGCACTATATACCTCGCAAACCCATCGATCACCACGTACGTCTGGACGATCACCACTCATTATCCATATTTCGGGATGCCTCCCAATCAGGACCTCGGTTACCATCCAAATGAGGTGAAGATCTCCGGTCTTCGACCACCGTCTTCATCTTCGAATTTTTATCGTCGATTCAGTTATTCAGAATGGGATAAACCCGGTCTTTCTGAGCAACTCGCGTATATAATAAACAAGTGCAACACTAACATACATATGCATCATTTCAATCCATTAGCCACTAATCGTCAATCAGTAAGAGAACGATTCCCCAAATATTAACCCCGAAGGCCGAAACCAACATCAGATCAATACCCAATAAACCATTCGACTTAGCATGTAACACCCCACATCCGTTAGTGTCACTCACAAAGTGAATGCACTAAGTTCTGTGGAGCATTTTGGGTAAAAGATGCAGATAAATTACAAGATAGACAGAAATTAAACAGCGGAAAATAAAACTTTGCTTTATTGATAAAATAGTTTGTACAATGGTTTCTTTACAATATCAGAGTATCATCTATTTTACAAAATAAAGAAGAATAAAAAAAACATTTATATTCCCCGATTATAGCAAGGGCCAGCCATAGCATCTGAAAAGAGAATCCAGGCAAACTTCGACAAATCTTCATGCTGGGAAAGAGTGGCAGTCCAACTTAACCAGAGCTAAACTATTCCCTCCTTTACTACCTGTGGGGGGGGGGGGGGGAACGGAAGAAAAGAAGATGAAAGAAAAACAGAGTCAGACATAAAGCCTGAGTAAGTTCAGTAACTTCTAGCATGTGAACGTGGAAAAACAAAACGACATGAATTAACTGAATACAAGATTACACCATGACGATAGGGTCAACAAGATTAGACAAGGTAGTCACAAGATATGCTAAGATAAGATAAACTGGATACGCTCTAATACTTTCGCCGCTTCGCCCTAATACTTTATTATACTGGTTTCTATATCTCTGCACCACCTAACTAATGTCCCCACTAGTAACGATGACGTGATCCCAATCCCTGTATTTTCCATTGCCTTCCGGCATACATTCATTATTTATTACCTAGATCAAATCTAGGGTTTTCTATCAAGTGCTTTCTAGACTTAACTAGAGTTTACCCTATCTACTGAACGCTTCTCGGATTCAGGATTTATACCACCTAGTCCAACTAGGGATTATGCTACCTGTCGAATGATGCCCCCAAGTCTAGGACACACTACCTAGAGTGTATATGTTCCTATACTTCCCCACGCATGTATCGCGAATCGTTATCGCTTGTTTAGATGCACATGTCCTGTAATGTGCGGTCCGATTCCTGTGACAGGGCAAATCAAGGAATACAGAACTCGGTCGGGAGCTTTCAGATATCTGCCGATGCAGATGCTAAGGTCTGTTTTTATTCCAGTGGCTATGGTCCCACTTGACCCCTCCATCAACTAATGAAAGGCACACCTTGTAAAATGAGAACTATACGCCGGCCCCCGGTGCCCCTCTATCCTATGGCCATCCTCACCCATAACTAGATAGCAAGTATATGGTCTTTAGGAGTTCTCCGCCTTTCCGCTTCACGTATCTCGATTGACTCAAGATGGATAGTAGACGGCGAGTTGCTATCCCAGGGCTACCGTTTTCTCGTCGAATCACGCCGGTCCATCCTAGTCTTTAGGTTGCCATGTATTGCAACCAAGGCATACCCCCTGGTTCTTCTAGCGCATACCTTAACCTTTGTGAGCCCAGGAGGATCATCTGCAGCCTCACAGAGGGATACCAAGAGTACTCTCACGTCCCCTCGAAGCCTCGGGCTTCGTAACCCAATTCGTTGGAGCCTCCTTTTTACTCAGACGGACATTCGCTCCTCCCCGTGTTATACTACTTAGTTTTACTAACTAAGATTTACCGCTTAGTTTCCAGAATCGTTGTTTTCTTAACTGAGGTTTACTACTTAGTTCTCTTTCCCCTCAATTTGGATTGGTTAAGTGTCATTAGTCAATTCAAACCAACTTAACCCTCTTCATTTACCCTGTTAATCTGGTTAAGTGTTGTCAGTAACTAATGTTGACCTAACCCTGCCACAAACCAAGTTATATTGGTTAAGTATTTATTACTTAACCCTACCCGTTCACCCTGTATTGGTTAAGTGTTCCTTTTTAACTTAAGCTTGCCCGTCTGTTTTAACTAACATGTTATTATTAATGGTTAAGTATTATCTCTTCATGTTTTAGACTTAACCCCATTCCTTTATCACAACCTGATGGTTAAGTGTTCAAGTTTACTTAACCCTACGGTCTAGCCCAGCTAACATACCAAATTGGCTAAGCGTATTAGATTTTACTTTACCCCAACCTCTAGTCTAGTTAACATGTTAATTTGGCTAAGTGTATTAACTTTACTTAGCCCCTACAAATCTTTTCTTGCCACCTTGAGTTTGGTAAAGTGTCTCTATGGACTTAGCCCTCCCATTCTAGCTTAACTGTGTTAAGTTGGTTAAGTGTTCCTATGGACTTAACCCTCCCATTCTAGCTTAACTGTGTTAAGTGTCAGTCTGGACCTAACCCCACCCATCAGTCTAGTTATCATGTTGAACTGGTTAAGTGTCTTAGTTAACTTAACCCTACTATTCTTGTTCTAGCTTTAACTAAATAAATTAAAGCCGCGGCCACTCACATTAGACAGATATTGTTGCGAATACTGGATGTGCCGGTTGGTTCCGGGCAGGTTTACATCGCAACTCAGTCTAAACTCGGGTTAGGCATATTCGTGTTTTATAAGTTCAAAAGGGTTTTGATTAGTTTTCAAATCAGGTTTTGAAAGTAACCATCTCGTCCGTCGGATAGGTTAGGGATAGCCAGGGAGAGCAGGAAACTTGTATTTTCCAAACTCAAGCCTAGACACTATCCTCTCTGTCACCCTAGAACTTTCTGGTGTGTTATTAAAAGAGATGTCATAAAGAAACCTTTAATTTGTCTAAATTTGCCTTTCCTCATTTAGGACAAATTCTATAAATAGATTAATCCTAATTTACTTATTTCCCAATTACTCTTTTAATGTAAATTGTCAACATTTATTCCTATGCCCCATTTCCCTTCCTAAATCATATTTATGCTTTTTGGTATGTAAACTATACCAAATTAAGTGTCACCAACCATGATTTTTCTAAACCTGACAGTTATTCCCAATTATGGCCAATTTCACATTTATGCCAATATACTCACCATGCCAAATTAGCTAATCCAATTCCGATTCAAAATTCTAATTCACGTCAAACTAGACTTATTACTCTAGTTCACTATTCATGTAAATGCAAGATTTATATGTCAATACTAGATTCAAATTACACATCTTATAATTCATGTAAAATTTATCCAATTTGCATTTCTATGAACATGCCATAATACATGTTCCCAATTTTATGCCAATTTCCAAGTTATGCTACGTTTTTAGTAAATTTCATATTTTGCCCAAATCGCATTCCTACCGTTCGTATAATCGTGATTCATTCTAGATTATAAATAAAGCTAGGTTCGTAGAAAAATAGGGAATGAACCAAAGATGCTATGCAAAAGATAGACATACTAACTGGCATAAAAAGGGTTGAATAACGACGTCGGTTCAAGAACATGGGTAGACCTAACTTAATAGGTAAATTCCCAAGGTCTAAAACCAAGAATAGACAGAATAAAGATGTAGGTTCAAGAACATGGGTAGACCTAACTTAATAGGTAAATTCCCAAGGTCTAAAACCAAAGAAAACAAAGAATAGACAGAATAGATGATCGGGTTTAGACCCAATTTCATAGTCACAAAACTTAAGCAACGCTTTCCTAGTCATGAATCACAGGTATTTAATCACAAATGTCCTTGTTATGTCATAGGCAATAGTTTATATTTCCTGATCAAAGGCATAGGCTTAGTCAAGGAAATAATCCTCATAATCACAGTCACAATCATAGGCAATGTTCATAGTCATAGGCAATGTCCATAGTTATAGGCAATATTCATAGTAATAGGCAAATGTTCATAGTCATGGTCTTATTTGTCCTCGAATCATAACAGTTCTTAATTAGGTTCAAGAGTATAGGCAATAATTCGAATAGAGAGAGAGATTTGGCATATTCTTTTATTCTTTTAATTTCATGTCATGAACAGAGAAAAACGTACAAATCTAGAAATAACTGACTTACAAAGATTCAGATTAGAAAAGAAAGATGGCATTGCTATGATTCGTGCGACGTTAGCCTTTGATCCTTATCTTGAAGCTTTTAATCTTGATTTGAATCTCTTCAGGACAATTTGAGCAGCATAACCTTGTCTTGGATTTTCGTAGTATTTTCTTATATTTATTTATTTATATATATATTCTCAGAGGCAGCATAAGGATAGAAAAGAATTGTGAATAGAGAAGGAGACTAGGGATGTTTATATAGTGTTAGGCGGACGAACCTGGTCAGAAAGCATGACCAAATACATCAGAATGAACCAGAGCAGAAAGCTGGAAAAACAGGGGGGTCGACCCCCAGGTCGACTATGTAGTTGACCTGGGTGCCCCAGGTCGACTATCCAGTCGACCTGGGTAGCCCAGGTCGACTACCTAGTTGACCTGGGTGTCTTGGGCGGGAAAATTCCCGCCCTGGCCAATTCGGCCCGATTTTGAAAGTTGAATTTCGCTGAATCTTCCGGAGGTCATATCTTCCTCATACGGACTCCGATTTATGCAAACTCGGACTCATTTTCATGCAGAATTCCGAGACGAACGCAATGGCGCAGCCCATTTCCCTTGATTTTGATTTTAACTTTTAATTCTGCCTTGATTTGTGAATCTGAGTGTAACAGAATTACGGGGTGTTACATAGCCAACCTTCAGTTAATTTCTAAATTTCACATCCATATTGTTTATAATATTTTGTAACGATTTATTGCTATTTTTATTTATTTTAAAATAGCCAATTTATTCAAAACGACGCTTTGGGCCATAACGAGGCCGTGGCGCTGTTTTTCTTCAGATTAGATTTACACATATCTGAAAATCTAACCGTTGGATCTTCACAAAATTTACATCATTAGAAAGATCTTTTCAAAACGAATCCAACGGTTCTAATTTCGGGAAAATCCGACGGTCAGATCTCCCGGTATAATTGTTTGAAGTTTCGATTTCAAAATACGAACTGCTGCGTCGTTATTCGATTAAATATAGTAATATTATATAAATATATATATATATAATCGATTCTGGCGTTGTTTTTCTTCAGATTTGAATTAAACATTCCAGACAATCCAACCGTTTGATTTTTACAAAGTTGGTGCCGTTGGAAAGATATTTCCAAAGCGAACCCAATGGTTGCGGTTTCGGGAAAATCCGATGATCGGATCTCCCGCACTAATCGTTTGAAATCACGGTTTCAAAATACGAACCGTAGCTTCGTTATTCGATATATTTTAATTCCATATATATATATATATATCAAATCTTCACTTTCAAAGCTATATTCTTTTCATACATTTGATAAAAATTATATTTTTATCTAACTGTCTTCTACTTCAACACTTCACTATTTTTAACAATTCATGTATATAATAAAAATGTGATTTTTAATGTAAAACAATTTATTTCAAAACTTGACTATTTTATATAGTAAATGTAGATGATAGAAATAGGATTTTTATTATAAAACAATTTATTTCAAAACAAGATTATTTTATATAGTTCATATTGATGATAAAAATAGGATTTTTATTATAAAACAATTTCTTTCAAAATATGAATACCATTCAACACATGAATTTCAATTCAATGAATGAATATCGATTCAACACATAAAGGTTTTCTATAGTTTATATATATAGATAAAAAGGTGATTTTTATATTTAAAACACGAATACCATTTAACACATGAATTTCGATTCAACACATGAAGGTTTTCTATAGTTTGTATATATATATATATATATATATATATATAAAAGGTGATTTTTATATTTAAAAACACGAATACCATTCAACATATGAATTATATTCAATGAATGAATTTCAATTCAACACATGAAGGTTTTCTATAGTTTGTATATATAGATAAAAAGGTGATTTTAATATTTAAAAACACGAATACCATTCAACACATGAATTCTATTCAACGAATGAATTTCAATTCAACACATGAAGGTTTTCTATAGTTTGTATATATATATATAAAGGTGATTTTTATATTTAAAACATGAATACCATTCAACACATGAATTTCTGTCCAACGAATGAATATCGATTCAACACATGAAGGTTTTCTATTCAACGAATAAATATAGTTTCAACAAATGGAAATAATCCTAACACAATCCTAATACAAGAATATTATTCAAAATTTCGGCAGCATAATGACAGGGTAGTTAAAACCGGGACCGTCCCTAGTACGGCTCCTCGCTCTACCTTAAAACCTCGCGGTTTTTGACAATGGGGAATCATGCATCTAGTTCGCACGTAGGCGGCATGTATATTTTTTCATTTCCACAAACTAATCCTATGTGGTTTCAACCAAATATTTCTCAACCACAAGCGGGTATTTTTCAACCACAATCAATCAATTCCAAACACAAACAATTTCAATCATCCATTCGCTATCAATCAATTTTCACACCAATCACAACCAATAAATATCGTCCATGGTTTGTGGACGAGGGGCGTATATATATATAGCATTTAACTTCTATTTCAACACATATATAATTTTTACAACGCTTATACAAGAGGTGTACAACGCTTATATAACTCATACATCGATTATATAATTTATACATCATCGTTTCCCATATCGTTTATAAATTAGAAATCTCACATTGGGTTCCACTCCACCAGAAATAGCAGAAGGCTCAGAAAAATATGCGGTCTCTTCTAGAATGTAGAAGACGTCCACACGGTCACGATGTTTCCTGTTTCATCGAATTTCGTCAATACACAAAAAAATATGATTTTTCAAAGTTTGCAACGGTTTAAAGGTGTTAAAACTGTTGAGAATAAATATAGCCGATACCTTTAGGAAACTATTCAAAACTAGGTTTGGATTTATCTCGAAATCCGTGTAGTTATTCGTCGATCGGCCTTCGCAGCGTCAAAGGGGGAGGAGAGGCGCACGTGCGCAGGGGGGTGCGAACCAGCTCAGTGGTCAGAGGAGCTCGCAGCAGTGGTTTGAAGACGTGATCTTCCTGGCGTCCATTCTCCCAAAATACACAATGAAAAGATCGAAACCAGGTATGGATTTGAAGAGCTCGGGAAGATCTTCAAAAAGTTCAACTGTGGCACGAGCTAATTTGGCGTGGATTGATCGGAAAATGTGGGGGAAAGTTTGAAGGGGTTTCCGCCTATGATCGACTGTCGGGGAGAGAGAAGAATAATTCTGTGACCAATGAGACTTTTTTACTAATCTATATATTTTTAAATTTCTAAAATACCCCTTGTCACACACGAACACCAATTCAAACCCAACGACTGTCGTCACTAGCGTTTTACCCCCATTCCGAACACAATGGGATATGTTTCGAAGGCCCATTCGAATGTTTCAGTCAGTTTTCATTCAATTTAAAATATATAACATTCAATATTCGATTTGAACGTACATTTCAATTTGCCAGGGCCACAAACTGAATCGAAAAATTCCAGAAAAATAAATCTGGCTATGTTTTGATGATACGGTCCCAACAAAACTAGTTTCGTCGAATTCTGAGACCGTTTGCAAAAAGGCCCATTTCTGGTCGATCTAATTTAACTATAATTGACCAAAACACATTTTCCTTTTCCACGTTCGCATACTAGATTCAAAAATTATGAAATTTGAAACCTAGCAATAACTTCACATCCCGGATCCAACAAAAGTGGTTTCGTCGAATTCTGAGGTCGTCTGCAAAAATGGCCAATTTCACGGGCTATAGAAATTCCACAGCGACCTTTCAGAAAATTCATTTGGCCATATCTTTTTCATCCCATTATGAAACTTTGATTTTTCAGATTCGTTAGAAAGGTATTCACTAACAGATTTAAATATTTTTGGTTTCACTCAAATCCGTTTTGTTTTGCACCTGGTACAGTCAGTCAAAGTTTGAATTCAAATTTTGAAACTACCGCGCCATTTCAGGCCTTGTTTATAATTAGAATTAATTATATTCGTTTTCAAACGTCGATTCAAAGGAGTTAATTCAAAAGAGTAATCAAAGTGATTTAATCGAATATTAGTTATTCGGTTAGAGTTAATCAGTTAGAGTTAATCAGTTAGAGTTAATCAATTAATTTAACTGGTTAGAATTAACCAGTTAGAGTTATTCAAATTGAGCAAATTGAAGTGATTTATCAAATATAATTTATTCGAAGTGAGTTAATCGAATATTAATAATTCGAAGTGAGTTAATCGAATATTGGTTATTCGAAGTGAGATAATCGAATAATGGTTATTCGAAGTGAGTCAATCGAATTTTGGTTATTCGAAGTGAGTTAATCGAATCTAGTTATTCGACAGGAGTTAAATCAAATATAGTTTATTCGAAGAAGAGAGATTATCAAATATAAGTTATTCGGATGTAAGTTATTCGAATAAGAGTTATAGAATAAGAGTTAACCAAATAGGAGTTGATAGATTAGTTGTTCGTTATTTATTCGAGTTAGGAAATAAGAGTTAGATTGAAGTTATTATATTTCAGAAGCAGGAAATTATAACACCACTGTTATAATCAAATGATTCTGTAAAGGAGTTAGACTCATAAATTATATCTGGAAGTATGTAAGGAAGTATTAAAGAGTTAAAATATGAACTTACCCTATTTCGAGATTTGAAATGTTTTTCAGTTAAGGTCTGAGAGGTAGTTATACCCCAACTTGATTGACTTCGTTTTAAATTTAGAAATGGTTAAGGCTCGAGAGTGAAAGTGGTTAAGTGAATTTAGTAAATAAGTATAGTGGTTTGAGTTGTCGTCGCAATGTTGATTTAAACATCTGTTTAAATCCAAGTAAAGAAGATTTGGAAATGTTTTCCAAATAGAATCAGAAACGTAATCAAATATTAAAATTGGAAATATGAATTAGAAAAGGAAATGTTCATGTATAAGGAGTTAAGAAATGGAGTTAAGCTAAATCAGAAAATGATTGGAGACTAGTTAAGCTGAATGGTTTCCTAAGTGTCTATCTGATGTTGGTTTCGACCTTCGGGATTGGTACTTAGGCAATTGTTCTTATACTAGTTTTCAATCAAAGACTGATAGTCGTAGAAGGATAGTGATACGTAAATAAGTTATGGAAATGTTTTCCAGCGTTAACGTTTATTTTCTAAACATAGAAAATAAGGAAAATATGAATATATATATATATATATATGATTGATGAATGATTGATAAAATTTCCATCTGGAAATAATATCGATGTTTGCACACCTGTTTTTCTTTAATGGTTAAATCATAGACTATCGAAGTTTTGACCATTTTAACGTTGTTAATATGGAGAGACCGACTGGATTATTATCCGAAGAACCACTCTGTTTTGGCATAAGCGTTGCGAATCATATATGCCAAAGATAATTGAAGACGGATAAAGTGAAAGGGCTATTGTATAAGTCTTAGATAACAGTGCCTAAGATGGATGTACTGAATAGTGCCTTTAGTTCATCCTGTTCCTGGATGACTTGTATGGATGAATGTCTGACTGAGTATTTCCAGAAAGGTCACGTACATTGATTTCTTCAACCGTACCAAGAGTGGAAGCAGAGAAGGAAACTTCTTTAGCTAACACGTAATGTATTGTTATAGATGTCAATTAGTGATTTTAGATGGATCTGACAATGTGGCATTCGAAGTGAATCTGATGTGATGATAAAGCATAACCTCAAGCCTCATCAACCGGGAAATGACAAAAATCGGGCAGGCAACATGGCTATGTAGGTCGCACCACTTAGGGTGTATAATCACCTGATCTAGAGTTTCATTTACTTCTAAAAATCTATTGTTGATGCTGGCCCATTCAGGAAACGGTTGCTGATCCCAACCATTGGTGATGTATATTCGATACACTCAAGCGAAATGAGTGGTCGATCATGTGTGGCCGGCTTGCAAGATGTTCTTGTTGAACCCAGTGTATTCCTCTCTAGAGGTACACTAGCGAAAGGTGGTTCCATACCTTGTCATAGTTGGAAATCCATTACCCAATACGTGCTTGCGGTTTTTGATTGTATACCATATATGTAGAACGTGAGATGAAAGCGTTTCTGCTAGATGATTATTATATTGTGGTTGATAGACATTATTATAATATCAAAAGGTTTTTGATATAAAGATATTTTGGATTCTCATAAGCGAAAAACCCGTTCTGTTATACGGCGTGGTCTTATGAGATATCGTTTACTCGTTCGAAATGTTTTAAACTGTTTTACTCACACCAGTCCCATGACTGACCCAGAGTTTATTTTGTTTTGTTTTACCTAAACTCTTGGGTGCCCAATTTTGTACGGGCAGTCAAGTAGTCAGGAATTTACAGATACTTGAAGAGCTGGAGCAGGAGGCTTCAGGATCATATAGCTATACTTTATTTCCGCTGTGTTGTAAGTGCTGTACTTTGATAATGATGTATATTCAATTACAGATGTATATTTCAAGTTATGTTATATATATATATATATTATATGTTATTCGTTCCGCTGTGAGGTTCGTGTTACTCTGATGTTGTGTTCTTCTTCTTCTTCTATTCTAAGTTTCTATCTTATCTTTCCTCATCCTCTAATTTCTTTCTATTAGTTTTCTGATTTTCCAGTGTAATTGGGGTTGGACTTGTGTTATTTGGTCAGCTCAAACTGGACCAGAATTTTGGGTCACTACAGTTGGTATCAGAGCTTAAGGTTAAGTGAATTACCTTGGCTCTGTGGCATGACTCAGTAGAGATGGGGTTAGTAATACCCTAGATGGAGTTGAGTGTATATATTTACGAGAGAGCGTATTTGTTATTTAATATAAAATTTATTTTATATTGTGGAGATTTATTTATTGAGTTGTTTATGAATTCAGGTCGATCAGTTTGATCCACTGTATCGATAGGGGTTACTAAACACTCGAATACGATGAACCGTCATGGTACGTTTTGAAAAGAGGGTAAAATGAAATAATTTTATCCAAATTATATTCTGATATAAGGGATTTATATTGGTTATAATTAAAATCGAGTACGATTATGAAAAGTGAAATGGTTATGTAAATAATCGATCAGAATTCATATAAGTGAAATATATGAAATCAAAATGAATTAAATCTGAAATTTAAATCAGAATTAAAATTAAAACTATGGAAATTTGAATAAGTGTTTATAAATGGATTTGGATTAAATATATGTGAATTTTAAAATTGTAACGACCCGCATTCTACGCATCATAGGATCGTAGAATATTTATTTCTTTCACATACGAAGTTGTATGGTCATGTAACTTTGGGAGACGACTATTGGGGTCATTTCCCATGTTCATGATTTTTCACGATTTTTAAATGACCATTTTGCACCTAGCCAGTACTGTTTTGGCCATAACTTTTGATTGAAAAGGAGTTTTGACCTGAAACCATTTCCATTGGCTCCAGACGATGGTTTACAATTCCGTAGAGTGGTCACATTAGCCAAACAGACTTACCATTTGGGAGATATGGCTGAAACAAGTTTTAGATGGTGAAAAACAGCTTAATTGGGCTTAACCGGGTGATTAACAGCTAGGCCCAATGGGGAATTTCGGGATTAGGGTTATGAGGAGGCTGAAATCAGTTAGAGAACGATCTTATTTTCATTTTTCAACCGCCACTTTCATTCTTGAAACCCTAACAATGGCCTCCAACCCCCAAATCTACTTTTAATCCCTTTCTATTCAAGTTTTGGCTTAATCAACATCAAATCAAAGAAGATCTTCACCAAATCAGTATTAGACCTGCTGTTAGACATCAGTATTCGCCCAAATCAACGAGGTTTCAGTTCTGAAAATTTTAATTGTGGCCAAGGTGAGTGATTTGCATGGTATTGCACTAATTACAGTTAATTAAGGGTAATTAGTGAAGATTAATGAAATTAGATATTATAAAAATTTGGAAAAATGTTTATAAATTCGAAATTAATGTTTTAGACCTTTGTTAGAAATTTGGTTTGATTTGGTTAAGTTTTGCTAATCATATCATTAGTTTTGCTTAAACATGCTTAAGGGAAAATATGGGTTTTGGGTAGGTTTGATCCATTCTAACTTATTGAAATTGTTGTTTTGGTGTTTATGATTGATTGTACATGTTGCTATGACTGTATGGTATGCTTTGTGATTGTCTAGAAGTGTTAGATTAGTCGAAAACGCCGTCGAATGGTGTAAACAGCTGTTGGAAGGAGTGCAGGAATCTGGTTGATCCGGATTGGATCGGAGGAAGGAGCCCGAACCGAACCGATGGGAGTTTAATCTCCGGACCGATCCGCCTCTCGTATACCACTCCGACCCGACCCGCATGGCCACCTCCGAACCGAACCGATGCATGGCAATTGGACTTGAAGAACAAGACCCGATTCGCTGGGAGGTGATGATGACCGATCCGAACCGTGCAAGATGGAGGTTACGAACTGAACTAGGGGAATCACGATCCGATCCATGTGGGTATTCCGATCCGAACCGAAGGTCTGATGACCATGACCTAGAACAAAATGAGGTGAAGAAATGAAGACCGATCCGGAGAAGAAGGTGAAGACCAACAACCTGAAATGCAAAGGAATTCCAAATGGGAAGTTTGTACTCCGGATATAGTTGGGAACCAACGAGTCAACTTCATGAGTTGGGCTTTGCTGCGGGACGTATGCTAAGGGGTTGTCGATGTATGTAACTTTGGATCACTATGTGTAGGGGGTATGTGAACGGATTTAGGGCCGTAGTGGCCTAGTTATGACTAAAGAGCTATAGACCAATGAAGTGGGGTCATTGGTAAAGGTTTGGTCATGACTCCATTTTGTAAGCTTGTTAGTAGCAGTAGTTGTACAAGTCGAACTCCGTCACTACTTCGATGGGTCTAGTGCTCGACAGTGGTGGTCATCGTATGCTTTACGCACTGAGTGAGAGATGTGAGGATGATTTCTCTGGTTGATTTGTTTGCCATCATTATGACATGCACGCCCCACCCCCGTTATCTTTACACCATCTGTTCAGTGGAACCTTAGAGTATTGAACGGTATGTAGTGTTAACTCTTTGGTTGCAGGTCCAGGTTCAGGTATGGTTTAGTATACCTGATATTGTTCAGTTTGTCTGCTTATCGCTCATACCAGACTTTTTGTATGACCCAGAGTTTTATGTCTCTTCTTATTACTCTGGGTGCTCTCATGAGCGGACTAGAGACAGGTTAGCTGGGTATGCACGGGTAGCTGATCCGGAGACGAGCAGGAGGCTTCCACGTATGATATATATAGTATTCTCCCTGTGTTGTTGAAAATCACTGCTTGGGCATTAGTAGTGCATCTTCTACTTTAGCTTTCTTTTGTTTTAGGGACAGTAATTTGGAAAGTTGTAATAAGCTGTACCTGGATTTCCGTTGCTATGTTGGTTTAGTTTTCAGCTTATGCACTGTCTCACCTGTTTTATGTCAAGATTATTTTATTATTATATTTTGTTCCATGCGCTGTGAAATATTCTACAGGTTCCTTTTTAGTTCATTCTCTTCTTTCCTTTCTTTGGCGATCGTTCCGTGCTAGTCAGGCATGTGTACAGCGCAACTTCGGACGAAATGCAGGCTAGTGCAGGGCGGGCCGCCACATTTGGTATCAGAGCTCAAGGTTGCGTAGTTAACCTAGGGAAGTCACCAGGGAGAGATAGTATACATATATGGGAGCGCGTATTTGTAATTATTTTGGTTTTCAAAGCTATATATATATATTATTAGTATAGCTAAGGATGAAGTCGCACTGCACTAGCACCACCATAGAGATGGTTAATCGTTTTCTCTTTACAGATTGAACGATGAGCCGATACGCAAGAGGTACCGGTAGGGGAGCCAATAATGGAAATGCTACTGACATGAGGACGATGTTTACTGACCTCATGAGAGAGATGCTTAGGGATGTGCAGAGGGCAGCTCCCAATGCTGGTAATGGTGGTGGTCCAATAGTGCAGGCGCCTAGGGCCGATTTCGCCAAGCTGAACAAGGATTATACTAGTCTTGGTGGGAAGCCATTCCACGGAATAGAGTCGGCCACGGATGTCCAGGATTGGTTGGATAGATGTGAGTGTATCTTCGAAGAATTGGGTATCGAGGATGCGATGAAGAGAAGGCTAGCATCCCGTCAGCTACAAGGACGGGCAATGAAATAGTGGAATGCTACAAAGGCTGCAACTCCCGAGGATCAGATTACTTGGGAGCAGTTTAAGGCTCGCTTTAGTGAGAAGTTCATTCCAGCTGCTCAGAAATCAGTGTTGTTTAAGAAATTTTTGGAGCTCAAGCAGAATGGCAGAGCTGTCTCGGAGTATATTGTTGAATTCAACACTTTGTCGAAGTATGGGTTATCTCTTATTGATACTGCCGAGAAGAAGAATGAGAAGTTCATAACTGGCTTGGATCAGTACTTGGGGGAAAGGCTTATTAACCATATCGATGAGACATTTGAATCGATTGTGGGGAAGGCATTTAGGTCCGAGAGTCTTTACCCTAAGTCGAAGACTAAGGTTGTATCTGCAGAAGAGCCAAAGCAGCAAGCAAGCGGTGGAGGCAAGAATGGTTCTCAAAGTAAGAGAAAGCAGCATCAGACCAAGGATGGCCTTAAGAAAAAGAATAAGCAAGATGTTGAGTGCTTCAGTTGTGGTAAGAAGGGCCATTATGCTAGTAATTGTCGGGCCAAGCTAGCGGATGGGAAGTGCTTCAACTATGGCCAAGTGGGGCATCACAAGGACAAGTGTCCGCAACCCCCTGAAAAGCAAGTGGTGAAAGCATATGCCCTTAATGCTTCCTTCTTCGTTGAATGCCCCAACCGCGACGGAGAAGGGAAAGAATGTCGTCATTCAAGGTATGCTTTCTGTTTATGATATTCCTGTTAGAGTTTTGTTTCATTCCGGGGCTTCCAGTTCTTTCATATCCAGTGACCTGGTAGATAGGTTGGGACTGGAGCCCGAGATTGTCGATAGACCTTTAGTAGTGACGAACCCGATTGGTGGTTCAACTAACCTTAGCATGATTTGTCATAATGTGGTCTTATCGAGTCATGGATGCATGTTTGTTTGTGATTGCTTTGTTTTGGGCTTTACTGGGTTTGGCATTATTTTGGGAGTCGATTGGCTCTAAAGATACGGGGTGGTGGTAGACTGTGTGGGCTTTTTGGTGACAGCTAGAGCGGATGATGGGCGGAGGGTAGTTTTTGGTGGTCTACCCGGTGATGCCTAGATTTCTAAATTCCCTCGACATCCCGCATAGTGAGTTGTCAGGTTTGCCCGTGGTTGGCCAGTATCCGGACGTTTTCGAGGAAGTGACCGGGCTTCCACCATACCAAGAGATTGAGTTCCGTATTGATTTAGTGAAAGATGCCAGACCTATAGTGATGCCACTTCGTCGTATGGCACCAAGGGAGCAGCGAGAGCTCGAGGTGCAAGTCAGTGATCTTTTGAAGAAGGGATTTATCAGAAGGAGTGTTTTTGAATGGAGGGCGCCAGTTGTGTTTGCTATCAAGGCAGATGGTTCCCTTCGTTTGTGTGTAGACTACCGCGAGTTGAATAAAGTGACGAGGAAGAATAGGTATCCTCTACCACGGATAGATGATTTGTTTGATCAGTTGAGTGGCGCGAGAGTATTCTCTCAGTTGGATCTCGCGATAGGTTTTCATCAGCTTAGAGTGGAAGCTGAGAGTATAGCTAAAATGGCATTCCGGACGTCGTCTGGATTTTATGAGTGGTTGGTCATGCCATTCGGGCTGATCAATGCCCCAGCATACTTTGTGGACCTTATGAATAGGGTATCCAGAGATCAGTTGAATAAGTTTGTCCTTGTATTCGTGGATGACATTTTGGTCTATTTGAGGACAGAGGAAGAACACAAGGACCATTTAAGAATAGTAATGGAGGTGTTGAGAAAACACCAATTGAAAGCAAAGTTTTCTAAATGTCACTTCTGGAGGAGGGAAGTGAGATTCTTGGGCCATGTTGTTTCAGAGAATGGTATTGCCGTGGATCCTGCGAAGGTGGCTGCGGTACAAGATTGGCCTACGCCCAAGAATGCAACGGACATAAGAAGTTTCTTGGGATTAGCTGGATATTATCGTAAGTTTATCCAAGACTTCTCCAAGATAGTAGCATCATTGACTCAGTTGACTAAGAAGAATCAAGCTTTTGTCTGGGACGAAAAGTGCGAGAATGCATTTAAGAGTCTAAAGGAAAAGTTGACGTGTGCACCAGTGTTAGTCATTCCTAAGGGGAATGAAGAGATGACGGTATATATGGACACATGTGTCACAGGGCTAGGTGTTGTATTGATGCAAGGAGGTAGGGTTGTAGCTTATGCAAGTCGGCAACTGAAACCGCATGAGAAAAGATACCCTACCCAAGATTTGGAATTGGCAGCGATCGTGGTTGCACTGAAGATGTGGAGACATTATCTATTGGGAGAAAGATTCGAGTTGTTTACCGATAATAAATCGTTAAAGTATCTCTTATCTCAGAAGGACCTAAATCTCCGACAACAAAGATGGTTAGAATTCTTAGCTTCCTATGGTTTCGACATCGCATATACACCAGGAAAGGGCAATGCGGTGGCTGATGCATTGAATAGAAGACATGCCAGTTTAGGGGCTATGTTTCTAGAATGGAAGCGACTGGAGTACATCGCTGGGTATGATTTCAGACCAAGGTGCGGATTGGATCCAGAAATATTAGCAAGTTTAACGATCAGACCCACTTTGATTGAGCGGATTGGTTCCAGTCAGAGGGACGATCCTGACCTGTTGGAAATCATCTCAAAGTTGGAGATGGGAATCGACGAAGAGATGAATAAGTATGGGCTTGATCAAGATGGATGGCTTAGAAAGAATGGAAGACTAGTTGTACCCAATGTCAATGGATTGAGAGATGAAGTGCTTAGAGAATGTCATCGCTCAAAACTGATTATACATCCCGATGGTAACAAGATGTACCGAAACATGAAGCAGACCTACTACTGGGAAGGGATGAAAAGGGACATTGGGAAGTTTATATCCAAATGCATGAATTGCCAGCTAGTTAAAGCTGAGCAAAAGAAACCTAGTGGTTTGCTACAACCATTAGAAATTCCAGAATAGAAATGGGAACAAGTGTCAATGGATTTCATTGATGGGTTACTAAGGACTAGATCGGGCCATGATAGCATTTGGGTGATTGTGGACCGATTGACTAAGAGTGCAAGGCTTATACCCGTCAAGTCAAACAGGACGGCAGCTAAGTTAGCAGAATTGTACATAAAGTGGGTAGTGAGATTTCATGGAATACCCAAAGGCATTATAAGTGACTGAGATCCGTTGTTCACTAGTGGATTTTGGAAAAGCTTACAAGAGGCATTAGGATCAGAACTACATCTCAGTGCCGCATATCATCCTCAAACCGACGGACAGACAGAGAGGGTGAATCGGGTGTTAGAGGATCTCTTGAGAGCCTATGTATTGAATTTTGGTGGATTATGGGATGACCATTTGCATCTATTAGAGTTTGCATATAATAATAGTTATCAATCCAGTATCGGTATGGCTCTGTTTGAAGCGTAGTACGGAAGACCGTGCAACTCACCGTCATGTTGGTTAGAAACTGGTAAGAAGTTTATGCTTGGACCAGATATGATAAGAGAAACATCGGACAAGATTAAGGTCATTCAACAACGGATGAAGGCTGCCCAAGATAGGCGGAAAAGTTATGCTGATAAAAGGAGAAGAGATTTAAAGTTCTCCGTTGGCGACTTGGTATTTGTCAAGATTTCTCCGTTGAAGAGAGTGATAAGATTTGGCAGGAGAGGCAAGTTAGCACCAAGATTTGTTGGTCCATTCCCAATTCTTGATCAAATTGGGAATTTGGCATGCAAATTTGAATTACCAGAAAAGATGGCAGGAGTTCACAACGTATTTCATGTTTCCCAGTTAAGGAAATTCGTACATGACCCAGATGTGACTATTTCACATGATCAGTTGGATGATGTCGAAGTTGAACCCGAGGCGGTTGGGAACCGCAGGCCTATGCGTATTGTTGGGAACGATACGAAGCAGCTTTGAAGGAAGGCGGTGAAATTAGTCAAAGTTCAATGGGTAGAGAATGAGAATGACTTTACTTGGGAGACAGAGGAGAGCATTAGGAAGACGTGTCCAGAACTCTTCGCCTAGTAAGATTTCAGTTTTGATTTAGTCTTTCTGCATGCTAGGATAAGTTATTTTGTATTTTTTGCATGTTTGATTGTTATATATATGATGGGTAGGCATGTAGAATCCTTTGTATGTTTTGGGTTAAGGAATTTCGGGGACGAAATTACTTAAGGGGGGAGAGTGTAACGACCCGCATTCTACGCATCATAGGATCGTAGAATATTTATTTCTTTCACATACGAAGTCGTATGGTCATGTAACTTTGGGAGACGACTATTGGGGTCATTTCCCATGTTCAAGATTTTCCCGATTTTTAAATGACCATTTTGCCCCTAACCGGTACTGTTTTGGCCATAACTTTTGATTGGAAAGGAGTTTTGACAAGAAACCATTTCCATTGGCTCCAGACAATGGTTTACAATTCCGTGGAGTGGTCACATTAGCTAAACGGACTTACCATTTGGTAGATATGGCTGAAACAAGTTTCAGATGGTGAAAAACAGCTTAATTGGGCTTTACAGGGTGATTAACAGCTAGGCCCAATGGTGAATTTCGGGATTAGGGTTATGAGGAGGCTGAAATCAGTTAGAGAACGATCTTATTTTCATTTTTCAGCTGCCACTTTCATTCTTGAAACCCTAACAATGGCCTCCAAACCCCAAATCGACTTTTAATCACTTTCTAATCAAGTTTTGTCTTAATCAACATCAAATCAAAGAAGAACTTCACCAAATCAATATTAGAGCTGCTGTTAGACATCAGTATTCGCCCAAATCAGCGAGGTTTCAGTTTGAATTTTTTTAATTATGGCCAAGGTGAGTGATATGCATAGTTTTGCACTAATTACAGTTAATTAGAGGTAATTAGTGAAGATTAATGAAATTAGACATGATAAAAATTTGGAAAATGTTTATAAATTCGAAATTAATGTTTTAGACCTCTGTTAGAAATTTGGTTTGATTTGGTTAAGTTTTGCTAATCATATCATTAGTTTTGCTTAAACATGCTTAAGGGAAAATATGGGTTTTGGGTTGGTTTGATCCATTCTAACTTGTTGAAATTGTTGTTTTGGTGTTTATGATTGATTGTACATGTTGCTATGACTGTATGGTATGCTTTGTGATTGTCTAGTAGTGTTGGATTAGTCGAAAACGCCGTCGAATGGAGTAAACAACTGCTGGAAGGAGTGCATGAATCTGGCCGATCCGGATCGGATCGGAGGAAGGAGCCCGAACCGAACCGATGGGAGTATTAATCTCCGGACCGATCCGCCTCTCGTATGCCACTCCGATCCGACCGCATAGCCACCTCCGAACCGAACCGATGCATGGCGATTGGACTTGAAGAACCCGACCCGATCCGCCAGGAGGTGATGACGACCGATCCGAACCATGCAAGATGGAGGTCACAAACTGAACTAGGGGAGTCATGATCCGATCCTTGTGGGTATTCCGATCTGAACCGAAGGTCTGATGACCATGACCTGGAAAAAAATGAGGTGAAGAAATGAAGACCGATCCGGAGAAGAAGGTGAAGACCAACAACCCGAGATGCAAAGGTAGTCCAAATGGGAAGTTTGTACTCCGGATCCAGTTGGGAACCAACGAGTCAACCTCATGAGTTGGGCTTTGCTGCGGGACGTGTGCTAAGGGGTTGTCGATGTCTGTAACTTTGGATCACTATGTGTAGGGAGTATGTGAACGGATTCAGGGCTACAGTGTCCTAAGTATGACTAAAGAGCTATAGACCAATGAAGTGGGGTCATTTGTAAAGGTTTGGTCATGACTCCATGTGGTAAGCTTGGTAGTATCAGTAGTTGTACAAGTTGAACTTCGTCACTACTTCAATGGGTGTAGTGATTGACAGTGGTGGACGTCGTATGCTTTACGCAACAAGTGAGAGATGTGAGGATGATTGCTATGGTTGATTTGTTTGCCATCATTATTACATGCACAGCCCACCCCCGTTATCTTTATACCATCTGTTCAGTGGCACCTTAGAGTATTGAACGGTATGTAGTGCTAACTCTTTGGTTGCAGGTCCAGGTTCAGGTATGGTTTAGAATACCTGTTATTGTTCTGTTTATCTTCTTATCGCTCATACTAGAATTTTTGTCTGACCCAGAGTTCTATGTCTCTTCTTATTACTCTAGGTGCTCTCACGAGCAGACTAGAGACAAGTTAGCTGGGTATGCACGGGTAGCTGATCCCGAGACGAGCAGGTGACTTCCACGTATGATATATATAGTATTCTCCCTGTGTTGTTGAAGATCACTGCTTGGGCATTAGTAGTGCATCTTCTACTTTAGCTTTCTTTCGTTTTAGAGACAGTAATTTGGAAAGTTGTAATAAGCTGTATCTGGATTTCTGTTGCTATGTTGGTTTAGTTTTCAGCTTATGCACTGTCTCGCCTGTTTTATGTCAAGATTATGTTATTATTATATGTTATCCCATGCGTTGTGAGATATTTTATAGGTTCCTTGTTATTTCATTCTCTTCTTTCCTTTCTTTGGCAACCGTTCCGTGCTAGTCAGGCATGTGTACAATGCACCTTCGGAGGAAATGCAGGCCGGTGCGGGGCGGGGTGAGCCATCACAAAAATCCCAGGAGATTTTAAGTTGTTTTACCAGCATTGTGAATGGTATTTTGAAATGTATTTCAAAACAGAAGTGTTTAGAAATGGTTTTGAAAAGTGATATAGTATTGAACCCACTTCGATAGTTGGAAAATAATTCTAATGATGTCTGCGCAGCATCATCTGTGTTCAGTTTCGAGTTTGTAAGTGACGGATTACTACCAAAGAGATTGCTTTTGGATTTGTTTTGGGAAAAACAAGTTGTGTTGAATTTCAAAAAGGAAAAGTTGATTTTTGAAAGAGGTAAACTGTTTAAAAACTCCTAGGAAGAAAATTGTTTGAATTAAAAACAAATTTAAATAGAAATTTGTGAAAACAAATTGAGATTAAGATAAAGCCAGTTAAGTGGTAATAGAAATTAAATTTGAAAATAAAGATAACTGATTAGCGGAATTAACCAGTTAATGAAACATAGGATGGAACTTAACTCGGTTAACTATATGGATTGATGAGTTAAGAATTTGGAATTGAGAATGGAACTTTGATTTGAATTTGAATTCGGCTTGGGTAAGCGAATGGTTGTGTTGGAGGTAAAAGTGATTTGACATTGATTGGGATGCCCTCGGTATATGCTGAATTAACAGTAGAGGGAAAGGATATATTATTATGCCCGACAAAAAGGTAGTAGTTTATATTATATATAAGCATGAGATTTTGATGAGCCGAATTGGCAAGCCGCTTGGCTGTTTGAATTTCTTTTGGGTTGGAGATGGCCCAGAGAGGCAAGTTGGAGTTTGACCGATTGACCAGTACAAAGGAGGTGCTGGCGAAATTTTTCAAAAAGTTAAGTTGTTAGAAAAATTTCAGGATTTTTGAAAATTTTCATTGATAAGAATTAATTAAATATTTAATTGAAAATCTGAATTGTTCAGTCGAAACTGAAATTAAGAAGTGAACTGATAAGTTCTAACCAGTCAATAGGGTTTGTTTTCTACCTTAGCAATTTCGAGGATGAAATTATTTTAAGTGGGGAAGAATGTAATGACCCGCATCTTCAGGGGTATTATAATTAATTTATTTAATTATATAAATAGTGATTTAGAGAATATAATGGTCGTTGAATTAAATAAGAGTGAATATTTAATTTAAATAATAATTAAATAATATATTTAATTCTGAAATAGTCAAAAATAGTGAATTGACAATATAATGTGAACTATATAATTCAGTTTAGAGTTGAATTATAATAACGAATATATTATATAAACAACAGTTGAACGTATAAATTATAATATAATTATAATCGAGCCCGTAATGGCGCGGCAGTTCTCTATTTGGCGATTTGAACTTCAACTGAATGTACGGAGTTCGTTTTAAATCGGATTTCTGTGAAACAAGAAACGTGTGGAGCTGGTGGAGTATATCTTTCTAGTGGAAGAGAAAAATCATGATTTCATCGTGTAGATTTTGAGATATGTCCAAATCAAATTTTAAAATAGTCGCTATAGAATCGATTATCGACCGTAACGGTTTATTCGATATAACTAGAGATTGGGTTTGAATTTAGACAAGGTTCTTTTGGGACGTAGTGATAATTTAATTTTTAGAATTTTATTGAAATTTTTAGTTAATTAAATAAGAAACTTTTTATTTGGGGTATTTTACACCCTTAATCAGCGATTTTGGGGTTTCACAATAAGAGTCAACCTACAGATATTATTATATTTCTAGAGTCGGGACACCTCGCTCGTCACGAAGGTGTTTTTTTTCTGTCCGTAGCGGTACACAACTATATAAATTAATAAAATAAAGTTGTAACTTATTTATGGACCTAAACGAGGCCACGTCCCTTCTTCCATAAATGAAAGAACAAAAGAAGGCCACGCTTCAAAGTTTCTCAGCCACCAGCTCTTTGTGTCCTATGCTTAGCCACCAAGGCTTTTAAAGAACTATAAATATAAAACTCTCATTCTTCATTTTGTTTCCTGACATGAAGCCGTGACCATGGTTTCAGAAAATTAAGTCGTATATTCTAATGGCTTTTCAAAATCAAAACCAGTTTAATACTCCTCGATAAAATCATGAAATATATACGATTGGATTCTGGATGGTTACTCTTCACGTTCATGCAAAGTTTGGAGCAAGGAGACTTGTTTGACGCGTTCTGGAGCAAGCATGCGAGTTGATCTTAAAGGGTTCGGTGACCGTTCTTTGAGGGTTTATTGGTGTATTCAAGTGGGATGGTTTTGTGATGTCCTTGTCTGGAATGGTGCGAATGAAGGGGGTATGGGGGTTCAACGTCAAGGAAAATGGTTCATGAAAATAAAGCAGAAGCAGTAGTGTGGGAATGAGCACGGTCATGAAGTGTGGAAGGGAGTGAGCGTTAATATCTGGTGGGGAGAACTGTCGCATGAGAGTACGGGAGAGGAGAGAACGGTGAGCGGTTTCTTCTGTGAGCTTGCGTTGAAGAGAATAACGTGGAGCAGGAGTTTTGTTTTAAGGAGGAGAAGGACCTAGACGTGGGTATTTATGTGGCAGTGGGCCGCGTTTTTAGTGAGAAGCCCAACAAAAAAAAGATTAAAAAAGAACATAACTCAATGATAATGTTGAAGATGCTACAGTGAATGGGAAGTTTAAATCATGGGGAAAGAAGCTCTAGCTTACGGTTGGTTCTAAAGTTCGGGTGGCTAGCCATTTTAAAATTTGTTTCGTAAACCGTCTGTCACGTTGGAATCATGACGACGCAAACTACCCGATGGAATCTGTCTGAGATGAATTGGAGCTCGTTTAAATTTATGGTGGAGTAAACGCCAGACTAAATCAAAGCGACAATTATCGTTATTTAACGATGATAGACCAATGTGAGTAAAACTCACCAACTCTGAACAGTAATATTTTTACAACATATTGTTAGAACTGATAATTATCTGTTGATTGTTGTGTGTTAACTGTTTGGTTTAATTGTTTGTGTGTTGGTTGAAATTATAGATATTTATAAATATATAAATCGTTATTCAAATATTGATTCTATTTAACTGAATATTTCATATTTGAAATGAAATCGATGTTAATAATATTGTTTAACATCTGTGATGCAGGGAAACAGGTTGGAGGAATCCAACTGGATTCCTCAACATTTATTTTACTGTTATTCATATATTGTGATATATGAGGTGTATATAATCTGTTGATGATTATGTGTGTTTAAATGATATCGATCATTGTGATGTGGTATTTTAAATACCGTAAGAAACCCTGGGATGTAAAAAGAAATATTTCAATGTATATTGAAATAAAGGAATTTTATAAAATCAACCGATCTTATAAAGGAAATATTTTGAAAATAAATTATTTATATAAAATCAATGGATTTTATATATAAAAGGAAAACGGATTTTATTTTATATAAGGAAATAATTATAAAATCAAAAGAGTTATAGAGGAATATATTTGTGAAACAAATATATAGGAAATATATTGGTAAGACAAATATAAAGGAATATATTTGTAAATCAAATATAAAGGGAATATATTTGTAAAACAAATACAAAGGAAGATATTTGACAAAAAAACAAATAGAAAGAGAAATATTTGTAAGAAATTTACAAATAGAATTTAAAAGGAAATATTTGTAGAACATTTACAAATAGATTAAATGGAAATATTTATTTATAGGAAATAAATAGAATATTATAAATGAGATATTTATTTGTTAAATAAATAGAAAAGATAAAAGAAATATTTATTTGTTAAATTAATAGAATTGAAAAGGGAATAGTTATTTGTTAAGTAAACAAATAGAAAAGGGATTATTTGTATAAACAAACAGAAAAGAAATCAATCAAAGGAGATGATTCAAAGGAGTTAATTCAAAAGAGTAATCAAAGTGAGTTAATCGAATATTAGTTATTTGGTTAGAGTTAATCAGTTAGAGTTAATCAGTTAGAGTTAACCAGTTCGAGTTAATCAGTTAGAGTTATTCAACTGGAGCAAATCGAAGTGAGTTATCGAATATAATTTATTCGAAGTGAGTTAATCGAATATTGGTTATTCGAAGTGAGTTAATCGAATACTGGTTATTCGAAGTGAGTCAATCGAATATTGGTTATTCGAAGTGAGTCAATTGAATATTGGTTATTCGAAGTGAGTTAATCGAATCTAGTTATTCGACATGAGTTAAATCAAATATAGTTTATTCGAAGAAGAGAGATTATCAAATATAAGTTATTCGGATGTAAGTTATTCGAATAAGAGTTATAGAATAAGAGTTAACCAAATAGGAGTTGATAGATTAGTTGTTCGTTATTTATTCGAGTTAGGAAATAAGAGTTAGATTGAAGTTATTATATTTCAGAAGCAGGAAATTATAACACCACTATTATAATCAAATGATTCTGTAAAGGAGTTGGACTCGTAAATTATATCTGGAAGTATGTAAGGAAGTGTTAAAGAGTTAAAAGACGAACTTACGCTATTTCGAGATTTGAAATGTTTTTCAGTTAAGGTCTGAGAGGTAGTTATACCCCAACTTGATTGACTTCGTTTTAAATTTAGAAATGGTTAAGGTTCGAGAGTGAAAGTGGTTAAGTGAATTTAGTAAATAATATAGTGGTTTGATTTGTCGTCGCAATGTTGATTTAAACATCTGTTTAGATCCAAGTAAAGAAGATTTGAAAATGTTTTCCAAATAGAATCAGAAACGTAATCAAATATTAAAATTGGAAATATGAATTAGAAAAGGAAATGTTCACGTATAAGGAGTTAAGAAATGGAGTTAAGCTAAATCAGAAATTGACTGGAAACTGGTTAATTTGAATGGTTTCCTAAGTGTCTATATGATGTCGGTTTCGACCTTCGGGATTGGTACTTAGGGAATTGTTGTTATACTAGTTTACAATTATAGGCTGATAGTTGTAGAAGGATAGTGATACGTAAATAAGTTATGGAAATGTTTTCCAGCATTAACGTATATTTTCTAAACATAGAAAATAAGGAAAATATGAATATATATATATATATATATATGATTGATGATTGATTTATAAAATTTCCATCTGGAAATAATATCATTGTTTGCACACCTATTTTTCTTTGATGGATAAATCACAGACTGTAACACCCCGAATTTCAGTTAACACTGATATTCACTAATTACAGAATTAATAATCTCAGATGTGAGAATCAGGGGAAACGGGTTACGTCATTGTGTTCGTCTCGGAAAAATACGCGAAATAGAGTCCGAAATTTTGTAAATCGGAGTCCGTATGACCCGGTTAAGGCCCAAAGAAGTTTTCAGGAAATTTGAATTTCGAAACATGCAGAAATGGGGGCCAGGCAGGAAAACTCCCGCCCAGCCAAGTCGACTTGGCTGTCGACAGGGCTGTCGACTTGCCTGTCGACATGCCTGTCGACTTGGCAGTCGACAGGGCTGTCGACTTGCCCTGTCGGCTGATTCTGGCCTGGGTGCACCTGGTTGAGTTTTGGGCTGGGTTGGAGGGCTTGGGACGAAATCTGACGGACCTAAACTAACCTAGGGTTAATCTAAGGGTCTAAAACACAACCTAATCCTATAAATACACCCTAAGACTACCCCAATCCATACTAAAATTAGGATCTATGCCATCATGCCGCCAAAATGCAACTTAGAAGGAGCCTCCACTAATTAGAGAAGAGGATTGCAAGCTAATCAACTACTAATCCACCTCTACTTCAACTCTAGCAACTATCTAATGAGCTAATCTTGGAGTTTGTGAGTTTCTATCACTTTAATAACCAATTGTTAAACTAAGTAGATGAGATGTGATGAGATCATATGGTTTTGCTTGCAGATCAATGGGTTTTAGGTCATATGTTATAATGCTAGTTTGCTAATCACTATGTTTAACACTTATTCATGATGACACTATGTTTATGCAAGTTAAGTGTTTGGGTTTATGCATGTTAAGTGGTGGGTTTTATGCATGCTAAGTATTTGGTTTTATGCATGCTAAGTGTTTGGTTTTATGCAAGTTATGATGCAAGTTCATATGCAAGTTATGATGCAAGTTCATATGCAAGTTATGATGCAAGTTCATATGCAAGTTTGTCTCTTTTTATGATATGCATAATATATGCAAGTTTGCCTCTAAGTATGGCATGTTATGCAAGTTCATATGCAAGTCATGATGCAAGTTCATATGCAAGTTTGTCTCTTTTTATGATATGCATAATATATGCAAGTTTGCCTCTAAGTATGGCATGTTATGCAAGTTCATATGCAAGTTATGATGCAAGTTCATATGCAAGTTTGTCTCTTTTTATGATATGCATAATATATGCAAGTTTGCCTCTATGTATGACATAAGTACATGTGCAAGTTCATCCCTTTTAGACCTATGACATGTATGCAAGTTGACACCTTTATGATAGGTCTATGACATGAACATTTATGCAAGTTACCATCTTTATGACATATGTGATTCATGCAAGTTTGGGTTGGTTATTTATGCAAGTTGGGTTTATGATCATATATGCAAGTTGACACCTTTTAAACCCATGATAGTGCTAATGATATGCTAAGTTGAACCCATTGTGTGTATGATGAATCTCCTCTTTTAAAATATGTCATGTTAACGTATTTACGTGGGGACGATGGGGTAAAAATTAATGAACACATAAAATTGTGTGAAGTTGGTATGATTAAACATACCATAAAGTGGATGGACATAATTGGGAATTTACCTATTAAGTTAGGTCTACCCATACTATGGAATTGGGAATTTACCTATTGAGTTAGGTCTACCCATATTTTTTAAATATTTGTAATTAATTAGGGATAATTAATACAAATTATGGGGGTGATTAATTAGGTGTAATTAATCGACTAAGACACGAGGTTGGACCCTTTTGTAGCATAAGACTACCCGGAACCGACCGGCAAATCCAGCGGCTACAAATGATAGGCCCAATGTGAGAGGTCTTAGTCATAAACTAAATACGTGACAAGCGTAAAGACACGAGGTTAGACTCTGTTATGGTGTAAGGCTGCCCGGAACCAACCGGCATATCCAGCTGCCATAAAGAACAGTCTAATGTGAGAGGTCTTTACAAAGGTTATGATCTTAATTAATTAAGAAACACTTAACCAAATTAGCATGTAGTGGGGCATGAGGGGTTAAGTGGGTGCCTTGGGTGGCATGTAGTAACTAGTGGGGGTGCCTTGGGTGGCATGAGGAAACTAGTGGGTTGCCTTGAGTGGCAATAGAGAATACGATTAGAATACTTAACCAAAGTGGAACATGTAATTAAACATGATTAAAGGGTTAAGTAAGTGCCTTGGGTGGCATGTGGGAATCAAGTAAGTGCCTTGGGTGGCATGTGGAAATCTAGTGGGTGCCTTGAGTGGCAATTAAAATATCATTAAAAGACTTAACCAAAATTTATAACATGTAAGTGGACATGGTTAAAGGGTTAAGTGGGATTCACTAGACATGACAAGCTTAGGTGGGTAGCTTGTGGGGGCCCATTTCAACCAATATCCCAAACGTATCTTTGTGGGCTCGACCCAAGCCGAGGACGGGACACGCATATTGGGCTTGACTGTAAGAGGCCAAAACAGGTTAGCGGTGGCAACGCAAGTCCAACGGGTTTCATATGCGTGTGTGGACCCGGGCTGGTAAGTAAGACGTTGTTGCATCGTGTAGGTATAAGCCATGCACCGTTGATATTATCAGGTTGCCACTTTGGGGAATGATACACCCCACTGTAGGGCCAGCACGGGTATCTACGTTAGGGAGCCGATCGCTTGGGGAGTAGTGGGTACACCTAGTGGAGATAGGGGCAGACGGCACCTATGTAGTCAGCTAGGGGTACACGAAACTACTATTAAAAATTACTAAGTACACTTAGTGGGATCAACCTTAAGTAGGAATTACCCTTGGGTGGGTAGAACTGGTGTGGTGCAGTGTAGGAATTACCCTTGGGTGGGTAGATCTGGGGTGGTGCAATGTAGGAATTATCCTTGGGTGGGTAGATCTGGGGTGGTGCAGTGTAGTAATTATCCTTGGGTGGGTAAATGCGTCTTTACGGTTATCTTAGTTCATCCTAAGTCTAGTTGGTTGCTTAGTGTAGCCATTCATCCCCAGTCGTTACCGTATATCAAGCTTATGTCTTACTCTGGTTACTTTAATGATTGTATTGTTAAAGTTATAGGACTCGCTCAGACTTATGTCTGACCCCGTTGTTTTTATCTTTTTCCCAACCCTCAGGTTATCAGAGTGGGCCTACTGCTAGTGGGCTTTGATCAAACTGCTTTATCTACCTTTTGGAGCTCGGACCGTGGATGTAAAGCTCAGTTTATCTTTTCTATTATGGCTATTAGTTTATGTAGTGGGATTATGTACTTTTATTTTATCAGGATGGATATTTTGTACTTGACTCTTGTTATGGTTTTGTGATGTAACCAAACATGTTTTAGTTTCCGCTGTAATGAAATGATGTTTTAAATTTTCAAGTATTCTTATATCTGTCTTGTTGTAATTTTTCTGTTCTATATTCACTCAAAATACTCCATCGATGCTATGGCATTCCCTTAGTGAGTGACCGTAGCGGGTGTGGGGTGTTACACAGACTATCGAAGTTTTGACCATTTTAACGTTGTTAATATGGAGAGACCGGTTGGATTATTATCCAAAGAACCACTCTGTATTGGCATAAGCGTTGCGAATCATATATGCCAAAGATAATTGAAGACGGAGTAAAGTGCAAGGGCTATTGTGTAAGTCTTAGATAACAGTGCCTAAGATGGATGTACTGAATAGTGCGTTCAGTTCATCCTGTTCCTGGATGACTTGTATGGATGAATGTCTGACTGAGTATTTCTAGAAAGGTCACGTACAATGATTTCTTCAACCGTACCAAGAGTGGATGCGGAGAAGGAAACTTCTTTAGCTAACACATAATGTACTATTGTAGACGTCAATTAGTGATTTTCGATGGATCTGACAATGTGGCATTCGAAGTGAATATGATGTGATGATAAAGCGTAACCTCAAGCCTCATGAACCGGGAAATGACAAAAATCGGGAAGGCATCATGGCTATGTAGGTAGCACCTATTAGGGTGTATAATCACCTGATCTAGAGTTTCATTTACTTCTAAAAATCTATTGTTGATGCTGTCCCATTCGAGAAACGGTTGCTGATCCCAACCATTGGTGATGTACATTCAATACACTCAAGCGAAATGAGTGGTCGGTCATGTGTGGCCGGGTTGCAAGATGTTCTTGTTGAACCTAGTGTATTCCTCTCTAGAGGTACACTAGCAAAAGGTGGTTCCATACCTTGTCATTGTTGGAAATCCATTACCCAATGCGTGCTTGCGATTTTGATTGTATACCATATATGTAGAACGTGAGATGAAAGCGTTTCTGCTAGATTATTATATTGTGGTTGATAGACATTATTATAATATCAAAAGTTTTTTGATATAAAGATATTTTGGATTCTCATAAGGGAAAAATCCGTTCCATTATACAGCGTGGTCTTATGAGATATTGTTTACTTGTTCGAACTGTTTTAAACTGCTTTACTCACACCAGTCCCATGATTGACCCGGAGTTTATTTTGTTTTGTTTTACCTAAACTCTTGGTTGCCCAATTTTGTACGGGCAGTTAAGTAGTTAGGAATTTACAGATACTTGAAGAGTTGGAGTAGGAAGCTTCAAGATCATATAGCTATAGTTTATTTCCGCTGTGTTATAAGTGTTGTACTTTGATAATGATGTATATTCAAGTACAAATGTATATTTCAAGTTATGTTATATACATTATATGTTATTCATTCCACTGTAAGGTTCGTGTTACTCTGATGTTGTGTTCTTCTTCTTCTTCTGTTCTAAGTTTCTATCTTATCTTTCCTCACCCTCTAATTTCTTTCTATTAGTTTTCTGATTTTCCAGTGTAATTGGGGTTGGACTTGTGTTATTTGGTCAGCTCAAATTGGACTGGAATTTCGGGTCACTACATGTTTTGTAACGAGCCAGAAAATCTGGACCAATTTAAAATTTTTAAATTGGCTAAAATAATGGATTTTAAATATTTAAAATAAATATTTTAAATAATAGCAATGAAAACTGAGTTTGAATCGACAATTGAAAACGAATATAATTAATTCTATTTATAAACAAGGCCTGAAATGGCGCTGCAGTTTCAAAAATTGAATTCAAACTTTGTCGGACTGTACCGGGTGCAAAACAAAACGGATTTGAGTGAAACCAAAAATATTTAAATCTGTTAGTGAATACCTTTCTAATGGATCTGAAAAACTGAAGTTTCATAGCGGAAAGCAAAAGTTATGGACAAATGAATTTTCAGAAAGGTCGCTATGGAATTTATATAGCCCGTGAAATTGGCCATTTTGCATACGACCTCGGAATTCGACAAAACCACTTTTGTTGGATCTAGGATGTGAAGTTATTACTAGATTTCAAATTTCATAATTTTTGAAGCTAGTATGTGAGTGTGGCAAAGGAAAATGTGTTTTGGTCAATTACAGTTAAATTGGATCGACCAGAAATGGGCCTTTTTGCAAACGGTCTCAGAATTCGACGAAACTAGTTTTATTGGGACTGTATCATCAAAACATAGCCAGAATTATTTTTCTGAAATTTTTTGAATCAGTTTGTGGCCCTGGCAAATTGAAATGTACGATCAAATTAAATATTGAATGTTATATATTTTAAATTGAAGGAAAACTGATTGAAACAATCGAATGGGCCTACCAAACATAACCTATTGTGTTCGGAATGGGGGTAAAACGCTAGGGACGACAGTCATTGGGTTTGGATTGGTGGTCGTGTCAGAAAACCCCTTATAAAACCTCCCGGCCAATCAGAATAAATAATAATAATAGAATTTCTCTCTCTTCCCCCTCCCCCTCGATATACGGCGGAAGACCTTCAAAACTTCCCGACTCGATTTCTCTTTCAATTCCAAATGAAATCAAGCAAACTTGGATCCATTTTGAAGCTTTAATCGTCCTCTTCAAATCCGTGTGAAGTTTGGCAATTATCGTTCTGTATTCGTCGAGTTGCGAGTCCGGGAAGTGCTCGACTTTCGAGCTCCGCCGCGGTTGACTGGAGCCACCGGAGTGGGTCCCCCTTCCGGCACATGTACTCCTCTCCGTCCTCTTCGACGCAGCGCCCTCCGATCCTCTTCATACTTCACGGATTTGGTGAAAATCTAGACACTAGTTTTGAACCATATTGAAAGGTATACGGTTTATATTATTTAAACTGATTTCAATAGTTTTAAATTGTTGCAAACTTTGAAAAATCATATCTTTTTCGTTTCTTGACGAAATTCGATGAAACAGGAAACATCGTGACCGTGTGGACGTCTTCTACATCTTAGAAGAGACCGCATATTTTTCTGAGCCTTCTGCCATTTTTGGTGGAGTGGAACCTAATGTGCGATTTCTAATTTATAAACGATATGGAAAACGACGATGTATAAATTATATAGTCGATGTATGAGTTATAAATGCATTGTACACCTCATGTATAAGCGTTGTATAAGTTGTACGTTCGATGTATAAGTTATATATGCGTTGTAAAAATTATATATGTGTTGAAACAGAAGTGAATTGCTATATATAAAAATAAATAAATAAATATATATATATCTATATATACGCCCCTCGTCCACAAACCATGGACGGTATTTATTGGTTGTGATTGGTGTGAAAATTGATTGATAGCGATTGGTTGATTGGAATTGTTTTTGGTTGATATTGATTGACTGTGGTTGAAAAATACCCGTTTGTGGTTGAAAAATATTTGGTTGAAACCACATAGGATTAATTTGTGGAAATGAAATAAATATACATGCCGCCTGCGTGCGAACTAGATGCATGATCCCCATTGTCAAAAACCGCGAGGTTTTAAGGTAGAGCGAGGAGTCGTACTAGGGACGGTCCCGGTTTTAACTACCCTGCCATTATGCTGTTGAAATTTTGAATAATATTCATGTGTTTGAATTATTTCATTTGTTGAAACTATATTTATTCGTTGAATAGAAACCCTTCATGTATTGAATCGATATTCATTCGTTGAATTGAAATTCATGCGTTGAATGGTATTCGTGTTTTAATTATAAAAATCACATTTTTATCTATATATAGAAACTATAGGAAACCTTCATGTGTTGAATCGATATTCATTCGTTAAATTGAAATTCATGTATTGAATGGTATTCGTGTTTTAAATATAAAAATCACATTTTTATCTATATATATAAACTATAGAAAACCTTCATGTGTTGAATCGATATTCATTCATTGAATTGAAATTCATGTGTTGAATGGTATTCATATTTCGAAATAAATTGTTTTATAATAAAAACCACATTTTTTTATCATCTATATGAACTGTATAAAATAATCTTGTTTTGAAAGAAATTGTTTTAAAATAAAAATCCTATTTTTATTACCTATATGAACTATATAAAATAATAGTGTTTTGAAATGAACTTTTTTACAATCAAAATCACATTTTTATTATATCCATGAAATGTTAAATATAGTGAAGTGTTGAAATAGAAGACAGTTAGATAAAAATATCATTTTTATCAAATGTATGAAAAGAATATAGCTTTGAAATCGAAGAATCGATATATATATATATATATATATATATATATATATATATATATATAGAAATAGAATTGAAATATATCGAATAACGACGCTGTAGTTCGTATTTTGAAATCGTGATTTCAAACGATTGGTACGGGAGATCCGACCATCGGAATTTCCCAAAATTAGAACCGTTTGATTCGTTTTGAAAAGATCTTTCTAATGATGTAAATTTTGTGTAATTCAACGGTTAGATTTTCAGATATGTGTAAATCAAATCTGAAGAAAAACAGCGCCACGGTCGCGTTATGGCCCGAAGCGTCGTTTTGAATAAATTGGCTATTTTAAAATAAATAAAAATAGCGATAAATCGTTAAAAAATATTATAAACGATATGGATGTGATTTAGAAATTAACTGAAGGTTAGCTAAGTCGAATGGTTGCCTGGGTGTTGATCTGATGTTGGTTTCGGCCTTCGGGGTTAATATTTGGGAAATCGTTCTCTTACTGATTGACGGTTAGTGACTAATGAATTGAAATGATGCGTGTATATGTTAGTGTTGCACTTGTTTATTATATACGCGGGTTGCTCAGAAAGACCGGGTTTATCCCATTCTGAATAACTGAATCGACGATAAGAAACCGAAGATGAAGACGATGGTCGAAGACCGGAGATCTTCACCTCATTTGGATGGTAACTGAGGTCCTGATTGGGAGGCATCCCGAAATATGGATAATGAGTGGTGATCGTCCAGACGTACGTGGTGATCGATGAGTTTGCGAGGTATTTAGTGCCTCCGGTTTCGTTCAGACCCAGAACGGACTAGTAAATGGATTGTGTGTCTGACATTGGATTTTATTCTGTGTTGATTGATCTCTATTAAATATACATCTGTTTGGAGGCGGAGAATTTATTCTTTTGCTTAACGCCCTTCTCTGAAACGCACGAGCTCAGAGGTTGTATATCGATGGACATCAGTCGCATGGCATGAATTGCTAGTGTGGCATCCCTAAGTGGCAAATGATCATGGCTTCTGTTGAAAAGCAAAGTCTTGTGGAGATGATCAAAGAACCGCCTGTGTGGCGTAGCTTTGTGTATAACGTGAATTCGCGAGCCTCACACCACGGTATGAACCAAAAACGGGAGAGGACATCAGGGAGGGCATGTGTTTCCTTCTAGCTAGAAGTGGCATCAGTGGTTTTACACGCCCTGACGAGTTTGACTTATGTGGTTGTTGCTGTTGCGAGGCGCCTCGGTTTGATCGGACGATCCGGGTCCGATGGAGTCATTCATTGGCTCACTTATGCCCCATAGGGTGGGGAAACGCATTGTTCAGGAATTTTAATCCACATCGGAGGACCAGCCCTGACGGTCCAAAGGCTTGACTGAGTACTTGCCTGAGACACGGGCTAGAGTGTCTTGAAGTCGGTAAGGACTATCTTTTGCCTTGGTTCATGACGGAAATCCAATTTCCAAATACGTGACTCTGTGATTTTGATTGTATACCTATATATGGAGACATAGTGGTATGGGGCATTAATGTCGTCTATGATTGATAGTTATGATTTGAAATAGTTTTCAAAACATATAAACACTAGCAATAATATCAAATGCCTTTGTTTTATTCGTATCAAGCATATTTTGGCCGTTATAAGGTAAAAACTCTATCCTCCGGTTTGCGTTGCATTGTGTGATGGGAACTGAGTCTTATAATGGCTTCATTTTTATAAAAAGCATAGCGATGTTTAAAAGAATGATTTGTTTTAAAGCACTGGCAATCCAATGGAGTAAACCCGTTCCACGAAAGTGGCGTGGTCCTGTGATTAGCCATATTATAAATGTGTTGAGTAGATTTCTCATACCAGTCCAATGACTGACTCGTAGTTTGTTTCACTTTCAAACTAGGCTGCCCCTTTTTCTACATGGGCAGCCTTGTATTCAGGTTTAGCAGGCTTTATCCGGAAAACTGGAGCTGAAGATGGATTCTATCATTTATCTCTTTTTATGCTGTTAAGCTCCTATTGTACATATTTTGTTTGTTTCCGCTGTAGACATTTATGTATAGCTGAACTGTATTTGTACTAAATATGATCCTATATACTATGTAACTCTGATGATTACGTTTATCCAGTGTATTCTATTGTACATAATCCGGTGTATTTATTTAATTCTGTTCTGCTATTATCTGTTTCTGTGTTATATTCCAAAGATTACCCTTGTCTCCGACTGTACGGGAAATGGGGTCGTCACATCGTGGTATCAGAGCTTTGGTTAAGCTTTGTTCTGGAATATAACAAATTAACGAACTCGTCAGAAATAGAACCAGTAGTGTTCTAGGATGGGTAACTCTATATAGATAGGATCAGCAATATCCTAGTATGAGTAAAGCAGAATGGAATACACCTCGATAGACACATTTACATTTGAAGTATGTGTTTCTATATTTTAAAATATCTTTTCTGTGACCTGACACTTGATCTGCTATTTGTAGAAGTACTATAAAACGAGTGTCAGAATTAGAAGGAATTCGGAACCGGATATTGAGACCCTATTAATCAAGTATCGAAATATGGGTGGAATACCGTTCTCTGGTGAAGAATCTATTATGAAGACACAGGCTTGGATTCGTTCTGCTGAAAAGATATTTGATGGCTTAAAGCTGAGGAATGACCAGAAAAGATTACTGGCATCCTGGGCACTCAAAGATGAAGCTTTGTTCTGGTGGGATTCAGTTATTGAGAATAATCTAGAAGGTGATATCACCTGGGATAGATTCAAAGTGATTTTCCTGGAAAGATTTACTCCTCCCGAAGCGACTGAGCGACTATCTGATGAATTTTCTTATTTGATACAAGGAGATATGACCATCCCAGAATATCATAAAAAATTCAATGAACTTTCTCACTTTGCTCCTCATCTAATTAAAGACCCAAAGAGGAAGAATCTGAGATTTATTCATGGCCTGCAAAGATAATATCAGAATAGTGTAATAAGGAATGTGAAGCTTCCTTTTTCAGAAATGATATACATGGCTTATCAGTACGAAGATCTCCATAAGAAAGGAATGTTGCGCAACGAAGAAGAAGTCTATTCTAGTGACAAAGGAGAGTCAGAAACTGATATTTCCAAAGCCAGTACGAGGTCTGAGGTCAATAAGAAGCCCAGTGCCAAGAGAAAAAGGTCCAGAGCTGAGAAAGAACCCGGTAATAGACTTGTGTTGGGTCCTGATATGATCCGAGAAGCTGCCGACAAAGTCGATTTTATTAAGAAGCGATTACTCGCCGCTCAAAGCCGACAAAAGAGCTATGCCGATAGGAGAAGAAGAGATATATCATCTGCTATTGGCGACTATGCATATTTGAAGGTATCACCGATGAGAGGAGTTATCCGGTTCGGTAAAACCGGGAAGTTGGCGCCCAAATTCATTGGTCCGTTTCCTATTCTGGAAGGGATCGGAACTCTCGCTTATAGAGTTGAATTTCTTGATTGGTTGCCTAGAGTTCATGATGTGTTTCACATATCTCAACTTCGAGAGCACGTTCATGACCCAGACTTGATAGTGGAAGAAGCAGCTCAACAGGATATTGAAATTACCCCTGAATTAGCTGTGAGAAGAGAGCCGCTCAAGATCATCAGCAAAGAAACCAAAGAGCTGAGGAACAAGAAGGTTCACTTAGTCAAAGTGCAATGGAGTGGAGATCCGCGAGATTGTACTTGGGAAACTGAGGAGATCATCCAGAAAGCCTATCCTAGGTGACGAGTGGATATCTCTGATTGACTCCGGTGCAAGGTACATTTACCATACTTTGCATTACCAATTAGTTCTCTATTCTGTTGTTATTTTCTTTCCATGGATGTGAACTTTTAACTCTATAGTCTGAATGATTTTAAAAGAATATAGGAATTGATTTTTATGACTTTGAAAAGTTAAAAACAATTTGATTGTTGTTTGTGTTGTGTGATTGTAGGTTTGATTAATTGAATTATTGAAACAATAGTTAATTTAATCAACAATAGAATGAATGGTAGAATTTATTCGATTAAATCACACACTGAACTGATTTAAAAATAGATAGAAATATATATACTCGTGCATTATATATGTTTGAACAGGTAAATGGATAGCTGTTGAGTAAGGATTTTATTTGCGTGCCCGACAAATAGGTAAACCTTAATGAGTTGGATGCGTAATATTATTATATCAACTCCTGTGAATGCATTGGATGCGGAGTGCTAGTTATTCTGTGTGTAAAAATAAATGTTGCCATAGTATAGTAACAATTAATTTTGAACTACACTGCATGACATACTTCTGAAGATAGGCATACTTCATCATATACCACATAAGCATTTGGAGCTTGTGTGACGAGGTGGAAGATTTACCATACGAGCGAGAGGCTTGTATGGCGATGACTATATTTTACAGGTTGAACTGATGACTGATACGGACTATTTAAATTGTAACGATAAAATTGCCAGATTAATAAAAACCCCACATGGGTCTGGAGTTGACAATAGTCACGTCTCTCTAGTTATTAGATACGGCACATGGACTATTTACTTCCCACACGGGACGAGGTGACGAGGATTTATCCTCTGGAGCATTTAAAATGCACACTACCTCAGGCTTTGACAGGGTGACGAGAATTTATTCTCTGGAGTTATTATCAATACACGCTCCCCTGTAAACATCAGAATATATCAATATAAATATGTGTATGCTTATTAGGATTTATTGGGTACCTAATACGGCCCAATAAATTTCCAAACCTCTCCCCGTACAAAGGAGGTTATGGCGAAATTTTTCAAAAATTCCGGGTGTTAGCCAAATTTTTGAAGAATTTGAAAATTTTCAGAAACTAAAAAGTTGGAGAATGGAAGCCAGATTGAACGTAGAGTTGATTAATCAAACCACTTTCGACTTTGTTCCTTTTCGGGGACGAAAAGTTTTAAGTGGGGGAGATTGTAACGACCCAGAGAATCTGGACCAATTTAAAAATTTTAAATTGGCTAAAATAATGGATTTTAAATATTTAAAATAAATATTTTAAATAATATCAATGAAAACTGAGTTTGAATTGACAATTTAAAACGAATATAATTAATTCTATTTATAAACAAGGCCTGAAATGGCGCTGCAGTTTCAAAAATTTAATTCAAACTTTGTCGGACTGTACCGGGTGCAAAACAAAACAGATTTAAGTGAAACCAAAAATATTTAAATCTGTTAGTGAATACCTTTCTAACGAATCTGAAAAATCGAAGTTTCATAGTGGAAAGCAAAAGTTATGGCCAAATGAATTTTCAGAAAGGTCGCTATGGAATTTATATAGCCCATGAAATTGGCCATTTTGCATACGACCTCGGAATTCGACGAAACCAATTTTGTTGGATCCGAGATGTGAATTTATTGCTAGGTTTCAAATTTCATAATTTTTGAAGCTAGTATGTGAGCGTGACAAAGGAAAACGTGTTTTGGTCAATTACAGTTAAATTGGATCGACCAGAAATGGGCCTTTTTGCAAACGGTCTCAGAATTCGACGAAACTAGTTTTGTTGGGACCGTATCGTCAAAACATAGCCATATTTATTTTTCTGGAATTTTTCGAATAAGTTTGTGGCCCTGGCAAATTGAAATGTACATTCAAATTAAATATTGAATGTTATATATTTTAAATTGAAGGAAAACTGATTGAAACAGTCGAATGGGTCTACGAAACATATCCCATTGTGTTCGGAATGGGGGTAAAACGTTGGGGACGACAGTCATTGGTTTTGGATTGGTGGTCGTGTCAGAAAACCCATTATAAAACCTCCCGGCCAATCAGAATAAAAAAAAATAGAATTTCTCTCTCTTCCCTCCCCCCTTGATATACGGCGGAAGACCTTCAAAACTTCCCGACTCAATTTCTCTTTCAATTCCAAACGAAATCAAGCAAACTTGGATCCATTTTGAAGCTCTAACCATTCTCTTCAAATCCATGTGAAGTTTGGCAATTATCGTACAATATTCGTCGAGTTGCGAGCCCAGGAAGTGATCGACTTTCGAGCTCCGCCGCGGTTGACTGGAGCCACCGGAGGGGGTCCCCCTTCCGGCGTAGGTACTCCTCTCCGTCCTCTTCGATGCAGCGCCCTCCGGTCCTCTTCATACTTCACGGATTTGGTGAAAATCTAGACCCTAGTTTTGAACCATATTGAAAGGTATACGGTTTATATTATTTAAACTGATTTCAATAGTTTTAAAGTGTTGCAAACTTTGAAAAATCGTATCTTTTTCGTTTCTTGACGAAATTTGATGAAACAGGAAACATCGTGACCGTGTGGACGTCTTCTACATCTTAGAAGAGACCGTATATTTTTCTGAGCCTTCTGCTATTTTTGGTGGAGTGGAACCCAATGTGATATTTCTAATTTATAAACGATATGGAAAATGATGATGTATAAATTATATAGTCGATCTATGAGTTATATAAGCGTTGTACACCTCATGTATAAGCGTTGTATAAGTTGTACGTTCGATGTATAAGTTATATATGCATTGTAAAAATTATATATGTGTTGAAATAGAAGTGAATATATATATATACACACACACACACGCCCCTCGTCCACAAACCATGGACGATATTTATTGGTTGTGATTGGTGTGAAAATTGATTGATAGCGATTGGTTGATTGGAATTGTTTGTGGTTGATATTGATTGATTGTGGTTGAAAAATACCCGTTTGTGGTTGAAAAATATTTGGTTGAAACCACATAGGATTAGTTTGTGGAAATGAAATAAATATACATGCCGCCTGCGTGCGAACTAGATGCATGATCCCCATTGTCAAAAACCGCGAGGTTTTAAGATAGAGCGAGGAGCCGTACTAGGGACGGTCCCGGTTTTAACTACCCTGCCGTTATGCTGTCGAAATTTTGAATAATATTCATGTGTTTGAATTATTTTCATTTGTTGAAACTATATTTATTCGTTGAATAGAAACCCTTCATGTGTTGAATCGATATTCATTCGTTGAATTGAAATTCATGTGTTGAATGGTATTCGTGTTTTAAATATAAAAATCACATTTTTATCTATATATAGAAACTATAGGAAACCTTCATGTGTTGAATCGATATTCATTCGTTAAATTGAAATTCATGTATTGAATGGTATTTGTGTTTTAAATATAAAAATCACATTTTTATCTATATATATATAAACTATAGAAAACCTTCATGTGTTGAATCGATATTCATTCGTTGAATTGAAATTCATGTGTTGAATGGTATTCATATTAAATTGTTTTATGATAAAAACCACATTTTTTTATCATCTATATGAACTGTATAAAATAATCTTGTTCTGAAAGAAATTGTTTTAAAATAAAAATCCTATTTTTATTACCTATATGAACTATATAAAATAATAGTGTTTTGAAATGAACTATTTTACAATAAAAATCACATTTTTATTATATACATGAATTGTTAAATATAGTGAAGTGTTGAAATAGAAGACAGTTAGATAAAAATATCATTTTTATCAAATTTATGAAAAGAATATAGCTTTGAAATCGAAGAATCGATATATATAGAAATAGAATTGAAATATATCGAATAACGACGTTGTAGTTCGTATTTTGAAATCGTGATTTCAAACGATTGGTACGGGAGATCCGACCGTCGGAATTTCCCGAAACTGGAGCCGTTGGATTCGTTTTGAAAAGATATTTCTAATGATGTAAATTTTGTGAAGATTCAACGGTTAGATTTTCAGATATGTGTAAATCAAATTTGAAGAAAAAAAGAGCCACCGTCGCGTTATGGCTCGAAGCGTCGTTTGAATAAATTGGCTATTTTAAAATAAATAAAAATAGCGATAAATCATTATAAAATATTATAAACAATATGGATGTGATTTAGAAATTAACTGAAGGTTAGCTAAGTTAAATGGTTGCCTGGGTGTTGATCTGATGTTGGTTTCGGCCTTCGGGGTTATTATTTGGGAAATCGTTCTCTTACTGATTGACGATTAGTGACTAATGAATTGAAATGATGCGTGTATATGTTAGTGTTGCACTTGTTTATTATATACGCGGGTTGCTCAGAAAGACCAGGTTTATCCCATTCTGAATAACTGAATCGACGATAAGAAACCGAAGATGAAGACGGTGGTCGAAGACCGGAGATCTTCACCTCGTTTGGATGGTAACCTAGGTCCTGATTGGGAGGCATCCCAAAATATGGATAATGAGTGGTGATCGTCCAGACGTAAATTGTGATCGATGGGTTTGCGAGGTATTTAGTGCCTCCGGTTTTGTTCAGACCCAGAACGGACTTGTAAATGGATTGTGTGTCTGACATTGGATTTTATTCTGTGTTGATTGATCTCTATTAAATATACATCTGTTTGGCAGCGGAGAATTTATTCTTTTGCTTAACGCCTTTCTCTGAAACGCACAAGCTCAGAGGTTGTATATCGATGGACATCAGTCGCATGGCATGAATTGCTAGTGTGGCATGCCTAAGTGGCAAATGATCAGGGCTTCTGTTGAAAAGCAAAGTCTTGTGGAGATGGTTAAAGCACCGCCTGTGTGGCGTAGCTTTGTGTATAACGTGAATTCGCGAGCCTCACACCCCGGTATGAACCAGAAATGGGAGAGGACATCAGGGAGGGCATGCATTTCCTTCTAGCTAGAAGTGGCGTCAGTGGTTTTACACGCCCTGACGAGTTTGACTTATGTGGTTGTTGCTGTTACGAGGCACCTCGGTTTGATCGGACGATCCGGGTCCGATGGAGTCATTCGTTGGCTCACTTACGCCCCATAGGGCGGGGAAACGCATTGTTCAGGAATTTTAATCCACATCGGTGGACCGGCCCTGACGATCCAAAGGCTTGACTGAGTATTTTCCTGAGACACGGGCTAGAGCGTCTTGAAGTCGGTAAGGACTATCTTTTGCCTTGGTTCATGACGGAAATCCAATTTCCAAATACGTGACTGTGCGATTTTGATTGTATACCTATATATGGCGACATAGTGGTATAGGGCATTAATGCCGTCTATGATTGATAGTTATGATTTGAAATAGTTTTCAAAACATATAAACACTAGCAATAATATCAAATGCCTTTGTTTTATTCGTATCAAGCATATTTTGGCCGTTATAAGGTAAAAACTCTATCCTCCGGTTTGCGTTGCATTGTGTGATGGGAACCGAGTCTTATAATGGCTTCATTTTTATAAAAAGCATAGCGATGTTTAAAAGAATGATTTGTTTTAAAGCACTGGCAATCCAATGGAGTAAACACGTTCCACGAAAGTGGCGTGGTCCTGTTATTAGCCATATTATAAATGTGTTGAGTAAATTTCTCATACCAGTCCCATGACTGACTCGTAGTTTGTTTCACTTTCAAACTCGGGTGCCTCTTTTTCTACACGGGCAGCCTTGTATTTGTTGGATCTAGAATAACCCTAGAGGGGGGGTGAATAGGGTTTTTCACAGTTTTTAACTGAATTAAAAACTTAACGAGATATATAATAATAAACTGATCACAGAAAATAGCAGAAACTGAAATGCAGAAAATAAATTACACATAGATATACCCAGCTTCGGCAAAACCCTGCCTACTGCTGCATTTCTAAGGTTTCTACTAGGTGATAGAACAGTTCCCGCATACAAGACCATGTACACTCGCAAACCCCTGCTCCTATTCTAACCCTACGCTCAAAACCATAGACTGATCTAATCCCCTAGATCAGATTTCCCGAATTACAAACCCTGTAACTCGTAACTCAGATTTACAGATTCTGAAACTGACAGTCAAAATCCTGACTGATTCTAGAATTTTTACAGACTCTAGACAACTGTTTGAATCGTTTGATTTTACAATACAAAATTAAAGACAAAAACAGAAGAAGCTTTAAAAACCCTAGATGTAAGGAGGAGTTAAAAATAAGTGGGTTATTCCTTTTTCACATTAGCCTTGGTCAATAAAACACTTGGCCGGCCCATTCCATTTTCATTTCACCCGATCTCTTTTTTCTGTGGAAAAAGAAATGGCGGCTAGGGTTTTGCAATTCTCCCCAAATCAATCGGTTTCTGAGCGAGATGATGATTGTTATTGCTTCAATTCTCTTGCGCCTTGTTTCTTCAATCTATTGCTCTCTGATTTGAGGGTTGTTCTCTGGTCTGATCGAAACTGTGAGTAATTTTGATTTTGAGTATCTGCTTGAAATTGCTTGCTCTAATTTTTTGTGGGTTTTCGATGTCTGCCTGTGATGAAGTAGGTGTAAAATATATAGGATTTAAAATCCTTATAATACTCTGATTTCATTATATTGGCTCGATCTGATTTTGCCCGGTTTCCCTTTTTATTTTAATCACCTCGGCTGATTTGTTTTCCACCTATATGCTCCACGGCCTTGATTGAATCCTGGAATTGATTCCTTGGCTTTTAAAAGCTTTCCTGAAATGTTTGTGTCCCCTTTGAAACAATATTCCTGATTGATTGTTTCCCTTTTTGTTTCGCTGTAAATTAGACATGAGTGCATTTAATCCTGTGTACCATAATCTGAAATTCCCTTGTGCATTTCTGGAAAATCTGTATGCTGATTTGTCTAATAAACTTTCTCTGATTTCTGCAATTTCTGAAAAAAATAAAAACTTGCCAAAAACAGATTTCCCATTTGTCTTTAATCCCTGATTTGTTGTTTATATTTCTGGACCAACAATTTAGACCAAAAATAAAAAACAGTGAATTCTGTTTTCATTTAGTAGATACAGAATTTTTTTTTTCTTGAGATTTCTTTGCACTTAAAAAAAACTTTGTCTCGATACTAAGAATTTGAAGTTGTGTATATGCATTGCGTGACCATTTAGATTTTGTATTCTCCTACTATACTGGACCTGCTTATTGTTGCTGCACTGTCCATATGCACATTTAAAGACTGCAACTTGTGGTTCAACCTGTAGGTGCACCTATGTGCCATTTGAATTTGAATTTGAATTTGCACACCTTGTTTCTTGCTAGCTTATATCATGTTGGTTCCTCCATGAACTTGCATTGCCCCTGCCTTTATATTGTTGTACCATCTGCTCACATGTTTTCACCATAGTTGCATTTGTCTAACCATGTAATTGTGTCCACCTGCATTGGCTATGAATAAAAAACTGGTTTCACTGAGTTTCTGTCTGCATTCAGAACGTTCTCCATAAAGTCTGACTGTTTTGAATGTTGACTATGATACTTGAAAATGTACACTTGTATTTGCGCATCCATGGTATCATGCTGATTAGTTGCTGTGTCACCTGTTTGTATACTTGCTATCTGCTTTGCCAAAAACTGGAAACTTATACCTTGTACATGCTGTATCAACCAGTCTTGTTGTTGTATTTGATCACCATTTTGTTGATGCCTTGAACTCAAAACCTGACTTGTAACATGTTGAACTTGCTTCATACTGAAAACTGAAACTGCTGCCTTGAATTTCTTGTGTAGTAACCATGATTTGTTGCCGAGAATCCCATATTAAACACTTTCCAATTATTTCTGAATTAAAACAGAAAACTTTATGCTTTTGTATTTAGCTCGGCCATTGATGTTGATTTGAATTCATTGATGTTTTGATATGCTTTCACTAAGGCTTGTACTCTGACTTTGTATCTCGACCATTTGTAGCTGCTTATCACATGATACTTTGACTTTAATTGAACTTGAGCCTATGTACACTGACTTGTTTTGCTGAAACTTGAATCCTTGCATTTGCACCATATTTACTTGTGCATCCATATACTTTATTGTGCCTCTTGCTTGTTCATATGCTTGAACCAGTTTTGAATTTTTGAGCAGCTTTGATTACTTTTGACAGATCATTTTTGCTGTTTGTCATGTATTTTCTTTCATGTATACATATATGTATATATGCACGTATGAGTGTGTATACATGTGTGTATATATGTGTGACTGCCCGAATGAAACTTTATCAGCAAACCGCTACATTGCGTTGAGGCTGTTCAGAAACAACTGGTTCTGATCAGCAAACCAGTGTAGTGTGTTGAGGCTGATCAATGGGTACTAGAAATATATATATATATATATATATATATATATATATATATATCAGATCAAGTCATGAAAAATGATGAGAAACACACCAGAAAACTGAGGCAAATAAAATTTTTAAAAATAAAATTTATATTTGCATATATTCAGTATTATTTCTATTGCAGTATACTGTGTGTTTCTGTTTCATGTGTGACAGGTAAGCGGGGATGACTGGACTGACAGCTGAGGATAAGAAGATAGTGTGTGGTGTCAGTCAGTGAATGTATGAGTCTGTATATACAAGTGAAAATGGATATATATGAAATGTAAACTGAATGAATGTATGAGTGTTGCAGTAAGGAGCTGTGTATATATGAAATGTACTGATGTCTGTAATAAACAAGTTTGATTGAAATAAAATATCATTTTATTGTTGTCAAACGAACTTGTCTATTTTATTCTGTTTATATACAAGTACAAATATTCTGTGAATGTATAAATAGTGGAGTTACAAATAGTTGTACTGTTTGAATATTGAAATAAAATATTCTATTTAAATAAAATATTGTGTTAATATTTGAATTTTTGTACAGTCGTATTTTATTTAAATATAAATATTACATTCATTGCTGTAATGTATATATATAACAGTACAGTACCAAACACATTTATAATAAAAATATATTTGGTTGTTATCATCAAACAAAAATCATATAATTGTGTATACAACACCGTTATATACAACAATCTCCCCCTTTTGATGATGACAAACAAATAAAAGATTTTGAATATAATAAATGTGTTTGTTTGTGGATATTTGAACTCCCCCTATTTAAATGCTCCCCTACAACAGAAACTCCCCCTATAACTATGCATGAGTGAAATGTATGAATAATTAAATTTTCAAAATATATTAAATATTTATAAAATATTCACTCATAAATCAAAATCTAATCCATTCTCCCCCTTTTGTTATCATCAAAAGGATACAGATTTTAAAATATAGATGAATAGTGACTAACAAATATTATATCAGCTTAAGAGGAAGAACGATCATCATAAATCTCAATCAGTCAAACAAAAATCATAATATTCTGAGAACAGGTGGCATATTTCACATTTTAGAGAATGACGGATTTACGATGAATTTTATATAAAATGGAGAAAAAAAATGATTTCCAAATATTTTCAAAAGAATTTTATAAAAATGAGTTCAAAAACAGTGATGAATTCGGACTTATAATTATAAATTCAATTTTAAATGACAAAATCGAATAATCTCAAATTCCAATATCAATCAACAAATCATAATACGTCATAAAATTTCAACACATTTCACAGATTAGAAAGTGGATTGATAGGCTGGTTAATATACACCAAGGAGAATTTCACATAAAAATTTATTTATTGCAAATTATTTTCTTTTCTTTCTCTTTTGATTTAAGAGCACCCTAACCACGCATAACCAGAGCTTGGATTTTTAAATGAGGTCAGTCGCAGCTTAAATTATAAGTTGTCTCTTAACCATTCATGACCAGAGCTTGGATTTTTAAATGAGGTTAGAAACACACTTATATATTAATTATATCATTTTCAGCTTTTAAAGAAAAAACTCCTCGATATATAAAACCAGTATGGATGATAGAAATGTGGTAAGTACAGAGATGGACTATGAAATAAATTTCTAAATTAATTATATTATGAGATATGCATGAACTGTACCGGGATTATTGAAAAATTTCATTTATCACTAATTCTGAATAATAATATAACCACAATTCCATCACAAATATTTTCACTGTTTATTTAAAATGATTTTGAGAAAAAAAAAATTAAACTCTCCATATTTATATAAAATCATAACGGATGGCAGAAGGATGATAAGTAATGAAGATGGCCGTGAAATAATTGCCAGTTCAAAGATATTATAATAAATATTCAACCATCATGAAGATCTAAATAAAATTCTCCTCTTGTTGTGAAATATACTGCAGTCACAATTCATCACAATTTCTAAATCTGATTATAATTTTGATGAATTATAAATACAGTTTAATTTGGATATTGATTTCAATTTCTGAAAGAATAATCAATAAATAATTTTAAAATTGAAAATCAATTACAAGTGTAATATGCTGATCTATACATGACAAGAGGGAAGAAAAAAAATATATATATACAGCAAAAAAAAATATGCAGCACTTTTAAACTGATACCACATGGTGTCTCTACAAAGTGAAAAATCAGAACAGATGGATGTGACAAATATAAGGCGCTTCTGATGCCAAATGTTCTCGCATTCTCAAGGATTTTAATGACACCCTGGTGGCAAACAATGGTACCTCAGTCAACAGAAAAGTCTTAATTATAAAGCAAGTAACTGAAGCACACAAAATTCATTTATCAGAACACGATAAATCTTTGATACCAAATCAAGCAGTAAAAAAAAATTACAAATCAATTTCTTATAATCAGAGCAGCATGATTCCAAAACAAACATTTTTCAAAAAACAGTATCAGAGCAGCACAGAAAAATCAATATCACAACAGACTTGTCAAACGATGTTTCTGAAGGTCACAAAAACAATATATTCCATGATCCATGATTATAAAATTTAGTTTATTTTAAATCATTTGAAGAAATGTGAATATATCAGGATTTAATGAATCAATCACACAATATTATATTTCAGATTCAAGATATGTGTGTGATTCAATAAATTAATAATTTCAAATGATTTTAAACAAACATATATTCAAATCAAATAATCATGAAATAACAATGATTTTCAAAGTTCATTTTCAAAAAGAACATTTTCAAGAATTTCTCAAAACTATTTCCGACAAGCCCAAGAGAAATTTCAGGTCATTTACATCAAATTTGAAAATATTCATGATCGGGATAATTTATTTGAAATCACATGAATCAATGTAAAGTTTTGGGATATAATGAATTAGTCACACGAGATTGACAGTTTCAAAAATAAGAGGTGTGTGATATTCAAAATATCTAGAATTTCAGATGATTTCAAACAAACATATTTCAATATAATGATCATGAATAAAGATGAATTCCAACATGTATCACTGATATAAGCCAATCTGAAAATCAATGAAATTATCACAACTGATAAATAACAGAGTGTTGTAATGAGTATAATATTTTGAGCTTTTCTAAAATGAATTAGAATAAACTCAGAACAACAAAGGTGTGTGACATTTCATTAAATATTCAGATCTTCAAAAAATTTAGGATTCAAATTAACAGTGTTCAAGATATGATAAGAATACATCAACACTGTTATGAATTCAGAAATAAAAAAAATCTCAAAAACAATTGCAGATATTTACAAGATTAAATTTAGGATATGGAAGTAATTAACACACGATGATTTTATACAAATAAAGCATATTTCAAGAAAGATCATGAATTCTGCAACTTGAAGTTTAAGAAGTACAGACAGAGAAGAATATGGCAGTGTCAAATAAAAAAAACAAAAAAAATAGAGGAAGGAATAAAAGACAAACAAAGAGAATATACAAAGGTGAGTTTAGAGATCATACCAGAATCCAATGTAAAGCAGAATCTCTAACTCAACAGATGTGGCTAAGGAACTGTGAATGATTCTGTGATATGAAGCAGTTTGAATCCGTTTCTCTTTTCAGCACAGTTGTTCCTCAGCCTCCTTTGGTACCTAATGATTGAGATGATCATGTGGTCGAACAAAATTAGTAAAACCACTCATAGTTGTATTCATTTGTTTTGGTACCCAGACTTGCTTATACAACAAACCATTAGAATTAACTTTTGTACCCTTAGGAACCCAAATCGATTTGAATTTAACAAAACCCGTTTTATTTTCATTTGAGATCCAAGAAGGTTTAAATGGTTTGTTATAAAACAAATCCTCATTTCGATTGTGATTTACAAATCCTTTGAAGTTTTCAGAGTTAAAATTTTCAAAACAAACATTTCTAAAGTGATTTGAGGGATTTTTAAAGTTACAAGAATTTTGATTTCTAAAAACATCATTTTTCCCGAATCCAAGTCCAGATTTATTTCCATGATAAACTTGGTTTTGTAACAGCATATTCAACGATTTTTCCCCATTAGAAAATTTATCCAATATTGATTCTAATCGTTGAATTTTGGATTTCAGATCGCTATTTTCTTTTAATAAATTTGAGCAATTATTTATAGCGATCATCTGTTCAGCATTGGTCTGTTTCAAAACTAAATTCTCATTTTCTAACGATCTAATTTTGGCTTGGGATTCGGAAATTTCAAGTTCAAATTGTTTTTGCTTTTCCGACTCAAACTTCTTGGATTTTTCAATCTCATTTTCAAGTTCTTTCAAAATCAAACCACTTTTCTCCAAATTTTCATTTTCAGCAATTTCAAATTTGGAATATATATCAGTCTTAAAAATTTCAAATTCCTTTTGTAGAAGATTGTTCAAATTTGATAACTCAATCTTGTTTTCTTCTAAGATCAGAATTTCCTTTTCAAACTTTTGAATATTTTTATTGAGATGAACAAGATTGGTTTTCAATTTTAAACAATTTTTGCAATTAGAATTTGAAGAATTCTTAATGTTTTTGAGTTTTGATTCCAAAACATTATTTTTGCAGATCAACTCAAGCTTCTCAGATTTCAGAAGATTATTTTTAGATTTTAACTTCTCAACAGATTCAGTTAAACCATTTAAACGGTGAATCAAAGAAATATTTCCTGTTGAGTCTCCATCTGGATTTCCATCTGTACAACCTGTCAGGCACAAATCTGAAGCCGAGTTATCTTTCTGGGATTTTGAGCATTTGTCAATTTTTCCATATAGCGCGTTGAGAGTCTGCCAGATTTCCTGCGCAGTCAAACAATGAGAAATAAGGCTATATTGAATATCATCAATATACGAATATAAAATATGAGTAGCATGTAAATTAAATTCAATATCAACCCTACTTACAATATCATACCCATTTTTAATACTATTCCAACATTTCATATCAACAGATTTTAAATAAGATTTCATTTCTGATTTCCAATTTAAAAAATCTGTACCATTGAAAATAGATGGAATATGACTGGACTGACTCTCTATGGACTGACAACTAGGATTCACCATTTCTCTAGAGTTAAAGAAAACCTGGCTCTGATACCACTTGTTGGATCTAGAATAACCCTAGAGGGGGAGGGGTGAATAGGGTTTTTCACAGTTTTTAACTGAATTAAAAACTTAACGAGATATATAATAATAAACTGATCACAGAAAATAGCAGAAACTGAAATGCAGAAAATAAATTACACACAGATATACCCAGCTTCAGCAAAACCCTGCCTACTGCTGCATTTCTAAGGTTTCTACTAGGTGATAGAACAGTTCCCGCATACAAGACCATGTACACTCGCAAACCCCTGCTCCTATTCTAACCCTACGCTCAAAACCGTAGACTGATCTAATCCCCTAGATCAGATTTCCCGAATTACAAACCCTGTAACTCGTAACTCAGATTTACAGATTCTGAAACTGACAGTCAAAATCCTGACTGATTCTAGAATTTTTACAGACTCTAGACAACTGTTTGAATCGTTTGATTTTACAATACAAAATTAAAGACAAAAACAGAAGAAGCTTTAAAAACCCTAGATGTAAGGAGGAGTTAAAAATAAGTGGGTTATCCCTTTTTCACATTAGCCTTGGTCAATAAAACACTTGGCCGGCCCATTCCATTTTCATTTCACCCGATCTCTTTTTTCTGTGGAAAAAGAAATGGCGGCTAGGGTTTTGCAATTCTCCCCAAATCAATCGGTTTCTGAGCGAGATGATGATTGTTATTGCTTCAATTCTCTTGCGCCTTGTTTCTTCAATCTATTGCTCTCTGATTTGAGGGTTGTTCTCTGGTCTGATCGAAACTGTGAGTAATTTTGATTTTGAGTATCTGCTTGAAATTGCTTGCTCTAATTTTTTGTGGGTTTTCGATGTCTGCCTGTGATGAAGTAGGTGTAAAATATATAGGATTTAAAATCCTTATAATACTCTGATTTCATTATATTGGCTCGATCTGATTTTGCCCGGTTTCCCTTTTTATTTTAATCACCTCGGCTGATTTGTTTTCCACCTATATGCTCCACGGCCTTGATTGAATCCTGGAATTGATTCCTTGGCTTTTAAAAGCTTTCCTGAAATGTTTGTGTCCCCTTTGAAACAATATTCCTGATTGATTGTTTCCCTTTTTGTTTCGCTGTAAATTAGACATGAGTGCATTTAATCCTGTGTACCATAATCTGAAATTCCCTTGTGCATTTCTGGAAAATCTGTATGCTGATTTGTCTAATAAACTTTCTCTGATTTCTGCAATTTCTGAAAAAATAAAAACTTGCCAAAAACAGATTTCCCATTTGTCTTTAATCCCTGATTTGTTGTTTATATTTCTGGACCAACAATTTAGACCAAAAATAAAAAACAGTGAATTCTGTTTTCATTTAGTAGATACAGAAATTTTTTTTTCTTGAGATTTCTTTGCACTTAAAAAAAACTTTGTCTCGATACTAAGAATTTGAAGCTGTGTATATGCATTGCGTGACCATTTAGATTTTGTATTCTCCTACTATACTGGACCTGCTTATTGTTGCTGCACTGTCCATATGCACATTTAAAGACTGCAACTTGTGGTTCAACCTGTAGGTGCACCTATGTGCCATTTGAATTTGAATTTGAATTTGCACACCTTGTTTCTTGCTAGCTTATATCATGTTGGTTCCTCCATGAACTTGCATTGCCCCTGCCTTTATATTGTTGTACCATCTGCTCACATGTTTTCACCATAGTTGCATTTGTCTAACCATGTAATTGTGTCCACCTGCATTGGCTATGAATAAAAAACTGGTTTCACTGAGTTTCTGTTTGCATTCAGAACGTGCTCCATAAAGTCTGACTGTTTTGAATGTTGACTATGATACTTGAAAATGTACACTTGTATTTGCGCATCCATGGTATCATGCTGATTAGTTGCTGTGTCACCTGTTTGTATACTTGCTATCTGCTTTGCCAAAAACTGGAAACTTATACCTTGTACATGCTGTATCAACCAGTCTTGTTGTTGTATTTGATCACCATTTTGTTGATGCCTTGAACTCAAAACCTGACTTGTAACATGTTGAACTTGCTTCATACTGAAAACTGAAACTGCTGCCTTGAATTTCTTGTGTAGTAACCATGATTTGTTGCCGAGAATCCCATATTAAACACTTTCCAATTATTTCTGAATTAAAACAGAAAACTTTATGCTTTTGTATTTAGCTCAGCCATTGATGTTGATTTGAATTCATTGATGTTTTGATATGCTTTCACTAAGGCTTGTACTCTGACTTTGTATCTCGACCATTTGTAGCTGCTTATCACATGATACTTTGACTTTAATTGAACTTGAGCCTATGTACACTGACTTGTTTTGCTGAAACTTGAATCCTTGCATTTGCACCATATTTACTTGTGCATCCATATACTTTATTGTGCCTCTTGCTTGTTCATATGCTTGAACCAGTTTTGAATTTTTGAGCAGCTTTGATTACTTTTGACAGATCATTTTTGCTGTTTGTCATGTATTTTCTTTCATGTATACATATATGTATATATGCACGTATGAGTGTGTATACATGTGTGTATATATGTGTGACTGCCCGAATGAAACTTTATCAGCAAACCGCTACATTGCGTTGAGGCTGTTCAGAAACAACTGGTTCTGATCAGCAAACCAGTGTAGTGTGTTGAGGCTGATCAATGGGTACTAGAAATATATATATATATATATATATATATATATATATATATATATATATATTTATCAGATCAAGTCATGAAAAATGATGAGAAACACACCAGAAAACTAAGGCAAATAAAATTTTTAAAAATAAAATTTATATTTGCATATATTCAGTATTATTTCTATTGCAGTATACTGTGTGTTTCTGTTTCATGTGTGACAGGTAAGCGGGGATGACTGGACTGACAGCTGAGGATAAGAAGATAGTGTGTGGTGTCAGTCAGTGAATGTATGAGTCTGTATATACAAGTGAAAATGGATATATATGAAATGTAAACTGAATGAATGTATGAGTGTTGCAGTAAGGAGCTGTGTATATATGAAATGTACTGATGTCTGTAATAAACAAGTTTGATTGAAATAAAATATCATTTTATTGTTGTCAAACGAACTTGTCTATTTTATTCTGTTTATATACAAGTACAAATATTCTGTGAATGTATAAATAGTGGAGTTACAAATAGTTGTACTGTTTGAATATTGAAATAAAATATTCTATTTAAATAAAATATTGTGTTAATATTTGAATTTCTGTACAGTCGTATTTTATTTAAATATAAATATTACATTCATTGCTGTGATGTATATATATAACAGTACAGTACCAAACACATTTATAATAAAAATATATTTGGTTGTTATCATCAAACAAAAATCATATAATTGTGTATACAACACCGTTATATACAACAGTATTCAGGTTTAGCAGGCTTTATCCGGATAGCTGGAGCTGAAGATGGATTCTATCATTTATCTCTTTTTATGCTGTTCAGCTCCTATTGTACATATTTTGTTTGTTTCCGCTGTAGACATTTGTGTATAGCTGAACTGTATTTGTACTAAGTATGATCCTGTATACTGTGTAACTCTGATGATTACGTTTATCCAGTGTATTCTATTGTACATAATCTGGTGTATTTATTTAATTTTGTTCTGCTATTATCTGTTTCTGTGTTATATTCCAAAGATTACCCTTGTCTCCGTCTTTACGGGAAATGGGGTCGTCACATGTTTATTTTGTTTTTATGCTTTAAATTTCTTGCTTTTAATCAATTTTAAAACAATAAAAATGGTGTTAGGTTTTTCATAAAATAAATGTATAAATATTGCATAATTTATTTAAATTTTACATGCTTGTTATTTGGGATGAATCAACAATTTTAGGATAAGCTTTTATATAATGAATATTTTCATACCATTTTCTCAATTTTTATATTCAGTTAATTATACTTGTATTCTCGAGTTATATTCAGTTAATTATATGTTGAATTATCAAATTAGAGGCAATTAATTTATTTAACTGGCATTTGTAGAACTTATTTATCTACAATGTGCAATAAATTATCTAAATTAATTTAGAATCTAATATATCATAAATTCCTATTACCAATTACTTTACATTAGTTCGAATTAGGAAATATCTTTAACATATTTACATTTACTCCTAGTTGCATAAAACTAACTACAAATTCATTCTCGCATATGTTAGTGCAAAGATGTTTTGGTGATAACAACAACATGTATAATATGTAATGGATAACATATATTTTCAATCATTAATGAATATTAACAATTATTACTAATTATTGCATATATTATATGTCATAGGCTTTATAACAGATGTTGATATTTAAGGTTGTACAGTAACAAGATCGTCCGTGATGCGGATCGTGGCTGATGATGTAAATCAAAACTCATGAGTTATCAAGAGTTCAAGAGTAATGCAGACATATATTAAAGTTTTAATTATTTTAGAACTCGATTGCACTCATTTAACCTTTTTTTTTTAATGATTTCAAATATGTTTTCTAAATTTCAAATTAGCTTTCAAAATAAAAAAAAACAAAGTATCATCAAAAAAAAATATAATAATTATTTGATATTTTAAGTCTCAAATCTATTCAATTTCAGTTATACTTGTGTCTACTTTTTATATTTTCTATTTAAATATTATACTTTAATTACATATAATTTATTACACTTTATATTATTTGGGTTATACATTAATATTTTAATCCTTTTTATTCTAGGTATTTATGTCTTGAATCTAAATTTACTTTATTTATTTTTTTGAATTTGTTCAGGGGGGAAACCGACCGGAGCCGTAAAACCCCCCCAATTAACCCAGCCCGGTCCAAGGATACCACATAATGGCTAATCGTAGCGTAAGCACATGGTAAACCCTTTTAGCATGCCATTCCGGGTTTCGAACTCGCATCGTTGTTACCTCGACACAAGTTCTTATCCACTGGGCTAATGCTGCGAACTAAATTTACTTTTTATTAGTTTTCACTTTATAATATATATTTATGTTCAATTTGTTTAAAATTATATCTTAATAACTATTTTAAGTATTTTATGTTTAAAACTATCTTTTACTATGTATAATAGTTTCTAAAACTTCCAGGTATTATAATACAGTTTTAGATTTTCAAACCAATTTAAAATTTTAAAATTATACATTATAATATGTTAATATGCCAAGAATGAGGTTGTTGAAAGAGTGCCCGTTTATTTTCAGATTTCAATTTTCAAAGAAGTGTCTATTCGTCACATCCTTTCGCGTATGTACATGACCGTCATTTCTCTATAAATATAAGCAATTTCCAAATGATTTTTAATTCATGTTTTCGTCTTCTTCTTCCGACTTCTCTTCTCCGTTAATTATTAACCAAATTATAGTTATGATCTGCCAAATTCTCAAGCAAATCAAACCATTTCTACTTAATTTTTAATTCTCTGTCATCCTTTTTATAATCTCTCTAAATCAGAGTGCAAATAAAAGTTACATGGATTTTTTAATCAAGATCACAAGATCAAGTCTACATTCCATTGTAAAATCCTCTCAAATGTACTCTAAAGGGTTGTTTGCCCGTATATCAAGTTGGGTTTGACTGTAATCGAAAAGCAATTAGGTCTTGTTGACCCAGAAATACGGGACTATTAAGCCTAAGGAAGAAATTCAACAGGGTGCCTCCTTGTAGCCTTGAAATTTAGAAGTGTGGAAGATATTGAAGATAACAAAAATCCGTACAGGCTTTGGTGAGGAACTGTGTAACAATCCGGAAAATCAGAACTAATCTAAAATTTTTATTTTGGCAATTTTAATGGGTTATGAATATTTAAAATGATTTATTTTAAATAATGACGATTAAAAATTTATTTAAATCAAAGTTAGAACAAATAAATTTATTTTAATTATATAAAGTTCCTGAAATGGTGCGGCAATTTGAAAATTCGATTTCAAATTTCAAATGAATGTACAGGATTCAAAACAAATCGGATTTTAGTAAAATCAGAAATATTTGAATCTATTTGAAAATATCTTTCCAACAAATATGAAAAATCCAGATTTCATAAAGGGAATAAAAGGTTATGTCTAGTTGAAAATTCATAATAGTTGCTATGAAATTTTATATAATATACAGCCTTTAAAAATAGCAATTTTGCAAACGATCTCCGTTTTCGACGAAACCACTTTGGTTGGATCCGGAATGTCAAATTATTGCTAGATTCCAATTTTCAGGATTTTTGGAATTGATATATGAGCGTGTTGAATTTAAACGTGTTTGGTCATTTTAGTTCGAATTTAATCGACTGTCAAAACATAGCCAGATTTAATGTTTTGGAATTTTTGGAGTCCATATGTGGCCCCGGTAAATTAAAATGTACGTTAAAATCAATTTTGAACGCTATATTAATTTATATATTAATTTTGATAAAAACCGATCGAAACAGTTGAATTGGCTTGCGGGACATATCCCATTGTGTCCTATTATATATATATTTCATGGTCTGAATAGAACGCGTCGCGCCGCGGTAGTTTGCGAATTTTGACCATTGACTTCGAATTGACATTATGGGAGATCCGACCGTCGGATTCTCCTAAAATTGAAACCGTTGGGTTCGTATTGAAAAGAGCTTTCCAACAAATATAAGAGATTTGAAATCTAACAGTTGGATTTGGAATTATATCCAAATCAAATTTGGAAAAGGTCGCTGTAAATGCAGTTCGATGACCGTTTTATGGAAATCGACTGAAAGGGCCTGCAAAAATTAGTAAATTATTAATAATTTGTGTTAAATCATAATAAATGATTTACATGGAATCTGGATGAAAAATCCACGTTTTTGAAGATAAAAATATATTTTTATCAAATTGGACTAGTTATTAACTAGATTAATAATCTAATAATTTTTAAATAAATAAATTGGATTTGGAATGGGTTTTAATATAATCAGAAATTCCCAATATATAAATTAGAATGGATTTCATTATAAATAGTCTTCAGAATATTTCGATATTGGATTCCGTGATTATACATATATTGTTGTGGGAATTTGGAAGATACTGATGTCATTATTCTAATATGATATCTGTTGGTTTCAGAATTTGATATTAAATATAAGCCGATATAATTTCTATTCAGAGCCTTGTATTTTATATCGAAATGGATTTTGGGTTTGCCGTGAACTGTGTTTAAATGGTATTGGTTCTTTAACCCGGTTAAAGAACGATTAATTTCCAAAAAGTTGAACAATCAGTAAGAAATAATTTTAGAGATTGAAACCAATTGCAGTTTGAATAAATCTTTAATTAGGTTGTGAATGTATAAATGGTAATTAAATTACCAAAACATAAAATGTGATTGAACCAATTACTCTTGGTTGCTGATATTGATTGTGATTGATTGACTGTTCTGATTGTGCTCGACCAGTTTATGAGAAAAATATGCTTTTATATTTAGCATTGGGCTAGGTAGAAATATCTGTGTGCTAATGCCTTGTGAAACACTTCACGATTTGACGATAAGGTGTTTAGCGAGTTGTGTTCATTTCGAATTTAATGTATGATTTTGAAATGATATTTTTCTTAAGTGAAAAGAAATGTATTCCCGATTTTGGACAGGGAATATTTTATAATTTCGAGGGCTAAACCCGAAGATTTCGAAATGATTTGGAAATTTATTACGGTTTTACATTGTAGTTCATCTCATATTCGATTAGTTGCTATTAATGATGCTCTTGCTTAACACCCTTCTTTGAGACTCATGAGCTCAAAGGTTATGTGATTAATAATGACTGATCATATGCGTGGATTACTGATGTGAAGTACTACAAATTTGATTGTTCTTGTGATTATTATGTTGCGAAATGATTTCCCCTACTTCGGTATATGAAATGATTTAGTATGTAGCAAAAGATGCGGGAAATCTGAGATTGACTGAAAGTATGGGCTGGATCCAGTGCCTTAGGGTGAGTGGTCAGCATCGTAGCCTGCTCCATGCATGGGAGGTGCGCACACACACACACACAGATATATATATATATAGTTGGAGGGGCGCTAACTGCCCTGTCTGAGGGAAGATTCCCGATATTTGGTTGCAATACTTGTTTGTATGCATTGTTATGTTTTGGAATTCATATTTCCAAATGATTTGATTTGGGATCCCGAAGTGAAATCTACTTTGATATAAAAGTTAGATATGTATTTCAAATGATTTGAAATAGAAATCGGGAAACAAAGTCCAAAGGAATAATTTCTGTAAATTGAATTGGATTTGGAAAATCTAAGTGTGGTGATAAATCTAAATGGGCAGATTGGGATATTGCATGTTGATTGATGCATAGTAGATCCATATCTATATTACTGATTGTTGTTTATACACTGGCATTCACGGGGTTAAACCCGTTCCGCGTTAGCAGCGTGGTCCTGTGATTTTCCTTATTATTAAATAAGTTTAATAACTGTTTTGAGTTCTCATACTAGTCCCATGACCGACTCATAGTTTGCTTTTCCCTTGCAAACTCGGGTGCCCCTATTTTCCACACGGGCAGTCGAGTGGTTTGTTTAGTAGATATTTCATATAGCAGGATTCTAAATCGAAGCTTAAAGCTGTGTCCAGAGCATTTATAGCCTTCTGCTGTGTTAGTTTACTTGTTTCCGTTGCATTTTATTACATTTATTGTAAATAAATCTTCCGCTGTATTATTATTTTCGATGTACTCTGATATTCTGTGCTCTGATGTAATATTATTATGATGTTTATAAAAATCTTCTGTTATTTGTTCTAATGTGTTGTATGCCCAGAGTTAGCATATCTGGGTTTTGAATGGTGTTGGTCGTTTTAGCGATCGATTAGGTATGAGCGAAATCTGTATTGTTACAGCTAGTATTGGAGCTTTGTTTAACTCAAATCTTTGAGGTGCAACTCATTAGAACAGGATAAAAGACTAATCAGAGGTAGGATTAGTAATATCCTTTTGAAAAATCCTCATTAGAGATGGTATTAGTTGCATTCAAGAATGAGTGACCCATTAGAGATGCGGTTAGTAATGCCCTAGAATGAGTTGAGAGTGACAAGTCTATAATTAACGTATTTGTGATTATATATATAATCCAATCTTAGAAAATTTGATTTTTGAGTATACAAAAATTATATATTTGGAAAGCTAATCAACAAATTGATTATTGATTGTGTTGTTTGATTATTGGTTGGATTAATTAAAATTAGGAACCATTAAGCCAAATTGAATCAAATATTGAACTGAATTGAAATTGTTTGAAATTGCATACATGTACATGCATATATATTGGACAGGTCATTGCAAGGAGGCTAGGGAAGAGGAATAGTATTGTATGACCGACAAATAGGTACATGTTTACTTATTTATTGGGTTTGGATGATTTTATGAACCGATTGGCTAGCCGCATGGCATTTTCTTTTTCTTTTTGGATGATGAGGGCCCCCTATGGCTAGTTGCGGTTTTAAATGTCTCCGCGTACAAAGGAGGTTATGGCGAAATTTTTCAAAAATTTAGGGTGTTAGCCAAATTTTTGAGAAATTAGAAATTTCTTAGAAATTGAAAAGTTGAAGAATAAACGCCAGAGTGAAAGTTGAATCGGTTGGTTAAACAACTTTCAGCTCCATTCCTTTTCGAGGACGAAAAAATTTTAAGTGGGGGAGATTGTAACAACCCGGAAAATCAGAACCAATTTCAAATTTTTATTTTGGCTATTCTAATGGGTTATGAATATTTAAAATGATTTATTTTAAATAATAACAACTAAAAATTTATTTAAATCGAGTTAGAACGAATAAATTTATTTTAATTATATAACAAGCCTAAAATGGCGCGATAGTATGAAAATTTGATTTCAAATTTCAAATGAATGTACAAGATTCAAATCAAATCGGATTTCAGTAAAACCAGAAATATTTGAATCTGTTTGAAAATATCTTTCCAACGAATATGAAAATCCAGTTTCATAATGGGAATGTAACAACCCGAAAATCTGGGTCAGTTTAAAATTTTTATTTTGGCAATTTTAGCGAATTTTGATTATTTAAAATGAATTATTTTAAATAATATCGACGTGAAATTTATTTTGAATATAATTCGAACGTATATATTATACGCGTCGTCGTTAGAATATAAATATTTATATATAATTATAAATGGAATTGAAAATGGCGCGGTAGTTCGATAATTCGATTTCAAATTTCAATTGAATGTACCGGGTGCAAAACAATCCGGATTTTAGTGAAACCAAAAATGATAGGATCTAATTGATGATATGTTTCTATCGAATCCGAAAAATCAAAAGTTCGTAGCGGGAATCAAAAGATATGTCCAGTTGAAAATTCAGAATAGTCGCTATGGAATTCAGGCCCTTAAAAATGGACATTTTGCAAACGACCTCGGATTTCGACGAAACCAGTTTTGTTGGGTCCGTGATGTTAAGTTATTGCTAGATTCCAAATTTCATAATTTTTCGAATCAGTATGTGAGCATGGCAAAAGAAAACGCGTTTGACCAGTTTCAGTTGATTTTAATCGACTGGAAAATGGCCATTTTTCAAACGGTCTCAGAATTCGACGAAACTAGTTTGGTTAGGACCGTATCGTCAATAAGAAGCTAGAAAATATTTTTATGGAATTTATAGAGTTGTTATGTGACCCCGGTAATTTGAAATGTACGTTTAAAATTCAATATAGCGATTTAAATGTAAGTTCAACGGAAACTGATCGAAACAGCTGAATCAGCTTGCGATACATATCCCATTGTGTTCGGAATGGGGGTAAAACGCTATGGACGACAGGCGGTGGGCCTCGTTTAGAGGACGTATGAAAAAGTCAACCTTCATGGATTAAAAAAAATTAAAAATTAATAAATTAAATAATAAAAAAATTTATAAAAAGCCCCCCCTTCTTATTTCTTCTTTCCCCGATTCAGTTAAATAAAAAAAAAACCTACCTCTAAATCGCGATCCCCCCCCCCCCCCCCCGTTGCCTCGACCGCCGCCAGAGGCGGAGCTCGCCACTACCCCCAGCGCAGCAGCCCCCTCCTCCTTCTTCCTCCATTCGAACGCCCCAAAACCCAAGCCCCCCTCGCCCCAAATCGCCACCTACCCCATCGCTGGCCACCCAGCACCTCGCCACCGGCCATCAGAACTTCCGCCGACCACCTGCGACGCCCAGCTGCTCCAGCGCCGTCCCTGCTACCCCTAGCGCACCTCCTCCGACCCTCCACAGCACATTCCCGAGTCCAGAGTTCCTCCTTGACCTCCTACGATCGCAGAGGTGATTTTTATTATATGAAATTAGTTTTTAGTTTAATAAAACAAGTTTTTTTAGGTTTATTAAAATCAGTTTTAATTTAAATCAATTTTAGAAATCAGTTTTTGTATATGTTTTGATTTAAAAGATAAGATTTTTATTAAGTTAAAGTTAGGATTTTTGTGATAGAGAAAGATCAGATTTTTAGTTGTAAAAAGAATTGATTTTTGGCTTAGATAAAAATACGATTTTTATTCAAATAAAAAGCTTCGATTTTTGAAAATAAAAAGACTCGATTTTTAACAATAAAAAGCTTCGATTTTTGAAAATAAAAAGACTCGATTTTTAACAATAAAAAGCTTCGATTTTTGAAAATAAAAAGACTCGATTTTTAACAATAAAAAGCTTCGATTTTTGAAAATAAAAAGACTCGATTTTTAACAATAAAAAAGCTTCGATTTTTGAAAACAAAAAGATTGGATTTTTATATATTGAACTTCGAAATAAAAATATGATTTTTATATATTGAACTTCGATAGAAAAATATGATTTTTATATATTGAACTTCGAAATAAAAATATGATTTTTATATATTGAACTTCGATAGAAAAATATGATTTTTATATATTGAACTTCGATAGAAAAATATGATTTTTATATATTGAACTTCGATAGAAAAATATGATTTTTATATATTGAACTTCGAAATAAAAATATGATTTTTATATATTGAACTTCGATAGAAAAATATGATTTTTATATATTGAACATCGATAGAAAAATATGATTTTTATATATTGAACTTCGAAATAAAAAGGTGTTTTTTTATATATTGAACTTCGAAATAAAAATATGATTTTTATATATTGAACTTCGATAGAAAAATATGATTTTTATATATTGAACTTCGAAGATAAAAATATGATTTTTATATATATTGAATAGCATAGTAAAAATTCGATTTTTACATATGTAGTGGCTACAGCAACGAAGATTCGACGACGATGAAGATTTCTATCAATGAAGTGACGTGGAGCTAGGATAGCTATATGTGAGAATTTCTCACCTTTCAATTTCATTTCTATTTATATATATATATACTAGGATGCAGACGGTGCTTAGTAGCACCCGACACAATCGTCCACAGACCATGGACTTGTTTGTTTGAATGCATAGCTTAGTTACATGATTTGATTTGAATTTGGTTGTTTGGTGAATTTGATTGATGAGTGAATGGCGTGGGCCTTCACTAGACCGGGGATAAGGCTAGGCCTCGTCCCGTTTCTAGTATCGTGCCGTTATGCCGCCGAAATTTTCTAAAATATGTTAGAAAATAAAAATATCATTTTATTGTGAAAATGAATTGAATAGAAATTCATAGGTTGAAATAAAATGTTTTATCGTTAAAAATATAATTTTTAACGTGAAGTGAATAAAATATTCATTTATAAACCGGACGGTTTGTTTATGCACACCTATTTGAATGACATTGATTGGGACGATAAATTTTACACATCGCCCAACTGCACAAATAAAATATGCGTTTGATTGTTTGAAACCCCACACGGGTGTTGGGATGAAATTTGAAGTTCACTCATCCTGATTGATTAAATGTGTCGATCGATTGATTGACAGGCTGTTATAAGCGTTGAATATCTATATTTGATGCTTATACAGTGTAGTGCACTTTGGTTGATGGTTGATTATTTTTCAATGCTATGATATACATGTGTTGTATGAAAATCCATATAATTAACTTTATATGGTAATTGATTGGGCCTCATTCCAATTTGAAAAATAAAGAATATTATAAAATAAAGGTTCATGTGTTGACAGTACTCATCCATTGAGATTGGTCATGTGTTGAACGAAATATTTTAGTAATAAAATTTATATCTTTATTATTATAAAATAAAAGTTCATGTGTTGACAGTACTCATCTATTGAGATTGGTCATGTGTTGAACGAAATATTTTAGTAATAAAATTTACATCTTTATCAATATAAAATAAAGGTTCATGTGTTGACAGTACTCATCCATTGAGATTGGTCATGTGTTGAACGAAATATTTTGATTATAACAACTATTTTGAAAATAGAAATTTATGAAGTCGTGTTGATTAGATTGAAGCCATTTTTGACGTAAACGATATTTATATCGATTTTATTCATTTTGAAATGAATTGAATTGAAAACGATTTCGAAATAAATTGAATTGAAAACGATTTCGAAATGAATTGAATTGAAAACGATTTCGAAATGAATTGAATTGAAAACGATTTCGAAATGAATTGAATTGAAAACGATTTCGAAATGAATTGAATTGAAAACGATTTCGAAATGAAATGAATTGAAAACGATTTCGAAATGAATTGAATATAAAACGAATTCAAATTGAATTGAAAGCAAATTGAAATGAATTCAAATTGAATTGAAATTTGAATTGAATAGAAATGAATTTTAAAACGAATTTATAAAGAAGAATTCAATTTTGATTTGAATTGAAAGGGAAGTTGAAATTGCTTTTGAAACGAATTTTAAAACTATTTATATAATTCGTTTTAAATAGAATCGACGAAATATATATATTATATATATTATATATATATAATATAATGGCCTGAATAGAACGCGCCGCGCCGCGGCAGTTCGTGAATTTCGACCATTTATTTCAAACGGACATTACTAAAGATCCGACCGTCGGATTCTCCTAAAACCGGAATCGTTGGGTTCGTATCGAAAAGAGCTTTCTAACGAATATTAGAAATCTGAAATCTAACGGTTGGATTTGGAATTATGTCCAAATCAAATTTGAAAAAGGTCGCTGTAAGTGCAGTTCGATGGCCGTTGTTGGAAATCGACTGTACAGGCCTTGATAAAATTATTAAAAATAGTAATAATTTGTGTAAAATCATAAGAAATGATTTAGAAAGATTTGGGATGAAAAACTCCATATTTGAAAGGATAAAAATAGATTTTTATCGAAATGAACTAGTTTTGAACTAGGATTATAATTCTATTTATTTTTTTTAAAATAAATAAATTGAATTTGAAATGGTTTTGAAAATAACCAAAATTTCCAAGGATTGCATTGGAATGGATTTGAATCGAAATTGTCTTCAGAATATTTCGATGTTGGATTTCGTGATTATACAAATGTTGTTATGGAAATTTGAAAGATATATATATATATCGTTATTTCCAATGCGATGTTTGTTAGTCGTAGAATTTGATATTGAATATAAGCCGATATATTTTCTATTCAGAGCCTTATATTGAATATCAAATGTGATTTGGGTTTGTCGTGAATGGTGTCTTCACTAACACTGTTCTTGAACCCAGTAGAGGAAAGATTAAATCTTTTTATTTAGATTTAATGAAGTGTACCAATTAAATAATATTTAATTGGGATTGAATTGATATTGATTTTTGGGTTTATCGTGAACCGTGTTTTAAATAACACTCGTTCTTTAACCCGATAATTAATGAATGTGATTTTGGGTTTATCGTGAACCGTGTTTTAAATGACACTGATTCTTTAACCCAGTTAACGATTAAAACTAAGTGGAGTTTTAATGAATCTTTAATTAGATTGAAATAATCGAAATGGAGTATCACCAGTTTTGCTCCAGGCGATAGTTAAATCTTTAATTAGATTTGAACGTGAAATGGTAATTGAATTTACCAATAACACCGTGGTGTTAGATATGAAGTATAACCAGTTTTACTTCATGGGATGAATAGGTTGGGATTGGGAAATTAAAACAAATGATTACTTCGGTAAGGTTCGCTAATCCCGACTAGTTTGAATTCATATTCAAAAGTTGATTAAAGAATAAATTCAAGAATTTATCTTTGATAAAATTAATGGGAACCTTTCCCTATGAATGTGAAATTAGAAACTAACTGTCGGTTAGCTAAGTAGAATGGTTTTCTGGATATTGATCTGATGTTGGTTTCGGCCTTCGGGGTTTATATTTGGGGGAATTATTCTCTTGATTAATTTACGGTTAGTGACTGATGAATTGGAATGGGGCGTATGTTGTGTTTGTGTAACACTTATTTAAAATATACGCGAGTTATTCGGGAAGACCGGGTTTATCCCATTCTGAATAACTGATATGACGATAAGTCGAAGATGAAGACGGTGGTCGAAGACCGGAAGTCTTCACGTCGTTTGGGTAATTACTGATGATCTTGATTGGGCTGTACACCCAAGAAGATGGAAACAGTTAGTGATCGTCCAGACGTACTTGGAGATCGATGGATATGCGGGGTACTAGGTGCCTCCGGTTTCGTTCAGACCCAGAACGGACTTGTAAATGGACTGTGTGTCTGACATTGGATTTTAGTCCGTGTGATTGATCTCTATTAAATATATATCTGTTTGGCGGCGGAGAATTTATTCTCTTGCTTAACGCCCTTCTCTGAGACGTACGAGCTCAGAGGTTATATATTGATGGATATCAAACGCATGGAGTGAATTGCCTGTGTGGCATGCCTAAGTGGCAATTGATCGAGGCTTCTGTTGAAAAGCAAAGTCTTGTGGTGATGATCAAAGCACGGCCTTTGTGGCGTAGCTTTGTGTAACGTTTACCTCGCGTGTTTCACACCCGGTATGAACCAAAAACGGGAGAGGACGTCAGGGAGGGCATGCGTTTCTTTCTAGCTAGAAGTGGCGTCAGTGGTTTTACATGCCCTGACGAGTTTGACTTATGTGGTTGTTGCTGTTGCGAGGCGCCTCGGATTGATCGGTCGTTATCGAACCGATGGAGTCATTTAGTTGGCTCGTTTGCGCCCCATAGGGCGGGGAAACGCATGTTCAGGCATTTTAATCCACTCCCTGTGGACCGGCCCTGAGGATCCAAGGGTCACTCGAGCTCTAATCCTGAGACATGGTAGGCTAGATTGTCTCGAATCGGTTGAGGACTATCTTTTGCCTCGGTTCATAGATGGAAACCCAATTTCCAAATACGTGACATTTGCGGTTTTAGTTGTAATCCTATATATGGCGACATAGTGGGATGGGGCGCTTATGCCGCCTATGATTGATACTTATGATTTGAAGTTGTTTTATACACTATGCACTTATAATAGTATCAAACGATTTGTTTTAAACGTATCAAGCATTCTTTGGCTGTTATAAGGGAAAACCCTATCCCCCGGCTTGCGTTGCATTGTGTGATAGGACCTGGGTCTTATAACAGCTTCATTTTTCTTTATTTAGCATTGCGCTGTTTGTTTTATGCACTGGTATTCTTGGGAGGAAACCCGTTCCGTGTTATACGGCGTGGTCCCTTGATTTACCTAATGATTTAAAATAAAGATTAACTGTTTTAGTTCTCACACCAGTCCCATGACTGACCTGGAGTTTATTGTTTTAACCTAAACTCTGGGTGCCCCTATTTTGACACGGGCAGCTAGTAGTTTCGGTTTTGCAGATTTATATTCACAGGATCCTGGTTTACAGCTGGAATGATATCCGGAAAGCTTTGTATCCGTATATCTACTTCTAGTTGTGTATTGTATTATTTTCCGCTGCTATGTATTTAAATGTAATTTAAATCTCTGATATCTCTGTGATATATTTATTCATTTATACTCTGTATATTCTTGTAATCTGATGCGTTGTTGTAATATACAATGAAATGTTCTTCTGTATGCGTTCTGTTTTGTCGTGTTCTCAAACGATAGGGCGTTTCGAACGGCCTGGATCGGTTTAGCGACTGGTTCGGACCGAGCGAAATTCCTTGCCGTCACAGTTGGTATCAGAGCTTTGGTTTACAAAGCTCGGAGAACAAGGCACATTAGAACCATACGAAAGAATTCATCAGATATTGGATTAGTAATATCCAATGAGAATGACTCGTTAGAGATGGGATCAGTAGTATCCTAAAACGAGTGGGAAGAGTAGTGTTTTTGATAAATAAAAATGAAAACAATTTTTGTTTTTGAAAATTTAAATCAATCATTCGTATTTGATTATCTATTTATATTGAGTTGGATAGTCCAGTATATAAAGATTTTGCGTATACGTCTGATCCACGTGTATTTGAAATTTTAATATACTGGATAGATATAGAATTACACTCTAGACACCCGGAGATGGTTCTGATGATTGATCGATCATCATCAGAACTTATGTTCGTGTTTCGAAGGTGGGATTTCTATATATTTCCTATTGAATGGTGTGAGAACCAAAAATTAGATAGGGCCTATTGTTGTGATTTGGCATCAAAAATCTGATTTTTTGTATATGTATCAAAATTATGAATTTGAAACTCTAATTCACTAATTGATTGATGTTTGTGTTGTTTGCCTATTTGTTTGCTAATTTTGAACCATTATGCCTAGTAGCATCAAATAATGAATTATATTGAGAATAGGTTGCATTTGCTTGCATATGCATATATATCATTGAACAGGTCATAGCAAGGAGGCTAGAGCAGAGAATAAAATTTGTTTGCCCGACAAATAGGTACATGTTTACTACATAATTTCCTGTTTTGTTTGGGTGATGATGATTTTATGAGCCTATTGGCTAGCCGCTTGGCTTTTTCTTTTTCTTTTTGAGATCTGAAGGACCGCGGAAGCTATTTGAAATTCCCCGATGCTCCCGGTGCAGGGGAGGTTATGGCGAAATTTTTCAAAAATTTAGGGTGTTAGCCAAATTTTTGAAATTTTTGAAAATTCTCAGAAACTGAAAAGTTGGAGAATGGAAGTCAGATCGAACGTAGAGTTGATTAATCAAACCACTTTCGACTTTGTTCCTTTTCGGGGACGAAAAGTTTTAAGTGGGGGAGATTGTAACAACCCGAAAATCTGGGCCAGTTTAAAATTTTTATTTTGGCAATTTTAGCGAATTTTGATTATTTAAAATGAATTATTTTAAATAATATCGACGTGAAATTTATTTTGAATATAATTCGAACGTATACATTATACGCGTCGTCGTTAGAACATAAATATTTATATATAATTATAAATGGAATTGAAAATGGCGCGGTAGTTCGATAATTCGATTTCAAATTTCAATTGAATGTACCGGGTGCAAAACAATCCGGATTTTAGTGAAACCAAAAATGATAGGATCTAATTGATGATATGTTTCTATCGAATCCGAAAAATCAAAAGTTCGTAGCGGGAATCAAAAGATATGTCCAGTTGAAAATTCTGAATAGTCGCTATGGAATTCAGGCCCTTAAAAATGGACATTTTGCAAACGACCTCGGATTTCGACGAAACCAGTTTTGTTGGGTCCGTGATGTTAAGTTATTGCTAGATTCCAAATTTCATAATTTTTCGAATCAGTATGTGAGCATGGCAAAAGAAAACGCGTTTGACCAGTTTTAGTTGATTTTAATCGACTGGAAAATGGCCATTTTTCAAACGGTCTCAGAATTCGACGAAACTAGTTTGGTTAGGACCATATCGTCAATAAGAAGCTAGAAAATATTTTTATGGAATTTATAGAGTTGTTATGTGACCCCGGTAATTTGAAATGTACGTTTAAAATTCAATATAGCGATTTAAATGTAAGTTCAACGGAAACTGATCGAAACAGCTGAATCAGCTTGCGATACATATCCCATTGTGTTCGGAATGGGGGTAAAACGCTATGGACGACAGGCGGTGGGCCTCGTTTAGAGGACGTATGAAAAAGTCAACCTTCATGGATTAAAAAAAATTAAAAATTAATAAATTAAATAATAAAAAAATTTATAAAAAGCCCCCCCTTCTTATTTCTTCTTTCCCCGATTCAGTTAAATAAAAAAAACTACCTCTAAATCGCGATCCCCCCCCCCCCCCCCCCCCGTTGCCTCGACCGCCGCCAGAGGCGGAGCTCGCCACTACCCCCAGCGCAGCAGCCCCCTCCTCCTTCTTCCTCCATTCGAACGCCCCAAAACCCAAGCCCCCCTCGCCCCAAATCGCCACCTACCCCATCGCTAGCCACCCAGCACCTCGCCACCGGCCATCAGAACTTCCGCCGACCACCTGCGACGCCCAGCTGCTCCAGCGCTGTCCCTGCTACCCTAGCGCACCTCCTCCGACCCTCCACAGCACATTCCCAAGTCCAGAGTTCCTCCTTGACCTCCTACGATCGCAGAGGTGATTTTTATTATATGAAATTAGTTTTTAGTTTAATAAAACAAGTTTTTTTAGGTTTATTAAAATCAGTTTTAATTTAAATCAATTTTACAAATCAGTTTTTGTATATGTTTTGATTTAAAAGATAAGATTTTTATTAAGTTAAAGTTAGGATTTTTGTGATAGAGAAAGATCAGATTTTTAGTTGTAAAAAGAATTGATTTTTGGCTTAGATAAAAATACGATTTTTATTCAAATAAAAAGCTTCGATTTTTGAAAATAAAAAGACTCGATTTTTAACAATAAAAAGCTTCGATTTTTGAAAATAAAAAGACTCGATTTTTAACAATAAAAAGCTTCGATTTTTGAAAATAAAAAGACTCGATTTTTAACAATAAAAAGCTTCGATTTTTGAAAACAAAAAGATTGGATTTTTATATATTGAACTTCGAAATAAAAATATGATTTTTATATATTAAACTTCGATAGAAAAATATGATTTTTATATATTGAACTTCGAAATAAAAATATGATTTTTATATATTGAACTTCGATAGAAAAATATGATTTTTATATATTGAACTTCGATAGAAAAATATGATTTTTATATATTGAACTTCGAAATAAAAATATGATTTTTATATATTGAACTTCGATAGAAAAATATGATTTTTATATATTGAACTTCGATAGAAAAATATGATTTTTATATACTGAACTTCGAAATAAAAAGGTGTTTTTTTATATATTGAACTTCGAAATAAAAATATGATTTTTATATATTGAACTTCGATAGAAAAATATGATTTTTATATATTGAACTTCGAAGATAAAAATATGATTTTTATATATATTGAATAGCATAGTAAAAATTCGATTTTTACATATGTAGTGGCTACAGCAACGAAGATGCGACGACGATGAAGATTTCTATCAATGAAGTGCCGTGGAGCTAGGATAGCTATATGTGAGAATTTCTCACCTTTCAATTTCATTTCTATTTATATATATATATATACTAGGATGCAGACGGTGCTTAGTAGCACCCGACACAATCGTCCACAGACCATGGACTTGTTTGTTTGAATGCATAGCTTAGTTACATGATTTGATTTGAATTTGGTTGTTTGGTGAATTTGATTGATGAGTGAATGGCGTGGGCCTTCACTAGACCGGGGATAAGGCTAGGCCTCGTCCCGTTTCTAGTATCGTGCCGTTATGCCGCCGAAATTTTCTAAAATATGTTATAAAATAAAAATATCATTTTATTGTGAAAATGAATTGAATAGAAATTCATAGGTTGAAATAAAATGTTTTATCGTTAAAAATATAATTTTTAATGTGAAGTGAATAAAATATTCATTTATAAACCGGACGGTTTGTTTATGCACACCTATTTGAATGACATTGATTGGGACGATAAATTTTACACATCGCCCAACTGCACAAATAAAATATGCGTTTGATTGTTTGAAACCCCACACGGGTGTTGGGATGAAATTTGAAGTTCACTCATCCTGATTGATTAAATGTGTCGATCGATTGATTGACAGGCTGTTATAAGCGTTGAATATCTATATTTGATGCTTATACAGTGTAGTGCACTTTGGTTGATGGTTGATTATTTTTCAATGCTATGATATACATGTGTTGTATGAAAATCCATATAATTAACTTTATATGGTAATTGATTGGGCCTCATTCCAATTTGAAAAATAAAGAATATTATAAAATAAAGGTTCATGTGTTGACAGTACTCATCCATTGAGATTGGTCATGTGTTGAACGAAATATTTTAGTAATAAAATTTATATCTTTATTATTATAAAATAAAAGTTCATGTGTTGACAGTACTCATCTATTGAGATTGGTCATGTGTTGAACGAAATATTTTAGTAATAAAATTTACATCTTTATCATTATAAAATAAAGGTTCATGTGTTGACAGTACTCATCCATTGAGATTGGTCATGTGTTGAACGAAATATTTTGATAATAACAACTATTTTGAAAATAGAAATTTATGAAGTCGTGTTGATTAGATTGATGCCATTTTTGACGTAAACGATATTTATATCGATTTTATTCATTTCGAAATGAATTGAATTGAAAACGATTTCGAAATAAATTGAATTGAAAACGATTTCGAAATGAATTGAATTGAAAACGATTTCGAAATGAATTGAATTGAAAACGATTTCGAAATGAATTGAATTGAAAACGATTTCGAAATGAAATGAATTGAAAACGATTTCGAAATGAAATGAATTGAAAACGATTTCGAAATGAATTGAATATAAAACGAATTCAAATTGAATTGAAAGCAAATTGAAATGAATTCAAATTGAATTGAAATTTGAATTGAATAGAAATGAATTTTAAAACGAATTTATAAAGAAGAATTCAATTTTGATTTGAATTGAAAGGGAAGTTGAAATTGCTTTTGAAACGAATTTTAAAACTATTTATATAATTCGTTTTAAATAGAATCGACGAAATATATATATTATATATATTATATATATAATATAATGGCCTGAATAGAACGCGCCGCGCCGCGGCAGTTCGTGAATTTCGACCATTTATTTCAAACGGACATTACGGGAGATCCGACCGTCGGATTCTCCTAAAACCAGAACCGTTGGGTTCGTATCGAAAAGAGCTTTCTAACGAATATTAGAAATCTGAAATCTAACGGTTGGATTTGGAATTATGTCCAAATCAAATTTGAAAAAGGTCGCTGTAAGTGCAGTTCGATGGCCGTTGTTGGAAATCGACTGTACAGGCCTTGATAAAATTATTAAAAATAGTAATAATTTGTGTAAAATCATAAGAAATGATTTAGAAAGATTTGGGATGAAAAACTCCATATTTGAAAGGATAAAAATAGATTTTTATCGAAATGAACTAGTTTTGAACTAGGATTATAATTCTATTTATTTTTTTTAAAATAAATAAATTGAATTTGAAATGGTTTTGAAAATAACCAAAATTTCCAAGGATTGCATTGGAATGGATTTGAATCGAAATTGTCTTCGGAATATTTCGATGTTGGATTTCGTGATTATACAAATGTTGTTATGGAAATTTGAAAGATATATATATATATCGTTATTTCCAATGCGATGTTTGTTAGTCGTAGAATTTGATATTGAATATAAGCCGATATATTTTCTATTCAGAGCCTTATATTGAATATCAAATGTGATTTGGGTTTGTCGTGAATGGTGTCTTCACTAACACTGTTCTTGAACCCAGTAGAGGAAGGATTAAATCTTTTTATTTAGATTTAATGAAGTGTACCAATTAAATAATATTTAATTGGGATTGAATTGATATTGATTTTTGGGTTTATCGTGAACAGTGTTTTAAATAACACTCGTTCTTTAACCCGATAATTAATGAATGTGATTTTGGGTTTATCGTGAACCGTGTTTTAAATGACACTGATTCTTTAACCCAGTTAACGATTAAAACTAAGTGGAGTTTTAATGAATCTTTAATTAGATTGAAATAATCGAAATGGAGTATCACCAGTTTTGCTCCAGGCGATAGTTAAATCTTTAATTAGATTTGAACGTGAAATGGTAATTGAATTTACCAATAACACCGTGGTGTTAGATATGAAGTATAACCAGTTTTACTTCATGGGATGAATAGGTTGGGATTGGGAAATTAAAACAAATGATTACTTCGGTAAGGTTCGCTAATCCCGACTAGTTTGAATTCATATTCAAAAGTTGATTAAAGAATAAATTCAAGAATTTATCTTTGATAAAATTAATGGGAACCTTTCCCTATGAATGTGAAATTAGAAACTAACTGTCGGTTAGCTAAGTAGAATGGTTTTCTGGATATTGATCTGATGTTGGTTTCGGCCTTCGGGGTTAATATTTGGGGGAATTATTCTCTTGATTAATTTACGGTTAGTGACTGATGAATTGGAATGGGGCGTATGTTGTGTTTGTGTAACACTTATTTAAAATATACGCGAGTTATTCGTGAAGACCGGGTTTATCCCATTCTGAATAACTGATACGACGATAAGTCGAAGATGAAGACGGTGGTCGAAGACCGGAAGTCTTCACGTCGTTTGGGTAATTACTGATGATCTTGATTGGGCTGTACACCCAAGAAGATGGAAACAGTTAGTGATCGTCCAGACGTACTTGGAGATCGATGGATATGCGGGGTACTAGGTGCCTCCGGTTTCGTTCAGACCCAGAACGGACTTGTAAATGGACTGTGTGTCTGACATTGGATTTTAGTCCGTGTGATTGATCTCTATTAAATATATATCTGTTTGGCGGCGGAGAATTTATTCTCTTGCTTAACGCCCTTCTCTGAGACGTACGAGCTCAGAGGTTATATATTGATGGATATCAAACGCATGGAGTGAATTGCCTATGTGGCATGCCTAAGTGGCAATTGATCGAGGCTTCTGTTGAAAAGCAAAGTCTTGTGGTGATGATCAAAGCACGGCCTTTGTGGCGTAGCTTTGTGTAACGTTTACCTCGCGTGTTTCACACCCGGTATGAACCAAAAACGGGAGAGGACGTCAGGGAGGGCATGCGTTTCTTTCTAGCTAGAAGTGGCGTCAGTGGTTTTACACGCCCTGACGAGTTTGACTTATGTGGTTGTTGCTGTTGCGAGGCGCCTCGGATTGATCGGTCGTTCTCGAACCGATGGAGTCATTTAGTTGGCTCGTTTGCGCCCCATAGGGCGGGGAAACGCATGTTCAGGCATTTTAATCCACTCCGTGTGGACCGGCCCTGAGGATCCAAGGGTCACTCGAGCTCTGATCCTGAGACATGGTAGGCTAGATTGTCTCGAATCGGTTGAGGACTATCTTTTGCCTCGGTTCATAGATGGAAACCCAATTTCCAAATACGTGACATTTGCGGTTTTAGTTGTAATCCTATATATGGCGACATAGTGGGATGGGGCGCTTATGCCGCCTATGATTGATACTTATGATTTGAAGTTGTTTTATACACTATGCACTTATAATAGTATCAAACGATTTGTTTTAAACGTATCAAGCATTCTTTGGCTGTTATAAGGGAAAACCCTATCCCCCGGCTTGCGTTGCATTGTGTGATAGGACCTGGGTCTTATAACAGCTTCATTTTTCTTTATTTAGCATTGCGCTGTTTGTTTTATGCACTGGTATTCTTGGGAGGAAACCCGTTCCGTGTTATACGGCGTGGTCCCTTGATTTACCTAATGATTTAAAATAAAGATTAACTATTTTAGTTCTCACACCAGTCCCATGACTGACCTGGAGTTTACTGTTTTAACCTAAACTCTGGGTGCCCCTATTTTGACACGGGCAGCTAGTAGTTTCGGTTTTGCAGATTTATATTCACAGGATCCTGGTTTACAGCTGGAATGATATCCGGAAAGCTTTGTATCCGTATATCTACTTCTAGTTGTGTATTGTATTATTTTCCGCTGCTATGTATTTAAATGTAATTTAAATCTCTGATATCTCTGTGATATATTTATTCATTTATACTCTGTATATTCTTGTAATCTGATGCATTGTTGTAATATACAATGAAATGTTCTTCTGTATGCGTTCTGTTTTGTCGTGTTCTCAAACGATAGGGCGTTTCGAACGGCCTGGATCGGTTTAGCGACTGGTTCGGACCGAGCGAAATTCCTTGCCGTCACAGGGAATAAAAGGTTATGTCCAGTTGAAAATTCAGAATAGTTGCTATGGAATTTTATATAATATATAGCCCTTAAAAATAGCGATTTTGCAAACGACCTCCGTTTTTGATGAAACTACTTTGGTTGGATTTGGAATGTCAAATTATTGCTAGATTCCAATTTTCAGAATTTTTGAAATTGGTATGTGAGCGTTGTGAATTTAAACATGTTTGGTCATTTCAGTTTGAATTTAATCGACTGAAAAATGTCTGTTTTTCAAACGGTCACTAAATTTGATGAAATTAGTTTTGTTAAGACCGTATCGTCAAAACATAGCTAGATTTATTTTTTTGGAATTTTTTGAGTCCGTATGTGGCCCCAGTAAATTAAAATGTATGTTAAAATCAAATTTGAACGTTATATTTGTTGGATCTAGATTAACCCTAGAAGGGGGTGAATAGGGTTTATTCAAGTTTTGCGGGATACTGAAAATTTATTACAGATCACATAATGCAGCAGAAAATAAATGCAGAAAAGGAAATGACACAAGATATACCTCGCTTTGGTGTAACGTCCCGCATTTCTGTCGGTTTGAATTTGAATATTTAAATCAGTTTAAATATTAAATTCAGAATATAAATGAATTTATATATTAATTATAATGAAGTTGAACGTATATAAATATATATTAATTATAATCGAGCTCAGAACGACCCTGTAGTTCGTAATTTAACGTTCTGAACTTCAACTGAGTGTACCGGACTCGTTTTGAATCGGATTTCTTCGAAACGAGAAACGTTGGAATCTGTTGAACTGTATCTTTCTAACAGAAGTGAAAAACCAAGATTTCGTCGTATAGGTTGCAAGATATGTCCAAATAAAATATTCGAAAAGCCGCTGTGAAATCATATATCGACCGTAGCGGTTATTTGAATATAACTTGATATCGGTTGCAAATCGGGACAAGGTTCTTTTGGGGCGCAGCGATAATTTAATTTTTAGAATTTTACTGTAATTTTTAATTAATTAAATATGCAACTTTTTATTTGGAGTATTTCGCACCTTGTATCGGTATTTTGGGATTTTAAAATATGAGTCCATCTACCGGTATTATTATGTTTTTGGGATCGTGACACCTCGTTGAGCACGACTGCACTCTTACTTCTGTCTGTACGTGAACAGAATTTATAACTCAAGCAAACTTCAAATTTCAAGGCAAATACACCGCGGCGTAAACATTCAACATTTTTAGCCACACCATACTCACATTAATGCAAACGTGACACCCATATTTGCATTTATTATGAACGTGCTGACCTACCCTTTTAGGCTTGTATATTTTCTTTTAATACAAACAAAGTTAGCCGACCTACCTACCCAGTGAACATATACTCACACTATTCTTCACATGTTATGGTATCACATCAGAGTATGATGACCCATTCCTCTGTTTTAGGTATATATAAAGAATTATTTCCAAGTCAACAAAGGAAAGTTTAGCATAGTACCCTAGTAAGCAAAATATAATCTTCTGATCCTTCGAATGAAAAGGTACCATTGGTCCGCCAATTAGAAATGTGGGAGTAGCTAGTTTCACTTTCACCTAAGATACAGTATCAGGTATACGTTCGCTGAATGACCCCATGCACTCCCCTAAGCTAACCTATAATTAAATTAATACATACCATGCCGTGGAAACTGTACACCCTAATACCCTATACAGCAAGCCTCTCCTATATAATAAACTAATTCATCTATTCCTTAATACTTAAGTGAAGACCATACCCTCTAAAAGGCTATTCTACACGTTCCATCACCCTACTCCTTCATAGTGAAGGTTCTAAGAAACTATATATATACGTTACATTCCCATTCGCTCTTCAAAAAAATATTTAACATCAAAAACGAAATGTCTTCTTCCACTTCTCCGAGAAAACAGTGCACAAATAAAGAGGTATACTGTGTATGCTTTATGTGTTATGAAAGATTTAAGGTTCGGGAATAGGAACGGGGAAGACTGCTGTGTTCGAAACCCACAGAGAGAGGATAACTTTGTGAGGTGAAACATGAGATCTGAGTTCGTAAGGACAAAAGTAGCGGATGCTGTGTTGGGTTGGAAATGATGAAGTGGAGTGCGGAGGAAATGGCGCAAGTTGTGTAATGATGAAATGGTGTGGATAGGGAGTGCTGCATGGCAGCAAGGCGTGAAACATGAAGGACATTTGCGGAGATGCATGGCCTGGAGTGGGAATGATGAAAACGTTTTGAGGTGATAAGAAAATGAAGGAAAGATGAGTTCCATGCGCAGTTATGGCAACACTAGATTCATACGTGGATGATATATATGCATGTATGCGAACAGCTCAACCATATTACATACATTTCATAACTTACTTGCATGTTTGGATCTAAACAGATGGCGGATCGAGGTGACGAGTGCAAGTTGACAAGGGTGAAGGGGGTATACATGAAAGAGTGGGTGTTCGAAGGTGTACGTTGGGAAGAGAAAAAGAAAAAAAAAAGAAAATGGAAAATGGCTTGAGATGGAAATACACAGCATGCATGGTCATTTTTTTCTTTTTAGCGTGATAAGTGCTGAAGAACGCACACTGCAAGCATTGTTGAGCTTGGGGCAAAGAGGCTCTGCGAATGGAAGGAAGTGCTCGTTCCCGGTTGTGAGTCGAAGGAGGATGGGGTCTTCAAGTCTTGGACTGTAATGGGAAGGTGGACCGACAGTACATGATGAACATGAGCTCGCGGTTCATATATTTTGGTATAAAAGGTAACCGCACTTCACTGTAGCGGGTCGGGAGTCGGCATTTGTAGCATACGGATTTCATGATGGAAGTGGGTTGAATTGTGGTGTTGGAAATATTTAGAAGCAAGAGAAAGAAGTATGGTGCAAAATATTTGTGTGGAACTACAAAGAAATAAGATTATTAGCGTGAAGATTGTATGGTGTAACAGGAGTAGTAGCGTTAAAACATTGGGAAGCAGTGTAGCGTGATACTGGAGAGTATGGAGGGAAGTTCGATGTTCTTTTGATTTGTCGAACGGTGGGGAGGAGTTAGAAGGATGTAAACATGTTTAGTGATCTTAAGGGTTCGGCGTCCGGTCATCTAGGTTGACGATGGTGAAGAATTGAAGTGGCGACGATAATACATGATGCTGAACAAAGGTGACGAGTTTTCAAACGATAGCAGGAGGTCGAAACAAAAGCAGATCTATCATCTGACGCAAATCGTTATTTAACGGTTAACGCGCCAAGGTGAGTAAATTCACTCACTCTGATCTATTTAAAATATTTATAATTATATTTTAATGCTGTTTGAATACTGTGTGATGGTCGATTAGGTAAATTACAACTGAATTGATTGAGTATTATATATCGTTGCATATATACACATCATCGGTTGGAGACTGATTCCACCGATTAGAATATCCCCTAGTATAGAGTTAGTGTAAATTGTGTTGACTGACATCTGTGGATGCGGAAACCGGTTGGAGGAATCCGACCGGATTCCTTGATAATTGTATGTACTGTTTGTTTTGTATGAACCCGAATTATATTGAAAACCCCATGTGAATATTGATGTTGAACGGAAATTCAACATCTGTTTCGATAAATCAATAAACGATATCAATTTAGAAAGTGATAACAGTCGACCGTAAAACCATCGTTTGTTAAGGAGTGGTTGGCCGTCAGGCAAATCAACGCAGTTAATTATAAAAATTATATTTTTATAATTAAAAAGAAGATTTAAATTTATAATAGAAGTTCTATTATAAACCAATATTTTAGAGATCGTTTTTATAAAATAAATAAAAACGATTGTTGACATTTAAATAAGTTTATAAAGCAGAAATTATCCGACGATTAAATATTTGGATAATTATATTTAAGATAAACAATTTAGAAATATTATTAGATTAATTATATTAATCTAATATTAAGAAATAATTAAATCAGTTAATAAATTTAATGATGGAATGAGTTTGATTTAAATCAACTATTTAACTATGAAATGAAGTTAAACGAAGAGTTAATGTCTAAAATAAAATATCATAAACAACGGAGATTTCAAAGTATGAATATGGTGTTATGAAACCATATTCCAAAATAAACAAAGAAATACGATTTGATGTATTATAAGTAATAAGGAGTTTAGAGTTACAGACTTATATCTATTCTAAGGTAAGAACGTTGTCGATCAAGGTCTGAGAGGTAAATAAAATACCCAACTTGAACGGCTTCGCTATTACCGAGGAACGATATCAGTTTGTAACGGAAAGAGATGTCAAGATTTTACTAACAGAAAGAGATGCCAAGATTTTTGTAACAGAAAGAGATATCAAGATTTTTGTAACGGAAAGAGATGTCAAGATATTTGTAACGAAAAGAGATGTCAAGATTTTTGTATAAAAGGAATATGGCAGCGTATGCAAGTCTTAGAATTATAGCGATAAAATAACGTTGTTGATAAGGTAAGTGTGACTGTAATTAGTTATAAGCAGAATATTACAGCGTATGACAAGTTGAACTATAGCAATAAAATAACGCTATTGATAAGGTAAGTGTGACTGTAATTAGTTATAAGGAGAATATTATAGCGTATGACAAGTTGAACTATAGCAATAAAATAACGTTGTTGATAAGGTAAGTGTGACTGTAGTTAGTTATAAGGAGAATATTATAGCGTATGACAAGTTTAGAACTATAGCGACAAATTTACTGCTGTTGATTAGACTTAAGCATGACTTTTATATATAGCAGCACTTCCTAGGAAATGTAACAGTTTGGTTTGAAATCCACTTATTCTAGAGTAATAAGTAACGACGTTTGTTCAAAGAAATATAAGAAAGAGTTTAGAAAAAGAATTGGGGAATCGTATCAGAAACTAATGACAGCATTTCAATGTTCGAAATGTGATTAGAATTAAACCGTTAGGATTTGTAACTAGAATTCGACGATGTCGAATGTATTAAAAGTAAAGTATTTTTAGGGATTATAATCTGATAGAATAATTAACATTTAGTTTAAACAAATAAATGTTAATAGGATAGGAGTCGGTATTTAGTTATAAACTTGATATCGATTAGATAAGAAGTTGACTTAAAGACAGAGTTTATAAAGTGGAATAGGAGTGAAAAGTATGAAAGAGATTTCGGTAAACAAGATAAGGGAGATTATTACGTGAATAAAGATTTATATGATCAAGGTGTTTAGATTTCTATAAGAAGGGATAGTATTCCCATTTCAAAGGGAATAATGTTTTAAAAGTGAACATGGGGCCGATTGAAAGGTTAAAAGGAAATTGGAAATATTTTCCAATAAGGTAGATCATCCAAGTATAGAAATAAAGAATGTGAAAATAATGGATCGAACGTTGATAACGTATATTTTCTGGAATATGAAAGAATAAGGGTTTTATAATAACTGGAAATGTTTTCCAAGAGTGTAAAAGGGTAAATCGGGAGTATAGTAATATCCGGTAAGATATGGGAATTCGAATAATAAAAATGAATGTCGAATAAAAAGTGCCCGTGGTTGTGTGACGTTAGTTATACATTAGAATGGATGTTGTTTTTACTTCGATAGTTAAATAACCGACTATCGAAGTGTTTGACCATCGTTGTCAATACGGAGAGACAGGTTGGATTTATTATCCGGAAACCACTCCGTATAGGCATAAGCGCTACGAATTAGATATGCTAAAGATAATTGAAGACGGAGTTAAATGCAAGGGTCGTCCAGTTCTAGAATGGTGTTTTGTTTGTCCAGTCCCAGGACAACTTGTATGGACGAGTGTCTGACAGAGTATTTCCAACTATCACTCCGTTTGATTTTACAAATATACCAAGTTGGTGGGGAGAAGGTAACTTCTCTTTGTTCTACACCCAGTGTGCATTTGTGTAATCAATGTGTGATTACGGATTTGACGATGTGACATTCAAAGTGAATGATGATCAGATGTTCTGAAGATAGACGTAGCCTCTAGCCTCACAACCAGGAAGTGACAGAAGTTGGGCTAGGCAGCATGGCTAGTTGGGTCATCCCCAAGCAGGGTGTATTATCACCGATCTAGAGAAAATTCATATTTATACTTCTTTCCGATTCTGTATCTTCGAATGACGGTTGGATGGCCTACAACCGTGGTGGCAATATATTCGCGACACTCAAGCTAAATGAGTGAGCGGTCATGTGTGGCCGGGTTGCAAGACGTTCTTGTTGAACCCTGAGTGTATCCCCTCTAGAGTACACTGATCAGAAGGTGCTCCCATACCTTGTCTGTTGGAATCCATTCTCCAATAAGCGCCCTGCGGTTTATGATTTTACACTATATATATGTGGAACGTGAGATGCAAGCGTTCTGCTACTTGTATAATTATTTGTTTAGACACTATCATAATATCACTGAAGTTTGATATAAAAATATGTTGGGTTATAGTAAGGTAAAAACCGTCCATGTTTATGTGTGGGTTGGTCTTACTATTTTCTTCTTGTTTTGAAAAGGATTTTCAAAGTTAAACAGTATGATTGGAATTTACTCACACCAGTCCCATGACTGACCCAGAGTTTATTTTGTTGTTTTCCCTAAACTCTTGGGTGCCCAAATTTGTACGGGCAGTCAAGTGTTTCAGGCTTTGCAGATTCATTTGGGGGAGCTCGAAGCAGAAGGCTCCACCGATAGTAAATAAAGATTATTTTCCGCTGTGATATGATGTACTGTACTCTGATATGATATGTAAGTACAAATTCAGATTTTGTATTTCAAAGGAATGTATATAATACATTTTATTTTGTTCCGCTGTGAGATTCGTATTTACTCTGATATTGTTCAGTGTTCATCTTCTTCTTCTATTCTATTAGTTCTATCTTTTCTATCTCACCCTCTAAATTCTTCTATTAATGTCCTGGTATTTTCGATGCTCGAGTAATCAACAGGGTGTTTTTATGTTGATTTTCTGGGTCGAAAATTCCAACCGTTACAGATGGTATCAGAGCTGAAGGTTAAGTGATTACCTTGGCTCTGTGGCGTAACTCAATAGAGATGGAGTTAGTAATACTCTAGATTGAGTTGAGTGTATATATATGAGCGCGTATTTGTAAATTAATATAAAAACAGTTTTATATTGTGTTGACTGGTCAGTCGAGTGGTTTATGAATTCTGGTCGAAACAGTAATGCAAACTGAGTCGATAGGTGTTTCTAAACTCTTGAACAGAGTAATTCGACACAGTATGTTTTGAAAAGAGGGTAAATGAAATAATTTTACCCAAAGTATATTTTGATATAAAAAGAAGTGTATATCTTGATATTAATATAATATATTGGATATGTGATTATTATTCTGATCGAAAAGGATTATAATTGAGTTGGTTATATAAACTACCAATCGAAGTATTATATAAGTATGATATGCAAAATCAGATGAGCTGAATATGAATTAAAAACCAGAATAGAAATAAAACTCTAGAAACTTGGAAAAGAATTGAAATTGAATTTGAATTAAATATAAGGGAAATTTAAAATCCTGGGAGATTTGAAAATTTGTTTTCCAAGTGCTGTGAATGATATTTTGAAGTAATATTCAAAATGAAAATGTTTGAAAAATGAGTTTTGAAAAATGATAATAGTATTGAACTCACTTCGATTACTGGAAAATAAATTCCGATGATGAAGCGTGCCATTATCGGTGTTCATTTTCGAGTTGCTAAGTGACAGATTACTACCAAAGATTTTGTTTTGTATTGTTTGAGAAACAAGTTGTCAGAAATTCAAATGTTTTGAATTATAAATGATTTCAAACTGATTTGAAATAAATCCCAGGAATTTGAATTCTGAAATAAAAATTTAACTTATGGAGTTAAAATGGTAAAAATGGAATTTAAACAAAGATAACAAAACTGGACCGAATTTGGGACGATCCAGAATGGAAATTGGAAAAAAGAGAAATATTGGAGATTCGAGTTGATTCGTGGAGAATAAGAATCGAATTTTGAATTTGGAGATGAAAATAACTGATTTGAGAAATAAATCAGTGAATGGAAATGGAATTCGGCTTGGATAAGCGAATGATTTGATTGGAGAAGAACTTAATTTGAGATCAGTTGGAAATGTTGGGATAAATGCTGGCTTGATAGTAAAGGGCAGAGTTAGAATTGGATGCCCAACCAAAAAGGTACATGTTTGAATAATATGGAGTATGAGATTTTTGAGTCTGTTTGGAGAGCCATCTGGCTGTTTGTTTACTTTGGAATTAGAGATGGGCCAGAGAGGCAAGCTGCAGTAGTACCAACTGAGCCGTGCAAAAAGAGATGCTGGCAAGATTCTCTAAAAATTTAAGTTGTTAGGAAATTTTCAAAATTTTGAAAATATTCGAAATAAGATGGAATTAATATTTTAAATTGAAATTAATCAGTTCAGTTGAAACTGAAATTTTAAAGTAAACCAAAAAGATTTTTAACCTGTTTATAACAGAGATTGTAGCATTTCCCCTATCTTAGCAATTTCGAGGACGAAATTATTTTAAGGGGGAAGGACTGTAACGTCCCGCATTTCTGTCGGTTTGAATTTGAATATTTAAATCAGTTTAAATATTAAATTCAGAATATAAATGAATTTATATATTAATTATAACGAAGTTGAACGTATATAAATATATATTAATTATAATCGAGCTCAGAACGACCCTGCAGTTCGTAATTTAACGTTCTGAACTTCAACTAAGTGTACCGGACTCGTTTTGAGTCGGATTTCTTCGAAACGAGAAACGTTGGAATCTGTTGAACTGTATCTTTCTAACAGAAGTGAAAAACCAAGATTTCATCGTATAGGTTGCAAGATATGTCCAAATAAAATATTCGAAAAGTCGCTGTGAAATCATATATCGACCATAGCGGTAATTTGAATATAACTTGATATCGGTTGCAAATCGGGACAAGGTTCTTTTGAGGCGCAGCGATAATTTAATTTTTAGAATTTTACTGTAATTTTTAATTAATTAAATATGCAACTTTTTATTTGGAGTATTTAGCACCCTGTATCGGTATTTTGGGATTTTAAAATATGAGTCCATCTACCGGTATTATTATGTTTTTGGGATCGTGACACCTCGTTGAGCACGACTGCACTCTAACTTCTGTCTGTACGTGAACAGAATTTATAACTCAAGCAAACTTCAAATTTCAAGGCAAATACACCGCGGCGTAAACATTCAACATTTTTAGCCACACCATACTCACATTAATGCAAACGTGACACCCATATTTGCATTTATTATGAACGTGCTGACCTACCCTTTTAGGCTTGTATGCTTTCTTTTAATACAGACAAAGTTAGCCGACCTACCTACCCAGTGAACATATACTCACACCATTCTTCACATGTTATGGTATCACATCAGAGTATGATGACCCATTCCTCTGTTTTAGGTATATATAAAGAATTATTTCAAGTCAACAAAGGAAAGTTTAGCATAGTACCCTAGTAAGCAAAATATAATCTTCTGATCCTTCAAATGAAAAGGTACCAATGGTCCGCCAATTAGAAATGTGGGAGTAGCTAGTTTCACTTTCACCTAAGATACAGTAACAGGTATACGTTCACTGAATGACCCCATGCACTCCCCTAAGCTAACCTATAATTAAATTAATACATACCATGTCATGGCAACTGTACACCCTAATACCCTATACAGCAAGCCTCTCCTATATAATAAACTAATTCATCTATTCCTTAATACTTAAGTGAAGACCATACCCTCTAAAAGGCTATTCTACACATTCCATCACCCTACTCCTTCATAGTGAAGGTTCTAAGAAACTATATATATACGTTACATTCCCATTCGCTCTTCAAAAAAATATTTAACATCAAAAACGAAATGTCTTCTTCCACTTCTCCGAGAAAACAGTGCGCAAATAATGAGGTATACTATGTATGCTTTTTGTGATATGAAAGATTTAAGGTTCGGGAATAGGAACGGGGAAGACTGCTGTGTTCGAAACCCACAGAGAGAGGATAACTTTGTGAGGTGAAACATGAGATCTGAGTTCGTAAGGACAAAAGTAGCGGATGCTGTGTTGCGTTGGAAATGATGAAGTGGAGTGCGGAGGAAATGGCGCAAGTTGTGTAATGATGAAATGGTGTGGATAGGGAGTGCTGCATGGCAGCAAGGCGTGAAACATGGAGGACATTTGCGGAGATGCATGGCCTGGAGTGGGAATGATGAAAACGTTTTGAGGTGATAAGAAAATGAAGGAAAGATGAGTTTCATGCGCAGTTATGGCAACACTAGATTCATACGTGGATGATATATATGCATGTATGCGAACAGCTCAACCATATTACATACATTTCATAACTTACTTGCATGTTTGGATCTAAATAGATGGCGGATCGAGGTGACGAGTGCAAGTTGATAAGGGTGAAGGGGGTATACATGAAAGAGTGGGTTTTCGAAGGTGTACGTTGGGAAGAGAAAAAGAAAAAAAAAAGAAAATGGAAAATGGCTTGAGATGGAAATACACAGCATGCATGGTCATTTTTTTCTTTTTAGCGTGATAAGTGCTGAAGAACGCACACTGCAAGCATTGTTGAGCTTGGGGCAAAGAGGCTCTGCGAATGGAAGGAAGTGCTCGTTCCCGGTTGTGAGTCGAGGGAGGATGGGGTCTTCAAGTCTCGGACTGTAATGGGAAGGTGGACCGACAGTACATGATGAACATGAGCTCGCGGTTCATATATTTTGGTATAAAAAGTAACCGCACTTCACTGTAGCGGGTCTGGAGTCGGCATTTGTAGCATACGGATTTCATGATGGAAGTGGGTTGAATTGTGGTGTTGGAAATATTTAGAAGCAAGAGAAAGAAGTATCGTGCAAAGTATTTGTGTGGAACTACAAAGAAATAAGATTATTAGCGTGAAGATTGTATGGTGTAACAGGAGTAGTAGCGTTAAAACATTGGGAAGCAGTGTAGCGTGATACTGGAGAGTATGGAGGGAAGTTCGATGTTCTTTTGATTTGTCGAACGGTGGGGAGGAGTTAGAAGGATGTAAACATGTTTAGTGATCTTAAGGGTTCGGCGTCCGGTCATCTAGGTTGACGATGGTGAAGAATTGAAGTGGCGACGATAATACATGATGCTGAACAAAGGTGACGAGTTTTCAAACGATAGCAGGAGGTCGAAACAAAAGCAGATCTATCATCTGACGCAAATCGTTATTTAACGGTTAACGTGCCAAGGTGAGTAAATTCACTCACTCTGATCTATTTAAAATATTTATAATTATATTTTAATGCTGTTTGAATACTGTGTGATGGTCGATTAGGTAAATTACAACTGAATTGATTGAGTATTATATATCGTTGCATATATACACATCATCGGTTGGACACTGATTCCACCGATTAGAATATCCCCTAGTATAGAGTTAGTGTAAATTGTGTTGACTGACATCTGTGGATGCGGAAACCGGTTGGAGGAATCCGACCGGATTCCTTGATAATTGTATGTACTGTTTGTTTTGTATGAACCCGAATTATATTGAAAACCCCATGTGAATATTGATGTTGAACGGAAATTCAACATCTGTTTCGATAAATCAATAAACGATATCAATTTAGAAAGTGATAACAGTCGACCGTAAAACCATCGTTTGTTAAGGAGTGGTTGGCCGTCAGGCAAATCAACGCAGTTAATTATAAAAATTATATTTTTATAATTAAAAAGAAGATTTAAATTTATAATAGAAGTTCTATTATAAACCAATATTTTAGAGATCATTTTTATAAAATAAATAAAAACGATTGTTGACATTTAAATAAGTTTATAAAGCAGAAATTATCCGACGATTAAATATTTGGATAATTATATTTAAGATAAACAATTTAGAAATATTATTAGATTAATTATATTAATCTAATATTAAGAAATAATTAAATCAGTTAATGAATTTACTGATGGAATGAGTTTGATTTAAATCAACTATTTAACTGTGAAATGAAGTTAAACGAAGAGTTAATGTCTAAAATAAAATATCATAAACAACAGAGATTTCAAAGTATGAATATGGTGTTATGAAACCATATTCCAAAATAAAAAAAGAAATACGATTTGATGTATTATAAGTAATAAGGAGTTTAGAGTTACAGACTTATATCTATTCTAAGGTAAGAACGTTGTCGATCAAGGTCCGAGAGGTAAATAAAATACCCAACTTGAACGGCTTCGCTATTACCGAGGAATGATATCAGTTTGTAACGGAAAGAGATGTCAAGATTTTACTAACAGAAAGAGATGTCAAGATTTTTGTAACAGAAAGAGATGTCAAGATTTTTGTAACGGAAAGAGATGTCAAGATATTTGTAACGAAAAGAGATGTCAAGATTTTTGTATAAAAGGAATATGGAAGCGTATGCAAGTCTTAGAATTATAGCGATAAAATAACGTTGTTGATAAGGTAAGTGTGACTGTAATTAGTTATAAGCAGAATATTACAGCGTATGACAAGTTGAACTATAGCAATAAAATAACGCTATTGATAAGGTAAGTGTGACTGTAATTAGTTATAAGGAGAATATTATAGCGTATGACAAGTTGAACTATAGCAATAAAATAACGTTGTTGATAAGGTAAGTGTGACTGTAGTTAGTTATAAGGAGAATATTATAGCGTATGACAAGTTTAGAACTATAGCGACAAATTAACTGCTGTTGATTAGACTTAAGCATGACTTTTATATATAGCAGCACTTCCTAGGAAATGTAACAGTTTGGTTTGAAATCCACTTATTCTAGAGTAATAAGTAACGATGTTTGTTCAAAGAAATATAAGAAAGAGTTTAGAAAAAGAATTGGGGAATCGTATTAGAAACTAATGACAGCATTTCAATGTTCGAAATGTGATTAGAATTAAACCGTTAGGATTTGTAACTAGAATTCGACGATGTCGAATGTATTAAAAGTAAAGTATTTTTAGGGATTATAATCTGATAGAATAATTAACATTTAGTTTAAACAAATAAATGTTAATAGGATAGGAGTCGGTATTTAGTTATAAACTTGATATCGATTAGATAAGAAGTTGACTTAAAGACAGAGTTTATAAAGTGGAATAGGAGTGAAAAGTATGAAAGAGATTTCGGTAAACAAGATAAGGGAGATTATTATGTGAATAAAGATTTATATGATCAAGGTGTTTAGATTTCTATAAGAAGGGATAGTATTCCCATTTCAAAGGGAATAATGTTTTAAAAGTGAACATGGGGCCGATTGAAAGGTTAAAAGGAAATTGGAAATATTTTCCAATAAGGTAGATCATCCAAGTATAGAAATAAAGAATGTGAAAATAATGGATCGAACGTTGATAACGTATATTTTCTGGAATATGAAAGAATAAGGGTTTTATAATAACTGGAAATGTTTTCCAAGAGTGTAAAAGGGTAAATCGGGAGTATAGTAATATCCGGTAAGATATGGGAATTCGAATAATAAAAATGAATGTCGAATAAAAAGTTCCCGTGGTTGTGTGACGTTAGTTATACATTAGAATGGATGTTGTTTTTACTTCGATAGTTAAATAACCGACTATCGAAGTGTTTGACCATCGTTGTCAATACGGAGAGACAGGTTGGATTTATTATCCGGAAACCACTCCGTATAGGCATAAGCGCTACGAATTAGATATGCTAAAGATAATTGAAGACGGAGTTAAATGCAAGGGTCGTCCAGTTCTAGAATGGTGTTTTGTTTGTCCAGTCCCAGGACAACTTGTATGGACGAGTGTCTGACAGAGTATTTCCAACTATCACTCCGTTTGATTTTACAAATATACCAAGTTGGTGGGGAGAAGGTAACTTCTCTTTGTTCTACACCCAGTGTGCATTTGTGTAATCAATGTGTGATTACGGATTTGACGATGTGACATTCAAAGTGAATGATGATCAGATGTTCTGAAGATAGACGTAGCCTCTAGCCTCACAACCAGGAAGTGACAGAAGTTGGGCTAGGCAGCATGGATAGTTGGGTCATCCCCAAGCAGGGTGTATTGTCACCGATCTAGAGAAAATTCATATTTATACTTCTTTCCGATTCTGTATCTTCGAATGACGGTTGGATAGCCTACAACCGTGGTGGCAATATATTCGCGACACTCAAGCTAAATGAGTGAGCGGTCATGTGTGGCCGGGTTGCAAGACGTTCTTGTTGAACCCTGAGTGTATCCCCTCTAGAGTACACTGATCAGAAGGTGCTCCCATACCTTGTCTGTTGGAATCCATTCTCCAATAAGCGCCCAGCGGTTTATGATTTTACACTATATATATGTGGAACGTGAGATGCAAGCGTTCTGCTACTTGTATAATTATTTGTTTAGACACTATCATAATACCACTGAAGTTTGATATAAAAATATGTTGGGTTATAGTAAGGTAAAAACCGTCCATGTTTATGTGTTGGTTGGTCTTACTATTATCTACTTGTTTTGAAAAGGATTTTCAAAGTTAAACAGTATGATTGGAATTTACTCACACCAGTCCCATGACTGACCCAGAGTTTATTTTGTTGTGTCCCCTAAACTCTTGGGTGCCCAAATTTGTACGGGCAGTCAAGTGTTTCAGGCTTTGCAGATTCATTTGGGGGAGCTCGAAGCAGAAGGCTCCACCGATAGTAAATAAAGATTATTTTCTGCTGTGATATGATGTACTGTACTCTGATATGATATGTAAGTACAAATTCAGATTTTGTATTTCAAAGGAATGTATATAATACATTTTATTTTGTTCCGCTGTGAGATTCGTATTTACTCTGATATTGTTCAGTGTTCATCTTCTTCTTCTATTCTATTAGTTCTATCTTTTCTATCTCACCCTCTAAATTCTTCTATTAATGTCCTGGTATTTTCGATGCTCGAGTAATCAACAGGGTGTTTTTATGTTGATTTTCTGGGTCGAAAATTCCAGCCGTTACATTTGGCAAAATCCTTCCTACTGCTGCATTCCTTAGGTTTCTACTAGGTAATAGAACATATCCCGCTTACAAGAACATGTAAACTCGCGAACCCCTCGCTCCTATTCTAATCTTACGATCAATACCCTAGCTGATCTAATCTCCTAGATCAGATTTCCCCTACTTTTACAGACTCTAGTAAACTGCTAGTTAACACCCTAACTGGATTCCTTAGAATTTTATAGACTCTAGAAACTGTCAGTTAACCCATAACTGAATACCCTAGAATTTTACAGACTCTAGCAACTGTTCAGAATGGTTTACAAATAAAAATGAAAATACAATACAAACAATAAAACCCCCTTTGTCTAAAGTAATATAAGCCTGCCACTTTGCTTTGTCAAAAAAAATTGGTCTCCTCTTTGTTGATGGCGGCTGAGAAATGGGAAATAGGGTTTTTTTTTTCTTAAATCAATTCGACTTCAAAAAGATTGGCTCTGAATTATACTCTGATGCCCCGATTAGTTGATGCTCCTTGGTCGATTGATTTGGCCACTCTTTGGCGATCGAAAATGGTGAAGTACTTTTTTGAATTTGATTTTTCAATTTTGCTCTAGTTTTCGATATTCTGCCTGTGATGAGGATGGTGATACATATAGGATTAAGAAATCCTATAATCCTCTGATTTAGTATAAATGATTTGGCTGATTTGCTTGATTTCCTGTCATTTCTTTCTCGTCTTTTATTGATTGCTGTGAATTTTTTGTGATGTATCTCGACAAGTGTTTGCCCCTTAAATGAATCTGGAAATATAATCTTTGACCTTGATTTCATACTTGCCAAATTCTTCCATGCTTGATTAAATATGGAGATGTAGAAATGCCTTATTTTGCTCCTTTGAATGAATCCACACATGATTTGATTTCAAATTGTTGCCTTTATTCACATGAGTACTGAATGATTTACAGAAAGAAATCAAACCTATTTATGCCCAAACAATATGATTTCTTTCCAAATATTACTCCTTTGATTTTCCTGAAAATAAAAAAATGCCTTGCATATTTAAGCTGATGATATACATTTATGACCTTTGTTTGCTTCATTAACTATTGTTACAAATGAAATTGCTTTCCCATTTTAAATATAACATAAAAACGGGGAATCATTGGAATAGCTTGCCAAATATGTCCACTGTGATTTCATGAAACCCTTTAGGAGTTGCCAGAAATGTTCTTGTGTAACTTTGGAAAACACAAATGGTTTACCATTTAATTGCTATAAAACATTCCTTGCTACAAAAAATTCTTGAATGAAAACTGGAAACAAATACTGCCTATCATGTGTATATTATCTCCATAATTTTCCTGTTCTTTTGCATGGTCAAAAAAACTGTTGCCTTGTTTGCATTGCTTGAAAAGAATTGATTTCTTGCCTTTGCTCATCATTTAATATGCACATGGACTTTTTGGCTTGCATGAATTGAATGAGGAAATAAACTCGCCAACAAATATTGAAAAGAAATTTGCCCATTGTAATTTCTGGAAGCTTCCTTGAATGACAATTTTGTTGCTTTCCTTTTGTCATAACATTCAAGGAATCATTTATTATTTTCTTCCTTGTCCAGAAATGCGTGATTGAAAGCACATGCTCAATATCTGAAAATTGTTGAAATGTTTCCAAGCCATAAAATCAAATAAATAATGTTGCCTGGTTTGTAACCATCCTATATATATTTATGGAAACAAAATAAAATAGTTCCATGCCAAGAAGAAATTTTCTTTTTTGAGATATTCTTGCCAATTTTTCCTTGCAAAAAATATTAAATTGAGATTTGTTGATTTCTTGAATTGTTCCCCTGATTTTGTGGGCATTCAAGTCACCTTACATTTTTTTTTTCCTGTAATAATTCAAGCATTAAATTGTTTACATGAACCTGCCTCATTTCTGTACTTGACTTTTGATACTTGAGTATGCTTGAGCTCTTTCACTTGCCTGATTCATGCCATTTGAAAAAAAAACATATATTTCCAAAATTGTCTTCCATGTTGAATTCTGGAAATAAATTCTTTTTGTTATTACACTGTTGTAAGACAGTATGCAGACTTGAATTTGTTTCCAATTATTCAAAATAGTGAATAATAATGGAAAATTTTTCCTTCCTTTCTTGCATGTATACATGATTTGCACTTGTGATAAATTAGTAAATCACGAAAGGAAATTTAATTTCTTTGCCTAAAAACTATCATGCCACCTGTGAAAAATGCATGCTCTTTTCATTTGTTTTAAAAAGAAACATTGAATGAAGAAGATTTTGTTAAAAATTTAACAATTGCATTATGTATTGCTGGAAAACTTTTGAGTGGCTTGTCATATATACCTTTTAGTTGCCAATTTTTCGCATGTTAAAAAAATGAATTGAAACATGCCCTTTTTCACTGTTGTACACTTGTGAACATTACCTACTTGCATACCTGGCTTCTTGCTTTGTCTTTGGCATGCTGATATGTATTGGTATCATTGTGGGCTACTTAGACAGAGAAAAAATGTTTTTCCACTTTTTTTATTTGTGCCATAATTGCAACGTGAATGAACGAAATGCTGTAATGAGGCAATGACTGTATACTAGAGTGATGTGTGTTGTAGTGAGGAACAAATGTACAAAAATGAGAAAAAAATGCACTGATATTTGTAATAAATAAATTTGATTGAAATAAAATATTATTTTATTATGTTCAAACAAATTTGTTTATCGTATTCAATTTATTTACGAGTACAATATTCGGTGAATGTATATGAAATTTGAAATATTAGTGAAGTGTACAAATAATGGAGTTGTAAAACTGTACTATTTAAATGTTGAAATATAATATTATATTTAAATAAAATACTGTGTGAATATATGAAATTCTGTACAGTCGTATTTTATTTAAATATAAATACTATATTCATGTTTGTGATATCATATAACAGTACAATAACAAACACATTTAAAATAATATATACTTGTTTGTTATCATCAAACAAAAATCATATAATTATGTATACAACACCATTATATACAAAAATCTCCCCATTTTGATGATGACAAACAAATAAAAAGATTTTGAGTATAATAAATGTGTTAGTTCGAGAATAGTGAAACTCCCCCTATTTGAATGCTCCCCCTAAAACTAAACTCCCCCTAGCTCTGATAGCATATGTGCAAGAATGAACGGTAAAAAAATCGAATGGTATTTCAACGGTAAAAACATTTCTCAAATATTCATTCATAAATCAAAATCTTAACCATTCTCCCCCTTTTGTTATCATCAAAAGGATACAGAACTTTAAAATATAGATGAAGAATGACTAAAAAAATATAATTTCAGCTTAAGAGGAAGAACAATCATCATAAATCTCAATCAGTCAAACAAAAATCATTATAAACTGAGAACAGGTGGCATATTTCACATTGTAGGAAATGACGGATTTACAATGGATTTTATAAAAATAGGGAGAGCTAAAAATTTATTTCCAATTATTTTCAAAAATAATTTTAAACATGAAGTAAAAAAACAGTGATGGATTGGGACTATAATTATAAATTCAATTTAAATGACAAAATCGAATAATCTCAAATCCCAATACCCATCAATCAACAAATCATAATACGTCATAAGATTTCAACACATTTCACAGACTAGAAAGATGGATTGATAAGTTTTTTTTATACACCAAGGAGAATTTCATATTAATTTCAATTTATAGCACATTATTTCCTTTCCTTTTCTTTTTTATTTAAGAGCACACTGACCATGCATAACCATAGCTTGGATTTTTAAATGAGGCTAGTCGCAGCTTAAATCATAAGTTGTCTCTTAACCATGCATGACCAGTGCTTGGATTTTTAAATGAGGTTAGAGACACTTATATATTAATTATATATATTTATCATTTCAGCTTTAAATGGAAAAACTCCTCGGTATATAAAACCAATATATGGATGATCGAAAATGGGAAGGTACATAATGGACTGTGAAATAAATTTCTAAATTAATTATATTATGAAATATGCTCGACTGTACCGAGATCATTGAAAATTTTCAATTATCACCAATTCTGAATAATAACATAGTCCAATTTCTATCACAAATATTTTCACTGTTTATTCAAGATGTTTTTTTAAATATTAAACTCTCCACATTAGTATAAAAGACATGATGGATGGCAGAATGATGATAGATAAAGGAGATGGTCGTGAAATAATTACCAATTCAAAGATATTATAATAAATGTTCAACCGTCTTGAAAATATAAATAAAATCTCCTCTTGTTGTGAAATATACTACAGTCACAATTCATCACAATTTCAAAATCTGGTAATAATTTTGATGAATTATAAATACATTTTAATTCGGATATTGATTTCAATTTCTGAATGAATAATAATTAAATAATCTTAAAAATGAAAATCAATTACAAGAGGAATATGAAGAGCTATACGAGATTAGAGGGATTAAAATATATACAAAAAAATTCCGGCACATCTGAAACCAATTGGTGTCCTTATTAACAAATTTTAATCACTAAGCCAAACCAGACAAGCTCAAAAATTTGGCACATTTATTAGATATTTGGAAAACAGTATCAGAGCAGCATACAAATCATAAACAAGTAATTTCCAAAATAATTTCAAAACAATATCAAAGCAGCACAAAAAGTTTCAAAGCAGACTTGTCAGGATGACGGTCACATAAGACGATTCATGATCCAAGATTAAAAATATTGTTTATTTTAAATCATTTGATGGAATATGAAGATATCAGGATTCAACGAATCAATCACACCAAATTATGAATTTTAGATCCAAGATATGTGTGAGATTCAATAAATCAATAAATTTAAATGATTTTAAACAAACAGATATTCAAATCAAATAATCATGAAATAACAATGAGATTTATGACCGGATTTTCAAAGAATTTTTCACAAGTATTACTGACAAGCACAAGGGATTTTTCAGAATATTTACATCAAGTTTAAAGACATATTCATGATCCAAAAATAATAATTATTTATTTGAAATCACTTGAATGGAAGTAGATCATGAGATACGATGAATCAATCACACAGAATTAAAAATTTCAGATCTGAAAGATGTCTGTGATTCAACATATCAGAAATTTCAAATGATCTCAAACAAACAAAAATCTAAACCAGATGATCATGAATAACAGTGAATATCAAGGTATAAGCAATGATTCAAGACAAATCAAAAATATCCAAGCCAATCTGAAAATCAATGAAATTATCACGACTGAGAAGGAGTAGTGTGCTGTAATGAATAGAATATTTCAAGCTTTTCTAAAATGAATTTGAAGAAACACAAAACAGCAGTGGTGTGTGAAACTTCATTAAATTTTCAGATCTTCAAGAATTTAGAATTCTAATTAACTATGTTCAAGATATGACAAGAATACATCAACACTGTTATGAATTCAGAAATCATAAAATAAACTTCAAAACAATTGTAGACATTTACAAGATTAAATTCAAGATCTGGAAATAATTAAAATATCAGAGTTCTATTCAACTAAAGCGAATTTCCAAAAAAATATGAGTTCTACAATTGGAAGTTAATGAAACTCAAAAAGAATATGGCATTGTCAAATCAAACAGACAAAGAAAATAAACAAGAATAGATAGAAGGAGGGAAAACAAAAAATATTTACAAAGATGAGTTTAGAGGTTATACCTGAAATTGACATGAGTAAATAAATTTCTAACTCAATAAGTATTGGCCAAGGAACTCTGAAAGATACAGAAGTATACAACAGCTGGAATACAAATCTCTTTTGCGCAGCATTTCCTCAGCCTTCTTCGGTACCTAACAGTTTAGGGGATTAAGTAGTCTAACAAAATTAGTAAAACCACTCATAGTTTTGTTAACAACTTTCGGTACCCAAATTTGTTTATATAACAATCCATCTGAATTTACCTTTGTACCCTTTGGAACCCAAATTTGTTTGAATTTAACAAAGTTTATTTTATTTCTTTTTGGGATTCAGGATTGTTTAGATGGATTATTACAAAACAAATTCACATCACGTTTACGATTTAAAAAACCTTTGAATTTATCAGAGTTCAAATTTTCAAATCGATCCTTTCTAAAGAAGTTTGAAGGATTTTTCAAATCATTTGAATTTCATTTTCCAAAAACATTAATTTTCCCAAAGTCAAGACCACATTTATTTCCAACAGAAACTTGGTTTTGCAACAGCATATTCAACGATTTTTCCCTATTAGAAAATTTATCCAAAGTTGATTCTAATCGTTGAATTTGGATTTAAGACTGCTATTTTCTTTTATAAAATTTGAGCAATGATTTACAGTGATCTCCTCTTCAGCATTGGACTGTTTCAAAACCAAATTCTCATTTCCAAATAATTTAATTTTAGCTTGGGATTCGGAAATTTCAAGGTCAAAATGATTTTTCTTTTCAGACCCATGTTTCTTCAAATTTTCAATCTCATCTTCAATCTCTTTCAAAATCAAATCTGTTTTCAACAAACTTTTATTTTCAGCAATTTCATGTTTGGAATTTTTGATAGCATTAAAATTTTCAAATTCCTTTTGTAAAGAATTATCTGCATCTTTCAGCTCAATCTCGTTATCTTCATAATAAGATTTTCTTCTTCAAGTCTTTGAATATTATTAATGAGATGAGCGAGATCAGTTTTTAATTTCAAACAATTTTCACAATCAGAATTTTCAAATTTTATGACGTTTGACAGTTTTGATTCCAAATAGTTAATTTTATTGGTTAACTCATGATTCTTAGTTTTCAACAATTTATTTTTTAGTTGGAGTTTATCAATAGATTTGGTTAAATCAACACAAAAATAAACCAGATCTTCATAAGAAAAATTTCTCATTTCATCATCTGTTGAGTCTTCATCAACTGATCCATCTAAATTTTCATTTGTAAGGACAGTTAAGCATAGATCTGAATCTGAGTTGACATTACGGGGTTTTTAGCTGATGTCATCTATTCGATACAGCGTGTTGAGAGTTTTCCAAATATCCTGCACAGTTAAACAATGGGAGATAAATTTTAATTGATCATTGCCAAGATAGAAATAAATAATATGCATAGCATGAGCATTGAAAATTTCATTCCTCTTATCTAACATATCTCCCAAATTTTTAATAATATTCTAAATTAACAGATTTTAAATAGGATTCCATTTCTGGTTTCCAATTTAAAAAAATCTGTACAATCAAAAATATTTGGAATGTGATTGGACTAACTCTCTAAGGACTGACAACTAGGGATCACCATTACTCTAGAGTTAGTGGAATAACCTGCTCTGATACCACTTGGTGTCTATATTTACGAGGAATTTTAAGCACCTCAGTGGCCACCAAAGATACCTCAGACACTGGTTTCACGTCCTGTCTCTTGACATGGACAACCACCCACTGGCATGTAGGGGAACGATTCCCTAAGTATTAACCCCGAAGGTCGAAACCAACATCAGACCAATACCCAGGAAACCATCCATCTTAACTCGTTTTCAGTTAGTTTCTAATTTTATATACAATCATAAATATCAATCATAGATGGCATGGCTACCATATATCATGCCGCCATACTAGGCTCTACAATCAAAACCGCAAATGTCACGTATTTGGAAGTTGGATTTCCATCTGTGAATCGAGGCAAAAGACAGTCCTCACCGAATTCGAGACGCTCTAGTCCGCCCCTCAGACAAGCCTTGGATCGTCAGGGCCGGTCCACCAATGCAGATTATTATGCCTAAACACTATGTTTCCCCACCCTTTGGGATGTCAATGAGCCAACGAATGACTCCATCGGCTTCACATAGCCACCGATATATCTGAGGCGCCTCGCAAATCAACAACCACATAAGTCAAACTCGTCAGGGCGTGTAAAACCACTAATGCCACTTCTAGCTAGAAAGAAACGCATGTCATCCCTGATGTCCTCTCCCGTTTCTGGTTCATAACCGGGGTGTGAGGCTCGCGAGTCAACGTTACACAAAGCTACGCCACACAACAGAAGCCTTGATCATTTGCATCTTAACATGCCACACAGGCGAACCACTCCATGCAACCAATATCCATCAATCACACAGAATGATATCCAATGTCAGACACACAGTCCTTGAAACACCCCACCTCCGTTAGGGTCACTCTCAAAGGGAATGCCCTAATTTTGGTGGAGGTTTATAAGTATAAGTCACAGATATACAAGACAAATATAAGAACACATATTTTTGAACAGCGGAAAACAACAACTTTTATTTTAATAAAATACGTGTTACACCAACCATACCATAATTGTCTTACAATACTTCCAAAAACATAACATCTTCATAACTGTCTTGATTACATTATTTAAAGAAGCATAAAGAAAACATAAATAAACTGCAAAAGTCCCATAGTTGCTGTCCAAAGCCATAGTCCAAAACGAAAAGATCCAAGCAATACATTCTTTCTCTTCAAGCTGTATATGAAGGCTGGTCAAGCTGCGGTATTCCCTCCCTGTGGACCTAGGGGGGGGGGAACGGAAGAAAAGAAGACGAAAGAAAAGTAGAGTCAGACATAAAGCCTGAGTAAGTCTAGGACTATTCAGTCTATGAATAAAGAACTGGGTATGATAAGTATAAACTAGAAATGGGAAAGCACCATAAACTTAGTTAAGTTGTCTAGGGTCGAATATACTATCGTACCCCATATTAATCTCTGTACCCATATAAACTAGTTCCCAACGGGCACCCCATAATCAGGGTGAAGTGATCCATTTTATGATGATCGGCTCCTACTCGCATAGTTACATGTGTCTTACGGCCCTCGATGTTGTAGTTACCTATGCTGGTCCCACCATGGGGTGTATCAAGTCCCATGGTGGCGGCCCGACACAATCCTAGAATGCACAGGTATGCTACTGGTGCCCAGTGCCTTATTTTTCTGCGCCGGAGTGTGTGCACGCCCAAACCCCGTTAGAACCTACACTGCTGCACCACCGCCGTCGATTTGACCTCTTACAGTCAGCCCAGTAATCGTGCCCCACCCTGCCTAGTTTCAGGGTATCATGATACACCTTATAGGGTTACTGCTGAAAAGGGTCCCCCGCTACTAGGTTTTCTATCTCTAGCCAACATGCTAAGTTGGTTAAGTGTTTTATAAACCTAACCCCTAATCAGTCTGTTTAGTTTAGCATGTTCCATTTTGATTAAGTATTAATATAATTTACTTAATCCTATCAATCCTGACTCATCCTTAATTGTTTTATTAAAGCCTTGACCTCTCACATTAGACAGGTATTGTTGTGGCTGCCTGTTGCCGGTTGGGTCCGGGTAGTCTTACGCCACAACTCAGTCTAACCTCGGGTCCTTATTGGGCTCCGTGTTTAACCACCCACATTGGATAGGTATTGTTGTGACTACTGGACAGCCGGGCGGTTCCGGGCAGGTTTACATCACAACTCAATCCAACCTCGGGTTAAACACATCGTATTTTTCTACATTTACATATTTTGTCTCTTTTCTTTTTATATGTAAATATTTGCGGCCCATTATTCAAATTCATCTTTATTGGTTAAATTTCATTTATGCCACTTAATTGTTCTTTCAAGGTTGTTGGCATGCGTTAAACATGCCAACACATATGTTATATATTTTAGCCCAAACGTCATTATCCCCGTATTATACGTTCGCTCCAACGTAAGGTGTGTTGGGTTTAATACTTAAACCCAATTTAGCCAAATGAAAAGGGGAGGCTTATAACATGGTGTTTATAAGGTAACATGAAAAAGGGGAGTGTGAACGCATGAACTTGCAACGAACGATTCAATTAACATAAAATAGACACATGTGAACTTGCAATTGTAACATCATATAATCATGGCATAACATGAATCATTTTATCCATATAATCATAGCATAAACAATACTTAAACATAAATCATTCTATTCATATGGTTAATGCATAGACAATACTTAAACATGAATTATTTTATTCATATGATTATGGCATAAGCAGTACTTAAACATGAATTATTCTAGTCATATGCCAGCATAAACTTAAACATGAATCATAGGTTCAACTAACCATGTAACTTGAAATTAAGAATCTAACTAAATTAGATATCATTATTATTGGCACAGGGTCTTGACTAGAAATATAAGCCTATATTTTTATTTAGGCATAAACTAATCGTGTTCATAAAATCACTACATGTTAACAACAGGGTACTTACTTTTGTCACTAATACAAAAGTATGGTTCAACTAGAATTATCCCAACCTAATTCTTATATGAATCATGGTTTTAAATATATTCATAGAATTATAGCGTAAACATATCTAAACTTACATCACGGTTTTTATTTTATCTATGTAAACTTGCAAGAGGAATGTAATTCTAATGTAACTTATGATAACAACATGAGCCTAAAAACATGTTTTTCAATTGGGCATAATAACGAACATAGTTTAGTCATGTTCATAGAATTAATACAAATTTACAAAGATGCGTGCTTTTGTCACTATCACAAAAATATGATTTTTATACTTGAACTATGATGCCAATTCCAACATAACCTTCATATGAATCATAATACTTAGGTGAATCAAATTACACTAAAGATGACCATAGAATTTTACATCATGTTGTCATAACAATAGATCATAGACTTGCATGAATTTCAAAATAAACTATTACAACATATAGTTGTTGTTTCAACATGAATCTTATACTTGCATTTACCAAATGAGTGTTGTAAATAACTACCACAAACATGTAGTTTCCAATATGAATCATATGCTTGCATGAGTCCCAATCAAAATTTCACAACATGTGGTTGTCAACATAAACCATATACTTGTATGAATCAAACCATAGCATTGCCAAATCGTTTAGAATCAAAATAACATACAAATATAAGTCATTATCGCCACAATTCCATTTCGTTTCCAACGCAAGTCGCGTACTTGCAAATATCCAATCGTATACCATAATATTCCCAAATCGTTTGCATCAAAGCAACATACAAATATAGATTATTATCGCCACAATTCCATTTCTTACATTACACAAATCAACACAATTATTTAATTCACATCGGAATAGCACTCTACTTACAGCGTATGGCAAATCTTCAATTCAGAAATCTGAATTCTGAATTTGGAGATGCTATCCTTTGTTGTAGGCGTTGCTTTGATTTGATTAGCGTTGCTTTAAGCTTTGAATTATCCCCTAGTTGTCTCTCTATTTCTGACGGCTATCTTCAGTCTCTCCTCAGCAGCATGACGGTCTCATCTCCATTTTAGTTTATGTGAATTAGGATTAGACTTAGGTCCTTTTTATAGAGTTTGTGAGTTTATTTAGACCGTCGATGAAGCTTGGTTCAATAATAGCAGTTCGTTTGAAGGAGAGACCAACTAGGAGCTGACACCTAGCCCTAGTGACAAGGCAAGGCTCAGAAAATCGACCAAACACAGACCTGGCCAGCCAGGACTTGACAAGACCTGGCCAGCAGGTCATTTTTGACCTGGGCGCACTTGGCAGGTGCGCCAGGTCAAAAATGTACTGGCGCACTTCCCAAGTGCGCCAGTGCATTTTTGTTCTGGCGCACTTCCCAAGTGCGCCACTGCATTCTGACCCGTTTTCCGGTTTTTCGCCCAACTTCGTTCGTCCATATCTTCTTCATACGATATCCGTTTTACGCAAACTCAGACTCTATCTCAAGCAGAATTCCGAGACGAATGCAATGGCGTATCCCTTTTCCCTTAATTCTTTGATTTGAAATTAGTTATACTTTTATTTGTGAATCTCACGGTTAAAGAATACACGGGGTGTTACATTCTCCCCCACTTAAAAAGGATTTCATCCCCGAAATCTTCAAGTTCAGGAAGAATGTACATCCTAACATCCAAACATCCATCTACTCATCCATCAAACACGAGCATCCATTGTCCTTAAAAGACTTCTAATGCTTCATGATCATATGAGAAGTGTGTGTGTACATGTACTTATCTAATGCAAAATCAGGCGGTCTACTGATTCAGTTGACCTCCTTAATGCGAATTATGTAAGTGCTATGAATCCATTATGTATGCAAATCCTCCTATTCATGATTCTACATGAGTGCACAATCATTCATACAAATGCAACATCCATATGACAACATATTAAACTTCAACCATATACGAATGCAAACATATATGCATATGCAATATGAAGTGATTGAGCCGATCTAAAACCTAGATTGTGTGTGTATATGCAACCACGAGCAACCACTAGCAATCACTTGCAACCACTTGCAATCATCATCCATAACATGTTTCAATTACATGTTTTCATCCAAAGGGCTTCTACCTAAAAGATAAGGTCGAGGAGATATACCTAAAAAGATAGATAAAAGCGCAACTTAAGGAAAAAGAAAGATCAAGGATGTACCCTCGAAAAGAAAAGGGTAGGCAGCGCGTATTCTAGCTTCGGTTTCCCAAGTTGCATCTTCCTCGGCGTCGCTCCACTGAACTTTGACGAGCTTGACTTCGCGGTTGCGTAGCTTCTTCACTTTCGTTTCTAATATGCGGGTTGGAACTTTCCTTACGGTTGCTTCGCGTTCCACTTCATCTTTTCCTAGGATATTTGGCTCTACCACTTCAGCAGACTCATGTAGTCATTTTCGGAGATGTGAAACGTGAAAGACGTTGTGAACTCCGGCCAATCTTTCGGGTGGCTCTAATCTATAGGCCATTTTCCCAGTTGTTCCTATCTAAAGGTATAGTCGAATGATAGAAGCAAGTAAAAACTTTGTGCCCATTAGGCAATGTCAAAACTGGAAATCTATGCCACATATATATTGATTAGAAGAAGAACTCTCTAAGCATCAGCCCTGAAGACCGAAATCAACATCAGACTGACACCCAAAGAATTACTCAACCCAACCACTATATATGATTCTAGGAAACTAAGCATGATGGACTCCTTTTAGGTCACAAGGGAGTCCCTTCCTAAGACCAATCTGTATCCTATAAAACCCAAAAACTTTAGTCAAACCAACGAACACCCTCGAGCCCCAACATGTGTTACTAACAGATGAGTCATACTCCCTATGGGGTTTGCAACAGAAATTGGATTAAGAATAGGACCGAGAGGATATACACAAAAGATAGCATGCAAGTAAGCTCTACAGGAAGAGAGGGATCAAAGATATACTCTTAAGGGGAGATATGATGCACGAATCTAGTCTTCAATCTTCTAACTCGCATTTCCTTGAGCTTAACTCCATTATGCTTTGTCCGTCTTTAACTTCACAATTTTCGTAGCTTCTTAATTCTTGTTTCCAAAATATGAGTTGGAACCTATTTCACTGTTGCCTCTCGTTCCTCTTTCACTTACTCTACTTCTAGTATACTCAGCTCAAACACAACGGCGTACCCATGGTTTCACGCAAGCTCTCCAAAATTCACTAGTGAATCTTGGATCTTGTTCACTTACTAGAAGGTATTCCACATAGATGAATTATCTCTTGAAAATAAACAAATGTCAACTATGTTGCCAAATGTACTTACTAAGGTGATTCTTTACGACTCATGCATAAGCGAAATGAACCTTCTGCCTTAGTGGCGAACACTACTGGAGCGCCCCATTCTGAAATGCTCCTCCTAATGAACCCCTTTTCTAGAAGCTCTTTAACCTGTTTACTAATCTCTTTCCTTTCCCGTGGAGCCATGTGTCTAACGGGCAACGCAACGTGCTTTGCATTATGTACAAGGTATATGCGGAAGTCTATCTCCCGCTTTGGAGGCAAGCCCTTCACCTCTTCGAAGACATCCGGATATTCCCGGACCATTCTAACCGATTGCAAATTTTCAATGGAGGCATCTAGCGATTCAAGGTAACTAAGCATAACTGCATACGAGGGATCACAAGAAATTTCCAAAGTATTACCGAGCTGGGTTAGGAGCCTAACAACCCTTTTCTCACAATCAAGGATGGCCCCATTACTGGATAGCCAATCCATGCCCAAAATCAAACCATATCCCGAAAAGCCCAGAACAAAGGCACTACACTTAAATTCTATGCTTAGAATAGAAATTTTCAATCCCATACAGATCATAGACAAATGAGTTGGGCCCCCAATTGGGTTTGAAACAATTAAGGGGTCCTCTACCATTTTAGTTTTTTTTAGGTGCAGAGATTCTACTAAAGCAGACGAGATAAAGGAGTGTGATGCACCGGAATCAAATAAAGTGCGAACGGGGTGATCATAAAGATAACTACACTTTCTACAAAAGTATTTATACCTCATTTCTTTGGGCAGTCCTTAGCCATGTGGCCTGTCTCACCGCAAGAAAAGCACCCACCATTCATCTTGGCCTTCTTTTTCCGGCAGTCTTTCACTAAGTGCCCAACTTTGCCACAGAATTTACACTTCCTCTTCTCTTGGGACTTGTTGTCTTTCCCGCCCTTCTCAAAGTCTGTCTTCTCAGGGCAGTCTTTGCTGATGTGTCCAGTCTCCCCACAATGAAAACATTCTCCTTGCTTTCTTTTCCTTTTTCTACAATCCTTGGCTATGTGCCCTTCCGTACCACAAAAATTGCATTTCCTTTTTTCTCGTTTCTTGTTATTAATGTTACGACCCTTTCTTGTTTGACTATTATTCGTCTTCCTACTCTGGGACTCTTCCGCTTGCTGGTTCACGTGGAGGAGGAGGAGTGAAAGCGTCAGCAGCTGGGGAGTAAGGTCTCCAGACATGCTGAAACAGAAAGGATAGATTCAAAACGAAGGCTAAGAGATAGTACCTATGGCTTTGGGGGGGGACTTTGCCTTTTTAAAATAAAATAATATTTTTCTTTTAAAAATGCTTCTTTAAATTTCCTTTTTGAAAATAAATTTTCAAAACTTTTTATCTTATCTGGTAAACCTATGCTCTGATACCAAGTGAAACACCCCACCTCCGTTAGGGTCACTCTCAAAGGGAATGCCCTAATTTTGGTGGAGGTTTATAAGTATAAGTCACAGATATACAAGACAGATATAAGAACACATATTTTTGAACAGCGGAAAACAACAACTTTTATTTTAATAAAATACGTGTTACACCAACCATACCATAATTGTCTTACAATACTTCCAAAAACATAACATTTTCATAACTGTCTTGATTACATTATTTAAAGAAGCATAAAGAAAACATAAATAAACTGCAAAAGTCCCATAGTTGCTGTCCAAAGCCAAAGTCCAAAACGAAAAGATCCAAGCAATACATTCTTTCTCTTCAAGCTGGTTCTGAAGGCTGGTCAAGCTGCGGTATTCCCTCCCTGTATACCTGGCGCGGGGGGGTGGGGGGGAACGGAAGAAAAGAAGACGAAAGAAAAGTAGAGTCAGACATAAAGCCTGAGTAAGTCTAGGACTATTCAGTCTATGAATAAAGAACTGGGTATGATAAGTATAAACTAGAAATGGGAAAGCACCATAAACTTAGTTAAGTTGTCTAGGGTCGAATATACTATCGTACCCCATATTAATCTCTGTACCCATATAAACTAGTTACCAACGGGCACCCCATAATCAGGGTGAAGTGATCCATTTTATGATGATCGGATCCTACTCGCATAGTTACATGTGTCTTACGGCCCCCGATGTTGTAGTTACCTATGCTGGTCCCACCATGGGGTGTATCAAGTCCCATGGTGGCGGCCCGACACAATCCTAGAATGCACAGGTATGCTACCGGTGCCCAGTGCCTTATTTTTCTGCGCCGGAGTGTGTGCACGCCCGCACCCCGTTAGAACCTACACTGCTGCACCACCGCCGTCGATTTGACCTCTTACAGTCAACCCAGTAATCGTGCCCCACCCTGCCTAGTTTCAGGGTATCATGATACACCTTATAAGGTTACTGCTGAAAAGGGTCCCCCGCTACTAGGTTTTCTATCTCTAGCCAACATGCTAAGTAGGTTAAGTGTTTTATAAACCTAACCCCTAATCAGTCTGTTTAGATTAGCATGTTCCATTTTGATTAAGTATTAATATAATTAACTTAATCCTATCAATCCTGACTCAGCCTTAATTGTCTTATTAAAGCCTTGACCTCTCACATTAGACAAGTATTGTTGTGGCTGCCTGTTGCCGGTTGGGTCCGGGCAGTCTTACGCCACAACTCAGTCTAACCTCGGGTCCTTATTGGGCTCCGTGTTTAACCACCCACATTGGATAGGTATTGTTGTGACTACTGGACAGCCGGGCGGTTCCGGGCAGGTTTACATCACAACTCAATCCAACCTCGGGTTAAACACATCGTATTTTTCTACATTTACATATTTTGTCTCTTTTCTTTTTATATGTAAATATTTGCAGCCCATTATTCAAATTCATCTTTATTGGTTAAATTTCATTTATGCCACTTAATTGTTCTTTCAAGGTTGTTGGCATGCGTTAAACATGCCAACACATATGTTCTATATTTTAGCCCAAACGTCATTACCCCCGTATTATACGTTCGCTCCAACGTAAGGTGTGTTGGGTTTAATACTTAAACCCAATTATGCCAAATGAAAAGGGGAGGCTTATAACATGGTGTTTATAAGGTAACATGAAAAAGGGGAGTGTGAACGCATGAACTTGCAACGAACGATTCAATTAACATAAAATAGACACATGTGAACTTGCAATTGTAACATCATATAATCATGGCATAACATGAATCATTTTATCCATATAATCATAGCATAAACAATACTTAAACATAGATCATTCTATTCATATGGTTAATGCATAGACAATACTTAAACATGAATTATTTTATTCATATGATTATGGCATAAGCAGTACTTAAACATGAATTATTCTAGTCATATGCCAGCATAAACTTAAACATGAATCATAGGTTCAACTAACCATGTAACTTGAAATTAAGAATCTAACTAAATTAGATATCATTATTATTGGCACAGGGTCTTGACTAGAAATATAAGCCTATATTTTTATTTAGGCATAAACTAATCGTGTTCATAAAATCACTACATGTTAACAACAGGGTACTTACTTTTGTCAATAATACAAAAGTATGGTTCAACTAGAATTATCCCAACCTAATTCTTATATGAATCATGGTTTTCATTATATTCATAGAATTATAGCATAAACATATCTAAACTTACATCATGGTTTTTATTTTATCTATGTAAACTTGCAAGAGGAATGTAATTCTAATGTAATTCTAATGTAACTTATGATAACAACATGAGCCTAAAAACATGTTTTTCAATTGGGCATAATAACGAACATAGTTTAGTCATGTTCATAGAATTAATACAAATTTACAAAGATGTGTGCTTTTTTCACTATCACAAAAATATGATTTTTATACTTGAACTATGATGCCAATTCCAACATAACCTTCATATGAATCATAATACTTAGGTGAATCAAATTACACTAAAGATGACCATAGAATTTTACATCATGTTGTCATAACAATAGATCATAGACTTGCATGAATTTCAAAATAAACTATTACAACATATAGTTGTTGTTTCAACATGAATCTTGTACTTGCATTTACCAAATGAGTGTTGTAAATAACTACCACAAACATGTAGTTTCCAATATGAATCATATGATTGCATGAGTCCCAATCAAAATTCCACAACATGTGGTTGTCAACATAAACCATATACTTGTATGAATCAAACCATAGCATTGCCAAATCGTTTAGAATCAAAATAACATACAAATATAAGTCATTATTGCCACAATTCCATTTCGTTTCCAACGCAAGTCGCGTACTTGCAAATATCCAATCGTATACCATAATATTCCCAAATCGTTTGCATCAAAGCAACATACAAATATAGATTATTATCGCCACAATTCCATTTCTTACATTACACAAATCAACACAATTATTTAATTCACATCGGAATAGCACTCTACTTACAGCGTATGGCGAATCTTCAATTCAGAAATCTGAATTCTGAATTTGGAGATGCTATCCTTTGTTGTAGGCGTTGCTTTGATTTGATTAGCGTTGCTTTAAGCTTTGAATTATCCCCTAGTTGTCTCTCTATTTCTGACGGCTATCTTCAGTCTCTCCTCAGCAGCATGACGGTCTCATCTCCATTTTAGTTTATGTGAATTAGGGTTAGACTTAGGTCCTTTTTATAGAGTTTGTGAGTTAATTTAGACCGTCGATGAAGCTTGGTTCAATAATAGCCGTTCGTTTGAAGGAGATACCAACCAGGAGCTGACACCTAGCCCTAGTGACAAGGCAAGGCTCAGAAAATCGACCAAACACAGACCTGGCCAGCAGGTCATTTTTGACCTGGGCGCACTTGGCAGGTGCGCCAGGTCAAAAATGTACTGGCGCACTTCCCAAGTGCGCCAGTGCATTTTTGTTCTGGCGCACTTCCCAAGTGCGCCAGTGCATTCTGACCCGTTTTCCGGTTTTTCGCCCAACTTCGTTCGTCCATATCTTCTTCATACGATATCCGTTTTACGCAAACTCAGACTCTATCTCAAGCAGAATTCCGAGACGAACGCAATGGCGTATCCTGTTTCCCTTAATTCTTTGATTTGAAATTAGTTATACTTTAATTTGTGAATCTCACGGTTATAGAATACACGGGGTGTTACAGTCCATTTATAAGTTCGTTCTGGGTCTGAATGAAACCGGGGGCACCTAGTACCTCGCATATCCATTGATCTCCAAGTACGTCTGGACGATCACCAACTGATTCCCTCCTCTTGGGTGTATGACCCAATTAAGATCATCAGTAATTATCCAAACGACGTGAAGACCTCTGGTCTTCAACCACCGTCTTCACCTTCGACTAATCGTCGAATCAGTTATTCAGAATGGGATAAACCCGGTCTTTTTGAATAACTCGCGTATATAATAAACAAGTGTTACACAAACACAACATACGGCTTATTCCAATTCATCAGTCACTAACCGTAAATTAGAAAGAGAACAATTCCCCAAATATTAACCCCGAAGGCCGAAACCAACATCATATCAATACCCAGGAAACCATTCGTCTTAGCCAACCTACAGTTAGTTTCTAAATTTCACATTCTTGGGGAAAGGTTCCCATTAATTTTATCAAAGATAAATTCTTTTAAATTTATTCTTTAATCTTCCTTTGAATATCACTTCAAACTAGTCGGGATTAGCGAACCACACTGAAGTAATTATTTATTTTATTTCCCAATACCAACCTATTTATCCCATGAAGTAAAACTGGTCATAATTCATATCTAACACCACGGTGTTATCGGTAAATTCAATTACCATTTCACGTTCAAATCTAATTAAAGATTTAATTACTATCTGGAGTAAAACTGGTGATACACCATTCTTGATCCTTTCAATCTAATTAAAGATTTATTAAAACTCCACTTAGTTTTAATATTTGACTGGGTTAAAGAATCAGTGTCATTTAAAACACGGTTCACGATAAAACCAAAAATCACATCACATTTCAATCAGTCCCTAACCGTAAATTAGCAAGTGAGCAATTCCCTAAGTATTAACCTCGAAGGCCGAAACCAACATCAGATCAATACCCCAGAAACCATTCACCTTAACTAATCTCCAGTTAGTTTCTGATTTTCTTAACTCCGCAGGGTCTAAGAACAGTATTATTGAAGATACCGTTCACGACAACCCAAAATCACATTCCATTAATTTTCGGGTTAAAGAACAAGTGTTATTTAAAACACTGCTCACGATAAATCCAAAAATCAATACCAATTCAATTCCAATTAAATATTATTTAATTAGTACACTTCATTAAATCTAAATAAAAATATTTAATCTTTTTCTCAACTGGGCTTAAGAACAGTGTTAATGAAGACACCATTCGCGACAAACCCAAATCACATTTGATATTAAATACAAGGCTCTGAATAGAAAATATATCGGCTTATATTCAATATCAAATTCTACGACCAACAAATATCGTATTGGAAATAACGATATTAATATATCTTTCAAATTCCCATAACAATATCTGTTTCATCACGAAATCCAACATCAAAATATTCGAAAGACAATTTCGATTCATATCCATTCCAATTCAATTATTGGAAATTCTGGTTATTTTCAAAACCATTTCATATTTATTTTAAAAAATAAATAGAATTATAATTCTAGTTCAAAACTAGTTCATTTCGATAAAAAAACTATTTTTATCTTTTCAAATATGTTGTTTTTCATCCCAATTCTTCAAAAGTCATTTCTTATGATTTTACACAAATTATTGATATTTTTAATAATTTTATCAAGGCCCGTACAGTGGATTTCCATCAAGGCCATCGAACTGCACTTACACCGACCTTTTCCAAATTTGATTTGGACATAATTCCAAATCCAACCGTTATATTTCTAATTTCTAATATTCGTTAGAAAGCTCCTTTCGATACGAACCCAACGGTTCCGGTTTTAGGAGAATCCGACGGTCAGATCTCCCGCAATATCCGTTCGAAGTCAATGGTCGAAATTCACGAACTGCCGCGGCGTGTTCTATTCAGGCCATTATATATATATATAATATATATATTTCGTCGATTTCCTTTTAAAACGTATTTTATAAATCATTTTAAATTTGTTTTCAAAGCGATTTCAACTTCATATTCAATTTCTAATCAAATTGAACATTCCACATCAACAAATGATAATATTTTCAAAACGTTGTATTTTGAAATCAATTCCTTTTCTATATTCATTATAAAAATGAATAAAATCGATATAAATATCGTTCTCATTAAAATGGCATCAATCTAATCAACAAGGCTTTTTATATTTCAATAACTTCGTTATTTTATTCAACAAATGAATATTTTCTCTATTCAACACATGAATTTTATTTACTATTCAACAAATGAATTTTCTTTACAATTTTCCAAATTGGAATGAGGCCCAATCAATTACCATATAACTTTAATTATATGGATTCCCTACAATACATGTATATAATAGCAATGATAAATCATCAACCATCATCCAGAGTGCATTCTACACTATATAAGCATCGAATATAAATATTCAACGCTTATAACAGCCTGACAATCAATCGATCGACATACAGCTAAATATTGGGATTAGTGTATGTCCAATTTCATCCCAACACCCGTGTGGGGTTTCAAACAATCAAACACAGATTTTATTTGTGCAGTTGGGCGATATGTAAAATTTATCGTCCCAATCAATATCAGTCAAATCAGTGTATATAAACAAATCGTCCGATTTGTTTATAAATATTTATTTTATATACACGTTAAAAATTATATTTTTAATTATAGAATATTTTCCACTATAAAATATTTTATTTCATTCCACATCACACAATCAAATTTCACAACATAGCAACCAAACAAACAAGTCATTCATGGTCTGTGGACGACGGGTGTTGGGTGCTATTAAGCACCGTCTGCATCCTAGTATATATTTCAACTAGAAATTAAAATAAAAGTGAGGAGTTCTCACAGATAAGATAAACCAAATGCCATGACTCTTCTTATGTAGAAATCTTCGCCGTGTTTGCCTTTTGCCAATTTCACTGTCCTTAGCCACTACATATATAAAAATCACATTTTTATATTGCTGCTATGGACATAAAAATCACATTTTTACACAGCTACTATATAGATAAAAATTCTATTTATACATCGCTACTATATCGATAAAAAAAATATTTTTACATAGCTACTATATCGATAAAAAATATATTTTTACGTACCTACTACATCGATAAAAATTATATTTTTACATAGCTACTATATTGATAAAAATTCTATTTTTACATAGCTACTTCATAAATAAAAATCGTATTTTTATAGTTGCTACTTCATAATAAAAATAGGATTTTTATTTCATCATTATATATATATAAATCGAATTTTTATTTCAAATTTCTATATATGAAAATCAATGTTTTATATACTAAAAATCGTGTATGTATATATATATTTTTATCCTACTAAAAATCCTAATCTTTTCTTTAGAAAAATCATAACCTTTTCTTTAGAAAAATCCTAAGCTTTATATTTCTAAAAATCTAAGCTTTTAAATGAATAGAAATCAAGCCCTTTAAGTAAATAAAATCAGATTTATATACAGTTAAAATCATAAAGGAAAAGTCAGAAAACTCACTGTTGGAATCAAAGGGGCGGCTCGGTCGACGTCGGCCTGGTGTTGGGTGGAGAAGCTCACGGGGCGCCCTCGGTAGGGGAGGTGGCAGGGTCATGGCGGTGGCTCGCCGGTGCGTGGATGGCTGGGGTCTTCGTGGCTCGAGTTGGGTCTAGAGAAGGAGGAGAAAAGTAGGAGGAGGGGACGCGACTGGGTGGCCGACCTCCGGAGGTGGCGGCGTGGACGGGTCAGAGGAGCGACGAGGGAGGGAAACGAGGGCATCGGTTTTTTTTCAAATTAATTTTGAAACCGACAGTTGATTTTGAGGGAGAGAGAAGAGGGTTGGTTAGGCTTATTATATAAATATTTTATTTATTTTACAATCAAAAAGTAAGTTTTTATTTCGGACTCCAATCAAGGTCCAATGCCAATCGCTCCCAGCTAATTGCCCCCATTCTGAAAACAATGGGATATGTTTCGTAACCCAATTCGGTTGTTATGATCAGTTTTCGTCAAAATCAAAATATAACTCTAAATATTGAATTTGAACGCACATTTCAATTTACTGGGGCCACATACTAGCTAGAAAAATTCCCGAAAAATATTTTCTAGCTTTGTATTGACGATACGGTCCTAACAAAACTACTTTCATCTAAATCTGAGACCATTGGAAAAATGGCCATTTTCCAGTCGATTAAAATTAAATGAAACTGTCAAAACACGTTTTCCTTCGCCACGCTCACATATTGATTCGAAAAATTACAAATTTTGGAATCTAGCCATAATTTGACATCACGGATCCAACAAAAGTGGTTTCATCGAAAACCGAGTTCGTTTGGAAAATTTCCATTTTTAAGGGCCAGAATTCCGTAGCGACTATTCTGAATTTTCAACTGGACGTATCTTTTGATTCTCGCTATGAAATTTCTATTTTCCGGATTCTTTGGAAAGATATTCTCGATTAGATTCAAATATTTTTGGTTTCCCTAAAATCCGGTTTATTTTGAATCCTGTATATTCATTTGAACTTTGAAATCGAATTTTCGAACTACCGCGCCATTTCAGGCTCGTTATATGATTATAAATATTTATTTATATTCTAACGACGATCTATATAAATATATACGTTAGAATTCTATTCAAATTAAATTTCTCGTTGTTGTTATTTAAAATAATTCATTTTAAATAATCAAAATTCACTAAAATTGCCAAAATAAAAAATTTAAGTTGGCTCAGATTTCCGGGTTATTACAATCTCCCCCACTTAAAACTTTTCGTCCCCGAAAAGGAACGAAGCCGAAAGTTGTTTAGCTAATCAGCTCAACTTTCATTATTTTCATTACGGCTTAAGTTCTTCAACTTTTCAGTTTCTAAGAACTTTTCAAATTTTTCAAAAGTTTGGCTAACACCCTAAATTTTCGAAAAATTTCGCCATAACCTCCCCTGCACCGGGGACTTCAGGATATTTCATATAGCCTCCGATGGCCTTCTTCAATCCAAAAGAAAAAGAAAAAGCTAAGCGGCTAGCCAATCGGCTCATAAAATCATCATCACTCAAACAAGATAGTAAATTATGGTAATCAGGTACCTATTTGTTAGGCAAACAATTTTATTCTACTGCTCTAGCCTCTTTGCAATGACCTGTTCAATGTAAGTACATGTACATGCATGCAAATGCGATAAATTTTCAATACAACTCAATCGGTTCAATTGGGCTAAAGGTTCAACAATTAATTAATCAAACTATAATCAAACAATACAACTAGCAATCAATTAGTGGATTAGCTTTTCAAATTCATAACTTTGATATATAGTCAAAAATCACATTTTTGATGCCAACTCACAACAATAAGCCCTATCTAATTTTGGTTCTCACACCAGTCAATAGGAAATATATAGAAATCCCACTTTCGAAACTCGAACACAAGTGCTGATGATGACATGCCATCATCAGAACCATCTCCGGGCGACTAGAGCATAATTCTATATCCATCCAGTATATTAAAACTTCGAATACACGTTTGCAAGGCATATATGCAAAATCTTTATATATTGGATTGTCCAAATTAAATACAAATAAATATTCAAATACGTTGAATAATCCATCTAAATTTTCAAAACAAAAATCGTTCACATTTTGAAAATATACTCTTCACACTCGTTCTAGGGTACTACTGACCCCATCTCTAACGAGTCATTCTTATTGGATATTACTAATCCAAATTCTGATGAATTCTTTTGTATGGTTCTAATGTGTCTTGTTCTCCGAGCTCTGTAAACCAAAGCTCTAATACCAAATGTAACGACCGGGAATTTCGCTCAATCAGAATCACTTGCTAAACCGACCAAGACCGTTTGAAATGCCTGATTGTTTTGAGGACATGACGAATCAGAACATAGACAAAGAACATTTCACTGTTTATTACAACAATTACATCAGAATACAAGAATATACAGAGTATGAATAAATATTACACAACAGAAAATATCAGAGATTATAATAAATTACATAGTAGCGGAAAATAATACAATACACAATTAGAAGTCAGAGCTTTCCGAGTATTTTCCAGCTGTAAATCAGGATCCTGTGAATATAAATCTGCAAAACCAAAATTACTAGCTGCCCGTGTCAAAATAAGGGAACCCAGAGTTTTGGTTAAAACAATAAACTCCAGATCAGCCATGTGACTGGTGTGAGAACTAAAACAATTATTAATCTTTATTTTAAAGTTAGGTAAATCAAGGGACCACGCCGTATAACACGGAACGGGTTTCCTCCCAAGAATACCAGTGCATAAAACAACAGCGCAATGCTAAATAAAGAACAATGAAGCTATTATAAGACCCAGGTCCCATCACACAATGCAACGCAAGCCGGAGGATAGGATTTTACCTTATAATAGCCAAAGAATGCTCGATACGCTAAATTTCATCCTTTGATTCTTAATCAGACTCCAACCATAAATTAGTAAGAGAACGATTCCCTAAGTATTAACCCCGAAGGACGAAACCAACATCAGACCAATATCCAGGAAACCATCCAGCTTAACTCGTTACCAGTTAGTTTCTAATTTTATATACAATCATAAATATCAATAATAGATGGCATGGCTACCATATATCATGTCGCCATACTAGGCTCTACAATCAAAACCGCAAATGTCACGTATTTGGAAGTTGGATTTCCATCTGTGAACCGAGGCAAAAGATAGTCCTCACCGAATTCGAGATGCTCTAGTCCGCCCCTCAGGCAAGCGTGCAAGCAAGCCTTGGATCGTCAGGGCCGGTCCACCGATGTGGATTATTATGCCTGAACAATGCGTTTCCCCACCCTTTGGGGTGTCAATGAACCAACGAATGACTCCATCGGCTTCACATAGTCACTGATATATCCGAGGCGCCTCGCAAACCAACAACCAGATAAGTCAAACACGTTAGGGCGTGTAAAACCACTGACGCCACTTCTAACTAGAAAGAAACGCATGTCCTCCCTGATGTCCTCTCCCGTTTTTGGTTCACAACCGGGGTGTGAGGCTCGCAAATCAACGTTACACAAAGCTACGCCACACATGCCGTGCTTTGATCATCAACCACAAGACTCTGCTTTTCAATAGAAGCCTTGATCATTTGCATCTTAACATGCCACACAGGAAAACCACTCCATGCAAACAATATCCATCAATCACACAGAATGATATCCAATGTCAGACACACAATCCATTTACAAGTTCGTTCTAGGTCTGAACGAAACCGGAGGCACCTAGTACCACGCATATCCATCGATCTCCAAGTACGTCTGGACGATCACCAACTGATTCCCTCCTCTTGGGTGTACGGCCCAATCAAAATCATCAGTAATTATCCAAACGACATGAAGACCTCCGGTCTTCAACCACCGTCTTCATCTTCGACTAATCGTCGAATTAGTTATTCAGAATGGAATAAACCCGGTCTTTCTGAATAACTCGCGTATATAATAAACAAGTGTTACATAAACACAACATACGCCTCATTCCAATTCATCAGTCACTAATCGTAAATTAGTAAGAGAACAATTCCCCAAATATTAACCCTGAAGGCCAAAACCAACATCAGATCAATACCCAGGAAACCATTCATCTTAGCTAACCTACAGTTAGTTTCTAAATTTCACATTCTTAGGGAAAGGTTCCCATTAATTTTATCAAAGATAAATTCTTTTAAATTTATTCTTTAATCTTCCTTTGAATATCACTTCAAACTAGTCGGGATTAGCGAACCACACCGAAGTAATTATTTATTTTATTTCCCAATCCCAACCTATTTATCCCATGAAGTAAAACTGGTCATACCTCATATCTAACACCACGGTGTTATCGGTAAATTCAATTACCATTTCACGTTCAAATCTAGTTAAAGATTTAACTACCGTCTGGAGTAAAAATGGTGATACTCCATTCTCCTTCCTTTCTATCTAATTAAAGATTCATTAAAACTCCACTTAGTTTTAATGTTTGACTGGGTTAAAGAATCAGTGTCATTTAAAACACGGTTCATGATAAACCCCAAACTCACATCACATTTCAATCAGTCCCTAACCGTAAATTAGCAAGTGAGCAATTCCCTAAGTATTAGCCCCGAAGGCCATAACCAACATCAGATCAATACCCCAGAAAACCATTCAACTTAACTAATCTCCAGTTAGTTTCTAATTTTCTTAACTCCACTGGGTCTAAGAATAGTATTATTGAAGATACCGTTCACGACAACCCAAAATCACATTTCGTTAATTATCGGGTTAAAGAACAAGTGTTATTTAAAACACTGCTCACGATAAACCCAAAAATTAATACCAATTCAATTCCAATTAAATATTATTTAATTGGTACACTTCATTAAATCTAAATAAAAATATTTAATCTTTTCCTCTACTGGGCTTAAGAACAGTGTTAATGAAGACACCATTCACGACAAACCCAAATCACATTTGATATTAAACACAAGGCTCTGAAATAGAAAATTTATCGGCTTATATTCAATATCAAATTCTACGACCAACAAATATCGTATTGGAAATAACGATATTAATATATCTTTCAAATTCCCATAACAATATCTGTTTCATCACGAAATCCAACATCGAAATATTCCAAAGACAATTTCAATTCAAATCCATTCCAATTCAATTACTGGAAATTATGGTTATTTTTAAAACCATTTCAAATCCACTTTATTTATTTTAAAAAATAAATAGAATTATAATTCTAGTTCAAAACAAGTTCATTTCGAGAAAAAACTATTTTTATCTTTTCAAATATGGAGTTTTTCATCCCAATTCTTCACAAATCATTTCTTATGATTTTACACAAATTATTGATATTTTTAATAATTTTATCAAGGCCCGTGCAGTCGATTTCGATCAACGGCCATCGAACTGGACTTACAGCGACCTTTTCCAAATTTGATTTGGACATAATTCCAAATCCAACCGTTAAATTTCTAATTTCTAATATTCTTAGAAATCTCCTTTCGATACGAACCCAATGGTTCTGGCTTTAGAAGAATCTGACGGTCGGATCTCCCGCAATATCCGTTCGAAGTCAATGGTCGAAATTCGCGAACTGCCGCGGCGTGTTCTATTCAGGCCATTATATATATATAATATATATATTATATATATTTCATCGATTTCCTTTTAAAAAGTATTTTATAAATCATTTTAAATTTGTTTTCAAAACGATTTCAACTTCATATTCAATTTCTAATCAAAATTGAATATTCCACATCATCGATATACAAATGATAATATTTTCAAAACATTATATTTTGAAATCAATTCCTTTTCTATAGTCATTATAAAAATGAATAAAATCGATATAAATATCGTTCACATCAAAATGGCGTCAATCTAATCAACACGGATTTTTATATTTCAATAACTTCGTTATTCTATTCAACAAATGAATATTTTCTCTATTCAACACATGAATTTTCTTTACTATTCAACAAATGAATTTTCTTTACAATTTTCCAAATTGGAATGAGGCCCAATCAATTACTATATAACTTTAATTATATGGATTCCCTACAACACATGTATATAATAGCAACGATAAATCATCAACCATCATCCAGAGTGCATTCTACACTGTATAAGCATCAAATATAAATATTCAACGCTTATAACAGCCTGTCAATCAATCGATCGACATACAACTAATTATTGGGATTAGTGTATGTCCAATTTCATCCCAATACCTATGTGGGGTTTTCAAACACTCAAACACAGATTTTATTTGTGCAGTTGGGCGATATGTAAAATTTATTGTCCCAATCAATATCAGTCAAATCAGTGTATATAAACAAATCGCCCGATTTGTTTATAAATATTTATTTTATATACATGTTAAAAATTATATTTTTACCTATAAAATATTATCCACTATAAAATATTTTGTTTCATTCCACATCACACAATCAAATTTCACAACATAGCAATCAAACAAACAAGTCATCCATGGTCTGTGGACGACGGGTGTCGGGTGCTACTAAGCACCGTCTGCATCCTAGTATATATTTCAACTAGAAATTAAAATAAAAGTGAGGAGTTCTCACAGATAAGCTAAACCAAACACCATGACTTTTCTTATGTAGAAATCTTCGTTGTGTTCTCCTTTTGCCAATTTCACTGTCTGTAGCCACTACATATATAAAAATCACATTTTTATATTGCTGCTATATATATAAAAATCACATTTTTACACCTATAATATATAGATAAAAATTCTATTTATACATCGCTGCTATATCGATAAAAATTCTATTTTTACATAGCTACTATATCGATAAAAATTATATTTTTACATAGCTACTATCGATAAAAATTATATTTTTACATAGCTACTATATCAATAAAAATTCTATTTTTACATAGCTACTTCATAAATAAAAATCATATTTTTATAGTCGCTACTTCATAATAAAAATAGAATTTTTATTTCATCGTTATATATATTAAAATCGAATTTTTATTTCAAATTTCTATATAAAAAAATCAAATATTTATATACTAAAAATCGTATATATATATATATCCTACTAAAATCCTAATTTTTTCTTTAGAAAAATCCTAACCTTTTCTTTAGAAAAATCCTAAGCTTGATATTTCTAAAAATCTAAGCTTTTAAATGAATAGAAATCAAGCCCTTTAAGTGAATAAAATCAGATTTATATATAGTTAAAATCATAAAGGAAAAGTCAGAAAACTCACTGTTGGAATCAAAGGGGCGGCTCGGTCGACGTCGGCCTGGTGCTGGGTGGAGGAGCTTGCGGGAAGCCGGTGGTAGGGGAGGTGACAGGGTCATGGCGGTGGTGGGGTGCGTGGATGGATGGGGTCTTCGTGGCTCGAGTTGGGTCTAGAGAAGGAGAAGAAAGGTAGGAGGAGGGGGCGCGACTAGGTGGCCGGCCTCCGAAGGTGGCGGCTTGGACGGGTCAGAGGAGCGACGAGGGAGGGAAACGAGGGCATCGTTTTTTTTTCAAATTAATTTAGAAACCGACAGTTGACTTTGAGGGAGAGAGAGAGGGTAGGTTAGGGTTATTATATAAATATTTTATTTATTTTACAATCAAAAGGTAAGTTTTTATTTCGAACTCCAATCGAGGTCCAACGCCTATCGCTTCTAGCTAATTGCCCCCATTCCGAATACAATGGGATATGTTTCGTAACTCAATTCGGCTGTTACAATCAGTTTTCGTCGAAATCAAGATATAACTCTATATATTGAATTTGAACGCACATTTCAATTTACGGGGGCCACATACTAGCTAGAAAAATTCCCGAAAAATATTTTCTAGCTTCGTATTGACGATACGGTCCTAACAAAACTACTTTCATCGAATTCTGAGACCGTTGGAAAAATGGCCATATTCCAGTCGATTAAAATCAACTGAAACTGTCAAAACACGTTTTCCTTCGCCACGCTCACATATTGATTCGAGAAATTACGAATTTTGGAATCTAGCCATAATTTGACATCACAGATCCAACAAAAGTGGTTTCGTCGAAAACCGAGGTCGTTTGCAAATTTCCATTTTTAAGGGCCAGAATTCCATAGCGACTATTCTGAATTTTCAACTGGACGTATCTTTTGATTCCCGCTATGAAATTTTGATTTTCCGGATTCGTTGGAAAGATATTCTCGATTAGATTCAAATATTTTTGGTTTCCCTAAAATCCGGTTTATTTTGAATCCTATATATTCATTTGATCTTTGAAATCGAATTTGCGAACTACCGCGCCATTTTAGGCTCGTTATATAATTATAAATATTTATTTAAATTCTAACGATGATCTATATAAATATATACGTTTGAATTCAATTCAAAATAAATTTCTCGTCTTTATTATTTAAAATAATTCATTTTAAATAATCGAAATTCACTAAAATGGCCAAAATAAAAAATTTAAATTGGCTCAGATTTCTAGGTTATTACACATTCTGTTACCTTAAACCAGCTTTGATACCACTTGTTGGATCTAGATTAACCTTAGAGGGCGGGTGAATAGGGTTTATTCAAGTTTTACGAGATACTGAAAATTTATCACAGATTACAGAATGCAGCAGAAAATAAATGCAGAAAAGAAAATGACACAAGATATACTCAGCTTCAGCAAAATCCTGCATACTGCTGCATTCCTAAGGTTTCTACTAGGTAATAGAACAGATCCCGCTTACAAGACCATGTAAACTCATGAACCCCTCGCTCCTATTCTACTCCTACGCTTAAACCCTAGACTGGTCTAATCCCCTAGATCAGATTTCCCCTAGTTTTACAGACTCTAGTCCCCTAGAATTTTACAGACTCTAGAAACCGTCAGTTAACCCCTAACTGAATCCCATAGAATTTTACAGACTCTAGCAACTATTCAGAATGGTTTATAAATAAAAATGAAAATACAATATAAACAATAAAAGCCCCTTTGTCTAAAGTAATATAAGCCTGCCATTTTGCTTTGTCAAAAAAAACTTGGTCTCCTCTTTGTTGATAGCGGCTGAGAAATAGGAAATAGGGTTTTCCCCAAATCAAATCGACTTCAAAAAGATTGGCTCTGAATTATACTCTGATGCCCCAATTAGTTGATGATTGATTTGGCCACTCTTTGGCGATCGAAAATGATGAATTTATTTTCTAAATTTGATTTTTCAATTTTGCTATGGTTTTCGATATTCTTCCTATGATGAGGATGGTGATACATATAGGATTAAGAAATCCTATAATCCTCTGATTTAGTATAAATGATTAGGCTGATTTGCAAGATTTCCTCTAATTTCTTTCTCGGCCTTTATTGGTTGCTGTGAATTTGTTGTGATGTATCTCGACAAATTTTTTCCCCTTAAATGAATCTGGAAATATAATCTTTGACCTTGACTTCATACTTGCCAAATTCTTCTCATGCTTGATTAAATCTGGAGATGTAGAGATGCCTGATTTTGCTCCTTTGAATGAATCCACAAATGATTTGATTTCAAATTGTTGCCTTTATTCACTTGAGTACTGAATGATTTACAGAAAGAAATCAAACCTATTTATGCCCAAACAATATGATTTCTTTCCAAATATTATTCCTACGATTTTCCTAAAAATAAAAAAATGCCTTGCACATTTAAGATGATGATATACATTTATGACCTTGATTTGCTTCATTAACTATTGTCACTAATGAAATTGCTTTCCCATTATAAATATAATTTAAAAACGGGGAATCATTGGAATAGCTTGCCAAATATGTCCACTGTGATTTCATGAAACCATTTAGTAGTTGCCAGAAATGTTCTTGTGTGATTTTGGAAAACATAATTGGTTTACCATTTAATTGCTATAAAACATTTCTTGCCACAAAAAACTCTTGAATGAAAACAGGAAACAAATACTGCCTATCATGTGTATATTATCTCCATCATTTTCTTGTTCTTTTGCATGGTCAAAAAAACTATTGCCCTGTTTGCATTTATTGAAAAGAATTGATTTCTTGCCTTAAATGTGTTCATCATTTAATATGCACATGGATTTTTTTCTTGCATAAATTAAATGAAGAAATAAACTCGCCAACAAATATTGAAAAGAAATTTGCCCATTGTCATTTATGGAAGCTTTCTTGAATGGCAATTTTATTGCTTTCCTATTGTCATAGCATTCAAGGAATCATTTATTATTTTCTTCCTTGTCCCAAAATGCGTGATTGAAAGCACATGCTCAATATCTGAAAATTGTTGAAATGTTTCCAAGCCATAAAATCAAACAAATAATGTTGTCTGGTTTGTAACCATCCTATATATATATATATATATATATATATATACACACACACACACACACACACATTTATATGCATATATACATATATATTTCTGGGAACAAAGTTAAATAGTTCCATGCCAAGAAGAAATTTTCCTTTTTGAGATTTTTTTGCCAATTTTTCCTTGCCAAAAATATTGAATTGAGATTTGTTGATTTCTTGAATTGTTTTCCTAATTTTGTGGGCATTCAAGTCTCCTTGCATTTTTTTCTTGCAATAATTCAAGCATTAAATTTTTTACATGAACCTGCCTCATTTCTGTACTTGAATTTTGACACTTGAGTATGCTTGAGCTCTTTTACTTGCCTGACTCATGCCATTTGAGAAAAAAACATATATTTCCAAAATTGTTTTCCATGCTGAATTCTGGAAATAATTTTTTTTCATTACAATGTTGCAAGACAATATGCAGACTTGAATTTGTTTCCAATTATTCAAAATAGCGAATAATAATGGAAAAAATTTCCTTCCTTTCTTGCATGCATACATGATTTGCACTTGTGATAAATTAGTAAATCACGAAAGGAAATTTAATTTCTTTGCCCAAAAGCTATCATGCTACCTGCGAAAAATGCATGCTCTTTTCATTTGTTTTAAAAAGAAACATTGAATGAAGAAGATTTTCTAAAAAAATAACATTTGCATTATGTATTGCTGAAAAACTTTTGAGTGGCTTGTCATATATATCTTTGTAGTTGCCAAATTTTCACATGTTAAAAAAATGAATTGAAACATGCCCTTTTTCACTGTTGTACACTTGTGAAAATTACCTACTTGCATACCTGGTTTCTTGCTTTGTTTTTTGGCATGCTGATTTGTATTATTATCATTGTGGGCTACTTGGACTGAGAAAAAATGTTTTTCCTCTTTTTTTTTGTGTGTGCCATAATTGCAATGTGAATAAATGAAATGCTGTAATGAGGCAATGACTGTATACTAGAGTGATGAGCGTTGTATTGAGGAACAAATGTACAAAAATGAGAAAAACCTGTACTGATGTTTATAATAAACAAATTTGATTGAAATAAAATATTATTTTATTATGTTCAAACAAATTTGTCTATCATGTTCAATTTATTTACGAGTACAATATTCTGTGAATGTATATGAAATGTGAAATATTAGCGAAGTGTACAAATAGTGGAGTTGTGAAACTGTACTGGTTGAATGTTGAAATATAATATTATATTTAAATAAAATACTGCGTGAATATATGAAATTCTGTACAGTCGTATTCTATTTAAATATAAATATTATATTCATGTTTGTGATATCATATAACAGTACAATAAAAAACACATTTAAAATAATATATAATTGTTTGTTATCATCAAACAAAAATCATATGGTTATGTTTACAACACCGTTATATACAAGAATATTAATTTATATTTTAATTTTGATGAAAACTGATCGAAACGGTTGAATTGGCTTGCGGGACATATCCCATTGTGTCATATTATATATATTTCATAGCCTGAATAGAACGAGCCGCGTCGCTGCAGTTCGCGAATTTCGACCATTGACTTCGAATTGACATTACGGGAGATCCGACCGTCGGATTCTTCAAAAACCAAAACTTTGGGTTTATATCGGAAAGAGCTTTCCAACAAATATAAGAGATTTGAAATATAACGGTTGGATTTGGAATTATGTCAAATCAAATTTGGAAAAGGTCGTTGTAAATGCAGTTCGACGACTACTTATGGAAATCGACTGAAAGGGCCTTGATAAAATTATTAAAAATATTAATAATATGTGTAAAATTATAATAAATGATTTGGAAAGAATCTGGATGAAAAATCCATGTTTGTGAAGATAAAAATATATTTTTATCAAATTGAACTAGTTATTAACTAGATTAATAATTCAATAATTCTTAAATAAATAAATTAAATTTGGAAAGGGTTTTAATATAACCAGAAATTCCCAATATATAAATTGGAATGGATTTGAGTAGAAATAATCTTCGGAATATTTCGATATTAGATTCCGTGATTATACGGATATTTTTGTGGGAATTTGGAAGATATTGATATCGTTATTCCAATATGATATCTGTTGGTTTCAGAATTGGATATTAAATATAAGCCAATATAATTTTTATTCAGAGCCTTGTATCTAATATCTAATTGGATTTTGGGTTTGTCGTGAACTATGTTTAAATGACATTGGTTCTTTAACCCGGTTAAAGCCGAATTAATTTCCAGAAAGTTGAACAATCAATAAGAAATGATTTTAGAGATTGAAACCAATTGGAGTTTGAATAAATCTTTAATTAGATTGAGAATGTATAGATGGTAATTAAATTACCAAAACATGAAATGTGATTGAACCAAATATCCTTGGTTGCTGATATTGATTATGATTGATTGACTGTTTGGATAGCGCTCGACCAGTTTATGAGCAAAATATGCTTTTATATTTAGCATTGGGTTGGGTAGAAATATATGTGTGCTAAGGCCTTGTGAAACACTTCACGATTTGATGATAAGGTGTTTAGCGAGTTGTGTTCATTTAAAATTTAATGAATGATTTTGAAATGATGTTTTTCTTAAGTGAAAAGACATGTATTCCTGATTTTGGACAGAGAATGTTTAAAAAATATTTTATAAAACAGAAAGGATTTCGAGGGCTAAACCCGATGATTTCGAAATGATTTGGAAATGTATTATGGTTTTACATTGTAGTTCATCACATATTCGATTAGTTTCTATTAATGATGTATCTTTTTGGTGGCGAAGAATTTGTTCTCTTGCTTAACACCTTTCTTTGAGACGTACGAGCTCAAAGGTTATGTGATTAATAGTGACTGACTATATGCGTGAATTGCTGATGTGAAGTACTATAGATTTGATTGTACTTGTGATTATTATGTTGTGAAATGATTTTCCCTGCTTCGGGATATGAAATGATTTAGTATGTGGCTAAAGATGCGGGTGACCCGAAATTGACTAAAAGTATGGGCTGGATCCAGTGCCTTAGGGTGAGTGGCCAGCAGTGTAGCCTACTCCATGCGTGGGAGGTGCATATATATATATATATATATATATATATATATATATATATATATCGAGTTAGAGGGGCGCTTACTGCCCTGTTTGAGGGAAGATTCCCGATATTTGGTTGCATACTTGTTTGTATGCATTGTTATGTTTTGGAATTCATATTTCCAAACGATTTGATTTGAGATCCCGAAGTTAAATCTACTTTGATATAAAAGTTAGATATGTATTTCAAATGATTTGAAATAGAAATCGGGAAATAAAGTTCAAAGGAATAATTTTTGTAAATTGAATTGTATTTGGAAAATCTAAGTGTGGTGATAAATCTAAATGGGTGGATTAATATATTGCATGTTGATTGATGCATAGTAGATCCATATCTCTATTACTGATTGTTGTTTATACACTGGCATTCATGGGGAGGGGGGAGTAAATCCGTTCCATGTTAGCGGCGTGGTCCAATGATTTGCCTTATTATTAAATAGTTTAATAACTGTTTTGAGTTCTCATACCAGTCTCATGACTGACTTGTAGTTTTCTTTTCGCTTGCATACTAGGGTGCCCCTATTTTCAACACGTGCAGTCAAGTGGTTTGTTTGCAGATATTTCATTTAGCAGGATTCTGGATCGAATCTTAAAGCTATGTCCGGAGCATTTATAGCCTTTTGCTGTGTTAGTTTACTTGTTTCCATTGCATTGTATTACATTTATTGTAAATATATCTTCCACTATATTATTATTTTCTATGTACTCTGATGTAACATTATTATGATGTTTATGTAATGACCCGCATTCTACGCATCGGGGGATCGTAGAATATTTATTTCTTTCTCATATGAAGTCGTATGGTCACGTAACTTTGGGAAACATCCATTAGAGTCATTTCCCATGCTTATGATTTTTTTCGATTTTTAAATGACCATTTTGCCCCTAGTTGGTACTATTTTGGCCATAACTTTTGATTGGAAAGGAATTTTGACCTGAAACCACTTCCATTAGATTCGTTTGATTGTTTACCTTTCCGTAGAGTGGTCATAATAGCCAAACAGACTTACCGGTTGGGAGATATGGCTGAAATAAGGTTTGTAAGGTGAAAAGCTGCTTAACTGGGCCAAATAGGGTGATTAGTGAGTAGACCCATAACCCATTTCGGAATTAGCGCTATGGGAAGGCTGAAATGAGATAGAGCATCATTCCATTTCAGTTTTCTAGCCTCCACTTATCACCAAGGAACCCTAAAAATGGCCTCCAACCTCTAAATCACCTCCAAATCATCTTTTGGTCAAGGATTAAGCTTAGCAACCTCTAATCAAGGAAGATCTACACCAAATCAACATTGGAGCTGCTGTCTAGCATTGGGATTTGCATCAAATTAGAGATTTATTTCAGATCTTAGTTTATTTGTGGCTAAGTGAGTGATTTGCATAGTTTTGCACTAATTATGGCTAATTAAGGGTAATTAGTGTTAATTAGCGAATTTATGCACTAATAAATTCGGGAAAAATGTTCATAAATTCCTAAATGATGTTTTAGACCTCTGATATGAATTTGGGTTAATTTGGTTCAGTTTTACTAATCTCATCATTAGTTTCATCTAAACATGCTTAAGGGGAAATATGGGGTTTTGGGGTATGTTTGATCCACTTTAACCTATCATATTAATGTTTTGATGTTTGTGGTTGATTATGCATGTTGCTATGACTATATGATACGCTATATGATAGGTTTCAATTGTTAGAATGGTCGAAAACGTCGTCGAATGGCATAAACACTTGCTGGAAAAGTTTCAGAAAACAGTGCAGGTTTCGGATCGGATCGGACATGGGGGGGCTCGGATCGGATATGTTGAACTGGGCAAGGGATTCGATCGGATCGGAACCTAACACTTGAGAAAATTGGCAAAAAGGAAGGCCACGCTAACTGAACTGGGATCGGATCGGATTAAGGAGGAGGGATCAGAGCGGATAGGGGAGGATGGATCGGATCGGAGCACGTGAAGGATAAGGAGGCGGATCGGAGCGGAAGCACGAACTGGAGGGGGATGGCACCCGACCCGACCCGAGGAGAAATACTCGACCCGACCCGTACCAGAAGGAGACCCGAACCGACGTGACGGAGTGGACCCGAACCGCACCAGAGGAGGACCATGGACGACGCAACGTAGTGAATCCGACCCGAACCGATGGCTTGAAGAGAAACCCGACCCGACCCAGTATTGACCAATAACCCGAGATGCAAAGGTAGTCCAATATGGGAAGTTAGAGCTCAGGATCCAGTTGGGAACCGATGAGTTCACTTCATGGTTGGGCTTTGCTGCGGGACGTGTGCTAAGGAGTTGTCGACGTTCATAACTTCGATTCGCCACTAAAAATGAATGATGGGCTACTTATCAGTGCAGTAGAGTCATTGCGACTCGAGGGGCCAGGTGATGGTAGCAAGACTACGTTATCAGTGCAGTAGAGTCATTATGACTTGAGGGGCAAGGTGATGCGTAGTAAGGCTATGAACCAGCGTAGATGGGGTGAATAACTCCATGGGGCAAGTGGACATAGTAAGGATTGGTAAGACTATGAGCCAGCGCAGAAGGGGTGAATAACTCCATGGGGCAAGTGGACATAGTAAGGATTGGTAAGGCTATGAGCCAGCGTAGATGGGGTGAATAACCCAATGGGGCAAGTGGATATAGCAAAGGATTAGTAGCTACGTTATTAGTGCAGCGAAGCCATTTATGACTTCATGGGGCAAAGTGATCGTAGCAAGGATGGGTGATCGAAGTGGTGAATACCATACGCTTTATGCATTGAGTGAGAGATGTGAGGATGGATGCTATGTTTGATTGTTTTCCATCACTATGACATGCACACCTTCCCCACCTCTGTATCTTTACACTGTTTGATATGGCATCTTAGAGTGTTGTACAGTATGTAGTGCTAACTCTTTGGTTGCAGGTCCAGGTTCAGGTATGTTTTAGTCTACCTGTTATTGTTCACTTTAGATGCTTATCGCTCATACCAGGCTTTATGTCTGACCCAGAGTTTTATGTCTCCTCTTATTACTCTGGGTGCTCACATGAGCAGACTAGAGACAGGTTAGCTGGTGATGTGCGAGTAGCTAATTCGGAGGCGGGCAGGAGGCTTCCATGTATGATATACATATATATTCTCCCTGTGTCGCTGGTGGTCGCTACTTGGGCATTAGTAGTGTACCTCCTGTATCTTACTTTGCTTTGAGACAGTTTGAAAAGTTGTAATAAGCTGTATTTTGGATTTCCGCTGCTATGAAGTTTAGTTCTGGTTTTCAGCTTATGCACTGTCTCACCTATTTTATGTCAAGTATTTTATTATTATATTTTATTTTATGCACTGTGAGACATTCTACAGGTTCTTTGTTAGTTCATTTCCTTCTTCCTTCTTCCTTTTTAAGCCCGTTCCGTGCTAACTGGACATGTGTACAGCGCGCTTTTGGAGTAAATGTCGGTTGGTGCGGGGCGGGCCGTCACACTTGGTATCAGAGCTCTAGGTTGCGTAGTTAACCTAGGGAAAGACACCAGGGAGAGATAGTACGTATATGAGAGCGCGTATTTGTGATTACTTTGGTTTTCAAAAGCTATATATATGTATATACTATAAGTAGTATAAGAGTGAAGCCGCACTGCACTAGCACCACTATGGGGTCGTTAATCGTTTCCCTTTTTCAGATTGACGATGAGCCGAGACACGAGGGGTGCTGGTAGAGGGACCAACCAAGGGAATGCCGCTGACATGAGGGCAATGTTTACTAACCTCATGAGAGACATGCTTAGAGAAGTGCAAGGGGCAGTTCCCAATCCCGGAGTTGGTGTTGGCCCAGTAGTGCAGGTGCCTAGGGTCGATTTCGCCAAGTTGTGCAAGGATTACACTAACCTTGGCGGGAAGCCGTTCCACGGAACGGAGTCGGCCGCGGATGTTCAGGACTGGATGGATAGCTGTGACCGTATCTTCGATGACTTGGGTCTTGAGGATGCGATGAAGAGAAGGCTAGCGTCTCGTCAGCTGCAAGGGCGAGCGATGAATTAGTGGAATGCCATTAGAATAGCTACTCCAGAAGATCAAGTTACTTGGGTTCAGTTCAAGGCTCGCTTTAGCGAGAAGTTTATTCCAACTGCCCAGAAGTCAGTATTGTTCAAGAGGTTCTTGGAACTCAAGCAGAACGGAAGCGCAGTTTTTGACTATATTGCTGAGTTCGACACTTTGTCGAAGTATGGACTATCTCTTATCGATACTCCTGAGAAGAAGAATGAGAATTTCATTACTGGTTTGGATGGATACTTGGGGGAAAGGCTTATCAACCACATCGATGAGACTTTTGAATCGATTGTGGGGAAGGCTTTGAGACCAGAGAGTCTTTACCCTAAGTCAAAGACTGAGGCTGCATCTGCAGAAGGGCCAAAGCCACAAGCAGGCGGTGGAGGAAAGAATAACTCTCAGAATAAGAGGAAGCAGGACCAATCTAAGGGTGGCCAGAAAAAGAGCAAGAAAGATGTTGAGTGCTTCAGCTGTGGTAATAAGAGCCATTATGCTAAAGATTGTCGGGCCAAGCCAGCGGATAAGAAGTGCTTCAACTGTGGTCAAGTGGGACATTTCAAGGACAAGTGTCCGCAACCTCTTAAGGAGAAGCAGATTGTGAAAGCATATGCTATTGATGTTGTTCCTTCTTCGTCGAATGCCCCAACTGCGGCGGAGAAAGGAAAGAATGTTGTTATTCAAGGTATGCTTTCTATTTATGATATACCAGTTCGAGTTTTGTTTGATACTGGGGCTTCCCGTTCCTTCATATCTAGTGACCTGGTAGATAGGTTGGGACTGGAACCCGAGATAGTCGATAGACCATTGGTTGTGACGAACCCGATTGGTGGTTCGACTAGCCTTAGTATGATTTGCAGGAATTTGGTCTTATCGAGTCATGGATGTATGTTTGTATGTGATTGCTTTGTTTTGGGCTTTACTGGGTATGGCATTATATTGGGAGTCGATTGGCTCCAAAGATACGGGGTGGTAGTAGACTGTGAGGGCTTTTTGGTGACAGTGAGGGCAGATGATGGGCGGAGGGTAGTGTTTGGTAGTCTACCTAATAATGGGGTTATGGCTAGTTTTGTAAATTCCCTCCACATCACGCAGGATGAGTTGTCAGATGTCCCCGTGGTTGGCTAGTATCCGCACGTCTTCGAGGAGGTGATCGGGCTTCCACCACACCGAGAGATTGAGTTCCGTATTGATTTAGTGAAAGATGCCAGACCTATAGTGATGCCACTTCGTCGTATGGCACCAAGGGAGCAGCGAGAGCTCGGGGTGCAAGTCAGCAATCTTTTGAAGAAGGGATTTATTAGGAGTGTCTCTGAGTGGGGAGCACCAATTGTGTTTGCCACTAAGGCAGATGGTTCCCTTCGTTTGTGTGTGGACTATCGCGAGTTGAATAAGGTAACGAGGAAGAATAAGTATCCTCTACCGCGGATAGATGATTTGTTTGATCAGCTGGAAGGAGCGAGAGTGTTCTCCCATTTGGACCTCGCGACAGGATTTCATCAGCTACGAGTAGCGGATGGGAGTGTTCCGAAAACGACATTTAGGACGCCGTCTGGATTTTATGAGTGGTTGGTCATGCCATTTGGGTTGACCAATGCACCAGCCTACTTTGTGGATCTTATGAATCGAGTATTATTCAGAGATCAGTTGAATAAGTTTGTTCTTGTGTTCGTAGATGATACCCTTGTTTACTCAAGGACAGAGGAGGAACACAAGGGACACTTGAGGATAGTGATGGAGGTGTTGAGGAAACACCAATTGAAAGCAAAATTCTCTAAGTGTCATTTTTGTAGAAAGGAAGTGAGATTCTTGGCTCATGTTGTTTCAGAGAATGGTATTGCGGTGGACCCTGCGAAGGTGGCTACGGTACAGGATTGGCCTACGCCCAAGAATGCAACAGATGTAAGAAGTTTCTTGGGGTTAGCTGGATATTATCGTAAGTTTATCCAGGACTTCTCCAAGATAGCAGCACCGTTGACTCAATTGACTAAGAAGAATCAGTCCTTCGTCTAGGACGAAGTGTGTGAGGATGCCTTTAAGAGTCTAAAGGAAAGGTTGACGCATGCGCCAGTGTTAGTCATTTCTAAAGGGAATGAAGAGATGACGGTTTACACGGATGCTTGTGGTACCGGACTGGGTGCTGTATTGCTGCAAGGAGGTAGGGTTGTAGCTTATGCTAGTCGACAGCTAAAGCCGCATGAGAAGAAGTATCCTACCCATAATTTGGAACTAGCAGCGATTGTGTTCGCATTGAAGATGTGGAGACATTATCTCTTGGGAGATCGATTTGAGTTGTTTACCGATCATAAATCGTTCAAGTATCTCTTCTCCCAGAAAGATCTGAATCTCCGTCAGCAGAGATGGTTAGAGTTCTTGGCTTCGTATGATTTTGATATCGCATATACACCTGGGAAAGGTAATGCGGTAGCCGATACCTTGAGTAGGAGACATGCCAGTTTAGGGGCAATGTTTCTTGAATGGAAGCAACTGGAGTATATCGCGGGGTTTGATTTCAGACCAAAGTGCGAATTAGATCCAGTCATGCTAGCTAATTTGGCGATCAGACCCACTTTGATAGAGCAGATTGGTTCCAGCCAGAGGGACAATCCTAATCTATTGGAAATCATCTCCAAGTTAGAGATGGGCATCGACGATGAGGAGATGAATGTGTATGGGCTTGATCGAGATGGATGGCTTCGAAAGAAGGGAAGACTAGTTGTACCCAACGTAAATGGTTTAAGAGATGAAGTGCTTAGAGAATGTCATCACTCAAAACTGACTATACACCCCGGTGGTAATAAGATGTATCGAGACATGAAGCAGACTTACTACTGGGAAGGGATGAAAAGAGACGTTGGGAAGTTTATATCCAAATGCATGAATTGCCAGCTAGTTAAAGCCGAGCAAAAGAAGCCTAGTGGTTTGGTACAACCATTAGAGATTCCCGAATGGAAATGGGAGCAAGTCTCGATGGATTTCATCGATGGTTTACCAAGGACTAGATCGGGACATGATAGCATTTGGGTAATTGTGGATCGGTTGACTAAGAGTGCAAGATTTATACCAGTCAAATCGAACAGAACGGCAGCTAAGTTAGCAGAGTTGTATATGAAGTGGGTAGTGAGATTTCATGGAGTACCTAAAAGCATTGTGAGCGACCGAGACCCGTTGTTCACTAGTGGGTTTTGGAAGAGCTTACAAGAGGCTCAAGGGTCAGGATTACATCTCAGTACCGCATATCATCCTCAGATCGACGGTCATACGGAGATGGTGAATCGTATATTGGAAGATCTCTTAAGAGCTTGTATATTGGATTTTGGTGGATCATGGGATGACCATTTGCATCTAGTAGAGTTTGCATATAATAATAGTTACCAATCCAGTATCGGTATGGCTCCATATGAAGCTTTGTACGGAAGACCGTGCAACTCACCATCATGTTGGATAGAGACTGGCGAGAAGTTTATGCTTGGACCAGATGTGGTGAGGGAAACTTCAGATAAGATTAAGATCATTCAGCAAAGAATGAAAGCTGCCCAAGACAGGCAGAAGAGTTATGCTGATAAGAGGAGAAGAGACTTAAAATTCTTTGTTGGTGACATGGTGTTTGTCAAGATTTCTCCGTTGAAAAGCGTGATACGATTTGGCAGGAGAGGCAAATTAGCACCAAGATTTGTTGGCCCATTCCCTGTTCTTGAACTAGTCGGGAATTTGGCATATAGGATTGGCTTACCGGAGAAGATGGCGGGAGTTCACAATGTGTTTCATGTTTCCCAACTAAGGAAGTTCGTTCACGACCCAGATATGACTATTTCACCTGATCAGTTAGAGGACTTCGAAGTAGAACCCGAGGTGGTTGGGAACCGCAAGCTGATTCGTATTGTGGGGCATGATACGAAGCAACTTCGAAGGAAGGCGGTGAGGCTAGTCAAGGTTCAGTGGGGCGAGGACGAGAATGATTGTACTTGGGAGACAGAGGAGAGCATTAGGAAGGCATATCCAGAACTCTTTGCCTGGTAAGATTTACTTTGCAATTTAGTTTTCCGCATGCTAGGGTAGATTTGTTTTGCTTGGTTGCATGTTTGATTGTTGTTTTATGATTGATAGGCATGCGGGACCTTTGTGTGTGCTTTGATTAGGGAATTTCGGGGACGAAATTTCTTAAGGGGGGAGAGTGTACTGACCCGCTTTCTACGCATCGGGGGATCGTAGAATATTTATTTCTTTCCCGTATGAAGTCATATGGTCATGTAACTTTGGGAAACATCCATTAGAGTCATTTCACATGCTTATGATTTTTGTCGATTTTTAAATGACCATTTTGCCCCTAGTTGGTACTGTTTTGGCCATAACTTTTGATTGTAAAGGAATTTTGATCTAAAACCACTTCCATTAGATTCGTTTGATGGCTTACCTTTCCGTAGAGTGGTCATAATAGCCAAACGGACTTACCGGTTGGGAGATATGGCTGAAATAAGGTTTGGAAGGTGAAAAGCTACTTAACCGGGCCAAATAGGGTGATTAGTGAGTAGGCCCATAACCCATTTCGGGATTAGGGCTATGGGAAGGCTGAAATGAGATAGAGCATCATTCCATTTCAGTTTTCTAGCCTCCACTTATCACCAAGCAACCCTAAAAATGGCCTCCAACCTCTAAATCACCTCCAAATCATCTTTTGGTCAAGGATTAAGCTTAGCAACCTCTAATCAAGGAAGATCTACACCAAATCAACATTGGAGCTGCTGTTTAGCATTGAGATTTGCATCAAATCAGAGATTTACTCCAGATCTTAGTTTATTTGTGCCTAAGGTGAGTGATTTGCATAGTTTTGCACTAATTATGGCTAATTAAGTGTAATTAGTGTTAATTAGCGAATTTATGCACTAATAAATTCAGGAAAAATGTTCATAAATTCCTAAATGATGTTTTAGACCTCTGATATGAATTTGGGTTAATTTGGTTAAGTTTTACTAATCTTATCATTAGTTTCATCAAAACATGCTTAAAGGGAAATATGAGGTTTTGGGGTATGTTTGATCCACTTTAACCTATCATATTGATGTTTTGATGTTTGTGGTTGATTATGCATGTTGCTATGACTATATGATATGCTTTGTGATTGGTTTCAATAGTTAGAATGGTCGAAAACGTCGTCGAATGGCGTAAACACTTGCTAGAAAAGTTTCAGAAAACAGTGCAGGTTTCGGATCGGATCGGACATAGGGGGCTCTGATCGGATATGTTGAACTGGGCAAGGGATTCAATCGGATCAGAACCAGACACTTGAGAAAATTGGCAAAAAGGAAGGCCACGCTAACTAAACTGGGATCGAATCGAATTAAGGAGGAGGGATCAGAGCGGATAGGGGAGGATGGATCGGATCGGAGCACGTGAAGGATGAGGAGGCGGATCAGAGCGGAAGCACGAACTGGAGGGGGATGGCACCCGACCCGACTCGAGGAGAAATACCCGACCCGACCCGTACCAGAAGGAGACCCGAACCGACGTGATGGAGTGGACCCGAACCGAACCGCACCAGAGTAGAACCATGGACGACGCAACGTAGTGAATCCGACCCGAACCGATGGCTTGAAGAGAAACCCGACCCGACCCAGTATTGACCAATAACCCGAGATGCAAAGGTAGTCCAATATGGGAAGTTAGAGCTCAGGATCCAGTTGGGAACCGATGAGTTCACTTCATGGTTGGGCTTTGCTGCGGGACGTGTGCTAAGGAGTTGTCGACGTTCATAACTTCGATTCGCCACTAAAAATGAATGATGGGCTACTTATCAGTGCAGTAGAGTCATTGCGACTCGAGGGGCCAGGTGATGGTAGCAAGACTACGTTATCAGTGCAGTAGAGTCATTATGACTTGAGGGGCAAGGTGATGCGTAGTAAGACTATGAACCAGCGCAGATGGGGTGAATAACTCCATGGGGCAAGTGGACATAGTAAGGATTGGTAAGAATATGAGCCAGCGTAGATAGGGTGAATAACTCCATGGGGCAAGTGGACATAGTAAGGATTGGTAAGGCTATGAGCCAGCACAGATGGGGTGAATAACCCCATGGGCAAGTGGACATAGCAAAGGATTAGTAGCAACGTTATTAGTGCAGTGAAGCCATTTATGACTTCATGTGGCAAAGTGATCGTAGCAAGGATGGGTGATCAAAGTGGTGAATATCGTACGCTTTATGCATTGAGTGAGAGATGTGAGGATGGATGCTATGTTTGATTGTTTGCCATCACTATGACATGCACACCTTCCCCCACCTTCGTATCTTTACACTGTTTGATATGGCCTCTTAGAGTGTTGTACAGTATGTAGTGCTAACTCTTTGGTTGTAGGTCCAGGTTTAGGTATGTTTTAGTCTACCTGTTATTGTTCACTTTAGATGCTTATCGCTCATACCAGGCTTTATGTCTGACCCAGAGTTTTATGTCTCCTCTTATTACTCTGGGTTCTCACACGAGCAGACTAGAGACAGGTTAACTGGTGATGCGCGAGTAGCTGATTCGGAGGCGGGCAGGAGGCTTCCACGTATGATATATATATATATATATATATATATATATATATATTCCCCTTGTGTCGCTGGTGGTCGCTACTTGGGCATTAGTAGTGTACCTCCTGTATCTTACTTTGCTTTGAGACAGTTTGAAAAGTTGTAATAAGCTGTATTTTGGATTTCCGCTTGTGAAAACCCGTAACTTCCCCGTAAAGGAAAGCGTCGGATAGTTCGAGAACAAACCACAGCAGAACACATACAGAAGAACATTTCATTGTATATTACAACAATGCATCAGATTACAAGAATATACAGAGTATAAATGAATATTACACAGAAATATCAGAGATTTAAATTACATTTAAATTAATTGCAGTGGAAAATAATACAATACACAACTAGAAGAGACATACGGATACAAAGCTTTCCGGATATCGTTCCAGCTGTAAACCAGGATCCTGTGAATATAAATCTGCAAAACCAAAACTACTAGCTGCCCGTGTCAAAATAGGGGCACCCAGAGTTTAGGTTAAAACAATAAACTCCAGGTCAGTCATGTGACTGGTGTGAGAACTAAAACAGTTATTAATCTTTATTTTTAAAGTTCGGTAAATCAAGGGACCACGCCGTATAACACGTAACGGGTTTCCTCCCAAGAACCAGTGCATAAAACAAACAGCGCAATGCTAAATAAAGAAAAATGAAGCTGTTATAAGACCCAGGTCCTATCACACAATGCAACGCAAGCCGGGGGATAGGGTTTTCCCTTATAACAGCCAAAGAATGCTTGATACGTTTAAAACAAATCATTTGATACTAATATAAGTGCATAGTGTATAAAACAACTTCAAATCATAAGTATCAATCATAGGCGGCATGGGTACCATATATCATGTCGCCATACTAGTTCTACAATTAAAACCACAAATGTCACGTATTTGGAAGTTGGATTTCCATCTATGAACCGAGGCAAAAGATAGTCCTCAACCGATTCGTGACTCTCTAGCCCGAGCCACAGGCAAGCGCGCAGGCAAGCCTTTAGATCGTCAGGGCCGGTCCACCGATGTGGATTATTATGCCTGAACACTACGTTTCCCCACCCTATGGGGTGTAAGTCTGGTCCGTCAGCCGACCAGAAGCATCGGCCGAAACCGATATAACCGAGGCGCCTCGCAACAGCAACAACCACATAAGTCAAACTCGTCAGGGCGTGTAAAACCACTGACGCCACTTCTAACTAGAAAGAAACGCAAGTCCTCCCTGAGGTCCGTCTCCCGTTTTTGGTTCATACCGGGTGTGAAACTCGCGAAGTAAACGTTACACAAAGCTACGCCACAAAGGCCTTGCTTTGATCATCACCACAAGACTTTGCTTTTCAACAGAAGCCTCGATCAATTGCCACTTAGGCATGCCACACAGGCAATTCACTCCATGCGTTTGATATCCATCAATATATAACCCCTGAGCTCGTACGTCTCAGAGAAGGGCGTTAAGCAAGAGAATAAATTCTCCGCCGCCAAACAGATATATATTTAATAGAGATCAATCACACGGACTAAAATCCAATGTCAGACACACAGTCCATTTACAAGTCCGTTCTGGGTCTGAACGAAACCGGAGGCACCTAGTACCCCGCATATCCATCGATCTCCAAGTACGTCTGGACGATCACCAACTGTTTCCATCTTCTTGGGTGTACAGCCCAATCAAGATCATCAGTTATCACCCAAACGACGTGAAGGCCTCCGGTCTTCGACCATCGTCTTCATCTTCGACTTATCGTCGTATCAGTTATTCAGAATGGGATAAACCCGGTCTTTCCGAATAACTCGCGTATATTTTAAATAAGTGTTACACAAACACAACATACGCCTCATTCCAATTCATTAGTCACTAACCGTAAATTAATCAAGAGAATAATTCCCCAAATATTATCCCCGAAGGCCGAAACCAACATCAGATCAATATCCAGAAAACCATTCTGTTTGGCTAACCGACAGTCAATTTCTAAATTTCACATTCATAGGGAAAGGTTCCCATTAATTTTATCCAAGATAAATTTCTTGAATTTATTCTATAATCTATTTTTGAATATCAATTCAAACTAGTCGGGATTAACGAACCTTACCGAAGTAATTATTTGTTTTAATTTCCCAATCCCAACCTATTCATCCCATGAAGTAAAACTGGTTATACTTCATATCTAACACCACGGTGTTATCGGTAAATTCAATTACCATTTCACGTTCAAATCTAATTAAAGATTTAACTATCGCCTGGAGCAAAACTGGTGATACTCCACTTCGATTATTTCAATCTAATTAAAGATTCATTAAAACTCCACTTAGTTTTAATCTGTGACTGGGTTAAAGAATCCGTGTCATTTAAAAACACAGTTCACAATAAACCCAAAATCACCTTCATTAATTATCGGGTTAAAGGACGAGTGTTATTTAAAAACACTGTCCACGATAAACCCAAAAATCAATATCAATTCAATTCCAATTAAATATTATTTAATTGGTACACTTCATTAAATCTAAATAAAAAGATTTAATCTTTTCTCAACTGGGTTCAAGAACAGTGTTAGTGAAGACACCATTCACGACAAACCCAAATCACATTTGATATTCAATACAAGGCTCTGAATAGAAAATATCCCGGCTTATATTCAATATCAAATTCTACGACCAACAAATATCGTATTGGAAATAACGATATATAAATATCTTTCAAATTTCCATAACAACACCTGTATAATCACGAAATTCGACATCGAAATGTTCCGAAGACAATTTCGATTCAAATCCATTCCAATGCAATTATTGGAAATTCTGGTTATTTTCAAAACCATTTCAATATTCAATTTATTTATTTAAAAATAAATAGAATTGTAATTCTAGTTCAAAACTAGTTCATTTCGATAAAAATCTATTTTTATCTTTTCAAATATGGAGTTTTTCATCCCAATTCTTTCTAAATCATTTCTTATGATTTTACATAAATTATTACTATTTTTAATAATTTTATCAAGGCCTGTACAGTCGATTTCCATCAACGGCCATCGAACTGCACTTACAACGACCTTTTTCGAATTTGATTTGGACGTATCTCCAAATCCAACTGTTAGATTTCAAATTTCTAACATTCATTAGAAAGCTCTTTTCGATACGAACCCAACGGTTCCGGTTTTAGGAGAATCCGACGGTCGGATCTCCCGTAATGTCCGTTTGAAATAAATGGTCGAAATTCACGAACTGCCGCGGCGCGGCGCGTTCTATTCAGGCCATTATATTATATATATAATATATATAATATATATTTCGTCGATTTCTATTTAAAACGAATTATATAAATAGTTTTAAATTCGTTTCAAAATCTATTTCAACTTCCATTTCAATTCAAAGTAAAATTGAATTCTTCTTTATAAATTCGTTTCAAAATTCATTTCTATTCAATTCAAATTTCAATTCAATTTGAATTCATTTCAATTCACTTTCAATTCAATTTGAATTCGTTTTCAATTCAATTCATTTCGAAATCGTTTTCAATTCAATTCATTTCGAAATCGTTTTCAATTCAATTCATTTCGAAATCGTTTTCAATTCAATTCATTTCGAAATCGTTTTCAATTCAATTCATTTCGAAATCGTTTTCAATTCAATTCATTTCGAAATCGTTTTCAATTCAATTCATTTCGAAATCGTTTTCAATTCAATTCATTTCGAAATCGTTTTCAATTCAATTCATTTCGAAATCGTTTTCAATTCAATTCATTTCGAAATCGTTTTTAATTCAATTCATTTCGAAATCGTTTTCAATTCAATTCATTTCGAAATCGTTTTCAATTCAATTCATTTCGAAATCGTTTTCAATTCAATTCATTTCGAAATCGTTTTGAATTCAATTCATTTCGAAATCGTTTTCAATTCAATTCATTTCGAAATCGTTTTCAATTCAATTCATTTCGAAATCGTTTTCAATTCAATTCATTTCGAAATCGTTTTCAATTCAATTCATTTCGAAATCGTTTTCAATTCAATTCATTTCGAAATCGTTTTCAATTCAATTCATTTCGAAATCGTTTTCAATTCAATTCATTTCGAAATCGTTTTCAATTCAATTCATTTCGAAATCGTTTTCAATTCAATTCATTTCGAAATCGTTTTCAATTCAATTCATTTCGAAATCGTTTTCAATTCATTTCATTTCGAAATCGTTTTCAATTCAATTCATTTCGAAATCGTTTTCAATTCATTTCGAAATCGTTTTCAATTCAACTCATTTCGAAATCGTTTTCAATTCAATTCATTTCAAAATGAATAAAATCGATATAAATATCGTTCACGTCAAAATGGCGTCAAACTAATCAACACGACATCATAAATTTCTATTTTCAAATATTCTATTTCAAATATTTCTATTTCAAATATTTCCATTTCTAAACTGGAATGAGGCACAATCAATTACCATATAAAATTAATTATATGGATTTTCACACAACACATGTATATAATAACATTGAAAAATGATCAACCATCAACCAAAGTGCACTACACTGTATAAGCATCAAATAAAGATATCTAACGCTTATAACAGCCTGTCAATCAATCGATCGACATATTTAATCAATCAGGATGAGTGAACTTCAAATTTCATCCCAACACCCGTGTGGGGTTTCAAACAATCAAACACAGATTTTATTTGTGCAGTTGGGCGATGTGTAAAATTTATCGTCCCAATCAATGTCATTCAAATAAGTGTACATAAACAAACCGTCTGGTTTGTAAATGAATATTTATTTATTCACATTCACGTTAAAAATTATATTTTTAACGATAAAACATTTTATTCCAACATATGAATTTCTATTTAATTCATTTATTCAATAAAAATGATATTTTTATTTTTCTAACATATTTTAGAAAATTTCGGCGGCATAACGGCACGATACTAGAAACGGGACAAGGCCTAGCCTTATCCCCGGTCTAGTGAAGGCCCACGCCATTCACACATCAATCAAAATCACCAAACAACCAAATTCAAATCAAATCATATAACTAATCTATGCAACCAAACAAACAAGTCCATGGTCTGTGGACGATTGTGTCGGGTGCTACTAAGCACCGTCTGCATCCTAGTATATATATATATATATAAATAGAAATGAAATTGAAAGGTGAGAAGTTCTCACCGAAAGCTATCCAACTTCACGACACTTCTTTTATAGAAATCTTCTTCATCCTCGCCTTTTTATCGTCTTCTTGTGCCCGTAGTCACTATATACATAAAAATCACATTTTTATATTTTGATGTCATTAAAATAAAAATCACATTTTTATTTGTTCGTTTTCAATTTAAAAATCATATTTTTATAATCACTTCATATATTTAAAAATCGAATTTTTTTTACAATGCTATTCAATATATAAAAATCATATTTTTAAAATATAGATTTCGCATTTTTACATCTAAAAATTTCGCCTTTTCATATTTAAAAACATTAGTATTTTTCATATTTAAAAACATTAGTATTTTTCATATTTAAAAACATTAGTATTTTTCATATTTAAAAACATTAGTATTTTTCATATTTAAAAACATTAGTATTTTTCATATTTAAAAACATTAGTATTTATATAAATTTTCAGATTTAATAAACTATAATATATATATAATTTTCAGATTTAATAAGCTATAATATATATATATAATTTTCAGATTTAATAAGCTATAATACTATAAAAAATAAAAATAAAAAGTTAAAACCTTTCTTTCTCGACCCCTTCAGTAAACTGAACCCACCGCGACCAAGAAGAACTCCGACACCGCCGTCTCCAGAAGCTTCAAGAACCTGATCAAACCCCCTCACTCGATCCGCCTTCGCCAACTCCCTCATCACCAACCACCGCGGCTAGTTCGAACCTTCCAGCGCCCAGAAAAACGGACCCAAAACTGACGGCTTTAAAGCCTAAATCTGACCGTTACGACGCCTTATAGCTGATCATCACCGTTCATCCTCACCATCTCGCCAAGCCCTTCGATTTCGTGTACTCGGTTTCTCGAATTGCTGCGTGGATTTCGAATGATGGGAGGAAATTAATTCGAGCGATTTTAATCGTCTGTTTCAGAACGCGGCGGCTTGAAAATGTGATTAGGGTTAGGGTTTATAATCATACACATATTAATATTTTGTATTATTTAATTCATTTAATTTCAAAAATTCATGTTTACTCATACGAACTTCAAAACGAACCCAACGACTATCGCCCCTAGCTAAATACCCCCATTTCGAACACAATGGTATCTGTATCGCAAGTTGATTCGACTGGTTCGATCGGTTTCTGCTTAAATTTACATTTAAATCTATATATTCAATTTTAAACGTACATTTCAATTTACTGGGGTCACATACTAACTCTAAAAATTCCCGAAAAATATTTTCTAGCTTCGTATTGACGATACGGTCCTAACAAAACTAGTTACGTCAAATTCTAAGACCGTTTGAAAAATGGCCAATTTCCAGTCGATTAAAATCAACTGAAAATGGTCAAACGCATTTTCCTTTGCCACGCTCACATATTGATTCGAAAAATTATGAAACTTGAAATCTAGCAATAATTTGACATCAAGGACCCAACAAAACTGGTTTCGTCGAAATCCGAGGTCATTTGCAAAATGACCATTTTTAAGGGCCTGAATTCCATAGCGACTATTCAGAATTTTCAACTGGACATATCTTTTGATTCCCGCTCCGAACTTTTAATTTTTCGGATTCGTTGGAAAGATATTCACAATTAGATCCTATTATTTTTGGTTTCACTAAAATCCGGATTGTTTTGCACCCGGTACATTCAATTGAAGTTTGAAATCGAATTATCGAACTACCGTGCCATTTTCAATTCTATTTATAATTATATATAAATATTTATATTCTAACGACGACGCGTATAATATATACGTCGAATTCTATATTGAAAATAGATTTCACGTCGATATTATTTAAAATAATTCATTTTCAATAATCAAAATTCGCTAAAATTGCCAAAATAAAAATTTTAAACTGGCCCAGATTTTCCGGGTTGTTACAATCTCCCCCACTTAAAACTTTTCGTCCCCGAAAAGGAACAAAGTCGAAAGTGGTTTGATTATTCATCTCTATGTTCGATCTGGCTTCCATTCTCCAACTCTTCAGTTTCTGAGAATTTTCAAAATTTCAAAAATTTGGCTAACACCTTAAATTTTTGAAAAATTTCGCCATAACCTCCCCTGCACCGGGAGCATCGGGGAATTTCAAATAGCTTCCCCGGTCCTTCAGATCTCAAAAAGAAAAAGAAAAAGCCAAGCGGCTAGCCAATAGGCTCACAAAATCATCATCACCCAAACAAAACAGGAAATTATGTAGTAAACATGTACCTATTTGTCGGGCAAACAAATTTTATTCTCTGGCTCTAGCCTCCTTGCTATGACCTGTTCAATGATATACATGTATATGCAAGCAGATGCGACCAATTTTCAATACAGTTCAATATTCGGTTCAATTAGGCTAAATGGCTAAAAATTAGCAAACAAATAAACAAACAACACAAACATCAATCAATTAGTGAATTTAACGTTTCAAATTCATACTTTTGATATATAGTCAAAAATCAGATTTTTGATGCCAAATCACAACAATAGGCCCTATCTAATTTTGGTTCTCACACCAGTCAATAGGAAATATATAGAAATCACACCTTCGAAACACGAAAATAAATACTGGTGATGGCGCGCCATCATCAGAATCATGTCCGGGTGACTAGAGTGTGACTCTATATCTATCCAGTATATTAAAATTTCGAATACACGCGGATCAGACGTATACGCAAAATCTATATATACTGGATTGTCCACATCAATCTAAATAGATAATCAAATACGAATAATTGATTTAAATCTTCAAAACCAAAAATTTGTTTTCATTTTCAAAAATATACTCTTCACACTCGTTCTAGGATAATACTGATCCCATCTCTAACGAGTCATTCTAAGTGGATATTACTAATCCAATATCTGATGAATTCTTTCGTATGGTTCTAATGTGCCTTGTTCTCTAGCTTTGTAAACCAAAGCTCTGATACCAACTGTGAAAACCCGTAACTTCCCCATAAAGGAAAGCGTCGGATAGTTCGAGAACAAACCACAGCAGAACACATACAGAAGAACATTTCATTGTATATTACAACAATGCATCAGATTACAAGAATATACAGAGTATAAATGAATATTACACAGAAATATCAGAGATTTAAATTACATTTAAATTAATTGCAGCGGAAAATAATACAATACACAACTAGAAGAGATATACGGATACAAAGCTTTCCGGATATCGTTCCAGCTGTAAACCAGGATCCTGTGAATATAAATCTGCAAAACCAAAACTACTAGCTTCCCGTGTCAAAATAGGGGCACCCAGAGTTTAGGTTAAAACAATAAACTCCAGGTCAGTCATGTGACTGGTGTGAGAACTAAAACAGTTATTAATCTTTATTTTTAAAGTTCGGTAAATCAAGGGACCACGCCGTATAACACGGAACGGGTTTCCTCCCAAGAACCAGTGCATAAAACAAACAGCGCAATGCTAAATAAAGAAAAATGAAGCTGTTATAAGACCCAGGTCCTATCACACAATGCAACGCAAGCCGGGGGATAGGGTTTTCCCTTATAACAGCCAAAGAATGCTTGATACGTTTAAAACAAATCATTTGATACTAATATAAGTGCATAGTGTATAAAACAACTTCAAATCATAAGTATCAATCATAGGCGGCATGGGTACCATATATCATGTCGCCATACTAGTTCTACAATTAAAACCGCAAATGTCACGTATTTGGAAGTTGGATTTCCATCTATGAACCGAGGCAAAAGATAGTCCTCAACCGATTCGTGACTCTCTAGCCCGAGCCACAGGCAAGCGCGCAGGCAAGCCTTTAGATCGTCAGGGCCGGTCCACCGATGTGGATTATTATGCCTGAACACTACGTTTCCCCACCCTATGGGGTGTAAGTCTGGTCCGTCAGCCGACCAGAAGCATCGGCCGAAACCGATATAACCGAGGCGCCTCGCAACAGCAACAACCACATAAGTCAAACTCGTCAGGGCGTGTAAAACCACTGACGCCACTTCTAACTAGAAAGAAACGCAAGTCCTCCCTGAGGTCCGTCTCCCGTTTTTGGTTCATACCGGGTGTGAAACTCGCGAAGTAAACGTTACACAAAGCTACGCCACAAAGGCCTTGCTTTGATCATCACCACAAGACTTTGTTTTTCAATAGAAGCCTCGATCAATTGCCACTTAGGCATGCCACACAGGCAATTCACTCCATGCGTTTGATATCCATCAATATATAACCCCTGAGCTCGTACGTCTCAGAGAAGGGCGTTAAGCAAGAGAATAAATTCTCCGCCGCCAAACAGATATATATTTAATAGAGATCAATCACACGGACTAAAATCCAATGTCAGACACACAGTCCATTTACAAGTCCGTTCTGGGTCTGAACGAAACCGGAGGCACCTAGTACCCCGCATATCCATCGATCTCCAAGTACGTCTTGACGATCACCAACTGTTTCCATCTTCTTGGGTGTACAGCCCAATCAAAATCATCAGTTATCACCCAAACGACGTGAAGGCCTCCGGTCTTCGACCATCGTCTTCATCTTCGACTTATCGTCGTATCAGTTATTCAGAATGGGATAAACCCGGTCTTTCCGAATAACTCACGTATATTTTAAATAAGTGTTACACAAACACAACATACGCCTCATTCCAATTCATTAGTCACTAACCGTAAATTAATTAAGAGAATAATTCCCCAAATATTAACCCCGAAGGCCGAAACCAACATCAGATCAATATCCAGAAAACCATTCTGTTTGGCTAACCGACAGTCAATTTCTAAATTTCACATTCATAGGGAAAGGTTCCCATTAATTTTATCCAAGATAAATTTCTTGAATTTATTCTATAATCTATTTTTGAATATCAATTCAAACTAGTCGGGATTAACGAACCTTACCGAAGTAATTATTTGTTTTAATTTCCCAATCCCAACCTATTCATCCCATGAAGTAAAACTGGTTATACTTCATATCTAACACCACGGTGTTATCGGTAAATTCAATTACCATTTCACGTTCAAATCTAATTAAAGATTTAACTATCGCCTGGAGCAAAACTGGTGATACTCCACTTCGATTATTTCAATCTAATTAAAGATTCATTAAAACTCCACTTAGTTTTAATCTGTGACTGGGTTAAAGAATCCGTGTCATTTAAAAACACAGTTCACAATAAACCCAAAATCACCTTCATTAATTATCGGGTTAAAGGACGAGTGTTATTTAAAAACACTGTCCACGATAAACCCAAAAATCAATATCAATTCAATTCCAATTAAATATTATTTAATTGGTACACTTCATTAAATCTAAATAAAAAGATTTAATCTTTTCTCAACTGGGTTCAAGAACAGTGTTAGTGAAGACACCATTCACGACAAACCCAAATCACATTTGATATTCAATACAAGGCTCTGAATAGAAAATATCCCGGCTTATATTCAATATCAAATTCTACGACCAACAAATATCGTATTGGAAATAACGATATATAAATATCTTTCAAATTTCCATAACAACACCTGTATAATCACGAAATTCGACATCGAAATGTTCCGAAGACAATTTCGATTCAAATCCATTCCAATGCAATTATTGGAAATTCTGGTTATTTTCAAAACCATTTCAATATTCAATTTATTTATTTAAAAATAAATAGAATTGTAATTCTAGTTCAAAACCAGTTCATTTCGATAAAAATCTATTTTTATCTTTTCAAATATGGAGTTTTTCATCCCAATTCTTTCTAAATCATTTCTTATGATTTTACATAAATTATTACTATTTTTAATAATTTTATCAAGGCCCGTACAGTCGATTTCCATCAACGGCCATCGAACTGCACTTACAGCGACCTTTTTCGAATTTGATTTGGACGTATCTCCAAATCCAACCGTTAGATTTCAAATTTATAACATTCATTAGAAAGCTCTTTTCGATACGAACCCAACGGTTCTGGTTTTAGGAGAATCCGACGGTCGGATCTCCCGTAATGTCCGTTTGAAATAAATGGTCGAAATTCACGAACTGCCGCGGCGCGGCGCGTTCTATTCAGGCCATTATATTATATATATAATATATATAATATATATTTCGTCGATTTCTATTTAAAACGAATTATATAAATAGTTTTAAATTCGTTTCAAAATCTATTTCAACTTCCATTTCAATTCAAAGTAAAATTGAATTCTTCTTTATAAATTCGTTTCAAAATTCATTTCTATTCAATTCAAATTTCAATTCAATTTGAATTCATTTCAATTCACTTTCAATTCAATTTGAATTCGTTTTCAATTCAATTCATTTCGAAATCGTTTTCAATTCAATTCATTTCGAAATCGTTTTCAATTCAATTCATTTCGAAATCGTTTTCAATTCAATTCATTTCGAAATCGTTTTCAATTCAATTCATTTCGAAATCGTTTTCAATTCAATTCATTTCGAAATCGTTTTCAATTCAATTCATTTCGAAATCGTTTTCAATTCAATTCATTTCGAAATCGTTTTCAATTCAATTCATTTCGAAATCGTTTTCAATTCAATTCATGTCGAAATCGTTTTCAATTCAATTCATTTCGAAATCGTTTTCAATTCAATTCATTTCGAAATCGTTTTCAATTCAATTCATTTCGAAATCGTTTTCAATTCAATTCATTTCGAAATCGTTTTCAATTCAATTCATTTCGAAATCGTTTTCAATTCAATTCATTTCGAAATCGTTTTCAATTTAATTCATTTCGAAATCGTTTTCAATTCAGTTCATTTCGAAATCGTTTTCAATTCAGTTCATTTCGAAATCGTTTTCAATTCAATTCATTTCGAAATCGTTTTCAATTCAGTTCATTTCGAAATCGTTTTCAATTCAGTTCATTTCGAAATCGTTTTCAATTCAATTCATTTCGAAATCGTTTTCAATTCAATTCATTTCGAAATCGTTTTCAATTCAATTCATTTCGAAATCGTTTTCAATTCATTTCATTTCGAAATCGTTTTCAATTCATTTCGAAATCGTTTTCAATTCAATTCATTTCGAAATCGTTTTCAATTCAATTCATTTCAAAATGAATAAAATCGATATAAATATCGTTCACGTCAAAATGGCGTCAAACTAATCAACACGACTTCATAAATTTCTATTTTCAAATATTCTATTTCAAATATTTCTATTTCAAATATTTCCATTTCTAAACTGGAATGAGGCCCAATCAATTACCATATAAAATTAATTATATGGATTTTCACACAACACATGTATATAATAACATTGAAAAATGATCAACCATCAACCAAAGTGCACTACACTGTATAAGCATCAAATAAAGATATCTAACGCTTATAACAGCCTGTCAATCAATCGATCGACAAATTTAATCAATCAGGATGAGTGAACTTCAAATTTCATCCCAACACCCGTGTGGGGTTTCAAACAATCAAACACAGATTTTATTTGTGCAGTTGGGCGATGTGTAAAATTTATCGTCCTAATCAATGTCATTCAAATAAGTGTACATAAACAAACCGTCTGGTTTGTAAATGAATATTTATTTATTCACATTCACGTTAAAAATTATATTTTTAACGATAAAACATTTTATTCCAACATATGAATTTCTATTCAATTCATTTATACAATAAAAATGATATTTTTATTTTTCTAACATATTTTAGAAAATTTCGGCGGCATAACGGCACGATACTAGAAACGGGACAAGGCCTAGCCTTATCCCCGGTCTAGTGAAGGCCCACGCCATTCACACATCAATCAAAATCACCAAACAACCAAATTCAAATCAAATCATATAACTAATCTATGCAACCAAACAAACAAGTCCATGGTCTGTGGACGATTGTGTCGGGTGCTACTAAGCACCGTCTGCATCCTAGTATATATATATATAAATAGAAATGAAATTGAAAGGTGAGAAGTTCTCACCGAAAGCTATCCAACTTCACGACACTTCTTTTATAGAAATCTTCTTCATCCTCGCCTTTTTATCGTCTTCTTGTGCCCGTAGTCACTATATACATAAAAATCACATTTTTATATTTTGATGTCTTTAAAATAAAAATCACATTTTTATTTGTTCGTTTTCAATTTAAAAATCATATTTTTATAATCACTTCATATATTTAAAAATCGAATTTTTTTTACAATGCTATTCAATATATAAAAATCATATTTTTAAAATATAGATTTCGCATTTTTACATCTAAAAATTTCGCCTTTTCATATTTAAAAACATTAGTATTTTTCATATTTAAAAACATTAGTATTTTTCATATTTAAAAACATTAGTATTTTTCATATTTAAAAACATTAGTATTTTTCATATTTAAAAACATTAGTATTTTTCATATTTAAAAACATTAGTATTTATATAAATTTTCAGATTTAATAAACTATAATATATATATATAATTTTCAGATTTAATAAGCTATAATATATATATATGTAATTTTCAGATTTAATAAGCTATAATACAAAAAAAAAAAAAGTTAAAACCTTTCTTTCTCGACCCCTTCAGTAAACTGAACCCACCGCGACCAAGAAGAACTCCGACACCGCCGTCTCCAGAAGCTTCAAGAACCTGATCAAACCCCCTCACTCGATCCGCCTTCGCCAACTCCCTCATCACCAACCACCGCGGCTAGTTCGAACCTTCCAGCGCCTAGAAAAACGGACCCAAAACTGACGGCTTTAAAGCCTAAATCTGACCGTTACGACGCCTTATAGCTGATCATCACCGTTCATCCTCACCATCTCGCCAAGCCCTTCGATTTCGTGTACTCGGTTTCTCGAATTGCTGCGTGGATTTCGAATGATGGGAGGAAATTAATTCGAGCGATTTTAATCGTCTGTTTCAGAACGCGGCGGCTTGAAAATGTGATTAGGGTTAGGGTTTATAATCATACATATATTAATATTTTGTATTATTTAATTCATTTAATTTCAAAAATTCATGTTTACTCATACGAACTTCAAAACGAACCCAACGACTATTGCCCCTAGCTAAATACCCCCATTTCGAACACAATGGTATCTGTATCGCAAGTTGATTCGACTGGTTCGATCAGTTTCTGCTTAAATTTACATTTAAATCTATATATTCAATTTTAAACGTACATTTCAATTTACTGGGGTCACATACTAACTCTAAAAATTCCCGAAAAATATTTTCTAGCTTCGTATTGACGATACGGTCCTAACAAAACTAGTTTCGTCAAATTCTGAGACCGTTTGAAAAATGGCCAATTTCCAGTCGATTAAAATCAACTGAAAATGGTCAAATGCATTTTCCTTTGCCACGCTCACATATTGATTCGAAAAATTATGAAACTTGAAATCTAGCAATAATTTGACATCACGGACCCAACAAAACTGGTTTCGTCGAAATCCGAGGTCATTTGCAAAATGACCATTTTTAAGGGCCTGAATTCCATAGCGACTATTCAGAATTTTCAACTGGACATATCTTTTGATTCCCGCTCCGAACTTTTAATTTTTCGGATTCGTTGGAAAGATATTCATAATTAGATCCTATTATTTTTGGTTTCACTAAAATCCGGATTGTTTTGCACCCGGTACATTCAATTGAAGTTTGAAATCGAATTATCGAACTACCGTGCCATTTTCAATTCTATTTATAATTATATATAAATATTTATATTCTAACGACGACGCGTATAATATATACGTCGAATTCTATATTGAAAATAGATTTCACGTCGATATTATTTAAAATAATTCATTTTCAATAATCAAAATTCGCTAAAATTGCCAAAATAAAATTTTTAAACTGGCCCAGATTTTCCGGGTTGTTACACCGCTGCTATGATGTTTAGTTCTGGTTTTCAGCTTATGCAATGTCTCACCTGTTTTATGTCAATTATTTTATTATTATATTTTATTCTATGCGTTGTGAGACATTCTACAGATTCTTTGTTAGTTCATTTCCTTCTTCCTTTTTCCTTCTGACGACCCTTTCCGTGCTAATTGGACATGTGTACAGCGCGCTTTTGGAGTAAATGTCGGTTGGTGCGGGGCGGGCCGTCATAGTTTATAAAAATCTTCTATTATTTGTTCTGATGTGTTGTATCCACAGAGTTAGTGTATCCGGGTTTTGAACAGTCTTGGTCAATTTAGCAATCGATTACGTCCGAGCGAAATCCATGTCGTCACAAACTGGATGTAGGTTAACTCCGAACTAGTATAAAATCCGACGTGTTTTTTCCTTTACTTTATTGTTTTTTATTGCTTTTGATTCTATTTTATTTTCTGTAATTTTTTGTGATAAATCCATGATAGTTTATATCTATACAATCATAATTAAAGTAAATTCAAAAATATCATATATATTCCACAAACATTATTCACCCCCTCTAGTATTACGTTTGCCTTAAGATCCAATTTCGTTACATAGACAATTAGTATAAGAGCAAGGGTATCAATAGCTTCATGATCTGTTTTTTTTTTAAATGGCATTTTTTATCGTTATCAAAATTATTTTTGCATGGATTTGCCACAAAATCATTATGTTGGCATTTTGTAAAATTGCACCTATAATTGTTAAAATATCACTTGATCATTTAGAAAGATATACTTTGCAGGAATAAACTTGTTTCATGGCGATTGATGAAAAAAATTCTGATGCAAAATCCCAACGAATCAAAAAAACAAATGGATACTTGATAGCAGATGCTCGAGGCACATGACAGGAAATCCAGAGTTATTAAAGGATGTTGTCTATAAAGGAGGACTGGTTAACTTTGGAGACAACCAAAAGGATACATGATTGGAATCGGTAATGTCTGTAATTCTAAAACTCTTGCTATTTTTAATGTTATATTTGTTAGGAATTTAAAACATAATCAGCTTAGCATTAGTCAATTATACGACAAGGCTATAGGATAAATTTGAAAAAGATTGGTGTTATATCGAAGGTAATGAGTCAAAAATTATCTTTGAAGGCATTAGGAAACTATATATATTTATATATTAAGTATGAAAATTCAAAATCATGATCTATGTCTTTGGATGATACAACTGACCATTGGATTTGGTATAAAAAATTGGTTATATAAATTTTGGACTCTTATCAAAAAATTTCTAAAAATAATCTAGTTAGAGGTCTCTTCAAAGTTAATTTTGTGGTAGAAAATCTATGTGATGCTTGCTAATTAGGAAAACTGAGAAAAATATCTATGAATCAAAAGATATGATATCAACTTCTCAACCTTTAGAAATCTTACATCTTTGTCTTTTTGATCCTTCGCAAATTCAATCTCTAGGTCGTAATAAATATGCCTTTGTTATAGTAGGTGATTTTTCTCAATTACTTGAAATTTTCAAAAGTATAAAAGTGGTTCTTATGAACAACAAAAATTTTGCCAAAAGAATTCAAAATCAACTTTCCATTAAGATTAAAACTATATAGAGGATGACGAAGACGAATTCGAAATTTTGAAAAATCTCGTCATAAGAAAGGAATAACTCACAACTTTTTTTTTCTTAGAACACCCCAACAAAATGATGCAATTGAACGTAAAAATATGATTATTCAAGAATGTACCAGGACGATGTTAAACGATAGTCAGTTACCTAAAAAAATTTAGGCTGATGTGGTCTCTACAGCAAATTGTATTTTAAGTAGAATACTAATTAGACCATTAGCCAATAGAACATCAATAGAGTTACCATATAATAAAAAGCCTAAAATATTGTATTTTAAAGTTTTTAGAAGTAAATTCTATATTTTAAATACTAAAAAAAATAGATTTTCTTCAAATTCTAATAAATGAATATTTATTGGATAATTTATAAATAATTGCCTTTGTTTCTACAATTGAACCTAAAAATCCAACATAACATCTAAAGATGACTCTTGGATATTACTATTCAAGAGGAACTAAATCAATTTATAGAAATGACGTTTGGGAGTGGGTCCTAAGACCTATAAATTAATCAATAATTGGAATAAAATGATGGGTATATAAAAACATGATGAATGAGCAAGGAGAAATAGTACGAAATAAGCATGATTAGTCACACAAGGTTATTGTCAGGAAGAAGGAAAAGATTAAATGAAACCTTTGAAAATCTCGCAAGACTTGAAGCAACAAGTATTTTACTCGCTTTTGCAAATTATAACAATTTTAAACTATATCAGATGGATGTTAAAAGTGCTTTTCTAAATGGCTTTATAAAATAAGATGTTTATGTCGAGCAACCCCCACTTTTTGAAGATAATAACTTAACTGATCATGTTTACAAACTTAAGAAAATATTATATGGTCTTAAACAGGCTCCTAGAGCGTGGTATCGTTGGCTCAAATTGTATTTACTTCAATCTAATTTTGAAATCGATAAAGTGGACAATACATTATTTATTAAAAGAACTATCAAAGATATTCAGCTTATATAAGTATACATGAATGATATTATATTTGGATCAACAAATGAAGAATTAAATATAAATTTTTAGAAATATTGACCAAATAATTTAAAATGAATCATATGGGAGAATTAAATTATATTCTAAGTCTTCAAATAAAACAATTAGAAAATGGAATATTTATATATCAAGTAAATATGCAAGATATTTTGTAAAGAAATTTGGAAGGCAGATACAAGTGGAAAACTAACACCATTGGAAACTAATGAGAAATTAAATAATGAAGATATTTATAAATACATTGATCAAAAAAATTTATAAAAGTATCATAGGATCTTTACTTTACATAACCGGTAGTAGACCAGATATTACTTTACATTAATATGTTGTTGCCGGAGGTGTTTTCTTCCACTAACTCCATTAAGCGAAGATTGCAAAACCCTTAATCTATCGCCTCCGTCTTCTTTCAGAAACACCTTCACCCCCAAATTGAAAAAACCCACTATCTCATAATCAAACCTTTCTACCCATGAATTGGAAAGCACCATTCTGCTTTTATTTCAAAAAAAATATGTTTCTATTAGCATTTTTTAGGTTTCAGTTTTACCCGCTGGCCTACCTCCACTCCACTGCAGCCATCACTGTGTCAACATCCTCTAGCCTCTAAGTTAATACCTTGATCCGAACAGAACAAATTAGTTGCCTCGGTCGAAACATTTTGACACCTAGACCTGTAAGTATTTTATTATTAGATTTATTATTTTGATCAGTAAATGATTTTGACTGATTTCTTTTTCTTTAATAACCCTTGGTACATGCTAATGGTTTCTACTTAATAATTTCCTAAGAGATGTTTAAATTTAGTAGATGCTCTATGTTAATTTTTGTTTAATCGGGACTTTTCTCTACTTTATTTTGCTATTTAATTAATTCGTATATTCTCATCGTCATTTTCATGTCTTATTACTAAAGCAATTTTAATTATTTATATTTAGTTCATTCACACACTCAATTGTTCATTTTTAGGTAATTTATTTCTATTAAACTCTATTCTCACACTTATGGCAAGTCATTAAAAATTCTTCTTGCGTTAAAACTCTACCTGTTTTAATTTCTTTTATTACTTTGAGTATTACCCTTCACATAGGGCATATTGTTGCTAGGTCCAACTCTAATGGGGAGATAAACTATGTATGAAAAAGAATTAATGTTAAAAAATTAAATAAATAATTATTATAAACTCAAAATCGATGGGTTCACTGTTTAAAAGGAGGACAAACTAATGAGGTATTGATGTTGTTGACATTCAAAAATATGTTATCGTTGGAGGTGAATTGCAAGTGATTTACTAATTATATTGATATGTGATGTTGTTGCCTACAAGTCTCATAATACATATCAAGTTTAAAATAAATTTTTTGATCTTATAATAAATTACGTTGATGTTTAAATGTTTTTCCTTTTCTTTTTAGACTTGCATTTTTGATATTTTAACTGGCTCATATGGAATTGGGAGAAAAAGATTTCATGTATGATCGATAATTATTTTACATGGCTAATTTGACTGTAAAAGGTTTTAATCTACTTTTTACTCTTATTTTGATATCTATAGGTTATAGTGTTGCCCAAACGATATGAATATCTATTCAAAGTTTGAAACCAGAAGCAAATATATATAATGTGCAATGACTAGTAGAAGAACCCAATTAATTTAAGTAGATATTTTTGGAACTTGGAATAAATGCATGTCGAAAAATAAATGTAAAATTCTATGATTTTTTTTTTATGTCCAATGATGAAATATTCAGATCTGGATCTAACTATACATTCTCCTTACATCGATTCATGAACCATTGGTTGTTTTATGAAGGGAAATTGCAAATATTCGATTCTTTTAATGTAATTTGGAACACCAATTTGATTAAATTACTCTATAGACCCGATGGTACAAGAAAAATCAAACACTGCTAGGATGTTTAGAATGAAGAATGTCTCCGATAGTGATTTTTTTCTCAAGTGAGATGGATATAACATGCATTTTACTCAATGATTATGTCATATGTAACCAAACTGGTTTAATAAGAATATATCCAGCATTTGAACTGCATTCAAGTTTTAATATCCTAGCCAATTTCAATACAAGAGATTGGTAGAATTTAAAAAAGGTATTTTTCTTTAATTGTGGATGGGCTTAATAAAAAATATTGTATTATTAAGATTGATGGGAATTGATGGTGCTTTTGTAACAACATGCCATATTAAATTCATTGAAACATCATATCACATATGCCTTTACCAATTGCTTTTATTTTTTATTTGTTGACTTGTTTGAAAATACAAGCAACATTAATATACGATGGACTAGAAAATGTGCAAATCGTAAGAACCTAATGATACGAACTGTATTTTCATATCTAGGTAATCCTTTTTATTGCTAAATTCATGTGTTCAAATCATCTTTAATCTTTTTTCTATGCATGATTTTCATCATTCATGTATGTTATTGTTGAATATAAAAGATTATATTTAGGTATGATGGTATTAAATGCTTACATGAACTGTAACATGTTCTTCTTCTTAATATTTATCATCTTGTTTGGAAAATTGGTTTGATATTATTAGTAAAATAGCACAACAACTCATTTGATGCCATCCAAATGAGCAGGCCCATCAACACAATTCACAATGAACTATCACTTAATAATTATATTAGGCGTTAATTTGATGTAAAGGAGCTCAGAAAGTTGTTATTTCTCAATTCAAGCAATAGAAATTTCTAAATCTGGAAATACTTCATAATAACTATTCACTAGTCCTTTTAATTTAGGACAACATGAGCAACTTTGTTAGGATGAATGTGAAAGCTGTCATAGCTTAATTCTTTTTTTTTCATAGTTAGCATTGTTATCTTTCGCTTAAACCATATGTTTATTTATTTTATGCACATATGATAGTCAAATTATGCTAGTAGTATGGGTTTGCCTAGTCCACTAACTAAAGTTTCATGCAATGCAAGTTGATTTATTAGTATGAGCAAAAACTTCATCGTTAGTTTTTTCATGATATAAATTATTTAAATTTATTGATAAGTATAGTGAAAGGTTCACTTTTAATAATAAACTTATTTACAGACTCAAACCACTAAAATAAAATGCATGATCTAAGCATTCTCAGCAAGTTTAAGTGTTTATATAACTAATTTCAGTTTTCTCTTCGAATTTCATTGTGTGAGACGGAAAAATGTTACATGTGAATAAGGGCATAGACTAAGTACTGGTAATAGTAACATGCTATGCCTATTATTTTGAGAAATGTTGCAAGTCAAGCTAAAAAAAAGTGCTTTTGTTTAACTATCAAAGTAAGTCTTACTGGGTTTTATTTGGTTTGGGTTTGGAAACCTCAGCAGCAATAAATGGAATTCAACTGAATGCACATCAACTCATGGAGAAGGATTTCTTTCATGTGGCACACTATAACACAAAAATTAAAATTTTGAACATACAAAGCTAAAAATTATTATGATATTAGCTTGTTTTGCGAGCGGAAGCAGAATTTTGATTTGAATGTGTTATTTCAAGATATGTTCACCTGCTACATGACATCTTCTAACAAAAAAAGGTGGTACTCTAGGAATGCATTTGTGGATCGGTAGTACTACCAAAAAAGTAAATTATGAGCGCCTATCAGAGGCTATGTAGAGGAGTCTCCAAAAAAAATTATTGAGGCATTAGCTTCTTTTTTTGAGAAGTTCACTTTAGTATTTGCTACCCAGGTACTAGAAATTTTGAATGCTTTTGTTATGTTGTGAAAGGATGTATTAAACTGTAATCTATATTTCCTTATATGTGTGTACATTCTCATTACTCTTATACTTGCGATGTTGCAGCTACTAGAGAATTCGTTATTGAAATCGGATATGTTAGAAGGCTGCATGCCCAACATGCCACCCATGTGTTCAACATGGAGTACCACCAACCATGCACCAACCATGCCACCTACAGGGCCACCAACCAAGCCACCAACCCCCACAAACCATCCTATCACCTATAAATACACTCTTCTTCTTCATAGCTTTCATCTCATTCCAAAATCCAATAAGAAGAGAAGGAGATAAATAAGAGTGTGAGATGGAGTGTTGAGTATAAAGTGTTTTTGTGTAATCACTTTGTAATATTCTCTTAAATAAAAGATCTGCAGCAGCCCGGAGACATAGGCATAATTGGCTGAACTCCATTATCAAAGTTTGTGTGTCTTACCATTCTACATTTTATTTCTTTTCTCCACGAAATCAAATTAAAGGAAATTTGCGTAATTTCCCAAAAACTAGTATCAGAGCCATAATTTGTTAGAAAGGAAGTCAAATTCAAGTGGGAGCAATGGCGGTAGATGAAGAAAGGGTGAAAATCGAGAAGTTTGATGGAGCAGACTTTGGCTTTCGGAAAATGCAAATTGAAGATTACCTATATCAGAAAAAGCTTTATCAACATCTCTCAGAAAAGAAGTTAGAGAATATGTAAAATGAAGATTGGGCTCTTCTTGATAGACAAGCTCTTGGAGTTATTCGATTGACATTTTCTAGTAATGTTTCTTTCAATACAGCAAAGGAAAAGACCACGGCAGGTCTTATGGCGGCTCTCTCTAGTATATATGAGAAGTCGTCGGCCTCTAACAAATTTCATTTGATGAGGCGATTGTTCAATTTGCGGATGACATACGGTGCATCGGTAGCTCAACATCTCAATGAGCTGAATATAGTTACTTCTCAGCTAAGTTCAATTGAAATTGAATTTGATGAAGAAGTACGAGCGTTGATACGTTTGTCTTCCCTGCCAGAAAGTTAGAATGCAACTGTCATAGCAGTGAGTAGCTCATCGGGAAGCAATAAGTTAAAATTTGATGATATTCATGATATGGTTCTCAATGAAGAGATCCGACGAAGAGATTCTGGTGTGTCATCAAATTTTTCAATTTTGCATACACAATCAAGAGAAAGAAATTCAACATGAGGAAATGGACATAGCAAATCGAACTACTAAGTTAGGTCAAATGACTGGAGATCTAAATCCAGAAATCCCAACGATTCCCACAGCTCAAAGACCGTTGAGTGCTGGAATTATGGAAAGACTGGGCACTACTGCAGAAGTGCACCAAAGGATCAGGAGGAGAAGGCAGAGGCAAATGTTACTTCTACCTCAAGAGGAGATGAAACGTTGATATGATCTTCAGAGAGAAAGAAAGATTCTTGGGTGCTAGACTCTGGAGCATCATTTCATGCCACTTTGCAGAAAGAATTCTTCGAAAGGTACGCCTCTGGAAATCTTGGAAAGGTATATCTTGGTAACGATCAAACTTGTGATATCGTTGGTAAAGGTGCTGTGAAGATTAAGCTAAATGCATCGGTTTGGGAGATTAAGGATGTTAGGCATATACCGAACTTTAGAAAAAATTTGATCTCCATAGGACAATTAGCTAGTGACGGCTACACTACGACTTTCCATGGTGATGATTGGAAAATTTCAAAGGGTGCAATGATGATTGCTCTCGGTAAGAAGAGTGGAATTCTTTACATGACTGAAGGAGCACGATGCTCAATCACTGTTGCATCTAGCAACGAAAATTCCAACATATGGCACCAGAGGCTAGGCCATATGAGTGAAAAGGAATGAATATTATGCATTCGAAGGGAAAACTTCTAGGTCTAAAGTCCGTGGAAATAGGCATGTGTGAAAATTGCATATTTGGAAAGAAGAAGAGAATCAGCTTTCAAATAAATGGTAAAACCCCGAAGAAGGAAAGGCTGGAGCATGTTCATTCCGATGTTTGGGAGCCAACTACCATCTCATCCATCGATGGAAAGCATTACTTCATTACTTTCTTCGATGATCACTCGCGAAAGGTATGGGTTTATTTTTTGAGGCATAAATCTAAAGTGTTCGAGGATTTTAGGATATGGAAAGCTATGGCTGAAAATGAGACAAATCTAAAGATAAAAAAGCTTAGAACTAACAATGGAGGTGGATATGAAGATACCAGATTCAAGAAGTTCTGCTATGAGCATGGAATCCAAATGCAGAGAACCATGCCGAGTACGCCTCAACACAGTGGTGTAGCTGAGCATATGAATCGAACATTGATAGAGAGAGCCAGAAGCATTTGTATACAATTAGGTCTATCAAAGCAGTTCTGGGCAGAAGTAGTTAACACAACAGCTTATTTGATCAACAGAGGTCCTTCAGTTCTAGTAGAGCACAAAATACCAGAGGAGTTATGGAGTGGAAAAGAGGTAAAACTATCACATTTAAAGTTTTCGACGGTATAGCATATGTGCATATTAGTGATCAAGGCAGGAACAAACTTAATCCCAAATCCAAGAAATGAACTCTCATCAGCTATAGTGAAAATGAGTTGGCTACCGCATTTGGGATGTTGAAAAAAAGAAGGTAATCCGTAGCCGAGAGGTGACTTTTTACGAAAGAGTAATGTACAAAGACAGACATAAAATAGAAGTCAACGACTCAATGTAGAGTGAGCCAGTATTTGCTGATTCAATTGACATTCTAGATAGTCTCATAATAGAACTGACTATAGTAAATCCTTAATCTGATGAAATCATTGATTTGAGCAGTATGAACCAGTCTGACACACCACAACATCCTACTCCAGCTCTTGAATTGATAATGTCTTCTCAACGTCATGTACCTAATAAAAGATACATGAACTATTTGTTGCTGACTGATGCAGGGGAACCTGAATGCTATGATGAAGCTTCTCAGACTGAAATGCTAACAATTGGGAGCTTTCTATAAAAGATGAGATGAAGTCTCTTATCTCCAACCAAACATGGGAACTAGCTGAGTTGCCCATAGGAAAGAAGGCACTTCATAATAAATGGGTGTATCGGGTGAAAGAGGAGCATAATGGTTCCAAGCGATATAAAGCTCAACTATTTGTCAAAGGATTCCAACAGAAGGAAGGAGTGGCTGCACTGACATTTTTTCTCCTATTGTGAAGCTCAATACTATCAGGTCAGTATTAAGTATTGTTGTTATGGAAGACCTTCATCTTGAACAGTCAGACGTGAAGACTGCATTTCTTCATGAATACTTGGACGAGGAGATATACATGCACCAACCAAAAGGTTTCTTCGAGAAAGGGAAGAAGAACATGGTGTGCAGACTAAAGAAAAAATTTGTATGGTTTGAAACAAGCCCCAAGACAATGGTACAAAAAGTTTGATGGATTCATGCACAAGGAAGAGTTCCAGAAGTGCAATGCTGATCATTGTTTTACTTCAAGCAATATAGGTCTAGTTATATCATTTTACTTCTTTATGTTGATGACATGTTAATAGCAGGATCAAATATGGGTGATACCAGAAGGTTAAAGAAACATCCATCAAAGGAGTTTTACATAAAAGACTTAGGTCCAACAAAAAAGAATATCGGAATGCAAATCACTAGAGATAAGCAGAAAGGACTCTTGCAGCTATCTCAGGCAGATTACATCAATAGTGTTTTGTAGAGATTCAACATGGACTATGCTTAGCCATTCAATACACAATTGGCCAATCAATTACTCTTGTCCAAGGATCAGTCCCCTCAAATG